>JARFJA010000075.1:3525000-4942500 GCA_036326145.1 Rhagophthalmus giganteus | reverse complement strand
TTCATAAAACATTAAATGTATTAATAAAATGTAATATATAGGATCATAAAAATTGACTTACGTATTATAATACTTACTATTGAACATTGAAAATAGAAGTACACTATCCGCTTCGTTGTAGTGAACTGATACCCCTATGTTTACACCACTTTGGTCAAGCAACAAGATATGATGTCCCGTTAGGTACCTATTGACCGAGGGTTAACAATTGCAGGTATATACGCTTAGGTACCTGTACTTGGTATAACAACTTACGAAGATAGGATATCCGAATGTTCTAAACACGTTCAACCCGCGCAGGACGTCATCCGTGCAAGTACGTACCTGTCAGATTTCTGATTCTTTCACGAGTGACGTCACATCTCGATGTGCAGAACCGCCCCGATATCTTACCTTAATAGTTATTGTACCATAGTACCTATATATACCAAATTGATAAACTAATATTTTCCAAAAAACAAGCATTTATTTAAAATCAATTTTAGAATTAAATTCACATTAACCCGTAACTTTAAAAAAATGATCGAAAGTTAATGAATAACAAAAAGGTTTCGTCGGTTTTAATATATTGGCGGGGTGGAAACCATAACACCCTTCTTACTTAGATTTTTAATAGGTATCTTTCCGAACTAAATCAACAGATTTACAGCCACATTGGAAAAAACACTTTCCCATGTTTCACAAATGATTTTTTCTATTATTGCTTCAAAAAAAGTAACATAAACAGTAGGTATCTAGGTATAGATAGTTTGTAAAAAAATAATAAATTACAAAATACATAACTTAAGTAGGTTTCGTCGTTTCTTTCGCGGACTCTAGCTCTCAGTCGCTTATACATATGTAGGTACTTTTTGATTACGCACTAGCTTACATGTCTGAGACAAAGAATGATTCCCTATTGTCAAACTTTCGAAGAAATGGCAAAAGCACAACTTAGTTTATCAGTAGAAATGTAGAAAATTTAATTTCAACATTGCCTGGTAAAGCGGCATAGTCATAAAACTACGTGATTTTAAAATAGCCAGTGCGGATAACAAAGGAGATGGGTCGTAAAGAATTTGGGAAAAGGTTTCCTACTTCGTAGAAATGACAATGACGAAGGTCGCAAAGTTCTACCTATTTGCATTTTTGATTATTACCCACTTAAAGAGTTTGAAAAATATGTACCTTATGCTTACTTAAGCTTATGTTTTACTCGAAACTGCTAACTTTTTTCAACGTTTAGTATTTATGCTGTTTTAGAGTGAGGTCATCCCAAGCATTTGAGGGTTAAATAAAATTATAAATGAAACCGGCAAACGAGCCATTTTAATTCCCAAAAACTTTTTATGAAAACAAATTCTATGAAGACAGTTTTTTCCAAGTTTGGGTTTGGATTTTTGTCATTAATTCTCTGGTAACGAAAAGTGATAACAATTTAATAGTTGTTACTTATCTAATAATTAAACTAGGTATTGATAATATTCTGTTTATTAGTGATCGGTGTATGCGCTTCTCCCTAAATGCTTTTTTAATTTGGTAAGAAAGGTGAATAACCTCATCGACCAATATATTTTGAGAAGATTTTGCAAGTTTTATATTAGCTATTTTTTAGATAGCAGATTTTGTTAAATTTGATATCTATTTAAGCTAATTCAAAAGACATTGAATAGATATAGAAAATCCATATCAAGTATACATAAATTTAAACATGTTTATTAGCATAAAATTTAAAAGATTTTAATATATCATTTTTAGATAAATTTAAACCCATTTTAAGATATTTATTTAAGCTAGCAATTTTATGTCGCAGGTATATCACGTTAAAACATTATTTACAAGTATGGTTTACTAAGATCACGTCGATCTTAATATTATCTAATTTTGTAATATTTAAACAAACCATCTAAAGAATATCTGTAAAACCTTATACTAAAGTCACATATATAAATGTGGCTTATTATATCACATTTAGATAATGCTGAGTTTAATAAACTCAGATGTGCTGCTAGGGGTTGATTCAAATTATAATAAACCGTATTCTCTAATTTTATTTAATTCAAATTACTGCAATATAATTAATATGAATTGTAATTAATTAAGTTGAAAGTGAGCAAATTTATGCTTTTACATTACACTGATTGTTAAATTCTACGTTTCGAATAAAGATCTAAAACTATAAATCGCCCATTACGACGATCACTGTTATTACTATAACAGAAATAATATTATTATCGGTACAAAGTGTAGATGCACAAATATTCAATAACGTTTCTCCGTTTCAGATATCTTAAAAGCATTTTACTTGAACTTTTATTTTTCAATGAACTTTCAGGATAAAAACCATATTTATTAGTGGAACGAATAGTTTTGTCATGATAAAGGAAAATTCAATGATGTTATAAAATTTCCAATACAAACTCACTCGAAAGGAAGTCAGGTGATCTGTATACGAGCTTTAGTCTGCAAAATCAAGCAAGGAGAAACGGCGATTCATTGTTGAAGTGCAAAGAATTGGATGCTTTTTACGTCTACATAAAGTTGACGCGTTTTCTTTATTACGCTTTGTAGATATTTAGTATCTCATAAATAACGTAGAGTTAGAATCGAAAATATTCGGAACACAATGGCTAAAGTAAGGAAAATACTTCGAGTGTCTTAAGAGGCGTTTTAAAAAGTCGATTTCAAATTTTACATTAATTTTGCGATAATAATTATTTGAACATAAAACTGAACAAGACCGTGAATTGTAACGAATTAGTGAACTATTTTTATTTTTTACCATTTTAAAAATTAAATAACTTTTGATTTATAATTCTCTTTCGGGGATATTTAATAAATATTTGGGAGGTTTACCACGAAACAATAAACGACATAATTACCTAGTTCAAAATAATTCGATAAAAGTCGTAATAAACATTATTAAAATAAAATTTTCTTTATCTTTTTTATTCAAAAGTTATTCAATTTTTAAGATGATAAATGACTTGTTCTATACACGCATAATGTAAATTATGTTTATTTTATAATTTTAATGTTGGTATATGTATGTAAATACACCTTTATCAAAATAGTCGTCTAGAACTATGTATACTATGTACCATTTAGCGTTGTAAATTAGTTACTAATTGCGAGTGGTCTATTTTTCTATTAAACTTCAATTTAAGGTAATCTAATGTTGGCCTTGCCAATAGCTTTTTGATCATACAATCGCACCACAGTACGATACGGTAACACATTCTTTTAAAATAAACTTTCAATTACATAAATGCCGAATTTTGCATAATCGGTATCGATTTAAAATTACTTTCTTCGATAAACACAGAAAAACGTTTTAGAAAAAATAAAGATGTTTCACTTACATTTAATGAGTTGACCGTGTCCTTGTGTAGCTTCATATCCATTTAGTTCTGTAGTAGGTACTTCTGCAATTAAAAATACAGTTTACATATGTGGTTAACATAAATGTCATTTTACAATTTCAATTTTTAGATAATAGTATGTACGAAAAAAGATAAAAAATAACGCTTTCTTTAATTGCTTTAGATTAAATTAATTAAATATAAAAACGACACAAAAAATATAAAATTCAGAAAAAGTGCATACATTTCTACTGTAAATTTTCTATCCTTTTTTTGATCTTTCTATCAAGCCTTCGCAGTATTGATCACAGCAATGTCAATATAATGAGTAATTTATTCTTCTAATTGAGAAATAAAAAGTCTATTATACTTATTAAATTAAATATTAAATTTTATGTACTGCAACTCAACTAGCATTTTAAGTAATAAATATGTAAGTATAACCCTTAAAAGTTATAACAAGTGTAAAATTACCTTCCATCAAAACGAATTTAATACTACATTGTGATTAGGTTATTATCAAAATGGGAAATTTTATTGTATGTACTTGAATACTTTACGTTATTGTTTCGGTGTTATTATATAACTATATCGTCGTCAATTAGTCGCGGTTCCGTATTTAAAACGAAGAGTGCTAGTGTTATCCTTTCTTTGTTCAATATTCTGTAAAAGCATATATATATATATATATATATATATATATATATATATATATATATGCCGCTTAATAGGATTACATTTGTACTAACAACTTTGATTCCAAAATCGATAAAAAATTAATTTAATTATTTCGGTATTTTGAATAATGAGCTATTAAGCGGCTGACCCTAATAACCAGTGAACAGTGAACAATGGAAATGATTGTCGTAGCATCTTAACCTACCTATTTTATAAAAAAAAGTACATAACTTTATAGTCATAAATACTAAACCATTCTGCTTTGTTAGTAATAATAATAATAATTTTTCTGGACTTCATCAACGGTCCCCTACAACGTTCGTAGTGTTACTACGCCATTTTGGAATCGCCCTGTATACAGGATGTCCCGTAAATAATGGATAATCTTGAAACTGGTGATAGACCGAGTCATGACTGTTTAGAATATCACAATATGATCTTAGTAAAATCCCTTGGGTTTCGAGATTTTGGCACTTTTGTGAATATCACGAAATTTGGTGACTTTGGTCGGTGTTTTGCGTGCCGTTTCTACAAATAAAAGTTTTTTACTATTTTAAAACTAGACCAAATGCGCCAATTTTTGAAATAACTGCCACGTTTAGTGCAGTAAATTTTTTTGCTCCACTAGCGGTCACAATATTAATATTGCCAGGGGCAATCCGATTTTAACGGTGGTAATAATTGAACTTTTCTTTGCGCGCTCAAAAATATGTTCAGGGTTAAGTTAAAAGGTTTTCAGGTTTTCAATGTAGTTAAAAATTTAAAAACTTAAACGTTTAAAAATGTTTGGGGTTAGAAAGTTTAGGGGTTGCAATGGCTCCCCTAAGGTGATATCAAAAAACCCATCACATCATTTTGAAGACCTTTATTTATTACGTATGTATACTGAAAATTATTGAATTTAAACAAAAAAACAATAATGTTATTTAAAAAGTATTGATTTTCATGTTTCAACTTTGGGGGAGAATGTATGTCGTACGAAAAAGTTTGTAGAAACTTAAAGTTTTATTTTGACGTGTTCTATACGTCCCCGAAAGATTAAAATTCATATCTCGTTACCATGTGACGTATAAATGCGCAAAGAAAAATTAACCCTTTTGTTCCCGTCGGTAATTCTCGATATCGGTCAATCTCTCTTAAGCGACCGCAACTGCCCCACTCTCCCATAATCTAAAACCAGTTATTAAATTTTTATCTCCTCGGTGGATTATTTAATCGCGAAAACCAAAATTGAAGTGGTGCTTCACTTTTTAACTGTTATGTTACATAAAAAGTTCGCACAAATTGCTATTTATTAATTACAAATGGAAAATTGAAATGTTCAACGGTGGCCTTTTGACACATGCAGCGCGCAGGCGACACGGTAGAAGTTAATTGTTCGGAAAAGTGTCACTTCAAAGAGTACGTGCCGAGTCAGTTGGCTAATTGCGATTTGCGACACCAACAAAGCTCGATTCAATCGAAAAAAACTACTGGTTTCGAGTGCAACATCTATAGAAAGCGCGTGCCGGGACGATGGTCTTGCTGATAACTCCGCGGGAATTACTTGTCGCAAAATCGAGTTTGCCGATTTGTCCTTCGACTTAATTATGTACAATTTATTTAGCAACCCTCTATCGACAAGTACCGAATATTTCATTACGCGGAGCTTGGTGGTTATTTTTAGTAAACACGCATATATTATTAAAGCGACTCGGCGCCGTATACGTGATATAACGTTATTATTCCTAGGATAAAATTTGGCGGAGCAAGCCATTAGTGTGCGGATAGAAGCAATTGGGGGAGGACGTAATAATTTTAAATCGGATTGAATGACACTGGTAAGACCGTTTTGTAGTGTTATAGTGCACACGTGTGAAATACAGCTCCGCTGGTAGTAATGCGAGGGATTACGATGTAGGCGCAATTGGATGTTGGTTCGGATACTTAGCGACAATTCGCATTCCCCCAGTAACAGTGGTTACCCTTTCTGGAATTCTCGTCAACATTACTGTCACTGGCAGTGTTTGCATAAAAATGCCTAAAATATAGTGGGATTTAACGGAATTATAATATTACACAATGGTTCCCTCTATGTACGAACCGTAGAATTTCGTTACGTTCAATTTTAATAACGTCGATGAACGTGTACCCTTAAGCGCGGAAATTATATTCAATTACTTAATGAAAAATTTGTGGAGCGAATTAATTCGCGAACGCAATATTCCGCATCGTCGTGTAAATTGCGTGCTCGATGTAATGTTATCGGGCTCGTTATGTTAGTTCTAGTTAGCGACGTGTTGCGCAAAAGTAGAATTATGCAAAAATTCACTGTTAAAGGTGCATTCGTGACTTAACTATGTAAATTACCGCATATACTCGTCACGCCTTTAAGTGTGCGTGTCCTGTCAAAATTACCTCATCATTTCGGAAACTATCTATTTTATTTGAGCTACATTAAGATTAATATCAAACAATCATGATTTTTTAAATAATAAGTATTTTGCGTTTTCCTGTAACATTTGACACTTACTTTCCCATAGGGGCGGAAACGCAACTGCTTTTTACGTTTTATGTACACATTCGTGTTTGATACTTGCAAGGGATTCAATTTTTGATAAAAAGAACAATTTATATTTAGAAATTGATCTACAACGAGTTTTGTTCAATACCTAAATGAAATTCTTATGCGCCGTAAAGCCACTTAAACTTATACTTAATATAACTGCGTTGTTACAATGTCGTTACAATTTGGCGCCGAACGTAGTAGTACGCTCAATTCATTTCTAGAATAGACAATTTTCTGTTTTATATAAAAGATTAAACATTTTTAATAGGCACGATCAAATTAGAACATTTCATTAGTTTAACGTTCGCACGTTTTAAAACATCGGCTTGGCGTATGAAAAATCAAAACTTTCCAGAAATATTAATAGCTCCAAAGAGAAGATTAATGGCGTATAATTATGTAAAAATAAAATAAACAACTTACTGAAACATATCAAGGGCAAATCTCGATAATTAAATATTGTTTTGATAACTCACTATGCAACTGTAGCTGGAGCAACATTATTTTTCTCGATTAAATTATTTTTATGATCTTGGCCGTTAACCATCGGCCAGCTACTATGTATTGGTTAATAGAAACGATCACAAACATCCATGGTTGCAGGAGGATTCGAACCCCAGGCCGTTGATTTACCAGAAGAGCGTCTAGCTCTCTAGTCGACCACGAGCTCCTTTCTGATTAATTACTTTGTAACGTACAGGTAAATTTTACGCGATCCACTTCCGGATTTAATGTAGGTAATATGTGTATTTTGTATGAATTTAATGATTGCGTTGCGAATGATAATGCCAAAGAATTACTAGTCGGCGATTTCAATAGAAGTGCTTCTTTAAGATTACGAATGCGTTTGAATACTTTCGAGGACGCGTTTTCCACGATTTTAAAACGAATCCATCGATATCAAACGTTTAATCAATCCATTTTATGACTGTACTTATAGGACTGTTCGAAATAAAACGGTTCATTAAAAATATACATATGTACATAAGTAAATCATGTTCGTTTGTCATTAAATACTTTGCATTTAGAGCAATTTTCATTTTATGGTGTATAAACGAAAACTGGAAAGTATTGCCGCTTTTTGTTATTGCGTCGAATTTTTCTCGTCTCTGGATATAAAATACCATATGTCAACGATTGAATAGGCAAAATATAATCTTCAATTATATTTTACTGCATTACCAACCTTATAAGTAGGCAGGTTGTTTCAATTTTATCGCATTTTTTATGTTCAAACAAATAAAATTATTTATAGATCGCGGAGATGGCGCTCCTTTTTGATGACGTATTGCGATAATCCATAGCAAGAGGCCCTTTGTGCTAATATTTGCATCTAGAGTCGTCAAAGATAAAAATTATTTATCGTAGGGTGCAGATTCTCGTCAGTTTTTTCTTTTATTATAAGGTGATTCCAGGGAGAACACAATAAAATATTTTATCGCTACCGCTATTTAGATTTCAGCCGAGAGTGGGTTTATACTCGATATATAATCTCCTTTACAAACCCTGTATAATATTAAGAAAAAGTTCGTTTTATTGTTACGTTATCCATTACAAGAAAAAGTACCCTTAACATTTCTTTTTTCGACCTTTTTAAAACGTTTAGTAAAATGTACGCGGGTTTTTGGTAATAGTTTGAACGAAATATATTTAAGAACAATGTTACAATATTTTAATGTTTACGATGGGAATATTTATGGACCGTTAAAAATAGTTTGTACGGAAACAATATAGGTAATAAAAATTAACTGTTAATTATTTTTGGTTACTATTGTGTGTTTCATCAAATATTTTAGATACATCGAATACATTCAACATTTTAAACGAGACGTAAATACATACATAGGTGCCCATTTTGTAACATATTCTAAAACTATACAAAATCCCTTTTAAGGGAAAGTAGGGAAAAACCGGGTACCAAAATTTTGAACTGCTACATATTTTTTCCTTTCAAATATTTTGATCGCAAAAAAGATTAATGAGCTTCCTTATACGTTTAAAAAATCGAAAATAGCAGATTTTAGACTAAAAGTTTGTATATCTCCTAGTAAATTGAGCTTTACTTCGCCAGGGACAAAAATCCGGTTTTGCCTCATAAGTAGGGTAAAATCGGGTACCCATTTAAAACAACAATTTTTATTTTACGGCTTAGAAATGCAATAAATTAAGAAAAAGTACATAGTGAAATCAATTAAAATCGTTTCATTGACGACGACCATAACATGTTGGTAAAATTGGATACCAACAAATCACCAAAGTAAACAGTGCTGGTCGCAATCAGGTATCTGTATGATAGACCACTGGGAACACCGTACACCGTTGTCACAGAATTTAAAAATAATCTACACAAAACTCCTACATGACTCTGTATGAATGAAATTCGAATGCCATAAAAAAATGCTTCTTTAGACTAATTCACGCACACACGCAGTTGTTACATAATTTTGAATTTATATCGTTAATTGATTAGATAACTATAATATGTTACATATCATTGTAAAGAGAATTTAATACAGTTTTAAAATGTGTAATAATAATAGGTACGTTCAATTTAAAACTTTGAATGTATTCGCTATATTTAAAATATTTGAAGCTCGACCGTTTTATTTTTTATTTTGCAAAATTATTGAAAATGAGCTGTTTAACAACTTTTATATGCAGCATTGTTATGAGATTCTTATAATAGTCGAGATATCTGCTGCAACAACAAAAAAATCAAACAGTTAATTAATGTAACTTTCATCTTTAATTCTAGGATTGTTATGAGAAATTATTAGTTACTTGAAAAAGTTCGAAAAGTTTAAAATATTTTTAAATGTTCATCTTAACAGTTCGAAAGCTATCAGAAATTATTAAAGGTCCTTGAAAAATGTTTCTAAACGATATTGTTGCGCCTATCTAAATGTTCATTCTTCGAAACCAGTTCGAAAAGCAGTCAGTCAGCAAATTCATCTTTTGAAAGGTCCTCTAAAATCTAAACGATAATTGATAATAGCGCCTACCGCTGATTTTTACCTCACATTAGTATTAATGTTCTTTTCAGCGAACGTACCTTTATTTGCGGAAAAGTCAATTGAGAAATTAAGACGCTGTTTTTTCTCCAGTCCAGTATATGACCTGTTACTTTTCCGAGGACCTGGGTGTATGGGCGGAAGTAGTCAAATTGTTTAATTGTTGTTAAGACAGTTTTTAAAAGTTTGCGTAGGAAACCATGTTATTTTCCCAAATATATGTTTAAATGAAAGGCAATAGGGTTCAAATGTTTGCAACTTGATCTGTTACGAAATTTCATAAAACGCTTTAGTAAAACTATCATTATTCGCACCAAATATAGTTAAATTGAAGGCAATAGTGATAATGTTAGTGACATCATATAGGCCTAGTATACAAAATGACGGCGTTTTACGCAACAAACGACCTTAATGCCAACTGCAAGAATACTTAAATGTGCAGTAAGCCAGTTAGTGAATAAAGTCTACACGTCCCTATAAGGCCTAGTTCAGATGACCGGCGTTTTACGCGCGTAAGACCTTACGAAACGCATAATAACGCCGGTACCATAAGCCGTTCAGATGAACTACGCGCGTCTAGCACGCGTTACCCTCTGAACAGCTTATGGTACTTATGTATATCTTGTTACACGCGTAAGACCTTACGCGCATAAAACGCCGGTCATCTGAACTAGGCCTAAGTAGATTTTACTCAACAGTACACGATACGTGGACCTTTTTACTTTTTGAAGAGATTGTATACTATATATAAATTCTTTAGGTATTTTTGAATTAACGTACAGACATAAATAACGTTTATGAAATTCCGGAACGTAAATGGAAATTCCATGTTATTCAATTTACTTTAAATATAAATGATATTAAAAAACTTTGGACGAACGTACAGGTATCAAGCGATGTAATAAGCGAATTGTTTTTTGTTCGAAATATTAAAAAAGAAACCGACATTGTATAACGTAGCATTATTGTAGCAAATGTAGTTGAACCTTCGAGGATAGTAGATGATATTTTACAGTCGTGTAGTGAGATCAAATACTAATCAGCCAGCCAGCTATACTTACACTTTGACGGCGTTTTTAAAGTGCATCATCAAACTGTTGTGTGGAAATCTGTCAACTGTGGTCGAGTAGTAAAGTAAGCAAACAAATTGAGTAACACTGTTGTGAATTGTATGTATTACACGTGGTGTTAAATAGGCCTACCGTTTGATTCGATTATAGCCGAGCTATAGTGATCTAAATACGTGGATCGCACAAATTACGTAATTTAATTTTTAAGCAAATGTTTACACGATTATTGCTATCGTTATTTGTCTCTAATTTTGCGACCAAATAAGTAATATATAACAAAGTAGCGATGCCCAACGCAGAAAATTTTTAAAATATGCAAGTATTATATAAGTACATTTTTTATGTTGTTTTTAATTATGTCAATTTTTGATATAATTATTGTAAAATATGTTTAAATTTTATTAGTTTAATTTAAATTTGTATACCACCGAAAAAGTTTCCATACAGGATAGAAATATATGGTATTTTTCGAAGTTGATTGTTATTATATATTATTGAAAACTGATGAAAAATCAAGAAATATTGAATAAGTATTTTTTTTTAATAGCGTTAATAATTCACCATATAGCCAATCACACGGTGACGGTTGCTAAAACTGTTGCCAGTGAATTTCAGTACACCCGCAACGGTTAATAATTTGTAATTACTATTTTCGGAACGACTTTGTATTTTTTATTTCGAATATTGCCGTATCAGTTTATTTTTATAAGCTTGTTATAATCGTTGTCGAAAAAAATTTCATTATTCATTGTAATTTGCTTTAACTCAGACGAACATGCTGACTAATTGTAAGTAACCGTCTTCCAAGAGTGTCCCAGACTATAATACCTATTTAATATTGTTTTTTCTTCGACTAATTCAAATATATATAGTGTATTAAGTTGTTGTTTTCTTTAATTGGCTGCTGCACCACGGCTGTCTGTATTCTTTCAACTTTTTTAAACTTTTAACTTTGTCTTTTATGTGTCCTACAATAAGTTTTTAAATCTTATCGTCATCATTTGATAGTAATTGTCCCAAACTGGTTGGTTTTACTGTTACAAATTTTAGGCACTAAATTGTTAATAAATCGAAGATTAAAATAAAAATTAATTGACGCACCGACAAAATAAACCTTAAATAAAGTAAAATGCGGAACGTACACATTTTTCCTAGTTATGATTATCGCCCTTGATAATATCCGATAGATGTTTATTATTGGTTTTAGAGGATGCATTAACTTTTATCAAGAATGAAATTTTTGACACACTAATAATAAAAATATTCTCCATACGGAAATACTTTTTGTATACAACAAAAAAAATAAATAGGTGTAGATTCAAGACGACGCAAGATAAAAAAAGTTTATGTTGCCCAATTCTGAACTGCTCACTAATGGGGTTATCTATTGTAAAAAATTCAGGACGATCGAGCTTTATTTTAAATTTGGCAGGTTTTATACGCAATGACACCGAAAATAAATCTTTCGCCCCAAAGTATATTAAGGTCAATTTGAGGAACGCGAACTGCGACAATTGGAAACGTTAATCGCAGCTATTTTGTTTTATTTTTATTTTTTTAATTGCTTTGGACTACCTAATTAGCCAGTCTAATTTTCTGAGATTTTTAAATCTGATTGGTGTTAACGATCACAAACGTCCATGATTGCAGCGGAATTGGAACCTGCAGTCCCGAATGCGCTGGAAGGCCAGTCGCTAATCACAGCTCGGTAAAGTCGGTAAAGTTACACAAAATTTCAAAGCAGCGATCTGTTCAGTTAATCGATGCCATTATTTTGTTGAATCTTAGTTACAAAAAAAATTGCGGGGGAAAATGTAAACTTTATCTCTTTAGATGGTTCAATCATTGTTTGGTCGTCCTGTAAAGTGAGTCACTTAATTTTGTATTTTTCAAGAAATAGTTTTTTTAGATTTATTTATCCGACCTGAAATAGGGAGAAATAGTTGACTTAATGGGAGAAGTTCGTGAAAAATCGTAAAACATTGAAATTTTGAATTCCCCCTCGTTTTGTGTTGGTACAACTAAGGAAAAATATCGTGAAATTTCCTAACGGGACGTATCATCATAAAGATTTTTAACGAATCATTTAAATGACCGTTTATAAATACCCAGATGTAAACAAATATTTTTGTCGATCTGGAATTTTTTATAAATAATTGCATCAATTCACCAAATTATAAATATAACGTATACAATATTAAGTACAGGGAGGGCCATAATCAAGTACCCGATTTTAAGTAGTGGCCGTGTACAATGCAAGGAAATAAAAAGCAAAAAAATATGGGTAGGACATTTATTTGTATTTAAAGTTTAAGTCTAAACTCAATTAAAGATGATGTCAGTCAAATGACCGCCTCTAACTGCGATGCACATCTGAGCTCTTTTTACGGCATGTTCCATAACTCGAGTCAAATCATTTGGCGTTAGATCCTCTATTTCTTGACGGATATTATGTTTCATCTGCTGTAGCGTCTGAGGGTTATTGGCGTATACCTTTCCTTTGAGATAGCCTCATAAGAAGAAATCAGGAACCGAAAGATCTGGCGATCTCGAAGGCCACGCTAAGTCGCCAAATCGAGAAATTAATCGCGCAGGGAACATGTTGCGCAACATGACCATTGTCTCTCTGGATGTGTGCGCAGTCGCACCGTCCTGTTGCAACCACATATCCTCCAGTCCTAGGACTTCCAACTGAGGTGACAAAAAGTTATTCAGCATTGCTCTATAGCGCTCTCCGTTGACCGTAACAGTAGTGCCTTCATCGTCCTCAAAGAAATATGGACCAATTACACCTTGGGCAAAGACGCCGCACCAAACAGTGACTCGTGAAGGGTGTAGTGGTCTTTCCTGAAGAATACGAGGGTTTTCTGTACCCCAGTAGCGGTAATTCTGCTTATTTACAAATCCATTTAAGTGAAAATGAGCTTCGTCGGTCATAATCAGTTTATGTGGAAAATCGTCAATATTGTCGTTAAGGTTTAGGAGACTGTGACAGTATTGCAGGCGTTGTTGACGGTCTCTGGGAAGAAGCTGCTGTGCCACCTGGATTTTGTATGGAAATGCGTGCAAATCTAACTTCAAAATTCGCCTCAGGGACGTCCGAGACATGCCCAATTGTGTGGCGCGTCTTCCTGTCGACGTTCTTGGATCTTCTGCAATGCTTTCTCTTACACGCCGGATATTTTCAATTGAGCGTCCTGTTCGTGGTCGTCCAGTATGCTTTGTATCAGCCGTTGTCCCACTACGCCGAAATTGTTGATATAAACGGCGTATTGTCTTTCCAGTTGGAGCAGGACGGTGAGGATAATTTCGGCGAAAATTTCGCTGTGTTGAAATAACCGATTCATTGTTTTTAATAAATAAAATTACTATTTCTGCACGTTCCTCTAGTATGTATTGATTCATAATAAAACTTGAATATGTACACTGGAGAAATGTCAAAAGAAAATAAACAAAAGCTGTCAGATAAAACAATTACGAACGCTTCAAATCGGGTACTTGATTATGGACCTCCCTGTATATAAAAAACGAAGCTCACTTTTTTTACAATATTTTTAAAAAATGCTGCTATACTTTAAAAGCCGTTTTCTCGAAACAACGTTTTTTGTTACAAAAATAACTTTCTAAAGAACCAATGAAGATAAACACTATAACGCATATGCGAAACTAAAGATTAACAATGAAAGGATTCATGCTGTGCCGCTTGCCCATCGCTCCGGGCGCACGCAATACTTTTGTGGCCGACTGTACAATAAATAAATAAAACTCGTAATAAGTGTTTAGTGATTTTACAGTGCTTACATATTTTCCCTTTATAGGTTTTGGTTTTAAATTCGTTGACGAGATTTTTATTTGGGCAAAATATAGGGGTACTTATTTTTGGGTACCTACCCACATATTTATTAATATTTATTTTGCGAAAAGTTAAACACGTCATCTGAGTAGCAACATAAATGCGTGCGATATTCGACGGTATGAAATCGGAAGTTTATAGTAGAATGAGTCATTATTGTCCAATTTATACATAACTAACGGTGCTTCATTATCTGCGTAGTCAAGTGCAATCCGCGAATGAATATCGCGAGTAAACAAAGCTTGCCGAAATCCGTTCATACATTGTAGCATCAATATAGATTGATGGCGAGTTTATTCAGTTCGATGATGATGTCGAGGGTAACAACGACCGGACAAGATAAGTAATATTGGAAGCCGCTTCATTGTCTCAGGGTATGCCTGTAATTAATTCGGCGATCGTCACATACTCCAAGGGTAGGTCACGATGAGTTTCTATCTATTTCGCGTTTTATGTCAGCAATTGAACGTCGGTCGGTCCACAGTAGTTACGATTACACGACTCCGGAATGTGAGCATTAATCAATATTTTATTACACTCCGTGCTATTTGTGAGTGACATGTTTATATTGAATTTATTAATGTAGTGAACTAGATTCGCATTTGCAGAGCGAGACACGCATTTTCAGGCTGCTAGTTTACAATTGCATACGATAAATAAAATGTTACGACCGTCGTTCCAGTTTATGCTCGCAATATGGCATTCAAAATCTAGCGAACGATATCGCGAACGATACGAAAACGGATCATTGACGAAACGGCGTAAATTAAAAAGAATGACAAACTCGAGCCTCATTAACTCCGTCGAATGGAAACAAAAGCGGGGCAACAACAGGAAGAAGCCAACAACGGCGGTAGCGACCGAAAGCGATGCGGAAATGAGATAGTAGAATAGATCAACGACGTTTCGCGGCGAGAAAAACGACGCGAACGGAGGAAACTAAACGGATAATTCCATCTGTCTACAAGACGAAGTGTTTCAGAAAGTATATTCCGACGCGATTCTTCGGAAAACAAATAACTCCACTCGTCTCGTCGCGAAATTTAGACGAAACGCACGTTTTCGAAACGACAAACGGATATAACAAAAAAACGACGCTTTTAATTTCTAAAACGTTTCAATAATTAAATTCACGTTTCGCGTTAACGCTATCGGACAGATTACAAAAGGCTCCCTTATTTTCGTAACACTAAAAGGTCCGAAAGCGGGACTATTACTAACATAGTTTATAAAAATACGGTCAGTATCATAAGACTTTTTATTTTGTACCGTTTGTAAATGCCGCGATTGTACGACCCCAACTAGGGGCGATTTAGGATAAAAACTAATACGGGGCAGGTTGCACACCTGTTGTGCGCTACGAAAATCGACTTATTTTCAACGGAAAATCAAATAGAACAACGAATACAACGGAACGAATTTAGGAAGTTATTGTGATTGTGTCATTGTCCCTCGATGAAGAGAACAGGTCGGTTAATTTCAGACGAGTTTATTTTTTAATGTAATCGAGACATAATAAGCATTAACCGGAGCAGACCTGAATGTGCTTTGTAACTACTCGAAAAGAAATGCGTACAGAACGCACGTGTGCAGGTTGCATTGTTGATTATTTCGAGCCTCGGATTTTACGAGTTCGTTGCTTGTAACAATCTCACAACCATACATATACACATATGTCGATTTAAAAATTGCAAACACAATTGTAAGTAATGGAAAAATAATAACGTCCGTTCGAAATACAAGTGAACGACCAAAGTTCAATTAGCGTTCGATTAACCCTTTTTAATTGAACGTCGGGCAAACTGTTGAGGGTCACTGGAAAATTCATAAAACAGTCATTTAGTGAGTCACCCTTCTCGTACGGCCATTACAAAACACTCACTTGATTCCATACAAATACATGACAAAGAATAACGAAATAAATTTCCGATGGTGGCTGTATACGTAATTAAATGATATATACCTACACAACGGACATTCCAAAACATTAAACTTTCGATTACTTTTATAAAAAGCGGCAATTCGTCGACTATAACCATAAACTATATTTGATACTAACAAAGTAACGCTACTAGTAAGTACATACACATATTTACGTTATTTATTCGTGTCTCATCCGTGTATCGATTTCAAGTTGCACTAACGAAACGTGACATGCGGATGACTGATGATACATTGAAATTATTTATTGGAGAATATAACGTTTAAAAATATATTCCACGAATAACAAATGAATTTGTCGTCGTATAATGTAATCATTAGAGCAAAATCGATTAATCGTAATGGATATTGATTTTTTTTTCTTTTCTTAAAGTTCGTCACGTGGGCACGCCTAATAAAGCCCACTTCTAAAATTAACTACGTTTATATCGCGTTCGATTCCGTTTTACGACTCCCTTGTTATCCTATCTTGTTATCTACTCGAAAGTTGTAAAATTCCGGCTTATTTATGCACAACACTCGTCGTATTTTTATTATTTGTTTGTTTAGCACGTTGGCTACCGGACTTTTCGGCGATACGCGCCAGAAAATCCTTTTTCGATAAACATAAATGAACATTTTTGATCATAAACGGCCCAAAATTTTTTGATCGAACATAAAACGTTACGCAACTATATTGCAGTAAATTCGTCCATCGCTGTATAAACATCAATTAGGAATTTTCGAATTTTCGAATACCTTACAAATGTAAATAAACAAAGAAAATTCGACAGTGTTGGAAATAGTGGACGATTGCCGTACAGGTCGGGGTTAGTCAACGCGGATCAAGATAATAATCGATAGTACTATATTCTGTCCGTGAAATATTACTTGCACGCTTTCGGTAATCATTCTGCCCATTTGGTTTTTGATTTATGAAAACGATATAAATACGGGTCTAGTAATGTCCACTAAACATAGTAATGCGGACGGCAAACAATTTAGGTTTAGAAAACGAGGGTGCGTAATAGAAGGCGAATCTATAATTAAAACCTTCAATCAACAGTTTCGCGTTCGTTACTGTTACGGGACCAGGATGACCAGGGGATTATCGTCGAGCATCGCTCCCAGATGGACCGTTTACCCGGATTTAAGATTGACAACGACCTGCTTACGCGATTCGGTTTAATTCGGCGGATGCCACTTATTATACATGCAAATTAAATGGCGATGGCGATGGCGTTGAAATGGACAGTGGCTCGCTGAAAGATAAAATGCGTTAACGATTGTACGGTTTAGCGCCGACGATGATGCGATGCGCCGATACCTGTAGAAAATTTATCGTAATTACACGGTCGAGAAATTTTCTAGGTATATGCATGAAAGGGTTATATCCTTCTATAATTAGTTGCAGCGTTAGGAGTCTTTGGGATTATGGCGCTTTTCATTTTCAACGATCCCCCATAATAGGGACCCGTCTAAAAATGCAGAGCAGCTCTGAGGGTTTGAATAAGCTGATTTGTAAAAGAAATTAATGATCTGGCATCGCAAGAATCGAGTTGTCACGTTGCATGTTAAACACTAATATCATGAAGGGATTCTGCTTAATTACTTTAGGTGACTAATTCCTTTTAAGGATTTATCTATGAAAAACGGGATTAAGTAAGTTCGACGCATTCAATTTAAATTTGTACGAGCTATTAATAAACTAGTCATTCTGTCATTTATCTTTTCTTTTTTTTTTATTTTAAATTTAGAACCTCTCGTGTAATTTTTTTATTAAGATTTTTTGACGACCTCGGGAGTGCTGCCCATTAGTCAAAGACTTTTGTAAAAAAAATTAAAATTTTATGTAATGGTTTTCGTTAAATTTATTATAAGTTTTTAACTTAAAATTGGTATAATATACAGTAAGCTATCTACATACGATACGAACGAGTTCCGTTCTGAGAGCGCGTTCGCAAGTCGAATTTGTTCGGAAGCCGAACAAAGGTGCACCAAGGTGAAAAATTGTTAATTCTAGTTAAAGAAAATACTTTTAACCTTATTTTCTTTATTCTTTTTTATTAAAATATCATAAAACGCTAGATAAATATTAAACATAATTTTTAATTTTACTTTGAAAAGTACAATGAGTGATAAAAACGTGATAAATAATAAGAAGTTTGTATTTTCGAAGGCGATAAATTGGTTCGGTATACCGGTGTAATTATGGAAAACGCCTAATGTAAGTAAAATAATAGTAAAGAGCGTGAATTTTGCCGCCGCGAAATTTAAAGTTACGATAAAATTCTGTTCGTATCTTTGAAGGTTCGTATGTAACGCCGCATTACGATTCGATATATATACGTCGTTTCGTTACAATGACGTTATTGATTTAAAACTGTATCCTAAATTTAAGACGCCCTTGCCTCGCTATTACGACACATTAGAGGCATTTCATACGAACTTATGAATATATTTCCTTTCCTTAAAATGTCATTATTAAATAATTTTTTGTATCTCGATTTTACCAACCAAAGCATACGAAAAAATGTGTTTATCTCAAATTGGCTGATACATCGTAGCCTTTTTATAATACGACTATTATAGAAATAAAAAGTTCGGACGACCGAGTTTGAAAGCTTATATCTTAAAAACGGTGGAGCCAAATTGTGTAACATTTTTACTGGGTATTCATCCACTATTTGAGATTGATTGCACAGTGAAAACTTTAGTTTTGTACGTAAAGCCGTTTTGGATATCTTGTAAGATATTTCACGTAAAACTGTCAAATTTTCCTGCTCGTTTCTGTA
The DNA here is from genome assembly GCA_036326145.1 of Rhagophthalmus giganteus. NCBI lineage: Eukaryota > Metazoa > Arthropoda > Insecta > Coleoptera > Rhagophthalmidae > Rhagophthalmus > Rhagophthalmus giganteus. The sequence continues at coordinate 4,923,284 of JARFJA010000075.1, read as the reverse complement.
TTGGCAACTTTAAGACGTCATAACTAAAATATTTCTGCACAAAATTATATGAAATTTAGAAATAATTTACCTCAAATCTGTTATAAGAAAATGTATAGATTGAATTTTAATTTCTCTAATTAATGTGCCTTCGAGGACGATAAAAGTCGAAAATGGCAAAATTATTTGTGCATATAATAAAGTTACATTTTTGAATAACAATTGTATCGTTATTTTGTTTAAATAATAATTCGTTACGCTTTTATAATAAACAATATAACGTGTTGTTGTTAAAACGAGACGCAGTATTAGATCGGGCGGCAACCTTCGTCATTCCACATAGTAAGCGACTAATATAAGCATTTCTAAATACAACTGTGGAGGCCTGGGTGGTCTAGTAGGCATGTCTCTCGACTGGCCTTCTAGCGCACTCACGGTTGCGAGTTCGAATCCCGCTGTAATAATGGACGTTTGTGAACGTAACACTAACCAGATTTACTAACAAAATTTAGAAACTAAATCACTGGCTAATTGGCGAGTCTGCAGTCTTCTAAAACAGCAGCAACACGCCGTTTCCAAATGGTACAATGATGTAAATCAGTTTTGTACAAAATTAAATCGATCTAACGTCTCACTAAATGGTTCAAACCGTATTATAAATCATTAGATTAAAGGCATATAACTTCTCACTGTAATTTTATAAGTGTTTTGGTGATTGTTCTGACGTTAACATGAAAAAGAATAACAGTTTTAGTCAAAACTTCATACTTTTTAAACGGTACTCAAAATCGATAGTTTTTAAAAAACAAAAAGTAGTTGTCGAGATTTTTACTGCAGATAAAAATCATCTCCTCGATTCTTGTGGCGATGTCGATACTTGACGGTTCCTTTTCATGTTCTCCGTTCTATATCGCGAATCAAGTGTTGCATTTAAATCTTATCACATTAACATTTTTAGAACGATCTACAAAACCGAGATAAATAATAGATCTTTCACGAGACACTTATTTCAATTTAACAAAATAAGGTTACAAATGCTCGACATTTTTGAAATTACAACATGACAAAACGATGCGCTTTTGACCGCGTCTCTGTTAATTTAATTTATTGTAAACTCAAATTTTAAAGATAAACCTAGAGATAATTAGTTAATCGAACAACTTTTTTATGGTAGCATTAATCAAAAATTGATTTTTTTCAATTACATAAGATAATTAAGGTAGTTTCATTCTAAAATATGTTACTGTTAAGACCACCACAGGACAAGGCTCTGATGAATAAATCAATTAACAATAGTAATTTCGTTCTCGAGCAACCTACAATTTTTGCAAAATGTTAGTTATTTTGATTACCGTTTGCTTGAGAGACAACATATGCCTAAAAGAGTAGTTCATGAAATGCAACTTTCTGAAATGACAAAGTGAAATAGTAATCTGGAAGTACGCGCAGCTAAATGATACTTAGTAGAGTTTATGGGCGTCTATAACGGGGTGCTCAGGTGTCCGTACTCCCAAGCAGGCGATAACAGGGATAAGCGGGTTTGCCGGCACGGGTCCCCATAACCGAATCTGTATAGTCGCAATATATTCCGAAAATATCATATCGGTGTGTCAAGGCAAACGGTAATGATTGGCATAAATTTTGCACTTTGCGTGCAAAACTAAAGCCTCCCCTTCGCCGCTAAAAAAACACCCGATCCCGTAATAAACGGAATTTGTGTTTCTGTTATGTAAATATGGACGGTGTAATGAGCAAGCGAGCAATTAAGAATATAATTTGTCTTGTTCAGTACATGTCGTGACATTATGTGCCCTACGCGTTGGGGCGTGTGAAGTGTCATTCAAAACAAACAGCCGTAATTGGAATTTGGAGGTAACTTTATCGGAAAAGTGACGATTCCGAAATAGTCGTTCGGCGACGGTTCATTATATAAAGATCAACTGTCAGATATTATGCGACACATTAGTCATGTGTCACAGTTACTACCAAGTGTGCTACCGCGTTACGACCGCCGCTAGTCAACTGGCTGCCGTCTGCGGCGTTTAATATTGATATACGAATAAATCTACTACATCGTATTTCGGTTTAATTCAGTATTCCGTATTATTGTGGGTGGCGACAAAGGGTTTTCGTATTTTATAAAGCCGTCGGCGTCGACGGAAAACTCTACCAAACGCAAAATGCAATCGCAGGAGCGCATTTGCGTCCGTGGGGACATAAATGTCACTATTGCCAACAATTTATCCTTATTCCTTTTCCGACGAACATTTTCCATCGTTTGACATCAAGGAAGACAATTCGTGACATTCGTAAATTTATGTATTTTTTCCAATATTTTCACTACAACATAAAAAGTTTACGAGATGGGCATTCTCAAAATCGATCAGTTTGGAAAAGCTATTTTGGTATAGGTATTTTTTTCACGAAACAAGTGAAGTGATCACGTGCTTATTGCAATTTTGAATGTGGTCAGTCGGCAATCGGTCGAGCTATTTTTATAAATGACTGCCGGAGAAGCGCGAAAAGCCTACTTACTGTTTGTAATTAATATCTAGAGTGAAAGTAAAAAAAAAAAAATAAGTAAATCTCCGGAGAACCGGATTAAGGGTGACTGTTTTTGATTTATGAGTTGCAGCGCGAGGAAGTGACGCTGCCACGTACAGTTGATTCCGAGTAGCAATCTCGTCATCGCTTCGCACTAGATCAAAATTAAATGTGCGAATCTAATTTCGGGGTTTAAAGTACTTAATCAATCACGAAGCAGTTTCAGTAGCAGCAACGAACGGCACTGGAGGAGGAGATAACGCGAGGCATACGCGCTATAAAGCGCGGAATTACGGGATGACATTCGTAATCACGGAGTCAAATAGGATGGTGTCTACATGATTTATGGCCAGCCGAAAGCATCACCTCACGCACAATGTGTTCGCGACTACAATAATTTCCACTTTACCGCTTCGGACTAGTGGAAGTGCAGTTTCGAAACTGTACTTAACTAACAACTCGAGAAGCGCGAGAAATTTAATTATCGAATGCATCCCACATTAGTCAGAGCAACGCACGGATTGTTGCAGACGTTGAAATTGACCGTACAGATAGATCTGCTGATAAATTTACAAGCATTGTGAGACGAGGCGGACGCAAACCTCGTCGCTTCGGTAATCCGGTGGCATCTATCAGCGCGCTCCGGTAATGGCCTCCGAGCGATAATATTCCGGAGCGCTTTGCATGTAACCGCAACCAAGTTCATGAATACGGTGCGCCATGAATAACGAAGAAAACAATCCATTTTACACGATGAGTGCCCACACTTGGAATGACCAATGTAATTTTAGCTTTTGTTTCTCGGCGCCCTTTCGATTTGAGACAACAAAAGGTTTACGGGAACCCTACTCCGTTTCTTTCATCCAGGCGTAGCTTTAATCAAGTGCGACATCGTATTCCCGCGTGACCGACGCTCGCGTGCAATAATCGAATGCGAAGCGTTTTGTTAAAACATTTTTTAAAGTTCGGAAATTTCTATTCTTGTTTCCGCGAGTGCGAGCCTAATTAGAAAACTCGATATTTCTGATGAATCATTGTCGCGGGTGATGGATTAGGCCTCATCAAAAACCCATCAATAGACACCGATCCATCGCGTCGATTTAGAGTCAGTAGACGACTCATTGTACTAGCGACGCCGTTTCTTATTACATTTGCATATGTGAATGATGACGGGAAATCCATACGTATTTGTCAAACTCGCTTCATCTATTGGCCAACTGACCGAGGACAACTGAGCGTAATGAACCGTATAGAAAGAAATTCCCACAAATGTGAGGATATCTACCATTTATTTATGTATTGTTATCTCTTCACAAAAACAACCGGAATCCTAGTGCCTTTTCTGAGATAACGAAAAATTTATAAAACAAGACGATACGATAGAAGAGTCGAGTTCGCTTTTTATTAGGGTGCAGAATGGGGTTCGGCCAGGGTCAGCTCAAACCGGTGATCAATCACTGAACATTTCATCCTCGGGGACTGCTCTGATGGACTATGTAATATGTAATGTTTAAGATGTTAACTGGAGGTCTAAGTTATCTCTCCCGAGGGTATTTTGTTCGGTTTAACCGTGGACACACAAGATAACCTCGAAATAATAAAAAAGTGACCGGCACAACGTTTTCCGCGACATATGTAGTGTTTAAATAATTTCAAGCGCTATTACTTATTTAAAATAATTAAATTTATTTCTTGCGACGATCGCTAGTATGGAAATGACGAAAGTAAGAAGGTCTCGGGTTAAGTAAATACAATGTAGGTTAACCCTTCGCGTACACACCTCCGCCCAGTGCCGCCGAATGCACAAAAGGATCAATCTGATCCCAGACGGTTGAATCATTCCATGCCAAATCAACCAATAAAAAACTATTGTTGGACCTTAAGATTTCAGATTTGTAAGATTTTTTATTTATTCATTGTACCGATCAAGAGGACGAAAAACTCAAAATTTCAGATTTTTGGGCTCATAGTTTTTGAGTTATTGATTTTAAAAGAATCAAAAATCGCACAAAAATGGCATCTTTAACTCTTTAATAAAAAGCTGTAACTCAAAAACTATTTGACCTAAAGAGCTCAATTTGATGTCATTCTCTTCTGTTGTTAATCAGCTTTAATTTAATATGCAACATGATTATTATATTTAAATTTGATCATTTTTGAAGACCTTAAAAGAACTTTTTTTGAAAATCTCAAAAACAACCCTTTTAATTTCTTTGAAAAAAATATGTTTTAATTAAGTATTGACTATTTATGTGGAACATTTTATAATGGGACACCAATGGGTTTCCTATGGAAATTAATTTTTTTATATTATAATGTACGTGAAATTCACTAAATTTATTGATTTCCATAACTATAAACTGTGTAATTCTGATTGGAAAGTTGCTAGCAATCTATTCGATCATTTTTTCACTACAAATACAGTAAATTCCAATTGTCCGTGTTAATTGGGAATCGGAAACGTCCAGTTACGAAAAAACACGGTTAATCTACAGTACAAAAATGTGTTGTATTTATACTAAACTTACATATATCGAGAGAAAGTATGCAAGTAAAAAGCATTCAAAAAGTATGAATCATTATCAGTAATCTGCTATTTCGTCATTTAACTTGATATTTATACAGTGCATGTGTGCCATGATTCCAAAAAAAAAGTTGATTTCAATTCTAAAAGAAACTTAAAATTTTTTTATGGCAGCGCGGCGCAATATAAGAATAAAAAACTTACAATTTTACTCTTTTTGTCCAGTTTCTGAAAATCAACTTCTTGTTAAGGATTATTACTTTAGTGAACATTAATTTATTTATTAAAATTGATAAATATTAGGTACTATTTTTATATTATTTATAGTTCAAAAATTATAAAATAGATTATTAGCAACTTTCAAACCACAATTACTCAGTTTATAATTGTGGAAGTCAATAAATTTCAAGCGAATTTCATGTACATTATTATAATATAGAAAAGTTTATTTCCATAGGAACCCGTTGGCGTCCTATTATGAAATTTGGCACACAAATAACGAATGAATGTCTTTAAAATATATATCTTTGTCAAAAAAAATCAAAAGGGGTGTTTCTGAGATTTAAAAAAAAGTTCTTTTAAGGTCATCAAAAATTACAAAATTTAAATATCATAATTACGTTGCATATTAAATTAAAGCTCATTAAAAACAGAATACAATGAATGACACCTAATTAAGCTCTCTAAGTCAAATATGCTTTTTTTTTTAATTTCAAAGACAGCTTTTGTAGTTCACGATCTATATTTTATGGTCTAAGAGTTAGTTTTTTGAAAACACCTAATTTAGGTGTCCACAGATTGGTTCAAAGGTACATCGAAAAATACACAGTGTCACGAAAAAATGCATAACGGTTTTGGTTTAAATTACGGAAAGAAATCCTTCTAGGGGTTTGAAGAGGAAGGTATGAAAAAATTATACTTTTGGTTGCTGTTCCAAAAAGTATATTTATTAAGAGATATTTTCGCAGTACATACGGTCAAAACACAATGTGCACTCAAAGGGAAAATTAATATTCTTTTAATTAGAACATGCGTTTTATATTTATGTAACCATTATTAATTGTTATGTGTCCGGGAAACCTAATTGATGTTATCTAAATAAACATCATTTGCATCGCTTATACCTAACTCGAAATATATTCGATTTCCTAATCTAATGTGTTACAATGTGTGTACAATTTAAAAGATTACTTTATTTAACTTGTATATTAAAAATTAGTTTGCACACATTGATAACTTGATCAATATTTGATTAAAATAATATGTAAATGTTTAGTATTACAATGCGGATACCTATTATAAAGTTAAATAAGTTTTTTTCTAATAAAAAAAAAGAAAAAGATTTCTAATGTTTCAATCAAATTACAAACAAACACGGATTAAATAATAGATTTGTATTTTTTTCTGGCAATTGCGATTTGTGGAAAAATTCTGGATATTAACTCTTAAAGTACAAAAAAGTCCGTAATTTGATTCAAAAAAAGTTTGAGTTTTTGTTGAAAACTGCAATTATTTGAGGAACATTTAATATTACAAATCTAACATCCGATGGACACTCTTATTTATGTAGAGTAAACATCCGTTTATCCTAATAATGCCTAATTAAACAATATGATGTTTAAAATTTAAATTAATATTCATTTTTGTGCAGGTAGATAAACAAAATGGGGGTCGTGTAGGTAGATTATTGGACGGAATTCTTAAACATTCTGGAGATTAATATAGCTATTTTAGTTTTGAAATGACATTCAATGTAAACGACTGTGAATTTCAAAAATGAAATTAGATATAAAATTTCATATAAAAATTACTTTTAACATTTCAAAAGGTTCGCTATTCGTGGGAGTTTAATTTAATACAATAGTCTGGAAGTTTTTAATAATATACGTACATACGATGATTGGCATAAAGTTGGACACAAATGGAAAACTTTTTTAATTGAAATGTCTCAGAAAAATGTTGTTCTTTATAAAAATCTCTGCCTAGTTCCAAACTAAAAATACGCATATCAAAATTTAAATATTGCCTTTCGTATATGAGGAACGTTCAAAAATATGTAATCGGTTCAACAGTAAAGTATCCTTATTTTTGAAAATACACAAAAATTATATTTGGAAAAGTTTCTTAAAATTGCAAAAAGATATCAAATACTAAGTTACAGTTACTTTTTCCAAAAAAAATTGTTTCCCTTTTGGCCTATTTTTTCCCTTTCTCGGTATGTATTACGTAAAACGAATTTATTTAAAATTGATCTATTGTTAGGTAACATAAAAGTATACTATCGAATTTAATTTTCGATCGCCCTATGGTTAGAAAATTATCATATTTGAAACGAACGCCAAAACAATCGAATTTTTGTGTCCAACTATAAAAATAAAACAAAAACACGGGTGCAATCTCTTCAAAAATATTGGAGATTTTCGATTTCGATGAATTAAATAATTTATTGCCTAATTAAATTGTATTAAACGCTTTCAAGATTTCTCCCAAGCTTATTAAATTATTGCTATCAAACTCGATTCGATACGGAACAAATATTGTACCTAGTAAATATACTTTATCGCTTATTTACTTAACGACGAGAAACTTTTTAATGTCAACACAGAACCTCAAAATTAATTTAAAAATAAAAAGGATCACTGTACCTTTTTCCAAAACATCTGTAGCAGTTTCCAGAACACCCATAGATAGTCCCCTTCACTATCGAAAGCGCGAATTTTCACAAACACGAAAACACGAAACGTACACAGTCAACACGGCGCGAACACTAATTAACCGATAAATATATTAGAACTCCGAACTCTGTTCAAAATATTTCATAAGATTTCGGACTGGTCGTGAAATGCAGGCTGTGTGTAATATCAGCAGCTGAAGCGAGGTCGCTGCATATCTACATGACGTGTCGTATCTGAAAAGGCAATTCCTTTATTTAAAATGACAAATTTCCAAAAGTTTCATAATAAAATAAATTGCAAATATAGTAGACTCTCGTTAAACCGGCACATATCAGACCAAGTAGTGCCGGATTACCGAATTCGCGAGTTTACTGAAAAATTATCGAAAAAAAAACGCATTTAAATACCATAAACTACTGTATTTCTATTAAAAGCAACAAATAAAATAACGATAAGACACAACGAAAATATATTATTGTTTTGCTCCTCGCTCAGACATGTAGTGCATATTCTCACCTCAACGCTCGCAAAGTGCTCGCCTAAAAACGCCGGATTACTGGAAGGGCAGGGTTAGTGAGAGGCTAATGCAGTTATTTTCGATTCTAGATTGCAATATGCAAAACCATTTCGTGATCGCCGTTTAAATATGCAGTCACAACTATCTATCTTGAAAAATCGTGTTTAATTATTTTTGAAAACTAACAACAATTTTGTTATTATATTTACAAAATAATTAACCCGTTAAGTGCATAGTACGTTTTACTTTACTTTTCCGCGTGCACTATTAGTCAATATATATTTTTATAATAGGATCTCACTGAATTACCTTCACGAAATTGAAAATAAATTAGTGCATAAAACACATTTTATCAAAAATCAACGCTTTCGATTTTTTGATTAAAAAAAACATTTTTTTTATTGTTTAAAAACTTGCAGCACATTAAATTAAAGCTTATAAAAAACCAAAGAAAATGACACAAAATGCAGCCTCTCTCTCTTTCTCTCTTTCTCTCTTTCTCTCTCTCTCTCTCTGATTGTAAATCAAATAGTTTTTGAGATCAAAGGTTTAAAAACGCGATTCATTTTATGTGATCGTCATAGTTTTGAAAATTAATATTTCAAAAACTTGTAAGACTAAAAAAATGAAATATTCGGGTTTTTTTGTTATTTTTATGGATAGAATAATTGTGAAAAAAATTATTAATTTCTGAGTTATCAAGGTTTCGGCCCTAGATCATTTTTTTATTGCTTCAAAAATATGTGCTATCATTTTGTGCACTAGTAGAGGAAACACCTTATATTTTATTATCCTCGGGTTCCTAACTAGATTTTATTCGGGACTAGTTTACTGTTCAGAACTATGCAGTAGTTAATACGGTATTTTTTTAAAATTATTTAATGGACTCGGAATCTGTGCCGATACGCCCAGCAGCTATGTATTTCAGCATCGGCGTTGGTATGCGTTATGTGGTGGTGTCCCCCAAGAGGTATCCTCCTGAGTACTAAATCGCGTCCAGCACTTGTTTACTAGGTGTGTGCACACCGGAGCCGGTAGTGCAGTACATCTAGCCGTTGCTTTTCCTATTTATAATTTTTACATTCACAAACATTCATGGTCGTAGCGGGATTCGAACCCGCAGCCGTGAGTGCGCTAGAAAGTCATTCGAGAGATAGGCTCTCTAAACAACTCAGGTCCCGTAGTAAGGTATAAAACAAAAATTAACTGTAAATAATACGTTAAATTATAATAATTTAAATAAACGAGAAGATTACGTCCTCACTAATAATATTAAAACATACACGAATATATAATAACACAGGTTATCTATTTGGTATTTATAACTGTTGCATTTAATCCTCGTTTGAGCTTTAAGCTGCCTGCCAATACATTTTAGATAAAACGGATATCAGAACTGCACATGCGTTGCATAAACGCAAATCCGAATTAATTAACTAATTTGCATAAATCTATACTATTCCAGTTCGGATAGAATACGAACCGTACACGTCAAGCAAAAAACCTGAAGTTAAAAAACGCAATTTTGGCGACGATTCGGTTTAACGTTTGCATATATTTGATTCGCGTCATTTAACATTTAAACTGCGATGTAAACATCAACTATCTAATCTAAAGTGCTTTATTAGTAGAACTTAAACAAGCCGAGGGCTGATCTCTCATATGATGCGAGTCCTTATATCTTCAATACGGTCATGAATAATTCATTTATCTCGATCTCGATTCACTTTGAATGTGTACTGGAATATACATGTTGTATGATCTGTGTACATACAGGAGATGGAATCTGTTCGCGCAGTTGACGAAGCTTCGGGCAAGATGCGGATGACAGTGGCATTCACGATAACGTCCAAAGTTGGAAGGACGTTATGGTAGTACAAAGGGCGCTGGACATTCGAATCCCGTCACCGCCATCGGCGCCGCAATGCTTTCAGCCGATTGATAATTAAAACACAAATAGCGAGATAGTCGTGCGCTCATTATTGTGTACCTTATGCTATTCAAATATTTGCCTTCGGTACAGTTCCGCGGTGATATAATTATGTATCAATTATGAGCGTATGACCTATACACTTAATAAATTGGACGCGCCGTGTAACCGAATTAATGTTAATCACGCCATTACCCACAGAGACAAAAATCAATTTCCGGCAGACGAGAATAATATAACTTAGTTCGTATATTTATGACAATGTTATGCGGTATTTGTAAAGTGTCAATGTATAATTTGGTGGGAGATCGCCTCATTTTTAACCTCGATGACATGAATAGCGGCTTCCTGGTTCGGAACTGCACGGAGGGTCGTCTCATTTAGGCGCTATTCGTTGGAATATTAATTGAAAATGACAGACCGTATTAATCCTGATCCTGTCTGAGTTATACCAACCGTATTGTACGTTATTCAAAATAATGATAAACCGACCGCTTCCACCGTTTTCACAACAGTCGAACGAAATATCATACGATTAGATTATTATTTTAATGAACTTTTATCTTTGTTTGGTAAATTATTTCACATGGAATAAAGGTTTTTTTTTAACGTTGCGTCATGGAATTGGTACCTACATACATATTTAATTATTCAATTGAATTTATATTTGTAATTGTAGAATTTTTAGGACATTAATAAATATCCATGGTTTTAGCGGGATTCGAACCGACAACCGTTCATTTACTATAAGCAAGCGCTCAGCGTCCTATTCCATGACGGCTCCGAAATAAAGCTTTATTTAATCCATATACATAAATAATTGATTATATAACATATTAAATTCAAAATAAGTATTTCTGTTTATTAAACGGAATTGAGGTTGATTTAAAAATTACATTTTTTCTGGACAAATAACAATTAAGTTACTCATACATCAGAATCAAATAAATGATATGATATAATTTGCATTTATTGCACTGAAATAAAAACATTTTGGTTGCAACAATACCTTAGTTATAAGAGACAAATATTTATTTAAATAATTAATTGCGCCGCCAAAACGGTTTTATTATAAATTTAAAAAAAAATGTTTAAGTCAACATTATAATTTTGAATAAATTATTTGTTATTGTGAAAAAAACATTTATTTGCTACTATTTATTAAAAAAAAAAAAGATTTATTTCAATAAAATATTATTTATTAAATACAAAGAAATATTTTCTCTATGTATTTGGTTTTAGCGGTTATTACAAACAGCCAAAAAGCATTTGTACTTCAATTAAAAAAATATATATGGGTATTTATATAAATAAAATAGAATTCCCAAACACTATTATTTAGTTTGTCGATACAACAAAGAAAATTGCAATTTAATTTAACGTCAACTGCCGTTCATTTCGGCGTCTACATTCGCCACATTTGAAAAACTTTTAAGCAACCCTAAAATGGGCATTTAGCTTCAATATCGCTTTAAAATTTTAACGGCGATCACAAATTACAAAAAAATGTAATATCTGAGGTTTGCTTAATAGCTATGAGTGCGCATATCATCGCATCCCAAATTAAAATAACTTCATTAGTGAACTAATACGCGATAACCCTCTGCTCGACGTTCGTTAGGCTTTCAGTTATTTCCAGAATTCAGGCGTTACGGCACTTTATTAAAATATTTCGTTTAATTCTGTTTTGAAAATGACACAACACAATAAACGCCGACGTGAACTTAAATAATCCAATCGTAATTATAATAAGAGATGTCTGCGTATCGATAAATTCTAAATATTTGCTCTGCAACTCCAATTTGTGGAACAACGCAAACTGTCCTCGGATTCCTAAGTAAAATTTAAGATCAAAGAAGCTTTTCAATTTTCTTCGCCATACATCCCAAAATAACATAGATTACGCAGCTTTGAATGCAAGATTTCCTTATACGAAGTTTCCACAGACTGCTGGAAAACAAACACAGGAATAGCCGAGTAAATATTCGTATTGAAAAAAGCTTCTGCAATCGAAAAGCTTTTTATAAAATCTAGGAAGGACTCTTCCAGCGATTTTAGAACTCGCTGACCGGAATCGAATTTAGGACACGATAAAGTCAATTGACAAATGACCGTTGCAAAATATACCGTTCGTTTCTAAGATAAGACGACTCCTTTGTTGTCTGAATTAGAACATAAACGAGACACTGGATTGATAAGAGTCCGGAATCGAGCGGAGTAGAAATACTATTAAGAAGAGACGGGTAACAAATTAAGCCAGAAGCTACCGCCATATGAGTCACGGTCCAGGAATCATTCCCACGTAAAGCAAACACCGAAACTTCAGGGCTGCTTGGCCGCAATTTAACGGGTTTATTTTCTCGCTTTTCGAATTAAATCATTTTTGATCAAATATTCTTGTTACATATACAAGATGTTCCTCATTTAAATACTTATATCAGCTTAAAAAGCGTCAATATGTAGATTTCACTGACGAGACAAATATTTTAGCATTTGGGGTTTTCCGTTGAATTTTTATCCTACATGCTTGTACATAAGCGTTAGAGTAGTCGATTAAAAACGAACTTCAATAAAACAAGGTAAGTTCCGAAGAAAAAAACAGTAAAAGAGAAACAGTAACAGGTAAACCGTTAAATAATGAAACAAAATCTAAAAAAATCTACATAGAAGAAACACCACGAAACTGAAATTGTGATAAATACAAGAAAATCTCCTAAATATGATACAACGGCCTAAAAAGCAAAAGCTGATTAAAAACAAATACAGGCTGTTTCACTTGCTCTTGTCCCTGATTTTTCCTTATAATTTACAAACTAATAGACATAATTCAGTGAAATAAGTAGAGACATATCTTACGATTAGTTTATAAGACAAGCACGATGGGGCGTTATTTAATACATAGATTTAAAAACTAGGATTAATAGGTTTACATTTAATACCATAACATTATATAAAATTAATTTTCTACTTTTCAATATTCAATAAGAATTATAGAATAAAAACGTCATTAGTTATTACATTGTCAAGTTATTATTATTATAAGTATTATATATGTACCGACATATTATTCATTAATTTAGTTGAACTACCGATTCGTAAAAATTAATCATTCGCCTCTTCAGCTAGTGGCTCAAACTATCAAACTCGCGTGAAGTATCTTACTTTCAGCACTAGTTATACAATAATTGCATATACTATTTCATTTGTATTTAAATCTAAAGTATAAACGATTTGAAAACATTAAGTACAACTATTATTACTGGTTTTAATACAAAAACTAAACCGTTTTCGAGATTTTTACAATTTACAGTTCGCGTTAATGTTCCAAGTACATACATATAATATTCGATTTAATGAGATTTAAAGAACGTGATTCGTTTCGTAGAAGAAAGAAACTCGAACAACTTCAAAGATACGGACAAGTTGTCTTATTAGCTAAATCTCTTGGTCATTGTAAGAAAGGAGGAGTAACTTAACAATACAAACCAAAGCATGCCCTAAAGACACAATCTTTGTTACAACGAAAGACTCTTGTTATAAGACATCTGACGAATTTTAACTGTCATCGCCATTAAAACAGAGCTCAGGGCATTCGCGTCCAATCAATAGCTACAAGTGTAGTGGCTTTTAGCAATCACCAGCTACGACTTCGCAAGTTTTCTTAAAGCTCGTGGCTATTCGGAGGGTTTTCTTGTTAAGGGCAATATTTCGGGGCATCGGTAACGTCGATGCATCCAAACACGCGTACACGCACGTGCCTAGACTTACGATTGGTTCCAAGTTACCACTTCTCTTTCTCAGCGGAATTGATTTATTGCATCCGTTAACAACATTTCCTGGCCATTAAATTTTCTTATTTAGGAGTTGATATTTATTTAAATAAACTACCGATCGACATTACAAGGTTCGTATTTACTCGAAACCAAGAAATTTCCTATTTGCCGAATAGACGATAGGTACACCTTACGTAATGTTACATTAATAATTTGTTCTACGTACATAATTATAAAAGCATCTCGAAGCGACATTTCGTAAATTTTACAGTAGAGCTAAAAAAACTATACCGCTAAAAGTCTGACAGTTGGCGTTGGTGCAAACTTTAAATTGATATTCCGATCAAATTAATTTTTGGCGAATATGGTGTATAAACAGTTCGATGCAGAATTAAACTCTCTACAATGCTGTAGTTCTAACTAATTTTCATATAATTTGGCGCTTATGTCCGATTTATCGTTCAACAGCTAAAGACGAGTTGGAGCAAAAGCACGGACAGCGGTCTAATTTAAAAATAAAACAGTTAAAACTTATACCATCTTGTAGAGGATGTCGATTACATAAGATTAAATACGGACCGAAAGTCCGGTCACCACTCTTTCGCCCGAAAAAATTAAAAACCTAAGAGATTAAAAGTGAGAATAACACGTTATTATCATGATAACATTTAATTCTATTGTATAATCAAAGCAAATATCAAATTGAAATGTCAGCTGTCAGATATTTCTTATTTTAGTCAATTCTGATTTCAAATTATCGGGGAATAGAAAAAATAGTATATACGGGATGATTCCTAAATGTCGCACCAATTTTACAGTACGCAAGGCGTATATTTTAAAAATAATAAATGTTTATAATTTAATTAAATTGTTTGTAATTAATTGACTAATTGTTTAAATTTAATTAATTACCTATATAACAACGAACGTGAGATCAATCATTAATTTATGTCCATTATAATTATTATAATTTAATTAATTAAATATCTACACGTAACATTTACCAATCAATTTCGATGTCGTTTTTATATTTTGCCAATGGTGAATCGAGTGCTAGCTACCTATACGTAATTTATAAAATAAATTTACTATACCCGATGGTTATCAAATTCATTTTTCATTCAGAAAACACAATAGCTTAATGCGTATTTAAGGGTAGATATTATTCGGGTAGGTAAATATTTAATCCTCGAATTCTATCCACTTCTTAATAATCGTATTGATAACATTTGCTAGAAACGGTTGAATGATCACGTTTAATTCTTTAGGTTTACAGAGTTTAGCAGATGCGTTCCTAAAATGTTCTCTTAAGCACTACATAATTTGGGGTAAAAATCAATTGCTCGGAAGAATAACCCTTTATTGTTAACAGTTGCCGGTTTAAATCAGATTTTTTACTTAACCCCGGCCAATTTTCACTCAATTAAATCTCGCTTTTGTTCTTCAGAAAATTTGCGAACATTAAAGAATTTCACTGGATGCTCAAATTTCAAATAAATTTTTAAGCGTTTAACGCTAATGCCACAAACGATATTCTATGTGTTTTAGATGGTTTCACGCCCGGTTCCACCACTGCAACTTGAGCTAGAACTTATCTTATCTTATTACTTATGTAAGCACGACTCAAGACAGAAATGCGTTCCACCACGCTTTTCAAAGCACGCCTTGGCTAAGTTGTACGTAAATATGACAACACTGCAGAACTTGCGCGTGATTGGTTCTTTCCTTCAGTTTTTAAATATCCCGCACTGCGACAGTAATACAGAACGTCAAAAAAAAATGAAATTCCCTAACCTAACCTAACAAACCTGCTCGTTACTGTTGCGACTGTTTGCGACATTTTGTTCTCGTTTTCATGTTATCCATATTATTATGGACAAAATGAAGCGGTGCAATTACACCAGAGAGGAGAAGCACCTTTTCACCTCACTGGTTGCAAATTATAAAAATGTAGTAGAATGTAAAACCACAAACGGTACAACAAATAAAGAAAAAGATGCGGCGTGGAGAAAAATAACGTCATTATTCAACGCTCAGGGGAAAATGTGACTAGAAGTAATGATTCATTGAGGAAACAATGGAGTAATATGAAACAAGAGGCGAAGAAAGACAAAGCCAAACGTCGCGCAGAGTTGTACAAAACTGGCGGAGGACCATCAACAGTCAAATCAACCGATGATTCGCAATATTTGATTCTCTCAGTAATAAATGATACGACAGTAACGGGAATTATATTAATAATATCCACTTCCATAATAACTTTAGTAATCAAAGTAACAAATTCTAGTCACTGTGACAGACTTGAACAATGTGAGGTTATAAACATGATCTCAAGCTCTCATTATTCACGTCTCAGATGTAAGCTTGACTTAGCGAATTTAAGGTCTGGTTTTACGTGATGGAACTGAATTTTTCTGTCAAGTTCAGCTTAAGCTCTAAGCAGAGCTCAAGACGAGGTGGTGGAACCGGGCGTCAGTTACTTAACAACTGATAAGCAGCGAATTAACGTTTTAATTGTTATCTAGAAATTTATTATAATTTTATTAAAAATGAGTTTGAGTTTACTGAACTCGCAGATGAATTAAAAATATGTATTAAAGTAAAGATGACTTGTAAAGCGGAAATATGCGATTTTAAATATACAGCACAAAATATATGTATAGTATGTATGTATACAGGGTGTTTAGAAATTTGCGTATACGAAAAGTAGGATAATATTATGCAATAAAAATTAATAAAAATAAAAAGTTCTTTTACTGTTTTTCCATCAGAACAATACTTTTCTAGTTATGATTAAAAAAAATTCGAATACGGATGAAAAGAGCTTTTATTTTCAATTTTAAATGTATTTTAAATTTATGAAAAATTATTACATTTATTCAAAATGGCCACAGTTTGCTGCTAAACATACTACAGCACGTTGTTACATTGCTCGAACCGAGTTACGTAGCATCTCCGATGTTATTTCCTGCACAGCCTACTAGAAAGTAAGAAAATAAACGTTATGGGTCATATTTATAATGGTCCTATTTTACCTACTTTCCAAATTTTTATATTCTCGATAACTAGAAAAGTATTGGTCTAATCGAAAAATCGCAAAGGAACATTTGATTCAGTTTTTATTGTATAATATCAACCTACTTTTTCGTATGCGTGAATTTCGAAACACCCTGTATATAATTTTATATTGACGTCTGTTTTTAAAAATGGTTTTCTGGAATAGCCCAGTTTTACCGGATACTTTATAGGATGAAGTGATAAATACACAAGTTAAAAATTATTTTACTGAAAAATGGTAATTTATTTTTGACTTTCAAAAAGTGTTTCGAGAGTTCACAGGTCAATATATCAACCAAAGCGAATCTATCACATTCGCATATTGTACTTAAATCGTAATGGAGTTAGCGCTTGTCAGTTGATAGTAGAGAAATCCAGATTTTAGGCCCATCCTATACGATCGTAAAAACTGCCGCATTTAATCACGCGCGTGCGTAAATGTCGCTTTTTAAAATACAAATATTACGATAATCTAAACATAATAACACTGGTTTTAAGTAAATAAATAAATATTATATAATATAATAAAAAAATATTAAAGCAAAACTTTTAAAACAATTAGAAATTAATTATCGATAGAAGGCAATTAGACATTAATTTATTCATAGTGTTATGTTCGAAATTTTATTTTGAACTACCAAAAGCCATATATGTACCTACATATTTGTGAAATATGTTATACAATATAACATAAAAGATCCGACCGTGTGCAAGCTTCGGCATCAAATTTCCATGTCACATGTTAAAAAACTCCTTATTAGCGAATTTTCATAGAAAATAAAGTTATTGCAGCTTGCCTGATGACGGCACCCAGACGTGTCCTTTGAATTTTCTACGATCTCGACCCCTAAATCACGAAAATATAGATCATTCATTTTGGGTCGGTCATATAAATATATATATAATCAATTTCTTGTGGACACGATTCCGATCGCAATTTTGATCGTAGAAGACTGAAATTTGTACAGTGTATTGTCTTTGTGAAAATAAACGACAAGTTAATTAACCAGCTAAATCTACCGACCCGTTTCGAAATGACGTCCGTTCAAAAATTAAAAAAAAATCTAATCTCCGTTATGAATCATCGGATTGGTAGTATGAAATATGTTTTGGAATCGACATAAAATTCTCTATCGACCATGTTTCTTTATAATTTTCGATAGAATGCGTCGTTTTCGAGATAATAGAAAAAAAGCGATAATTTGTTTTTTAATTTTTATAAATTTCTCTTGTAAATATTATTTTTCAAAAATGTATTTCTATCGGGAAAAATTTTAAAAAATGAGTTTTTTGACATGCGACATGAAAATTCGATACCGAGGCTTGCACGCGGTCGGATTTTTTTAAATTTTTCTCGAAAGAAATACATTTTTTGAAAAATAACATTTATGAGAGAAATTTAGAAGAATTAAAAAAATATATACAGGTACAACCGACTCATTATCAAATGGACGGGGGGCGTGGTCTAAAACAGCGAGATTTAACAAACAGCTCTGTATTTCATTTTCTTCGAGGCATATTTAACTATGTAAGTGGAGACGTTTACATTTACTGACATAAACAAAATATAAATCGTTAAATACGTTACCGACACTTCTACAGGTCTAAAGTCTATGTTTACATTTATGCCGTTGGATCTAAGTAGGTGTATTAACATTAAAGTTAAAAATCGGTTGTGCTATTTGTAATATACAGTAGTAGTCTAATAGTCTAAGAGCTGGTGAACATTTTCACATCCGAGTTTATACCTCTTGAAATTTTGTAGGAAAGTAGTTTTTTTAAGTCTGGCTAGGGAATGGACCACCCTTTTAAGCAACTCCGGCTTCGAATTACCCCACAATCGTTTAAAATTGCAAAAAAAAGGGGTGAGACATTGTCGTTTATACCTCTTCAAATTTTGAAGGAAGGTAGTTTTTTTAAGTCTGGCTAAGAAATTGACAGTCTGGCTAAACAACTCCGGCTTCGAACTACCCCACAATCGTTTAAAATTGCAAAAAAAAGGGGTGAGACATTGTCGTTTATACCTCTTGAAATTTTAAGGGAAGGTAGTTTTTTTAAGTCTGGATAAGAAATTGACAGTCTGGCTAAGCAACCCCGGTTTCGAACTACCCCACAATCGTTTAAAATTGCAAAAAAGGGATGTGAAATTGTAAGGAGAATTGTAGTGGGATTTCTATCTCATGAAATGTTATAGAAAAGTAGTCTTTTTTTAAGTCTGCTTGAGGAATGAACCACCTGATTAGGTAAATGCGTCCGCGAACTACCCCTAATCGTTTAAAATTAAAATATATTCGAAATTTTCATTTGTACCTCTTGAAATTTTGTAGGAAGGTAGCTTTTGTAAGTCTGGCTAAGGAATGCACAGTCTGGTTAAGCAACTCCTGTCGCGAACTACCCCTTATTCGTTTAAAGTTGCAATAAAGGGGTGTGAAATTCTAATTTCTATCTCTTGTAATTTTGTAGAAAGGTAGGTTTTTTTAAGTCTGGAAGAGAAATAAACCACCTGATTAGGTAACTACGTCCGCGAACTACCCCTAATCATGTAATAATTAAAATATATTCGAAATTTTTATTTGTACCTCTTGAAATTTTGTAGGAAGGTAGCTTTTGTAAGTCTGGCAAAAGAATCGACAGTCTGGTTAAGCATCTCCGGTCGCGAATCACCCCTTAGTCGTTTAAAGTTGTAAAAAATGGGTGTGAAATTTTAATTTTTATCTCTTGAAATTTTGTAGAAAGGTAGATTTTTTTAAGTCTGGAAGAGAAATAAACCACCTGATTAGATAACTACGTCCGCGAACTACCCCTAATCATTTAAAATTAAAATATATTCAAAATTTTCATTCGTACTTCTTGAAATTTATATCATCTCATACCTATTGAAGTATGAAAAAATAATTGCCAAACGGCCCGGCCGGTTTTAACCTAGTTACAGACAGTGTTAAAGTTGCACTTTGAAATAATGCATTAATTACATTCTACCTTTTGTCGTTTTTACAGCAGCTTGTTAATAATATTTAAAAGGAAACGTGTCGTAAGCCAGACAAATCTGGCGGCCTTAGCGTATAAAAAGAAAATCGGAAAAAAGTATTTTTACATTAGTGCGGCGGATATAGCATTACGTGGACGCGCGAGTGCGAGAGAGGCCTTATATCGGAAGGCATATCAGTTCGTCATAGATATAGCCATGCTTCCTGTAAAAATTTTCATAATAGGTGTGAAATAGGGGTCCATGTCACCAGCACCCCCGCAATTTCGAAATCAAATTCGAACTAGCGCAATTGATTGAGCTACGTTTGAGCCGGATTGAGCCGTAAAAATTTTCGTTTGAGCTGTTACTTGAAGTTAAAAAATCGACTTAATATGACGCTAACACCCCGATACTTTCGACATTGGTTTTGAACTATAGCAATTGATTATTCTATAAGTTTTAGTTGAATTGTTGAAAATGTAGGTAATTGTTTTTTATTATAATACTTTGGTATATAAGGTAGGTATATAAAGATATCATTCGTTTTCTTCTTTAATAAAACCAGCTATACCAAATTAAACTTAAAAAAATCTGAACGTGCGGAATCCTCGGTATCGAATTTTCATGTCCCATGCCAATAAACTCCGTTTTTAAATTTTTCTCGAAAGAAATATATATTTTTTAATTCCCTTAAATTCTCTCGTAAATATTATTTAAAAAAAAATGTATCACTTTTTTTCGATTATTTCGAAAACGATGCATTCTATCGAAAATTTTAAAGAAACATGATCGGTAGAGAATTTTATGCCAATTTCAAAACATATGACTCATTACCAATTTGATAATTAATAACGGAGATTAGAATTTTTTTAATTTTTGAACGGCCACTATTTTGAAACAGGTGGGTCGATTTGGTTGATTTACGAACTCGTTCTTCGTTTTCATAAAGACAATACACTGCCCAAATTTCAGCCTCCTACGATCAAAATTTCGACTGGAATCGTGTCCACAAGCAATTGATTATATGTATATATATCTGTGTGTGTGTGTGTGTGTGAACGACCTGTATTTTCGTGATCTAGAGATTGAGATCGGAGAAAATTCAAAAGAACATGTCTGAGTACCGTCACCATCAGACAGACTGCAGACTTTCTATGAAAATTCGCTAAAAATATCACCAGTTGAAATAAGTATATTTGCGTAATTTGTTTAATTTCTATCCATTTTTTTTAACGTTTAGTAAAACTTGAAATTTCGTAGAAATGACTTGCATTTTGTCATGCATTTTAAATTTGACAAAAATGCTCGTTTAAAATGAATTTAAGTGAAGTGACTTTTTACTATAAAGTTATTAAATAGTCTGTAACGGTAAATATGAACAAATTGCTGATAATCTATAATAGGAGTAGTAGATACATAATATTTACATACTTATGAAAATTGAATCAATAAGCATGTATGAATACTCAAAAACTTATTAATTTTTTAAGCATCGGTCTCATTGATCAATTGTTGGCGCAACAGCAACAATAATACGATAGCGCAAAAATAAATATCGATAAAAAACAATCTTTTATTTTTTAAATATGTAATAAATAAATTAGAAATGTAATTATATTTTTAACAAATAAAATCGGCAAGGTTTGCCAAAAAAAAGCAATAAATATAAGAATTATAAATGTTTTGCAGAACTTTATCTTCACTAATATCAGCATGTTCAAAATATGAAAGGCTGTTTGTGGTCGGTGGTTAAAATCAGCAAATTATAATACATATGTATATAGGTATTTATCTTTTCTAAAAAATTAACACAGGCTAATTGTATTGTATACATGACTTAGGCTATTATTATACAGAGAAAGATTTTGAGCATGCATACAATGACAAAAATACTTCTCGTTTTAACAATCATAGCATCTAGTAGTAGTAGGTAGTGCAGTGGTTTTTATTTTGTTGATTTTTGAGGTATGTAATTATATTGTATTTATTTACATATGTAGATTTTTCAGTTATACGTAAGACCCGATCTAATATTGGACCAAAACATTCGGCATTGAACTACTGTATTTTTTATTGAAGAATAAAGACTATTTTTTTTATTAAGTCAATTGATAAAGGTATATATATATAACAATAAGAATGAATAAGATTTCTACATGATATTAATGACAGGTATTGACAATAAAATTTACAAAATAGATTTTTTGAAAATTTACAAGGACATGTCAGCATTCATTTTAAACGTTATCGGCGATTTTCTATGTTTATAATTACAGTATTAAACAAGGATAGCTTTTTTTACGATACGTTTGATTGATAGTGATTATAATGCGTTAAGTCTTATATTGTATTGTAGCCTTGTAGTTTTAAGTTTGTTTTTTTTTTAAACTTTAACATATAATATATCTCTTTTATTAAACGTATTATTATATATTAATTACTTTAAGTTTGTATTTATAACTTTTGTTGTTTTTATTTATATATGTTACAAATAACGTTAATAATATGTTGAAATGATTTCTAGTGTATATATAGTGACTTTATTGATGTAAAGTCACGCCAAATGAATATAACAGTATTGTTAAAATAAAAAACTTCGTCCATTTATGAATATTCATATTTTTGTCCAATACGAAAATAAAACTTAGATTTATCAAAATATAGAAGAATAATTTATTTATGAAACTTTAATACTATAAGGGCTACTGCTTCAATAGCTGGTTAACGTTAACCATCAGTCAATTTGTCATAAAAACGATTATTGTAACAATTGTTTCCATAGTAATTGATGAATACTTACTTAGCGTTAACCAAGGCCGTCCCGTTTCAGAATATTTTACAAGTCTACAGGTGTACAAGATTTAAGCTAATACTCTTTTGTATTCACGTACAACGCAAAACGCAAATAGTTTTCTTATAACCGATGTTTATGACAGCTGTTTTTCCCACAGGCATCTAGACTCTAGACCTATGAGTTATAAGAAAATGTCTATCTTTATTTTTATAGATATTTGTAAATGTATACCCTGTACTTATAATCGTAAAGAAATGTTTTATTTCTTTATATTAAAATTTTGTTAATGTTGAGTATAAATTAAACAAAATTTTTATGTGAAGTAGATGCACATCCACTAATTTTATGCTTTTTGTGTTTATTCATTATACATTTTTTAACGTGTCTATACAGTTACATTTCGCGGTAGGTATTTAATGGTTTTAACCAAAATGATGCTAGTTAAATTTTTAAAAAGTAGGCACGTAATTGTACTGCATACAGTACACAAAACTCCGTATAATGCATTAAATATTTAGATGATAATTATTTTTTAAAATTAAATTCCATAACTCAATTCCTTTAAGTTAGGCTGTATTATTTATTTAATGTTATTAGTAGGTTTTTAATTGTAATTTTTTAAAGTAAGTATAGAACATAATTTAAAAAAATACAACGTACATACATCTATTATACTAACTAACCTTTTTTAAAAAATAAGTACATACTTATACTTCTTCAATATTTCTTGATTTTTACCCAAAAAAGTTATCCAAAAAAATGATTCAAAGTTTTTTTACCAGATAACTTCATTCATACGTACTTATGCAATTAAAATTTTCATTCAAAAAATAATTTTTTCGTCATTATAATGTGTTTTTAAAGATTTTTAGCCCTAAAATTTAAAGTCTTATATTATCTTGGCAACACATTAGGTAGATATGCTCAAGCGGAATTTTCAGAAGATCATCTGGCCCTTTTCGGAACAATTCCGCTAAAATATCTTCGTGTGTGTTGAGCAGTAGTCGAGGATCAGATCCGTTCCAGGTCCGTAGAAAAAACCGATCTAGACTCGACGGATCTGGTCCGATATTTACTGACAATAAGAACTGTCGGGTTTAATCTATTGCAATTGCCGCCAATTTTTGCAAAATATTTCTACATGTGTTATATTACTTATATCTAGGTTAATCAAACTTTGAAAGGCGAATATGGAGTGGACAAAATCGATCAGTTCGTTAAAGAATCTTTTATGAATACTACGTAGTTTATAAAAATTAATCGATTAAAAGCAACAAGCAGTTTAAATATATAAGTACATAGATAGATATGTAGGATTTCAATAAAATCGTTCATCATTGTAGGCTTTTATTTGTTTATCTAGGGTTTATCTTTTTACTTCTTATACAAAACTATAAATGCAATGAGTAAGTAATGTACGCAGTCTTCGTCTTGTTACATGCCTTTTTATCGAACCAATACGTCTTTGCCATGCACTGCTTACCACTTACTGACTTATAAAAACTCCCCGCTGCCGAAGCCAGCGCTCCCGTTCATAGTTTCCCTTACCTAACTAATCTGTATATTTATTTATAAAAAGCATCCCTACCTACATCATTATAGTGCAGTACGACCTACAGTACTTACATTATTTACATTATATTATTATTCATTACGAAATTATTATATAGGTACATACCTTCTCATATAATAGTAAATATGGGAATGTTAGTCATTATTAGTTAATTATTTTAATTGATATCAAACGGTTTAATCGTAAGATGGCGCGATTTTGGCATCAGCTATTTAAATGTTAATTCCTGTTTTCTTGTACTAAATAGTTTCTACAGAGTGCGCTTTTTCATTGATATCTAATTTAATTATGTTTACGTTGTAAACTTTGCTAGCGTTTATAATTATTTATTCTAGGATATAAAGTTACAGAATTTAAAGAATGGGCATTTTGATGAGAGACACAAAAATAATGAAATGCAAGTTAACAAGCTTAAAAAAATTATTTAACTTGCAACCAGAAAAGTTACCAAGTTATGGGAGCGGAAAATTCAAAATATTTCTCTTCAAGAAAGTCACAATGATAATGATTATTGATTTTTAAAATTTATTTTTTGTGTAATATGTGAGAGAAGTGCCATTATTAATACAAAATAAAAATTGTAACAATAGGAAATCCAATATTACTGATATATGCACATATGTAATTACTTATGTATATATTTCAGAATAATAATTATTATACCATGCCATTAATTGCATTAAAAGTTAAATAGTTACAGTTTCGTTCTCAAATACATATGGCTATACGTTATTCACGATAGGTTCCAATGCACGCAGCCATGCACAAAAGTTACTAAATTGTATATTTGTAATATTCAGATTAAAGTTTTGAACATGGCACTCCGATGTCTACCGATAATTTACCTGCACACATATGACATGGCAAAATAGACTAAAATCTATTAGTACTGTAAAAATACGAGGTTTTATTGATGACGTGTTGGGACCTATCGCGAATAGCGCATGTATACATATCTACTTATGGGAAACGCCCGCCGCATTCTCAGCATTTCTCAGTAATTCACAGAAATCATAAACAACAACACGTCGAAATGCAAAATAATTATGCTTACTATCGAAAAACAAATCGAATGAGATTCTATATTTTATAGAATGAAAACTTGTAAATAAATAAAACTGTAGGTATGGCAAATGTACCTACATACATACTTAATTTTAATTGTAATTTTGAAATTAAACCTTTTAATACAATATTATAAATCACGTACATGTACGCGTACACGTACGTATTTGTAGAAATGGTTAGAATTTCACTATTTAGAGTATAAGAAAATACAGTTCAATTTTGATTTTAGTTTATATGTATAAGAATTACGAGTTCATTTTCGGTATAGGTACGTACGTTGACTATAAATATTTCACAACGAAATATGCCACCTATGCAGTTTGATGTTTGTTTATCAAACGGGAGATTAATGTCCACGAATCAGCCGGCAAATAAAAAAAATATCTCTATAATATTTTTACAGCACCATCTATTCAATAATAGTTGAACAATTTTGTTAGACAAATTCTTCGAAATCAAGTAGGTATCTGTAAGATAACTTTATACTTGAAAATGACGATTTTTCGGAAAACGGTTTACGAATTGTAGCAACAATCACACCCTGTACTTTTGTATACATAATCACTGAACCTTCTTCTAGTTGCTCCTTATAATATTTTAGTCATATAGTAGCTAAATATCTTATAATTTGAAGTATTCGGAAGCATGTGTACAACTTAGCAAAACTGTTCCTTTAACTTTTTTAGGATAAAAATATAGGAGCAACTAAGTAATTGAATTAGTATTTATTATCAATTAAATTTTTTTAATAAAATTTAATAGTTTTTTAGTATCATTTCCTGAAGTGAATCTACCATAGCGACATCTGTTGATTCTTACTTATCGAACCCCCCTCTTAAGTCGATTTTTTAACTTTAGGTAACAGGCAGTATAAATGACTATTTCAAATATATTTTAATTTTAAATGATTAGGGGTAGTTCGCGAACGGAGTTACCTAATCAGGTGGTTTATTTCTCTTCCAGACTTAAAAAAACCTACCTTTCTACAAAATTTCAAGAGATAGAAATTAGAATTTCACGCCCCTTTTTTGCAACTTTAAACGACTAAGGGGTAGTTCGCGACCGGAGTTGTTTAACCAGACTGTGCATTCCTTAGCCAGACTTACAAAAGCTACCTTCCTACAAAATTTCAAGAGGTACAAATGAAAATTTCGAATATATTTTAATTTTAAACGATTAGGGGTAGTTCACGGACGCATTTACCTAATCAGCTGGTTCATTCCTCAAGCAGACTTAAAAAAAGACTACTTTTCTATAAAATTTCATGAGATAGAAATCCCACTACAATTCTCCTTACAATTTCACATCCCTTTTTTGCAATTTTAAACGATTGTGGGGTAGTTCGAAACCGGGGTTGCTTAGCCAGACTGTCAATTTATTATCCAGACTTAAAAAAACTACCTTCCCTCAAAATTTCAACAGATATAAACAACATGTCTCACCCCTTTTTTGCAATTTTAAGCGATTGTGGGGTAGTTCGAAACCGGGGTTGCTTAGCCAGACTGTCAATTTCTTAGCCAGACTTAAAAAAACTACCTTCCTACAAAATTTCAAGAGGTAGAAACTCGGATGTGAAAATGTTCACCAGCTCTTAGACTATATAGACTAAGAGCTGGTGAACATTTTCACATCCGAGTTTGTACCTCTTGAAATTTTGTAGGAAGGTAGTTTTTTTAAGTCTGGCTAGGGAATGGACCACCATTTTAAGCAATTCCGGTTTCGAACTACCCCACAATCGTTTAAAAATGCAAAAAAAGGAGTGAAACATTGTCGTTTGTACCTCTTGAAATTTTGAAGGAAGGTAATTTTTTTAAGTCTGGCTAAGAATTGACAGTCTGTAGCAACGGTCTCGACTACCCACAATCGTTTAAAATGCAAAAAGGTGAGACATTGTCGTTTGTACCTCTTGAAATTTTGAAGGAAGGTAGTTTTTTTAAGTCTGGTTAAGAAATTAACAGTCTGGCTAAGCAACCCCGGTTTCGAACTACCCCACAATCGTTTAAAATTGCAAAATAGGAATATGAAATTGTAAGGAGAATTGTAGTGGGATTTCTATCTCATGAAATTTTATAGAAAAGTAGTCTTTTTTTAAGTCTTCTTGAGGAATGAACCACCTGATTAGGTAAATACGTCCGCGAACTACCCCTAATCGATTAAAATTAAAATATATTCGACATTTTCATTTGTACCTCTTGAAATTTTGTGGGAAGGTAGCTTTTGCAAGTTTGGCTAAGGAATGCACAGTCTGGTTAAGCAACTCTGGTCGCGAACTACCCCTAATCGTTTAAAATTAAAATATATTCGAAATTTTCATTTGTACCTCTTGAAATTTTGTAAGAAGGTAGCTCTTGTACGTCTGGCTAAGGAATGCACAGTCTGGTTAAGCAACTCCGGTCGCGAACTACCCCTTAGTCGTTTAAAGTTGCAAAAAATGGGTGTGAAATATTAATTTCTATCCGGAGTTGCTTAACCAGACTGTGCATTCCTTAGCCAGACGTACAAGAGCTATCTTCTTACAAAATTTCAAGAGATACAAATGAAAATTTCGAATATATTTTAATTTTAAACGATTAGGGGTAGTTCGCGAACGGAGTTATCTAATCAGGTGGTTTATTTCTTTTCCAGGCTTAAAAAAATCTACCTTTCTACGAAATTAATAATAAATTAATAATTAATAAAATTAATATTTCACACCCATTTTTTGCAACTTTAAATGACTAAGGGGTAGTTCGCGACCGGAGTTGCTTAACCAGACTGTGCATTCCTTAGCCAGACGTACAAGAGCTACCTTCTTACACAATTTCAAGAGGTACAAATGAAAATTTCGAATATATTTTAATTTTAAACGATTAGGGGTAGTTCGCGACCAGAGTTGCTTAACCAGACTGTGCATTCCTTAGCCAGACTTGCAAAAACTACCTTCCCACAAAATTTCAAGAGGTACAAATGAAAATGTCGAACATATTTTAATTTTAATCGATTAGAGGTAGTTCGCGGACGTATTTACCTAATCAGGTGGTTCATTCCTCAAGAAGACTTAAAAAGAGACTACTTTTCTATAAAATTTCATGAGATAGAAATCCCACTACAATTCTCCTTACAATTTCACATTCCTTTTTTGCAATTTTTAACGATTGTGGGGTAGTTCGAGACCGGGGTTGCTTAGCCAGACTGTCAATTCCTTAGCCAGACTTAAAAAAATTACCTTCCTTCAAAATTTCAAAAGGAACAAACGACAATGTTTCACCCCTTTTTTTACATTTTTAAACGATTGTGGGATAGTTCTTAACCGGAGTTGCTTAAAATGGTGGTCCATTCCCTAGCCAGACTTAAAAAAACTACCTTCCTACAAAATTTCAAGAGGTACAAACTCGGATGTGAAAATGTTCACCAGCTCTTAGTCTAATAGAGTCCAGTTAATCTGAACCACGCCACTGTGAAAATGCGGTTAATCTGAACAAAAGTAAGTTAGAAAAATAATACAGAGGCCAAGTGAAAATAGAACAATGTATAGAAAACATTGCATTTATTACGGTTATAAAAATAATAAAAATAAAATACGTAGAAACTGTACTTAATAAATGAATTGTTTGGCATATTCATAAAGTCAGTAATTGTTTCTTTTGTCGTAACCAGTCGGGCCTTGGCGGCCCTCCTTTGTTGGCATTCGTGCTTTGCACGAAGCCAACGACTCGCTTTGCGAGTCGGGTCGCTACGCGACGTTGGGTTCGCTCCGCGAATTATTACGGTTACCGGCGGTCGCTTTCAAAGTCGGTCGTCGCGAACCTACCCATCTTTTTTTTTCATCAAAGAAATCGCTATCGCTTTTAACGTTATCTAGTAGGACCTTGGCTGCGACAATAGCGATCTGAACTTTTTGCGTCGGCCATTTAGAATCTTACAAATTCTCGCAGCACCCTTTCGGGCAACATCTAAATGCCCCACATGTACATTTTGGTCACATTCGGTAGATAAACAGCGACGTGGCAGATCATCTGGCGTCCGCCATTTTGAATTTGTGAAATTGCTTCGGCAACTTTTTAGGTATCGCTAATGAGACTCGTGAATCGATTTGGGTCGAAATCGTTTCTAAACGGCGTTAACCTGGGAGATTATTTTGTAGTTGCCTGCCTCTTAATGCGACTACACTCTGTACTCGATAAACACCCCGTATATAGCAGTAAATCGTATTAAGAGTATTAATAAATTTTTGTCAGCTTTATTCTAAAAGATTCTACCGAGAACGAACAATCTTCCACCTTCCCCATAAAGACGAAGCGAAGAAAGCGTCGCGACGCCTTTATTTACCGCACGGTAGTCTAAAAGGGAGGTTAGCCTAACGTAAAAATTTAAATGCGTGTTTATTAAAACAATTGGCGAAACACGATGCATTGTTATTATAAGCAATGTTTGAAACGTTCGAAACGTGTTTCGAACGAACTATGGACGATGTTGATGTCGGGACGTATACAAACTGTACATTTTCGAATGGACCATTTCACGTACTACAAAAAAGACCATTACGATTTTATTTCCATCTCGCACCCTGTTCTAGTTATAGTGGCGTAAAGTACAGAAACTTTACGATTTTTTACATTTCGAGTCCCCGCAGGCAAAATAACGCGTCCTCCGCCACTGTCGGAGGTATTTTTCCATCCCTTTATCGTCCCGAACACTTTATAGAAAACGGCAGTCGTCCATCTCTTTTTTCAAAAATTTTAGAAAAACGGAAAGCCCGAATCTGAAATCTACATCTCCCCTCGCAGTCCGACGCACGTAATTCCTATGATCTGCCGTCGCGTGTTATCTTACAGGCTCTTATGGAGCACAAATAACGCTGTGTCTGCCCGTCGATTTTATCGAAACGGCCAAAATCGAAAATTTCTCGATTTTTTGCCGGAAATAGAAAAAGGGGAACTCGAGAACCTACCTACGCCGAAAATTTTCACCCCCGCAATTTTCAAACTACCCTAAAAAAATTCTGGAATTTTCAGCGCGCACCCTTTTCAACACAAAAACCGCTACAGCTGACGTCTAAAGCGTCGTACAAACATCATCGACGTCGCCATCTGTTCGTGAAAATCGCGGGAATACGATGTCCTAAACGAAAAGATCCTTTTGACCTTTATTCTAGATTTACAAAAAAAAACTGCAAGGAAATGGCAAAATCGTGTTTCCTTTTTAAGCGCTTATGCGACGACGACGATGTGCGTTGTAGCGCCAAGAATTATAAATCGGTAGATAGAGCAATCGATGTCCATCAAAAACGGCTCGTGAGATTTTTTTCTCTATGGAAATTTTGCACGAATTATAAGGGTCATAAAGGTCCAAAATGTTACCGTTTTCAACGTTCCAAACGCATTTCGAACGAATTATATACGACGTCGACGTCGCGACGCATACAAACTATACATTTTCGGATGGACCATTTCACGTACTACAAAAAAGACCGTGACAATTGTATCTCCATTTTGCAGCCCGTTCGAGTTAAAAGGGCGTAAAATACGTAAACTTTACAATTTTTTACATTTCGAGTCCCCACAGGCAAAATAACACGACCTCCGCCACTGTCGTAGATGTTTTTTCATCCCTTTATCGTCCCGGACACTTTCCAAAAAACGACGTTCGTCCATCTCCTTTTTCGACGATTTTGGAAAAACGGAGCCCGAATCTGAAATCTGCATCTCCCCTCGCAATTCGACGCACGTAATTCCTATGATCTGCCATCGCATGTTATCTTACAGGCTCTTATGGAGCCAAAATAATCTGCCCGTCGATTTTATCTAAACGGCTAAAGTCGGGAATATCGCGATTTTTTGCTGGAAATCGAAAAAAGGGCACTCGAGAACCTACCTACGCCGAAAATTTCCACCCCCGCAATTTTCCAACTACCCTAAAAAAATTCTGAAATTTTCGGCGCGACACCCGCTTTTGCACATAAAAGCGTTCATAAACGCCGCCCCGAGCGTCCCACGGACGCCGCCGCCATCGCGATCTGTTCGCAAAACTCACGGGCAGACGACGCCTTAAGCGAAACAACCCCTAACCGACGTGTCCGAAAGTTACACAAAAAACTGAAAGAAAATGTTAAAATCGTCGTATTTCCCTTTAACCGTTCGGAAGACGACGCCGACGTCGCAGCGCCACAATTTGTAAATCGACAGATGCAACCACTAACGGCCTACAAAAAAGACCCTTACGATTTTATTCCCATCTCGCACCCCGTTCGAGTTATAGAGGCGTAAAATACAGAAACTTTAAGATTTTTTGCATTTGGTGTCCCCGTGGGCAAAATAACGCGACCTCCGCCACTGTCGTAGATGTTTTTTCACCCCTTTATCGTCCCAGACACTTTCCAGAAAACGGCATTCGCCCATCTCTTTTTCAAAACTTTTAGATAAACGGAGCCCGAATCTGAAATCTGCATCTCCCCTCGCAGTCCGACGCACGTATTTCCTATAATCTACCATCGCGTGTTATCTTATAGGCTCTTATGGAGCGAAAATAAATCGCCGTCGATTTTATCGAAACGGCCAAAGTCGGAAATTTCGCGATTTTTCGCCGGAAATCGAAAAAAGGGCACTCGAGAACCTACCTACGGCGAAAATTTCCACCCCCGGAATTTTGCAACTACCCTAAAAAAAATCTGGAATTTTCGACGCGTCTCGCACTTTTGCACATAAACGCGTTCATAAACGACGCCCCGAGCGTCCCACGGACGCCGCCGACGTCGCGACGGATTCGTCAGATTACGGGGGAAAAGGTGCGGTGCACGGCCCCCGAGTCGTCGTCGAATCCAGAAGCCCACCGTCGAACTTTGGCCGACCGCAAAGTCGACGCTTCGCATTTCGAACGCTCCCGACGCTTCGCCGACGCCGTCCCCGCGACGCTCGCGTCGAACGCCTCCACCCTCGGGCAACGCGCCCTGGCGATTTTGTTCGCACGCCATCTCGGGCTTTCGAGTTTCGAATTTTCGAATGTCGAAAAAACGCCAAAATCGCGGTTATCGGCAACGCGCGCCGCCGCCTTTCGTCGCAGACGCCGCCCGCCGCCTCCCTCGGATAGCGGAGGGTTTCCCGCGTCCAGCGCCCTCGGCCTCGCGTCCCTGCGACCCTCCCATCTTGCACCTAATCGAGCCCGAACGGTCGCAAATGCGAAATCGGCAATTTCTCCCGTTCGTCGGTTCCGCGCCTCGTTGCGGGAAATTTTTTTTTTCGCAAAGACGAAACCATCGACGAAAACGCGTTTGGGCGGAATCGAGAGCCCGATAAACGGCCGTTTTAGTGCCGCGGTCGCCGATCCAAAATACTCCTCGAGAGCGGAGCGAAACGGCCTCAAACTCGAAAACGTCTCCGTTTCGCGCGTCGGACGATACCGCGGCCGCGTCGCCGCCAAAGCTACAGACCAAAATTCGATTTCCTACGGAAAAATAACCGGGGAACACGGGGGCGTAGTCTTTATCGACGCCAACTTGTCGCTCGTGTCGGAAAAAAAATCCAAAAGTCGAACGCCGAAAAACGCGAATTTTTAAACCGCCGCCGCGCCGCCGCCTCCAGGCGAAGACTTGCGTTTTCGGTCGAAAAAGACGCGCCCCGCTAAGCTCCACGTTACGCGCCTGATCCGCTTCCCCACGCCCATGAATCCCAAAAGTTATTCGTCAAAAACGGGGGGGAAAATCGACGATTTTTGCTAAAATCGGCGTCGCAACGTCGACGCCGCTTCCCGCACCGATCCCCACGCTGCGCGTGGTGCCTTGGCCCGTTCTACGGCACCTGCCCGAAAACGGGCGCCCGCCGCCTCCCGTCGACGCTCCAAGAAAATTGCCGACGCTTTTCGAGGTAATTTCGACCCACTTTTCCGTTCACCACCCCCAGCCGTCGCGACGGCGGCGGGGTTTCGCGCCATGCGACGACGCTCGGTGTCGGGCCGCTTCCGACGCCGCGTTCCGCGTCCCCGCTTAGTCGCCCGCCCGCAACTTACGGCCCTTTAAAGTTTTCGATTTTGGAAGGCGAAAAACGTACCGAGCCGCGCCGCGCTGCCGTAGCGACGCCGGCGTCGGATTCAGCTCGGCAGTTCGAAGCCGCCGTCGTCGGCCCTCGACTCGCGGTAATCGGCGTATTTTTGGCGGGCGCCGTTTTCGCAAAAAAAATTCCCAAAGCTCGAAAAACGCGGGTAAAATCCGGTTTTTAGCACGCCGCGCCGCCCCCGGACGTTGCGCGGCCGCGCGCTCTTAACCCCGCATCCCGGACGTCCCCGCGCACCCTCCACCGCGACCGCGCCGCCGCCCCTCCTAGCGTCGCGAAACCGCGAGCGAAAAACCCCCCGCGGACCTACTTTAGCGGGCACCGCGGCGCCGAGCGTCGCGACGCCGAATTTTCGCGAGGTGCGGGAGAAAGCGCGACTCGCGCCGCGTCGGATGGCGTTCAGCGCGTCAGAAATTTCTTTTCCGTTTTCGAGTTACACTAATCGGGCCGCCGCCGCTCGTCCGCCGCCCCCTTACGATTCTCCTTATTTTTCCTATAGGCGCCGATTTTTTTGACGATTTTACAAACAAACCCCGTCCTCCTACGACCCCTACTTTTCTCAAAAATAAGCTTTAAGTACGTTTTCGCTTAACATACTCTTGTATAGTGAATGAACAACAATCAATAATGTTAAAAATATTAAACGTGTCAGACAGACGCTGGTTAACTTATAGCTTACAGCAATCTAAAAGCTTTGTATTTGCTACTCGCTACTGCATTACAAGAATAATTTTGGTTAATCTGAAAATCTGGTAATTCAAACAGGTTTCGGTCCTAATTCGTTCGGATTAACAGGACTCTACTGTATGTGTAATTGTTTATCTTCGGAGTTATTCTAGAAAATTAATAGGTAAATATATTTATTTACCTATTAATTTTCTATATATTACAATGTCACTATTATGACATATATTTATGTCACAAGTCAATACAAATAACTACAAAATACGCAAAATAGGCATAACAAGCGACCGCGAGTCTTCAGAGGCCTAATCAGTATCTAGTGATTCGTCACCAAGGAACGTTTCCTTTTACTTTTGTTGGATTAAGTCGTTTTACCGTTTTACGTTTTATATTTCTAGCACTATGTATGCCTAGAAGAATTAGGGCCGTTATTAAAAATAAAA
Organism: Rhagophthalmus giganteus; assembly: GCA_036326145.1. Classification (NCBI taxonomy): domain Eukaryota; kingdom Metazoa; phylum Arthropoda; class Insecta; order Coleoptera; family Rhagophthalmidae; genus Rhagophthalmus; species Rhagophthalmus giganteus. The sequence goes on along the minus strand of JARFJA010000075.1, from coordinate 4,888,731 downwards.
ATAATGTAACCAAAATGGTTACTTTTGACATCCGTATTTTATATTTTTTTATAATTTTGATTACTTATTATTTGCATCTCATTTGATTGAGTGCCAATAATAATAACAATTGTATGTTATGTGTAACGGATTAACTGAAAACTGGTCGGGATTCCTAGTATTTAAGAAGTACCCGAAAAACGCTATTTTCCGTAAAACTATAAACTTTATTTAACTAAACTAGATTATAGGAATATTTAAAACTTTAATTTATTAGGGTTTATACCAATTTATTGTGTTTTGTTAATGTCATAATTGACACTGACATGTGTGTATACTGACGACGATCTTACAATAAGACAGATTGAACGTTAAATATTAAAATATTAATTAAGAATTTGTGTGATTGGCTCAAGTGTTACAAAAAACAAATTATTATATTAAAGAACGCCAAAAATCTCGCAAACATGTAATGATTACAATTCACAAATAGGTATCGCTTTTTGATTACGTTTATAAGTCGGTGGATGTAGTTGTCACTCACTCGTTCTGTGCAACGCTGACAATAATTTAATTACTTTGGAAGGAATGTTCTAATTGTTAATCGTCGATATGAATGGTGTTTATGTATTTAAGAATTGAATTTATAATGCGCCGGTCGTACAATATGACAGGCAGGTTACTTGCTTGTGGTGGTGGGAATGGCAAGCTGCTCCAGAATTGAACTCCGGTCTATGCCGGTCACTTGCCTCGTCTCGCTACTGGACTTACCCCGAACGTTAGGCAAATGCGTGTTTACGCAGGGGCAAGTTACTTTTGTTGCCTCTCTACTGGCCTCGTGTGAACAGGCTTTAACAGCGCAACAAAAACGCTCGTATTGAAAACCTAATTTAATTCCATCGGTTTTGTTAAAGTAATCGACTTCAAGCGTAAAAAACGTGACAGTTTTTACGCTCGTTTAAAATGGATCGTTACTTTAGAGAATCAAGGCAAGTTCCGATTGACTCCCTAACAGTTACTGACAATGCTATTTACAACGTTTCATTTTTTTATTTTTGAGTTAAAGTTTTCACCGTGACCCCTATAGGTATCTAGGAATAAATACATTGACAAAAGAATCTGAGTTTATCACATATATGGAAGTACTTATATAAAAGTAGCTGCAAAACTGAATAATACAAAAAAATAAAATCGTATGTTGAACATTTCGTCCTCTTCCACGTGCGGTAAATCTTTCAGGAATTGTAAAACACAAAGCAGTATTTTTGCTTTATTCGAAAATAGACATAAATGATACTACATATACCTACACAATTATTTTCATAAAAGCAAATAATATTAAACGTGCGAGTTAGCATTGCGCTCTTCCAGGTACTAACGTAGATAAGCCCAAAGACACGTGACCGTGTGAATGTAATAAATAAGGTAGCTGTGTAACGATAGCCAAGATTATTATTATATCTTCCATCCTAGCAAGCGGGTCTCTTTTTAAAAAAGCTCCTCGCGGACTACGGATGTTAACTGGCGCAGTCGGTAGGATCCATTGCAGACGGAAGCACCCCTTCTAAAGAAGACTTTCGAACGATTCATCGTGAATCTGCAGTGATCCGACAACAACCCCAACAAGGATCCATTGCAGACGGAAGCACCCCTTCTAAAGAAGACTTTCGAACGATTCATCGTGAATCTGCAGTGATCCGACAACAACCCCAACGAGGACCGGACAAGCATCGCCGAGGACTCAACCCCAACAAGGATCGGACAAGCATCGCCGACAACAACCCCAACGAGGACCGGACAAGCATCGCCGAGGACTCAACCCCAACAAGGATCGGACAAGCATCGCCGACAACAACCCCAACGAGGACCGGACAAGCATCGCCGAGGACTCAACCCCAACAAGGATCGGACACACATCGCCGACAACAACCCCAACGAGGACCGGACACACATCGCCGAGGACTCAACCCCACCAAAGCACCTGGACAGCTTCGCCAGCCGCAACAAAGGGAAATTAAACGGGACATGAAGCGCTGGACAACCTTGTAAGTCGCTCTATCCTTTAATTAACCAAAACAAATAAATAAGAAACCAAATAAAAACATAATAATAAATTTAGTTATAAGCCTAAGTTGAAGTATATTATTGGTTTTGCTATCATCGGTCGGAGTACGCAATGACTGAATAGCTTCTCTAATAGTTTACAACAACGTCAGGAAGTTAAACAAGTAAAAATCATAAAAATCCCTAACGCGTAAACATTTCGCGGAAATAAAAGTAAAACCTAAATCAACCTACTAACATCAAAATGAATAACTTCACGAATACCTATCTCGACGTCATCCCGAAATTCAACGGAGAACCACACTTACTCTCCGAATTCATACGTTCGACGGAATTGATCCTAAATCAATTCTTACAAAGGACACACCAGATGCGTTCATCAATCTATATTTATTGAGCGCCATTAAGAGCAAAATAGTTGGACAAGCAAGCAAGATCATTTGCGGAAGAGATTTCCAAACTTGGACCGAAATTAAAGATACATTAACGGCAGCATTCGCAGATCAACGAAGTGAGACGACGTTACTATGGGAATTAACACACCTCCGCCAATTGAATGAATCCCCGAGGCACTTCCACGCCCGATGCATCGAATTACGAAGTCTACTATTCGCGCAATTAAAATGCAACGGATTAGAAGACGTTCAACGGAGAACGAAAAGTACAATGTACGACGACTTGACATTACAAACATTCCTCGCAGGACTGAAAGAACCCCTTGGTTCCATGGTCAGGACGAGACTCCCCAAAACAATGGAGGAAGCCTTAAAACATATAATCTCGGAAGAAGACATCCGCTACGTGCAAGGAAACAGAGTATTACAAAATCATCAAGTAACAAGACCACCACCTCCACGGAAATTCGTAAACTATCCTCTAACCCACCAATGAATTTCCCAAAACCAACAAACAACACGTATAGGCAATTTCCACAAAACCAAATTCGACAACCAAATATGTCACAACAAATCCCACGCACGCAACCACCAAAATTTAAACCTAATTTTCATAATAATTTTCCCAATAAGACGAATAATTTCAGACCTAGACCCCAATCGTCATATCGCGTAGAACCAATGGACACATCATCCAGTAACTCATTACCAAAATTTCAACCTAAAATTCCACCTCCGAAAGATTGTTCTACCACCATGTAGACGACAATTATGATTACGAACAACCGAACGATAATTACTATAATACCTATCAAGACCCAAACTATTACCCAAACGATAATTACTCCAACGATTGTTACGATTATGATTATAACGATTACGAACAATATCAATCTCATGATTATAATAACGAACAACAATACGACGAACAAGATTGTTACAATCAATTTCAACAAGACGTAACTGCCGAAAAGGAAAACCAAAATCAAAATTTTCAATCGGTTCCACCCCATCGAGCACCGACATAATTAATGTAAATACGATAGATTTATCCCAATTACCATACATTATTCTCCCGAAATAAACTCAAAATTCCTAATCGACACAGGATCGTCGCGAACCCTTATAAAACCAGAGATCGCTGAATATTATTTTCCAAATTACATAAGAGACGAAGCATTTCAAATACAAACAGCCCATTCAGTTTCAACCCACAGCCAAACAATGACAATACCTTTACCTAAAACATTTAAATCCACTAACATCCACAAATTCTACCTTTTCAACTTTAACGATCGATTCGACGGATTAATCGGAACGGACTTATTATCAAAATTAAGAGCAAACGTCGACTTAGCAAGAAATTCCTTAACGACACCTGCAACAGAAATTCCACTGTACCTAGATAACAGTAATAGAACACCGGAAATTTTCGAGATAAACTTATGCCCACGATCAGAGATAATAACCGAGATTCCAGTAAACGACAGCAAGATTAGATCAGGATTCCTAGAATATGCAAGAATTAGCAACGACATAGAAATGCCAGCTGCAATAGTTTCTGTAAAAAACGGAAAAGCTATAACTACGCTTATCAACAAAAGTGAACGACAACAAACGGTTAAGATTACAGAACCATATCAGATCAATGAATACGAGTTAAATAACACCATCGAAATTAATCATCAAACTATTCCAACAACGAATGAGATAAAACAAAAACAACGTAGAAATTTGAAAAATAATTTACGAATCGAACACATGAATGACGAAGAACGAACAGTAATAACTAACTTATGCGAAGAATACAAGGATATATTTTATTGTGAAGGCATACCACTTACATTCACAAACCAAGTCAAACATAAAATTAAACTAACGGACCCTACACCAATTTACACGAAAAGCTACAGATATCCGCAAGTTCATAAACAAGAAGTTAACCACCAAATGAATAAAATGCTTAATGACGGAATTATACAACACTCAAGTTCACCTTGGAGTTCACCAATTTGGATCGTACCCAAGAAAAAAGACGCTTCAGGAAAACAAAAATGGCGAATTGTAGTTGACTATCGCAAACTAAATGAAAAAACAATAGGAGACGCCTACCCTTACCGAATATCAACGATTTACTCGACAAATTAGGAAAATGTCAATACTTTACAACCCTAGACTTAGCTAACGGATTCCATCAAATAGAAATGGACCCTGACGATATTTCAAAAACAGCATTCACCACCGAAAACGGACATTACCAATATAAACGCATGCCCTTTGGACTAAAAAATGCCCCCGCAACATTTCAACGAATTATGGACAACATCCTAAGAGGCATCCAGAACGAAACATGCCTAGTTTACCTAGACGACATCATAATATTCTCAACATCCTTAGAAGAACACATTTCTCGATTAAAACAAGTATTCGAAAGATTACGGAAATCAAATTTCAAAGTACAACTCGATAAAAGTGAATTTTTAAGACATGAAGTACAATACTTAGGTCATATAATTACACCACAAGGAGTAAAACCAAACTTAGATAAAATCAAAGCTATACAAAAATATCCTATACCGAAAACAACGAAAGAGATTAAAGCATTTTTAGGACTAGTAGGATACTATCGAAAATTTATTAACAATTTCGCAGCTATTACGAAACCTTTAACCAAATGTCTAAAGAAAGACGCAAAATAATTCACAACCCCGAATTCCTAGACGCAATAGAAAAGTGTAAACATATTTTGACGAATCAACCAATTTTACAATACCCCGACTTCTCGAAACCATTTATATTAACAACTGATGCATCAAACGTTGCATTAGGAGCCATATTATCCCAAGGAGACATCGGAAAAGATTTACCTATATCATACGCATCACGAACATTAAACGAATCCGAATGTAACTACTCAACAATTGAAAAGAACTTTTAGCCATAATATGGGCGACAAAATATTTCAGACCATACCTTTACGGACGAAAATTCAAAATATACACGGATCATAAACCCCTTCAGTGGTTATTCTCTTTAAAAGAACCGAATTCTAAATTAACACGATGGAAAATTAAGTTAGAAGAATACGACTACGAAATCATGAATAAAAAAGGAAAATTAAACACCAACGCTGACGCACTATCGAGAGTTATAATAAATCCAATCAACACCAACCCCCTACAAGACAACGAATCAATCATCGTAAATTTCGACGAAAATATAGATCACGTTATTGAATTATTAAATGAAGACGAGAGACAACTAAATACACCTGAACCAACCTTTATACCAACGCAAGTAATAAATTCTTCACCTGTACCCGTACCACTAGCATTGCATATGCCCGAATTAGAAACGGAGCCAACGACATCAGAAGTTTCACAAGGAACCACATTATCCAAATCCACCTTCCAACTACCAAATTGCAACGAAGCTCTAGATACTAAAAGGAACCAGATCATATTTGTGAAAGTATACTTTAACCCTTCAGAGCCGATAATAACAACAAAAGAAGACAACAGAATTATGTATTGCGAAATAGGACAAGAAACGATGACCAACGATATCGACAAGATTCTAAAAGAATATTGCGACCCGAATAAAACTTATTATTGCCACATCGAAGACCCGAGCGCATATAAAACCCTATGCACCAGAATCGATTTATTAAACACAAAACTTCGACCAAAATTTCATCGCTGCACGAAACGAGTACTGCACATCACCATCGAAGACGACAAAAAAGAATTAATAAAACTACAACACGAAGGAAAAACAAACCATAGAGGAATACAAACCACACTGGATAAATTAAAAATTAATTATTATTGGAAAAAAATGCAAGAGGACGTAGAAAACTACATTAAAACTGTACAATATGTCAAAGAACAAAATACGATCGAAACCCCGTAAAAGTCCCAATACTTACAACCGAAACACCAACCAAACCATTCGAACAATTACATATGGATGTATTACAAATAGAAGGTTCATTATTCCTTACCATCATTGATGCATTCACAAGATATTGCAAGGCTTACCCCATAACATCAAAAATAGCACCGAAATAGCCGAAAAATTACTAGAACACATATCCACATTTGGAATACCACAAAAATAACATGCGATCAAGGAAACGAATTTAAAAATAATGTTGTATCAGAAATACTAACACTACATAAGATCAAGATCCACTTCACTACCCCCAAACATCATGAATCAAACGGAATTATCGAAAGAACACATTCAACATTAATAGAAATATATAGAATCATAAAACAATCACACAAGAACGAATCCCCTAAATCGACAATGAATTATGCCCTCATAAGTTATAATAACACCGTGCATTCTGCTACCAAATTTACTCCGTTAGAATTATTAACAGGACACACAGCTAGCAGAGACCCTTTCGACCTATTCTTAAACTCTAACTACTTCGAAGAATATGCGAACCAACATAAAACCAAGATGAAAAATATATACGATCAAGTAAGAGAATATTCTCAATCACACAAAGAAAAACTACGACATACGTGAATCGGAAAAGAAAAACCCCACAATTTAAGATCAACGACACCGTTTACTATCAAACTAACGCCCGAAACAAGAAACAACCAAAATTTGAAGGACCCTTTAAAATCATAAAAATTAACGAAAAATATATTTGCACCTTAAAAAACGATAAGAAAGAAACAACTCGACATATGAACGAACTTAGAAGTACTATTGTTCCAGAATCACCCTCACCCTCTACCTCGGATGGTCCACCCAATCCGAACCAAAATTAATCAAACTAAAAGACAATCCCGGACTGTTTCCCCTAAAATTAGGAACAGCCATCGTACAGCAAGAAAAATGGACACTTTTAAAAATTATAGATTGCAAACCACTCATCAAGGAATATGAAATCATAAAAACAAGCTTAGAACAATTATACACAACCGTTAATTCAACGAATTACCGATTAGACTATTTAAAAGAATTCAATAATTACATTATAACAGTTAACACAATGCACAACGAACTCCAACATTCACTATCCCAACTATTCCCAAAACAAAGACAGAAAAGAGGATTAATCGACGGATTAGGATCAATACTAAAATTCATCACCGGAAACCTGGACGCAGAAGACGGACAACGTTATGAAAAATCGATAGAAACTTTAACCAAAAATACGAACGAAAATCAACAAACCCTGGAAGAATACATTAGTCTTTCAAATCAACTTTATGATAAATTCAATAAAACGCTTTCCGCACTAAGTATTAATCAATTATTAATAACATCAAGAATAAAACAAATACAACAAGCCGTAGAAGAATTTAACGTCCACGAAAACGAAATAACTTCAATATTAAACATTCATACTACTTACGGACAAATAGTTAATATTTTAAACATCATGCTACACATAACCGATAATATTAAGGACGCAATAACATTCGCAAAATTAGGAATTACCCACACGTCAATAATAGAACCGCAAGAACTCCTCGACGGATTGCGAACCATCGATAAGAAATCAACGATCTACAAATTACCATTACCAATCGACGAAGATAACGTCCCCAACTACGAATCAATATTAAAGGTAAAAGCCTACCAAAAAGATTACCGAATAACTTTTGTACTAGAAATACCTCTAACGAATCAAGATAAATTCGAATACTACAGATTAATACCGATACCTATAAGAAATCATCTAACCTTTCAAATAATCATCCCCAATAACCCATTCCTCTTATTCCAAGAGCGAACGTATATATCAACGAATGAAGAATGTCGCGAATTTAAAGACGAATTTTATCTGTGCGTAAAATCAAATAAGATACAAGACACTACCCCTTTATGTGAAAAACAATTACTGAATTACGAAAACCCGAACAATTGTGAACCGTATTATTTTAAACTAGAAACTATTAAGTTCCAACATATTAGTGATAGTGTTTGGTTATTAGTGACGCCAAAAGAAACGATCGCGAAACTTAAGTGCGAAACATACAACGATAACATAGTTCTAAATGGTACCTATGTAATCGAATTAACGAAAGATTGCGAATTCAATGTAGATGATAAAGTTTTAACAACAAATGAACCAATCACCAAATTCACACCAATATTAAAAATACCTAATGTAAAAATGTTAACCGATTATAACGTTAGCCATACAGAACTACCGGAGCTAGATTTAAGCAACGTAGATTTAACCGATACTAATAAATTAAGAACTAAGTTAGAATTGTTACCAAATAGGCTACATAAAAATGTAAACATTAACCATTGGAATCATGGAAATACTATAATTGTAATTGTACTAATAATTTTAATCATAACTATTATAATAATTATTCGTTATAAGATCTTGAAGGTTAAACCAGTCGATGAACGCAATGACACAAAAAATCCGGGAAACAATGATATCATACCATTAGAAGAACTTCGAATTTCAATGAACCCGAAGTCTTCCATCTAAGGATGGAGGAGTTAGCATTGCGCTCTTCCAGGTACTAACGTAGATAAGCCCAAAGACACGTGACCGTGTGAATGTAATAAATAAGGTAGCTGTGTAACGATAGCCAAGATTATTATTATATCTTCCATCCTAGCAAGCGGGTCTCTTTTTAAAAAAGCTCCTCGCGGACTACGGATGTTAACTTGCGTATAAATATTAATATATTAGGTTAGGATAATTTAGTTAAAAATATAGTGGCTTAATAGTGGCTTAATAGTGGTTTAATAAAATATATATTTTACGTTTCAGCATATTAAAATATCAAAATATACTGAGCATGCGTTATAACGTATTGCTCTACTCAGTCGCACTATACTTCAGGAAATGGATACTCGAGTCAAAATGCGTAGGTATGGCGCGTGGGCACGGCTTCCACCATAGTATTTATAATAAATAAACTTCGAAGAGCTTGCTCAGTGCGCAATTCACATTATACCTTAACAGTTGTAACAATAATAATAATCGTAATAGTTACACATATGTACACAATAGGTAGTTTTTGTTTTTGTGGTGACGTGTTTTAACATTGGTTATCATCAATTGTGTTATTTTTCAGACACGCGGCAAACATATTAAAAATAAAAAGGCAAGTAACTTGCATTATTTTTTTAGATAATGTAACCGTTATGCTTTTTGCTTCCTTCTTTTTTTTTCTCTTTACTAGTGTTAATGTTGCCGAGTATTCCGTAATTATCCAATATCGTGTATTATAAAATAAACTAATTAACAGCCCTTTGAATAAAATACAGCAGTTTCGAAAGCTTGTTTCATAAGCAGAATTATAATTTTACCAATTTTCCTAAAGATTGTGATGACGGTTCTTAATTTAAACTATTACCTTTATTTCGCCCTTTGTTAAATTAATACTGCCCTACTTAGTTAAAACGGTTTCTACAAAATTTGAGATTTTTACTTAAGGGGATTATAAAATAGCATACATTTTATGATAGAATGATTATATAAAACGTCCTTTTTTACATTTGATTAATCAAAAAGTCATATAACGTCATATAAAATATCCAATTTTTTTAATTTCACTTTCAAAAAAAGTAGTCTTAATTTATACTCGAAACAAACAATTATGTATTTCAAATTTCATGGTTTATCCGTAAAAATGTGAGTGACATTAACAAATAAAAACTACAATTTCGCAGGTAGGACTTTTTACTAACAAGAGAATTTTTAAGTGGCGCAAATTGATGTCAAAAATCGGGCCAGGCTATCTTGTAGAGGAAATTTTCCTCTACCAGAACATAAGTGCATAAATTATGTGATTTTAAAAAATACTAATTATGTTATTATCAAGTGTATTTATAGTTAAGAATATCTCGATTGTATTTTATGAAATTTCTACTTATATCAAAATTTGAAAGTATTTGAAATTCTTCAAAGTGATTTTTACTAAAAGTGTAATTAAAACAAATCGAGCTATTCTTAACTGTGCCTATGTATATATGTAGTACAGCATATACCTATAATGCTGGTATAATAGAGTGTTATTGGTATTTTTTTTAATCCCCGTAAGCTCATATCAACCCATTAGCACATAATTTATGCATGTTCTGGTAGAAGAAGACTTCCTCCACAAAATAGTCTGGTCCGATTTTTGATATCGATTTGCGTCACTTGAAGGTTTCCTTGTAAGCAGGACACAATAACTGGTACAAAATTAATTTTAATTAAGATTTTGATTTTCGATTATAATAATGCTTTAGGCTTCATATAGATACGGTTAATCTTATCTCTAATTTTATATATTTAAAATTCAAATCATCCAGTAACAAAATTAATTTTAATTTAACCTGAGGAACAAAATAACCTTTCAAATGTGTAATCAATAATTTTAAGTCTTAAGGGCAGGGTACCCATGATTTCAGCGTATTTTACGCTCATCCTTAAACTAATTTTTGAGACATTTTGGATCATTAAAACCAAAATGTTTTTATGATTAGTTGTTTATCACTATTTTGTTTATGTATACTCGTAATTTGAGTACATGATTTTTATTCGTTAATTTGTTATTATAAATTATAATTTTGTTAGTTATGGTGGAATTTTATAAAAACTAAATAAGTTAAAGTGAAGTGGATTTTTTTGTTTTACAGAGAATAATGTACTCGAGGACATATAAAAGATTCATAACGAATGAATTATTTTAAACTAATAAAAAAATTAAATTAATATTTTAAAATCAATTTTTTTTATGTAAACAATAATAAAATTTTGTGAAAACTTGTTAAGTCCTCGAGTACATTATTCTCTGTAAAGCAAAAAAATCCACTTCACTTTAACTTATTTAGTTTTTATAAAATTCCACCATAACTAACAAAATTATAATTTATAATAACAAATTAACGAATAAAAATCATGTACTCAAATTACGAGTATACATAAAATAGTGATAAACAACTAATCATAAAAACATTTTGGTTTTAATGATCCAAAATGTCTCAAAAATTAGTTTAAGGATGAGCGTAAAATACGCTGAAATCATGGGTACCCTGCCCTTAAAATTATTGATTTAAAGATAGAGGTACATACATTTTACTCATCGGAGAAAAAACGTTCGTGATGGGAAAAATATTTTGCAGTAATAATAGTTGTTAATTTTTTATTTTTGATAATAGTATATGAAATGTTTTATTTAAACTGTTGTAATAAAAATTTAACCAGTATTAAAATTAAATACCCGGAGAGTTAAAGAAGCATTTTCTAAATTTTGATTTTCATAAATATTTCCAATAAAATGCCGTTTTATGATTATTATAAATTTAATATTGCCATTTATCTCAATTTGATTATAACTTTAAAAATCTGTTTTCAGTTTTTAAAGAAATGCCCAGCAGCTTTATTTAATCTACTTCAATTGTTTTAATACCTCTCAAAGATGTCCTGGAAATATTATATAAAGTAAAGCTCAAGTAATTAACAGTTTTCCGCATTTAATGTTGTACACGATTGTACGTTTTTTTTTCAATAAGCTATTGGTATAATTGCAAATTTGGGTATGCCCGGTTTTCCTATGGTGGGATGCCCCCGGCGATATCAGGCTGTCCGGAGAAATTTTTTTTTTAATTTTTGAACTTTATACCGTAACTCAATAACCACACGGATTGGTGGTCTGAAATTATAGGTAATTTAGTGTTAAACCATGAGGTATCATGTATGTAAAAATCAGCCCGATATCGCTGGGGGCATCTCACCATAGGAAAACCGGGCATACCCTTTATTCTGGACGTTGAAACCTTCATACATGATTGGAGTGATTGTTAGAATGGACGCATCCCACTAATATATAAAAAGGTTGTTTATGAACATATTTCTCGATGTTTTCTTATAATTACAATGAGATGAAATAAGTAACGTTTATTCAACTTTTTCTTAGAATTAAAAGAAATACTTTTTTTACCTTCCTATAAAATAAAATAGGTACGTAGGTATGTATCTATTTTATTTTTTATGAAGCTTTACAACGCGTAGGCATTGTAAAGCTTCATTCTTTTGAGAAAACTTTTTTGTCTCTTTTATTTTTATTTTGTAAAACCGACAGTTATCAAGTAAATAATAAAATAAATTAGCACATAAAGGACCGTGTGAAATAAGTAGGCCAAGGTGAAGAAGCACTAACGTTCATTTTTTCTTACATGAATGCTTCGGTAGTACTCTTTACTGCTTTTCAAATGATCATTCACAAATTTCCATTGCTCATGTAACACTGTCAAACATTTTGAAAAAAAATACAGTAACCAGAAAAAGTATCTGCTCACTACGTTACGACAACTTGGATTAACAATACTTTCGTTATTTAAAATAATAGAACAGTTTGCTATATTACTTAATGTATTGGAATAATACGTAAACGTTATCTTACAATGTAAAAATAAATAGATAAAATTCGTCAAGACCTAAATTGCAGTATAAAATAGTCCGTGAAAAAGTATTTGCTCAGTTGCAATAAAAACGGAAAAGTCCCGTGCATTGTACAGGGAATTCTAAAGCGATATTACTATATCCCTTAATTAGAGAATAATCTTCCTATAGAAAATAGGTTTAAGTCGTTAAAAATAATTTGCCCGAGTACAAAATTAGTCTCGTGTGAATAATAACATCATTATTACAAAAACATTCCCTCTCCAACCGAAGTATTTTAGAAAAACTAATTCTTTTAATTTAGAAATTTTAATGTCCCAAATTTTGAACTAAATTTGTTTTATATAAACCAAAAAATTTCAGCCGATTTTATTCTAAACTAAAATATTTTGAAAATCAAAACTAAAAACAATATGCCGTGTACGAGGTCATTGATCTATAGCATCTACCCTCTACGTCGAAAAACCAACCCTCCGAATGTAAATTTTATCTAAATTACCTAGACAATAAATAATAATCGAACGTATTTATAAAACAATTGTGAAAGATTAAGTAGCTTTTTAAAAATGTAACGATTAATTAACATTAACATTAGCAATAGTATTTTTACATTCAATTATTGATTTAATCAGGGACCTATTTCAAATCCGTAATACAATAAGGCGACTTTATTACTAACGGTTTCTCCATAAATTTCGTACCGATATTACCGTGTACTGTGAATTGTACAATAATCGGGTTTTATGTCGCATCGTGGTTATGTGCCATTAAAATCACCTATAACAATCAATTCTAATTGCATTGCTCTATAAAGATGCGCGTACACGTTGTATATGGATCTCCCGCTGACGCAGTTACTCTTTAAGGGTCTCTTAGCTCGCCAGGACACAGCTTGTGCAATTAACCTAGCCCATAAACTGATCCGTATTATTGCTTTACGTCTTAATAACGACTAAATTATAAATGTCCTCTTAGGCACATGCACAACCAAACATAAACTTTATTATAAAGTCAAACGACGCGATAAACCACCATAAGACAAAGAAAAATTGTATGTACCGAAAACTGAACAAAAAATAAACAACCCTCAACGACTCTCCGCCTCGAGTACAGCATACTTGACTTTACCTGGTTTTAATTTTTTTCTTATTATTTTCAGTCTTGCTCATTAAGAAATGAATAAAAGAAAAAACTAAACAAAATAAACTTTTCCGACGACCACTATGAAAAGTTGCGTAATAATCACACTAATAAATCTTACCGAAAGTTGACTATTACAAACAAATAGGCCGACCGTGCGTAAAGAAACACGTTAGCCTATCGAAAATGTTGTAGCCCGTGTGCAATCATTGAACACGATACTCAGCCAATCAAAAGCCATCTAGCCTGTCATGCAATGACTTTACGCACAAACTGTTTTATTACTAATTATCAATAGAGGTCGTTTTTAAAGTGTCAAAGTACCTACGTTAAAGGTCCAAAATTAAAATTTTGTAATAACAATACTTGCGGTCGTCGGAAAAGCATAGTGTATAACATATGCTGAAAATATTTTTATTTTATATTTGTATTGTTTGAGCTCCAAATACTAAAAATAAAAAGGAATTTACTGTTATATTTAGGGCTGGGTTTTCCAGTTCTAACTAAATGTGCGACGCCTACTAACGCACGGCAAAATACGCAATTTAGAGACAAAATTAATTTTGTCAAATAATTTTAATAATTTTAAGTGCATATAAGAACTGAGGAGGCCGGATAGATGAAAATTATTTAAAATTAAATAATAATTATTTAGGTATTATTAATTTATACTGTTCGTATAATAATACAGTGTGGGGCAAAAGTATGAGTGATAAAAGTGATTCATAAATAATGCGAAAAACTTCAAAGGACAATTCCTTGTCGAAAATTAAAGGGGCTTCTACTTATATAAAGTTTTTTCCTAAAACGTCTCCTTTCGTAGTTACTCCCCTCAAAAGGGGAAGGGTAAAATGTTCTTAAATTAATGAATGACAAAATGTCGAATAACTTTATAACAGCTGTTGACAAGTTGTCACAACGGACAGTGCTATTTAACCAATAAAATATCAGTGAATATTGATATATTCCAAGTTTCACTGTATGCTGCACATAGATACAGTGTACGATAGCTTATTGTATTTTTTACTCTAAAACTGTAGATTTTTCAGGGAAAATCAAACAGCCAAAAAAAGTTCTATATAAAGCAAGCTTTCAAAAGAAACTACCTGAATTACAAAATTTCAACTCTTCAAAAAGATCTTGAAAAATATTAACGGAGGTTTGCGATTTTCACTTCCTTGTAGAACAATTAAGTAAATTAATTAATTAAATAAAAATCATCTACTAAATGTCATTTTTCTACATTTCTCCAAGTTTGAGAAATAAAATGAAAACTTAATTACACCTTTCCCCTTTTGAGGGGTGTAACTCAGAAAGGAGACGTTTTAGAAAAGAAGACCCCCTTAATTTCTGACAAGGAATTGTACCTTGAAGTTTTTTGAGTTAATTATGAATCACCTTGTATAATATAATGACAAATTCAATTGTATAAACATTCGATGTCCGTACATACCTACTTCTTTTAATATTTTTTTAATCATTAATAAAAAAGCAGATACGTATTGCGATTGATTTTGAAATAATAAAGCAACTATTCCAAAAAATTTCTCCCAAAAAAGTAAAATATTTGCTCTAGACACATTTCAGAAAAAGTTAAAGTTAACAATACCATCACGTACCGGAACTATTTATTTATGAAATTAGGACTAGCTTCAATTTGTTATTATCTACTTCGTTGTTTGTGGTCTTTTGTCAGAACTTAAATAAATCATAAGTTATAACGAGCTAATATTTACATTATGATTAGCATCCTATACTTTGAAGGCGACTATTCATATTATGTTAAACATATATCGATATTGGTGTATAAATGCAAATTTAAATTAAATTTCCTACCTTAATAGAAACAGGAAGACGACGATTTTGGATAAATTCGTCGACATCTGAAAATAAAACAGTGGTAAATCAGCGGAATAAAACATAACCGTGAATGAAATTAAAAACACCCTTCAGTTTAACCCAATGTTGCACTCTGATTTTCATTATACTATACCTATAGATGCTCGACTGATGAAAACATTAATTTTCGTTTATTATTTAAAAGGTGTTCTGGCGGAATATTGATACTTATCGCTAATGACTGATCCAAAAATGTTTTTTAGGGTTGGTTTTACCAGACAAACTACAGATAAGCTATTCTCAGAATGATTTTCAAAGAAACCATCGTCTCAAAAAAAAACGTTTTCATAGCAGTTATTCCAAGAATAATTTATCTGACGTTTATCTGGTAATTGTAAAATAGACCATAAGCAGCAAATATGTTTTAGAAACAGAGTTAAAAATTACAGTACCGCTATCGTTTAAATAAAAGAACGATTAACCATGCAATAAAAATGTTAAGCGAATTCAAAAGTTAATTTCCCTTTAACCGCTTTACGTTTTATACTATAGAAACATATTTTCGGTGATTTACTAATGATTTATCAACTTCAGAAATAAAATACGCTAATATGCGGTAGGTATCCGTGCTAAAGATTTTGTGCGAATTTTATATTTATGGCTAAATGGAAATCGATTTTTATTTAAAAATTTTAGTTACGAATCGCATATAGAAAGCATCCAAAATATTTAAGCCGCACTTTAATTCAATTTTCTAACAACTATTTTGTTTGAAGAATTTGTTTTCGGCACCTCCTTTAAGCTTATTTCTGTGAATTGCGATATTAGCCAATAAATAAATATTTATTTTATAGAAGGAATCTTTCGACAACTTGAAAATCAGACTTTAATTTTATGGAATTTCACTTTTACAATGTAACGAACTAATAAAAGGATAAGTCATATTCTTAATCGTAATCGCGACTTACATTCATACATTACGTATAAAATGGACGTCACAAAATTTTAACGAGACACAATTATAACTGTAATAACCAATCTACTTTTAACGTAATTACTGATGTTATACCCAAAATGTTAGAAACTTATATAACGAATCAACATCTAAAATAACGATCGATTTATTTTTACTAGATGCGCTGATGGACTGCAATTTTTAAATTTGAATAACAATGTGAAAATAAATGGGATAATATCCTGATACGTGGCAGGGCTGAAGATAAAATATTAACACTGTCCGAGAGAATATTGAAATTATAGGGTGCATATGTATTTTTAGAACTGTAATGAGGACAATTCTTCGTGGCATTTCCGCTTTAGGGTTGCGTTTGTGCAGGATATTAGAACACTAATCAGCGTCTGTTGTAAAGAAAAATCGAGGATAATGAAATATCGATGACAGGTACAATTTGATCTTTATTTTCATTACGTAGTGACGATCAAATCGAAATTCGAGAAACAATAGTATTCAAAGCTCGGAATTAAAGTTTATTAGATTCCAGACAATTAAAGACTGTCGTCATTTTACAGTTAGAAAAGGACGCTGCGCGGCTGGAGATAAAAAATCAAATAAAAGTAATACATTTATGTATTCAACCGTAAATTTGAGTATTTAAGGACCATTAATCTTGTTGAAAGTGACAGATAATAAAGCGAGGCATGAGAATTTATAAACATAACCCAATCTGTATAATGTAACAATACAATTTCAAAAAGCACTAAATCCGGGTATAAACTATAAAACACGAAAACGGGTGCATACTCGTTAAATTATAATAGCGAAACCCGCATTGGTAATATGCAAATAGCCGAAAATTGTTACAATAGTAAAAAGTTATTAAATTAATGTAAAGATAGGTATAACGTAAACGAAAGTATTAAATTTTAACGGTGCCCCATTTAAATAATACAATATAATGGTTGGTATTATTTCGGGACAGATGGGAAACAGTTGATAAAATAAAACCATCAGCTGTCATTGCAAGTGGAAATTTTAATGTAATTTCATTTCGTTATTTCTTATATTATAAATTCGCAAAACATTTCTTCATTTGTCACTTAAAATTTATTAGTACGACGAAAATATTTTAAGGTTATTTGCTGGTATTTTTGATATGTCGCGTAGGCGAGATATAATGTAATTTTTTCAATGCAGAAGCTATTATGTAAGTTTGAATTATAAGTACGTGCCTATATTTGTATTTTTACAAAACGTCGCGACGTTTAGTTGAAAAATTAGTTTGAGAAAGCAAAAACAATCGTTTTTTTATAAACTGTTTCGATGAATTCAGTGATGTTTTTTAAAGCATTATTTTTTTTCAATTTTTATAAGTATATGTTTGTTAATTAATTATTTTTAAAAATATTAGGTTTAAACATAGACATATACCGGATTAGGTAAAATTTAGATATAATTGGCAAGGTTGAAATAATTAGGAAATTAGCACAAGAAAGCTATCGCGACCGAAGATATGATTTCCCGAACTTTCGTAGGAAAACTTCGCCGAACTTTCCCCATCATAATTTTAATCTGGGATTACTTTATTTTATAGGTTGATTTTTATTATACAGATTTAGTTTCTAATAGGGAACATTTTGGAATCGGTAGAACATGTTAAAAGAATAGGATTTACTTTATAAACACATAAACACGATATCAGTGTGTCGATGTAGAAAATAATGGGTCTAGTTCAACTCGCAGTCGTTCATCTCAAATAGATGTTTCATTTGCACCTGAACCAGTAATCATATACAGTCAGATAAACAAGTAATGCGCGCTCCCAAGACGATGGGCGAGTGACACGGCATGAGATCACTTATAATCCTTTCTTTGTTAATAAGATTCTTGTAGGCACGTTCTCGTCGAGTTCGGATTTATTTTAACGATAAATATAGGCAATGCAAAACTTTGAAGTGTTTGAATATTTTTAAAATGCGTAACATTTAAAACTGCCGTAACTTAAATGTTCAAACGTGGTAATTTTAAATTTGTTTTGTTGATTTTGGCTTGGTAACAATGAAAGGATCACAAGGGATCTCATGTTGTGCCGCTCGCCCATCGCCTCGGGCGCACGCATTACTTTTTTCTCCGACTGTCCCATGTAACAGTACGCTACATAGTACTGCATATGCAAACACATTGTGACATGTTGGAGAACAAGCTCGCAAACTTTAGTTTATCGTTATGTAAAAATTAGCAAAATAGTAGAATTAAATAAATAGATGGTTATTACTTATTTCGAAACCGAGAGACAATTATTTACCTCAAAATGAACTGCGAAATCGTATACTTCAATATTTTTGGTAATAAAATTTTTTGTTGTTGTTGAGCTGCGTAATCATATAGATACCTATAGATATAGATAGAGATTAATAAAAGCTTTGTTTTCATTTTATTGGGATAAACTGCTAGTAAAATTTAATAACGCTCCTTGTCGCCTGTCATCGATCGGGAACCAAATACTATCGAATAACGAATTTTATAAATTACTTTTAATCAAAGGTTATATCAGTTTTCTTGTATGGAAAATGTCTGAATTTTTTAATGAAGAGGCTTTTATTTTAAAAAAAGCAACGTCGTACGCAAAAATGATAAGATTAATAGCTCAATCAATAATTCTCAAAAATTCACTTTTGGTTACCATCCACATGAATTTTTTATTTTTATTTAAAAAAAAAGTATAAACGTGAAAAGCTTAATTCGTTCTTCGTTTCAACCGTTTCATCCGTCAGATAAAATTACTGGAAAATCACGAGGTGTATGAGAGCTCTAAAATAGAAAGAAATAACAGTGGGCGATACGAACGTATAAAATGAAGAAACTGTAAATATTTCACGTTTGTTACCTGCGAACTTTTGAACGATAATGTTATTGTTCGTGCTCGAAATATATAATATAAAAACTAGTGAAAACCCTAAAAAACTGTATTTAAAAACTATTCAAACAGTTATTGTGAAGTGGTGAATGGTAAAAAAAACAGTTTGATGTGGATTCGTTCACAAGAGCTCAAGTTGTAAGTAGCTACATTTTAAAGATAAATTATAGAAATTAAGTACGTATACTTATTTGAATTATTTTTACTCAAAAAAAAAAATTAGGTAGATACTTTAAAATGTCAAAGTGCCCTTATTTTCGACACCATCGAAAATTATTATTAAGAAAAATTGTTTAGAATTAAAAACTACATTTAAATATGCAGTCAATAGCTATCTATCTAGAACAATCGTTTTGTTATAGTTTTTTTCCAAACTCGGCATGTAACACTGAAAATTTATGTCTGTACATTGATACTAGTATACTCTTAATAATTAGTTAATTTAAATTTAGTAAATTATTTTATTTTTTATTGTGATTTTCACGAAGTTTATAAAGTTAATACAAAATTATTGTGAAATTATTGATTTTCTTGGTACAACGTTGATATTTCATTCTGCGCATAATTAAAAAGAACAAAATCGTACGAGCTATGCTAAACTAATTTATTAACTAAACTTATTTAATAATGTGTTAGTAACAAAATTCTAATGAAACATTTAAATGTCTAAAAAGATTCTCAATTTAATTTAAATTCCTACATGTACTACATTTCTTTCCTGTACTTCCATGCATTTTATTGAACCTCATGAAAATCATAATCAAAATAAAAAAATTGGCTAAATTTAAATTAACTAGATTATAAAGAGTATACTATAGTATTGTATCATATGTAAACATAAATTTTCATTACTACGGGACAAGTTTGGAAAAACTAACAAAACACGATTTTTCGAGTTAAATATCCGTGAATGAATATTTAAATGTAGTTTTTAATTCTAAACAATTTTTCTTAATAACAATTTTCGATAGTGTCAAAAATACGGGTATTTTATCTTGAGCCAAATTTATATTTTGGACATATCCCGTATATGACTGATAATTTTTCACTTTTGGTGAATGTATTTTTGGTTTTAGACTATGCCCCAACTTTTATCAAGAATTTTTTTTTTGAAAAATCAATAATAAAAAAGTTGTCTACATCATGAAAACTTTTTGCCAGACATAACTTACAATTAGTTATATTTATATCAAACGTATACATGTTTGACAACTCAGTTTGAAGTTTTAAAATTAAAAAGTAACTAATTTACTGATACATTTCAGGTCCATTTCCCTGGAGTGCGACTTTTGCAAAACAAAACAAAAATTATGCCATCATTTTGTACAAGTTTTGTACAGTTTTGTACAACCTTTAGTTTTTTTTGTACCCTTCCAAATAGTCAGCTATCGCAGATTGAAATTTCGCACTACAGGGAAATGCTGGAGTGCAAAAGTTAAAAATGTCGTTTTTTTTTCTTGTAATAGTAAGAACTCATTTTGTACAGTTTTGTACAACCTTTAAAAAAATTTGTACCCTCCCGGAAATGCGTGAAAATGACCGCCAAAGTTCGCACTCCAGGGAAATGCTGGAATGCAAAAGTTAAAAATGTCGGTTTTTTTTCTTGTAATAGTAAGAACTCAGTTTGTACAGTTTTGTACAACCTTTAAAAATTTTTGTACCCTCCCGGAAATGCGTGAAAATGACCGCCAAAGCTCGTACTCTCGATGTATTTTAGAATGCTCAAAATGTATAGCCTTAAAAAACATTTTAAGAAGATAAATGTCTTTGTTTTTATATAAAAAATGACTTATATTTTGTATTTGTTTAAATAATGTTAAACAAATATTATTCCTTCCAGATTTGTGGT
Organism: Rhagophthalmus giganteus; assembly: GCA_036326145.1. NCBI lineage: Eukaryota > Metazoa > Arthropoda > Insecta > Coleoptera > Rhagophthalmidae > Rhagophthalmus > Rhagophthalmus giganteus. The sequence continues at coordinate 4,867,203 of JARFJA010000075.1, read as the reverse complement.
TTCTTGAATTGTTGATAAAATTAACAGATGAAATTTATATGTAATAAATAAATTGATATTCAAATAACATATATTTATTAGAATTTCAAAAAACAGGTATAAAAATACATTTTTTAAATATGATATATAAAAATATTGCGTAGTGTACTAAATTCACAATTTTATAACAGCACTTAACCAAAAAAGTACGTAAATACAATAAAAAATCATTATATTAAGAACTGGCGTTGATTAATGTTCGTCCGAAGTACGATTCCATCATTACAACGTATGTCCAAAGATGCCTTGATGTTCGAAATCATTACCCAATGAACGTTTATTAGTATAATGACGTCAGACATTGCTACATCGAATGCAGTTCATTACGTTAATGAATAATTTGACTGCTCCAATGAACAAGCTTTCTTTTTTTAAATAAATTAGTATATAGATAATATGAATTTTGATTTATAGTGATAATAACTGTGTTTATTAGTTTTATCAATATTCTTACATAAATTCAATAAATTATTCCACTGAAATGCAAAGTTTGTTTATTGTATCGATGAATGTGTTCATTAAATAAAAGAATATTCTTGAATTGTTACAATGTACACTTCTATTCATATTAAAAGAGTACAGTTACTATTTCACATTGTAAATAGGACAATGTTTATATATATTGTTTCTATAGCAAATTTATTTTTTATAATGTTTCAATTAATTATCGCTCGAATATCCCTACATAGAAAATTTGATTATTAGTTCTTTATTGTTCAATGTTGTCGATTGTAGGAAATACAAATCGATTTTTCCGGTGAAAAAAATCGATTTGTACACGTTTCTCTGGAATTTGATATGTAATAACACACACAAACCGTTTTTAGAAATATTTTTCTATAACAGTTCTAATATATATATTAATGTAAACGTCGTGATAATTTTTTTTGCAATTATTTAGTTTCATTTTTCAAACTGGACTGTCTTGAATTTATCCTGTTTCTGCGAAGCCGTTAATATTCCTAGATTATTCTATATATAGAATTAAAAAAATACATAATCAACTGTATTTATACTGTATATTAGTGAACTTAGTCATACATACGGTAAATGTAGTTATTATTTCAAACCGACCTTACATTAATGTGATGTTTTAAATTTATAAACTTTAAGTTATGATGTTAATGTAGAAATTCGTAGATACAATCAAGTAATGATTGGATTGGTGAAAAAGAGTCGTTAAAGCAATCAAGATATCCATTAAATTATTAAATATGTTCATCAGTTTCTAATGAACATAATAACATTGGGACTACGAACATGTAAATTAAAAATGAACATCTATTAGTAGTATTAATGAACTTTTCATTGTATCAATGATCAAAAAGTCAATAACTGATGTTCATTGATATTATGTACAATAATTTTTTGAGTGAGTATATATATATATATATATATATATATATACATAAGTAATGTGGAATCACATCAAAAGGCCATCGACAAAAACGCCGTGAACAAAAATACCGTCAGTTTCAAAAGTCAAATTAAATTGAACCTATTATTATAAACATTAGTATATAGCAGTAATAGGTATTTATTTAACTATATTTGTATATAAATCGAAATCAGTCAATTCCAGAATTTCAACAAACAGTGAGATTCGAAAATTTATTCTTAACAGATACCTGCTTACTTTTAAAGTAAGCCTAGTATAAATTCAGATTAATTATTGTTATATTTGGCACATGCTATATAATTATAAATATACAATGTGTGTTATGAATAATATTTTAATAATTTAAATCGTTGTATAAAACCAGACAACTTCTTTTTATGCTCGTTATTTTCAATTCTTCATTTTCTCTCATCATAAAAACGTCTACCACTCACAAAGTTTGTATAAAGACAAAAAGTACTTTTAACATTATTTTATCCCAACCATGTATCACGTAAATGTAGCATATACATATTATATTATATCTAGCATGTGAAAATATAATAATAAGTAATCTGAATTTATACTATGCTTATACTTATGTACTTTAAAAGTAAGCAGGTATCTGTTAAGAATAAATTTTCGCATCTCACTGTTTGTTGAAATTCTGGAATTCACTGATTTCGATTTACATACAAATATAGTTAAATAGCTATTACTGCTATATAGTAATGCTTATAATAATAGGTTCAATTTAATTTGACTTTTGAAACTGACGGCGTTTTTGTTCACGGTATTTTAGCTACGGCATTTTTATATATACTGTTATAAAATTGTGAATTAGTACACTACGCAATATTTTTATATATCATATTTAAAAAATGTATTTTTATACCAATTTTTCGAAATTCTAATAACTATATGTTATTTGAATTTTAATTTATTTATTACATATAAATTTCATCTGTTAATTTTATCAACAATTCAAGAAACCACAAATCTGGAAGGAATAATATTTGTTTAACATTATTCAAACAAATACAAAATATATCATTTTTTATATAAAAACAAGGACATTTATCTTCTTAAAATGTTTTTTAAGGCTATACATTTTGAGCATTCTAAAATACAGCGAGAGTGCGAACTTTGGCGGTCATTTTCACGCATTTCCGGGAGGGTACAAAATTTTTTAAAGGTTGTACAAAACTGTACAAAATGAGTTCTTACTATTACAAGAAAAAAAAACGACATTTTTAACTTTTGCACTCCAGCATTTCCCTGTAGTGCGAAATTTCAATCTGCGATAGCTGACTATTTGGAAGGGTACAAAAAAAACTAAAGGTTGTACCAAACTGTACAAAACTTGTACAAAATGATGGCATAATTTTTGTTTCGTTTTGCAAAAGTCGCACTCCAGGGAAATGGATCCATACATTTCTATAGTTTTAACCTCATAAGATACTCGATGTGCGTTAATTAAATATTCTTGTTACGAGCTCTATAAAAATTAACACAATTTCGTTATAATTAAGAAAAACGTCGCAAATATGTTTAATTTTCAATAGTAAAATAAATATTTTCTGTAATTACTAGGTACTTAATACATGAAATGAACAAGGAAAAGCTGGATATAGTTGTTTAAATAAATGAAAAATGGTTTCTTTTAAAACTCCAAATTAAAATATTTTATTTACAACGAAATTTAACAAATTATTTTGAAAGAAAAATGACGTTTTCACGTGTTCTCGTAATGTCTGATTTTTCTTGTTGGTATAGCAACCCTTCTAACCTACTTCAACGTCGCCACACAGGTATTCTAGTACAATAATATACAAAATTTACAACAATGAATAATATGAATATGACTGTAAAAAACGTTCTAGATAAATAAAAGGGGGCTCTCGGTTGATTTTACAAAAATAAAAGGATTTGTTTAATGCTTTATTTTAAGTTTTATTGTCTGTATAAAACTAACAATAAGTTTTTAAGTGACTAAGTGCCACAGCATTTTTATAAACAAATTCGCAAAATGTTAAATTATTATTCTAAGGAAAAAATTGCTTTGAATTTTGTTTGATAATGACAAAAACGTCTTTACTTCGTCTATAATAATTAAATATAATATTAAATTAATTAATTAGTAGACGAACAAACATATTTTACCTAGGTATGTATGTATATTTTTGTTGATGACCATTTTAAGATTTCATTTTATTTTCAAAATAACAATTCAATTCTTATAAAATGTAATACATATTTTATAATGTATGTTTGTAACTTTAAACGGAATATACGTCTATTATCATCTCTCTAATATAAAATGTATATAAAAAGTTCCTCGTTATTCCATAATAAGATTATTAAACGCAAATTATCGTATTGGTATCGGTAGTCGAAATTCAAACAAATATGCCAGTCGACGCCGGCGCCGCGCCGACGAAACTCAACGCGACGACAACGATACACGGAAATTTCAACCACTTACTACCTATAGCTTATCCAAATCTATATGATGTCACGTCATCAATACAAAGTTACTAGATGATGACGTTTCACACAGTGCTGTCACCTCGTACCTCGTATTTTGACAGTTCTAATAAATTGTAGCCTTTCTTTATCATATCTAATATGTGCGCAAGTAAATCATCTATAGAATTTGTCACTTTCCAAACTTTAAACCGAATTACAAATAAACAATCTAGTAACTTTTTGTTGATGACGTGAACATCATATAGGTTTGGATAAGCTATATCTATGTATATTTAGCAACATAATAAGCATTTTTTATGTATAATTGCAAAATGCGAATTATTTACTGTTGTTAACTGACTGTTGTATGGTGTCATTAATATAATACTTTTAGAAACGTATGATATATCTACCTGTTAAATTATTGAAAGTGATAAATAATAATATACGTTTGTATTTTTGAGGGCGACGGATAAGGTAATTTTGTATTTAGCGTTCGTTGTGAGCTATTTAGATTACCTATAACTATAATCTTGTGGATGAAATGCAACCAACAAAACACTCTTGCCAGGTAAATTCTCTTTTATTTATGCGCAAGCTGTACCTGTAATAAACTAGGCAACTAAAATTACACTATAATTATGAGCTTTGTTTGTAGAGTTCCTTACACGTATCTTCCAATAATAAATATAAGATCTTAAAACATGTTTTAATTTATAAACTTTCAATAACATATTATTATCGGCGTCGTAAATGAGCTAAATGAATTTAAAAATGTTTAAACCAACACAACAAGGGTCGCGAACAAGACAGCTATACTATGAAGAATTACTACCTTTTAACTTTGATAGGGAAAACTGACACAGACAAATAGCAACTAAATAATGGTTGGACATAAAGAAGCTTCCTGTAATCAAATTTTGACGAGCAATTAAAACAAAACGAAATGGTAGCTATCAAGCAAGTTGCAGTCTTATAACTTTATAGCGTTGTATATCGCATTTCCCAACAAAAGTTACTGTTTTCGCGTTACTAAGAGAATTTAAAGTAAAGAACAATAATTTTACGAATTAGCTCGTGTTACTTAAATATAAAACAGAAAAGTAGTCGGCACTAAATATTGTACTACCTAAATTAACTTTACATTTGACTAAACGTCTTAAATTACTTCTATTTATATTACGACGTAGGAATAACATCAAAAGTTTGATATTCTATTTGATCTTTAGTAACTCTAATTGTAAGAAGGGGTTCTTTAGAGATCGCTGCGGGCATTCGTGCAAAATCTGCCCCGATTAAATTACAAAATTAATTTCAATCAGAACCAAACTAAAAGCGAACGAATCTTAAAATTAGATAATCAAACAATGAATACGTATTTTATGTTTTTTAGCTCGTGACTCGGTTTTGTAACGAGCCATTCTGTAATTGACGAGATATTACTTATAGTGCTGCCATTCGTTGCGATGCCTATTTAACCCTCCGCAGGGAATACGTGTAATTAAAACTGCTCTCTAAAAGGATTAACTTCGGACAGACTAAATTATGAACGTTCCTGACGCAGGATTTAAAGTGGACTAGGAATTATTTTGATGAAGTCGTCCCGTAAATTAACTTCAGGCGTTACTAACGTTAGTTCTCCTTATTTTAAAGTCGTCGGAATTATAAATAATCTGCGGTATCGATCAGGATATCTTTCCAACAGAAAGAACGCTATTATTAGATACGAAAAGAATTGTTTGTTGTAGCGTACATTTATTTTTAGAGAGTTCGGTTATAGTTAAAATAACAAATGGCATTTGTACTGTTATGTGTCGTTATTGCTCCGCTGAAAAACGCTTCCCAAGATTCAAATCAAAAACCGAAATAACACAAGTAAACAAGATTTCCAAAGACACATCCATCATGTCATACAAAACACCCACTTTAAATTCGAAATAAAAACAATTTCGGGGAAATATATTTAAAAGCCGCACCGTCAGCGAGCATGGATGATTGACAAGGGGATGCCTGTGTATGGAAATGCGACCGAAGATGCAACACGGTTATGAATCTATATGTATATTAAGGGGGTGAACCGAGCAACTGTCGCGTAAAACTGATTGAGGACGTTCACTATGCAGATTAGCACTGCACGTCTGTGCCACGTAATATAAGCATTCATATTTAGATTTCCGCCTTTATAAACACAATAAAGGTATTACTTAAAGAATAGAATAGACTAGAATTGGCACATTTGCTACCAAAAGAGCGACGACAGCCTCGTGTGTCGTATACAACATTCACACCATAACTTTATGGTAATTTTTGGTAAACACGTTATTGTTTAACCTTTCGGGATGTAGAGGAAAAAGTTCGGGGTTTTAATTACGGTTGCATTCAAAATGGTTGATGAATTTGTTTGCTTACGAAATAGACTCAAATTTCCACAAAAACTGCCAAACGAATATAAAGCACAATAAACGGCATTAGTGGAATAAAATTGCTTTATCGTAATCTCTCGTTTTAGATGTTGATTTTGAGCAACAAAAAATATTTAGAGAAATACACTAAAAGACATGGTACACAAGTATATATGTGTATGGTGTTTTTGAAATACGCTTTTTTATGGAACTTAACTGTTCTACAACTTTTTATTAAGCTCCAACTTCATAGTTATAAAGATGAGACCGTTAGAAAGCTTCGAAAGTCGATTTTTGTTATAAAAATTAGATTTAAATTTGAAATTAAAACCGCCAGCGCGAAATGTAGTATGTGCCAACTTATAGAAAATAAGACGGGCCATCCGCTACATTTTTAAGATCTTTCTAACCTTTTAACAAATCTGCTTTTAGGCCTATGAAGTTTGTATCCATACAAAAGTTGTTATACCCTGTTGTAAGAGGGTTTCCTGTATATCTAAGCTTAATAAAAAGTTCTAGAACATAAATGTGGTAGCTATTGTACATTTTATCGTCTGGCAAAAAGAACGGATATTCGATAACAGCATATTTATTCTAATGTATAACGACAAGTTTTTATGTAGAAATCTGAAAAGTAAATTTTCTCGAAATAAATTTGAGTGTCAATAAAACAGATGGATACATAAATAAGTTACGAGCATTTTGAAGCTTTTACGTATTTTTTGTAATTGTTCCAATTCTATTGCTGCTATTTTTGCAAGAAACTGGCGAGATGGAATCGTTCGTATCGTAATAATATACACTTATCCTTAGTACGAAATATCAGTCTGATAATAAACTCGGTCCGTATTAGAATGCAGGACACCGCCTTCCATAAACTAAGATGTTCAGAAAACAATCGTAAAAATGTATGAGAATCATAGCCGGGAAAGCCGTATCCGCACATATCTTAGCGGTTAACACCGACATTAAACCAGAAACAAATTAAATGTTTCAATTCGAGCGTGTTTTATTTATGTGTCATTTCGTCGCCCGTTTCTAATAAATGTTTTATGTCGAAACAGCAGCTATATAGTTTAAATCCCCTAGATATTTAACATTATGCAGGGAAATTACGATTTAAGAAAGTCAGGAGATCAGAAATTCAGATTTGAACGTTCTCTCTAGAGAGGCTTCGTGAAACAATTCTCTATTAAAATATTTTATGTACCCTTTAATTATATGAATATTTTCTAAATATAAATACAGGGTGATCATTGCTCGAGTGCCGAATAGGTGATTCTTTCTTACTATTTTTGGAATTTACATTAAAATGATTTTTGCTACATGTGTACATTCTACATATTTGCAGAAATTCATACATGTTTTAACATAATAGATGCTAAAGTTACAAAAAATGTAAATATGTAATAACAAATGTTAACGACTCAGTTTCAATTAGGGGGTCTTTTTCTATAAAAATAACTATTTCTTTGTGTCTAAATTCATAAATTTTCAAATGATCTAGTAACCTATGTTATGAATATTTTAATCTTTTTTATTAAGAGCAATATGTATCATCTGATGAGAGCGAATTTGACCTTGTACGTTGTTAGTTGGGCTTGTAAATTTTGTTTCGCGATTGGCTTTAATGACAACACTGTTAGGCATAGCTACTATAAGGTGATACATTATTATCGTAAACATCCGGTACTACTTAAAAAGTTCTAGGTATTTCGATTTAAATACTTATAGTAGAGTACTCGAAGCTCTGAGAAATGACTGTCGTGGAGCTGTCGAGGTTACAAGATGAAACCTCGACAGACTGAAAGAACGTATTTTTTTATTTAAAAAGCCAAAAGACGTCAAAAATCGTCCAGTATAAAGAGCACCATCTTCACCGAAAGAGTTATTCAGCGTACTAAAGGTGAAGTTTCTTTTGCCGTAAAATTCGTAATTGGTTTTGTGGAATTAATCGTTTAAAAAATTTCGAAAAAAACCGAAATAAACCGAAAACCCCGGCTCTTATGGAGAAAAATAACTTTCGGGGCCGATATCTCAGTTTGAACTGGTAAAAAGTTCACTTCAATTTCGCGTTTTTTTCCGTTTATACTGTCATAACTGCAAAACAGTAGGACATATCGAAAAATTTTATTCTTTAAAAAAGTTTGGTTCATCTATATAGCATTCGACGGCACAAGAATTATATTTTTGCAGGGCTTTATAATTAAGATAGATAATTAAAAGTGAAAACATGTGAAAATTGCATTTTCTGAATCACGCTGAGATTGTGGATTTCGTCCCTTCTTTCAGCGCTCCCGTCTCATGTTTTGCCGTAGCTTTCTCTCGTTCTATACGTAAATAATAATATAATTGTTGTAGATTGTAACCTTATCCGTTATTTTAATAATTAAGTACATAATATAAGAAGCGTTTTGTTTTAAATAAATTTACGAGAAGTTCCTATTTCATAATAAAACTACAGCGACTTTAAAATTTAACATCTGTTATTATTATGACTTGGCTCTAATTAATTGTAAGTGTATTAAATAACAAGTCATCCACCATTGTTCTACTACAGTATGTTAAAAGTGCCTTACTAATTAAGTTCGTTAACAAATTTGGTATTACCTTCGTTAAAAATTGTACTTTTCGCAGTTTAAATTAACAGCTTTGATATTACAAACCCTTAATAATTTAACATTCATCTTATTCATTATACATTGACACATTTGCAACTGTCACTCCATTGGTACATTTTTGTCCCATATATCTACAGGAATCAATGCAACTCATTCGATTTTTCCTACATGTGCACGCTTTGCTGCGGTAGTCTAAAAAACATAATGAAACGAAATGTATGAATCAGCAAATAATGCATGTTAGAAGAATACCTTTTTTACAACCACACGATACTAACACTCTTAGATTATTTAGGAATGGTGGAACAGTATAGGTACCAGATTTCCTTACAAATTTATTTTCCACCCAAAATCGGTTACATCGGGTAACTGTGGTTGTAGTTGTAATGAATTTAGAAAAACATTAGTTTGATAATATGATCTTAAGGTGAGGGTATTACTATTTTTCGAACATCGTTAAAATTAATGCACAAAATAATTTATGGTTACTTAAATTTGATTTTTAACATAGGTAATACCGAATTTGTTAATGAACTTAATTTGTAAGACACTTTTAACATACTGTAGTAGAAAAATGGTGATTGACTTGTAGTTATTTAATACACTTACAATTTTACAATTAGGGCCAATAACCCTAATAAATAGCCATAATAATAATATAATAAGAATACAATTAGTACCTACCAGGAGTTTCCTTCTTGCTCCAAATTTTTGATTATTACTATGGAAATTATAAAATTTTACCACTTGAAGGTAACTCTAAACAGAGTTGAAATATATGGTGTTAATTACTTGTTATTGTTATTGGCTTATTACCACAATTCTATAAAAAGAAGAATAATAATAACAGACATTAAATTTTAAAGTCGCTGTAGTTTTATTATGAAATAGCAGCTTCTCGTAAATTTATTTAAAACGAAACGCTTCTTTAAGCACGCTTCTTATATCCGTACTGAAAAGAATACCTAGGTCGCAGGAGCCAGAATAGTAAAGGCGCCAAAGATCACAGGCGAGGCGGAAATACTTAAAAAAAACTAGTGCTCGCACAAGTTAATAAATACATCAACAAATTATTCTGAATCAGCGAAACAATCTCCCGTTGTAAATGCAGATATCGTAGCTTTGTTGTCAGATTGCTTATTTTACGTATAGTAGCCAGTATTTATAAAGTTGGAATAAATTTTACTGCGGTTTAAAATTGCAGGAAATCTAAAAGTTTTTTAGGAAATTTAGAAAAAGTGTTTAGTTCACCGTATACGATCTCGGAAGGTTAGTAGATTTTTACACGGCTTTTATAAAAGAAGTTAGCAATTTTTTCTTCTACTTTTTTTACTTATTTGGACCTTCCGAGATTTTTAACTTAATTTCTAACATTTTGGCAAAAGCAGAATTTAAATAATTAATTCCATAAGGTCACAAATTTGATTCGCGTTTTTCCAATATGGACACCGCTACTTAGCGCTCTTAACGGCGTTTTAAAGATATCTGAAAAAGTTGATGGCAAGGCGCCATCTTCAAAGGACTGTAACTTCGTTAGGAAGCATTTTTGTATACCTAGGAGTGATTTAACTCAAATCGACATAAAAAATTATCTTTATTTGACAGGAGAGTTTCTGGATACCCTGTATAGGTACAGAGTGATTCCGTAATTGCGCACTAATATTGTAGGAGACCGTTACTGGAGTCCAGAAAAAATTATAAGGCACTGGTGTTGATGCCCCATTTTGGAATCACCTTCTATACAGGGTGTATCTACTACTTTGACAATTTCCTTTAGTTTCTCTAGATTAATGATAATTGCCCTCACGCGATACGCGATTTTTGGTAGGTAGTTGGGTTTTCACATTATTTATTTTAAAAAAATGCTATTCTTGAAACAATGACAGAAGCCGTGGTGGCCTAAAAAGCATTTTATTTTAAATAAATAATGTGAAAACCCAGTTACCTACCGAAAATTGTGTATCGTGCTAGGGCAATTATCACTAATCTAGAAAAACTAAAGGAAATTGATGAAAATGTTTTAAACAAAAGTATTAGCGTATTTTGATGCTTCTAAAAATATGATTTTTAGAAAAATCTATGAGACAGTTTTCAAAATGGCCGACTTTATAGCTTTTAAACAACCACCATTTTGAAGTTTTAAACATGTTGAAAATTATGTAAGTATAACAGTTGCAGAAAATAAAAATCAGTTCTTAAAAAGTGTTTGATTTTGAGAATTGATTCATTATCAAAAAAGTTATGGCGATTAAAAAAAAAACAAAAACATCGATAATTTCGATATGAAGCATTGCATCGAAAAATTTTACTAAAAAAAGTTATTCTTTTTAACGAGTTCTATTACCCATACATCGTTGGTTCAAGATAGTATAAACCCTATATATACACGCATAGACATCTTGTGGTGCATGCCATCACGGGTCAAAAAACCTAAGTGTCCATTTATACTAACAGGTAAAAATTATCAATCCACGACAAAGAACTTTCCTTCTAAATTATAGGGTAGGTAGGCCTTAGTGTAAGGTTTATTTTCACTTTTAAAATTACACCCAAGATTCTCGTTTAGTGAGTGAAACGGCTGGAGATTTGTAAATATATACATTTTTGTGAATGCTTGGTTAATTTTTTCTTATCTAAATCTTAATGGATTTCAGTGATATGTAATATATAAACTGATTAACGATTGACCTACAAGCCCTGAAAAAATCATGACCCTAGGTCAACGGCGACTACCTATATTTTTTCTAGGATTAAAAAAATAATACCAGTTCATGTTTTTGACTCGTGCCGTCACAGATCAAAAAACAAACCTATAATGTCTTACGTTAAAATGGTCGCTAAAATGCCCTATGAAATGGTTTATGGTGCGTTTTAATTTAACCTAAAACCTTACAAAATATTCAAAAGATGGTCATATATGTATATAGTTTATCAACTTTATTAATTTCGTTTACTGCGCGTTCCACTAATGTTTTCAGATAATTAAATTCAGAGCAAGAGTAGCTGTTATGATACAAATATGTGCGAGTCAAACGCGAATGTAGATTTTTTTATTTCAAAATATGATTGAATAAAAATTGAGGCCCATAAGAAAAAATCTAAACTCTGTGCCCATCGTCAAAATACATTAAATAAATTAAATTAATAAAATTCTGATCTTTCTATCGCATCAAATGCCCAGGTAGTCGATCACTATTCCAGAAAATTCTCCTTTAAAACCAAGGTATACAGATAAAAACCATAAATCTCATAAAATCTAAGTGTAAAGGACACACACACTCCAGAATCTTCCTTCCACAGACAACACGAAACTGAATCGAATTTTTAAAAATTCTTAATCGGTCTACAAAATTATACTTGTTACACAAGTACTTAAATGCTTTGTTTAAAGTGAAAGTTACTATTTTAACAAACAACTATCCGTGCTGCCTGCGATAAGCGATAAATGTGGTTAAGCGTTCAAATACTTATGTAACATATGTATGTAGACATCTTTGTAAGGTGAGGCGCGCCTTGTGTGTTATCAATTATCGATTATTTATATAATACCGTCTAAAGTTTTATTTTATTCATTAAAATTATAATTTGTTATTTAAATTATTTGATAAAAAATTTCATAGTTTAGATGTAGACAGACATTGTTTATTTCAACAAAATTACCCTATCAGTTTTTTGTTTATTATAATAAACCTAAATTGTTCGTCGTTAATTCGTCAATTAAAAACTGAAACAAAATAATTACCTATACAGAGTTAAATTTTACGCATACAATTAATATTTTATTTCTGAAGGGATTTTGAGAAAAAGGTATGTGCAGGTACATATTTTTAACTGCAGAATTCAATTAGGTCTGCATGTTTGCAATCCGAACAAGTTGATAATTCGAACCAACTGCGGTTCAATTAATTCGGATTATCAAGATTGTACTACATGTGCCTATAACGTGCCAGTAGATTTGAAATCTCAATTAACAAAAATCGCGTATAATATATCGATAAATACAGTAATTTGTAATAATTTTAAATAAATTTTAGAGTCAATTAATTTTGTTAATTAGGTACCTCTAATCTAAATACAATTATTTATTATTTGTCCATAAAAATCAAATGACATCGGATAAAATATATAAACGTATTGATAAAAATTCCCATAACAACATATAATTTTATGTCACTAGCATTTGATTATTAATAATAATTAATAGGTAATATGTTTGAAAAAAATTTTTATAAATCATTATTTTTTACAAAAAGAGTCCTAATTCAAATAGTGTCGTTCGTTAACATTTGTAATTATTTTTATTTCTTATATCTTTATAAAATGCTTCTTTGTAAAATGGATGTATGCATTAAAAATCATCTCAACGTAAATTACGAAAATTACTATTGTGATCACACTGTATACAGGACGTTTCATTGAGGACGGACTAATCGGTGCAGGATGATAGAAGACCTTAATACACATCGATTTAACCCCCACATATGTAAGGCAAAATTTGTTAGTTTAGAAGTTATTTAAGTTTATGTATTTTTAGCTAAACTCTGATTTTGCCCACATTACATTATAAATCAAGTAAAACTGGAATAAAATTAATATACTATTAAGTATCATATCTAACGACATCCACAACAACTTGAGGTTATTATATTATTTAATATAAATTAAATATAAAGACCAAATACGTGAATACTACAATACGTGATTATTATATGACTAAAATTTATTTAAATGAGTCCATTTCTAAAAGATTGTAACATTCCAAATATAAGAAATTATTTAAATGCTACAGGAAGCTAAATAAAATATTAAGTAGGTACCTTTTCCAAATTTTTGTCGACTAAGAATCCCTCGCAAGTAACACGAAAGTTCACAATGTAGACGTCTATTTGCACAAAAAGTTATTGCACGCGAACCGAATCACACAGCTACCCACGTACATATATGTATGTAATACATACGCGATAAACAGGAAAAATTAGTTTATAATGTAATAAGAATGGTCGCAAATCAATCGTCCACGTTAAAAATATAAATTGCACTGAATGCAAGATTTTCTTGTAACCGCAAGTCTGCCGCTTATCTACATATGGTATTCTTACAATTAGATAAAGTGCACGTGTGGCTGGTCTGCTGGCGACGCTATCTGCCTATTGTGATTAACACATGTTTATCAATATAAAATTTAATTTTAATTTTCAGCTATCTATTCAAAACAATATTTTTAAATATATAATTTATTTAAATCGTTTAGTTTCAATTACTTTAGTAAATAAAACTAATTCTTTTACATAGAAAATTACTTAATTCGCAAATTAGTTTTAACAACAAATTTAATTTGATATAACCAATAAACCACACTTTTTGTAACAAAATATTTTTGAAAAAAAAATTCAAATTTCACGAGTAGATCAAATAAAAGTATAAACTGTTGTAGTTAAAGAAAAAATACATTAGAGAGATTTACTTAATTGAAATTAAGTGAATTGAGAGTAAATTAAATAAGAGTAATGTAAATTAAGTAATTAAGAAGGTTTTAAAATGAGTACTATTTTTTTCCACCTTTGTATTTTTCGCTAGAGTGTTGTAAAGTTATGGAATAATTTTTGCCTTAATAAAAATTTTAAAAGTTCATTTTTTGTCGCAATACTTTTGGTTCGAATAAAAAAAATATATTATTGGGGATGATAGGCCCATTATTGGGCGACTAATGCTAATAGTTTAGCCAGAATGATAAAATGTGTGGGCAAAACCGGAAATTAGCTAAAAATACACAAAAAAGCCAAATAACTTCTAAACTAACAAATTTCGCCTAATATATGGGGGTTAAATCGATGCATATTGAGGTCTTCTATCACCTTGCGCCGGCTGGTCCATCTTCAACGAAACACCCTGTACCCTAGCAGCACACTTAGCTAAAAGTAACATAATTTCCCGATATATTATTATAAGCCAATGTGACGGTCTGTCTTATAATCACAATATAGAATTTTGATGTAAAATCTATGCAGTTAAGCTACATTGTCAAGATATGTAGATTCTATATCTTAAATATACACATAACTGATCTAAAAGTAACATATTTGACTGATATAATATGATATAAAATTTGTATCTAAACGATAGCTAGGATTCTTAGCTAAATTTAATATTGTTTTAAAACATCAGGAACATGTACTTTTTTGAGGTTGTATTGATATTTTTTATATTGTTCTGATCTTAAATGTATATAAATAAGGTATTTTGTCATTCTCGTATTGATATAATAGAGATGTATACGAGTTATCTATATTGCTAGGAACTATTTTACTTATGTTACAGTGGTATAAATAAGAAACTACTATATTATCTTATAATTTTATTATTGAAAAAAGGATATAAAATATTTTAGTAGTACATACTAATTATAATACAAAATTAAACATATTTTCAGTAATATATTAAAATTTCAATTCATTTTAATAAAAGTACCTATATAAAGACTTGATAAAAAAGTTCAGATTTATTAATTTATTATTTATTTATTTTCAATGTTTCGGCACAATTTTTGTAATTTTCTAACAAAATTTCTTTTTGTTAACAATACTTACAATACAAAAATTGACAAAAAAGAAATTTTCGTGTTTAACAAAAATAGTGTAAAATTGAAAATAAATAATCAATAAACAAATTTGGACTTTATCAAGTAGGTGCATATAATCAAATAAAATTTAATAGATATCTATAAATAACACTTATATTTATAAAAATACCGAAAATATGAAAAAGTTGAAGTGAAGTATCATTGTTTAATTTTTGTATTTGCCAAATAGATGCCGACGGATTTTCTTATAGTTATCATCATGGATGGTGTACAACACTCGTCGTATTATTTCTGAAAATTAAATTACACATTAATACACGATCGACTATACAAAAATTACTTATATTTAACTTACCAACAATACATTCATTACTTTCAGGTCACAGAATGTCGGTTTGTTGATTCTTTTTTCTAACGCCGTGTCCGCGTCTTGTACTTATTGGCTACAACGTGAGTTAGTAATTTGACCATTTAGCAGTAAACTGTCTTATGGGCATTTTTTCTCCGATGGGATAATATGATACGTTTATCTGAAAATTAATATAATTAATCATTCAAAGAAAATAGTAAAAAATAATATCTAATAACAAAGATTACCTACTTAAGTACATTCTACTTAATTTGTTCGTGTTTTTAAATACTGAAGTAAGTAGGTATAGTCAAAATGGAGTATGACTCACCTATGAAAGTAATAAGTAATGCAATGTGGCGTTCGGCTATCGTTTTCTCTTTCCACAGAAGTTGGCATTGTAAAAGAGATCGAAAATATCGACGTACGTTTGAAGTTGCTTTTTTAAATTGCTCCCAGAATGTTACATCCCACGACTTTATAAAACATTAAATGTATTAATAAAATGTAATATATAGGATCATAAAAATTGACTTACGTATTATAATACTTACTATTGAACATTGAAACTAGAAGTACACTATCCGCTTCGTTGCAGTGAACTGATACCCCTATGTTTACACCACTTTGGTCAAGCAACAAGATATGATGTCCCGTTAGGTACCTATTGACCGAGGGTTAACAATAGCAAGTATATACGCTTAGGTACCCTATACTTGCTATAACAACTTACGAAGATAGGATATCCGAATGTTCTAAACACGTTCAACCCGCGCAGGACGTCATCCGTGCAAGTACGTACCTGTCACATTTCTGATTCTTTCACGAGTGACGTCACATCTCGATGTGCAGAACCGCCCCGATATCTTACCTTAATAGTTATTGTACCATAGTACCTATACAGGGTGTTAGTGAATTAACATCGCGGAAGAAAAGTACATGTACCTGAGATTAATATAAACAAAAAATCTTAGTAACATTTTTTGATTTGAGCAAATTTACTTTTGAGGGGGGAGGGGGTGTTTTCGTCCGAGAAATTAAACCAGTAGTTCCTCTTTAAACTTCAACAAGTGACATTGGAGGGTTCTGAAAAGTACCGTTATCTCAGCTGGCATTCCTTTAGGTTACTACGATAGTAAACAGAAACTATTGTAGGGGTAGAAGTCGTAAATATCTTTTGCGGCCATTGACAAGTTTTAATGTAACAAATAGTCAGAATGTTTCGTCATTTAAGGGGGTATTCCGGTGAAACGGCCCGAAAAATGACGCGTCTTTGACCGCGCATAAGAAAACAACAAGACCACTTAGAACATTAGGGTTTTCTTTATTGTTTAGTTGCCAGTTTTTACAAAAAGTATGTCTCGGTCCGAAATATCTGAGCTTCCCCATTATCCCGGCAGGCGACGCGGCGGTAGACATCTTTACAAAATTCACATCGTTTTGTGTACACGATAGAGTACAAGTTGTTCATCTGAAATTGAAAAAAAAAAAGGAATGAGTAAAGGATACGTGTGGCTATGCATTGACGAGGGCGATTTTAAAATTTTTTGTTACAATTAACTTGGCGTGCCCGGGAAGTTAGAAGTCGAAAAAAAACCGTTTTTTTTGCCATATTATCCTTCATAAACCATGCAAAAAAATGAAAATCAAAAAAAGCCCTCGTCAATGCAGAGCCACACGTATCCTTTACTCATTCCTTTTTTTTTTCAATTTCAGATGAACAACTTGTACTCTATCGTGTACACAAAACGATGTGAATTTTGTAAAGATGTCTACCGCCGCGTCGCCTGCCGGGATAATGGGGAAACGAAGATATTTCGGACCGAGACATACTTTTTGTAAAAACTGGCAACTAAACAATAAAGAAAACCCTAATGTTCTAAGTGGTCTTGTTGTTTTCTTATGCGCGGTCAAAGACGCGTCATTTTTCGGGCCATTTCACCGGAATACCCCCTTAAGTAGATATCTAAGTAGCTATTTGTTATTCATTTTATTTTAATCTTTTACATCTGCATGTGTTGTTTTAATAAAATTTCTAATTAATAAATCAATTTCGATAACGGCACTTCGATAAATGTACTGGAAAAAACTCGAAATAACACTGAAAGTTACTAACACTCATTGCGTCATTGTGGAATGTTTAGTTTTTAAATTTTGCTTTTGGTCCTTATGTTTGCTAAAAACCCAAAAAATAAAGTACCTACTTACCTATTTGCGTTTAATTATACTTTAAAAGCCCGTAAAAATATCTCAATTTTTCAAAATCATAAAACTAGTACTGGCACCCCTTTTAGTTCAAGCCTCTCAATATTAAACGTAACTGTTCCAAAAACAGGCATGTTATTAATTATGTTAAATAAAGTAATCTAACTTTTACGTGTAAACCGAAAATAGTAATTGCATTCATAAATGAAAATATCCATAACAATCGGCACTCTCCTACAACGGGGGCCATAAATTAAAAAGTACAGATGTTTTAGCTGCTGACCCAACAGTCAGTTTTACTTTCCGAGTTCTTAAAAATCTTTAAAGGGAATATACCCGAGTAAGACGATTATCAAATTAATAATAGCAATAACTCAAAAATTATTGATTTTAGGAAAAATTTTTATTTAGGTTTTTTGTACGTCTTAATGTTACCTACCCGTAGTTTTTTTCCGCGATATTAATTCACTAACACCCTGTATATACCAAGTTGATAAACTAATATTTTCCAAAAAACAAGCATTTATTTAAAATCAATTTTAGAATTCAATTCACATTAACCCGCAACTTTAAAAAAAAACGATCGAAAGTTAATGAAAAACGAAAAGGTTTCGTCGGTTTTAATATATTGGCGGGGTGGAAACCATAACACCCTCTTATTTAGATTTTTAGTAGGTATCTTTCCGAACTAAATCAACAGATTCACAGCCGTATTGGAAAAAACACTTTCCTATGTTTCACAAATGATTTTTTCTATTATTGCTTCAAAAAGAGTAACATAAACAGTAGGTATCTAGTTATAGATAATTTGTAAAAAAATAATAAATTACAAAATACATAACTTAAGTAGGTTTCGTAGTTTTTTTCGCGGACTCTAGCTCTCAGTCGCTTATACATATGTAGGTACTTTTTGGTTACGCACTAGCTTACATGTCTGAGACAAAGAATGATTCCCTATTGTCAAACTTTCGAAGAAATGGCAAAAGCACAACTTAGTTTATCAGTAGAAATGTAGAAAATTTAATTTCAACATTGCCTGGTAAAGCGGCATAGTCATAAAACTACGTGATTTTAAAATAGCCAGTGCGGATAACAAAGGAGATGGGTCGTAAAGAATTTGGGAAAAGGTTTCCTACTTCGTAGAAATCACAATGACAAAGGTCGCAAAGTTCTACCTATTTGCATTTTTGATTATTACCCACTTAAAGAGTTTGAAAAATATGTACCTTATGCTTACTCAAGCTTATGTTTTACTCGAAACTGCTAACTTTTTTCAACGTTTAGTATTTATGCTGTTTTAGAGTGAGGTCATCACAAGCATTTGAGGGTTAAATAAAATTATAAATGAAATCGGCAAACGAGCCATTTTAATTCCCAAAAAC
The DNA here is from genome assembly GCA_036326145.1 of Rhagophthalmus giganteus. Classification (NCBI taxonomy): domain Eukaryota; kingdom Metazoa; phylum Arthropoda; class Insecta; order Coleoptera; family Rhagophthalmidae; genus Rhagophthalmus; species Rhagophthalmus giganteus. The sequence goes on along the minus strand of JARFJA010000075.1, from coordinate 4,847,778 downwards.
TTTTTATGAAAACAAATTCTATGAAGACAGTTTTTTCCAAGTTTGGGTTTGGATTTTTGTCATTAATTCTCTGGTAACGAAAAGTGATAACAATTTAATAGTTGTTACTTATCTAATAATTAAACTAGGTATTGATAATATTCTGTTTATTAGTGATCGGTGTATGCGCTTCTCCCTAAATGCTTTTTTAATTAGGTAAGAAAGGTGAAAAACCCCATCGACCAATATATTTTGAGAAGGTTTTGCAAGTTTTATATTACCTATTTTTTAGATAGCAGATTTTGTTAAATTTGATATCTATTTAAACTAATTCAAAAGACATTGAATAGATATAGAAAATCCATATCAAGTATACATAAATTTAAACATGTTTATTAGTATAAAATTTAAAAGATTTTAATATATCATTTTTAGATAAATTTAAATCCATTTTAAGAAATGTATTTAAGCTAGCTATTTTATGTCGCAGATATATCACGTTAAAACATTATTTACAAGTATGGTTTACTAAGATCACATCGATCTTAATATTATCTAATTTTGTAATATTTAAACAAACCATCTAAAGAATATCTGTAAAACCTTATACTAAAGTCACATATATAAATGTGGTTTATTATATCACATTTAGATAATGCTGAGTTTAATAAACTCAGATGTGCTGCTAGGGTATAAACTGCATAGATATTAGGTGACGGGGCTGCGATACACAACACAGTTCTTCACAACTTGTTCGAAAAATTAAACCAATTATTCACGTTAACGAGAGCAGTATGTCAGTATGTCATTTAAATATAAGCCCCCTGATTGTTTTCTTGATTAATTTCACAAACTGCGCAACAGTTTCTTATTGTAATGAGGAACGGGGATCTATTTTCACCGAAACAAAAATATACTACTCGAGCTTTGGACAATATGTTACTGGAATTCCCTCTTTTTAGTTTAAATGATTTTTCTTTTTTTTGTTCTTGTCAACATATTTTTGAATTCCTTATAAAATTATTTTTACCGTTAAGGGACGTTTGGTTGTAAATATTTAAGAAAAAACAAAAAATACTTAAAATAAATTACGATGCGTTAAAATAGAATCACAAACTGTTATCACACTCTGACATGTATGTTATTATTACAAAAATTTTAAGATTCGCTATATGTTGTTTTTTTCTCAAAATTCGGAAAATTACAATTCAATTCATTAAGGGGTTATATCAGTGTTGAAGGTTGAAAAATGAAGCATTTTTTGGGATTCTTTTTTGAAAAAACTACTCGATCAAATGATTTGAAATTTTGTGTATTAATTATTATTACAATGAATTATACAAAACAATTTTTATTTTTATTTTTAATGCATTTTTTTCGCCGTAAGAGCGGCCGCAACATGTCGTCTAAAAAAAAACACTCCTTGCCGGTTGACAGCCTAACTGCCAGATGAAGCATCTGAATTCAAAAATTCAAAAAGATTATTAAATTATAATAGAATAGCTATCGCAGCATCGTAGGAATTGAAAATTTTGATTAGAATAAAAATGGCGGCCATTTAAAAAAATCGAATTTTACACAAAAATTTTGCAGTAAATTGTTAATAAAAAAAGTAAACAATTTAAAAAACTCTACGATGCGACGATAGCGATAAGTTTTCTGAAGAGAATTCTTTTGAATCAAGTCGATTGGACAAGATTCGAGAGAGTTATGCTGTCAACCAGGTTAAAAAACATGGTTTCGAGAAAAACGCGTTTGAAATTTCAAGAGAATAAAATTGAATGATGTAATTTGATGTAACTCTCGTTGTTTTGATTAAATGCTCCCAAACACCTTTCAAGCAACTCATCACGACTCAAATCTTCATAAATTGGCTTGATTGCCTCCGCAACATTTGCTGGTAGTGCTGCTGCGTGTCTGTATGTGTCAAGAACGCTCTGGGAGCGTTGACGCTTGGCGTCAGTTTAGAGTATTTCTAAGCCGAAAATTGCTTTGAAAATTTGTAGGCATATTATTTAAGGCCAAAACTATATATTTAAGCAAAAAAAAAATCGATTTTTTTTTTCAACACTGATATAACCCCTTAAACTGAAATTTTCCATATGAACAAAAGTTTAATTGTATGTTTTAGAAAGTACAGTTGGGAGCAAAATTAACGTCCCGAATCACGAACATTGGGCTGGCAATACACGGCTCAATGAACAAATCTGCAAAGTATTTACAAGTACCTAAGATAAATTACAAATTCAAAGTTGAACTTTAAACATTCTGATTATAATTTATTCGCTGCATCGTGTGTGTCCGCGTAATGCTTGCGATTAGCTACATCAATTCTGCACCTGATTGTACGTAGATAGTAAATAATTAGAAAACATTCTCAATAGAAATCACACGTTTGGTGGAAAAATAATAGAATTTAAAGGTATTTATTAGAAGTATTAATTGCGTAGGTGAGTACAATAAAATGTTTATGCTAGCAAAAGTAATAAAGAAGGTTTAAATTAAAAATATTTGCGGGTATACTTATTGATTAGCTACACAAGTCGAGGACGTACTCGTTGTCAGTGCTATACAACACTCAACATTAAAATCGTTGGTTGTTTTTACACAAATAAAAATTCTGAATAGTAAAATATCTGAAGTGATACTTGTATCTATCTAATAATCCTTTCAAAAAAACACAAGAGCTTCTACTTGCATACGATGCACTTTCAATTTTCTACATTTGTATAGTTAATTATTTTGATGGCGCTCATTGTTCTTTGAGTTCTGTTAAATCTCGAGACTCATTGTTGTAAAGTTTATGTACATAATTGGTTCAAAGAAGTCATTGTTTTATTCGAATAATTGAGTAGGTTAACGATTAATTAATATAATTTGAGAACCCGATCAAAAATTAATTTTAGATGGCTTTGTTACATTGTTTGCCGTCTAAATGCCTATATTTACACTGCAAAAACATCTATTGAAGTTTTTGTATTTAATAAAAAATTCTAACGACTGCCAGTTTAATAACAACAATAAATCAACAGCTTGATATAATTTATTGGTAACCAAAGAGTAGATTGGCGAACAGATGTTTATTATTTAATTTATTAATGTTAATTAATTTAATTTGTTAATTTATTTATACTCATAGTATACTCTTCTAAAACCTGATCCAATAAACTCAAAATTAACTAAAACATTTCTCTAATATCCGTTTATCAACTTTATCGTCGAAAACAGCAGACTACAACAAACGTAAATGTTCTTTTGATAACGTTACGGATGAAATTAAAAAAAATAGACGACATTAGCGATTACAAAAAACATATACAGTAAGACCTCGATAGACCTGAATCCTCGATAGTTCATACCACCGAATTTTTATGTTTTTGTTTACTTTAGACTGCAGTGTAATCAGAGAAAAGGTATACTTACGTTAGTTTGTGTTTACTACGTCAATAAATTACTTAAGTTATTAAGTTACTTGAATTCAAGTAACTTGACTAATGTAAATCCAGCATTACGCTGTTCTGTCAAAACGCCATCGATATAATTATCAATAACAACATCGAAGAGTTATATTCGCCAAAACAACTCGGCATTCAAAAATGTAAAAAAAACATGCGAGCAATTCTTTACAATTTCTATGAAAAATAATCATATGGCAGGTTTTATTTTAGAAATTAGAAATATTTATGAGTAAAACAAAATAGGCGACCAATTGTAATCTACGTGTGCTAATGTCGCCCCCATAATCTGCCCTATCGTTTGCTAGACATATTTTTCCAATAAAGTCGGTATTAAGTAAATTTATATCGGTAAATATAAAACTTAAATTGCTACTGTTTTTACTTGCGCATTTTAGTAACATTTCTGTAGGAAAAATAAAAGGAAACGAACCCCAAAAGTCCCATAATGCCATAACTGTTAAAAGAGCAATAATATAACGTCCACCTATCAGCCTCGACTCAATTACGGCAGCTGCGATATTAATAATTTTATAGCAGTACATTACAGAGATAAAGAATTATGACTTAGTTTCCTTTACGATAACGCCTTAAGAGTAAGCTCCATTTTGACTACTTTAGGATAACAAAGAATCCGCGCGTATTTATATGTGCGTACGCTTCAGAACCGTTGCAAAATTGGCGTGGCAGTTTCTTTCGCATTCAATAAAAATAAACGAAAGGAGATATTAAGTATTTCGCAGCCTTTTCTTGAAGCGGAATTGTATTTTTAATGTCATTTTTATTATATCTAATATATCTCCCTTTATAGCAGTATTTATGTATACAGAACTGCGTATAACTTTATTTTTCGTATAAACAACTTACGCAGGGTGAATTTATCAACCGAAGTAAATTTCGCAAAATACGAATTTTTATACGAGTTATACGAATACCAGTTTATATCTCGATTAAATGGTTTAGAATTATTGAAACGCTCGCTATACGTGTGTTATATTGTATATTAATATTTATAGATGTATTCTAAACAACTGATAATTAAGTAGGTAAGTAAGTGTGGTCAATACAATGATGGATATCTGAATTAATATCCATGGCGTTTTGGCAAAACAGCGTAAGCGACGAAAAGCTAATTTTACAGGAGCGCACATTTTGTGTTGTAGCGAAACCATAAGCAAATATCCCCTGCGGAAATCGAAATATTGTTACCAGATTTTACCAGGTTATGTCTTTACCTCAGACGCATAAGATAGTCAGAATAACTCATTTTCGAAAAAAGTGGCACTTACGATGTTCTGACAAAACGCTGTCGATATAAACGTAATTTAAAATTTAAAATTAATGTTAAGTTTAAAATCAATTAAGTAAAATTTTTAGCGACGCGACGCACATTAATGTTAATCATTATCAATATCACTAAATTTTGTTGTGAAAAAGGTGTTCCAATTATGTTTTATTATCATTAGATGCTTTTTTTTTAAATGTTCAACTTGTACCCTTAATAAAAAGCCCCAACTAAATCTTAAATACTTTCGCAAACAAAATTCGTTCTTTTTAAGAAAATTAAATTAATACAAACATATATTACCTTCATTTAAAATGTAAATAAAGTATTTGAGCAACACACTTCTAAACTGTACTGTGTGCTTTAGGTAAACAACTACCGACTAAATTGATATAAGTAACGTTTACAATCCGGTACGTTTTAGTATAGATAAATCGATTTCAACATGTGAATTTCATCCCCTTGTTTGATAAGCCATCAGAACAACCGCTACATGATGATGTATACTACGCTGTTTTATCTTCTCGAGAAAATTCTCAGTCCACTAAAAGACTCGACTTACCCTTTATGATTGAATGACTTTTTTGTTTTGTCAGAACAAGATAAATTTGATTGATAATTTAATAAAAAAAAAATAAAAACCATCAATTCCCGGTGATAAATTAAGTTTGTTTTCCTGATGAGTATAAATGATGGAAAACTAAAAATATTTTACTATAATAAATTCTATCCGTATTACTAAATAAAACAGATTTAATCTATATCTATTCGACCGAATTCGAAAATGAGTTATTCTGACTATCTTATGCATCTAAGGCAAAGACATAACCTGGTAAAATTTGGTTACAACAAATTATTATAAAACCATGTTTATTAATTTGACGGCATATTTTTGAGGGCGACTTAGAGAGGTGAGGTGCTCATTAGAGGATGGTGCTTATTTAATACTAACAAATATAGGTAGATGGAAAAACATTACATGTGTATAATTGCTAAAAAATAGTTTATATAATTAAGTAAGTAATAAAACTCGCCCAGAATACCTATTAAAAGAGGGTTATTTTGAATTAGGGAGTGGCTCCGAAATGGTTCTGACGTTTATTTCACTAAAATTTAATGCTTGTATCACAAAGTGCAGAAGTCGACATTATTTTTACATTAAGAACCTGGACTAAACCCGAACTATTTCTAACAACTGTTAAACAAATACAGATTATTATCGACGTATTCAAACTGTATTTTAAGAAAGATGTTACGAAAGAAACCCGATATAATTTTTCTGTAGCTCACACACTGCTCAGTTTGCGTAAACGAATTCTTGCTCTTCTGAATCGTCTTCCCCGAGTGCCCCAGACTATAGATATTATATGCAGTGATGAGAAATTAAATGTCTTAATAAGGTCGCTCAATACAAGGGTTGTACAACTCACAATCTTTTAGCGTTAGCCTGCAAACACAAATAAGAGTGCAACAATTTAAAAAATCACAAAATAGACGAAACAGAACGATTTTGAATCGAATGTCGGATTACTTTTAAATTTTTTAAAGTATTAACGGCGTTAGAAAAATAATAAAAGATATAAAAAAACACATCCGAGATTAAATATCTGTATTACAATAGGAACAGAACCTATTTTGCAAAATTTTCAACATAATTAATAAATATGTCAGACGAACTTTTATTAATTATACCTATACACAAAGGTAGGTAGGCTTGCTTGTAGGTAACTAAATATTTAAAAATATCTTGATAAAGATAATACCTAACTATTTATGTAAAAAGTTGTATAATATGTATTTACACTTATATAAGCTTAAGAAAGTATTTCCTCATACCTATAGGAAACATCTTAGAATCGTATCTAAAAAAAGAACTGCTTCAGATTAAAATACAGACGTACATAGCTACTTCAAAGAACAACAATACATGTTCGGGCCAATAATATATCCGAATTCACACCTGATTTAACTACTTAAAGTACACTGCAAGTTCACTGCTTTCGGTAAAATACCTATTTCTTCATTGCACCCGCTAGATTACACGGCTCCCTAATCAGTTAGTTAATAAATACCTATTTAGAACTGTTTACTTATAATTTTTTATTTTATTTTTGTATTACAGAAACAGGAAGTTTAAATAAGAAATTTTAATGTTTTAAAATATTAAGTACCCAGTCCCAATTTGTTTGTATTTCTGGCCTACCGTTAATTGTAAATTATACAGTTAACAAATTATTTAGTGCTACCTCTTTCATTGAAGGTATCATATGTACCTAAAAACTTTAAAAATTACCGTACGGAAATTATAAAAATAAGTAATATCTGTATTCAAGTAGGTACTTATGTTTTTGAACAGCTAACATTTTATTTTTAAAAATATTAAATTATATTTTGGTGGGGGCCGTGGTGGCCTAGGGAGCTAGTCACTCCTCTAGTACACACACGGTCCCGAGTTCAAATCCCACTACAATCATGAACGTAATGTTGTCCTACTAACAAGGTTTAGTAAAATTCTTAGAGTTGTATGAAAATGGTTAATGACGATAAGCTACAACCAAAAAAAAATGCCGATATTGTTGTCAAAAATTAAAAAAGAAGTAGATACTTATAAGCACATCGCCGCCATTCTAACTATTTTTTTTTATTAGGGTTGGTTCGTCAGTTGGTCCCCTGCACTGCGGCCTATTGTACCCCCACCATTCTAACTACACGCCGTGCCGTAATAAATATTTTTTTACATACAATAATGAAAAGAATTCCTATAATTTACATTTAACAATAAAGCATGGCATACACACTTCTTCTTACTTTTCATTTATGCCCGCAATTTTCTTTTACATATATACATACATATTTTAAATTGTATGAGCACTCGGGTAAACAGTCCTAGTAAACTGTTCTGGCGGTTGAGTTTGAAAGCTTATATCTTAAAAACGGCGGAGCCAAATCGTCTAAAATTTTTGCTGGGTAGTATTCATCTACTATTTGAGATTGCACATTTAGTTTTTGGACGTAAACCGTTTTGAAGATTTTGTAAGGTATTTCACGTAAACTGTATTTATGTATATGATGTAATCAAGTTTCGTATCATTTTTTGATCTTTACCTATTAAACAACCCTTAATTATTTGTATATTTTGGGTAATTCGACAGACCCATAAGTGTCGAATTAACGCAAGTCTACTGTACTTACACGGTAATATGTGCAACAATTAGGGACAAACTTAAAATTTTTGTACTGCATCTTTCAAACCATTTTACAGCAATAATTTTGACAAAACTATACGCTCTAAAAGTTTGTAATTCAATTCTTTTGATTTATTTGTATTTCCAGAATTCCGATATAAAATACATGAGGGTATAAAAGCATTTAGCTATTTATCAATCACAAATATTGGTAACGAGTGAATAATGGGCATAATGAATCACTTAAGAAATATATACACAAACACAAAAGCAAGAGAAGGTGACGTCTCGACCAGAAAGCGGTAAATCTTGTTGACAAGTACCCAAGATTCCTGGCTACAATTTGGGCACGGTGCTCAGTCAAGCGCTTAAACAGAACTACGGAGATCACTAGTTTGTTGCACATATGGTCTTTAACTGCTTCGCAATAAATTCAGTCAAAAGGCCGCAAAAAGAAGTTTATAAATACTAATTAAATACTCCTCCCTTACAGGTAACTGATGAGGAAACTTTCGTACAAAAATAATTATTCTTGTGAAATCGGAGAACAAGTTATTGTTAAGAGTCTTAACAATTTGTATTTTGGTTATCTCCTTTCTGAAATTCAAAGCATGATGCACGTTGAGTGTCAACGAAGCACGACAACTGCTTAGTGTAATTCCAAAGACCCTCTTGTTTTTATGGCTCCTTTGTTAAATCTGCCTAATTAGAAAAATAAGGGAGTTTTTGTCTTGTAATTTATAGCGGAACCATTTAAAATACATCCTTAAAAATAATTCTAATAACAACGGACTTCGGGATAATTCGCTTCCTTAATCGATCGATTATTTAATTTCTGTCTACGACGACAATCTGCGTCATCAATTTATAAATTTGGCAAAGATGAACGTTAAGCATTTGTTTCGTGGTTATAGATACGATTAAGAAGAAGACAGAAAATTATTTAATAGCTTTTAAGTAAAGACCACGTAAAGCTCATCTTTGGCGATTCGACCTATGTGTACCTATATTTTTAAAGTAATAACAAAATCTTTGCCAATTGCATAAAATTAATATAATTCTCCATTAAAAATATTTTTAGAAGGCTTGTTATCTTTTACAATTCAAGGTTTAAAATTATTCTAGTTGAAAGCAAAACGCGTTATATGTGTTGCCTACGTTGATCTAACAAATATTCAACATGTACATGTAAAATCAATTCGCCTTATAAATAATATTACAATTTATTTATTTTAAAATATCCATATTAAACAATCCATATGAGCAAGTTTTTGTTTACCTTTAGGCCATTATTACTGGCGTACTGGTCATCAGGCCAGTTGCGTGTCCTCATATCCTCATATATTTTATAAAAACTCCAACACGACAAAGTCAAATTTCTGTTATTGTCAGTTTTCAACGTAATGTGGTTAAAAGGACAAAATATTTAGAGATGCAAAAGATTATTACCATGCCCATTTTTAAAACTTACGGTGGTCGTAATCAAGCTAGTTTTTATCGTCCTACTGTGCTGTATAGTAATGAAATATGAAACGATGTTAGAAATTCTAGTTTAAATTTTAACTTCTGTCCTGAACTTGTTCGATTATTGCACAGGAGTAAATAATAGGCAACCACTAAATGCACTCTCTAGTATCGATTTTATTTGAGCTAAAGGGGTGGTTTTTGCACAGGAAGATTCCCAACTTCAAACTACACCTAACTTATTTTGCCTCAAAACTGGCCTCAAACGATTTATGCATTGGACCCTTCAATTGCTATTTATTAGTAGGTAAGTATCTAAACAACAAAGCATTTACATTCAAATAAATGAATAATTATATGCATCCCATTCAATTAATATCTAACTATATGGTCGGGTACAACATTCTCCATTTTCAAAGCTCGCCGATGCATCAATCGAAACCACATAGTCCACAAAATTAATTAAACTATTTCAAATGATGTACTTTTATAATGTAAATGTGCCGTTCAATTTTAATCATTTATACGATTTTTTTAATAACATATTCAATAAATGGCAAATTTCCGATTTCCATGAGTTAATACAGTAAGGTAAAAACGATACTGCTTCAATACAGAATTTAGAACCTAAATGAGGTTGTTTGCAACTAAATTCCTAACTGTAATTGGAATAGTTTAGTCTCAATTCAGAACATGGACATTTATCGATTTGTCTACGTAATATAACTCGTAACTGTTAATTATATTATAGTATACGTAGGTAACTATATTAAGGAACATCTATTCGGATAATTAACAGTTTGTCAATAGCAGGATTTTAAGCGAATAAATGATTTTCTAATAATACCTTTCATTAGGAGCAAGCCACTTTGCTTCGGTAATTCCAGAGTTAGTGGTGATGATAGGGGTAATTAGACGTTTCGGTTAAGTAGTGCTCGGTTGCTCACAGCCCGAAGCGTACTTATCAGGATAATCCGAGCACATCGCATCCATTGTTCGACTAGGATTCCTTTGTATTTATATGTGTGAAATCAACTGGCATTTTACTAATTTACTTTCAACCCAAATGCTTAATGTTACTTATCTAAAACTATTTATTCTGGCAATGTCGTCCTAAGATTCTATACATTATCCTTCTACACCTAATGTGCGTCTTATCCTGATTTAACAACACATCTACAATTTACCTCCGTTAGTTGAATGCGAATTAGAACTTATTTGCAAATATTTGCATATTTAATCTAAATCCTTCACTAAAATTGGACAGAGTGCTAATTTGGCAATAATTTAAATGAAACAAATAAATGTCTAAACGTCACGACACCGATATTACGTTTATCCGTCATTTTTAAAAATATGTAAATCAATTAATATATTTATAATATTATGCATATAATACTTACTGACGTTTTCGCTCATTTTCTTCGTATAAAACAGGGGTCTTCAAACTGTTTAGCCTAAGGTCCGCACTGACCCCTCCACTAAGTCCCAAGGATCAAGACCTAGGCTAGCACATCACATCAACATACTATAGAGCATGTCCGACCCGCGGGCCGTAGTTTGGAGACCCCTGGTCTAAAAGAAAGAAACACGTGTATTGCCTATAATAATACGAATACCGTTATTCAAATTTTTACGTTCTATTTTTTTGTAAGAAAATTGAAGTTTGATTTTACATTTTTGTTTGCTTCGGGAACTTAGCCTATTAGCCATAGACTGTTACTATTTGCAATGGCATCGGTATGTGGAAGTGTGGGTGTTCTCCAGATATTATCCTCCTGGGTACTGATCGTGTTCAATATACATATTTGTTTCATAGATGATCAAATCACACCGGTACCGATAGTGCAGTGTACTTAGCCGTTGTTTTAGATGTTTAAAATGTAATGACATTCACAAATATTCATTGTTGTAAGGAGATTCGTACTCCTGACCGTTAATTTATTTAAAAAAAGCATAAAACTCTCTAGACCATCACGGTCTCTCTTGTTAAACTAAATATGCTAAAAGTAAAATAGTAATAAACAGGAGCCATGGTGGCCTAAAGATCGAGGTTTTCGTTCAACATTCTAGTGCACTCGCAGCTGCGGGTTCGAATCCCGCTACAAATATAGATGTTTGTGATTGTTAAAAATATATAAATGGGAAAAAGCAACGGCTAGGTAATGCTGCATTACCAACACCGGTATTAAACACCTAGCAACAAGTACTGGAACCAATTAAGTACTCAAATGCAATAATTGTTTTTTAAATAGGAGAGGCTGTTATACAATGGAACATTTTTTATATTTCATTTTTTTGTACTCTTATAGAAGGGCTTTTCAGGGAAAAATATATCGTATACCATTATTAAAGTTTCTTTTTAAATTTACTTCATATATCTTCTTAATATACATGACAGTTAATGACTAAAAAAAATAAAATGTAATTGTATGTAAAGTGTTCCATGGTACAACATGGGCATGTACCATGAAACATAATCCTCTTGTACCTTGGAACACAAAAATATTTGGGAATCAAATAACAGTAAACACCGAAAACAATCAATATGTAATGTATTTGGCTCTCTCTACATGCTACCTACATTACAAATTATTATACAGAAATTAAAAAAGTTAGCTTAAGAATTATTTGTAAAAAATATATTTTAAATAATATTTCCTAAAAAAATTGAATATTCACTTTTTTGCGCAAGTCGCAAATTTGATATCCATCAGGGGTTCCTTTTTGCCCTTCTTATGCGTGGCATGTTTATGTGAAAAAATGAGAAAGAAACGCTGCATGGTATAATCGACGTCCTGGCAAAACCCAACGTAAGGATTAAAAATTAAGGGTTTCTGCCAAAACGCCATATATATGGATTCACTCACCAGACGATAAGGAATGCACTAAATCTAACGATGGTCCCAAATAGAATCACTGCATTGTTATAAAAAACAAGTATAACAACGAACGAGATATTTACTTTTAACGATGAAAAATTTGTTTTGTCCACACAACCCACATTTTCCATCAAAACATACCAAAATCGCCGTAAGTGCTTCCTAGAGGTGTTTTTTATGCCGTAGTTGAGTTTGAGCCCCTATAAGTATCAGCACCTAACAAAACCAGCAAGTGTTTCAGGGTACACTATACTCAAGGTACAACAGTCTCCCCTACCTATTTGAAGATAATGGGGTTGCGACCCTTATCAGATTTTATCGCAGTAATTAAAAATTGCGTTGCTGCTAACTCTAATTAAAGATAGATGAGAAACTTAATCTCCACCATCTTCCTAATAATTATTGTCCGTGTTTTGTAGAATTTCTTACTGCGTCGAATCAAAGTTTGTATTTATTATAGATTTATCCATCTTATGTTAGTTTAGAACCCCATCTACATCAAATATTTAATAAAACACTAAAATCGATAAACAAAGCTAATCTTATAGAAATAATGTTTTAGATAAAATAATGACAAGTTTTGCTTTTCTTAATAAAAGTAAATTTATTTTTCACATAAGTTATAACGAATCCGGAAAATATCAAAAAAACCGAGACTTAAAAATTGCAAGAACTTTAAACAAAAAACTTCAAAAACTTTTCACGTTTTTTTAAAAACAAACAACTTCGTAAAATGTCTCGTTTCGGGAACCACAAGAAAATGGACACTTGTAGATAAAATTCAAAATAAAAAATGCAGCCATTATCGCGTTAAAAATTAAAAAGTTCATATTTTAAGATAACATTAAATTCTAATGTAAGTACACTGCGCATCATATAAATATGGTACAGGTCTTGTGAGCCAAAAACCGCTTTTCTCAGTTATGTAAGTTGATCTTTCTTGACGTATTCATATTAATAACCTTTGTAGGTTATACTGTTTAGGACTAACGATGCCATAGTTATACGGTTTCCATAGTCATTTGGGTTTTTGTTAACAAATAAACTTATTGTCTGTAGAAAATATTTAAATTATTCGTAATTACTCAAGTGCCTTGGCATCGTCACAATGCTAAGTACTACTAAATTGTGACAGATCTTTCATACTGTCAATGTGGCAAAACAGGTCCAATTTACATTGACAAAATCTAAGTGTATCAATATTTATATGACGTGCAGCGTACATTTAAAGTGCAAATAAAAACCAATTATTCTCAAATTTGATATTCATAAAACAATAAGCACTCACGTATGGTGCACAGTCATGGTCATAATTAATGTCACCGACAACGTTCAATATGAGTAACAAATAGTAAGAAAATAAGCAAATTAATACCTACAGGTAGAATAAATATTATAAGTGCTTATATATGGGATATATAACATAATATATAGACCCACATATACACATAAAATACGCCTATAAAGCACGTAGCTGACGACATTAATTATGTCCATAACTGTACAACTATTTAGGTACTATGTAATTATGTGATGTTCGTCAAGTTCGTCAATTTCTATCATTTTTGAAAGCATCCAATTTAATCATTACTAACAAAACATTTAGGAGCCGCCATTTTTATAAATAAAAGCACGTTAAATATTGTAATTGCAGTGCGTACAATACGACGTCAGTTAACTTGACTATACGACTAAATCATAAACCCGCGACAATAAGAAATCGTTCTTTTTTCAACAAGCGCAATTTAAATCTAATTCTAAAATGACATATTGCGCAGCATTTTTAAAAAAATTCCCTTCCAGACCATATCTCTTCATTTAAATAAAAGCTTATCCGATTTAGTATTTTCCCGAGAAGTTGACGCGGAATCACATTAATGCCCTTTGTTTATTTGTGAGTGGCTTAAAGCATCTATCATCAACTCTCCGGGGACTTTTTATATTCCAAAAGATCTCGAACTATAAGAAGAACTCATCACAAAATCCATTCATCACGGTACGAACTGAAATATTTATCCTAAGTTATGTTTGACAAATGGAATGGTCCCGGACATGCGTGCGCGATAACGAAAAGCTCGTTAGCTCTAAATTAACAGTATTTCGCGAAGACACGATAATTAATGAAGAGTTTTGTAGAACCCCAACAATTGGCCGATAACGTTACGTTATCACACAATTAATGAGAAAAGGGATTGAGTTTTGTCGACGCCAAGTTGTCGTCGCTAGCATACGGAATTTACGTATGTTTCGTAATTTTCCGATTCAATTACGAAGCGCGATTTTAAATTCGATTTTCCCAGTTTAAAAGTGCATAATGAGGTGGTAGTAACCGCATCGTAGCCTAAGGGTCGGCGTCCCACCAGCTACAACCTCCAAGCATTAGAAATGCATGTCCGTCTGTCTGGCAGTATGATAGGGTTACATTGTTAAAACATACACAAGTAAATTCGATTCCGCTCTTGCTTGTCAAAGCACTCTACTGTAAATAAATTGCATTGAAATATTTTCAATTTTTAAATTTGAGGGTTGGGCACGCGTTAAATTCAATTTTAAAATCGGTTTTGCGGAAATGTCTGATGTCCATTGTTAAAACTGTCGCTACATCTGGCAGGAAATCCGACAGCTAAAGCTATAAGTAAATGTTAGTCGATTTAATTAATGGTTTAATTTTGATAGTGCCTTGATTCGGAGATGTCAACTGTCGCAGACGCGATTTGAAATCCCCTCCTTGTTGTTATATCATCCGACACAAGACTCTAATTCTTTTCCACTCAACCACGAACTTTATTTACTTTCTTGTTTCCAAATCGAATCCTAATGCCGAGAGGGTCGATCATTTATTAGCAATTCTTACAAGTTTTAGCGAGTATTTTATTGTCCTTTTAACCGAAAGCGAGCTAGCTTACTTTTCTACCGTCGATTAACCCCTTTTCCTTGATTCATAAATCATAAATAACGATTGTGTTCGTCAATAAACCCAAGCAAAATGTATTTATTTCTTAATGGTTTAAGCTTGACGTCACTTGAATGCAATATGGAAAAATTATTCGGGTGAACGTATCCGCTCAGACACTAACAATGCAGGTCGAAATTTGATTGCCTTTTATTACGTATTTAGACAGCGAACGTGCATTTTTCCTAAGTTTTCCACCTTAGACCATAATAAAATCAAGCACCGCCACCCCGAAATCTTGACAATCGAATCCGATACTTGGGGTGACGTACTTAATAAAAAGTGGCAGTTGCACTTAGATATCGTTTAGCCCACACTTGTGCTACACGTATCCACTCACTCCCGTTATTACATTTCACGCAATTAAATTTAGAATCAGATCAAATCATGGAGTTTCTTATTACACGGTTTTATTACTTCGCATTACTGTGATCGCATTAAATTACACATTAATTCGATTTAATAAGTAGATCTATTGATGCAGCTGTCATAATATTCGCCCACAATTAAGCGCAATTTGTGGTAAATTCGAATAAAGAAATGAACACCAGTAGTATCTTCCTACTCGCGTAATTCGTAAAACGGTGAAAAATAAATTTACACGCACATCAAAGTTTCCCAACAAGTGTTTGTTTCTGATTCTATTTTAAAATTAATCGACTCCTGAAAGGGTGATTAAATCTAATCGATAATTACAACGCGTTTATAATTAAAATTTCGATAAAACAAATTATTTGTCCTTATGATATTTTTCAAAAAACTATAGATAGGCGAAATTGTTTATGGTCCCTTCGTTGTTACAATTTTCAGACGAATTTCGTGATTCTAAACCCACGCAACCCGAGTATATAGACCAGGGGTGGCCAAGCTCCTTGATAGTCCGAGCCATTTTTCAAAATTTGAAATTTTTCGCGAGCCGCAATTAAATACGTATTTAAAAGACATTTTGAAACACATACAGAACGATAATAATTTTTTAAAATATAATAGCACAAAAATGAAAAGGGAACTCGGGTACATTTATCGAGAGCCACAAATAATCCTTCAAAGAGCCGCATGTGACTCGCGAGCCGCAATTGTACACTACTGATAGCAATAGTAGTTAGTATACGTTATTCAAGATAGATTCCAATACACGTCATCGATAAAACCTCGTATTTTTACAGTAAGTACTAATAAATTGTAGTCTTTTTTGCCACGTCATATGTATTTGTGCAGGTAAATCATCGACAGAATATGCCACGTTCAAAACTTTAAACTGAATATTACAAATATACAATTTAATAACTTTTTATTGATGACGTGCATTGGAACCTAATTTAGACACAGGCTACAATGTTTTTGATTGCTTAACGAGTTTCATTACACACACCCAACATATTTATCTGTAATGCAACGGCCAACTTTTAGTAATATTTAAAAGTACGAATTTATGCACTTTGTATAATGGTCGCTAGAAAAATAATTTAACACGCATTGAAACGAAAAATTTCATTCATTAAGGACGCATTAAATCTGACTGGTTCTAAATATATGAATCTCATATTTAAATGCTATAAAATATACAATGAAATATAAAAATTCTTGATTTAATTTTACTTGAACTTATTTGGTGATATTCGTTTATATTAATGTTCATGTTTAAAAATATCACTTATGGTCAGTTTCTGAAACAATATATAAATTTATCAATTCATAAAGTTTTTAAATTAACCAATCATATGTTAATATTTCAATATACTGTTTCATTTTAGCCAATCAAAAACTAATTATTCCAATTAAATCGAATACTGATTTATTAAACCAATAACTTACCGAACAAATAAATTTTATAGAAACCGGTTGTTATTGATATTTTTAACATGAACGTTAATATAAAAATACTAATAAATTTGAAAGAAAATTATCGTAAAGTTTAGATAGATCTTCGGATATACCATATTTCCAGATACATGCATATAATACGGGTCGAAATATATACATATGTATGTATATGTATATATGTTCCGCATCTCTTTTCTTTAATTACTATTTCTAAAAACATTTCACATCTTTTATTATACATAAGATTAAATAAGCTTAGATAGGAACCGAAAATCTGGTCATCACTCCTTTACCCAGATTAATATATTCTTACTATATTGACTAATCAAAACGTCAATTTAAAAAAAAAATCGACCAATAGGAATTTTTTATATGTGGAAAAATTGTACTGTAATTGAAATACTATAATACAAACGAGGTTAATTTTATACTCACTGTTTCCCTGTCGAGATATTGACACATAAAGTTGAAAAGGAAAAATCAATTTGTTTAAATAATACTTTTATTTTTTATTAAAATTTAATCTTGTTTAGTTTACGTTTCTAATAAATAAAATATTTCAAAACAATTTCACTTCTTAATTCAAAAGAAGCCCCTCTGTAGTACACGGCGTGCGTAGCAGTATAATTACCGGTAATACACCTATTTTAACCTCTTTTAACCACGATTTTCTCGAATATGGCTCATTTTATGAAAAGTGGGCTAGATTACCTTTTTTATCCTAAAATGTTTGAGGATTCCGACGATGAAGTTAAATTTTTTTAAATCAATCCCCTGAAAGAAAATATGATTAGAAAGGTTAGGGGTAACCTATTTTTGCTCCCTCTGAAGTGGTATCAAAAAATCTACGAAATTGTTTTGAAATACTTCATTTATTAGGATTGTAAACCAAACATGATTAAATTTTAATAAACAAATAAAAATATTATTTAAACAAATTGATTTTTCTCTTTCGACTTTGAGGGTGAATATCTCAGCTGGGGAGAGTCATAGGAAAAAAAGTTGATAGAGACTGAGAATTTTATTTTGACGTGTTTTATACGTTCTCGGAAGATTTCTCATCATTTCCTAGACACCTTGTATTTTAACGCGCCCAGAGTACGTATTAAAGGGGGGTTATTTTGAATTAGATGGTGACGCCGAAATGTTTCTGCAGTTAGTATGGAGTATAAAATATATCCCTAAAATTTCATGCTTGTATCACAAAGTGGTATTATTTTCACACTAAGAACCTGAACTATTAGTCAGTCGTTCCACTGCATTTGAGAGTTTTCCACCACCAAATCGTATTTCAATCAATAGATCGGGCGAAAATGATGTATTTTCGTGCAATTTATAATTTTTTTTTACTTTAGACGGCAGTGTAATCAGAGGAAATGTGTATTTACATATGTAGTTTGTGTTTACTACGTCAGTAAGCTAACATATTGTTATTCTATGTAATCATTTTCTTGTGTTTTACCCACTTAAACAGAACTGCCTCGATAATCTGGAAAATTTAATAATCGAGGACTATCGAGGTCTTATTGTATAAAATAATTCTAAAGTGATTTCCATAATAAACGTATAATAACTCCAAATATTTTTCAAGTCAACTCTTAGAAGTAGTGATTCTTTGCAGTTTTGCCTTAGCAACTCCCCTTAAAAATTCCTACTACAATGTAAAGATGTTGATTAGATTGTTAGGTAATGTACCTATAATTAATTTTAATTATACCTACATTTAGCGTCCAAAAAAAATTACATAAATGTACGACCGAGTTTTTTATAATCCACAAAACATCAATATATCTACAATAAAAATTACCACTATTAGATTTAAAACCCTAAATATTTATGAAGCAACTTCTATTATGCCACAAAAAGATGCACCGTGCAGATCACAAAATTATTATGGCCTATTTCGTCGAAGCTACGTATATCTGTAGCGTAAGCAATAACAATAAGAACATCTTCGACTTAACATTCAGACGATTATTTGTAATGCGCTTCGCCATCGAGGCACCCACATAAACCATAAGTATTTCGGGTCGGTGATGTTTAGAATTCATCTCTGCAATAGGGTGCTCGTTTTTTTTTTGATAACAGCTTTCCCGCTGAAGCAAGACTTTGCGTTAGTTCCACTCGGTCGCCTGCCTAACTGGATAGAACAAATTACGGAATGGCTTCTGTGCACATATTCTTTGCTATTAATAGGTGATAGATTTTCCCACAGCACCATTCTGAACAAAACTCGCAGCTTGGTCGTTAACTTACACGTTCTTATTTTACAGCGCGTCGAAGAGATTCGAAAAACAATTTTGAAATAATTTCTGAACTTTGTAATGATCGATCCATCATCGAAAGTGAATTATTATTTACGCAGAAACGATTCATTATATTTATTTCATGTGTATGATAGCAATAATAACACAATTAATTATATCAAAATAAAATTAAAAAATATACTTAGTACATTGAAATAAAAACTCGAACGACCTCATTAGATAAATAAAACGCACGAACTTTACATCCATAATCCAAGTAAAATTAGGGGTCTGGTCTAGAAATAATTTGTAATAAGCAACCGATTGCGGGAATAAGTAGAGTGACGGTACTCGTTAACATAATAAAAGTCCCCATGCCGAAGGGCAGAAGGGTGGTACGACCGTCGTACCAGTGTCCATTCTAGTTCCCGTGTTTTGTGGTGATTAGTTGTTGTGTTTGGTTTTGCTCGTAATTTTTAATTTATTTGTGTGAATTTTGAAATATTTATAGGTATCAAGACTGGTATAACGGGTATGTATACCAGTGAACATTCAAGACATATTTCAGGCTAAACATTCTCTGGTAAAACGGTTTACCAGCTACTATTTTCGAAATTTTTGAGAAAACTTGTTTTGATAAGATTATATTACACTTAGAAAGAGTCCATAAGAGCACAAATAGTAAGAACAAAAAATTTAGAGCAACAGAAAATTTTGCCCGTTAAAGGATTAAATCGGTTAGGTAATCATTTTACGGAAAAATTTTCAAGAAATACACAATTCTTAGTTACCTGTTTAAGAGTTTATTGTCAGATTTAGTACATATAAGGATAGTCTTTCGTGCAGGTATAAGTAGATGTTACGCAAAGGTAAAATATCATTATAAATATAGCAATATGTCTGATGACAAACACGTAAGGTTTCCTTGGTAATCTTTAAAAGGAGAATTTTCGTCAATACATTGAATTAATTTGTTTAAGTCAATACGGTTCCTCTTTAGACGTACTTATGTGTAAAATAATGTTTTTTATATTATTATTATTATTATACACTTAATAATATTTAATAATTATTAATTTTATCGATTATTAATAATATTTTGTAGTTGTTTAATAATTTGTAAAAATCGCATTTTTTTAATTACCAGCCGATTTTAAAAATTAACAAATCGTTTTATTGGAATTATTAAGCTTTAAACATTTGGTTTCTTGGCCTTTTTCGATAAAACAAATAATAAAAAAGTTATAGTTAAAAAAAAAACATAAAATTCAAGATGGCGACTGAATTTTCAGGAGAACCCGTAATCGAACATAGATGAGGAATTTTAGTATATTAAAGAGTATCATCAATTCTACTTATTCCCGCAATCGATTGCTTGTTACAAATTATTTCTAGGTTGAGTCAAATTTTAGCTTAATTTTACTAACCTACCAAAAGTATCATTGTTAAGTTCAAAACCACATTATAAAATTAAGATTAGTAGGATAATCGTTGTAACGTAGAGGTAACAATCAAATCCGCGCGTGTTTAACTACGTATTTCCGTATAATATTAAATTCTGAGTAATTAACAGTAGATAATTTAGTAAGTTACAGTACAGCTTTCGTATAATCAAAGCCACACTAGTAAATAGAGGTATTCCCAAATGTCTGTATAAATGTACCTCCATGCGATTATAAAAAAGCGCATATTTGCTTCCGGTTTTTAATGTAGACATCAAAGAATTTTGAAATGTAAAAGCTCATTCCGATGAAACGTATTGTTATTACTGTCAATCCGCATGTAAAATTTAATCCCGTGAGCGAGCTTCCTTTGTCGCAGATGTCTTTCAATAACCCAATGTTCCTTTAGATTAGAACAAACGAGATGAGGCCTTTAAAGTAAACATGAATTCTAAATAATGCTTTATATAATGAACTGAGAAGGAGAAAAGTCATTCCGGATATGCTTTAGTAGAATATCATAAAGCGCATGAAATGAATTTTCTTGATGGGGCGGTATTTTTAAGGTTAAAAATTCATTTCTACGATATATACATACATAGACGTATAATAATTATTTACTTCTAATGTTTGTTAGTTACACGTACTAATAAATAAAAATAAATTTATGATTTAAATAGAAAACAAGACGTGATAAGCAACTGACAATAACTTTAAACCGTACCTACTATTGTGCACAATCTACACAAATAAATGCCACTCGAAGCCACTGGAGTATTGTAGTATTGTTGATTGTACAATGTGCGCAGAATTAAAAGAGAATTTCCAGGCAAGAATGTATATTGTTGGTTGCATTTCATCCACAAGGCCATAGTTGCCATAGGTAGTCTAAATAGCTGGCAACGAACGCTAAATACGATTTAAACGTTATCGATCATATTGAACCGGTAAATACTGAACTTATACATAGGTCGTTCCACAAAACTCGGGTAATTTCATATCACTTACATGTATTTAATTAAAGTGAGATATTATTCAATTATTGTGAGTATGAGATAAAAGGCAAAGATAATTACTTCATCATAAACTATATATGTACATACGTAATATATATATATACAAAAGTAAATATACATTTTGAAAAATTTGTCCTTATTTGCTTAATATATCAGACTCTAGCCATGTCATTACTCCAAAAATTAGTAATAAAAACTCATAATAATAAAACTGTTAAGTTTATTACATTTTTAATATGTTGATCATATTTTAGGATAAATAATTATTAGAAACAACAACTGCGTTTGTAACGTAACGTTACAACAAAACGTGCATATTATATATTCGATGTTTAATACAATGCTTTTCATATGTAAAAATGATCGCTAATATCCAGAATGTTTCGACATTCGCGCACACGAAAAGTAAAATAATATTATACAATAAAAACTGAATAAAAAATTACTTTATGATTTTTCAATCACACCAATACTTTTCAAATTTTTAAAAACAAAAGAAAATACAAGTTAAAATTAAAAATTATTACAACACTTGTTCCAAATGTCCACCATTTGCTATTAAACATGTGATTCAGCACGTTATTGCATTGCTCGAACCGAGTTTTAAGTTTTGATTTAAATAGGCCTACTAGATTTACCTATACGTTTAACATTAAATATATTTATATTTATATGACCCTATTTTACCTATTTTTCAAATTTTTAAAGTCACAGTAACTAGAAAAGTATTGGTCTGATCGAAAAATCGTAAAGGAACTATTTATTCAGTTTTTATTACATAACACCCTACTTTTCGTGTGCGCGAATTTCGAAACACCCTGTATAGGAACCCCATCGTATACACAAAAAGTGCATATTTAGGTGTTTTGACACATAACGAACGATCATTCGTTAGATTCTAAGAACGGAATTCGTTCCTAAATCGAGAACTACCTGTACATTATATAACCGACCCTAAATCAAGGACCTATATGTTTTCATGGTGTAAGGGTCGAGATCAGAGAAAATCCAAAGCGGCTCCTCTGGGTCCCGTCATCAGACAGATTACAATAACTTTATTGAAATTTGCTAATATAACGTTTGCTAATTGTAAATATTTGTATATGTTTTATGTTTTTATATTATTATTACGTTATTTCGAAGTACACGTGACACTCTTTACTTTTATAAATAATGAGATTCATGCATAATTTTTCATCGTAAATTTAAGGCTGGTTTAGATGTGTTTAATCAAGCATAATTAAACGTATACTAAAACACGATCACGTGTGGATCTGCCGTCGACGTATTTAGGTAGTTCCTTTACTCTATAAATCCTTTTCGCTTGGGGTTACATATGTTCCTTGCAGTCAACCAGAAATTACCATCTAAATAAATAACATCGACTCTTCTTGTTTGGTGCTTGTTAGCAATTCGACATTCTGTTATCTGTTTCTTTAAATATTATATAATCCTTTTACGTGCCTTAGGTAAAAGATGTACGATATTTCTTACTTGAAAATCGATAGTCTGTAATGACGGCATAAAAGAGTAATTTATAAAAATGTATTGGGGGTCTGGGTGGTCTAGTAGGCCTATTTCTCGACTGGCCTTCGAGAGCACTTATGGCACGGGTTCGAATCCCGCTACTACCATGGATGTTGTGAATATAAAATTAGAAATAGGAAAAGCAACGGCTAGGTATACTTACACTACCAGCACCGTTGTGTAACACCTAGCAAACAAGTGCTGGGCGCAATTTAGTACTCCAGAGGATTCCTCCTCTACACCACCACATACACATACCGACGTCGTTGCTAAAACACATAGCTGCTGGGCGTATGGGCACAGACCCCGAATCAAAAAATGCGAGTGTACTGGGTCACCTCGCGTAATTTCGCGTCGCCTCCCATTACCTCCTCAGCCTCGTTCGCGCTCGGTTTCAAAGCGGTTTTTGGTGCACGAGATCCGAATGCAGACTCACTCGATACACCTTGAGTTTTACCTTCAAAATGAGTCATCTGTGCACCTTATTTGCTTCTTTAGCATTATAAAGTTATTTTTAACTAAGTAAGGACAGGGTTGTACGAGGCGCGTTTTTTAAGTAAGTACCGTTTTGGAATTAAAAAAAGACGTGCAAAGATATCGCAATAATTTTATTTTTACATGAAAGCCTGTACCTTAATCTACTTTTCTACATAATTTCCGTGAATATTGAGGCACTTGTCATAACGTGGCACCAGTTTTTGAATACCCTCCTCATAAAATTCT
Source organism: Rhagophthalmus giganteus (assembly GCA_036326145.1). NCBI lineage: Eukaryota > Metazoa > Arthropoda > Insecta > Coleoptera > Rhagophthalmidae > Rhagophthalmus > Rhagophthalmus giganteus. The sequence goes on along the minus strand of JARFJA010000075.1, from coordinate 4,823,797 downwards.
GCCGCCTGACTTGTTAACCACTGTATCACAAATGTTTTGACTTCGTTATCGTCTTGAAGATGCTGACCACCCAGGTGTTTCTTCAAGTGCAGGAACAAATGGTAGTCGCTGGGCGCCAGATCAGGGCTGTATAGAGGATGATCTAGAGTTTCCCATTTAAAAGATTTGATGAGATCTTTGGTCCGATCATGTGCACAGTTTTTGGGACAGAAAAGGAGTATTGCTAGTGGAGTTTCTGCCTCGTAATGAGACAATCAATGCAGCGTCTTATTGTGAGACATTGAACAATCTGCGTCGTGCAATCCAGAACAAAAGACGTGGCAAGTTGAGTAAGGGTATCGTTTTGCTGCATGACAATGCCCGTCCACATGTGGCTAATCGGACCAAAGATCTCATCAAATCTTTTAAATGGGAAACTCTAGATCATCCTCCATACAGCCCTGATCTGGCGCCCAGCGACTACCATTTGTTCCTGCACTTGAAGAAACACCTGGGTGGTCAGCATCTTCAAGACGATAACGAAGTCAAAACATTTGTGATACAGTGGTTAACAAGTCAGGCGGCAGAATTTTATGAGGAGGGTATTCAAAAACTGGTGCCACGTTATGACAAGTGCCTCAATATTCACGGAAATTATGTAGAAAAGTAGATTAAGGTACAGGCTTTCATGTAAAAATAAAATTATTGCTATATCTTTGCACGTCTTTTTTTAATTCCAAAACGGTACTTACTTAAAAAACGCGCCTCGTACTTAAAATTTGAAATGCAATTTTCTCAGAAACCATTAATAAGCAACCATAAGGAACATATCTTTTAAATCATTACAGGGTCATTCCGTGTCAAAACAAACCAATAAAAACATGTTTTTGGACTTTAAGATTTCAGATTTGTAAGATATTTTATTTGGGTATTCATTATACCTATCAAGAAGACAAAAAACCCAAAATTTTAGATTTTTGGGCTTATAGTTTTTGAGTTATTGATTTTAAAAGAAGTAAATATCGCACAAAAATTACAATACCTTTAACTTTTTAAAACGCCGTAACTCAAAAACTATTTGATCTAAAGCGTTCAATTTGATGTCATTCTTTTCTATTTTTAATGGGCTTTAATTTAACATGCAACATGATTATGATATTTAAATTTTGTAATTTTTGAAGACCTTAAAAAAACTTTTTTTAATATCTCAAAAACACTCAAAAAAGATATATGTTTGAAGACATTTATTGAATATTTGTATGTCAAATTTCATAATCGGACGTCAATGGATTCCTATAAAAATTATTTTTTTTATATTATAATATACGTGAAATTCCCCAAATTCATTGACTTCCACAACTATAAACTGAGTAATTGTAATATGAAGTTACTAATAATCTGTTTCATAATTTTGCACTATAAATAATATAAAAATAGGCCACCGCGGACCCTGTTATTGTTTCAAGAAAAGCTCTTTTAATAAATAATGTAAAAACCCAATTACCTACCGAAAATCGCTTATTGTGTGAGGGCGATTATCAATAACCCAGAGAAACTAAAGGAAATTGATAAAAATGTTTTCGAAAAAAATTTCAGACGATCCTAAAAATATAAATTTTAAAAAATCCATCGGACAATTTTCAAAATGGTCGACTATAAAATTTTTAAACGACCGCCATGTTGAAATTTTAAACATTTTGATAATAGTGTAAATATAAAAGTTGTAGATAATAGAAAGAAGTTCCTAAAAGTGTTTTATTTTGAAAATCGTTTCATTATCGAAAAAGTTACGGCAGTTATTAAAAAAGCAATGAAATATCGATATGAAACATTGTGCGCATTCAACCTGGAAAGCGCTGAAACAGCGATTCAATTGAAGAGCTGTTTATTTGCGTTTTTTTATTTTATTTTTATAGTTGACATATGACATCAGTTGTGACATGTGTTTATCACAATAGCTTAAGGTCCTTCAGCCGTAATCAGCTTACTATAACGTACCGCTTAATTTCCGCTGTTTCAGAGCCGAATCCGACCGAATGCGCCCATTGTATCGAAAACGTTTACTAAAAAAAGTTGTTCACATTAATAAGTTCCATCACCCGTATATCGTTGGTTCAAAGTAGTAGATACAACCTGTATAGTATACCTGTACGTGTACATGTATAATTTACGAAGATTTACTTTCATCTTTATAAAGATTACATTATTATTAAAACTGATAAATATTAGGTACCATTTTTATATTATTTGTAGAGCAAACTAGTCAATAAATTTAGGGAATTTCACGTGCACTAGAACTCCAGTCATTTGGATCGATAAATATTCGGATCGACATCAGGAAATAAAAAATTACATTTTCTATGTCAAAGCAACTAACTTTGTTGGACATGTTCAATTAAAAATCTCTAATTGTATGTCAGTACAATTTTTAATTGTTTGTAGTAAAAAATATATACATTATAAGCTTATTTTTTAATAATATGTCATTCAAATATATTTTATTCTTGTAATCAAAATAAACAGAAGTGATTTTAGAGAAATTTTCGCGTTTTATTTCAGAACATAACCTTATTTGATGACTATCCGAATTATCTGGATTTCTGCATATGCGGATTATGTCCGGGGGTCCAATTCTCGAATCATTTAGTTACATAACGTATGTAAAAATGACGACATAGCAATAGGTTTCTATAGAAATCCGTTTGTTGTGACGTTATTCTCGCATACGTTATGTTAGCGAATGGTTTAAGAATTGGGCTCCAGCACTGATTAGTCCGGATAAATGGAGTTCTACTGCACGTTATAGTATAAAGAAATTAATTTCCATAGGAACCCATTAGTGTTCCATTATGTTTGGCACACAAATAGTTAATATCAAATGTCTTTAAAATATATATCTTTTTCAAAAAAATCAAAAGGGGGGTTTTGAAAGGACCACGCACACTTTATATGGAAAAATAGGAACCGCTCAAATCGATTTTTTTTTATATCAATCGACGCGTCTTAATGTGACGAATAATTATTACCATTGCGCCAAATCTGTAACTTCATTATTAAAGCCGTTAATCAACAATTCATTGAAAAAAATTGGGCTTTAAATTATGTCGGAAGTTAATAAATCTGTCGCTCGTTATTTATGGAGGGATCATGGTAAATACGTTTCTAAGAAACGACACAAATGTAAGTAGCAGGTAGAAAACAGCTAACAATTTTTAAATTTCGCGGCGGATTTCTATTGGTATCACTTGAAAACATTTTTAGTCAGTAGTGGTGATAAATTAGGCGAAAGGAATTTTGAATCGTTTGAGTAACGAAATATTATACCTGCTGTTAAGTATATAAATAATTACGTCCAGTTTCACGCATTTTACCACTTATGTTATTTTTGAACATATTTACATTAAAATATTATTAGTTTAATTTAATCATTTACTACAGTACGTCACTGCCTTTTTTATTTTATCTGACATTGACGTTTATATACGAGTAGTACCAACAGAAATCTGCCGCGAAATTTAAAAATTGTTAACTGGGATAGAGTATTATATTGTTCGGTTCTTTGTGGTAATTAAGAATTTTAAACCCGTATTCATATTGAATTGACGGTAGCATTTCAATTCTGAATTCAATCCTACTATTTTAGAGCCGTTAGAATAGAATTAGGAAGGTACCTACTGTAAGCGAGCTTAAAACCTGGAATAAAAGAATTGCCTAAAAACTAATAGTTTTGTTAGTTACATTTTATCCAAACCTATAGGCAATTTACGTCATCGATAAAAGGTTACTGGATGATGACGTTTCACACAGTGCTGTCACAATTTTATGCGGAAGATTTCTTTTTTGGCCGATATACATAGGCCGATTTTTCAATATTAATGATTTATCGAATTATTTATTACATTACAAAGTTATTTTAAAGTTACTTGACAGAGATCTCCAATGAGGCTGGTCACTACTACCCCCACTAAATTAAAATTAATAATTTGGAGTTACCTATAGATATTTTATGGTGAACATTTTTAATAGAGGTAGAAAAATAAACGGCTACATTATGTGTATTTTTGTCTTATATTGGATAATTTTATTATTTATTTATTTGAGTCACAATTTTGAATATTAAAGAATTATTTTTTTTATTGATTTGTTATTCGTGAATGTGTTTTGTTTTTTATTTGAATTGTTTGTTAATGTTATTAATATATTACTAGACTTTATTTCCAATTATTAGCGTTAACAGCAACAGCAACTGTATTATAACAGCAATTGTAAAAAGCAATTGATGTAAATATCGACGTAGGTTTTCCAGAAGGGCGTAACCCACAAAAAGTAAATTTTACCGGAGAACACATGTTGCGTTGTCATGTAGCTATTAGAAGATACGTTTGGCGGAAATACAAATTGATTTTTCCGGTGAAAAAAATCGAAATATTGTTACCAGATTTTAACAGATTATGTCTTCATTTAATTCAATAATTCATTTTAATAGAAAGTATGGGTTACGCCCTTTTGACAAAATGCCATCGATATTATCTTTTTATAGATAGGTACAAATAATCTCTTAGTTTTGTATACATTTTTAATATGCACAAAGCCAAGAATTTTTAAGCCATTTAAAGAATTATTTCAATCGTTTTAAATCTCATACCAGTTTAAGTAGATAGGTACCGACCCATCGTTGTTATGTATCCCGCAATAAATAACAAAGTTGATTTATGAACTCAAACAAATTTGATTTTAGTAGGTTCTCTTTTGCTCTCACGAAATTCTCATAAGAGCGTTAATTAAAGATTGCGGCTTTATTTATAAATTAACAAAATTGGCGCAATGATAATAATTATTCGTCACATTAAGATGAGTCGATTTATATAAAGAAAAATCGATTTGAGTGGTTCCTATTTTTCCATATAAAGTGTGCGTGGTCCTCTTCAGAAAAAATTTTTTTAAGTTTTCGAAAATTACAAAATTTAAATATTATAGTCATGTTGCATATGAAATTAAATCCCATTCAAAACAGAAGAGAATAAAAACAAATTGAGCGCTCTAGATCGATCAATTCGTTTTTGAGTTACAGCTTTTTAAAGAGTTGAAGATGTTATCATTTTTATTACAACGGTAGTCACTATTTTGTATTTCTGTTATCATAATAACAACTTGCGAAATGCCTCACAGAAGAAAGATTTGCATTACAACTGGAAGTTGATCGAGACTAGACGACAGTGAACTGCCGGTATAAGGGTTTGAAAGATATTATTTAGCAAAAATTTACTTAATAAGGACTTTTATTTAATTTTTAAATTCTTAAGGTATAAGTGCAAATTTGAATTCGTAAATTTAATTATTTTTTATAATAATTACAATGATTTATAATATGAACAATATAATATAAAAGTTATAATTATTTAACAACTGTTATTAACTGTACGGTAAGCCGAATATCTACCTACATGTTTTAATTTTAAAATCAATAGGCTTAAATAATTGTATTAAACAATGACATTTCGTCGATATAAGTGCCCAATGAATGTTTTTTAAAATGCGATATTTAACTAGAAAACACCAATCGTATTAGGTTTCGAATCAATAAACTTAAATTACGGGAGTAAGAGTGATAGTAGATATACATACATAATAAACTACTTGTTCTATGTAAACAAATATCATCCAATAATTTCAGCGCCTGACAACTCCGGATCCCCGATCAGAGTGAGTGCATTTATATGACGCATGGTAGTCTCGATGCACTTTAATCTCCGAGCATCATCACCTGTAACTTGGTCGCTGTCGCTACATATTATCAAAGAGAACGAAAGTGAATTCGGCGCGGCTTAAATTTTTTCGTGAAAATGGGACAACTTTTGTGCAAACGGTAAGTCATTTTAAGATTTTTATTAAAGCAATTTTTACGCAAACAATTTTATATCAAAATTTCTCCTTGAATTGTAAAATCGCCTATAAAAGGTTTATAAAATGTTAATTAATAAATCACGTTTAATAAACTTTACTAGCAATCAAAGTAGTATAGATAGGTAGAAGCAGCTTTCGTTTATTTTTATGATGACACAATAATAATCATTTATTAATGTTCGATCCGAGATTCTTATTTCGTACCGTAGAATGGGGTTATATGGAACAATTACTTTTGTTTTCAAGTTATAGTGCAGCTTTTATATTTTTAAAGTACATTTTTAAACGTTATTGGAAATATGTTTATTAAAACTACCTCTAGGTATAAACATTTTTTTATCATTTCAAATAACCCCGCGGTTTGAGTTTATTTGGAATAATAAAGGCTTTGTGGCTAAAATAGAGTTCGGTTATAATTTTTTTCAAATAGGAACATATACTATATTCCGAGAAGGACTTTATATGTATCTAAAAAAAAAACTAATAAAAACGATCAAATATTTATTTTAATCAAATTATAGAAAATTTCCTTTAAAAATATGTCTTCCACGAAAAATTTCCGAATCTGATAAAATACATTTGATTTGATCGAATCAAATTCGAATCGGATTGGCAGTGTCTTCAATGAAAGGGAAAACAAAAATATATCCTATTTCTCTTAGTAATGTCTTAAACAGGTAATTCGGTAGGTCTTTCTTTATTTGGCGTAACTGCAACAAATTGTTTGATAATTTCTTTTCTGGTGCTAGCATTATACAGGAATTCAACGACGACGAACGATTTTTCCTTTAAATTATCTTTGGTTGCTGGAATTTTTAAAACAGCTTGGGAAAACGAATAGCTTTCATCTACAACCGCTTTCGAATGGCGGTTCCATATTTTGAGGATCGTAATTTAGCCTTAAATCAGCATCAAGTTGACGTTTATACTTACGCGGCATCGTTCCAAATTAGCTTGCAAAACGTCTTTTGTTTATTTTTACGGTTTTTTTCACATTATTGAAACGCTAACGTAAATTATTTGCAAGGAATAATGACTTAAGATTTCAATGAACATACCTGAAAAATATGAAATCTAAATATTCTCAATTAGTTTCAATGTAAAGGAGACAAGTTGAGTAATACAAACAACTCCACAAACATAAAATTTAAGAAATATAAATTCCAACCTTTAAAATATTAAATCTTTGAATAAAAACAACTGATTCCATTCAATCAACATCCTATTGACACAAATTTGCAAATTTATCCAATTTATTATGACGTCTGATAGCCGAATTGGCTACATTATAAAAATATTGATTTGTTCCAAATAGGCGTACGCGTTCCAAATAACCCCATTCTACGGTATATAATTTCAAGAAATTAATAATAATTATTATAAAAACCAAATTGCTTGTTTTCCGTAACTTTTGAATAAGATTATAATCAAACTAATAGGTTTGGAAATTTGACCGTTGCATTATTATATTCTTTGAGGATATAGAATTTTACGTACACATCGTTTTTTAAAAAAAAAATGTTTAGTTTCTTGTAATTCTTTAACACAATTCTCACTGTATCCTAAATAAATGACATTTTTCAACCTGAAATTCCAACAAAACTAAAAAGTTTTCTGCAAAAGCGATATGTGTGTAAAATTCTATACCCTTGAACACTTTTTTAATCTTCAGCGTTCGCCCTTTTGCAAAAATACAATCGAGTTGTTTAATTATTTTATTATCTCACTAACGTTGAAAGCTAAATAAAAATATACCTGTGTTTTAAATCGAACAGACGTTAAAAAGTTCAAAATATTTATTTAATAAAATGTGTACAACACATTTTCGTACCTACTATCACAAATAAACCATAAACTTGTTGAAACGATAATTTAACCGTTTCCATCGTAACTTTGATGAGAAAGGTAATTTCAATTTTATTCAAGCGAAAATGCAATATCAATTTGCGAAATACCTATTACTTTATGAATCTTCATATTACATTTAATATGCAGTTTTAAAGAATTTTTACTATTTTTAAAACAATATGCGCAATATTTAATTTAATAAGATACCTACCTACCTACTCTTTTATTTTAGATACATGAAACCTTCTATATTTTGGAGATATTAAATTTACTACATCGGGAAATTCAATTAAACAAATAAGTGGAATATTAAAAAACAAATAAAAAATTTAAATCGTTAAATCTATTTAATAATTATCGGTAGATAGTTAATTGTTACAACGAATAATTAAATCAATATACTTATAATTAACAATTGATCAATATTATATAAATGCTCGAGTATTTTCAGTTAATGTCGTTAATCTTCTTGATCTCGAAAACAATGCACGCGCGCTCACAAAATATAAACAAAACTACTTTTAAATTAAATAAATAATTTTTCCCCTTTTATGTCAGCCCTATCTTAATAATTAAATATACTGTGCGAAACGTACGGCAGGAAAATGACGCGTTGGTTATAACGATTGCATTTCTCGGTCACTTGGAGACCGTTATATACGATTTCGACTGTATATAGATATCGACGCCGTTTTGGAAAAGCATCTTAAGCGACAAAAAGCTAATTTTATAGGTGCGCACATTTTGCGTTGTAGCGTAACCATAATCAAATACATCCTACGATAATACAAATCAATTTTTCTGGTGGAAAAAAATCGAAATGTTATTACCAGATTTTAACAGATTATGCCTTTGCCTTAGATGCATAAGATAATCAGAACAACTCATTTTCGGAAAAAGAGGCGCTTAAGATGTTCTGCCAAAACGCCATCGATATGATGAGTAGTTGAGTATCTTATATAATGTACGATATGTGTACGATATTCGCAGCTTTTCTTTAGTTCTAGTGTCTGGACGATGAAATTATTTGTTTAAATACTTTAAATAACTATAAATAAAATTGGTATAATTTCTGCAATTTAAATGCTGTAGTTGCTCGCATAAATGTGCTCGCATATTGAAATATAATGCAATATACCGGGAAATCCCGGAGTTTAACGACTATCCAAAAAAAGCTCAGTATTTACATCCACCAACTAGCTGTTTTATAAAGTGAGATTATAGCAATTTCCAGTAGCAACACGAGTGGCAGGTTCAAAAGAAATGGAAATATAAAAAGAAGAAGTTATTTACTAACATTTCGTTGCGTTGGCCATTTTGAAACTATGATTCGATAATAAAATTGTGTTCAAGAGTATGCATAATCTACAATTTACAAAAATAACAATAATTACGTTTTCAATTAACTAAAAACAATTTGCTCGCTGTGAATTTCCTTTAGTGTTACCTAATCTTCAAAAAAAATACTCTCCAACCCGTTTATACACAAAAACAATCATATAAAAAAACTATGTTCGGGTTCATCTGTACATGATCTGATTGTCTCTATTCAAAATATATTTTTGCATATGTGCTGTTACTGAAATAAAATCTATGCGCAATGAATCATACATTTTCAACATACATATGTACCTATCTCATATTTATTTTTTGACAATTGTATATTTAGGTATAACAAATAAGAACGTCAAAATATGTAGCTGCCTATACCTAGTTATTGATTAGTTACAATGGTAACCATATAAAACGAAAACTGTGGCTACTCGGTTTGTATTGTATTATCGCGAGATTTTCTTTTTTAATCTGTATTAATTTAGCCTTGTCACTATCATAATCGAAACATTTCGAGCGTGGGAAACAGACAATGTCGTCCTCGCCACGCGCGGATATTTCCGAGCGCCGACTGTCGACCAATATTAAGAGCTTGAAAAATGCGTTCATCTAGTTTATTCACATCGATAAACTTTCTCAAGACAGCACATGTCGTTTACCGGCAATATTTTGAGCCAACATTTATTTCTATGGCTGAATTACGTTCGAATATTAAAAAATTAATGTATTATAAGCGCGCGTATACTACAATAATTATAATTGTATGTCTTTTAAGAAATGGTAACTGTAGAATAAAAAGTTAGTTTGGTATTCAAAGGCGAAAGAATTTTGTAGTCCCGGAGTTTTTAATATTTTTAATAAGCATCTACCTATGTAGTTATAACTACATTTAGTATGGACGGAAACTATAAGTAAATGAATTAGTTCGTTATTCAGGAGCCGTGTGACCTAGATGGTTAGTCTATCGATTGACTTTGTAGTGGACTCACGGCTGCGGGTTCGAATCCCGCTGCAACCATGGACATTTGTGAATGTTAATACTAACCAAATTTAACAAAAACCATTACACCAAATGAGACTGGCTAATTGGATAGCCCAGTCATAATAAAAGAGTTCGTTATTCGAACGCTAATGAACATGAAGTTCTATTTATAATAATTCAATTTCACCGAATAAATGGACTTCATGGAAAATCTAACATGTGGTGAAATCATGTTAGTGCACTTCGTTATATGAAATTTGACTTAATAAACTCTAATGTTTGCGTAACAAAGTTATAATGCTACACATAATTTAATTATAATGACGCTCTGCCTTTCAACTGCACCTACCTTTAAAATAATTTATACATTAACGTTTACGGTATTCCTTAAAGAATCTATAACAAATTGTGAAAAATTAATTTAATTATGTAATTAATCAAAACATTATTTTTTTAAATACATATGTCGAAATCGATTTTCTGTAATTATTTATTATACACAAAAGTAACTGTATTATTTATTCTTGAAGCAAATATTAATCAAAAGTAATTTAGAGTCAGAACAGGAATTTTACAGATAGATACTTACGAAAACAAAAGACGATTGAAAATCGTCATATTATACTGAAAATTTTATTTATTAATAACGTTTAAATCGAATAATTAGTAAACCATTAAATTAAGATCCACAAAGTATAAATTTTAATTTGGTTCGTAATTGATATCTCTGAAACTACTGCTGAAAGTTCACTTAATTACTTAAGCTTTCTTTGGGGATGAACATTAGAACTATGTACGTACATACCTACTTTCATTTTCTTTTTAGCGAAACCTAACCAAATATGAATTTAAAAAAAAATATTGTATTCTTATGTTGTTTATGGTTTTCTTTATTTTCAACTGTTATTAAAAAAATTTATGATCCTATTGGATGGCCACATCGTTCACCAGATCTGAATTTGAAATTAATTGATAATTAATTGACAAAATTAATATCACAAATATAGAAATAACTTATAATGGAATTTAAAATAAAACCTATAATATTTTAAGTGTAAGGTCATTCTGAGAAAGGGTTGAATGTTGTGTAGTGGAGTTGTTGTGGAGTTCACATTTTAAACGTTTACACTGTAGGGATACTAAATTTTACTAGCGTGTTGCTGTTACAAATATTCGTTGGATTCGTCTAAAATTTACAAATTCATTATTTTTATTTCGTTAAATCTGTCAGTAAGCGGATCTATAGTTATAGAAACTTTTTTTATTTGAACTAAGTACATAATATACAGTAATCCCTTAACATTCGCGAGTTTTAACTATGCGCGAAATTTTTATAATTCAATATACTTAGAAATCAAGGTGACAACAAAATCGCATTTTATCAATAAATTTCGACCAAAATCAAAAAGATACATGGAACCTCTACGAGTTATGGAATAGGTAGTCCAAGAAAATTTTTAAATTAAAAATTTCAAATTAAGTTTGGTACCGAAACACCGTATATCACAGAATGCTAAATTTTTTCGCGTATAACACTTTCCCACTATGTTTGGTCAACTTTGAATGTAAAGGAATGATAAATTAATTGACGTACAGCTATAAGAATCAAAATTCCCATTAAAGAAAGCTTCAAACGATCCTTCTAGAAAATTTCGCACTTGAAAAAATACTGTAGGTGCAAACGTTAAAAATAAAATGAAATACCTAATTGTAAGTAAAATAAGAGTGAAATTTTTGCTTGCCAACTTTTGTACTTTAAGCAAGCGACACTTGCGAGAAATCCCGCGCGATTTATTGTCGCTACTATCGCCAATCTAAACATATCGATGTCGTTTTGTCAAAAGGGCGTAACCCACAATTTTTGCAAAAATGAGTTATTCTATCTTATGCATCTATGGCAAATACATCATCTATTAAAATCTGGTAACAATATTCCGATTTTTTCCACCGGAAAAATCGATTTATATTTCCGCGAAACGTATCTACTTATGGCTAACGACGACACAAAATGTGCTCTCCTGGAAAATTTACTTTTTGTGGATTACCCCCTTTTGGCAAAACGCCATCGATATATGCAAATAAAACCCAGTTCCAATTTACTGCGATTTTAGTTGCAAATTTATTAAATTATGAAAACTGAAAGAAAGATGTGGTCCAATAATGGCACTAACACGTTAATCATACTGTATATACCTATATGAACAAATTCCCAGTCTTTATGAGATGTTATTCTACGGCATATAAGTGTGTAACAAACGAACATTCTTTTCTTAATTCTTAGCGATCAAATAACGTAATAAAAATAACAGCAATAATGTAATAAAATAACAATCAAATTAAATATACCATGGTAGAAAAAAATAAATAATTATTCGCATGAAGGAATTGAAGCTCGTAAATGTATACTCTTTTTAAAAATTTTCCAATTTCCATTTAAAAATAATTCCAATAAATTTATTTGACATCTTATTTATAATGGAAACAATTGTTTGAACAAATATTTTCACTGTAAGTCAAATGAATTTATCGATAGATGGAAAAACTGACCATAAAATAAAAAATTACACGTGTATGTAGTAGCTACCTGTTATACCTATATTTAAATACTGTGTCCGCAGAAAGTTAAACACAGTACTCGATATGGAAATAAATTATAGTAAATTTCTTAGAAAATTTTCTGCGTCTTCTCAAACTCGAAATGCACCTGTAAAAATTTGAATATCTCTTGTCATATACAAGACATTCGAAAATATAAAATTGGTCCACAATCAGAAGCAAATCAATCCCTTAAAATATATGAACAATTTTCGATTTAGATAAATTAAGTAATTCATTAATTAAATTTTATTAAACGCCCGTAAGTTTTTTTCTAATTTTGTTAAATTATTAGCTACTATCAAATTCGTTTTAATACGGAACAAATATTAAGTACCTATATATATATATATATATATATATATATATATATATATATATATATATATATATATATATATATAATATATAAATATATATATAAAACTTTAAAAAAACTCGAAAAACTTTAATTTCAATACAGATCATTAAAATTAATTAAAAAAAATAAAGATCACTGTACCTTTCTCCAGCATATCTGTAGTAGCTTCTAAAACACCCATAGAGATAGTCTTTCACCGCCGAAAACGCCAATGTTCATAATCACAAAATGTATGTACATAGTACACTGTCAACGCGATGCGAACGCTACCCACCAAACGTATTAGAACTCTGGCCATTCCCAAAAGTTTGATAAAATTTAGGACACGCCGTGGCCATACAGGTGTGTGATTATGAGCCACCGAGGCGAGGTCGTTATTACCGCATCTGGAAAGACATTAACTTTATTTAAAATTACGAATTTCTCGAAAAACGTAGAGCATCGACTAAAATTGCCGTTTACTAATAGTCCAGGTACTGAGTAGCAAGAGTACGTAAGTGCAAAAACCCTGAACTTTGTGATACAGCATAAAATTTTAGGAATATATTGTATTCACTATACTGACCACAATAATTGTCAGAGCCCTTTCGGAGTCACCCACTAAATCAAAATAACCCCTATTTAATACTCGCGGCGCGTTATAATACAGGGTGTCTAAAAAATGATGAGAAATCTTTTTAGGACATAGAACACGTCAAAACAAAACTTTAAGTTTCTATGAACCTTTTTCCTACGACGCCTCTCCAGATGAGATATTCGCTCTCAAAGTTGAAAGGGAAAAATTAATTTGTTTAAATAATACTTTTATTTTATGAAAGATCCTATGAGAGATGTATGCAAGATATTAAATTTTTATAACAGTAATGAAAGTGAATTTTGAATTTTGGAATTCATGAATTTTTTTAAATTAACCTGTCTTTTGGAAAAAGACCTGAAGTCTTGAAGTCAGTAGCGTACGTATAAAAAAGTTGTTGATAAAACCTAAGGCTTTGACCACTAAAAATGAACATCCTGTATGTTAATTTGAGCAAGACGCCGTGTTTTTGTTAGCCTTAACTGCAGTATTATATGTACCAAATTTAAAGTTATTAAGTTAAGTCGTTAATAAATTATTTTGAGAAAGTATGTGATAATGCCTCCTTTTGAGAGGCTGTATCTCTAAAAGGATGCAATTTAGAATATAAGTAAGTTCAGAAATCTGTTATTAAGCGTTGTACATGCCTTTCAGAGACATCCTCTATAACAATACTGATTACCTAAATGTAAAACAAAGTGAAAATCTCAGTTAGATGGCCGAGGACTGGCGAATTTACCCTTTATACTTTTTTTATAAATATTCGTAATCGTAGTATATTAGATACATAATTATGCAAGTTAAAAATATGCTAAAAACTTATGTATACTTACAGGGTGATTCATAATTAGTGTAACAAATTTCGACATTTTGTTGAGGAGGCCATTCTGAGTAAAAAAATGTCATACGAACATAGGTCGTATTTTAAGTAGTTACAGAATTACAACATACCAAAGTTTTACTAGTTTGGTAACAAGTGCTTAATGTCTAATTATATTTCAAAAAACAAAACATACACTAGAAATTAACCATTTATTAACATTTAATTCAAAAACACAAGAGAACGTACGATTTATAAGATGTGCTCCGTAAGCCTCAATACAAACACACCTACGAATCGTTGAATCATAAACACGAACTACGGCATTGTCATCGCGAATGACAAACAAATTACAAAGTTTGTAGTTTGTCAACAAATAACTTATTGCCAATTATTATAATAGTGTTTTGTTTGTTATATTGCTACTATACATTCATAAAACTTTAATCTCTTATAGTTTTGCAATTGCAACGAACTGAAATAGGACTTAGGTTGATATATAATAACATTTTTTACTCAAAATAATTTCACCAACAAAATGCCGAAGTTTGTTAAACTCATTACGAATCACCTTGTATATTTTAGTTTTGAGGCGTTTCACAGTTCCTACACGTATTGTAGGTGTTTTTCATCAAAATTATAAAAAGTCTATTATAATATCATTATTACACAAAAAGCATTTGAAAGGCAAAATGTAATTTTTCTCATTTTTTTAATTGGAAACACCCTGTAGATTATTACACAGTAGATTAGCCCTTTCGTGGGAGCTTCATAATGAAATTTAAGGTTTTAAAGGTAATTTTTTTTTAAATTCGGCGCATAATTTAAATCGGTTCATTTTTATCTATAAAATTAAATAAACTTACTTTTAATTTAGAATATTTTCTAATAGTATAGGTAAAGAAAATGTTAAAAAGAAATTAATTAATTAACACGGTTTCCAAACATTATTTTTCGATGTAGGTATTCTACCTACGTATGTTTATCAAATACAGACTAAATATTAGCACATTATCAAAATTAGGATTTAATTAAAGTCGATAATATCAATCTCTCTAATATTGATCGGCATGTTCGATATTAATTTGCCCTATATTACGTCTATCGGTACCAATATTTACCAATGAACATTAAACTAATTACTAGTAACTACGTCATTGGAAATACCTAATATCGAAATTGTATATTTATTAAAATACGAATAACAAACTAAATCGTATCTATGATATAATTCAGAACAGAATAACTTACCAATGCGATGTTTAAAGAAGGAAACTATACATCACAGTTACTTATTGTCAATACTATTTATTTAAAAACGGAACTTAACAAAATACTGAAAATTATCTTAATTACAACCACGCCGTACACACGCGACACTAACAATGACTAAAGGAATGAAATCACATCTGCATTAAAAAGTAACAACCTGTTTGAAAACCTTCGGATGTTGTCTGTTTTTTAGCACTCCGGCGTAATTTTTACAAAATTACATTATTTAATCAAAAAACTTTAGGTCACAGTAGTAAGTTTGTGATTAGTACATATTCAAAACAGGTATATTTTAATTTTCTTAAAACGCGAAAGCACAACAACGTCCAATATGTCAAACATTTATTTACAACTAACTTATTACCAAAACTATTGCCAATCTAACTCCAGCGTAGAAACTAGAAAAAAACTGTGTTGCAAAAATCTAAATGTTTATACGCAATCTAAAATTATGAATAATTAATCCGAATCAATAAAACATATTATTTAATAATTTATTAAAAATAATAATTTTAAATGAATCACTTTTTAAAGGCGTGCTTTCTATAATTTTTATAAAACCCACTTAGGGAGGTATTCGATTACCGCATTTTTTTTAAATATATCCCACGCCCGTACGTGACAATTCTAATTATTTATATAGTAATCGTGAATTTAATTAATATTATAGTAGCTCTAGATGAATTTTTTTAGTTGAGTTTTTTCTAGTTGGAAAAAATATAATTATTCAAATAAGTATACAGGGTGATTCAAAACCCCATTTAACGAAAAGTAAGAAAACAAAAACAAATCATATTCAATAATGAATGTATATGTTCGCAAAAATGTTGATAAGTATAAACATAGATCCATAAGTGCTTTATAAGGGCACTATCGTTCATGGAAGGTGGCACCTAAAACCGTACCTTTATTTTATATTTCGGGAACCGCTTAAATTATAGCTACGCATTTTAGTATATGAATTACGTTTATAAAAGTTACTTTTACGAACTAATGATTAAAAATTACTGTAATCAAGAACATACTGACGAAGAGCAGTTGAATATATTGTTGCTTATTTAGAATGCTTCACGTACAGTATATCCAATATACAATGTTTCGATTTCTTCCGCCGGAAAAATCGATTTGTATTTCCGTGAAACGTATCTGTTTATAGCTACGCGACAACATAAAATGTGCTCTCCTGTACAATTTACTTTTTGTGGATTAAGTTACTCTGCAAAAACTGCGTCGATATATTCTTAATAATTTTTAAAGGTGATAAAATATAAATATGGCAGCTATAGATTTCACCATGAAATCTGAGAAAAATAAACAAAGCTGCATAATTTTTCTCAGATTTAGTGGCGTTTACTTAAGCTATATATTTATAAGTAGGTACCTATATTATTTTAAATCTATAACGCAAAATTTAGGAAGTGTCAAAGTTTTGTGATCACTAGTAACAAAGCGAGGCCTTCATATATCTTCCAGTTGATAACATTGCTTAAAGAAGTTTCATAAGAAATATATTGCGCAATACCTGGTACATTGCATCGAAAAGATGAAACGAAGTATAGCAAATAGTTACTTTTTAAGCTAATCTTGCTGTCGTCATACTGTATATAGTACATTGTAATATGTTAGATACATAACACATACTAATGTACAGATCCCTTAAAAGTTGCAGTTAATTACAAAAAAAAACAAATTTCGCTATTACACGTAACAAATGTTAAATGACTTTCCTGTTCTTTTTTTTAAATGTGGACAGTTTAACCAAAACAAACCGGGGTGGTGGTGGGCCACATCCTCTTCTTCCGTTTTCTCCTTTTCATTTTAGCAGTTCAAACGATACTGCGAAATAGTTCATTTTTCAACTTTAATCGTGTTTAACAGTGCAATTTTGTCATCTAACCCCAAAATATTTTTATAACAGTTATATAAAAGTTTTATAAAAGTTATATATTACTGCTCAAATCTTATTAGGCCCTGAAATAAAATAAATAAACAGTAATATTCAAAATATTATTATGAACAACTTTTGCTACGGAAACATTTTTCTAATATGATTATTCACCGAACTAATGGGGAGGTGCTACTATCTTAACTCACCCTGTATAGCGAATTTGCTATATAACATATTTTTTTGGATCCCCGTGACACTTCGTTATATGTAAGTTCGACTGTAATTACCTATAGGTAATTTCTCGATAAGGTTTGTTATTTTAAAAATGTCTTTGTTACACGTATTATGCAAAATAGTGTATTTCGAAAGAGATATTATTTATTACAAATCCGTTATTAATTCAATTTTTCTCCATGCAATTTTTTTTACCTGTGTTTTTCAATTGAGATTTATTTGAACAAGATGTACATATGTATTAATTTTTGCAATCAGTTTTTATAAAAATCATACTTATTGTTTAATGTTTAACAAAGGGCGAAGTGTAATGTATATAATATTAAAAATCAAATACGGTTCTTTAAAAATAACTGTACCTACTCAAACAGAAATTTCTAATAATGAAAATTACGTAACGAATTATCCATCGATGTGATTTATTTTTAATGTATGCTTGATTGCATAAACACACTATCTTATCAACACATTTCAGTATAAAAGGGAATTCACAGGCTATCTCTTTGTATCAATAAAAACTTAAACTTTCGGTCATTAGACAGACATACGGAAACTTTGTAGGAGAGCACATTTTGTGTTGCCACGTTTTATGGAAATACAAATCGATTTTTCTGGTGAAAAAATCGGAATATTATTACCAGATTTTAACATATTATGTCACTGCTTTACTTATTGTTAGATGCATAAGATAGTCAGAACAACTAATTTTTGCAAAGTGGCGTTGACAATTATCTGCCAAAACTGCGTCGAATTATGTATTAACCCAGTATCTAATAAAAGAATAGAAAGGCGATAAAAGTAAAAATCGCTTCTATAAAATTTTTCAATAAAAATAGAGAGATCAATATTTACAGAAAGCTCGCATTACCTCGAAGACGTGAGCAGAGCTAATCTTGGTCGTCTTTGCCATAACACCCTGCAACACAAACACGCACGGATTCCTTAACGGCCTCCCATATTGCGAATTCCGGTAATCCGATATCAGTCCCGATTGAGTTACGTCCGTGTATGATACGGATACCAAATAAACGAAAAATGTCATTAGGCCGGCGGCGTTCAATTAAATTAGGTAAACCTGTCACACGGTAAAATTTGTTGCGTCCGAAAGTAAAGCGATCCCATAAAACGAGAAACAACAAATCATTCGAAGAAACAAACAACCGTTCGAGGAAATAAAGGATAGGGACCATCGGATAAATGTCTCAATTTGTCCCGCTCATTTTCCGCGTATTTGAAAGACTCATTTATATTATAATATAAAAAATTCGATAATCCCGAATCGTCGACCTTAATGTCTACTATAAATTTTCCACCAAAAGCGAAGCAACGATAGAGCAATTGGTGTGAAATTCATTTGTCCCCTCTTGGTCTTAATCAATCCTCATAATACAAAGATAGAACGCCGCAATCTCTAAGAGTTATTGTCGTGCTCGAACAAAAGTCGGACGAAGAAAGTTGATTGGGTCAAAAGAATACAGTACTTTATAAAGGAGGTGAATTGAGATGACAAATAACTCAGATTATGATGAAGCGCGGCTGACGACGCTGGGCGCCGAGACGAGGTTCGAGCGGAAGTCATCCGTCATCCACCTCGCTCGTCTCGATCATCCGAACGTCGCTTCCTAAAGCTGAATTAAAACGTCGAAACTTTCTACACGATTTTCATGTTAATACGGTCAAGTTCTTTGTTAAAAACAAATGGACTGGCACATATAGCGTAAATTCGAAAAAAAAAACGTCAGATCGCTTCAGTCCATAAATTCCTTAAATCAAACTATAAAAAACAAATTTTTGGCATGCGTCATATCAATTTCACATTAGATAGAGATCGATCACTGAAGGAAATTGAATTGTCGACTGAAGTGTCCCCCTTTTATTATTTCTTAGGTCTGCTGACCATCCGCTAGGGAGTCTTATTATAATAGCATTTGGAGAGTGACAAAGATATCTGCCTGTTCGCGTCGTCAATGGCACTTACATTTCAAACCAATTTTACACGCTTCAAATACCACGCTTTTACAAAAGTCCAGTTGAAAGTTTGATATAGGGCGCAATTCGACGGAAATGGAAATACAATTTTTTATAACTGAATCTTCTTCGCGAATTTTTTTTTACTAATACTAATACTAATCGTTTACTAATCAAAAATGAATCTGCATAGTAACATTCTGGGTGTTATTAAAGTACCTATGTACTCTGGAATTACAATATACCGTCGTAGTATTTATTGCGCTCAATTTATTTCGTCTAAGTATATTACGACCTATTTATCACAGTACCTTTCTATAGCCATGTAAAATAAACAGATCCCCTACGAGAAGGGGTGATTTATCAAAACCCGAAAATTAAATTACTTATGTGTTATCGCCAAATTTAAATTAGCATACGGCATAGCAATGTGTAAAATGTACAGTTAAACACAAACACGATGATTTTTAACTCAAAAAAATAATTCCGATTATACGGTAGATATGTGTTTTTCCCGCATTTTAAGCGACGTTTACTATTTAACAGGAAATGAAGTTAAATTATAATTTTTTAATATAAAAGTGTTTCGAAAAAATTACAAAAGTCCACGTGGTAACTGTTAGATCTGGCGTTAAATATAAATAGGTACACGATCCTGAATTATGTTAAACTTTAAAGTTGTGGGGTTTCGAAGGTTTTGCTAGCATTAAAAAGGTCTACCTATTAAAAGTTATGCAAACACATACATATTTCACCTACAACTTGTTTAAAAACAAACCAATAAATTACAGAAAACGATAAGCTATCCCTTTAAAACTAAATCGGATGTGTAAACTAAAGCGCAAAACTTTAAACTTGTAGTGTACTAAAACAAAGAGCAGTTTGAATTGGCATACTTTGTCAAGAGACTTATATGCTAAACAATAGCAAAAAATCTTCCCCTTTACATATGCAATCGCGAATGTATGGTAATGGAAATCCAACAGTCAATGAAATATGAATAGCGCATTAGAATAATTGACAGTAAACACATTTATAAAACTTTTTTATACCGGACACGCAAATAACTTGTTTTTTTTTAAATTATAATAAATTAATAGCTATAAAAACTCCCTCGAAGCTTACCGCTAAAATTTAAACAAAGCCCCGTCTTAAAATTCAAAGATAACGAAACCAAACAAAAATTCATGCAAATTACGGGCGCCGAAAACCTAAAGATAAGTATTTATTTAGATCCATTTGGCTGAAAAGATATGCAAATATGAGTTATAATATAGATTGCGTGAATATTTCAGTTTCGATTCCCAAGGGAGGCAAATACAATTCCTAATCTAAGACGACGCATCGTAAAAAATACAATATCCAACCAGAAGAATCCGGGGGAAGTTTCTTATACAGATACTGCCACAATCAACTTTAAATTGGATTGTTTAGGGCCAGTGCTCTTTACATGTGTGAATAGATTAGGATTATGGAGCGACTGGCCCTTCGGGTACTAAAATTCGGATAGTAAACCCGCGCGCCAAAATGATTTACGCGAGCTTTATTCAAACACGATCGTATAACGCGGTTTATGGCTTATAACGAATTTAACTTTAAGGGATCGTCCTGATTTTGTTGTTGTTATATTTCGAGTACGTATAAATATGTTACGGTTAACGCTGAACAAAAACATTTCTTATAATGTTCTATTGAAATGTAGTAACTATTACGACCCTCAATATACATAAGTATACTCATAAATAACAGTTTTATACATACTCGATTTTTATAAAATCAAACGAAACTTAAAATCAGTTTCAATTGTGTAAATTATGTATAAAATAAATATTAGTAGAAAAATATGGGACTTCAAAATATACATTAAAAGGCTCGCAGCTCCCGTAATCCACTCTTAATATTTAAGTCTTTTGAATCCCATATTGCTTTACAAGCTAGATTCACTCGATAAATAATTCTAAGATTTAAAACAATGGATCGTTTCATGCCAAATCAAACAATCAAGATCTCAACTTCATCATATTTGGCACAATCGTAGTACCAGTAAAGTTGACAAAAACTGAAAAATCTCAGGTTTTTGAACTCATAATTTTTGAGATATCGATATTAAAAGAAACAAAAATCGCACAAAAATGACATATTTTGAACATCTTGTGACATTTTAAATTTTTTAAAATGTCATGTTATAAATCTCATTTGAGTTCTAGCCCTGAAGATGGTTGCGGAGTAGACCGCTGAAATATTAGTATTGAAGCTAGGAAGGCCAGGTGGGTCTCCACTTTTGGCTGTCCAAGATATGTGGGGGGAGTGAGTGCGGGCCACATATCGAACTCTGGTGGCTGGAAAGATCTGGATGGGGTTGTTGTAGTTTTGGACGGTCCAGAGTACGGGAGAGCCAAAAGGGGTGAAGCACTATTCTATTTTAAATGGGCTTTAATTTGATTTGACTGACGATGAAGATTAGGCAGGTGGAAATCTCAGAAAAAATTGAAACTTTGCAGGATTGTAATACTAGTCGACCCTAATCAAGAGCCGTATTCCGTTCGTGCTCTTACGCGGTTTAAGAGGGTGAAATCCACACTTGAAAATTGGATTTTTTTTCGATTTTATTTATTATCTGTGAAACAACAAGAGCTATCGCCAACAAACTATATATTTTTGTAAATGACTATTCAAGACCTACATTATGATATAAAAATTAGGGGTGAAAATTTTTTGTATTTCGGTAAAACGTATTTTCTTATATGTAGCTACGTTACAATAAAAAATGTGCGCTTCTGTAAAATCTACTTTTTGTCGTTTACGATAATCTGCCACAACTACCGTCGATATAGTTACTGTTACTTTGAGGCGATGCCGACGATTATCTACATAATTTTCTTCTTCAACAGGTAGTAAAAAATTCGAGATTCACATACATGGGTTTTTATTGTAGTTACTCAAGTGAAGAAACGTTCGTATCTTACTTATTAGACTTATTGTTAGAAGTAACTGCAACAATTACTTCTCCAAAACGTATTTATGTTTTAGTGAATGATTCAATATATATATACAACTGTCTGAATGCGATCTAAACTTACTACAGAACGATTTTTAATTTATTTAACAAAAAATTTAACAGAATGCAGGTTTAGGGCAAATCTTTCCATCTTCTGATAAATTTATCTGACAGATATGTACTATGAAAACGATTGTTCGAACAAAAGTTTCTACAGGAAATATCTGTCAGATATAATCAGAAGATGGAAAGATCGGCCCTTATTATAATTAATCACATCGATATGTATAAGTTACTCTGGGTTTTTATTCCATAGATTCCATTTTGTCAACAACCACAAGTTGTTAACATGACAAGGTATAACACACTAACACGAGTGGTTACGAGGGTACTGTTATAACAGTAGTTATACCATTTGTCGCTAATTTTACAATTATTCGGCTGATTTGTTGTAATAATTGAACAATTGACAAACCAGATACTGTAGAATATAAATTTCGAACAAGTTACTGAATAATTATACCTATTTAATATAATGTCTTGGAATTTAATAGCTAGATTTTTATCAGAATGTTTACTAGATAAGCATAAATATTTTCTGTACTGAAATGAAGTGTGGCGTGGACAAACTTGTATACTGGGATACTGAAATAACGTGTAGATAACATACTTGTAAAATTGTATTTAGCTTTTCTGTGCGAGTGTAATCATCCTCTTAAATAGCTTCATTTCCTTTGGTAATTCACTAAAAAGTAATTGCAAGAGTTTATTTTCATGATGTAAGCGGAATTAGATCAAAATTGTATGAAATTGCTTGTAATATTAACTGCCGTTTTTGCGACTTAATTCTACGTAACATTTTTAATTGCATACTTAATTTTAAAAATAAACCGATATGTAACCGATATGATAGAAATAATTATGGTAATATTAGTGGTATTGATCACCAGGAATAGTTATCTATCAAAGTTAAAGTCTCGTGTTTCATTTAATATACTCATCAACTATAATAATGCCCAGAATAATTATGTGCAGCAATTAATTTGTGTAGTACACGTATTATTATTAGTGTTATATATATATATACAATATCAATATAGACAGTGTAACTCAATTTTTCCGATCTTTTCAAATGTGTAAACGAATTTCAAAAATTGTGATATACAGGGTGTCTAAAATTCCATAAACAACGTAATATTCTGACTTAATTACGGACCTGTAATTTTACTTTGGAATATAGTTTTATGTCGTGGAAATAATAACATATGTGTGAATTTAAAAGTATATTTTAATTCGTTTCAACTCAATAATATTCTTAATTAAATAACAAATTATGTATTTTTCTAAATTTTATAGCCAGAATTTTGTCATAAATTAATTTTGAATTTAAAACTTTTCTACTAAAATAAAATGCGCACTTACAAAAAGTATAGTTTAACTCAATTTTTTCCGCACTCTTCAAATATCCAAACGAATTTTAAAAATTTGGACAAAGTTGTTTGGAAGTACAAGAGTTTGTTATTGTTTTTGAAAGTCGGACCTGAATTTCAATTTTGATTATTATACTAGACGACTGCGGTATTGAAACAATACATGTCTACCAAAAATAAAGAAAATATTCAGAGTGGTTCGAAACTTGGGGCTTATGAAAGAAATGGGTAAACTCGATCAAACGGTTATTAAGTATCTGAGACCCAATAACCATAGGTTATTTGGAATCGCTTGGGTGCCCTCTATTTAGAGTCAACTATGTACATTTACCTGTATTATTCAAGGATAAATTAGAAGAATAGTTTTATCTAATTTTATTGTTTTCCTATAATGCTTCGCACGTTGCAGCAATTTAT
The DNA here is from genome assembly GCA_036326145.1 of Rhagophthalmus giganteus. Taxonomy (NCBI): domain Eukaryota; kingdom Metazoa; phylum Arthropoda; class Insecta; order Coleoptera; family Rhagophthalmidae; genus Rhagophthalmus; species Rhagophthalmus giganteus. Next base: position 4,799,195 of record JARFJA010000075.1, on the reverse strand, counting down.
ATAGGACGGATCTGGTTTACTTCAAATTCAATTTGCACTTTTTAGCAGTAAACGAAATTAACTTAATGAGCACCGTTAGGTGACAAAGTGGATGCCTATTTGGCGACTGCAATACATGCATCACCGCCCCTAATTGACTCCTGGTCTTTATCTCTATAGTGACACCTGACACCGGTTTCCACTTGACATTTTTTTCAATCTGCTGCAGTAGATATTTCGTGAGAATTTATTATTTTTGGAATATTCAACGACATTTCAAACACACGCTAGACGCGCTACAACACTTTTAGATAAAGATAGATCTTAAAATACTATTGTCTCAAATTAATAGAAATGACACAAATTGCGAATAAAATAAAGTTGGTTAGTTCCCTAATTCAAAATTATTGAAATTATTGCGGCCATCGATCTCAGTATGATTTAATTAGCCGTTTAAATTAAGAAAATACATGTGTAGCTCATATAAGGTATTAATAAAATTACAATATAATTTCTAACCGTTCGAAAGTAAAATGCAAGTTATTGGACCGTGATCTAATACGTTTGGTCAGTGTAAAATAGATGACGTCGAGACGATAGGCGCCACCATTGACGCTGCACCTTTTGTCCTTTTCCTCAAATTCCTACTTCCTTTTATCGTTATTTGGCAGCTTTTAAATTAAAACGACTATAAAAAATATTACCTAGTTGAATTTTTCAGCAAAAACATTTTAATATTTGTATATGTATAAAATTATATTAAAAGAATAATGCTATAAAAGAAAATGGCAATATTAGCGCCATTTTCAATTGTCCGGAAAAGGCATTTCTGCTCGTGCCGGATTCGACTTATTTCGTCCGCTTATTTATTTGTGCGGAGATGATTGCTATATCTTGTTCATATTTATGTTAGAAATAACACTTATTTATAATGGGATTCTGCTGGAAAAATATTTCCGTATGCTATTTATAAATTTTACACCCCCAACGCGAAGAAAAGAAAAGAAATTTTTAAAATAACTCAATGTACTAAATAGTTCGAACGAAAAATAAAACCGCTAAATTAATTCATTTACTAGCCACGAGTTTAGTGGTTTACCCTTGGTGTCGCCCTAGGGTGCGATACAATGTGATAAATTCTTGTATAGAAATTGTCACGTTTCGTTTAGTTATTCTAAAAATTATTACCCTATCTGTATTGAGTTAAAATTCGGCGTTTTTGTCTAAATTTTAGTTAAATAAATTGCTATTATACGCACTCGTCTAAAATTTAACCATTCTTTTTGTCCCGTTAAATCAAGACAATAAAAATTGCAGTTATTTACAAAGCACGTATACAACAAAGTTATATCCTATCACGTAGAGATTTGATAGGTGGAAATTACAGTAAATAATCGCTATCACTGTATGGGATTATATTTAGAAAATTTTCTCGTTTTTCGTAAATACTCCCACAATTTCGTAGAAACTTTCCAGAAATTAAAATAACTTTTCTCGACAATTATAATTCAAATTTTAAGATTGAAAACAACAATATCTTATTTAAACCTTATACAGAGTGTTTCATAGGTAAATATACATACGTTAACTGTAAATAGAAAACACCTAGACGTATTTTATTAATTTTGCACGTTTCTTTCATAAACCCTAAGTTTCGAACCACTCTGAATTTGTTTGATTTTTGGCAAACGGGTATTATTTCAATAGTGCAGTCGTCTAGTATAATAATCAAAATTAAAATCCAGGTCCGACTGTAAAGAACAATAACAAACTTTTGTACTGCCAAAACAACACCATGTATATCAAAATGTTTAAAATCCGTTTAGATATTTGAAAAGAGCGGAAAAATTGAGTTAGACTGTATTACTTTTTGTAAGTGCGCATTTTATTTTATTTGCGCATATCTTGGGCTCATTACAAAGAAAATTTTAAGACGAATACATACAATTGATTAAGTACATATCGATAGCGTTTTGCCAAAAGGACGTAATCCACAAAAAGCAAATTTTACAGGAGAGCACGTTTGTGTTGTCGCGTAGCTATCAGAAGATAGATTTCACGGAAATACAAGTCGATTTTTCCGGTGGAAAAAATCGAAATATTGTTACCAGATTTTAACAGATGATGTCTTTGCCCTAGATGCATAAAATAGTCAGAATAACTCATTTTTGTAAAAAGTGTGGGTTACGCTCTTCTGGAAAAATGCCATCGATAAACAGTGACCGGCATAAAGTTGGACACAAATGGAAAACGTTTTATTTGAAATTTTTCAGAAAATTTTATCCTTCGTAAAAATTTCTGCATAATTTCAAATTCAAAATACACATGTCAAAATTTGAATACAGCCTTTCGTATACGAGGAACTTTCAAAAATATGAAATCGGTTCCAAAGTATGGTCACTTGACCATACTTCAAAAGGTGAAACGGTAATTACCCTTATTTTTAAAAATTCACAAAAATGTTTGAAAACGTTTTTTATAATTGCAAGAATATGTCAAATACCATAATCACTTTTTTCAAATTTTTTTCTTCCTTTTAGCCTACTTTTTTCATTTCTCTATATGTATTACGTAAAACGAATTTATTTGAAATTGATTTATTATTGGGTAACATAAAAGTGTATTATCGAATTTAACTTTTGATCACACAAACACCTATTTAACGAATGTTATTGAATAATACAAACAATGTATGTAATTACATTCAAATAATACAAATAAAGAACAAACCTTGACAATTTAATTCTTAGATAGAAAAAAATAGACCAAAAAGTAAAAAATATTTTTAAAAAAGTGATAAGTATTTCGTATTTAATATCTTCTGGTAATTCTAAGAAACTTTTTCAAATTAAGTTTTTGTGTATTTTCAAAAATATGGGTACTTTATTTTTGAACCGATTTCATATTTTTGAACGTCACTCGTATACGAATGGTTATATGTAAAATTTGACATGTGTATTTTGAATTTGGAATTATGCAAATTTTTGCAAATAATAAAATTTTCTGAAAAATTTCAAATTTCTATTTGTGTTCAACTTTATATCGCTCACTGTATAATTAAAATACGATCGTAATAGATAATTCAGGCCTGTTAGATGATTATGTCAAAAACAGTGACGTGAACGGCTCCCAACTACTCGCGAAAATTTTTTTTCCCGCGACAATAATTTTAATTATGAGTTCAAAATTTAACAATCCGTTTAGCTGTAAAATCATAATTAATATTTACGATAACGAAAAATTATCAACAAATATCACACAATCGACGACTTAAAAAGTTGAAGATTTTCCACTAACGAAAAGCTAAACTGCGACCCTAATTTTAATTGTAAAAAATTATCCACCGTATTGGTTTTAAAATAATAATTAGTATCCATAATAACTTTACGAATTCCATTAAAATTTAATTTTAACTAATCCGATATTCTAAGAAAGAATAACCAACCGATACTGACTTACGTCGACAGATAACCACACTTACAACACCTACAATAACGTTTTTTCTATAGAAGTATTAACTAATTGATATCGTAACTCAATAAAATCTAAAGGAGAGTGATCTAACGACGCATGTAAGCGCGAGCTCCTTTGACGCGCGTAGTTACAGATACCGTGTTTGTTTATCACTATTGACATATTTATGTTAGTTATCGATGAACAGAATCGTTCTCGACTCTTCCAAACTGAAATTGACCTTTTTTACCTACTTTGTTTGCAGCTAATAAATATTTTACGTAACAAATAGATACAGATTGTGGGAATTTAGTCATCTGCTTGGCACACACATATTTAAGAAATTATTGAAACGAATCAGAGATAAGAAAACATCGCTATTTCCTATAAAATTGCCTATAATTTGTATAACTTGATTCAAAATATATTAACACATACATATATCATTCGTTAAATCAGATTGTTTTTATGAATAATTGTTGTTGATATGTACAACTTGGCAGTTTAGTAAAAAACCTTAAAAATTTAAATATCGGTTTTAATACGATCGGTAATACCAACTTATTCGAGTTCAATTCTTTACATCAATCCTAGCAACGGTAGGTAAATATTATCTATATAAGGGTCGACATAGGCATTCTTTCTTACCTTAAATTCTATTTTACAGTTCTAATTGTAAGCTGCAGTAGTTGCACATAATGTTTGTAAATCAGCCATGTTAACTTAAAATCGTAAACGGAGTGTATACGGCTCGATTAGGATTCAGTTTTGAATCTACGACTTAGAACTGTACAGGTAAAACTTAAGATAAGAAAGAGTGTCTATGCCGGCCTAAAGAACATAATTATTATGTAGTAGATATTTATTTTTATTGTGAAAGTTAAACAGAAGACTTTAACTTCAAATAATTCAATATCGCCAACTATTTTACCATTTGTTATTATGTATCATTAGTCAAACAATCTAGTTACCTATCGCTATTTTAACGAATTTTTCTTTACTCGCCAACAATGTACAACTAATTACTCTTGTAACATTAATATATACATTTTTTTACTTAATAATAGGTATTAATACGTAATTAAATTTGTTATAATTTCTATTTTAAAATACAGCAGTAACAACCTTAATTATATTTTTTCCGTATTCTACCCTACTTCAGTCTTTGTTTATCGGCTCGTGTTCTTTGACTTTTACCGGTAACCGCTAGAAACCAACGCGCCTAGGCGCGTCTGGACGATCCTCAACGATCTTAGCCTATCTCACGGCTCGTTGTTTACACGAGCCCGGAACGTGAAACCCCATGGTGGTAAAAATCTAGACGATCTGCATCGCGCCACTTTACCCCACGGCGCGTGTGATATGCAATCCTGCACGATCCTCTGTGAGCCACGCGCCATGGTATCGCGCCAAAAAAATGGCACTTTTATAATATAACGAATACTTACTTTACCTATCAATTATATTTTAAATAGTTATAATGACTGTGTCAATAAGTTACTTAAGTGAACATTTTTATTATCATAATTATAACAGAGCTACACCTAAACTTTTTATAGTAGTAATTAACAACAAAACCAATTATATTGGAGGTTACTTTTTTCCATAAAAGAGAGATTATATCGATAATTACCTAACAAAATCGAAAATTGCCCGACAAGATTTTTAGAATAAGATTATATAGCTAGAGGGTTTTATTAAATATAGTAGTAGGGTCCTAATTATCAATTTATCAGTACACGTAACTGAAAATCAACGAACAATCGTGTGATGTAAATCTAATTCAGCATATGCCAAACACAAACGCAACGATTTCACGGTATAGTAATTATTCTAAAGCATAAGAGTGAACTAATATCAAACTATTTCACTATTCACCTGATTTTACGTTGTTAGAGAACATTAAATTCAGTAATTTGAACTGGACTGCCCATTAAATGTCTTACACTTCAATTTAAGTCCAAAAGTCCTTATTCTTATTATACAATATTTTAGGTTTCGACTGCATTCATTGCCTATAACAAGAGTTATAATTATTAAAAGAAACGGTTAACTATAAATAATTTTGCATTTTAATATATAGTCTGGGGTACTCCGAGAAGACGACTCGGAAGATCAAAAATTCGCTTACGCAAATTAAGTAACGCATGAGCTAGAGAAAAATTACAATATCGACTTCCTTAAAATAAAGTTTGAATACGTCGATAATAAGATGTCTTTGTTTAACAGTTGTTAGAAATAGTCGGGGTTATAAGCGGCAACTGTTGCTAAAACTGCTGCGTGTGAATTCCAATAAAGCCACAACGGTAAATAATTTGTAATTACTATTTTTGGAGCGGCTTTGTATTTTTATTTTGATACTCCGTATCAGTTTATTTTTATAAGCTTGCTTTAATCGTTTTTGAAGTTAGTTCGTTCACTGTGCATACCTATACTATTGTACAATATGTATGTATGTATGTAAATATTGTACTATCCTACAATCAGGATAGGAGAAGTTTACACATAAAATGATACTATCATCTCGTAAGTGCTTAGTATAATAACGAAAATGAAGCTGTTTGGGATTTGTAGGTATAAACTTTCTCTAAAAAACGTAAAATTATTACAAAAATAATTTTTCGGATATGTAATATTTTGATGACTGAACTAATTATGAATATTATACGATTGAGCAGGAGATGTGCTCGCCAAAAAGGTTATCAATAGGAAAGACACAGTAGCAAAACAATTCTGTTCAACAATTCTGTAAACTTCTGTTTACATTTAATAATTTATAACAATGTGCAGCACAGTGAAATGGCGATGAATGGGATAGTATAGTGGGCCAATAAATAGATTTATTTAGGGTAAATAAACATAAAATTAGCTTCTTTCCCTCCCGTATATGTCAGAATTTCTTGAATATCTTTTCATATGTGCGAATTCAAGTGGAAGAATGCTTTTTATTGTAACTTTTTTGTTAATAAAATATCTACTATAAAAATTAAACTAAACTAAAATACCTATAAGATTTTGCTTCTCGTATACATTCTATTGTTAGTAAATACATACATATCTACTTTCCATTCAATACTTTTTAAATAACTGAGGTTTAAATGCGGGCATTTTTGAAATAAGGATAGGTACAAATCACGTTTTACAAAACATATATTGCTGTAATAACTTTAAACATTTTAACGACTTTTTAAACCATTATGAAATTCAGCATAACTGTATAAGAAATAACGCATCTTTCAATATAAAGATACGAGCTTTCGAAGTCAAGGGTCAGAAAATTTAACTCCGACTATAATTTTATTATTTATAAAATGTTGAAATTTCAAATAATAGGTAGGCAAGTATTAAGAGCTAAATATCAGCTATGGTTTATGTATAGATATTATAATACCGGTATACATTAGATATCATTGATTTCAATCGACAATATTTATTTCGAAATAACTTGAAATAATAGCTAGTGTGTGGGTATTTTCTCTGACAAAAACTTAAATCAAAAACTATAAAGTGTAGCGACTTCAAAAGCAGAATCAAAATATATGGTTAGGTACTTTAATTAAATAATTATATAAATTAGCAAAAAAATTGAAAAAAAATTTAGTCTAAATAAGAACACCATAAGTACATGCTTTGACTATGTAGTCCTTCTGACACACTTCCAAAGTTTTCTAATTTTCAATATAGGTACATAATTTAATTAAAAGTGCCATACTTAATTGTCGGGAAAAATATACGTGGCGCTTTTTGATCCGTTCCCTGTTCATCTGTGTGAAAGTACAAAAGGTGTTAGGATCAAATTTTTTCATGCAGGTAATCATCTGCAAGGACTTTTCAACACTTGGAGAAGTTTTACTGAAATGTTGGGAAAATGGAGTCTTAGTGATACACTTCTATTTACAAAACACTTCCATAGTTTATTCGCATTCGATATTAGTCTGTGAATTCGAAGTTTAGAACCCAACCAAAATCAATTATGTTCAGCAATAGTAATTTTGAGAAACAAAAAAAATCCTGTTTCCGCACTTCATTTACATTTTAATCGTTATCTGAACCTTAGATAAAATTAAAGCTTATTTTCTGCATGTAGGTAGGTACTTTAAGAGCAAATATTGTTAATATCAGAATTTAGTGGAAACTTCATTGATGATTGTAAACTTTATGCTAATTTTCAATGTAAATACTTAATTTAATTAAATCCGTCACAATTACTTGATAGGAAAACTGTGTGGTGCCAGTTGATCTTGTAACTGTCTATCTATATGAAAGGACAAACAGTTCTTAGACCAAATAGTACCATGCAGTAATTCATTGTATTCTTCAACACTCTGAGCAGTTTTACGAAAATGTTGTGAAAAATATGTCACGATGTTACACTTCTATCTAGAAAATACTTTCAGAATTTATTTATATTAGATACTAGACTGTGAATGTAAAGATTAGAATACAACAAAAATCAATTATGTTTAGTAATAGTAATGGTTTAGAAACAAAAAAAAATCCTGTTTCCGCACTTCATCTACAACTTAATCTTTATCTCAACCTTAGCTAAAATAAATACTTATTTTCTGTATATAGGTAGGTACTTTAAGAGTAAACAATTTCACACACACACACACACACACGATTCCGGTCGCAATTTTGATATTTGGTATTTGCATTTATAACTTGAGGATACATTCTTGACAGTCCACATACCTTCGTAAAAAAAATTTCAATAAACAGGTATAAACTTTTTCAATAATTTAAAAAACTAGAAATCAGTGTGTGTTGCAAAACTACAAAAAAACAAATTTAGATTAGTATTAGTCTATTGAGAGGTAATTAATTTGATTTTCAAATTTAACATATTGACTGCCACTACCAAAAGTTTGAGAACGGTTTCAGGCCATATAGAAAGTTGTGCTTATTGTGACTTAGGTACACAAGAAAAGTAGATATGAGTCACACGTGGCTCACAAGGCCCAACAGTAGGATCATTAGATTGTGATTCACACATGGTGGCTCACATGGCAGTCAACGTATTTAAATAAATATTCTATTATTCATTTAATTATTACTATTAATTCATTTTAATTATTATTAAGTGTAGGTATATATTATACCTGAGTTTGTTTATTTGTTCGGTGTACTCCGAGTTGCTCCTAAAATGAAATAGTGCTACTGAGTTATATATGGTGGAAAAGGATACAATCAAACTCGGAATGTATCGAACAAATAAACTTGGCTTATATAACTATTTGGAAAAATTAAACTTACATTTATTTTCTGAAACGTTACCTACTGAAAATTAAACTTAAGCTTACTTTATTCCTTCTACCATTTACCTAGTTAAAATTTATTATTATTATCTATAGTTATTAACAAAAAGTATGGACACCAAATGTAGGTAAGTACTAGCTTTAATGATGTTGATCTTTAAATTAACATCATAACTACATCTGAATTATAAATATAATTTTATTATTACTTACTTTTGCGATGGATTCAATAAATAATTTCTAAAAAACAATACAGTTAAACAGTTTTGATGACAAATTTAAACATCGTGTCAGTGGTGCCAACAGTTATAATAAGTATAACAAAAATATAATAGGCATAATATATACAAATGGTCGCAAAATCTATACATATTTTCATTTTACATTATTATATTATTTTCAAAAACACTTATTTAATTTGCTACATAATGAAATTAAACTCAATTGTAACAAAAGTAATCAATTCTATATTATATGGGTAAGGCCTGTCCAAAGCTATTTGATTGTCACGTCATCAATTAAAAGTAACTAGTTCTGACGTCATACACAGTGATGTCGGATTGTTCTAACGCTTGTAAACAAAAGATATAACCTCGAATTTTCACAATCGTAAACAATGCTAATGTTTCGATACAAATTATTAGGCAATGCGTTACTACAAATTGTAGCTGTTGCTGTATTAACTGTAGTTTGATTTTAACCAAATATATAGTGTGAATTTCCCGATGTGTTATTTGCACACGTTTACAAGCTAAAGAAAGATTAAGGGCCATCCGTACCTATTTCTCTTATGGGAGTTCCAATGTTAAGTTCCGCACTCATATTTTCGGTTATAGAAAAGATATCATAATAATTCTAGTATCTATTTTATCCTTAGATAATTGCCTACAAATTGGTTTTTGTATTTTGTCGATTTTTAACCTTGAAGTATGTAAAATCATCAGGTAAATACCCAAGTATAAATGGAGCCAAAAAGTTACTGTTTGCTTAAGCCAATCTGTAGATATATTTTTGTAAAATCGATTGGTGCAAACCAAATGTTGAAATTTTAATAAACAACGTCGTTATCGATGCGGAACTTTTTGATTCGGTTCGATTTTAAATGTTCTCTCCGAGTTTGGTAATTTATGACAGGAATTAAAGTCAGTAGTCACAAGATCGTAAAAGAGACCCTAAGCTAACCGGCTCGCATTTTACCCTGTTGTCGAATAGATGGTCGATTTAATTTGACTGACTTGAAAGAATTTTTTTTTGTTTATGTATCGCATGTTTTCAAGAGCTCATTACTGATACATATTTATTCACTATCCAACTTTACACTGAATTACTCAAAAACCGATAATCTGATAATTTACTACAGAATAATTATTATTGTGTTTATTCAAAACCAAATTAATGTTCATACATTTTAAGTTTTCAATTTTGCAAATTAAAAAAAAAACACAAATACTGCAAATACAGTAAAACATTTGTTGTCAACACATTTTCCGTTACTAAAACATGTAAATACATACGAAGATGTTGCGAAGAAAGAAATAGAAAAAAGCATTAATTTGAAAAGAAAACCATAAATACCCACATAAATTTTATCTTCGAGCATCACCGAATGGTATTCAGCAAGAAACTGAAAGTATCGTAGAAATTAAATGCCCCTTTGTTACTTTTAAGCTAAATCTTACACCGTAGGAAGCCATTCGTTAAAAAAAATACATTTTGGAAATACCAAAAGGATGGTAGTTACTTATACGATTAACCAACTTCATGATTGGTACTTTCAAATACAGGGGCAATTACGTGTGATTCAGAAAACGAAGTGTATTTTGATTATCTGGACTGGAGTGAATAAAATAAAAATAAATTATGTGCAAAAAGACGACGATTTTTGGAACACAAAAATGAAAACTAAATTAGATTACTTTTATAAACATTGTCAACTTCCAGAACTTATAGATCACAGAGTGTACAGGAATATGCCACTGAGAGATAATAAAAATTCAAATTTAATGTAACTCATTGAATAAAAATTGTTTGTGTTGTTTGTATTTTTTATTTTTGGAATTTATGAAATAAGTTTTTAAAAACATTTGAACATTTCTGAAAAATGTTTCATGGGTCATATTTTATTGTTCACGCAGTGACGTTACGATTGAACAGATATTCTACGTTTCTGCCAAAACGCCGCCTGTACCATATTGATAAGGTATTGTCGTTTTTAAGTTGCAGTAGTGATTTTGTAAACTTATCAAATCTACTACCACACGCTCATAAGTATAGACATAAGTAATTTATTCCTTTTGTTTCTTTGCGTGTCTTCATAATATGTTACTCAAATCTATGTTTCTGTTGTTTCAATATCTATATCACAACTGTTTTTATGAGATATCTATTCAAATTATGAAACCACATTTCCAGCAGAAAGCGAATTACTTAAATTATTATCAGCATTATAATTTCATATTATTACAGAAATTTCATTTAATTGTACGAGTAAACATTAACTACAAATTACTAAATTTTTCATTCCCAAAGGTATGTACCTATAAATCATTTTAAAATTGCATGACAAATAATAGTATTGAAGGGGATGGCAAAATTGCACCACGTGCGTCGTTCCGTTATTCGACAACTCGGCAAAAATGGTACGAATTTCAAGGTTACGGTCACCTCGAAGTCGTCGTACCCTTTTTGATTACAATCCCTACTTAGGTAGCATAATATTTCCGTCTTACTTAGAAAAAAATGTGCTCTCTCTAAGATTTTTTCTCACGGTACTACTGAGTCCTCTTAATACAGTTCATTAGAATGAGGTAGGAAATGTTATACAATAATCGAATTGATATTTAGGTAGACGAGTTACTTTCAGAGTGATGGATCGTCTTGTATTCGTGCAATTATAATAAAACCTCAATCGTCACCTTTGGTAAAGCAGAACATGTAAGCATCAATATTATTGATAATAATTGACACTTTTATGACTAACTCTAATGTCTGCTTCTCCTACCGACATACACTGCAATGCATTTTGTTTCAGGGTGATCATATGTAGAGGTTAAAGCCGCTGGGTCTTCACTTGTTACAAATTGAAATCTTGCAACACGTAGAAAGTTCGTGAATGTATAGTAAATCAATGTTATCACAAAATTAAGACACCTCATTTGGTAGTAATTAACTAGTAGTTACTATTTACTCGATTTGAGAACTAACCGTTTATTATATGCATGTTTTTCTGACGAAGTGGTACCATGCATTTCCAGGATCAATTTGTCCAACATATGTACACAGGAAGCTCACATTTACAGTATAAAAGCAAGAAAAAGCATGTACCACTGAACGTCATATAACTAATATAAAGCATTACATCTTTGAATATGCATGCATGGTCTTTTATAATAATTCATGTAATATTAAAACTTCGTGTAACTTGTTTACATGTGTATTATTGCAAACATATGCATGCAGGTTATTTGTAAACAGAACCAAACTAATGATGATTGGGAATAGTAGAATCAAGTGTCATTTTTCAATTTTTTATGTGTTTTATTACAAGTACAGTTACGTACATTAATTACATAACTACCAAAATATATCAAAATTAAATCAATGTCATAAATGAAAAGCAACAAATATTAGAAACACAACCAATTTGAAAATATACATAGGCAACAGCTTGTAAACTTAAACTACACACACAAAACAACGTACATAACTAGAACCTTTGTAGGTTGCATGTCGAGCAAACTGCTGCAATAAGACGCATTATCCATGACGATCAAGGATGGTTCCTCTAAGGGCTTCAATAGCCGTTCTTCAAACCATTGTAGAAAATTACTAGTATTCATTTTCTCGTGGTAATTGCTAGTTGTTTTGAAATGAAATAGTAATTTTGCCCATTTACTGTTCGTGCATGTACTACGATAATATACAAACAAAATAACTGACACATTAGAATAATCACTACAGTAAGTTTCTAAACTACCTTTTCCATCCTTTCTGCCTTTTTACGGTATTATGTTACCACGACTTAATCATGAAACCCATTTTAACGATCCATGTTTCGTTTAAACACACACATACTGTAATGGAATCTTGTTAGTTGGATTTGCCTCATATTCTTGTAAAAATCTCACTCGTGTCATAGCGATATGATGCAATTGAAATAATGTTCTACGATTACAGTCTTTCTTCCACTTAAACGCTAAGTTATTGTTATGTATTTATATTTATAATACAAATATCTTGTTAAAATTATATTGGTTATTATATTTTTCAGTTCTACACACACAAAGGATAACCTTGATCTGCTCCTAGTTGGTATTATAGTTTCCTTCCTATTGGTAATACGGTACAGTTATATAGGATTTTTGCTAAGTTGCTTCGACCTACATCGTAAAAAGCTTTGTCCCTCAGTTTTGCCAATAACGAGTCCAACGTTATATTCATCCCTATACACAATAAGGTACGATAACATCACTTTTACAAATCATTACATCAACTAACGTGCGGAATCATGTCATAAAATGATAACACGTCGTAGTCTGCATTTGGTATCAGAGTCAATAGTAACTACACTTGTTGCACGTGGCTTGCGTGTAGTAGCTATGGACGCGCTATATATTTTTTGAACTGCATTTAATAGTAGTAATTGACCATCTTCTTGCCGTTCCTTCTCAAAATAGGCTACTAAATTAAATATCTCTGGCATATTTCGCGGTGAATTCCCTGCACATACTAAGGCGCAACACGTGCTTTAGGATGGGAGCAAAACATTTGGCAGCGTCGCATTTCTGATATATTTCTCGTACGCATATGCCGCAAAATAGACATACGGACGCGAAGCATGTTATCAACGTGTTAGATAAAGATAACAACATATAGATATGTCGAGAATGCAGGTTACGCAGATATCGGTAGCGGTCGGATAGAGGTCCTTGTATTACCAATTACTTTTTAAATTATTGCATCATTTTTACACGGAACTGTTAGGAAATTTCATATTACGGTTTTGGTAGACAATTAATGACGTGCATCAAATAGCTTTGGACAGGCCTTAGTAATATATTCTATAATTATACATATAGATAATTATAAATATATTATACAATGTAGCTCGTTAAAAAATTTAAATGTAAATGCGTATTTAGATTTTAGAAAGGCAATTCATTACAAACGTACTATATTTTAAACAAGTTTATCATTACCTAAAGAACAAAGTACTTGGTAGTCATATAACATTCAAAGTTAACTTTAATTACATAAAACAACCTTACCCTAACTTGTAAAGCACCTACACGAGTAAATAAAATAGATTTATGGAGATATTTTTTAAATATAAAATTTTATTGAACATGTTTTTTTATAATTCATATTAATTGTTGTCCAACACGCTATATATCTCCAAATTATATTATTATATAAATAGTAATATAAAATGCTTGCTAGTTAGGAACTTATACAAAAATTTTAATCTCGTTAATTTATTATACCTTTTTTTTTAAATTTACATTGTAAAAAAATATTTCAAACATACTGATCTACTTAGAAAACTGAGTTTTTAACAAGTAGATACTTTAAATAATACACATTATAAAATTTCAAAAGTATATTAAATTTGTTTGATTACTAATTTATGAAATTCATGTTCCTGGCAAATATAAGTATATACCTACATTAAAATATCTATATAAAATATTTTTATAAAAATGAATCCAATTTTAACTGTTATATCTACATAAGTATATTTAACTACTTTATGTAAACTTAATAAAAGTTATACAATTGGCTCTCAAAGTTTTACAGCTAATTCACAAATTAATAAATACCAATTTTTCTAATTATTATACTATTAACAAAATTATTAAAATTATAGCTTGTTTTAACTAGATTCTTCAAATTAAAACACAAAAATAGTACTGTTAATATAATACACTTTAATCTCATCTTTAGATTAACTACAGTATATATATATATATATATATATATATATATATATATATATATATATATATATATATATATATATATATATATATATACACCTATATATATATATATATATATATATATATATACACCTATATATATTTAAATCACAGTAAAATGTTAAGTTCAATGCCAGATTGGCCTGGTTGTCTGAACCAACAATTGCTGGTCAAATTGAGGCCAAGTAAAATAGGAGCCAAATGGAATCAAACATTTGGTGCCAATACAACATTACAGCCGCTAGGGCAAATCACCAACCAGTCTGGCATTGGTAAAATACGAATAACAGCTCAGTACAAAAATATATTCAAAGTGTTGATTAAGTTATAGCTTAAAATTTTAGATATACGCAGATTTAGTCAATGAATTTACTATTAATATACAAATGACTATTAAATTTAGCCAAATTTAAAATTAAATTATAATTACCAATATCTACCTTATATAGAAATTTCTATTAATTTTGTAACATAAAAAAAATAATTCCTCTGTATTTAACAATAGTCAGCATTTGTTTTATTATTCTCTAATTTACAGGTACCAAATCAAATATGTAACAAAAAAACACCCGAATTGAATGAACTGCTGGTTAAAAACGTTATTATAACATTTTTGTTAGGTACCAAATTCATTATTAATTTTTAATTCTAGAATTAAGCAAACTTAATACTTTCATTTCAATATTAAAAAGGTGCTCATCATTAATATGAGGAGCAATATTACGCATAGCTTTAGCTAAATTGATTAAATATTCAACATTTGATCCACTAGGTCCAACAGAATTAACAATTTGCTCCGCAATACTGTTCTCATCTGCTTCACCTGCATAATTTAAGTTATCTTCTGTACCGACATAAACTGTAATCTCAAATGGTTCTTGCTCTAATGATTTGGGATAAAATAACACTTTTGTGCGAATATATCCCCCTTTTTCTCTATAATCCAAGTGATCGACCACTTTTTTAATATCGCTCTCTTTAATTTTATAAGCAATACCCCAAACATGGAAACTGAAAAATACATGTATACTAATTACAACTATCATAGTTGTTTATTAATTCTACCTCTTTTTTACTTCTAACCAAGGTAACAACTCTTCCAGGCTAAAACAATCGTTTATAAATTTTATAGAATAGATACTGTATACAAATTAAATAGTCAACATACCTGTTCTGGTGTGCCACGATGATCTGTACTATGCTGATAAAATTTCCTTTGAAAACCCCTTATATAACCAACAATTTTTGATTCGTATGGAAAATCTACTTTCCATATCAATGAACCATAGCCAAAAACCCACATGATTCTTTTACAAAATTACATGTACATATCTGAAATAATAAATATTATATAAAATGTAAAACACCATACTGTTAATGTCTTATACTACATATTATTTATTTGACTAAAGTTTTATTTGTATTTTCATTAGTGTAATACATCATCGATAGCCTTGAAAATAACTAGATAGAAAACTGTAATTATTTTACATAAGAAGAATTCTGTTTAATTTTTTTTTATGTAATTTAACCGCTAAATTCAAACTGTTATTATTACTACAAAAAATGTATCTGATTTTTAAAAATATTATAGAGAATAATTTTAAAGTATACTTAATTTATGAAGACCATGAGATTATATATCTACATATTATTTAACTTTATGAAAAAGAAAATAGTAACGCACTCCTAAATTTAATAAAAAGATTAACCTTTTTAGGTGTAGTACTGAGCAAAATTATTAGATTTCGTTGTATACTAGAAATTTTATTAATGTTTTCTATTTATTTTTTATTTTCAAATCTCTCGGGAGACCACACTCCTAGAGAGCGCGTTCCCTAGGTGGCGGATGGGGGATGTCCTCTTTAGGCTAGTCACAGACATTATAGAGTACAGTAACAGAAGATGTCTAACGAAAATCGCCGGGGGGTGGGAAGATTATTGAGAGCAAAAAGCTTTCGATCTATGGATGGATCTCTAAACTTTGCTTAACTAAAATGGTTAGTTTTGAAAATCATTTAGACTTCGCCTAGATCTCTTCTAGCGCTGAATTCTATTATTTATGTGTCTACCCTATAAAGGATTGCTGTGAATATTCATAAGCAGCCGTGCACCTTCTTCTTCTTCAAGTGCCATCTCCGCTTCGGAGGTTGACAATCATATTGGCTATTCTAATTTTTGATATTGCTACTCGAAACAGTTGACCAGAGCTGCAGCCAAACCATTCTCGTAGATTGCGCAGCCATGACATTCGTCTTCTACCGACGCTTCTTTTTCCCATGATCTTGCCCTGTATTATAAGTCGTAGTATGTTATACCGTTCTCCACGCATGATATGTCCCAGATATTGGAGTTTTCTTTCTTTGACTGTATTTGTAATTTCCTTCTCCTTTCCCATTCTTCTCAGTACCTCCAGATTTGTCACTCTATCCGTCCATGATATTTTTAAAATCCTCCGATAAGTCCACATCTCGAAGGAATCAAGTTTGTTTAATGCGGCTTGATTTAACGTCCACGCTTCCATACCATACAAAAGTACACTAAACACATAGCATCTGAGCAGTCGTATTTTTAATGATAACGACAGATCCTTACTACAGAAGACGTTTCTCATTTTTAGAAAATTAGCTCTTGCCTTTTCTACTCTTGATCTTATTTCTGCCGTGTAGTCGTTGTTTTCTGTAATTAGACTTCCTAAGTAAGTGTATTTCTTGACTCTTCCTATCTGTTCTCCCCTAATTCTTAAGCTGTCGTTGTTGTTATTGTTTTTACTGATCTTCATAAACTTCGTCTTTTTGATATTGAGTGATAAGCCGTATTCCTCACTATAGTCAATTACTTTATTCATTACCCTTTCTAGATCTTCTAAGTTTTCAGTAATAATTACGGTATCATCCGCATATCTTAGGTTGTTTATTGGTCTTCCATTTACCTTTATTCCCGCAGTTTCAGATTCCAGGGCTTTTTTCATTATTTCCTCTGAGTAGGCGTTAAATAGACTGGGCGACAGGACACAACCCTGTCTGACACCTCTTCGAATTTCAGTTGCTTCTGATGTTTCGTCCCCTTCAGTTTGCCGTGGACCAAAGGTAATTTATCCCGAGGCAATGAAATCCTCATTGATAAATTAACCATTTACATAATATAGAATAATGGTAGAAATTTCGGATAGAAACCGACACAGCACAGTTATACTGAAGCAACTAAAAATCAATTTGCACAAAAGTGAAAAAGGGATTGCATCTCGCTATGGAAACTAGTCGATGTGTTGCTTTTTGAAACCATCCTGTAAACTTATTTGTAACTTATTTTTAAATGCTTCCATTACAAAAAGGCTAGAGGTGCGTGGTCGTATTATAAATAGGCTATGGTTTATCGGTCAATTTGAGATACGCACATTTTTTCAACAATAAGGCGGCGTTTTATAAAAAGACTGATTTTACAATCATCCTACTGCATAGATATATTTATAAAATAAAAAAGATTTCTGGTCTGGATTCGAATCTGGGTACGTTTTCGCCTTTAGGAAGGTTTCGGAGCGGTATTTCCAGTAATAAAATAAGCCATCCCACCATCTCAACAACAATGCTGGCCGACCTAACGGTAATAACTCAAGATTCATAAACAAAAAGACTAGATAACTAGTCGAGAACGCGTGTCGTTACTTCTCACTCGTTGCACTATTGATTGCATACGCGCTCATGTTGCCTGCGACATATAATAAGTCCCTAACTGTACTTACCATGATTAACAGTATGTAGTTTAAATATACTACAAACTCAAGAGCTCAAAGCCGATCGTTACTGATGACTATTTGTACTCGATAACTCTGTTTTTACGAATTACAAGTATTTACTACAAAAACTAAGTAAATCGGAATCGAACTTAAATTATTTTTAAATTACTTGTTACGCCCTTTCATATACCTATATGTTACTAGTATTCAGTTTATTGCCTACCTTATGCAATTATGTTAACGATAGTTTATTTATGATAGCTTCGATGGGCAACTCCTATTACAGTAAACAACAAAGTTCTTACAAATACAATTTTAAAATGTTTTTATTTTTATCACACGAGTATTTCATATGACTACCGCGGCTCGATTCGAATATTTTGATCTTTTCAACGCTAGTTAATAATATATTTATAAATTAAAATAGTTTATTCTTTAATATTGTGATGTGACCAGTTAATAGATACAATAAATTTCTTAAATATTTTTCGATCGAGTATCAATATAAATTTATTTAGTATTAATGGAAATTGTCAATCGCTACTAAAAATACTGCAGTATATAGAAAAATAAAGTTTCCTTTTTGAAGCAAAGCGAGTGATTTTGTTTTCGGACAATGTTTGTTTAAATTAGCTCGTGGACCAGTACAAGTCGCATAACTTATAAGATGAGCTATATAGTTTTGTTCAATTACTCCTTTAATTAAATACGAACACGGCCCTTTTGCATAAATTGGAACATCTTCACCCCCATGGGTATCATCGACTCTAGCGAAAGTTGCTAAATGTTGATACCAAGGACCCCGAAGACGATTCTCGTCGTTACTAATGTCCTTCCAAGGATATGTTTTGGAATTATCGAATTTTGGCATAAAGTGATAATTAAATCCCGGTCCGTTTCCATACGCTAATGTTAAGTATGGTATATCTTGGCTGGCAGTTTCATTTGCAAAACCTTCACATAATACATATCATATGTATTACCTGTAACATCAAAAATTTCAAACAAACCTAATATATCATTTCCTCTTTTTGGGTAGCCATTTATTGTAAAGGCGTGAGAATGATCGGCAGTTACTAAAACTAATGTTTCCGGTCCCGTCTCCTCTAAAACCAACGATATCACGTTATCAAATTCTGCCGTTTCTTCTAAAGCCATCCTTGCGTAATTCCTATGATGCGCTTGATCGATTAAACCACCTTCGATCTAAACTGCAACGTTTTATTATTTCGCAGCTACATTAGAAAAATTATTTTACCATCAACGCAAAACCTCTTGGATTCCGTTTTAATATTTTTAAAGCTTTTCTCGTCATATCCGTTAAACTTGGAGTTCCCGATACATTTTTACTTCGCACTAATTCGAACGGCATGTGATTTGCATCAAATAAACCTAAACTTCGACGATTCAAATTAGTTAGTTACCTGTATCAAGACTGATAATGCAAATCACCTAATAAAAAATCGACATCGTCCGTTACTTGGTTTAATTCCCCATTATTTACTACAAACGCCGCGGTCGAATTTTCGTGATTTTTCAACCAAAGTTCCGTTAAGTTTAAATTATCGCCTCGCGAACATTTTGCCTTGTGTGCAAAATTTACGTATCCCATTTGCTGCTGACCACCTCCCATAATAACCTTTAATTAGAAAATTGGTCAAAACATGTCCGATGAGTTGAAATATTTATAACACCTTAAAATTCTTTCCAGGGGCATCTTCTATTAATTGTCTTGCGATATCTTTGAGGTCGTTTCTGTAGATTTCAGGAATTTCTGTATCGCATTCCCAGTCTCTATTATTTATCCTAGCATACGTAGCTGCCGGAGTAGCATGAGTTATTCTGGTAGTAGTTATAATTCCTGAAAGCGAAGTATGTATTTATTTGCTGACGAAGAAATAAACAACACGACGAACCTGTATCTTTTCCTGCTTCTTGAGCCCAAACCATAAATGAGTCTAATTTACTTTGTGCGTAAATTTCGTCGTCAAATTTGTACGCGTTACTTATCACATCCAACCCTATTGTTTTGTATCTTGCTTTCACCCCTAAATAAGAAATGAATTCGTTTTTCATAAATTAAGTGTAAAATTTTCTATATTCGTCAAAATATAAAGGATTTCGAAAATCCGATTCGAAAACTTCACCTGTTTAACTTTTTTTTTTTTAACTAATATTTCCTAATATTTTTGAAAGAAAAACTAATAGGTTTTGATGTTATAAAATCGCGCATAATTTGGAATGCAATTAATTGCATTTTTTCATTTCGCCGTTTTAAAATATCGTAATGAATAATATTGACGTTGGTTCACATTTAAAAAATAGAAATTTAAACATAAATTTGTTTGAATTCAATATTCAGCATATTGAATTCTTAAGATATTATGGCGCGATCCCACGGCGCGTGGCTCGCAGAGGACGTCTTGGTCTAGGGTTGCATATCACATGAGCCGTGGAATAGAATGGCGCGTTGAAGAGCGTTTAGATTTTTACCGCCGCGGGGGTTTCACATTCCGGGCTCGTATAAACGATGGGCCTTGGGATAGGTCGAGATAGTTGAGGATCGTCCAGGCGCGCCTAGGCGCGTTGGTTTCCAGCGGTTAGGCTAGGCGTGCATGGAGCTTTTTTGGCCGCCGCGATTCGTGATCGGTGAGCTATGGCAATGCTTTTATATGGAAGCGCACGCATGGACGTTTGCAGCTCCGGCCGATCGCAAAAATCTGTATCTGGACAGATTCCCGTTAAGATCGTGATCGGCCGACTAATTTTGGCCAATGTAATTAAATGCGCTGTATGATGATAAACAAAGACATCCGTAACTTTTTGTTTTTGTTAGAAAATTGCCCTTTTACTACTCGCGCATGAAGTAATGGATGCACACAATATTGTTTTTACTGTTTTCGTCGTAATTTTACCAATAGGGTACAAATTTCATTTTTGCACTATACATATCTGTTCGGTTGATCGGTCTTTCATGCGCGGTGATGTCGATCGGCCGTTCGTAAAGTCGATGTGTGCGCGCGGTACACCGATCGTGATCGGCCGATCATTAAATTCTCCATACGCGCCTGGCCTTAGCGGTAAAAGTCAAAGAACACGAGCCCATAAACAAAGACTGAAATAGGATAGAATACGGAAAAAAATATAGTTAAAGGTGTTACTGTTGTATTTTGAAATAAATCTACGTATTAATGTTACAAGTGTAATTAGTTGTACGTTGTTGGCAAGTAAAGAAAAATTCGTTAAAACAATATTAACTATAGGTTGTTTGACTAATGATACATAATAGGAAATGGTAAAATAGTAGTCGATATTGAATTATTTTTAGTTAAAGTCTTCTGTTTAACTTTCATAATAAAATTAAACATCTACTACATAATAATTTAAATTCTTAATGCCGGCATAGACATTTCTTCTTATCTTAAGTTTTACCTGTACAGTTTTAAGTCGTAATGCAAGACTAAATCCTAATCGAGACCATATACACTCCGTTTGCGATTTTAAGTCATAAAGTCATAGCTGATCTACAAACATTATGTTCAGCTATTATTAAATAGAGATATTTTCTTATTTCTGATTCGTTTCAACATTTTTTTAAATATGTGTGTGTGTGTGTCAAGCAAATGACTAAATTCCACAATCTGTACCTACTTGCCACGTAAAATATTCATTAGCTGCAAACGGAGTAGGTAAAAAGGTCAATTTCAGTTTGTCGCCAATAACTAACACAAATATGGTGTTGATAACTATACGCGCGTGAAAGTAGCTCGCGCTTACACGCGCCGTTGGATCGCGCCTTTATTATAGCTTCAACGAAAAACAGATGACATCAAAGATATTTTGATTTATTCGGGCAAAAGAGTGCTAAACAACTTATATAAATTATAAACGCCTTTTTAACTAGTTACCTGTAAATAAGGCAGTAGCAGTTCCTGCCGAATCGGGCACCTGTCTATCCACATTATATGTCTAAAAATATTTAATTCATCAGTTTATTGAATTTTGATCGAGTAAAACTGACCTTTACAAGAGCGACATTGGGGAAACGATCAAAACTTAAATTGTATTCTTCTCCAATTGCGTTAGAGTTCCGTTGTCCTTTATAAATTCTAGCTGCAGTACTAGTTGTTATCCCCATACCATCGCCAATAAAAATGACAACATTTTTTGCAACATGAACCCGTGGTTCTTTTTCCTGTTTTAATATATTTCTTAAATGCTCTATGCCCACATCGATCCAATACTGTTTTTCTGGAAACTCAGTTTTAAAGATGCCCTTTTAGAAACAATAAACTTACCTTGAAGTAGTAGTTTATCTTCAGTTGCTGGATCAATTGAATCATAATGGGCTGAAATTTAAAAATTTCCCTAAGTTCTCAATTGCCATAACTCGCAATAATTGAAATATTAATTAATATGACAAAAGGACGTAATTTTCTGTTAAAGGACAAGCAGTTGTCGATTTAAAATATCGTATCTAACAATAAATCTCTTATTACATTTTCAAACACTAATGTTTCGCGAATTAGTAATTTAAAAATACAACACAATATGAACAAATTACGTAAAAACAATTTTAATCGTTTTAATAATAGGTAATAGTTAAGAATTTTTCGAGGTAATCGTTCATAAAAAAGATATGAACGTTTTTGTTATTGTAGATAAAAGCATGCATGTAATGTTTTTATGATTAATCTACAAGGTGAGTCATAATTAAGTGTGAAAAGTTGAACTTAATTTAATTTAATCAACGGCCTGGAGTTCGAATCCTCCATGGATGTCTACACTCGTTTCTACTAACCAATACATAGTACCTACGCGGAAAATATTGTACATAGTGACTGACTGATGTTAATGGCCAGGATCATCAAAACAAGTTTCCTCAGGCCAAAACAAAGCAATTAACCAAGATACAGAGGGTTAAAGAATATTTTTTTTATAATTACTCAATGAAAATTAACGATATTAAAAAATAGAATGCTATAGCAAATGCAATGCAGGTATGACGCCGTTGTATTAACGATGCATACACTTGCTGAATATTACAAATTTCATTCGCAGCCTCTAAAATTATTTGCAGCAAATTTTAATCTTGCGGTAATCCTGTTCTTTACAAAAAAAAAACCTATAAAAAGAAATTCGGTAGATTTAAGTCGCGATTTCTTGAAGGCCATTTCATAGAATCAAACCGAACAATCCATCTACCTTTGAAATATGGAAAGGTGCACCGTCGTGTTGGAAGACACCTGTTGTCTAATGTTGAACGGAATGTCATTTAGTATATCATGCAGCAGGTGGTTTTCAAGAAAGTCCCGATAATGATTCATATTCTATGTTATATAGACAAAAATAAAATAATTTTGTTTTCTTTAATACCTTGTATCTTCTTAAAGAAGCATTCAATTAAATTTTTACAATTAATTACTGTATAAACTTATAATTAATAATATAGTTAAAATCACTTCATCAGTCTAATAAAAAAAAAGTACTAAATCGTTTACATACGGTGTCGAAGAACTAACAGACATCGGGATCTTGATCGAATATTTCATTTGTTAATCTTTTATTAAAATTAATATTTATAGAGCACTTATTCAATTCAGTTTATAAGCAACTTTATATTTAATTTGTAGAAATTAAAGAAAAAACAACAAATAAGCTTCCAATGTAAATTAATTTAACAAGAATTAATCCGTGTTTTGAATTCCACCTTATCTACCTTAATTTACTTGCCGATTGACTTTCGAATTCGTAGTAATATTTAACTAGAGCTTACCTATGTAATTAGGAATTTTCTGGATGGACGCCGTTAACGTTAATCCAATAGTAGTTAAAACTATGAGATAAGAACACGTCTTACGGTTCATTCTTAACAGAATAATTTTGTATTTTGTTATCGCTCAAAGGTTTAAATAGGCCACTCTTAAATAATAGTAGCGTTTACAATAGCATGATTTGCACGTGATTATTTCTGAAATAATTCTTCGCTTTTTTATAATTTATTTATGAATAGGTTTCTCTTGTAAAGCGATGATAATATATTGTTATAGTCCTTATAAAATTGTTATGTTGTACGGTTATTGTTTATTAAAACAATATTACAGACGTTTATTAAAATTAATCTCCGTATAAACAATTTGTCGACAAAAACAACTATTTACTATCCTTAAAATTTGTTTTATATTTTATGTTATCGAGAACCAAAAATGGATAAGTATATATAGAAAGACAGATATTAATGGTTCAATAATTTAAATGTGACTTGTTTTAACTATCTTATGCATCTAAGGTAAAGACATAATTTGATAAAATCTGGTAACAACATTTCGATTTTTTTCACCAGGAAAATCGATTTGTATTTCCGTAAGTACGTGAAAACCGTGCCCACTATCGTAAGTATTTTACCGTAAATGCGGCAACAACGCGTTCCCATCAGTTAGTATTTAGCATGCGCTGACACCTCGCAGGCTTACACATAGTAATAAACTGCGACACGTTGCCATACGTCCAATCTACATTACCATAAATCACAAAGTGCGAAAATCATGAAAAAACAACCACATAACCAGTACCTGAGATGTAATTAGTAAACGTGGTTACGGCACGCTTAATTCTCCGTACGAAAGTTGCGTTTGTGGCGACGTAAAACAACAAACATATAGCACTTACAACATTTGTCATGATATCTCGTTCAAGAATAGTATCTAACCTCCGTACAATTCCGCTTTTCACTTAAACGAGTGACTGCATCCTAGAATAAATATGTTATTAGATATAAACGTGTCCCGAATTACCTATTGGCGCGGTTTCCAAGAGATATTTGCTTACATTACAGTTAAGCTGCAACACAAAATGTCCGCTCCTGTATAATTTGCTGTTTGTCGCTTAAGGCGTTTTGCTAAAACGCTATCGTTATATACTGCTTTCCCAGATTTCTAATTTTTGTTTACTTTTATTAGTTATACTATCCATGACTGGCTTGTGTATGTTAGGGTAAGTCATAATATTGTTCTATACACCCTTATTTTTAGACCAGTATATTTACAAGTTGACGCGGGTTGGATCTTATTACAATCGTGTTACGTTTTCTCTCTACGTTCGTTATATTGAAATACTCGTATAACATAAATTAAAACACAATACTCGTTTAAAACAAATTTACAATATTAGATAAACTGAAAATGCTTATCTGCTATAGGTAATTTGAAGCAAATGATCTTCGAACAAATTTTTCGATGCATATTTATTGTCCCCGTCTTAATCAATTTTTATTTACATCATACCTAGTTCTAATATTGAACGTTCTCCAGTTAGCACATGCGCTAAAAGAACACTCTAATACGAACGTATGAAATTTGTCCAATCGTTTATTGGATATTTTCCTATGTCGCAATTTAATACGTATAATACCTTTAAAAGTTCGATCCATTATGAGTAATTTACCTCGAGACCGAGAGCATTATAAAAAAGAACAGACGGAAGTGCAACTGTGTTACGAATTAAAAAAGTGTTTCCCAAACCGAAAAATTCTGCAGATTTCATCCTGGCTCCGGGAGTTCCTAGTAATCTTCAATCCACGATTCGGAGTAGTGGTTCGCCAGAACCAACGAACACTCATCGATATTCTGGTAATAGTTATTTGTTCGAACAATTATATTCTGGTGAAGCTTCCAATTCCTGGTTATCAGAGCAAGAGATAAAACAAACCGAGAAAACTGTCCTAGATGAAAATCCATCTCCAAATAGCTGCTATCATCAACGACTGTGGATTGATTTTAAAACACACAAATCCATCGGCGAAGACGCGGGTATCGAAAATCATCGGAAATTTCTGGAGTTTAATAAATCACTCCATCAGGGCCTTAATAGTCCGTCCAGCGATGAGCACGAAGTGGGACGAAGTTGTGCATCCAATATTGTCCCCAATTACCACGAGGACGATCAACAAGATTCTAAAGACATAGTGACATTACCTACGTCACCATTGTTTTCACGCCGACGAACCACATCAGAATTACATTGGTAAGCTACTCGTAAATTAAAAAACTTCAAACGCCAAAAACTTCAAACGAAAAATATGAAAAGCGTCTTCAAAAGCTTTAATCGATGTAACCGAGGTAATTTCATTTTCATTCATCACTACAAAAAAAATAATAAGTACATAATGTTCTATTCGTATTTTAGAATGGTTATTTTAATTTTATAGTTCCATTTGTTCGATACGTCAAATTGGAATCATGCCAATAGTACTAAGCTTTCTCGGCGTAAACATAGATTTTCCCGCTAATTAAATTATCGAGGAATTGTGCATAGAACAGTTTTATTCAACAAGTGTCATATTCTTGGTAATCGATAATCGCGCTCTTGATCAAAAGTATATAGGTAGTGTGCCACAGAATTTTATTTAGTTATTATAAAATATAGTGCTTAAACGCTTGGCAATGTGTATCAAACCAGTCTAAAATTGGAATTTCAGATATTTATGTAAGATCGTCAGTGTACGGGAATATAAATAAAAAAATGTTGAATTCGTTGACGGAAAATAACTTACAATGTCCCGCAAATATTACTGGGCCTATTACACTCGAAAATAACGGAATACTGAATAAGTGTTATATATTTTTTCGTGCTTTCATAGTAAACATTATTTTTAGGGTGTTACTTTTATATTTGAAAACGTTATGTGATACGGTAAAAGAACAAAAGTGTACTATAAAACCTTCGAACGATGATAAAAGTCCAGATATAACTGTAATAAAAAAAAAACGATTTGTCGAACGTTATCACAAATCGTGCCCACCCTCTATAATGAAGTAAGCGTAGTCTTCGGATGGTTAATTTTCTAATAGTTTCTACAGTTTTCAGGCAGAGGAAGATGCGGCAAATTTAACTGCAGAAGAATTAAAAGAAATAACTTTAAAAGATCGAAATGCGCAGCAGGAAAAAAATAGGGAATATCGTGCAGGTGGTTACATACCGATTCAAACGGGACAGTCGCTCGGAATATTAAATCAGTATGTAGTTATACGAAAATTAGGATGGGGACATTTTTCTACAGTTTGGCTTTGCAAACAAATACTGTATGTCCCACCTTTAAATACAACAATCGTGTTTCATCAATTTTTTACAGTAATCAAGAACATTTTGCCATTAAAATAGTTAAAGCGTCGACGATGTTTAAATACGTCGCTCAGGACGAAATACGATTTTTAAATTACGTTCGAGAAAAGGACGCTTCACACGAAGGACACAATTATATTATTCTACTGAAAGATTATTTTACAGAAAAAAGCGTCAATGGAAGTCACGTCTGCTTAAGCTTCGAACTTATGGGGCCATCGTTACTAGATTTGATAGTTCAAAGTGATTATAAGGGACTAGAACAGTCCGGTGTAATTAATATCATAACTCAGGTAAAATACAATGCAAAAATGGCAGATTTTTTAACATACTAAGAATACTTTATTAGGTTCTAAAAGGTCTAAAGTATCTACACGAAGTCTGTCGATTAATACATACAGATATCAAGCCAGAAAATATATTAATATGCGCTAAAGCATCCTATATTCAAAATATGGTCGAGCAAGCGAACCGATTCAAAGAATTGAGAGTTCAAATGCCAAAATCCTATGGTAATAGTGAAGTTAATCGATACAATTTTTATAATTTAGTTTTTTCGTACAGTAAGTTCAAAAGAGTGGGAACAATACGTAATGCAAGAAAAACAACTGCTAAGTGCAAGCACTTCGAGCAGCAGAAACTCGACCGACTCTCCGAACGAACGTGATCGTTCGTGTCCACAACTTTCACGAAACTTTCTAGAACTATCCAACATGTTAAAACAAAATCTTCGCGTTAATGAAAGTCATTCGGCAGCCTTTGTCGATCCAAACATTCACATCAAAATAGCGGACCTTGGAAATTGCTGTTGGGAGGTACCTCATCTTCAGTTAACAATCAATATTAACCGTTCGCATTGTTTTATAAATCGATTATCATAAAAATTATTAGTGGAACAATTAATATCTCCACGATGAATGATTGATAATTAAAATTAATTATATATAATTAGTAGGTACGTACCTACTTATTATGTACGTAATTCTAAATACAGTTTTTGGTGCAAGAATAAATTTAATAGATAAAACAATACAAATGGTTATCGATTATTTAATTAAATATCTCTAAACTTATTTATGCAATTAGAAAATTCAATTTCCTTTACAATTAAACGGTATCGACTAGGCAACATCTTACCATGCTAATATGTAAAAATTAAAAATTAAAAAAAAAACAATTAAAGAATTTATCTTGTCTTTAAAATATGGCTATCTACAGATTGCATGAACTAGATTCGAAAATAAAGATGCATGTACAAAATTGTTACATTTTACAGGATGTACAGTTTTCTGACTTAATCCAAACAGTTCAGTACCGAGCGTTGGAAGTAATAATTAATGCTAAATATAGTTTCCCCGCTGATATATGGTCTGTTGGTTGTTTGGCATTTGAACTTTCAACTGGAGAATTTCTATTTAATCCACATCGGACGAGTCACTGTTCTACTCCAGAAGACCATTTAGGTTTAATTTGGGAAGTTTTAGACGGCATTCCAAAATATGTCGCTATGAGTGGAAAATATTCTACGAAGTACTTTAATACTTCTGGTAGATAGGTTTAGCTATACAGTATATTTGTTTATATATATACACGCAATTTTTAACAGGTGTGCTGAAACACATCAGACCTAAAAACTTAAAAATTTGGAAAGTCGAAGACGTCTTGGTCGATAAATATAAATGGAAAAGAGTAAATGCAATAGTATTCGCAGATTTTATACAATCATTAATAGAACCGGACCCAGAACTTCGTGCAACAGCTTCTGTAGCACTTACTAAAGATTGGATAAAAGGAACGGATAACTCCTAAACAATTCCTTGAAATGTTTATATCATATTATTAGAAGACTGATTTAGTTATAAATAAATTCCAGTTGTGTTCTTATGTTTATTGACAGTTGTAATTGTCATTGTTTTTTTAATAAAATTTAACTATCATTGTAATTTGCTCTGCGTATGCCGATTTTATGCGGAAAATTTTTGTTTTTACCTTAGTTATATAAGATAGATACCTATAGAAAAAATATTGTATTGTCTTATTGAATATTGACTATCTATATATTTTCGAGTGATAGGTACCAACAAGTTTTTTTTTTAATTCTTATTTGTGATTACATAAAAACATTTCGATTAATTTTGCACATTATATATATATATATATATATATATATATATATATATATATATAATATAAAATATGTACTACCATTTTATCACTTCTTTTCATTTACTCAAAACAGCTCAAAAATTGTCAATTTATATCTTTTATAAATCGGAATGGCATAGAAATAAATTTTCCTATATCTATACCTAACTAAAAGTCCTAATTTTATTCCGCGCTATTTTCGAAGAACTGCAGGAAACCTACACTTTTTATTTTCTATTCTGATAATTGTGCATAATATATGATACCTATAATAACTTAATTTCTTTTTAAATCAATTATAATCGAGTAAATAAAGTCGAAAAATCGGAGACGCACAAGAACAAAATCCATTTTGATGAAACTTTTTTAAAATGCATGTTCTACTACATTATATGAAATCAGAAACATTCCGGTTGGCGCACTCAAATATTTGTACTGTTTAAACAATTATTACAACAAAAACAAAACGGCAGATAACATTATGTTAGGTTACAGAAAATGGTAAAAAATCTCTGGGGAACGTATAAACCACGTCAAAATAATTACACAAGTTCCTATAAATGTTTTTCCTACGGCACTCCCCTGTTGAAATATTCGCCGCCAAAGTTGAAGAGTAAAAAAAATATTTTTTTTAATAACATGTTTATTTTTCGTTAGAATTTAATAATTTTTGGTTTACATACGTAATAAATTAAGATCTTTAAAATAGTGTAATAAATTTTTTAATATCACCTTAGGGGAGCTGGAGATGCACAACCCCTAACCCCTTCTAACCCTTCCAGCTGTTAAACTTTTAACTACATTTTAGGATAAAAAAGATACTCTTGTACGATATTCGGAGATACTTTGCATCTCTTATTCTTTATGTATGATTTTCTTGAATATGGTTAATTTTATCGAAATTAAACAAGAATACCTTTTTTATCTAAAAATGTCTGGGAAATCCGAAAATTACTTTAAAAATTTGAAACTCATGAAAATGTTACAACTTATTTTACACTACAATAATAGTTTTAATGTACAATAACTTAACAAAAGAAACGTCATGTGAAGTTATTTTCTTTATAATAAAACTACTATACTTAATATAATAAAAAATTAAACGAAAAAAATTACTATAAAACCGATACCTAGTATTACTAGGTAATGCTTAAGACTTAGGAAATGGTGAAATTAAACACGAATGTATTTTTTTTAATGAAGCTGATATTACGTAGATACCTTCCAAATGCGACGTATTTCTATCTATCTTGCGCTAGTAATCTAATTAATTAACAACAAAGAAATGGTAATAAGTCAACTTTGCAATATGTAAATACTACATATAAACAAATCGCTAGACATTTTTAATAAATATGGTATTAAAACCCAGAAGTTAAATAAAAAAATAAATAAATAGAGATGATTAATATTTTACAATTTATTTCAGCAATGTAATTAACAATAACAATTATAATCAAATAATTTTATAAAAATATTTTTCTGTCCATTAAATTTTAACCAATTTTACAGGATAATATTGAATTTTGTGTATATTTTACACAAAAACTTTAAAGTATCGTGTAAAACTAGCTTAACATTTTAGAATCATTCGAAGAACGTCATTGACATAAGTCAATGTGTCATAACCTTGACCATATGTGAATAAAATATTGCGTTTCTAGAAGTTGATTATTAACTCGTTAATTTAAAGTTTAAACTAGTATAAAAATACAAAATATGGAAAAATCTTTCCTTCCCACAAATTATGATTTAGAAGAATCGTTTCGACTTACAAAATATTCTGATTTAAGAGGATGAGGTTGTAAAGTGCCCCAAGAAATCTTAGCAGGTTTCTTGTCGGGTATTCAAACAACATTAAATACAAATAAATCAAATAGTGTAGTAATAGGTATGTAAAAATTATAATTTTAAAGTCACATAAATATGCTTAGTATATTTGCAGGTATAGGTTTAGATTCTTGTTTAATTCCAACTCGCTTTAAAAATCTTTCGTTACTTCAAACGGTTGATTTTTTTTATCCATTAATTGACGATCCGTACCTTATGGGTAGGAAGCAATTTAATTATCTCTTTTAAATTAATATCGATATTTTATAGGCAAAATTACTTGCGCAAATGTTATTAGCGATTTATATGCTACAGGCGTTACCGAAATTGATTCTTTAAAATTAATAATTGGAATAAGTACACAATTTACAGATAAAGAAAGAGATGTTATAGTACCATTAATAATAAAAGGATTTCGAGTAAGCTATATATTAAAATAAATTTTCCAAATTTCATTTATAATTTCTAGGACAGTGCTCAAACTGTAGGGCTTATTCCAGTTTTGCAAAGTGCTAATTTTAATCCGTGGCTTATAATTGGGGGAATTGCTACATCTATTTGTACAAATAAAGAATATATTAAGTAAGTTAAATATTTTAAGCTACAATAAATATTTAAAATTTTGAAACAATCGACTACTGCATTAATTTTTAGCCCTTTAAATATAGAAAGTAACGATGTTATTGTATTAACCAAACCGTTAGGTGCTCAAATAGCTTGCAATGTAAAGCGATGGTTAAACAATTCAAATAAATGGAATAACATTAGTAAAGCTATAACTGAAGAACAAGTAGAAGAGACATTTAACAATGCTGTCAGGAATATGATACGTTTTAATCGAAATGGTAACATATCACCCTACTTATGACTTTAAAATATTTATAAATTTTCTTCAGCTGCTCTATTAATGCATAAATATGAAGCTCATGGAGCAACTGATGTCACTGGATTTGGAATATACGGACATGCAAAAAATTTAGTTTCGTTCCAAAAAAATAATATAAAATTTGTCATACATACTTTACCAATTCTGAAATACATGCTTGCTGTGGCTGAAATAACAGGCAACAAACAAAAAATGTTGTCTGGTAAAATGCCAGAAACATCGGGTAACGTTCTCATTGCAAAGGAAAATTCACTCTAAAACTTAGTTTGCTTTTGTAGGCGGATTATTAGTTTGTTTATCAGAATCGGCAGCACAATATTATTGTTCTGATATCGAAAAAATGGATAATTGTAAGGCATGGATTATTGGAAATGTGAAAGAAGGAAACAAAGAAATTGAAATTATTGAGAATCCAAATGTCATTGAAGTATAAAAAAATAATGTTCTATAGGATATACCAGTATGATTAAAATCGAATAAAATTTGAAAAAATGGTCGAATTTATGATGAAGGTTTTTCCTATCGAATGTTAATATTGATTAATTTTTATTGATTATTTTTTACTTTTTATTCCTAATAACAATATAACAGTCAATTATATTCATTATTCTATATAGAAATAAATACAAGTACCTTTCCTAGTAAGCAGTTTTCAAATTTCGAGAAATTATTCTAGGAGAATTTTTAGTAGTTTTATAATTATATGAATGTGGTTGAAAAGATTTACTTTAGTTCTGTTTCGATATGAAGTTTTCTTCAAAATAAAAATGCTTATACATTGTTTAATTTAAATTTGTATTATTTACGCAATTGCCTTCATTAACTAAAAGTGCAGGTGTGTTGTCAACAGAAATCCACCATAGAATTTGAAAATTATTTGCTAGATTGTTTACTTTTAATTGTGTAAATAGAAATATTTAGAATATGAAAAAAACAAATTATAATGTAAATGTATATTTAACAAACATTTAATATAGCTTTTAAAAATACTATTTTAAAAGTTTAGAATTAAGCATTTTCAAACAATTAAAATACTTTGGAAGAAAATAGTTAAAACTAATAGAATGTTACTTTATTTCGTTGCTTCTATCTTAAAGTGGCAGTGAATACATTTAGATTACTGTCAGCTTTTGTTTAATAGAAAGAGTATATTAAGAGTGTAATAAATATATAAAATAATACTAAATTAGTGAATGCTTTAAAAATCAACACATTCAAATAAAAATCACACTTAAATAAGTATTTCTTGTAAGCAGTGCTACATGTAATTAACTACAGTTATGTCTGTGCTTTGACACTGTAGTCATCAATATAATGATGAGAACACTAAGCATACAAAAGATTCTTATTTAGTTTACATTAATAAAAGTTTTAATCCAAAACATTTACTTTTTTATCTATATATTAAAAAAAAAAGAGTACCCTGTATATAAATAAATAAACATTAAAATTATATTTAGCGTAACTAATTAAAGGCAATTTTCATGGTAATGTTCAAATATATAGTTGTGTATAAATTTTTATAAAGATCATCGACAGTTTTTTTTAAATTATGCTATATAAAATTTATTCTTTGACTAAATGTTAGAGAAATAAGAAATATATATTGCTTGTTGTATAAAAGAATCTTGAACAAACTATAATGTGAATTCCTGCATATATTTATTTCTAATAACAAAATAAATGTCAATTTGAAGACATTTATAAGCTTTTGAGGGCATCTACTAATGTGCTATATATAATTTATATCGTTCGAATCGAGTATTTAGAATATTTAATAAAATAAATATTTATAGTTACAAAAATGTAATTATAACTAACTGTTATTGGTATTACATAATGATTTCAAATGTTGTACATCTTAAACTGTAAAAATAAGTTTAGTAAATAAAATGAGATCTAGCAAATAAATCGATAAATTTTACGATTTTTGAATAATCGAATTTTCAGATTGTATATGATTTTTGGATTTTATACTACGTTGCCTATTAAAGGAAGATCTACCTAATATTGTATTACTACCTAATTCTAAGTCTCGAGTTTGAATTTCATATTTCTCTTTTTCTGTTGGAGAGCCCATAGTAAGACTTGATAAGCTAGATGATAAATTCATATTTGAACTAACGCTTAACATCGATGGATATTGTTGTATTTCACCATTTTCACATTCAGATTCCTCAACAGGAAGACATGTTTCTACCATTGCTTCTAGACAGTTAACAAATAATTCGCTACTTTCCGCCGTATTATTATACTAAAAGAATATCGAGCGAATCAATTTTATTTTTTGAGTTAAATAAAATTTATCCTATATTATTATCCCACTTATTAGCATAATAAAACATTATCAAATAATTTTTTTTGTAAAAACTTTATATCAAAGATTAAAAAAATACCTAATAATGAAAGAAAAAATTCATCGTCGTATTAAAAAATGTTGATAAAAGTAAATTGGTTCCAAGTAACACATAAAAAATTTACCTTATTAAATGGCCCAGCAAATCTCCATAAACCACCAAATCCACAACTTTGTAAGTAATGTAATTGTTGTTGACTAGTATCTTCACATGCTATCATATTTTGTATTATACTTCTAACTGCACTTAAAATTATGGGATCATGACATGTTGTCAGTACATTGTTAATTTTCATGTCCAGCAAATTATATCTATAAATATTAATTTATTAATATAATTTAATTTATTATCGATTCAAAATTATACTTACATCACCGGAAATACTTTAGAAAATACCACAGCACCTTCTGCCAAATATTGATATAAAATTCTTGTTTCTGCTTCATCTGTACTATATTTTACCAAAGTAGCCATAACTGTAGAAACTAAAGCTTGCGTCGAAAAATCTGTTAATACCTCTGCATCTAGTAAAATGTTGTTTTCATTGCTTACTGATACACGTGTACTTCGATTCTATAAATGCAATACATTAAGGTACATTATTAATCTCGATTTTTAACAAATTGAATAAATGAAATTTACTAAAACAGAAATTTATCGACTAAGCGTAAAATAAAATTGACAAAACAATTTTGTATACATACATGCAGAAGAGCATAGAATACCAAATGCAAAAAGCACAGAGTTCTATAGTAAAATTAATCAGAAGTAATATATTTTTAAAACTAGATTGTTTATTTTGATATTGATCAATTGATGTTTAAAATCGTGTTGGTGTTCAAAGTTATATGTTTAAAGATATTAGGTACTAATGGAACATGACAGATGAATTACCTTTGCATCAGAGTCATCAACAGATTTTTGTTCTTTGGTGGTTGGCACCGAAAATGAGCGTTGTGTTTTGAAGAGGACACGTGCGCCCTGAATGGTGGCCACCCCCACACCAGGCAAGCAGGCAAGACAAGCGAAAAAAATTAGTACAATTGATGCTGCACAAGTGAGTCATATTTCATACTTGTGCTAGCTAATTCAAGAGAAGCAACCTTAATTTATCTTCTTACTTTATAAATAAAATTAAATGCATAAAAGACAAGCTTCATTGTAAGAAATGGAACAAAATACAGATATGGCTGCATATGGCAGGCAATTCTTACTTTGGTGGGGGCCACAGGCGAATTTTGCGCTTCTGCATTTAATACATTAGGAATTGTATGCTGCTGGACCGGTACCGAACTAGAACGCTGGGTTCTAAACAGAGACCAGGTTAAGCTACCATTAGCTTGAGGCCCTACACTGTGAGTTAGATCTAGACTTCGCCAGCCCTTTTTGGCTGTAGAGTTCTTAACCTGGTCAATTAGGATCTAGCCGTTATTATTTAAAGATACATTTTTCATATGTAGAACGGTACGATCAATTACCATAATGCATTAACGGTTCATATTACATTATACATTAAATAATTTGCTGAAACTACCACTACTTAAACAAATATACCTAACACAACACACAGCAAAACAATCTCTCATTTTTCTCCATATAAATATGTACGTATATGATACTATATACAGGTTGTCCCAAATCGATGCTCATTTTGAAAAATGACTTGGCAAGTAAAATTAAACCAAAACTGTAAAGTGGTAAAGTCTGATTGTTCTTCCTTACCGAATTATTTATCAAAGAAAGAACTGCAATATTCCAGAATTTCAATTTTATATTCAAAGTCTGTTTTCTTTGTATATTTAATCAGTGTTAGTAATCCACAAAATAATCATCGACTATCCCAAATCAAATATTAATTTTAAAGACGTACTTTACTTAATAACTATCGATGCATTTTTTTTACAAAACATTGTCACATATGAAGTACACCTTGTTTAACCCTAGAACGCTGGACTCTCGGGTCCAGAGATATTTGGTTACTTATAGTTTGCTTAAAATATTTTTAATCAAATTGATCATTTAGGTATGCCTTGAACACGTTTTTATTGAATCCACTCTTGATTCAAAATCGTTTCAAATTTTTTTTGTAATTCGTAACTTTTTTAATTTATAAAAGCAGATAGTATATCGGTTATGCATCCTAAGTTAAAGTAAATCAAGTGCTGTTTCAAAAACAAAACAATGATTTTTTCAAAATCTACTTTCTTGTTCTAATTCTCTTGCTTTACGTAAAAAATAAACAGATCTGTCACTAACGGCCCTAGATGTTGAAGCGATGTAAAACAATAATTTTAAAAAGCCGTTTTGAAACCTTTTTATATCTAATTTAAATGAAACATATAACTTAAAAGGTGAGCAATTTATTATACAAAAATGAAATTAAAAAATATATATTTTAAGGTCCACCCTTTTTAAGGAAGCAAAATTATTAAGACAAAGTGATCTAAATCAGTTTATTTCTATCCGAAAAAGGTATTTTTGAAATATTGTCCATTTGTTATTAATCATCCTGGATAGATATGCATACATACATATGTATTTGTATATAAATAATTGACATATACTAATCAAATAAGAAATAAATATTATTTATAAAAATCATGTTGCTAAATTGAAGTGTTTACCTGAGTTGATGTAGTAGTTTGTTTGTGTTGTTTGGCTCGAGCTAGGGCAGATTGATCCAATAAATCCCAAGACTTCTGTCTTCTGTTAATTCCACTATTTGTAGATGAGATGTTATTTTGTTGATTCGATGCATTCAGGTTATCAGTAATTAAATTATCTTGAGAAGCAGAATCCGATGTATAATGCGGCAAAGAATGTTTGGTATGACATCTACTTCTTACTTCTTCAGAAACTCCAACTAAAGCTAAATAACCAAATTTGATTCGACCGTCATCATAAATAATGTACAACTAACCTGTAAGATAGGCAATACTATCTGGAATAACTTCAAATTTGTCTCTTTTATGTGATTTAGCAACAATCCCTAACAGCATAATTAAAACTCTAGAAGTTCTTGAAACGGTCGTTGGGGATGGGTGTCTATAGCCTTTTAGTAGATGACCTACCAAGGCAAAGTGAAAATTTGCTTTAAAACTTAGCCCTACCGCATGATCCAATTGTTTAAAATGCCATTCTAGAGGTTCCCTTGTTGACATCATCACTTGTTCTAATGTCTATAAAATAGTAAATTTAAAACTGTCATAATATTTGGTTAAAATTACTTTTTCATCAAACGTTCCTTGAGAATCGAGAGTATGTAAATTTTGTTCCAATAAAGCAAGACCTGCAGCATATAAACTAGCTTCGTCCAATTGTAAAACAGATGTGGCAACCCAAAAAAGCGCTTTATGTATTGGAGATTCTGATCTCAGTAATGGCTGCAATCTTGTTAAACACATAACCAATGCTTCAATTAAAATCAAATCGTTATAACTTTCGAGTGCTTTCACTAATATCCGCAACAACTGTTTCATATCATGATCTGTTATACTTTTACTTATACATCCAAAAACAATAAGAGCTCTAGGTTGTAAAGCAGGATTAAAGCAAAATGCAAAACTTTTGGCTAATGCTGTCCAACTATTTAACCAATCGCAATCAGGTATATCACGCATGCATGCTTCCATTATTTCCAGTAAAGCATCTGTTATTACTTCTAGCGATATTAAAGAAAGTCGTTCACGGTCTAAAGTCGAGCCAGAAAAACTTCTTTCGGTACTCAGCCATCTTTCATTAGGATGTCTATAACTTGAACGAAATGCAGTTACAGCGGCCGATTTCACTTTACTAATTCCAAATAATAAATAAAATTTTGGTAATGAAAATTCATCTAATGACAATCTTAATATTCGCTGGATATCTTCCGAAAATGAAGGTTTCGTACATGTACACAGAGAATGGATAATGTTAATAACTAATCCATGAGTAGATGCTCGCATACTTAAAGAACCAGAACAAACAAGGAATGTAACAGTATGAAAAAGATATGGTAGGTGTCTTACAACATCTAAACAGTTGTTAAAAGATAACATAAGAAGGTATCTTGCTAAAATTGCTATATCATCCCACATCATATGTTGTTCAAGTAGAGGTGTTGGCGATTGACAAGTTTTATCAACCACCTAAAATTTAAAATTAATGAAATCGTTATATTGCAATTCGATTGGTAACTTACTTTGCATAAACGTCCTATAACTTTTTTAGCAACAAGCTGAACATTGGCCGATGCTAAAGCTACAGCAGTATCGGCCATTATTTCGACCATAGATGATCCAAGTCCCGCAGTAACTGATTTATGTATAAAATTGTCTAAAACCATGTCTATTAATTCTGGAACTTGTCCAATAGAACCCCAAATTTTAGCTTGAATTGAAGGATACATTTCAACTTCTTCGATAGTTAATAAAATTAATTTCTCTAATATCTGGGAGACTTGTTTGTGCCTCTTACTTTCATCAGAAGGTTTAACAAATCTATAAAAACATAGGTATTAGACAAAAATTCCAATTTCAATAACTATACCTACCTAACTAAATTTCCTAACCAAGGAGTCATATATTCCAAACAAAGATGTTTAAGCTCAATACTAGATACTCTAAATCCTTGAATGCACTCTTCTAAAAATTCCAACGTTAAATGAGGTTCATTGGTTGCTAATTTTTCAGAAATAGATTTTATAAATATAGTGTTGTTAGAAGGAATACATAATCCAGAAGTTTCCAATAACTGACCCTCAATTTTAAGATCAAATGTAGCAGTTAAAGCACATAACTGATTATATGCAGCTGTACGTAAATTGGGATCTGAGGATCCTAAATTTAATAATGCCATGTTTAACAAGGTTCCTGGAACATCTTTAGGTCTAATTTTTTGGTGCACAGTTACTGAGTCCTACAAAAAAAAATCTATTTAAAACTTTAAAATTATACATTAAAAATACTGACTGGTTGACTAAGTTCCCATCTATTTCTTATATGAATTATTGCTTGGACAATTGTATCACAATCGTTATGTATAAAACTAAGTGGTCCACTTTCATTAGCAATAGTTAATGTAAATTGGTTATCATCTACTAAACATACTTCTTCAATTTCTGAAGCATAATATACATCATTTAATAATACAGAATGTGAAAGTACTTTAGTTTTTTCCGAGGACGTAATTTGTATTGCAGTGGGTCCCACTTTAATGGCAACTTTAGTATCTTTATGTGATAATTTTAAAGCGTTATTAAAAACTTTTAAATCTTCATCTAAACTAAGAGTAGCTCCAGGAAGTTTTTGTTGATCAAGTTCAATAACATCGTTCAATCTTGTGGCCGAATCGATAAATATTAGTTTTCTATTTCCCTAGAAAAAAGCAACAACATTATTATAATTCGCCCAAAATTTATAACTACCTTTAAAGGTGCCAATAATCTATCATGATATTTAGTATACTCTCGAACCCAGCTACTGCAGTTATAAACGTAAGTAGCATGAATATTTTCATATGCAACTTCTGGTAACACGTAAAACCATTTATTTAAAAATTCTGTCCTGCATATAAAGTAATAAATTAGAAATTTTCGAATCGTAATTTGTAATATATTTACCTAAATCGATTTTCGGAACTGGTATGTGTGAAATCGATCACTAATTCAAAGGGTGAGTGACAAAAAGGTTTAACAGTAAGTAAAACATGATAAATAAGTAGGTCGCCATTTGTTTCACCAAGTCTAAAATAGCTGAAAGATTAGAAAACCTTCCAATTAGGTAATTCTAATTATTCTAACTTACTTATATCTGCGAGCTATATAATAAAATACAGGATAACCTGCTTTGCTTGTACCAGCTTGATAAAATATATTTAACGTTTTCAAAGATTTAAATTCTTCTTTTTCGTGCATATTATGTTTTTTCATAATTTCTTCAAAATTGGACGAAGACATATCAATTGAACTCCACCTTGCGTATGATGAAAATAATAAACTAAAATATTCAGCAATCAAAAAATAAATAAATGAATTATATCCTAAGTTACACATTTTATTCAATAATACTTTGTGGCTTAATTTGAAATTTCATGTATCAATTCTCAACAATAATACTACATTAAAAAATTTCTGTATGTATTTAATTACAGTTTGGTTATACTAATTTGTACATCTATTTAGTAAATGCATAAAATTCTTTTAATTAGAATAATGAATATTCAATGTGACCCAACAAACTTTATTTACATAATCCAGTACTTATGCACTGGCTTAAATTATTTAAATACGAACTTTAAATAATATAAAGAAATTAAGTTCACTTGTAAAATTTTATAATTCATTCATTTATTATTATTTATATCCTATTGATTTTTTTAAAGCAGTTTGTAAAATATTTCCTAGCTTATTTATTTTTAAGTATAAAAAAAAACATAGGGTGTTATAGATAATATTATGAAACACATGTACTTTTTGATTTAATTTTCCATTCGTTCGATTTTGAAAAGAAAAGAAAATTTATTTGAAAAATTAGGTATAACCATAAAAAAATAATATAAAATAAATAACTATTGTACATGCAAATTAAATTTATAATAACTCAATTTAATTAATAATTCGTCATTACTATTTTAATTAAATAAAAAATATATATTTAGTACAGCAGCTATGTTAGTGTGTTATAACTAATTTTTTTAATTCATAGATAACATTTGAAGTTACATTTCATTTAAAATTTAATTAATAAACAGCTAAAACTGATAAGAGTTTACTTAGGATATAATACATCATTATTATTCAAATCATCTACAAAAACTTACTGAGAATCGACAGGCTTATGTTCTGGCGGTCCTAAATATGCTAGAAGTGTGACCATTTTATCAAACGGTCTACGACCCACAGCTTTGTGATCTCTACTACTGGATAAATAATCACCAATACGTTCTTGATGGTTCCATAACAATCGGTGAAGAGCAAGTACATTTGCATCACTTATGAAAGACATAGAATGTGATGTTTGATCCACCGTTTCACAGTCAGAAGCAATTTGTATAAAAAATCTATAAAATACTGTGCTCATCCTTTTCCAAATTCTAAAAAAAGTACTTACCTTCGTCCTATTTCAAAATGAGTTCTAAGAAAATCATTGAAAGACAACATGTGCTGCTCTTTGCTAAATTCAACATGATTTGCTATATTTTGCAGAATTTTTGACATTAGCATTAATCCTCTCTTAACAGAAACTGGAACTTGTTTGGTTACAATGCCCATTTCTTGTGGTGAAACTATCGCAGGATTAATAAAACGTAAAAATATTACGGTTCCAACAGCACCTATGTTATTTTGAGGAAATTGCGGAAATCTCTTACTAAGAACTTGATAAAGACAATGGCACATTGATCTTAATTGTGGAGGAAACCTATCTGCAGAGCCAACAATAGCATCAAAAACCTTTTGAGTCAATTCTATAAGATTTTGTCGATTTTCTTCAATATCTTCCAAAATTTCGATTCTGTTTAAACTTAAAATTGCAAAATTAAAGGTAAAAACAATAAATAGAATTATACCTAGCTGGATCCACTTCGAATCTACAGTTGGGTTCATCAAGTAAAGGTTTTATGAGAGGTTCTAATAAAGTTTGTAAATAACTAGCCCCATAAATTTTAAAACAAAACGCCATTATTTTGCTTCCTAATGAATTTCCACGAAAAAGTGTTTGCATACAATCAGAAACTTCGACTTCTCTATAAAACATGTTCCAAAGTAAAGGCGACAGTAAATGTTTAGCATCAAATAGTGTCACAAATACTCTGGCTAGTTCATCCATTTGAGAAGTAGTTACTACATTTGCCAATGCCATGGCGATGGGCAGTTCTCCTTTGTCACTGATCATTGTAACCAATTGAACAAGTTGTTCAAAACGATCTGCCAGCACAGTTTCAGCTAATGTATCAAATTCTGTACCTTGCTGTAGAATTTTTGTTAGAACTTCCATAAATGCTGCTCTTGTTTGTAAATCTCTGTTATATCCCAAATCTATTACAATTAATAATTAACAAATGTTTTATAATAAAAATAGATATTTACCTATTGAATGCATTAATCCACTATCAATATTAGCTGAAAGTAAATTAGACATTGCCTGTATAGTAGCATTACGTAGAGTATTTAATTTTCCTGCACTAAATCGTTGTCTAGAAACTTCCTTTTCGATATCAGATGCATCGTTACAATCATTCAGTAAATTCATAAAAAGAGTAAAATATTTTAAAAACAATTGACTTTTTGCTTCCATCAGATCACCACGATCAGATTCTTCAGGTTGTAAAGGAAGACCGTGCAATAATGCAGCTACAGCTTCCATACATGCTTGATCTAGATCTCGAGTAATAATAGTGACGTCTCCAGAACTAGGAGGTGCTATTTGATGAGAAGTTCCTAACACCCAATCTGTTAAATATTCTACAAGTTTATTACGGAATTTCATCTCTTGTCGAAATGCTAGGTCATCTCTTCTTTTCATCATTACTTCGACTAACTGACAAAGTTTTGTTTTAATATGTATCGCATGTACGGTCATATCGAGATGACGTACATATCTAAAAATTAACTATTGGAAAAGTATTTTGGATATAAACAAGTATTACATGCACCTTACGATACCAAGCATCATTCCTTCAATACTAGTTACACCTAAATGCTCTGATGGTTGATCATTTTTTCCACTATCTAATATATTTTTCATTATAAAAATAATATGCTCGATAAATTGAGTATTTACATCAGACACTACAACTTGTCCTTGTTGATCAAAAAATTTATCAACAATAGTCTTAATTTGTTCAAAAAGAATAGGGTATAAGGCCGGAGACATTTCATGTCCAACTAATTCCTTAATGTGCTTCTGAATTTGTGCTCCAAATTTCTCATTATTACAAACCAACAATCTTAGCAATAAATCCACAAACCTATAAAAATGCTAATTAAAAAAGTAACAATACGTAAACTGTTTAATTTAAATGATAACAAATTAAATTTTAATAAAACACCGTGTTAATGCACCTACTTAATGTTCCAAAATCAATAACCAT
The DNA here is from genome assembly GCA_036326145.1 of Rhagophthalmus giganteus. Taxonomy (NCBI): domain Eukaryota; kingdom Metazoa; phylum Arthropoda; class Insecta; order Coleoptera; family Rhagophthalmidae; genus Rhagophthalmus; species Rhagophthalmus giganteus. The sequence goes on along the minus strand of JARFJA010000075.1, from coordinate 4,755,384 downwards.
TTTTTCGTGCGCAATAACCATTGCAAAGAAATAACTTCATCTACGTACTTACTGAGTAACAGGACAATATTGACGTTGCTCTTGGTTACCACTAGTTAAAACACTGGATTTACGACCATCAGTTAAACAAGATCCTATCGAACCAATAGTAATCGAAGTTAAATTAGTATGACATATTGTAGATAATGTTGGTCTAGAGGGCGATTTTCTCTGCAAACAAACCCCCCCCAAAGCACACAAAAAACCTGTCATATTGGCCCATTCATTTATTTGATCCTAAAATTAGATTTGTGAATCAAAATATTAATTTATAATTACCGTATTAACCCAAATATAAGATGAGGTTTTTTCCATTAAAAATCATTAAAAAACAAGTGCTGATGAAGATGAGGCTATTAGTGAAATATTTGGCTATTAAAAATTACTAGCATTGTGATTTTGACGTATATGTTTTTGTATATTTTTCATTATTTGTATTTTTTATTAAAATGTACAATTTTTAAAGTTTTTATTTTCAAAAAATTGCATATGGTCTTATAATTGGGGTCTTAAAAATGTGCTTTTTACTGATTCTTTTAGTAAAAAATGAAACTCGTCTTATATTCAGGCTAATATGGTATTACACCTACATCTAATTCGTGTTCAGAATTTTGATGAGAAGCTCTACGTTTTCCCATAGATCTATGAAAAGGTTCCATTTGTCCTTCTTCTGCTTTTGCTTTAGGATATGAAACTAAATTTTTCCACACCGAATTCCAATTCATAAATGTTTCTTCCCATGCTGGTTGTACTCCATTAACACAATGTTCTATTTTTCGTAACAACCCCATGATTCGCTTTTGCAAAGCAGCTCGTCCTAAAATAATATATCAGTTATTTGATCATAATTTTAAAAATATATACAGCTTCGAAAAGTCCTAATAACTTACCATTTACATGATCGGGAAAACATATTCGAGATTCTCCGCTAGCTATTATTTATGAGATAATAGAGCATTAATTCTAATTACTAATTTAATTTAAAAAATAATAATATGCAAACTCACCAGTTGTTAAAACAGTCGATGCTTGAGCTAGATCTTGATATACATGGTAATTTGGAACCAAGTAAGTTACTGTTACTTCATCGGAACCACAGCGAATTTCGGCTTCTTGACACAGAAGTAAAAAACAGCTCATTGCAGTAAGAACTGCGTCCATATCAATACTCCATAGATACATAAAAAATACAACCTAAATCGAAACATCATTAATAAAAATGTAAGTAGATAGTCCTTCTCTTACTTCAAGTTTAATGTGTGCTTGTTTACATATTGCTATTTGACTTCCGAGGTTAGCATATTCTTTATGCTTTAATAAAAACGCATTTCTGCATACCAGTATTTCCCTTAACCATTTTAAAATATCTGTATAATTTACTATTTGATGCTGAATTAACTTTTGCGAGATTGAAAATAACACTTGTGAACTATTAAAAATACAGTTATTATTTAACAAAAAATGTAGGTATCCAAAATACATTTACCTAACATCCCAAAATGTATTAATTGGAGCTTCAGGATTCCATACTTCAATTTTTTCTGGTTGATGAAGAACTAATAAAGCTTCCATAGCTTCGTGAGCTACATCTAACATGCTAGGTTGGTGAACCAACGATACTAAACCATTTATTAACTCTAAAGTGGAACTTTGAATTTCATGTCCCGCTTTACCTTGATTCTAAAATTACAAATGATAATAATGAAATAAAAACAGTTGCTTTATCTTACATTTAACATTAACATTGGATCAGCATGTATAAGTCTAACCATATATAATAATAAATTACGATAACCAGGTACTTCTTCTGCACGATCCTTAAATTTACTTTGAGAATCTTTTCCTTTTAAAGTAAGAGATTGAATCATTCTTAAAGGAGTATGCGCAATATATCCCTGAGACACTTTATTTAATGTATCTGTAAACAATGCTCTTAGTTCTGAAGATTTACTATATACTAAATCAATTAAGGGCCACCATTGTAATCGTGGTTGGGTTACTATTCTACAAAAAAAATTGTATTAATTTAAATTAGTCAAGCAAAAAGGTTCTTTTAATACTAGTCATTTTAAGTCTTAAATATAATTCATTTTTAAAAAAAATTATAGAAAACAAATATTTACCTACCTATAAAGTGATCTGACTAGTACAAAATGGTATATAGAAGGTGATGTTAAATTTAGACATATTTTTAAAGCTTCATTATTATGAGGTTTAATTCGGAAACAAGAAACAAAACAATCCATCATTAAATCCATATCTTGGTACAAATAGTTTTGACCACGTGAGAAGGGTTTGTTTGGATTAAACAATAAAGCCTAAAAAAACAAACAAGATGAGCAATTTAAACAGAATATATATCTTAACAAACCTTTAAATCATTTAGAATACTTTGAACTAATGTAAAAGCCACATTATTAGAATCTAAAATAATATAAGTTGATGCCTTGCACAATTTTACACAAGTGACTGCCGCTGCTTCGGTAAGTTGTTTGCTCGAGTTACCATGAGGGCTGATACTTCGCTTAATAGTATCTATAAACAGTTTCTTTTTGCTATGTCTGGGAGAACACGGAGCACCACTGTCTGCATTTATTATTTCTTCTAAAACTTTCTGAAATTGTTAAATTGTAAGGCATTAATATAACTTTCTTAGTATTTCAAAAAAAATTAATTAACATTAAAAAAAAACATTTTAGTGAATTATATTACATATTAGACTTATTTAAATTACAATTAAAAGTTATGTTTAATGACTTTAGTTTTAATCATTTAAATTCTTAAAAATAGTGCTTAAAACATTGTTATATAATATAATTATTATTATTTGTGTGTTTTACTTTAAAATTCATTAAGTAGGTACTTTTCTTCATCTGATGTAAAATTTCTTAATCTGATATATTTAGATAATTGATAAAATACTTGTCTATAACCAAGGATAATACTTATATTAAAACTAAAGAAAAATATACATCATAGCAAAACATTTCAAAATTATCCACTCTTATATGTAATAGAATTATTTTAATTTTTTTTTTAATAATCAATGTCATAATTATTAATAAAGAAGAATGTTTTAGTTCATTTTGTTTGTTACTTAACATTTTATTTTTAAAACAATCTAAAATATATATTTAATTATTTTTTTAATATTTTAAAAAATATTTATCGAAATTCAAATCAACTAAAAATTAAAAAAAATTAGATTACAACACAATTATTTCCTCTGCTACATGTAAGTTGTATAAATCAAAACTTATAATTATAATCAATTTTCTGTTTATCAATTAATTTATCATTATTTTTAATGTACATGCAGTTTATTATCATAAATCAAATTAAAATAAAGTAGGATATTAATTTACCCTATCACATAATAGCCAATATTCAAAACCAAAATCTAGACAAAATTATATTCTTTCAATATGAAAAATATATGAGCGATAAGTTTCCTTAAATAATTGAAAAATTTCAATCGACTTCTGTAACTTAACTAAATTGTTACAATAAAAAATAGTTATTATAAAATTATGAAATGTTAAATCACTAAATAATACCATTTTTAAAATAAGATGCATTCTTTTTTTTTCAAAAAATACCGCTTTAAAAATTTTTGTCGTTTACATAGTTAGGTACTTATCAAAGGGGCAACTTTTAAAGATAATAATCTAAATATCACATATCATTTCTGAGACAAAATATTCGTAGTTTGAAAGAAAGTTCAGTTTACACTGCCCAACTAGTGGTGTATTAAGGATTCTGTATCAGATAATATCATACAATTACACCACTAAAAAATATATAAATTACCTATATATCTACACACCTCTGAACAATTTAAGGGATAAATGAGTATATATATCAAGGTATATATCAATTCAAGTGATTTAATGCAAGTGTTTACATGGACAAAATACAATAGTTAACAAAAATTGTTATCCGTCATCGGTTGTACCTAACATCTAATACAAGTTTACCAACATCTTAAGTAATGAAGTACTGATACTATTGCTATCACTTTATCTCAATTAATTTTGTTTATTTCAAGTCATTTATTCAAATATTTATATGTTATAATTTGCGTATTTTGCTTTTTCTTTTATTACCTAACGTTATAAATGAAAATATGAAGCAACTTACAAGCATTTTGTATGTTATACCAACATTGGCACATAATTCACCGATACATACACCAATATACTAACATTTGTCCTTTTACACACTTTTTAAAACAGATTTTAAGCAATGCTATTAAATAATGTTTATTCGGAAAGAGATAATATTAGTAATTTGATATAATATACTGTTTACATGGTTTTGAACAACGGTTTGATTAACTGCAATTGTAACTAAACCTACGTTAAGCGCTGGCGCTGCGTTAAGCATTTTTGCTTAAATGCTTAAAGCCTCAGACTTAAATAACAACACAATACTGTGAATTTAAATGTCAACTTGATTAAATAATGAGACATATTTAGTTTTTATATTACCTACTAAAAGATATATAGGTACAGTAAAACTTGCCTACATTGATCAGTTATTTCTGTTAAAACCTGGTTAATTTAAGCAAATGCTTAACTATAGAACAATACAAATGTTCTTCTACAATAATTTTCACAACTAAACTACTCTACTCTTGAAATACAAAATACAAACCAATTATTAACAACACAAGCAATAAGAAGCATTATAATAATCAATAAAGAATTAGTGTTGTTTGTTAATCTTCAGTTAAGCTATTCAAATTATACAAATAGAATATACAATAAACCACTTCAAAAATTTCTAGAATGTGGTCAATATTCATGCTACAGATAGTCAGTCAAGTGGTCAATTTACAAAGAAACACTACACTACATAATTAAATAGGATTTCCCTGATTAGTTAAAATGCAGTTAACTAAGGCAGTTTATATATACGATCAACTTCACAGATTTTACTGTATTATGATTTAATGTTTGATCTAATAAGTATATAAAAATAACTATTACAATAAATTCAAATTTCTTTTGAAATTCATTGTGAAAAGTTATACTACCAGTACTTATACTTTTTGATGTGTATTTCTTTGTATACTAAACATCCTAAATATTGATTATATCAGAAATAAATTTGCATTGGCCTACAGTGTATGGAAATAATTTATTTGTAGAAATTAAAAAAAAATTCTAAATACTTTCGAATTCTACAAAACATATAATGCTGCAAAAAGAATATTCGTTACTAATTAATATTTTGCCAATCAATACAAAAAACCTACGAAACCATGTATGTTTTGATGCAACTTCTAATCATGCATAGGCTATAGAATTAAAATCTAGTAAGTTATTATTACTGTATCGCAAAGCTCTATATCGAATTTTAACGATACAAAAGATTACCTGTCACAAAATACAACATTAAACAATTCGTAACTTTACAAAAATTAAAAAAATATTATCTAAGTTGAACCATACAAAATTAAAATGTATTTAAAATAGTTAAAAATTTTATAATATGCATTCTATTTAAAATATACGTTTATATAAGAATGGACAATTAAAAAAAAACATCAATTAAAAATCATTTAATAAATAAGAGAAATGCTTACTGGTGACAATATAAGCAATATAATTTGTAATGGCCACACAGCAGCCCTGCCTTTTTTATTGTCAGCAAAAGTGTCTAAAATATCAAATAATTGTTCGCAACATTTTGATAAATCCTCATTTGGATTTTTTTGTAATCCTGCAAATTCATATGGGTATGTATCCATCCAATTCCAAATGGCTTTTTCTAAGGAATTCATTAATACTAAGTGTGCGGATTTTTTTAATAATCTAAATTTCTGAATGGATTCTATAAATATATTTTATGAATATTAACTACTTGTTATTTTTTCAATTTTACCTGTTAATAACTTAGTTAGCCTAAAAACATCAACATTTATATGTTGAATTAACTCAATATCATTATAATCTGGGTTTTCGTCTGGGCAAGAAGCCAATTCTTGTAGTTTAGATGAAATGCGACTAAATACCACATTAAAAAAATTAATACTTAAAGCAAATAACACTTTACTTGCTAGTAATTTAATCGCATGACTGTTTGGATTATCGTTAGACATATCTAAAAAGAATATTATATTTTAATATAAATTAGTGAATAATTTTTAAACGTATACCTACCTAAAAAGGAGCAAATTTCCTTAAGTAATGATTTCAAATTTTGATTTTCTTCCATCGTAAGGGTTATAGAATCTTTGGGTTGAATACTAAAACATTTTTCTAAAGTCTCTAAAGCTATAATTATACTATCATAATAATTTTTGTCTATTTCTGTACAATGCTGTCTTTGTGTTGTGCAGGATCCTTGTTGATACTACAAAAAAATAACGTAACATCCAATATACAAAAAAATACTCATTTATACCAACTCATGGATTCTCTTCAAAACCTTAACAAAACCATCTAAAACTAAAGCGAATCGATATCTAGATATTTGAATAATACACATTTTGTTTTGCTCCTCGTTCAGCCTTGAATGAGTAGTTTGTGGACCAGTTCGACAAGGTAACTAGAAATAAATGGATCAACATATACTGTGCAAACCAACCGTTTTGCACATAAATATACATCACTTATTGATTTTTGAGATGACATGCTCAAAATTTCTAAATTACATTTAAAAATTGAAACAACTCACCTGTTCTTCAAAACGTACAATTAGGGTGTTTGCCCATTCACCGGGTTTTTGTGTTGCCATCGTTCACAAACTACTTAAACTTACATTCTTAATAAAAAGTTAGAGATACCTTTGAGATGCAACTTGATTGTTTGACAGCCATTGTCAAATTCGCAATTAGTTTATGTCCAACCAATGAGCACCATGTATAAAGATGTTCCAAAAACAAAGTACCAATAGGAGCTACATTACATTTAAAGATAGCGCCTAATTAGTAATCAGACAAATATGCGAACACTAAAGCGCTTGTAAACAAACTCAGGGTACCTAATTAAATTTAAAAGTAATTATACTGAAAAATTTAAATGTTTTAATAATATAGTGGTACTGCTGAATATTGTACAGGGTGTATAAAAATTATTTAAACCTTTTGTATTAAAAAATTCAAAATCGATTTTCCGAATACAACTGTTGAATGTGCACACTAGTTTAAAACTGATTTGTGTTTAGGTATATAATTTATAAAAGCAATTCACATCCAGATGGATTGATCCTATTTAATTTTCCTTCAATTTCACTATTATTATATCTATATTCGATATTCACAATATTTTGTTTTCAAAGTGACTTTCAGTCTAATCATAATAAGATACTATAATAAAGCCTATAATGCTTAATAAATAATTGTTCTTGTTTGTAAGAATAAAATATAAAAATTCATTATTAATCATATACTCTTACATTTAAAAATAAAATAAATTTGTATAAAACAATGCATTTAATTTAAATTACAAACTTTTATATACAGTTAAACAAAACTAACTTTTTTCATTACAAATGCACATCGTTTACATTAAAAGAAAAATATATACTATTTATATAGTGTACTCAATCAGTTATATGACTTAAAAACGCTGTGTACCAACGTTGTTTTAATACCATTAAAATTACAAAAACTAGCATTTAGCTGTTTAAAAGAACATAAAACAATAACTATTTTTTAAAGTTATTGTTTAATACTAAATTCTTGTATTTGCTATAAGTTAAACAATGTGTTTTATAATATTATGAATTACTAAACATTATTTATCCTCTATTTTACTTGTAGAACAAGTAGTTGCCAATTCTGTTTCAGGGGAACGTAAGGTAAATATAATAGGTATAGTGGCTAATGCTTCATTTTTATCATTTTCTAAATGTCGAATCCACGATAAAAGAGAATCTCTACCAGATGTTCCAGTAACACACACGGCCATAATTGTACCATCTTCTTGTTCATGAACAGATGGAATACTTATTAATTCTTTTTTTGGTGTAGGAAAAAAATTGAACAGTGGTACATCTATGTGACTTACATCTAAAAAAATATGCATGTTATAAATTGCACTTATTATTAGACACATCTTACCATCACAATCATAATTATTGAAATGTGTAGATTTTAAATTTGATTTAAGTATAAAATAATTGATAGGTTTACTTTTTAACCATATACGAAATGCTCCTTCAACATATAATGGAGTTTTAGAATCATGTTCTGTAAGAAGCTTTTGTTGTGTTTTGCTTTGACCACTAACAATCCATGTATCTTCAATCGAATCTTGAATATCTTTAGTCTACAAGGTGCATTTTTCAGAATAAATAAAAAATACGATCATGCATGTTTTTTCTCATATTTATAAAAGCAAAAGCAATTAAAAAAGTGTAGTTCTTTTATTAAGGATATAATTTGATTCTGCAAATTTGCTATATTAGAATATATTTTAATTAAGTACCATAAGTTTTAGAATTTTCATAAAATATGATAATTAATATTGAATATTAAAAAATAAAAAGCTGCGTTTTAAAACTGCTTTAGCTGTTCACGTCACGTTTACCAATTTGTGAATATGATTCAATTTATATTTCAATTTTCAGTAGTTTAAGTTAACGTATATATAGGTGAATAATTTTTAAAATCAATTTTAATTTCCAATTTAAAATATATATATATATATATATAAATCTCTTTAAATTTACCTAACCTAACCTCATAAACACTAAGCTGTGACTGTATATCGATACTGATTATTTTTGCAACTGCTAATTTTGCTAACTCGAACAAATCATCAGGCATTTCACTTGGTAAAGGCCATGGCGAAAGATTTTTAAATTTAGGCATCCAATACATCATTCGCCAGAATTTCCTTAAAGGATAACCCCTACGTCCAAATATATTCAATAATATATCTTCCATTTCATAGTCAGGCATAACACCTACAAAATATTTTGTTAATTTATGTAAATATAATTTTATTACTTTAGTCACCATTATCTTCCATTTGCTCTAATAAATCTATGATGCATTGTTGTTGTTTTGGATAATGCATGAATTCTGCTTGAAACATATTAGTTGGAATAAATTTTCCTTTTGGCAAGACATCTACAATTGCTTTATAAACCTCAAGATCTTTATGTACACCAAAGCTTTCCATATTCTTTAAAGCTGAATAAATAAACTCTACATGGCCCCTTCTAAAAACGTCTCTACTTTCAAAAATCTTTATCATTTCTAAGTACGACTTTTTATTTTTCTCAGAAATACTTTCAAAGTTTTTATAAATAACTATTTCTTTAATTTGTGGTGTTTTGTTGGTTCGCATAATCGAAGTATATAAATATCTTCGATGCATATAGATACCATTAGAAAATAAACTTTTATATTTGCAATTTATTACGACAAATAGTAATGATTTGCATAACATTTTGTCTTAATTGAATAAATGTAATAGTATTTTGTTCTTGAGGTTAGGATATTACTTTTAAATGAACTGCTATTATTCTTTGATAGTAACTACTGTATCATACTGGTAGTTAGTACATTCTTTTATATACATATATAGGGTGATTCAACTTTAAATATAAAAACTTAACTAATAAAACTAACATAAACTAATAAAAAATAAGTAATTATAGTTTTATAGCATTTTTCTGAAAGTACTTAGTTTTTGAAATACAAGGTTTTAAAGTTTTGTTTTAAAAACAACTGTTTTGGAAATCTTTTAAGGTTTTTATAATTTTCAAATAAATTGAGCACAAAAGTTCGTTTATTTAGGAAATAATGACAAACACTGTTAATTACTATAATTATACTTGTCCTGTTATAATAATTATTAAACTAATTATGTGTAAACATTATACGTATATACATATATTTAATATAATTCATAAACTGCAATTTTCTGTATTCCTAAATAACCTTTTTAATGTTATATGTGGCATCTATTAGTTTATAATTGTACAATTATATATTTCTCAGTTTACCTACAATAAATGTTAGCAAACATATTTGATGTACCTAAATATCTTATATTACATACCTATACGTAGATGGTGAGATTGTAAGATAATTATAAGATAGAAAAAAGTATATATTTTGAAAAAATAATTCAAAAATTAGTTTTGTAATGTTTAATAACGTTCTATTTTGCATATCTGATGCATTGGTATTGTAATTCGTAATATCAAATTTATCGTTAATAAAAATAACAATTTTAATGTTGTACTTGATGTATATTAGAAAATAAAAATCGTTTTATCTGTTTAAATTATGATTTTTATTTAATTCCTTATCTCTTTTACTTTATTTCAGTCTTATATTACAAAAAACAAATATAATAAGTTTACTAACAAATAGAAAATAAATTATAATAGTAACAATATTTTCATACATAGGTAGTAATATGTTCGTCTAGTAAAAATATTGAAGTTGTTATTCAAAATTATTAAAAATATATTGTTCTACTTATTTTAAAACACCCTATAACGATTTAAATTGGGTTTTTGAATATACCGGTTGACCTTCCGTTATTTTTCCGGTACCGTAATAGAGACACTTTCAAAAACGTCAAAGAAATCAGCTGAAAAGTTTTCTAAAAAGTTAAAGCTTGTTTAAGGTTTATAAATTAACTCTAATTGTTTTAAAAATAGTTTTAAACAATTGACAAATGTATAAGTAATGCTATTTATTATTTGAAAATATAAATTAATTTAAATAGTACAAGTGCTCCTCATTGACATCATCATTATCATCAGTATTTTCAAATAATTATATTAATTAAGAAAATGTGGATGCCTACTCACGTACAAGTTACAGGTATATATCGTAATTATTAATCAAAATACTCTTAAATATATTTTACTATATTAGTTGTAATTTCAATCTGTTTTTAAATATGTAGTTCAGAGAGCATCTGGCCTGCTTATAAAAGGTAAAAACAACACAAACGATTGCTTTGTTACAATTGGATTAGGTAAAACAAAATATCAAACGTCTATTAAAGAAAAGGCCGAACCATCTGTAGAGTGGCACGAAGAATGTGAATTGTAAATTCTTTCGTTATATTTTAAACATCGAATATAAATAACAATTTTAGGGCAATACCAGACCAAGGTAACACAGCAGAAATAGTTTTAACAGTACTACATAGAAATTTCCTTGGCGTTGATGAATTCTTAGGAAGAACCACAATTCCATTGAACGGACTAGATATCTATGAACGACCTAAAAATCGCTGGTATAATTTACAGAGCAAACCAGGTAATATAAAGTTAATTTATATTGAAAATATGTTCAACATATCGGCAGCACACACTTGATTTGTGCATGAGTTGGTTGGTGCTTTAGAAAAATGAAATTAATTGAAAATCGTCATATCTCAGATAGTACAGGATATCCTATGGACGTCCGTTTTATGTCAATGAACATGAAATTGATGGCCATAAAATATCCAATGGATTACCATTACCAGCGGTGGATGTTAATGAATTCTGCATTTTGTTACTAGATAGCGATTGTAGTTATTGCTACTTGTCTTAGAGTCGTTTTCTTTCAAATATAAGTCATATTGGAATATTTATTAACATTGAGCTTTATAGTGATCAACACTGTTCAACACAGAAAGAGGATAAGTTGTTGTTAATTGTTATGTTATGATTGTTGATGTTTACAATTTGGCAGTAATAATTATTAGTTTATAAAATACATGAAAATGTCTATTTTTAAACCTCTTTAACATCAATTGGTTGCCTGGGATGAATATGCATATAGGATATATTATGGAAGACCATTAAGGATATCTACTGCTTGTCCAGAGTTGTGAGAAATTGATTACACGTGGACATCCATAGTATATCCTTTGAACCTAAAATGAATATCCATAGAATGTCTAATAGACGTCCTTGTGCTATCTGGGATATAATATTGACGTAGTTTTTCCAGAAGGGCGTAACCCACAAAAAATAAATTTTACAGGAAAGCACATTTTGTGTCGTCGCATAGCTATAACAAGACACGCTTCGCGGAAATACAGATTGATTTTTCCAGTGGAAAAAATCGAAATATTGTTACTAGATTTTAGCAGATGATAGCTTTACTTTAGATGCATAAGATAATCAAAAATAACCCATTTTCACAAAAAGTGTGGGTTACGCCCTTTTGGCAAAAGTCTTCGATATAAATTTATATTACAATTAATTACACAAAACGTTGTGACGTCAAAGTCAAGAATTTTTAACATCTTGAGGGTTAACTTATTATTAACTTTTTAGGAAAAGAAATTAAAAATAAAGAACGAGGTAAACTTGAAGTTAAAGTAGCTTTTACTGTTAAGTCTGGTAGTTTAACCAACTTAAGTAAAAAAGAAAAAAGTATGTCTTCTATTGGTCAACTTTCTCATATGGCCCAGTCTGTAGGTGGCAGCTTATTAAGTATTACTAGTATCGAAAAGCGTCAAGGTATAAAAAAGTTTGCTAAATCGATAGGATCAAAAATGCATTTAAAAGGTAGAAAAAAAGACGTCGAGGCAGAAGAAGGATCTTCAATTGGAAGTGTAGGAAGTCTGAAACAAAGAACAAATCATTTTGGGCTTATACATAAAAGTAAACAAACTTCGGAAGATGCAGATCCAGGAGTTGTTAGTGAAGATGATGAATTTACGGTATAAATAGTGTTTTAGTTATGTAAAATTTTGATGTCATTTTGGTTTATAGTTTGATGATTTATCACATAAAAGCTCCGGAAGTTCTTTAAATCAAACATACAGCCAATCAGAGACTGCCGTTAGTTCTTCCATAACTTCACTCGAAAAAGGAATGGACGGAGAAGTTACGTCCAAAATTTCAACTGGAGGAGCTCCACCTGCAAAACCACCACGAGCTGATCAAAAGGTTCAAGATGAATGGGAACTTAAATTATATGGCAAACAATCGAAACGTAATTTATTATTATTTTTTGATAGTTAAAAACTATTTTTTTCATCATTACAGAAATAGTAAAAAGCGAATCTCTAAACAGAAAATCATGGGAATCTCCAAAACTCTCTGCTCAAATTGAAGAAGAAGAAAATTTTGAACCACAACAATTAGTAGATAGTGAACTTATTGCAAACTCAAATAAATTGATACAACCATCAAAAAAAGAAGAAAGAGAAAGCATGCTGTCGAAATTAAAAAAAATTAGAAGAAGTAAAAAATGCAGTATTTTAAATTTATTCGCTTAAAGTTTAATTGCAGATGCAGATAAACATGACGGAGAATATAAATTCGATAAAAATAATTTAAATTCAAACGAACGTATTATTATTGGTGGTGAGACTGATGTAAAAATTTCTTCCAGCAATAATAAAATTTCCGGAGAACTCCTTCAAAAATTTAATGGAAAAACACGTGAAGTAAGTCAATAATAAATTCATTTAATAATAAATGTGCATAAAAATTATTTTAGGATTTAATTCTGCTTATTTGTGATATGCAAGGTGAAGTTGAGCATTATAGAAAAAAAATGACAGATTTAGAAGATTATTTAGATGAACTGCTTCTTAGAGTAATGGAAACTACCCCAAAAATTCTTCAGAATCCTTATATGGGTTGTAAAATAGCCAACTCAAACTTAATTTAAGTATTTTTGCAACTAAAAATTGCAAAAATTTGAAGTAATGGTAAAATTTGTATCTTTGTTCAACAATTTAGTATGTCTTTGTTTAATACTTTTCTGTTGAATAGTGTACTTTTCCTTTAAAAGAAATATGGAAGTATTTATTGTTAAACTTGGTGCAGAAAGTGCTATTATTTATCAATGTAATATTTGCAAATTTAAATCATTTTTAAAACATTTAAATTATTAAAAATTATATTTATTAATTAGCAATATTTATGAACTAAATTATCTATCTTGGTTCAGTTGAAGAATAAATTATAGTTAACATGTTTTAATAATTTTGAAAATGATTTGTGCCAATGTTAGCTTTAATGGCCCTGTACCTGAAAATCAATGTTTTTTCATTATTGTATATTTATCATATAACAAGATTGGTAATGGATTATGTAATAAATACAGTAATTTTGACACAAATAACGAGAAGTGATTATTGATTTTGTTATTTGCTTATTTTTCCAATTATGTGTTATATATTTATCATAATATAGTCTTTTGAAAGCTCATCTTGTAAACAAAACAAGTGTTGTGTTTGAAAATATAATGATGCAGTTATTGTAGTATAATGAATTACAAAATCATATTGAAATTGATTATTGATGTTTGTGTAATTTTTGTACATATTTTATTGATTTTATAATAATCCATTCACATTATTTGATATATTAATGAAAATTATGAGATGATAATTTTTATTAAAAATTACTTTATCATTAATACTTTAAGATTTAGTTATAATATCAACTCAATGGAATTACCTAATTTAATTAAATTATTTTATAAAAGTATTTTTAATTAAAAATTAGCAATCCAGATTTAATTTAATACAAATGAATAGTCCACATTTTTAAAAAATTGATTTTTAGTTTTTACAATTTTAAAAATTAATTATCGATTTAATTTCTCAAAAATTTAATAATATGACAAATTAATAAATTGTATTTTAATTATTGTTTCTTTAAAAAAAATTATAAAATTGAAAAATGGAAAATCTCTCTTACTGAACAAGGTTCTTACAGATCAAATTAAACATGACAGAATTTACTAATTCTTATACTTTACTATGTGCATGTATTGTTGATATAAGAAAGCTAAACAAATATATTTACACGTGTATAGGCTGCACTTTTTTCCCCAAAAAGTAACTGAAAAATGAGGATGGGATTTACACACAAAATATGTTGGAAATTTAATTAGAAATTTTTTTACAAATTATCATCGTTAACTTGTTAGTGCAACTTATACACGAATAAATAAGGTATTTGTGAAATATTAAAGACATTTATTGAATTAACTCGCTCGTAGATATGAAATTAATTATTTTTCACTTCATTATTCAAAAATAAAATATTGTTAGGTATTTAAGTTTCTTGATTTTAAATTATTCTAAATTTTAATACAATATTAGATATGTATATGATCAGTATTATTATGAAGTAAAATTAAAAAACTAATTTTATTAGAAAAATGAATATATATCATGCAGCATATATAATTTATAACTTTGCAAACTAAATTTCCTCAATTATTAAACTATTATTTATAGTTACATTACATAAATTTGATTTGAATTTTGAACACTAATAATTTTAATAATTTGGTAAAACTTCTACATTAATTTTATAACTCCCAGAATTAATTCTACATATAACACAAGTTCATAAATATAAAATGTACATAAAATACAATAAATTATATAATAGTTGATATTATTTAATTAATTACTGTATTATTTATAAATTTGCGTTTTTAAATTAATTTTGATAATCATGAGAAATTAGTTATAACTATCACAAATCTATAAATAGATTGATATTAAGATTTATTTGTCAGATAAAAATTTTAATTTGGGAAAGTTTTTCGATGTATATTCTACATATAATCTGTATTTTAATTATTATTTTAGTCTTGTTACCATATAAATTAATTAATACTGGTACTCTGATTATTTTCTATTACATCAACTTTTTCATATTGCTTTTTGCAGTCAAATTTTGTTATTTAAAACAACCTCAGTAAATTCAATCTATTTAATTTTATGTAAATCAAAATTTGACTATACATACAGTAGTTGTCAAGTATTGGAACATTTATTAATCAAAATGTCAATCATTCTAATGCAGCCTTTAAAAAGTTTCACAAGGATTTTTATGAATTCTTTTATTTTAAATTCATCTTTAAAAGTTTGATATTTAATTGAATAATATGTTTGGTTATCCAAATTATTTAGTTTGGACAATCAATGCTTTACTGTATATATAGAAAATAACTATTTAAAATATATTTTGAGTTATTTTATAGCATCATGTTGCAAAATATTTTTTTGATTTTTAAAATTAATATAGAATGTGAAAATAATTAACAATAAATGATCTGATGCTTTTGCAACTTTAATAGTAATATTTGTACATTAACTAATTTGTAACTATATTATGTTTGTTATGTAGGTATTTTTATGTATAAGGAATTACATTTTATAAGGAATCATTTTTGAATAATTAGTTGCCTCATTTATATAAAAATAATAGATAATATGTTTGTGATTTTTACTTCTTTGTTATTAATTGTCTAATTATTTATATTTTAATTTATACTAAGAAATTGTTGGAGCGTATTTACTAATTTTGATAGTGTAAATAAAAAACGATTTTCTTACTAAACCAAATGCATAGGTTATAATATATTCTTTATAAATTAAAGCCTTTTTATTTCTAGTAGGTATTAATATATTTATATTGTCGAATAATGATTAGTTTTTGTACTCTCGGCTTTTGTAATTACTCAAGTTGTTTATTTTAAATAAGGAAAGATTTCGGAGTATAAGTTAAAGTTTGTAATATGTATTTAAAAAAATGATGCATGGGGAGTCATAATCAATTTTTATTAAGAATGTTATTTTTTGTTAATTAACAAATTTAGTTTGACGTTATTTCATTTAACATGTTAACTGTCAGGTCAAATTTAACAGTTGGTATTTAATGCAGGAAGGTATGAACTGTATAAACTTGCATGTTTTCAATTACAGTAACATATTTTTATAAATTTATAAAATATTAAAACAATTTTTAGGCCATTTTAATATAGGAAAAGTAATTATATTAACAGTTACCCATTTAACGAGGAGAGTGTCAGTAGCCTTGTGCTAGAGTAGCAATAAAATCATGGCTTTGATATTTTAGGAAAAATGCAGTGATAACTTTATTATACCAAATAATACTTGAAAATGCTTTAACAAAACATTTACAATAAGCTATTTTAACATTATAAACTTACGTTCAAATGTAAGGTATTTCAAAAGAAATTATTGTACAGGCAACTTAAATAGCACGATTTTTATTTAATTAGGTTGACAACCAAACTAACACAGCCATTATTGTTTTGCATAAGAAAAATATCCATTTGCAAATAGGCATATTCTATTATTTGACTAATCAATTGATTCTCCGCCGAATATAGAATACAAAACAGATGATCAACTTAAAGGGAAGATTTCGTTAAGCGATCAAGTAATTTTGTACTATTTAAAATCAGTCAAATGAAGTATGTCTATTTATAGCAGTCAAAATTTTGGATTTGCCTATTTACTTTGTAGGAAACACTTTCGATTCTATGAAAAAAGGCATTAAATAAAGTAAATATAAGAATTAATACGGAAAAAACTTTACTTGCAAGCTAATTGTGATGCAATTTATTTGTAAATTATAAAGTATAAGTACTTACGCAAGTACTGTTAAAATAATAATACGAAAACATTGAATAATAATACAGTTATTATTTATTTTAATTCACATCAGTAATATCGATAAGTACGTAATTGTATTGATAGAGATATAATAAAGGTCTATTATTAAAGTTTTAAATGTATTATAGAAAAACATATTAAATTATTTAACATTTATAAACATATTAATTTTTGTAAAATTTTTAAATTTTAAAATTTTGCTTCAAAAAGTTTCTTAAATCAACATAATAGAAAAATTACATAATTACAAAAACGTTAAAATTTGGATTTGAAAAATACGTCGCGTTTTATTATGAGAATGTGGTTTTCAAATGATTTAGTTTTTATTTTCCAATTATTTACATCTATTTTTTAAGTAACCCTTTATGTTTTAATATTGTTATGCAGTAAATAAAAATATATACTGCAGGTATTGCAACAACTGATTATTTTAAATCAAATTTTTAATATTAACGTTTAAAATTACACGTATATGTGTATAATTGCATTAAAAAATTTAATTAGAATACAAAGTAGATGCGTAATAATAGTTTATAAGATTTTATTAAATAAAAAGTAATATTTATAGTAAGTTGAACGTTGACTATTTTAATGTAACAAAATTCAAATTTGTGTTTATTCAGATGTTTGATGTAACGTCTGTCCTGTCTATATTTAACCAGTACTTTTCAAATTATAAATATAATTACTTACGTAAAGCAAATGCAATAATAATATACATTCTATTATATATTGGGTAAATATACAGAAACGCTTGTTTTAAATGTGGAATGTCTGCTTAAGTGTTACCTATTTAAAAATAAAGGAACAATAGAAGCACAAAACGTAAGCGGTAGATATAGAGGAGATACTTCAAATTATTAGAATACAATCTAAATTAACTTGAATGAAATTTTAAATATAAAGATTTGACAAGACTTCATCAAAAAAATATACATTTTGGCAAGCTAACATAAGTGTCTTATATAATATTCAATTTTTTAAAACATTTAAAATGATTATTGTGGATATGCGTTTAAGTTAAATAATATATATATATATATTTATATTTATATATATATATATATATATATATATATATATATATATATAATGTTTCTTTTAATTACAACTGAATATTTGTTTAAATATTCTCAATTATAGGTATTATACGTTAATCATTTTTTACTACAACCAAATTCGAAATAAAATAAAGCGTGCGGTTTCATTTCATAGTTATAGTTTGACCGCTAACCACAACAATAATGGAAAAACTATTAATAGAAAAAATATAAAAATAGTTTTGTTGGTATTCGGTGATTAAATTGGTAAAGAATATTTGAGGAATGCCGATTGTTTAAAAACGATTTAGATACTATACTTACTATAATTATGTTATTAATATTAAACAATAATTTTATCTAATTTAGTTTTCTTATAAAGATTATATAGGTTGTACGTCCATAGTGTTTTTAAAGCAAATTATTTTTAATTTTAAATATATCCAAGTACCGTTTTTTATTGTTTGCTTTTCTATGGTAAAATAAAAATAATTTAGATTAAATTTTGGGTTTATTCACCTTTTCTGCTGCACGACAAACGCCTAACTGAAATAAGTTATTTTTAATTAAGTGCAACCTCGTTAAAATTATTAGTACAGTAAATTATTTAGTCTATTTTTAAAAATGGGAAACAATTTGTATTAATGTAAAGACAAAGTACATATACCGTTTGCCAAATATTGTATCAAAATCAAAAAAGTTAAATTTCAAAATATTTTTCCAAAGTAAGTTTTTTGTGTAATTTTTTATATTTCTATTGGACTTCTGTATAATATATGTTCTGGTTCAATCTCAAAAATAGTATTATGTAGATTCGCAATAAATGTTGTATTCGTAAATTTCGATGATTTTTATAATTCACAATTACTAAGTTTAATTGCATCGCGTTGTGCATTACGCTAAGTTTTATATACCTACATATGTATATAGGTAACGTGTCTAACAGAAGTTTTAAAAAATGACTAATTTGATGTTTCTTTATCAATCAATTACTAACACATTGATAAATTTTAGAAAACCGAATAAGTTTATAATATCTTATCTATCGCTTTATAAAATTTAATATGGCGGTAGTAGAAAATTAAGTAGGTAAGCTAGAGAAATTTTCTAAATAAGAATATTTAACATTTGAAAATAAGATCGAATCCAAAATATTGCTTTGTAGATGAAATTATTTTCTTTGATCTGCATAAGAAAATATAATCGTTGTATTTGAAAATAAGCATCTTTAGCAGAATATGAGTTGAAGAGTTGGCAATTGCTACGACAACAAACTGCACTGTGTTAAGATGAGGGCTAAGTAATTTCGTGTAAGTATTTATTACTCTAGTTATCAATTTTATTGTTTGAATAATAAATTAAGATTAATTAAAGACAACACTACAGAGTGAAAGACATTGAACGACCTTACAAGACGAGAACAAATTCTGAAAACACAATTATAAGAATAAGCCACAGTAAACTCAACAATGCTCACCTACGTTAATCAACGCTACAACTGATATTTGATATTTTTACAACTGATAATTTAAGACTACGAAACGGCCAGTAAACTGGGACTACTACGAGTCTCGAAGGAATCTCGTTACTGCCACAATCTTTCGTGAAAAGAAGGCACTTTTACAGATCAAATTTTATAACACAAACCGCTCTAAAATTATCTGGAGAGAATTTCGTAATATGAACATTATTAATCATCATAAAAATTGCGAACTTCCTGCCGGGATACGGGATTTCAAACAAATTAACACGTTCTTTCATAATGCTTCCAATACGAATTGTAATGAAAATGATTTGAACAATTACTATGCCACTAATATTAAATACGAATATATTTGAAAATTTAAATTCAATTCCATAGATCAGCTTAAAATTCAAAATTGTACCTTCTCAATTAAATCATACTCTTATTGTCCCTAAACTGCTTCAGACGTGCTATCCACATTTATTACAATACTTTACTTAAATAAATTAACTTTTGCATTACGAAAAACATCTATCCAGAGGTTTGGAAATGTGCTTTTATTCTGCCAGTACGTACCAAATGTGGATATCCTCCGACTAAGGTTAGTCATTTGCGTCCCATTAGCATTCAATGTATATACGTTGTCGAAAATTAACGAGAAGATTACGGAGAGGCAAATTCGTGAACACCTCAAAAATTACAGTCTGCTGTCGAGTACACAATCTGGCTTCAGACCTCGTTACAGCTGTGCCAAAGTGCTCTCGAATATCACTGATGATTGTTTCAAAGCAGCTGATCACAATAATCTAACAAGTTTCGTTCTCTTTGACTTTTCGAGGGTCTTTGCTACTATTAATCGTGAACTTTTATGGGATTTGATGCTTTTGCCATCTCTTTAATAAGAAATTACCTTGTTGTTAGGGTGCAGAGGATAAGGTACCAAAGTATGTATTTCGATCCTATAGAGGTACGTGGGGGTGTTGCGCAGGGTTCTATTTTGGGACCTCTATTCTATTGAATCTACACTAGCAACATTGATTGTGTGATGTTAACTGACTCAATCTGTCCAAAAGACGCACATTGCATGCAGCTGTTCTCTACTGTCTCTGATGTAAAATAATAAATGTCCATCTTACTTGCACGAAAAAAATATCTTATAGAAGTGATCGACATGATGTTAATGTAAGATCAAAGAATACATTATCAGTTCCTATATGCATAAAACGTCAATTTTTAAAAGATCGTTCTTCCACAATATCGTTAGCTTTTATAATAAAATTCCAATATACTTTTACAAAGTTTTTCATTACCCCATTTTCATTAGAAAAAGATACAAGACTCTGTTACTCCAGAAGCGAATATTGTTTCTTTCCTTAAATTTTTTATATCATCTGTATTGTGTTATGCACCGTCAATTCTTGATTTTTTTTAAGGGGCATGATGGAAAACCAGTTATGTAATGAACCGTAACTGAACTGTAAATCTTTTTCTCAATTTTTTCTCTCTCTTGTTTAAATATATTATTTATCTTATTTTTTTCTTGTTTTTCGTCAATGTAAATTTCGAAAAAGTAAATGAATTTATTATTATTATATATGATCAATATCAAAGTGCAATGACAATTAAACATCGATTATGTGCCTGTAATAAATATAAAAGCGAAATAATACAGTGTAGCATAGACTCATGTAAATAGAAATGCTGTAAAATATTTAAAACTTATTAGATTATAACCAAATATAAGGCAGCAAAGTGCTAAAAACCAATGTAGTTAGTTGAAGCACTAGGTATATCCAGTTATAAAAATTTGTTGTTTAAAATTTTCGTTTGAACTACACCTACTGCGATTCTGCTTTTAAATTGTTATTATTGTGAATTGTGTTTGCTCAAATTTTGTGTACATTTTTTATAATTCTCATCTATAAAAACAATTCGATACCGGTAAATTCGTTTACCTAAACAAAAATATCAAGTTCTTCTAACTAAATTACATGCACAATATAAATTACGTGCTCAGAATGCTCAGAATGCTCAGAATGCTCAGAACGCCTTACACTCATCAGTAATCTATGTTTAGGGCAGCGGACACAATTAACCATTAAAATTGCAGATCGTGGAATTTTGACGGTGGAATTGTGTGAATTTTATTAGTTGCAAAAAGTATGTTTGCCTTGTACCACTTAACGTCATAGTGAGGCGGCATGTGTCGAAATATTTCAGTAGGACGCTATGGTTCTCAAATTAGCACATCTTCTAAATATAACGAGTATAGGCTCGTAATGTTTCTGGCTACGTTGTGTTCATAAATAATAAAAAATTACTTAATTTTGTAATATCGTTATACCAATTTTTAGAACATCGTTTAAATAAAACGTTAAGTTTTTAATATTCTTACGAAATAATAATGACTTTGGTTTTATTTAATTTTACGATAATATCGGACAGACATAACGTTATGTTTAACTATTGTACCGTGCAGAAGTAATTGGGCAATAATCTGATTTTAGCTTAGCCTTGCAAAAGTGTATTTGTATAGCTTTATATACGTTATTGAACAGCAGAGCTATCTATCTATTCAGAAAAGTATATAAACCTAGCAATATCATAAACTCGGTCGATTTAACGATAAGCGATAAATATTGCATATCGGTATTTTTAAAATTCTTGGCAAAGATTTTAAAGCAGCTTGTTGATATAGGTTGTGCCATATATATGTAATTTATCAAATTTCATAAACAATGTTAGTATTTTAGGAACTCATTAAATTTAAACAACTTTTTCGGCTTAAATGAAACATTAAATAGGTAGGTAGGCATTTAACGCTCTTAAACTTCTTCGATAACCATGTTGATTATGCATCAATTTAAATAGCAAAAATATATAATTTTCCAAAATTTTAAGACCAAACTCAGAAGGTTAGATTAATAATCACCTTAAGAAAAACGTAAAACGATTATGACGATAACTGAGGTCAATAAAATTGCGTATATTGCTATATAATGATGAAATATAACCAAGAATTGCCCTCGGGAAAGTTTGAGGTTGATAAGTAGCTCAAAATACCGAGGAGTGGGCTCTGGGTTATTGGTCTAAATGCATAATACCTACATATCGTTTCTCTTCAAATAATAAAAACATTTAGGTAAAAAAATTTAGCGAACTGATCGTAAAATCATATATTATCGGATATATTAATGTTTTGAAACAACGAGCATGTACTCTCATTCATAAGAGTAAGACGAAACGTTTCTCCAATATACGAAAAGGAACCAATTTAAAACGTTTCTTATAAAATTTCCAGCGATAAAGTTATCGCACAAGTTGTTTATGCGCGAATAAATAAACTATCATCTAAAGATTTAAAGCTAAAAAAATAGAACCGGGGCAATACCGACGATATCCAAAATAAATTGCGGAACACATGGTTATTTCCTATTAGTTTGTTTATAGAAAGCAGTGTTATCATTAAAAATCCATTTTCAGTTCAAGATATATTTAACTACAAAGATGTAGGTTTCTGAGTCACTAAAACAAGTTAATGCGTAAACGGTATCGAATGTAGTTGACAACAGAGAGGCGCTGCCGTCACTACTGAAACTGAAGCATGCATCGTTTTCGGAACAGTCATTTCATTGTTAAAAACGCTTCAGAATTTTCAGTCTGGTACGCGGTTAGTCTGGCAGTAGCGTTGATGCAAATAAAAGCGCTTGCGCCAAAATCAGAGTCTCGAAAATTTTCAGATTTCGCAGGCGCAACGCGCCGCCCTATAAGGCTTGGCATGGTATTGGTCCATGTGTAAACTTACACCGCTTTACACTGCTCCTAGCTAAAAATACTCGAATTGACGGTTATTTCTAGAAGATTCGTATACATATTTTTTTTATATTATGATTTCTGTATCATTTTTTTTATAGGCAATAAGATGTGATCGCGCAGAACGAAAAAATTAACTGCAACAGTTTTCAAAAGACATAAGACAAACTTGACGATATAGATATTCAAAAGGTCCCATTGACAGGTTGCGTTACACCGCGAATAATTAAAGCAAAGAGCAAGACGTTATGGGTATAATTTTGCCAATACAACAACTTACAGCGTCGGTTTATTTTCGAAGCGGACCAAGTCCGTTTTAGTGCTGTTTATTATAAAAATAGTCTCTTCTCCCGTCTTTAGAACGAGAATAACTTGCATCTAAAAGTGCTAAACGAATTAGGTAACAGGGACATGTTTATTTTCAATTGAAAGTAATCTCGTCAAGTATCCTCGACGGATTACTGTATGCACGATAATTAATTTTGGCCGATTCTTCAAAACTAAATAACGATTTGATGATCAAAGATCAAAGACATTGACATATGACTCAATATACATGACTCAGTAGGTAGGTACTTGCATCTGCAAGTGATCGATAAAGCAAGCCATAAGAATATCGTTATTTATGTATATGATTTGTAAATGCACTCCGGAAAACGTGCAGAGTGGTTCATCGCATAACAATTGCATAGCACTTATCACAGGTTGATTAGTCATTTTCTATGAGCAATAAATAGGAATAGCGGTCAGGGTGGAGGCGTCACATATTTTGTTAACGGCGTCGTTCCTGCAGGAGCAACAGGAAGAGTGGGGTCCAGCAATTGGAAGGGACAAATTATGCTCCGAATTAGATTTGTGGTTCATGTTAAACTTCTTTAGTTAGTGCTTTGGGAAGGCACAGAGCAACTTCTAGGATAGGACGAACGACTCGACGGCGCGCCTGTGTGACGGGACGGCCACAGTATTATACACGCGTATTTTTGTGTACCCGAAGTGAAGTGGTGAAGTGCTCGTTTCAGCTTCCCTCAACAGAAGTAAGTTGAGTGATCTTTACTCAAACGGATAACCTATTATTGAGTTCGTGAGTGTCACGTGTGCGCTGGTGTTTAAGTGCAGTTCAAAAGCAGGATATTTGATCTTATTTCTGGATACATCCCTTCGTTTTACTTCTGCTTTTAAGATTCATATTTTCGGTTGTACACAATTTGTAATTTAAATGCCGCAAATCTTTAGCACTCGGCGTCCTCTACTAGCATACTTATTTAACTTTAATAACACAAACGAGAGTTTTAATAATAGTTTACTGTATGCGAACGTAATAGTTCAAAAATAATTTTTGGCTGTTGGTAACTGGGCTGAAAAGGTGATTCATTTCGAAGGTAATTTTATCTTAGCATGCTTCCGATAGCGCACCTAAACCGATTTCAAATTTATGCCGTATTTTGACCGGACTCGACCAAAATTACATTTCACGATTAACGATTATAATTCAATTCGTCGAGATTGAAATATGTATTTTATAGGGCCGAGTTAATGTCCACCTTTCCGGATTAATATAATACAAAAACCATGGGGGTAGCGGAAGATTTTGCTCCCAGTTTTACGCAAAAACCGCAACTTCGACAAGAAGATGATGGCAATAAACTTATTTTTGAATGCCAGTTGTTGTCTTCGCCCAAGCCAGATATACAATGGTTTAGGAGCGATGAACTTCTCACGGAAGACAATCGAACTGTATTCAAAATCCAACCGGTGGGCACTAACAAATTTTTGGTGGTTCTTGAACTGGACGATGTTATCGAAACAGATGCAGGTCTTTATAAAGTTAAAGCGAAGAATAAAATGGGAGAAGTTGCGGCATCTATTAATTTAAATTTTAGTCGTGAGTTTACAAATTTTTTTCTAAAGACTTTATTTGATCAGCTTGGATTGTTAAAATTTTAAAAGAAAATATTTTTTTCAGCCATGGATGAACCAAAAGAAAAGTAAGACCTATTTTCATTATCAAAACTTATTTTCAAAATGTATCGAAATTTATTATTTTCAATTTTTAAAATACGCATGCGTCATCGAAATTCAAAGCAAAAAAAAAACAAACAAACAAACAATAAATTTAGGTTAAAATTGAAATTTAATAGTGGTGTGGTAGGTGGTTGTATTTTATTATGATTTACGCACAATATACGTATAAAATTCTTACCTAACCGTGAAAGCGTTTATTGTCGTTGTCGTGATTATAGGTAGATATTTATTTTATTTATACTAATTTAATGAAATATCGGTCCTACGTTAACTATAATTTTATAGACAAATAGATGGTCTTGCACCGACATTTGCTAAAAAGCCCAGCATTCGTCAAGAGGAGGATGGAAAAAAATTACTTTTCGAGTGTCGAATTCAAGCGGATCCCCGTCCTGTCGTTACATGGTTTCACAATAACAACCCCGTTTCTGAATCACCACGACACAAGGTACAGCAATTTCTTTTAATTAAATTTAAATCGTATTCGTACTAACTATAGCAACATTTACGTCCTTAGGACACTAAATGTATAATGTTTTGGCGATAGGTATTAGTAGATATAATTATTTTGCTATTCAGCCGTTTGTTAATTAAATTAAATTATTACAAAACTTTTGTTTCCACTACATTTTAAAAATCTTGGCAGTGGACTACAAACAAAATGGACTAAACTAAAATAGAGATATTAGGTTTTATAAAATTACCTACTAAAATAAAACTGTTAAATTTCAGTTAAAAATAGATAAAGATGGACATTCGTATTTTGCAACTCTCGAAATTATAAATGTTACTGTTGAGGATGCTGGAAAATACAAAGTAACCGCAAAGAACGAATTAGGAGAAAGCAACGCAACCATCAGTCTTAATTTTGACAGTAAGTTGTCCACATAATTCTATCCCTTTTGATGCTTTTGCGCTCTTGTATTAGCAAAGCGAGCCTCCTCCTCGTCCTTTTTGATACTTCACATAGTAATACCATTTGCTGGAGTTTAAACGTGCAAGAGTAGATAGAGTACGGTTTGGAGGGGGGTCGATCAGTAGCCTAATGTCTTGAATTGCTGAAACTGAAAGATCGTGCTAACATTTTTAATTGATTAACGTTCTAAACATCGTGCAGCTTTCAGTTTTCAGCTTGTTAACTGCATTTGTGTGGCAGCACAGAGTTGATAGATTTAGGTGCTTTTGCTCCACGGATGCAGCTGCTCAAGTTTATACTATCCACAACACGCCACCGTGTACTCACTTGACTTGAATATTTTATTACACATTTTCCATTCAGAATATATTTAGCCACATATTCATAATTATATACTTGAGCACCATAGCAACTGTAATGGGACAAGTATGTCAGCACTCGTGCACAGTTACAATGGACTAACTGCGCTTAATCTCAGCTCAGCTTTTAATCCGCAAGTTTGTTAACATTTCCAGTATTAATCCGTGTACAGTGCCTTTGACAAAAACTTGTTGTGTGGTCTTTTTTATTCGCTGGAAAGCTTAAATTATGTTTCGTTGTGCGATCAATTTTCGTACCTAAATTTAGTTAATGCTCGGATTGCATTATTTTTTTAGCCATTTTGATACCTGCTACTAAGAAGCTGCGGACCTTCTTCTTATTTTTCGACACGATACCCTGATTTTTTCAAGGCCATGTTCTTGCAAACGTGATGTTTATTTCAGCACTGTAATTTTTAACACAGTTAGGGCAATATTAAAAGCTGAGCTTTCGGTGATGAACATTGTAAGTTGCGCGAGTGTTGCTGGCTGTCTTGTAACATGATAGCCAGTTTAGGAGAATTTATGCATAGGCGATGATGCTCCGGTACCGGAACAGGGATTCAGACCGACGTTCACAGAGCGCCCCGTCATCCGACAAACCAACGACGGTGGCAAGATTACATTCGAGTGTCGATGTGTGGGTGATCCAAAACCAGACCTTAAATGGTATGTATGTTTGCCCTGCTAATGAAATGAAGGAGAATCTTATTGGCAGTATATAGGTTCCATGGTAATAAAGAAGTTAAAGAAGGTGGGCGTTTTACCACATCGATGGAGATCGACGAAATTCTTTACTACTTAGCGCGTTTAGACATCGACGATGTCGATGCTGATGATAAAGGCGAATATCGAGCAATAGTTAAAAATAAGTATGGTACGGGAACGGCAACCATCGACCTCAATTTTGAGGGCGATGGGAAGCCTAAGTAAGATTTCATCATATTTACAAAAATGGTACAAGTATAGGGCTCTGTTCCACAGAATTCCTGAAGGAAAAGCACCACGGTTCCCCAAGAAACCGACTATTCATCAAGAAGGAGACATTCTTATTATGCAATGTTTATTAGAAGCGAATCCCGCGCCAGATATTATGTGGTTTCAAGGAAAGAAAATACTATCCAACGATGCGCGAATCCATATGTCACGAAAAGTTACCGCCAAAGATATATATTTATTAACTTTAGAAATTTCACGCCCTTCACTTAATGATGGTGGAAATTATCGTTGTAATGCCTTCAATATATATGGTGAAAGTAATGCGAACATATCGCTTAACTTTCAAGGTATGCTGCATATGATCCGGAGTTTATGACTTCTCTGCTGAATCCCCGTGTTGTAATACTATCTTGATGTCTGAAATATGTTTCAGCCTTTTCGACTTGTCGATGTCTGTTACACTTCGTATACCCGTTTGCATGAGCATGGCCGTAACCACCCTGATGTGTGTGCCTCAAGCCAAATGCTCACTTATATATATTTACAGGTGGAGACGATGCAGCTGGTTTTGCACCTTCCTTCATTGAAAAACCTAAAATTATACCAAACGAAAGTGGTACACTTATTACAATGAAATGCAAGTGCAAAGCCAAGCCTAAACCACAAGTTACTTGGTTTAGAGGAACGACTGTCGTTTCTGTGTCTTCCAAGATTAGTATAAATATTTTGGATATCGAAGAAGATATTTACGAACTCACTCTAGAAATTAAGGTATCTATATAATAATCTACTTAATGTACAAACGTTAATCGGAACGGCAATTTTATATGTACCTATTGAACAAAATATTCTATAGGATCCTTCAGCACCAGATGGCGGAACTTATAGGTGTCACGTGAAGAATGAATTTGGAGAAAGCAACGCAAATCTTAATCTCAATATAGAAGCAGAACCAGAACCAGAAGGTGATGGTCCAACTTTTGTAGAAAAACCTCGGATTACGTCTCATCAAGGTGGAAAATTGGTTATTATGGACTGCAAGGTAGTTTTTGGTTAGACTTGGATTAAATAAATTTAATATTTGCAAACAATCTTAATAGGTTCGTGCAAATCCAAAACCCACCATCGTTTGGTATCGTGAAGGAAAGGTAGTGTCTGAATCTACTAAAATTAAAATTACTACAGAAAAAGTCGAAGAAGATATTTATTATATAAAATTAGAATTAAATGACCCCGATATAGAAGATTCTGGACTTTATAAATGTAACATTAAAAATACGTTAGGTGAACTTAATGCCAATCTTACACTTAACATCGAAATCATACCTGTTATTAAGGAAAAACCGAAAGTTATTAAGATAATTAAAAAGCGCACAGTTGTCGTCGAATGTAAAGTTCAAAGCAAATTCAAACCAGAGTGTACATGGTTTAAGGAAGAAGGTGCCGTCAAAGAAGACCAACGTCGTACAGTTTACATAGAACAAGTGAAAGATGTAGGTATAAGACCTACTTTATTTATCAAAATAATAATTAAATTGTTTTATTTAGGGTGAATTTAATATTAAATTAGAAATAAGTGATGTGAAAAAGGAAGATAAGGGTTTATATAAATTAGTAGCTCGCAATGAAAAAGGTGAAGCCACTTCACAAAGCGTTGAAGTCACTGAGTTTCCTCCAGAAGAAAAACCCAAGGGTGAAAAGCCTAAAATTACCAAACTTACAAATATTGTAAGTAATTGTTTAAGTTAAAATCTTATGAATACTAGTGATTCTATTTTTAGACAATTGAAGAAGGAAGATCGGTAGACTTTATATCTACATTAAAAATTATTGACAAAACAATTCAAGTAACATGGTACCAAAATAGTATTGTTATCAAGGAATCTACAGATATTAAGATAACATTTGATGGTTCAACAGCTCATCTTAGTATTAGTAAATGTAAATTATCTCACGCTGCAACATACAAAGTAGTAATGAAAAATGAATTTGGAGAAGACGAATCTTCTGCTGTTCTCACCGTTAAAGAAAGACCACAGGATAAGGTAAAATAGATTAATTAAAATTTTTAATTCAGCTTTAAATATGGCTTAAAGTATTGTACAAATTAGTAAATCTGCTAAATAGCGTACCAAATGAACACATGATTTTACATACACTTATAACTAATACAAACATATATTAACAAGGACGAGTCAGAGGAAGAAGAAGAAGAAGAAGAAGAGACAATAGAAGAAAAAATATCTAATAAAGAAAAAATTGAACAAAATCAGGTAATTACAAATATTCACAGCAATAACACTAAGTTCAAGATGAATTTATAAATTACATTTTATGCAAAAACATTTTAAGTGTTTTGTTATAAATCAAAATTTGAAAAAATTTTATATTGTTTCTTAGAAATTCAAATTTACAGACATTTTGAAACTTTCAAAATGTTAGTAGAATGTTACAATTTTTTTCTAAATAGGTATAATAAAATTCTATAAATATTGATATTCAATTTTAAAAGCCATACAATTCTTATAAATAATTAGTAGAGAAGGTATATTACTTTAAATACTGCAATTATAATTAAAACATAAATACTTTTACATAAACACAAGTACATGTGCTAAATTCATTAAATGCCAATATTCACAGTAGTTTGCTTTTAGATGGCATTTAAAATGTTTGTCTGATTATATCATATGTATTACTAAAATGATTTTTTAACCGATTTTACTTTGTAATAGAAATTGGAAGAAGAAAAAATTGAGAAAAAAGAAGAAAAGAAAGAGAAAAAAGAAGAAAAAGTAGAAAAGAAAGAAGTGAAGGTTGAAAAGAAAGAAGAAACGGCTGAAAAGAAAATTGAAAAGAAAGAAGTAAAGGTTGAAAAGAAAGAAGAAGTGGCTGAAAAGAAGTTAGAAAAGAAAGAAGAAAAGGCTGAAAAGAAGATAGAAAAGAAAGAAGAAAAGGTCGAAAAGAAGATAGAAACAAAGGAAGAAAAAGACATAAAGAAGGTAATGACATTATTTTTACATTAAAAAAAATTATTTAGTTTTTAATTATGTTTTGATAAACAAGGAAGTGGAAGTAAAGGTGAATGATATCGATAAAACTAAACCAGTAGTTAAAAAAACCGAAAAAGGCAAAGTAAGTGATAAAAATAATTGTTTGTGTACGTTTTGTATGTTTTATTTGTAGGAAATTACTCCAAAACCTGTGGATACAAAGGTGGAAAAAAAATCACCAACCAAAAAAGTAAGTTTTGTTATTGTTGTAATATTCTGTGTAATATGTAAATAACTGTAGGTTGAAGAAATAAAATCAGAATCTCGTAGAAGTTCTGTTATGGAAACAGAAGAAAAGGTAAATTTGTACTGTTTATTATTGATTGTTTTGTAAATGCATAGTGTATTTGTAGACTATTAAGAGTGGTGATTTACAAGTATCGAGTAGAAAATCTTCTATTATACAGGTACTATTGATTAAATTGCTTGTTAAACTATATAAAATGTGTTAATTTGATATTAGGTCGAAGAGCAAAAAACTGAAATTAAGCAAAAAACAGCTCCTGAAGATAAAAAGAAGGTAACATTTAATTATATTAATTTTATTGGTTATTTTATTGAATAACATTTTTATAACTAAATAGAACTTAATATATAAAAAAAACCATGTTTCTATTTTATTAATTTGATAATCTTACTAAATGATATTTTTATTAATATCAAAATTAAATATATTTTTCTATGAAAATGATTCAGTTAATAAAAAGTAGGTGCCATTAAATTGAAACATGATGTTGATATGATGAAATATATAAATTAAATTATCGAAATAACCCGTAATTACTTTAAAATTATTTAGAACAATATAAATTTAAGAGTATATATTACACTAAAGCTTTTGGCATTTTACTTAAATATTTTATATTTTAATTTTGAAGATGAAATTTGTTTTACAATTATATAATGTCTTATAACAGAAATTATTAAATAATTTATTTATATAGAAGTAGTTGTAATAAAAATTTAAAAGTATACAAAAATACTTTTTACAGGTTAAAGATCTAAAACAGACAGGACTGAAACAGGAAAAGGTAAGTTATATCTCATTTGTATATTTTGAAGAACGTATTAACTCATTATACCTACTATGTTACATTTACATATAATTCTCTATTGTTGGACATAACAGCAACAAACTCCAGCACCATCAATAAATAACATAGAAACAAAACCATTAACGAAAAAAGATGAAGAGACAAAAATAGAACCCCAAAAAGAGGTTTCCAAGCAACAAGCACTTAAACAACCAACACCAAAAGAAACTGATTCTAAACCACTTCAGAACCAACAACCTAAAGAAGAACCTAATAAACCACAGTCCAAAGCATTCGAACGTAACACAATAGAACATAAACAGATCGAACCAATTAAAAAACCCGAACTAAAACAAACCGGAGTGAAACCAACACTAAAGGCTCCAGAAATTGTAGTACCTGACGAAAGAGAGAAATTAACCAAACCACTTAGGTCAACTAAGGTACGCACTTTTCCATAATACACTACAATATAAACATTTAAATTAATAAAACTGTGTTCTTGTATTGTCTCTCAATGCCTATGTTCTAATGTTTTGTCATTTTTATTTTTGGTTCATCGTTGTGTTCACATTTATAACTTGGCTCAACATTAGACCGATGAAAAAGAGAAAGAACCGGCAACTAAATTAAAGGTAAGCATTATACTTAATGTATTTTATTTGTTAGAAATTTCTGTTTTCCCATTAAATGGTAGTTTATAAAATAAATTAAGGTAGAACTTAAATATATATTCAGCATATGGAAGTCAATAAAACAAAGCAAAAAGTTATTCCTCCTAAACAACAAAAGGCGGCATCCTTTATTGATGTACAGTTAAAACCTGTAGTTCGAGCTGTTAAAAAATCACAACAAGCTAGTGCAGAAGAAACCGGCCTTAAGGTAAAACTAGCAGTGCCATTGAAGGAATTGAGCAAGTCCCATCTCTATATCTATACTATTCTTCTATTTCTGCCCCCCCCCCCCCCACTGTTCTTTACTTCTCTTTATATAAATATATCTTTATACTACTATTTTTATTCTGTTCTATCGAGTATTATCTTAATCTATCGTTAATATTTATGGTGTTCTTTAACAAATAGCTTGAAATAGCCCCTTTAAAAATCTTATTGCAAAAAATACATTATTTAAATTTACTTTTTATGGATAATTAGAATTGAATACTTTTATTAGAAGGTGCCTGACAAACATGCTGTCGATGGTGATAAAGTTAATGCATCGAAAAAGAAACAAGGGACATATGATGACTGGGAAAACATTCCAGATTATGAAAGAGCTGTATTAGAAACATACGAACGTGCAGATTTCAATCCATCTGATCCACGCGATAAAACTAAACTTTCTAAGGTGAGATTCTATCTATATATAATTGCATCTTAGCCAAGAATGCAAAGCAATTAATGTTATATACGTAATTTTGGCATCTTACTGCTTATCCTTTAATATAATCTGAGCTCATAATTGCTTGTGAAAGAGGGTACACTTATTTTGGTTGGCATGAGTGAATATTTAGAATTTGCACAAGTTGTGGCTTTTTCATCACGCAGTTAATTTTAAACTGCACAATCTTTTAGCTGCTTTTGCCAGAAGTTCTTACAAATAAGTTGTACATTGTTGGGTGCATTTAGGAAAAGCCGAGTCTTCCTGAAATTAAAAAACATAGTGAACCAACAGTAATCAAACCTACAAAACCAGAAAATATACCGGACATTAAGAAACCCAGTGAACCTAAAAAACCGGAAGCTCCTAAAATAGAAATTATCAAGGAGAAGAGTCCTCAGCCAGAGTCTCGTAAAACTTCTTTGGCTCCTGTGCCACCTCTTGGTCGTCGAGGTTCACTTATACCTCCAGAGGAATCTGGTCGTAGAGCCAGTATCATCATTGTAGATGAGGTATGTAGCATGATATATGTTATTTAAAAACTATAAGTGTCTATGGTTGTTTAAACATGAAATGTTATGCGTAAACGTTTCTTTTATGTAAAATAATATTTGTGATAGGATGCCAGGAAGCTTCGCCCTGGAGAAATGTTGGAAGAAAAAAAGGTAACCACCAATGATCTCATCAGTATCATTCGCCTTTGCATCTTTTAATGACCTAATTTAAGTTTCAGTTGGTTCAGTGTGTTATTATTTGATGCTTAAATTGTATTGGGCGAATCAATGCACGATATGCTCAAAACTTTAATTTATTTTATTACAAATAAATGACAAATTTACGAATAATGTTAATTAAATAAAATTGTTGTCATTTATTTGTCACGTTTTTTTGCATACTGAACATTAAAATTATAGGAAGGATTGACAATTTATTTATTTTTAATAATAAATAACCCTTTTTAACATAGTTTGAAATCATTAGCACCGGCAAAATGATGGCAATGCAGTTTTGGATATCCCAACCAGGCATAGATACGGATTTTATTTGAAAATTTATTTCTGTAAAGTAGGCGATTATAGATTTTTAGATAAATTCTTACAGTTATAGCTTTTTCTTTTCACCATTAGTTAATTTATATTTTATTTTGATATTAAAGCAAAAAGGCCTTCGACCCGGAGAATTACAGCATAGCTCTGACAAACAGGTTAGCGGGGGATCATTTGTAGAATAGCAAAAAATCTGTGATTAAAACATGTATGTTTGTAGCTAACGATTACAGAATTCAATAAAATTGTATCCTACTTAAAAATTAGAATAGTGAAAATAACGTCGTTATTATTAAGTAGATGTAATGTATCTAATTTATAGTTTTAATTTACCGTTATTTTACTTTCCACTTTCCTTTATAGCAATATATTTAACGAGTGTGAAAATTTAGTTAGATATTTGCTCCCTGGTCTCACTCGCGATTATACCTATGAAGCCAACTATAATTCTGTGTCAATTTTTACCTATATTTTTGTATTAAAATAAGTTAATTGCTTACTAAATGCTTTTTGCTTTAACTTTAATACTGGACTTTTTATAATTATTTCTTGTTATAAATTTATTATAAGTTTTGGTTTATATTTTCTACAAGCACACTATTTACTGAAATGTTGATAATATATGTATTAAAAATTTGATTGCATAACGTTTTTACATTAACATTTACTCGCTATAGTAATTATAGGCACTCAACAGAATTTAGTTCCATATAGAAAATAAATATTTCATTTTTTACGTGCTATTTGAAATAAATTTTTTACTTTCAAAATTTCATAAATGGTATTAATAATAAAATAGTATTATAAAAGACCTAGTATAAATAAACATTATCATTTTATAACAATTATCACAATTTTACATCATAAAAAGACTAACAGATGTATGTTAAATAGAGACGAAAAAGCACAGACGTCAGACGACCGAGTATGACAGAACTGGAAGAGAAGCCTTCGACGCCTTTAAAACCTAGCGGTAGTGGTGGAGCACCGGTAATTGTCGACTACATGGAAAGTATTTCATCAGTAGAGGGTTTGTACGAAAACATTATAGTATTTCTAGTTCTTAATTAAATCTTATCGTAGGTGAATCTGCTTATATTACAATTGAAGTAGAGGGCAATCCAGTACCTACATATAAATTTTACAAGGTAAAGGATAATTAAATTATAAATATTATTAATCAAATAATGTTATATTCAGGGTGTTACCGAAATTATCGAAGGTGGCCGTTTTAAATATCTAACTGATGGTGAAACAAATACAATTACTCTTATAATTCGTAAAACTAAACCTAATGATGAAGGACAATACAGAGCTGTTGTTTCCAACGTTCATGGATCTGATTCCGCAGATATGAATTTGTATGTTTCTGGTATGTTAAATGTAACGTAATATTTTTCTAGGATTTTAACGTGCATATATTCAACAGATTCTAGTGGCATGGATTTTCGTGCTTTACTCAAAAAAAGAAAATATGCAAAATGGGCTAAAGATAAAGATGATCCTGATTGGGGCGATTTGAAAGAGGTCGAAAAACCAATGCCACAACTAAAAAAAGTCGAGAAGGTATGCTTAATTTTATTAAAAATTTTTTGTCTGATAACAGAACTTTTTATACCATCATCCACATTTTTTTAAATCTTTCAGCATTTTTTATGTTGGTGGAACTATTGATAAATTTAATTTTTGTATATATATATATATATATTTTTTTTTATAAATGAGGTTATCATGGTTTTATATTTTAGGAAATTTGAGTTTTAGTTTTTCTTTATAGACACCTGTTTCTTCTCGAAGGCCATCTCTTGCTGAATTAATACCTGACTGGCCAATATTGCATCATTTTCAAAAGACGGAGGTTGGATTAACAAAGAAAACTTGTTTTAATCTCAATGTTGTTTCCTTTCCCTAAATGCACGATTTGTAATAAATCCTTACAAGCACGTCTCTTAAACTGCTGAGTACATTTGTCTGATTTTAGAATATGCGACCCACTTTGCAGAAAAGGGAGTTGGTGTGATAAAAGGCAATTTTTAGGTTTTCATTTATCCTCATACAAAAAAAGTATGCTTTTTTTACTAGCATAAACTTCTAGAACAATTTAATGCAGATAAAAATATTGAGAAAGAATGAAAACATCTATGATGTGCATCGGCTAATTATCTCGATAGATGTTTACTTTAAATGCACTTTTCCCAAAAACTCGTTCTCATACACTAACTCTATTTCTCAAGAGCAAGTCATGTACATATATTTTTTAAACTAATATGAAATTTGTATCTTAAAATGACATATTGACATGGTGATATAAAATAATCGTATAATGTTAAAGTACCTAAGTATAATAAGATTGTGTAGGTAAAAGATACATATAACAGAATTTTTTTTTGTTCATTGTTAATACAATCTTTACTAACATAAGTCATACTTAAATTTAGTTTATATTTTATAAAATAGTAAAAATAAACCTCGAATAGTGCAAATGTTTCTCAGCAGTGGTAGGGTTAAATGAAAAATAAGTCCTATAAAAATATTGGAACTTATTTTTCTTATAAAATAAATTATTTACATTAAATGGATCCCATTATAGATGTTGTGTTGTATCACTATGTTCCTCTGTGTGCATGTAGATGGTTCATTCATCAATGATTGTCAAACACATTTTTTATAATTTTTGAAAATTTTGTTTTTTCGACTTTTATCAATTTCAGCCCAATTTTTTTGATGCAGATTTCTATTTTGTAATGACGGCAGCTGCATATTTTTAAATTAAAAATGTCATTATGTTTCATTATAATTTTATATTTTTTGTAGAAGCAAGAATCATTTTTGAGGCCTCTTGTCGATCAGTTTGCTAAAGAAGGTAAAGATAAAAAGGTTGTGTTTGAAGCTGGATTTTCCAAAGTCAACTGTAAACCAAAATGGTGCTTTAGAAAAGATGTAAGTTACCTAATTTTATTTATATAATATGATATCTTATATGGTTCTTATATATATATATGTAGGAACTATTTCCTGGATCAAAATATAAATTTACTTGCGAAAAAGATCTTTATCAACTTGTAATCTGGAATCCTAAAGTGGAAGATACTGGAAAATATACTATAGAGATTGGTGGTGTAAGTTCCACAGGTTTCCTTACTGTGGAAGAAGCAGATCCTTGTTATACTTTTACAAAACCATTGAAAAAATCATATACGGGATACACTAAGCATGAAGTTCTTTTAGAATGCCAAGTTAGTTCAAGTTTGGCAATTGTTTCCTGGTATAAAGGGCAGCAAAAATTATCAGAAGGAGACAAATATTCGATTTCTAAAGATATTTCGGGAAATTGTAAATTAACTATGAAAGATTGTTTATTAGAGGATGCTGGTGAATTCATTTGTAAACTCGAAAAACAATCTGAAAAAACACAAACTAATGTTAAAATTATTGAATATCCATACAAATTTGTAAAAGTTTTGAAACATCAACAATTGGTCGAAAAGGATAATGTAACGTTTCTGTGTGAACTTGATGATGCCAGTGGCGATGTGAAATGGTATAGAGGAGATGAAGAAATTAAACCTGATAAAAGAGTTTCTATAACAAAAGATGGCCGTAAACGTAAATTGGTAATTAAAGATGCCAAAGTAACAGATGCAGGAATATATAAATGTGTTAGTAATGCAGATAAAACTGAAGCCGAACTAGTAGTTAATTATTTGAATCGTTTTAATAAAAAATTAAAAGATACTGAAGCTATTGAACGTGAGAAACTTGTATTAGATATAGAATTACAAGATCAAACTGCTCCTGCAGATTGGAAATTTAACGGAGAACCCATAGTACCTTCTGATCGTATTGAAATTAAAAATTTGGGAGGAGGAAAACATCAGCTTGTATTTAATAAACTGGATTTGAAAGATAATGGTGAAATTTCCTGTGAATCAGGAAAACTACAATCATCTATGAAACTTACAGTAAAGAAAGGAGAAACGGTGCCCGTTATTGAATGCGGAAGCTCCTTTGAGGGACCTGTCGATAAGCCTTTATTAATAGAAGTACCATTTAAAAGTAAGTCATTATTATGTTATTAACTATAAATTAATAAAACAATTTATTAAATTTTTAGTTGATGGAACAAAACAGACCCCTATCGAAGCTAAACTTATTAAAGATGGAAAACCATTACCATTAAAAGACGTCGATGTAATTATTACTGATGATAAAGTAGTATTCAGAATAAAAAAACCTTCAAGAGAGCAATCTGGTCCTTATCAGATAAAGTTGGGTAATGGACAAGGTGAAGATGTAAAAGATGTTAAAATAACCATGCAAGATGTACCTTCTCCACCTCAAGATGTAAATGTTACTGATGTGTTTCAAACTAATTGTCAAGTTGCGTGGAAAGCTCCAAAAGATGACGGTGGAACTCCTTTACTTCATTATATTATTGAAAGACAAGATTTAAGTTTAAAATGTAAAAATTGCATTTTATTCTGTAATCATAAAACAGTAATTCATATTTTGTTTTAGCTGGTTGGGATAATGTTGGCCAAGTTCCCATTGGACAACCAACAAAGTTTAAAGTGGAGGCCTTACTCCAAAAAAACAATATAAATTCCGCATTCGTGCTGTTAATAAGCTTGGACCTAGCGAAGCAGCTACGTTTGCCAATCCTATTCTTGCCAAGGATCCATGGGGTATGCACAAGATCTAATATTATTATTTTCATTATATTAAAATAATTGTTACAGACGAACCTAGTAAACCCAAAGATGTTGAATTGACAGACTGGGATAAAGATCATGCAGACTTAAAATGGACTAAACCTGATAATGATGGTGGTGCTCCTATTACAAGCTATATCGTTGAATATAAAGATAAATTCGGAAAAGATTGGGTTAAAGGTATTGAAGTACCGGGCGATCAATTATCTGCCACTTGTCCTGGTTTAAAAGAAAATAATCAATATGAATTCAGGGTTCGGGCGGTCAATAAAGCTGGACCTGGAGAACCCAGTGATCCTACTAAACCTATTATCGCAAAATGTAGATTTGTTAAACCATTTATTATTGGAGACGATTTAATTAATTTAATTATTAAAAAAGGACAAGTTATTAAATATGATATTAGATTTGGTGGTGAACCTGAACCTGAAGTCATTTGGATGCGAGATAAGACAGAACTTAAACCAACTCCAGATGAAAGGATTACTATTGAAAATCATGAAAAAAATACCATAATTACTACTAAAAAAGCAGTTCGTGGTGACAGCGGTAAATATACACTTATTCTCAAAAATAGTTCTGGTACATGTGAGAAATTTGCTGATGTTATTGTACTCGATAAACCAACACCACCTAAAGGACCACTTAAAGTTGAAGAAGTAAGAGCCGACCATGTTACTGTTAAATGGAATAAACCAGAGGATAATGGTGGTAGTGATTTAACCGGATATGTATTAGAAAAAATGGATTTAGATACTGGAAGATGGATACCTGCTGGAGAAGTTGGTCCTAATGATAACAGTTTCACATTTAAAGGATTAACTCCTAGTAAGATAATGAAACATTAGATAGAATTTTATATTATTAAGTGAAGAATCAATGATTATGTTTAATCATCACATCCAATGTCGTACGAAAATCACTTAATTTGTAAATGAAGATGTAATTAGGTACTTTAAGAAATAACAAAAGATTGAGTAAATGGAACAAAAGTCTTATTCTTACCCTTATAGAGATTATAATCTCAATAATATATTAAATGGTTAGGAACATAATTGACAGGTAAGATTACCTGCAATGAATTAATTGTATATTAAATTAATTTGTGATTAAGTAATTATTTAAACTTTCAAAACATTAGTATGTTTTGAATAAATTTTGAAAACCCATAGGTTACACTAATGGATTTGAAACTAAATTTAAACGTAAAGTAACAGGTTTATGAGCACATAAAGCAGTCATGTTTAATTAATTAAGTAACGGTCACTCGGTGATTACAAGTAGCTATATTTAGTTGTAATTTAGTGAATAACTTCAAGGTAAATTATTAATACAATTAATTACGAAATGTCCATTTAAAATGCAAGTGTTTAATTAATATTTTAATTACCTAGTGCTAAATAATTAATTGTAAGTTATTGATCGAAGAATTTATTTCTAAATAAAATATATCAAGACTATAAGAAATTGATGTTATATTGATTAATTATCGGTAGTACCTGAAATCAAGAACTGAAGATCACTATTGAAGGAATACATTATGATGGATCTAAATGGTATAATATAATATCTTGAAGTAAAACCATACCCTCATCGTATATGTAAATTTAGTTAATTATGGTATGTATTACTAGGATTAGTGATTCGACAAATAATGATTGTAAATTCTGAGCTCAATTAATCGAAACTCTACTTCTAATTAAATTACAACTTTTATAATATATTATATATAGTATAGGTTAGAAATTATGTAAAACTATAGTTGATAACGTGTAGTACCCAATAACTAGGAAATTGAAGGTTTCAATAATATTAAATTAGAAAACTTTTCATTTATTGATACTTAATAATATGATTATAAAATATTTTTCAAATTGAACATCAACATATTGAGTAAGTGTTAAAGTACTATAGATTAATCTAGACATATTTACATTAATCTTATAACCGAATCTGTAATTACATACGATCTATAATAATTTAAGTGTGTAGACAGATAAATTATGTTACATAAATTGGAACTTTTAAGGTCTTTATCACTAAACTAAAATCATTAATTCTTGAAATGAATATTTTATTTGTATATATTATAATTAGTTGTCAAACTGAGATTTATGGTTTATCAATTAAGGACCGATTCAATATGACATTACTGTACGAACCTTTCATATTCACTAAATGTCAATATTATGGATCAAGATAACGATATTCATGATACAGTTAATTCATAATCTGTACTTCAAGATGTAATAAGTATGAATCATCGAATATTAATGTAAGTAATCTAACGTTAATATAACTATATGTGAATATAAGTATGTAATATTATTAGACATGCTGAAATAGTAGAGCCATACATGTCAAAATTACGATTTCTGACATGACTTAGATAATATCATTCAGCAAATACATCAGATATAGCTATACTTATATATAATCGTAACTCGATACATAAAGTCAATATTAAGCAGAAGATGGTTAAAATCATGTAAATAACAGTATCAAGGAAACTATAGAATTGATAATGAAGATCAGCTAATTCAATACGTTAATGTAATTCTAATTAGTGTTAGATATGATGACAGTAAAATTGTATTAGAATACAAAGCATTGGATTTCTAGAAGAATTCAATAATGTATCCAATAGCTTTCAAAATTAAATGCGAAATGAAGCATAGTATTTGTAATTTAGATATAATTAATTTGACATTAATTACAACATGATTGCTGATTACTATTGAAATGGTACAGAATAAGTAATTCAGTTGATAACATACATTAAATATTAACCATATGTCATCGTCAATTAAATATTGATGTACTACATAGTACTATTAGTAATACTTAATCTACGTATCTAGATTATAGATAGTCATAATTCATAGTTTCTATGATTGC
The DNA here is from genome assembly GCA_036326145.1 of Rhagophthalmus giganteus. Classification (NCBI taxonomy): domain Eukaryota; kingdom Metazoa; phylum Arthropoda; class Insecta; order Coleoptera; family Rhagophthalmidae; genus Rhagophthalmus; species Rhagophthalmus giganteus. The sequence goes on along the minus strand of JARFJA010000075.1, from coordinate 4,713,290 downwards.
GTAAGTCAGGATACAGAGATTAATTTTTAGATCATGACTATGAGAGTGATCGATAACAAATATATGATAAGGATAAGTGCGATAGTATGAAGTATCGAATGATAGCATAATTGATGATTACTTAAGACTTAGATTGATAATTAATATATTTATGTAATGATTGTAAATGCAATTAGAGTTTGTCATGTCAACTATTCTATCGCAATATCTGAGATTATTGCATGTGAAATATGTCTAAACTGCAAGATTAGTTTTAACTGTCATAAATTAAGTATTGCAATACTGACTAGATGAACTATGACTCATATATGAGTCAAGATACATTGATTGATATATCATTAGATAATGAATAATGATCATGATACGTCTATTACCAAATTAAGTAAATTTGATCGAATAATAGTTAGAAACTATGAACATAAAGATATGAATCATTGAATACAATTAAACTTAACTTTGAAATTAATCTGAGTAATAATTAAATGAATGAATTGATAACCTAAATTACTTAATCGAATAAATGTATACTTGAAAGACTACGTAGATGAATTAGGACAGTTGACGATTAGTTGCATCATAACTAGATTGCACACAATGCTATGAATGTGACAAAGCAATAATGACGTGGATTATAATCTGTCATATAAGCTAGTCAATGTATATTCATTTATGCAAATAATACAGATAATATCGACTATAGAATTACTAATATGTAAAATGCAAAGTAATGATAAAGATTTCATATACGATTAAGTTACTTCAACATAAGCTACAATCGAACTGATAATTAATTAGCATATGTCAAACTGAATATGTGAACTAATGTCAGAACATACAATGAATATTGAACAATTTATATGGACATCTTATGTCACAGATATCTTAATTACTATCGTAATCGTACTAGTAAAGTTAATAGACTAAATTGTGTTGAATCTAGTTAATTATAAATGTTCAAGATAATTAAAGCTTGGTAACATGATATGAGTATGATACTAACTGTAAAGAAGTACATCTACAATATATAGTATTTTAAATTTAGCAATGTAGAAATAGTTTATTTCATAATAGATAAGAATTAATGATATACGTAAATTAATTAGCATGACAGGCATGATTCTCATAAAGCATGCACTATAATCTAGTGACTAATATAAAATAAAGTTCAACACTGTATATGATTTACTAAGTATATGAGTCAACTATAGTATTACTAGAGTATCTAATTAATACGTCTATTAGAAATAATGTACATGTACTATAAATTACTGAACTATATTAACGTGCATAGGACTCATAATAACGATCCACTATGCAATTGAACTTAGTCATAGTACAGTATACTATTCACTAATTGAGATCATATGAGTAATTGAAGATCATTAGACAGTATAAGAAAGTAGATCATTGACATTAAAGAACATATTTACTAGAATGATACTATAATGTGTCCATTGAATATCAGTATGTCAATTATAGAAGTATAATGACACATTTATCCATAATTATAGAAATGAGAGAGCATATGAATTATAATTGTCAATTATATATCAGTTCAATCTAAATCATTGCATTGCTGAATAAATGTTACTTAATAAATGATAGTCATACGATTACTATTGACTGAAATAATTAATAAAATGTAAATTCAATTGTATACTGAAATGCGTATATAAATGATAGAGTAATTTCATTCAAAAGAGTATAATTTGAATTGATAATATAGAAATGATTATAGATTAAATGTATGATCAAATTATGTCATTTTATCTTAAATTTATAATGATTTGTCAAAATCATTATGTATAAAGTAAATATCGTTATATTGTAAATAAAGTTAATTCTCAAATTGATTAATTCTTAAGATATGAGTTATAATATTAATTATTTCAAATTTTAATTCATATATATATTTTTCAATTATTTATGTAATATTTATAAATTTTATTTAAATATTTATCTAAATAATAATATTGTAAGATCTCTAATATTTGACAGATGGTTAATCATATGAGTATGGAGCTGTACTAAGTTGATATGGTTAATAACTGTACAATTATCAACTATGGCTCGAATATCTAATAATGATATTGTAACTTATACTTTGACTCTATCGAAGTTTAGACTTCAAATTATCTTACAATTATGCATCAAAGACATCTGAAACAAAGAATAAACGAAAAACGAAAAAGAAGAAAAATGAAAGAAAAACGAGAATGTAAACAGATCAGAAGGCAAACCATATAAATTTAGGGTAAAAGCTGTAAATAAAGAAGGCGAATCAGAACCATTAGAAACAGAAAAATCTATTGTAGCTAAAAATCCATTTGGTAAGTGCATTGGTGCATTACATTGGTGATATTAATTAATTTTATACATTCTAGATGAACCTGGTAAACCTGGTCGTCCAGAACCTAAAGATTGGGACAAAGATTTTGTAGAATTAGCTTGGACTCCACCAAAAGATGATGGTGGTGCGCCTATTGAAAAATATATTATTCAAATGCACGATAAAGCTGGTCGAGGCTGGGTTGATGCTGCTACAGTTCCTGGCGATAGAACTAACGGACGAGTAGAAAATGTCGAAGAAGGCCATGAATATGAATTCCGTATTGTTGCTGTAAATAAAGCTGGTCCTAGTGAACCAAGTGACATTTCTAAACCTGTTATTGCTAAACCTAGGAAATGTAAGTGAAATATTTTACTTTTATGTAACATTAATAACTGCATATTTCAGTGGCACCTCGCATTGATCGTAAGAATCTAAATAAGAAGGTTCTTCGACCTGGACAGCTTTTACGTATAGAAGCGGATGTTACTGGAGAACCTGCACCGACAATTGTGTGGACTCTAAAAGATCAAACTCTTAAAAACACCGACAGACTAAAAATAGAAAATGAAGCGCACAAAACCTCATTTATTTTACAAAAGTCAAAACGCGAAGATTCCGGTACTTATACTGTAACGGCTAGAAATGAATTTGGTGTAGATTCTGTCGATGTAGAAATAGTAGTTAAAAGTAAACCATCCAAACCTAAAGGACCACTTCAAGTATCGGATGTATCGGCAAATGGATGTAAACTTAAATGGGATGCCCCAGAAGATGATGGTGGTGAACCTGTTACTGGTTACCTTGTAGAACGTATGGATGTTGATACTGGACGATGGGTACCTGTTACTACAACAAAATCTCCAGAAGCTGACGTTACTGGATTAATTGAAGGAAAAGATTATCTTTTCCGAGTAAAAGCTGTTAATGCTGAAGGTGAATCTGAGCCATTGGTGACTGAAGTTCCGACTACAGCTAAAAATCCATACACAGAACCAGATGCTCCTGGAAAACCAGAAGTTAAAGATTGGAGTAAAAATCATGCTGATCTTAAATGGGCTCCTCCAAAAGAAGATGGTGGTGCTCCTGTTACGGCATATATTGTAGAGAAGAAAGATCCAAATAGCACAAAATGGGTGAAAGCTTTAGAAGTTCCAGGGAATAAAACTGAAGCAAAAATACCAGATTTAATTGAAGGACAAAAATATCAGTTTAGGGTTCGTGCTGTTAATAAAGGAGGACAAAGTAAACCATCGCAACCTTCTGAAACTATTACAGCTAAAGATAGATTTGTACCACCTAAAATTGATCGTACCACCCTTAAAGATTTAACAGTCAAAGCTGGACAACATATAAAATTGGATGTTAAAGTTAGTGGTGAACCACCACCAACAAAAACTTGGTTTATTAATAAAGCAAGAATTGAAGATCGCAACGATATAGTTGTGGAATCTGAAGATTATAAGACAAAATTAGTAATTGGTATTGCCGAACGTAAACATACAGGTACCTTAACATTAAAAGCTGAAAATAGTTGTGGTAAAGATGAAGCTAGCATTGAAATAAAAGTTCTCGACAAACCCGGAAAACCGGAAGGTCCTCTTAAAATTTCTGATGTGCACAAAGAAGGCTGCAGTCTTAGATGGAATGCTCCTGAAGACGATGGGGGCGTACCAATTGAAAATTATATTGTTGAAAAAATGGACGTTGCAACAGGTCGTTGGGTTCCTGCTGGACGTTGTAAAGAACCAAAAATTGATATAGATAATTTAGAACCTGGAAAAGAATATAAATTCCGTGTAAGCGCTGTTAATCCTGAAGGAACATCTGAACCTTTGGAAGCTGATCATAGTATTGTTGCCAAAAATCCATTTGGTATACTTATTTGTTAAATACTAAAAAATATTTTTGAATAATAAATTATATTTTAGATGAACCAGGTAAACCTGGTACGCCTGAAGTTACAGATTGGGATAAAGATCATGTTGATTTGCGATGGACCCCACCAACTAACGATGGTGGGTCTCCAGTCACTGGATACGTTATCGAAAAACGCGAAAAAGATTCTCCTAAATGGACTAAAGCTAGTGAAGTTGGACCTCATGATACTAAAGCAACTGTTGATAATTTAGATGAAGGTGTAGAATATGAATTTCGTGTTAAAGCAGTTAATGCGGCAGGCCCTGGAGAACCAAGCGACGCTTCAAAATCTGTTATCACTAAGCCTCGAAAATGTAAGTTTGTAACTTGGACTATTCTGTTTACAAGTTTTGTGAATTATTTATTTCAGTGGCACCTAAGATTGATCGTCGTAATCTCAAAAATTTGACCGTGAAGGAAGGCGAACCAATTTATATAGATGTTAAAATAAGTGGCGAACCTCCACCAGATGTTACTTGGTATCATGAAAATAAGACAGTTATTCCAACAAGTCATATTAGAATAGAAGATATTCCATATAATTCTAAATTCTTTAATGACAAACCTGAACGTAAAGACACAGGAACATACAAAATACAAGCTGTAAATAAATACGGGTCAGATGTTGCTGAAATTGAAATAACAGTAGTTTGTAAGTAATAGTAAAAAGCATACAATGGAAAGAGTGCTAATGCCTGTTATAAAAAGCGTACACGTTAAGGTTAAAACTTATTAAAACATCTTAGACAAAAACCATTCCTTTACGAATATTTGATTATTAATCTACCAATGTTGCCACATAAAACACGTGCTAATGACCAACCAAAATCTTCTGAGAGGGTCTATGAATAGAATAATAAAACATGCCAAAGGTTTTTCACAAACTATAGGGATGACAACCACATAAATATAAAGTATAAAATTTTACTTTTAAAAAATAGGAATGTCTTGTTTCTAACCAAGTGCATTAATATTTCTTTTTAAATTTGATATTTACTTTTCAATAATGTTTTTGATTGCCTTTTATATTGTTGATAAAAAAGCAATCGCTCGAATAAGTTTCATTTTAGTTAGGGTAGGTTTTAAGCTATTTAACTTCAAAAATTATTATTTTGTATTTAGTTTCTTAAATTTGCATAGTCCTAAAAAAATTTGCAGACAAAAATGATAGAAAATAGACAACATTTCATTCACAAAAAATCTATTGTCAAGATAGGAATGTCTTACAATTAGTTTTTGCTGGGGGTTTAATTTTAGCGAATTTCCATACAAAATATAGCTATTGCAGCCTATCTGATGACGGGACCCAGAGGCGCCCTTTTCTCATTTTCTCTGATCTTAGCTCTTAAAAGCTTTCAAAAAAATGTGTTCATTAACCAGCAAAATCAACTGACCTGTTTCAAAATGGCGGCCGATCAAAGATTTTAAACTGATTAAGAGTTATCTCCGTTGTTCATTATCGGATGGGTAATATTAAATATGTTTTGGAATCGGCATAAAATTCTCTACTGACCATGTCTCTTTGTAATTTTTTATAGAATGCATCGTTTTCGATATAATCGGGAAAAAGTGAATATATTTTTTTAATTCTTATAAAAATACTCTAGTAAATGTAATTTTTCAAAAGATAGATATATTTGTTTCAAGAAAAAAGAAAAAAAGGAGTGTAAAAGAAGACATATTACACGGAAATGTGATACCAAGACTTAGTTGTTACTAAATACAAAATTGCATTTGACAACACTGTTGTAGTTCATTGCAAAATTATCATCACATTGTAGAGAGCGCTTTGCTACTTTTTGCACATAGTTAACACACTTTCCAGAAGCACATTTCTAGCCATAAGGTTAGCACTCTTGATATTATATGTTCTTTGATAATAGTCAATTAATTTAAAAAAGATTTATATTATATTTAATTTTATAGCAAAACCGGGAAAACCTGAAGGACCACTAGAAGTTTCTGATGTTGTCAAAGATGGTTGTACTTTAAAATGGAAGAGACCAAAAGATGATGGTGGCGTTCCTATCGAAGGTTATGTTGTTGAAAAACTAGATCCTGAAACTGGAATTTGGTTACCAGTTACAAAAACTACAGGAAATACTCCTGAAGTTAAAGTTGATGGTTTAATTCCAGGACATGAGTATAAGTTCAGAGTTAAAGCCGTTAATAAGGAAGGCGAGTCTGAACCATTAGAAACTTTAGGAACAATTGTTGCTAAGGATCCATTCAGTAAGATAAATAAAAATTTAAATGTTTGTCAAAAAATAATAATTATTTTCAGCAACTCCAAGTAAACCTGGTGCTCCTGAACCCGAGAATTGGTCCGAAAATCACATTGAGCTTAAATGGGCTGAACCACCGTCAGATGGTGGTTCTCCTATTACTGGTTATATTATAGAAATGAAAGACAAATATAGTCCATTATGGGAGAAGGCTATTGAAACTAGCAGTCCTACACCTTCAGGTGTTGTACATGGACTTATTGATGGTAATGAGTATCAATTCCGTATTATTGCTCTAAATAAAGCAGGTCAAAGTCAACCGTCAGAACCTGGAAAAACGTTTACCGCTAAACCAAGATTTTGTAAGGATTTAAAATATATTTTGCGACATCTTTTAATTATTGTACTTTTTAGTGGCACCCCGTATTGATCGTCGTTATCTACATGATGTAACATTATCTGCAGGCTCTCATCTTAAGTTTGAAGCTAATATTATTGGTGAACCTCCACCTATAGTAGAGTGGCGCTTTGCTGGAATGATATTAAAGGATACCAATAAAGTACAATTAAATAACGTTGATTATCATACTAAGATTGCTATTCGTCCTGTTAAACGTGAAGACACTGGAGAATATACTGTTACTGCAAGCAATAGTTCTGGAAAAGATAGTGTCACAATTAATGTTACTGTAACAGATAAACCTAGTGCACCCGAGGGACCATTGCAAACCAGCGATGTTCACAAAGAAGGTTGCAAACTTAAATGGAAACGACCAAAGGATGATGGTGGTACTCCAATCGAGTATTATCAAGTTGAAAAAATGGAACCAGAGACTGGTTGTTGGATACCATGTGGAAGATCAACCGATCCAAGTAATGATTGGTATTCATTAATTTTAAATTTTAATATCAAATAATAAATATTCTTTAGATATGGAAGTAACAGGTTTAACTCCTGGCAAAGAATATAAATTTAGAGTGGCAGCTGTTAATGCTGAAGGCGAATCTAAACCTCTAGAAACTGAAACTACAATTGTAGCTAAGAATCCGTTTGGTATGTAAACATAAATTATAACATATATAAATTTGCAAACATTTATTTTATTAGACGAACCTGGATCTCCTGGTCATTTGAAAGCTACAGATTGGGACAAAGATCATGTCGATTTACAATGGACACCACCGAAGGATGATGGTGGCTCTCCTATTACAGGTTACATTGTTGAAAAGAAAGACAAATTTGGCGAATGGGAAAAAGCTCTTGAAGTTCCACCAGGTCAAACAAAATGTACAGTACCTGATCTAATCGAAGGGCAACCTTATCAATTTCGTGTTCGAGCTGTAAATCTTGCAGGACCAGGCGAACCTAGTAATGAAACTCCAACAATAATTGCAAAACCACGCAATTTAGCACCTAAAATTGATAGAAGTAACCTTATTGAAGTACGTATTAAAGCTGGCCAGAATTTCAACTTCGACGTTAAGGTAACTGGAGAACCTATGCCTGAAACTAAATGGCTAATGAAAGGAAAAGAACTCAAGTCAACTGATAATATTAAAGTGCAACATTCAGATTATAACACCAAAATTACTTGTCGTACTGCTACTAGGGCAGATTCAGGAACATATACTGTAACTGCTGAAAATATTAATGGAAAAGATATTGCAGAGGTGGAAGTTATTGTTTTAGATGTGCCTAGTCCGCCTGGTGGCCCATTAAAAGTTTCAGATGTTCATGCTAATGGTTGTAAACTTGATTGGAAAGCACCAGCAGATGATGGTGGCAATCCTATTGAAAAATATGTTGTTGAGAAAATGGACGAAGCTACTGGTCGTTGGGTTCCAGCTGGAGAAACTGATGGTCCAACAACGTCCATGAATGTTGAAGGTCTTGTACCCGGAAAAAAATATAAATTTAGAGTACGTGCAGTGAATAAACAAGGTAAATCTGAACCTCTACAAACAACTCAAGCTATAGAAGCCAAAAATCCATTTGATCAACCCGATAAACCTGGAGTACCAGCAATTACTGATTATGATAAAGATTTTGTTGAACTTAAATGGGATAAACCTGCTAGTGATGGCGGTTCACCTATTACCGGATACGTTATTGAAAAACGAGATAAATTTAATCCAAATTGGGAAAAATGTGCAGATGTAGAAGGTGATGTTACGACGGGCAAAGTAAAAGATTTAATTGAAGGAACACCATATGAGTTTAGAATAAGAGCAGTTAATAAAGCTGGTCCTGGTGAACCAAGTGATGCTTCAAAGATTCATGTTGCAAGACCTAAAAATCGTAAGTACTTGTAACTTTTTTGTCACACTTATTAATATAAAATAATTTTAGTTGCACCTCGAATTGACAGAAATGCACTTATGAATATTAAGGTTTTGGCTGGGAAATCATTTGAATTTAATGTTCCCGTTATCGGCGAACCTCCTCCGACTAAAGAATGGCAACTAAAAGATAATGTTATAACAAATTCTGACCGAATAAAAATTGTCAATGAAGATTATAATACTAAGCTTAAGGTAACAGATGCCAAACGATCTGATAGTGGATCATATCAACTTACAGCCAAAAATATTAATGGAAAAGATGTTGCCACTGTTAATGTAACAGTCTTAGATATTCCTTCACCACCAGAGGGACCTCTAACTGCTGATAATGTAACCAAAAATTCACTTACTTTACATTGGCGTAAACCTAAAGACGATGGCGGCTCAGAAATCACTCATTATGCTGTTGAAAAACAAGACACAGAAACGATGCGTTGGCTACCTGTTGGTGAAACTGTTGGCACATCAATTCGTGTAGATCATTTAACTGAAGGACATGATTATAATTTCCGTGTTCGAGCTGTTAATAAACAAGGTGAATCGGCACCTTTAGCAACTCAAGAAAGTATTACAGCCAAAGATCCCTTTGCTAAACCAGATAAACCTGGAATTCCTCAGGCCACTGATTGGGATAAAGACCATGTTGATTTGGAATGGACTGCACCTAAAAAAGATGGCGGTTCACCAATTACTGGTTATATTATAGAAAAAAGACCTAAGCATGGGTAACGATTTTTTTATTTCCTTATCTTTATATTAAAACAAAATATGCCTTAATAATTACCAAATTTTCTAAGCTGGAAATAATTCTTGCCATTGTTAAAAAGAATAATTTGACAACAGTTAATTTTGTACAAAATTGAGCATAAATATAATAACAGTACATATATAGGATGGTCCAATTTTAAAAACGAAAACTTTAAGAATCTAAACCAGTGAAAAATAAATGTAGTTTGATTTAAAACACTTTTTTGAAAACTGCTTATTTTCCGAGATACAAGGGTTTTGAAGTTTTGTTTTTAATGTTTTGGACTAAAAACTGACATACCGTTACTCCAATAAATATATTTTATATTTAAGAATTAATTAGTTTAATAAAATGGTTAAAATGTTTCTCTAGTCTCATAGATCCAGGGGATACGAACCCTTTTTTTGCCCAATAATTTCTGTGTGCAGATTTATTAAAAAAATATATATTTCTGAATTCTTTAAAATTTTATTAGTAATATAAGGATTCTGTAAATTATGTATTATTTTTTACTTTCAATTGTATGAGTAGTCTACTTCTAAAGTTATGTTTATATCTTTGATATCATCATGTATAACAATTACCGACATTTTATAATCGTCACTTTTCAAACCAAAATAGAAATATAGAAAATAATTACCTGCGAGGTTTTTTACAAATATTTAACATTACATAAAAGAACACATTAAGAAGTCAAATAGATTAATGAATGGGCAAATTCTACGAAAAGCATATTTTTAATAATAAATATTTCAGTACATGGGAAAAGGCTGCAGAAATTCCTGGAAATAAAACTAAAGGAACAGTTCCTAATTTAACTGAAGGTGAAAAATACGAGTTTAGGGTAATAGCTGTGAATAAAGGAGGTCAATCTGAACCAAGCGAGGCTTCTTTACCTATTATTGCTAAACCCAGATTCTTGGCACCAACCTTCGATAAAACTATTTTGCAAGATTTAGTTGTTAAGGTAGGAAACCGTATCAGTTGGAATATTCCAATTGAAGCATCTCCCAAACCAACTGCCAAATGGAGTATTAATGGAAAAGAAATACCACCTTCAGATAGAGTCGACATGCAAGTATTTAACAATAGGGTCACGTTTGATATTCCTTTCTCGCTTAGATCTGACACTGGAAGATACACGTTAACATTAACAAATGACCATGGTTCTATCTCAGCATCAGCTAATGTTACTGTCTTGGATCGTCCTTCACCACCTCAACCACCTCTTGATGTATCTCATGTTACTAAAGAAAGTGCACGTGTAGCTTGGAAACCACCATCAGATGATGGTGGTTCCCCAATTCTTCATTATATTGTCGAAAAGATGGACGTATCTCGAGGTATTTGGTCTGATGCTGGGATGGCTGCTGTTTGCAATCATGATATTCAACGTTTGATACATAAGAAGGAATATTATTTCCGAGTTAAAGCTGTTAATGCTATTGGAGAATCTGAACCCTTAGAAACAACTAGAGGAACTATCGCTAAAAATGAATTTGGTAAATTTATAATATTTCGTATATAAACAGTTTGCTTATTTATTATTTATAGATGAACCAGGATCACCCGGTAAACCAGCTGTTACTGATTGGGATAAGGATCATGTAGATTTAGAATGGACACCACCAACAAATGATGGAGGCTCTCCTATCACAGGGTATATTATTCAAAAGAAAGAAAAAGGAAGTCCTTATTGGGTTAATGCTGCAAGTGTACCAGCAAAGAAAAATTCAGCTACTGTTCCTGATCTAACTGAAGGACAGGAATATGAATTTAGAATTATTGCAACTAATACTGCTGGTCAAAGTGAGCCTTCCGAACCATCTGATCTTGTTACAGCTAAAGCTAGATATTGTAAGGAAAGTTTTATCGATGCAATACTTTTATTTAGACGATTTGTTTTAGTGGCTCCCAAAATTACAACACCTCTTAATGATGTGCGCATCAAGGCCGGTCTTATTCTTCATTTAGATATTAGCTTTATTGGTGAACCTACTCCAGAAGTAACATGGACTGTTGGTAGTAAGCCGTTGACTGCTGATGACCGAACTACAGTTACTTCTATTGGTCATCATACAGTCATACACACTGTAAATGCTAAACGTTCGGATAGTGGATTGTATCATTTATCATTGAGAAACAATTCTGGGCACGATGAGGGTTCTTTCCAAGTAATTGTTTTAGGTAAAAAATGTATTATTTCTCATTATTTATAGCTGTTTGTTCATTTTATTATAGATCGTCCATCACCTCCTCAAGGACCATTGAATTATGAAGAAATTACCTCACAGAGTGTTACTTTATCATGGAAACCACCATTAGATAATGGAGGCAGTGAAATAACGTAAAAATTGTTTACAATAATATTTATTTAATTCTAAGTTTAAAATTTTCAGAGCATATGTGATAGAAAAGCGTGATTTAACACACGGAGGCGGATGGGTACCAGCTGTAAATTACGTTAATCCAAAATATAATCATGCAGTTGTACCTCGTCTTATCGAAGGCACAAAATATGAATTCAGAGTTTTTGCTGAAAATCTTCAAGGTCGATCTGATCCACTTAATACTGAAAAACCAGTGGTTGCCAAAAATCAATATGGTATCAAAAAATAGTTTATATATATATATGTATATATGTATTTATTAATTGTTACATTTGTAGATGTTCCTGGAAAGCCTGGTAAACCAGAACTTGTTGATAGTGATAAAGATCATATTAAAATTAAATGGACAGCTCCAATCAGTAATGGTGGATCTCCAATTATTGGTTATGATGTTGAACGACGTGATCGTGCAACTGGAAGATGGGTTAAATTAAATAAAGAACCAACACGGCATTTAGAGTATTACGATGATCGTGTTCAAGACGGACATCAATATGAATACAGAGTATCAGCTGTCAATGCAGCAGGTCCAGGAAAACCAAGCGATGCTTCTAATACATTTACGGCTAAACCAATGAAAGGTATTTAAAAAATGTAGTCCAAGTTTTATGTGTTAATAAAATTTAATTGTAGAAAAACCAAAACTATGGCTTGATAATCTAATTGGACGAAAAATTAAAGTGCGAGCTGGAGAACCAGTAAATATAGATATTCCAATTTCGGGAGCACCAACACCAACAGTAGAGTGGTCAAAGAATTCTAGCCCAGTACCCCAGTCAAACAGAGTATCTGTAAGTAAAAATTCATAAAAAAGTATTTACATTCTAGTTTAATTTATTGTAGTATGAAACTACAAGTGAACATACTTTATTCCACATTGAAACATCGAATCGTGACGATACCGGAAAATATACCATCCGTGCTAAAAATGAATATGGAACTGATCAAGCCGACATAGAAGTAATTGTTGTTGACAAACCTGGTATACCTAAAGGCCCTCTGCAGTATACAGAAACTACACAAGATTCTGTCTCACTTTCTTGGAATCCACCTAGCGACGATGGTGGGGGTGACATTACAGGATATATAATAGAAATGAGCGAATTTGGAACAGATAGTTGGCGCCCTGTTCCTGGTTACTGCCCTAAACCGTCATTTACCGTTCGTAATTTAACAGAAGGAAAGAAATACGTATTTCGTGTTCGTGCAGAAAATATTTATGGAGTTTCTGAACCTCTCGAAGGCAAACCTGTTGTAGCTAAGAGTCTTTTCGATCCACCCGATGCACCAAGTCAACCCGAAGTAACTGGATACACTCCATCTAGTTGTTCTTTAAAATGGAATCCGCCTGCTCACACTGGTGGCAAACCTATTACAGGTTATTATGTTGAAAAAAGAGAGCGGGGAGGTGAATGGATTAAAGTTAATAACTATCCTACTCCAAATACATCATATACTGCTCAAGATTTACGTGAAGGTAATAAATATGAATTTAGAGTTATTGCTGTAAATGAAGCAGGTCCAGGGCAACCTAGTAAACCATCAGAACCAATAGTAGCAGGACATCAACGTTGTAAGTATATTCTTAATACATTTATATTAGATGCATAATTAATTATATTTTAGTTAAACCTGATCCTCCAGAACCACCGAAACCAGATCGTATAACTAAAGATAGTGTCACATTATCTTGGAGACCACCAAGGAACGATGGTGGTTCTAAACTAAAAGGATACATACTTCAAAAGAAACCTAAAAATGAAAAAGAATGGACCGATGTCAATGAGATACCAATTCCTACCACAGTTCATACTGTACCTAATTTGAAAGAAGGTGAAGAATATCAATTCCGAGTAATAGCTGTTAACGACGTGGGTCAGTCGGAACCTAGTCGACCAAGCGTAAACATTCTTGTCGAAGAACAACCTAATAAGCCTTGTATAGATTTGAGTGGTGTAAGAGATATTACAGTAAAAGCAGGAGAAGATTTCAGTATTCATGTGCCCTATATTGGTTTCCCAAAACCAACAGCAACTTGGTTTGCTAATGATAAAATTTTAGAAGAATCCGACAGTAGAATCTTCCCGAAATTAGCGGACGATTCTGCAAGTATTATTGTTAAAAATGCTAAAAGAAGCGACACAGGTCAATACAGGTTGCAGTTGAAGAATCCATCTGGCTTTGATACTGCTACATTGAATGTAAGGGTATTGGACCGTCCTGGAAAACCAGAAAACCTTAAGGCCGATGAATTTGCCGGTGATGCACTAACATTATATTGGCAACCACCAAAAGATAATGGTGGATCAGAAATTACTAATTACATCGTTGAAAAGAAAGAAGCTAGATCTCCTACATGGTCTAAAGTTAGTAGTTACGTTACAGTACCATTTATACGAGTACGTAATTTAACTCTTGGACATGATTATGAATTTAGAGTTATCGCCGAAAATCTGTATGGTCAGTCAGATCCTGCTGTCACTGCTGAACCTATACGTGCTAGACATCCATTTGGTACGTATAAAAGATAAAGGATACGCATGTTTTTTTTTTTAATAATAATTTTTAGATCCTCCTGGTGCACCTGGTGCTCCAAGAGGAATTGAAACGTCAGAAGATTCAATTACGATACAATGGACAAAACCACGACACGATGGTGGATCTCCGATTACAGGTTATGTAATAGAAAAGCGACTAATTTCAGATGATAAATGGATTAAAGCATCGCATGCCCTTATTCCCGATTTTACTCATAAGTACGTATAATTTATTTGTGTGTAATATTAATTGATAATTGTAAATTTTAGGGTCCTTGGTTTAATCGAAAATCATGAATACGAATTTCGTGTGGCAGCTGTAAATGCGGCCGGACAGGGTCCTTGGAGTTCATCTTCGGACGCCATCGTTTGTAGAGCTTCACCTAGTGCTCCTAAAATCACTTCAGATCTCAGTATACGTGATATAGTAGTTGTTGCTGGTGAAGAATTTTCGATATCGGTGCCATATACTGCTTCACCTAAACCTACTGCAACGTGGACCATTAATGGTCACGAAGTTTTACAAGATAATCGTATTAAAATTGACACAAATGAAATATCATCTGTCTTTCATAATAAATGTGCCAAACGTTCAGATGCAGGCAATTACAGCATTAAATTGACAAATAGTGTTGGTTCAGATTCTGCAACATGCAGAGTACAAGTTGTCGATAAACCACAACCTCCTCAAGGTCCATTAGATGTTTCAGATGTTACACCTGATAATTGTTCACTGGCATGGCGACCACCTCTGGATGATGGCGGTTCTCCAATTACCAATTATATCGTAGAGAAGCTTGATCCAAGTGGTGTAAGTAAATTAATTTGAATATAAGAAAGTAACAATACATTACCTGAATATCTGTAATTTTAACTGTTGTATCTTTAAACTGCATAATTATAAATGCAGAGTTTATAAATTTAAACTTAAACTTTTAATATTTTTGGTGAAATATTTATTTATTTTTTAGATTTGGGTAAAAGTGAGTAGTTTTGTAAGAAACACGCATTACGATGTAATGGGATTGGAACCAAATAAAAAATATAGCTTCAGAGTACGTGCCGAAAATCAATATGGTATTAGTGAACCATTGGAAACGACAGAACCTATTATCGCTAAATTCCAATTTACTGTACCAGAGGCTCCTGGTGCACCTCGTGTCACCGATTATGATGCTAGTTCAATATCTCTAGCTTGGGATAAACCGGTTAGTGATGGTGGCTCACGAATTCAAGGGTATAAACTTGAATATAGAGATGTAATCGATGATGTTAATTGGCAAAATGCTAGCGATTATTTAATTAAAGATAATCGATTTATACTTTATAATATGACTAGCGGTCACGAATATGAATTTAGAGTTCGTGCTAAAAACGCTGCTGGTTTCAGTAAACCTTCTGCCTCGTCGGCCAAATTCAAACTTAAAGGCAAATTTAATATTCCATCTCCACCAAATAATCCAAAGATACTTAAAGTTGGTAAAAACTATGTCGACTTAACTTGGGAACCTCCAGCAAACGATGGTGGGGCACGAATAACTGGTTATATTATTGAAAAAGGGAAATTGGTAGTCCAATATGGACCGCATGTAATGCTTACAATATTACAGATACTAATTATACTGTTCTTAACCTTACCGAACGCTCAGACTTTGAGTTTAGAATATTTGCCGTAAATTCTGTAGGTAAAAGTGATCCTAGTGCATGCACCACTCCCGTAAAAATATGTGAAGTTGCGGATGGCGAAAAACCACAATGGATTAGACAACTTACCAACCAATCGGCCCCACTTGGAAAATCACACTCTTTAGAATGCGAAGCAACTGGTAAACCTGCACCTGTATTCCGATGGCTGAAAAATGGCCGTGAACTCACTTTAGGAGCACGCTTTAGACTAGAATCGAAAGGTGGAACTTCTTGGTTGCACATATCTGAGGCTTTGGATATCGACGAAGGAGACTATACTTGTGAAGCTAGCAATGCTGTGGGATCGATTACAACTACAGCTCGATTGAAGATAGGAAGTAAGGACAATATTTTTCTTTTTCTTTTTCTTTTTTTTTACAAATATCCAATAAGGATTTATTTTATAAATTAGTTTATTAAATAATGTGTATTCAGTTAAAAAAAATATTTGTAGGTATTCATTAGTTTTTTTTAAACATAAATTAATGACGCAGAAAATGCATAAAATAATCATATACTAAGTAAGTTTATTTTTTCAGCACCGCCACGTATAGACAGGCTTCCTGGTGACCTGTATCTTCCGGAAGGCGACAACACAAAGATCAAGATATATTATTCTGGTGATCAAACTCTAAATGTTATGCTTACTAAAGATGGAAAAGTCATCGATGAATCCTCTCATATAAGATATACCGTATTTGATGATTACATTATTATATTTATTAAGGATATTAAAAAGGACGATGCAGGACTATATAATTTAACTGTTAAAAATGATAGCGGTAGTGCATCTGGAAGCTTTTCTGTATACATTACTGGTCTTCCGGGCAAACCTAATGGACCACTCGAAACCTCCGATATTACTAAACACACTTGCACACTTGGTTGGAAACCACCTAGTTATGATGGTGGACTACGAATCACTCATTATGTTGTTGAACGTAAGGATGTTACTCATCCTCATTGGATAGTTATTTCAAGTTCTTGTAAAGATACTTCATTTACGGTACAAGGTTTAACAGAAGGACAAGAATATCTTTTTAGAGTAATGGCAGTAAATGACAATGGAATGGGACCACCATTAGAAGGAACTAATCCTATAAAAGCAAAAGCACCGTTTGATCCACCTTCAGCACCTGGAGTACCTAAAGTAACTCAAGTAGGAGGAGATTTTGTACATTTAGAATGGGATAAACCACAATCAGATGGTGGTTCCAGAATTGAAGGTTATTGGATAGATAAACGTGAAGTAGACAGCTATACATGGCAACGAGTTAACGTATCACTTTGTCCTACATCTCAAATTAGTATCCCTAATTTGATTGAAGGTCGCCAGTATGAATTCCGTGTATTCGCTCAAAACATTGCTGGACTTTCTCCACCATCGACTGCTTCTACTTCAGTTAAAATTGTCGATCCGTTAGCTGCATCTCCACCTGAAATCATAAAACCGCTTAAAAATGCAAATTGCATACAACATCACAATGCCGAATTCCAGTGTTCTATTATTGGCAATCCGAAACCAACTATTACTTGGTACAAAGGTGCACGAGAAATTGTTAATGGTGCACGTTATCATATTTATAACGAAGGAGAAGTGCAACGTTTAATTATTAATGACGTTTTTGGTGAAGATGCTGACGAATATGTTTGCAGAGCTGTCAATAAAGGAGGAATCAAATCTACACGAGCCGAACTTATAATTATGAGTAAGCAATAAATATAAAGTCAAAAATAGATCGATTAATTACATATTTGTTCTAGCTGCACCTAAATTAAATGTTCCACCACGTTTTAGAGATTTGGCCTTCTTCGATAAAGGTGAAAATGTTATTATCAAAATTCCATTTACTGGTCATCCAAAGCCAAGAATATCGTGGATAAGGGAAGGTGAAACAATCGAATCAGGTGGCCATTATCATGTAGAAGTCAAAGATAGACATGCAATTCTTACAATTCGTGATGGAAGCAGACTTGATAGTGGACCGTATAGAATAGTTGCAGAAAATGATCTTGGCCAAGATTCTGCTATTATTAAAATTCAAATTAGTGGTATGTATATTTCATTATTTATTATTTGTAAGTCTTATTTAAATATATGTTTGCATTTCAAAATATTGTTATGCTAAATAGTTTATTTTAAAAATATGTTTAATATTAAATAAAATCAATTAATATTTTTAGATCGACCGGATCCTCCCAGATTCCCAGTTATTGACAATATTGGTGTAGATTCATTATCAGTATCTTGGAAAGCTCCTGTATGGGATGGTGGTAGTAATATAACAAATTATATGGTAGAAAGGCGCGAACATCCCCTACAAACATGGATACGAGTTGGTAATACACGTTTCACTACTATGGCTGTTGAAGGTTTAACTCCTGGACATCAATATGAATTTCGAATATATGCTGATAATATTTATGGGCGTTCTGATCCATCAGAAGTGAGCACCTTAATTACAACAAAAGATACTGGCAAAAAACCATTGCAAAAACGAAAATACGAAGTGGATGAAAATGGAAAGAAGAAACGAGAATCAGCTAAAGAAACAATCAAGGATTATGATCAATATGTCTTTGATATTTATTCTAAATTTGTTCCGCAACCAGTAGAAATTAAAAACCAAAGTGTTTACGACGATTATGATATATTAGAAGAAATTGGTACTGGTGCATTTGGTGTTGTGCACCGTTGTCGGGAACGTAAAACGGGTCATATTTTTGCTGCTAAATTTATTCCAGTCTCGCATTCAATCGAGAAGGAACTGATACGTAAAGAAATTGATATTATGAATCAATTACATCATCCAAAACTAATTAATCTTCACGATGCCTTTGAAGACGACGACGAAATGGTTCTTATATACGAATTGTAAGTTTAAATTGTTTTCTGATAACAACTGATTACAAAAATTGTCTTTTAGTTTATCTGGAGGAGAATTGTTTGAAAGAATAACAGCAGAAGGTTATCAAATGTCCGAAGCAGAAGTTATTAATTATATGAGACAAATTTGCGAAGGAATTAAACATATGCATGAACGAAATATTATTCATTTAGGTGAGAATATTGTTATGTACAAAGAGTAGTGTATATTAAATAGATATTCCTTTTTTAGATATTAAACCAGAAAATATAATGTGCCAAACTAAAAAAAGTACAAATGTTAAGTTGATAGATTTTGGATTAGCAACTAAATTAGATCCAAACGAATTAGTAAAAATATCTACCGGTACTGCTGAATTTGCTGCTCCCGAAATTGTTGAGCGTGAACCTGTTGGTTTTTACACAGATATGTGGGCAGCTGGAGTTTTAGCATATGTTTTGTAAGTTCATTGTTGTAGTAATACATTTCATTAATAGAATTGTTTTTAAATGTAGATTGAGTGGATTATCACCATTTGCTGGAGAAAATGATATAGAAACATTAAAGAATGTAAAGGCATGCGATTGGGACTTTGACGAAGAATCATTTAGTAATGTTTCAGAAGAAGGCAAAGATTTCATACGCAGATTATTATTGAAAAATAAAGAGTAATTATTCTGCTATTTCGTTGATTAATATTGCAATATATAATTTCAGGAAACGTATGACTGCACAAGAATGCCTTTTACATCCATGGTTGAGTGGCGATCACAGTAGTAGAACTGAAGTTATCGATCAGTCTAGATACATGAAAATGCGTGATAAGATTCGTTCTCAATATGAAAATTGGGATAAATATACACTGCCAATTGGCAGATTGTCTGAATATTCTTCATTACGAAAATTATTATTAGAAAAATATAAAATTCACGATACCTATTTCGGTAATATAATAAATATTAGTTGTATGAAATATTTATGTAATGTTATTTGTAGATCGGCGACAAGCAGCACCTAGATTCGTCATTAAACCACAAAATGCTTTTTGTTACGAAGGACAAAGTGTAAAGTTATATTGCCGTGTAATTGGCGTAGCAGCTCCTACAGTAACATGGTTACGTAACAATCAAGAACTTAGACAGAGTGTGAAATTCATGAAACGATATGTAGGTGATAATTATTACTTCGTTATTAATAGAGTTAAATTAGAAGATCGTGGCGAATATATTATTCGTGCTGAAAATCATTACGGTGCAAGAGAGGAAGTAGTTTTCTTGAATGTTCAATGTAAGACTTATAATAATCTATTTTATATCGATCCTTTACTAAATCTTTGAATATTAACTTTAGCTGTACCAAAAGTAATTCCCGAATACAAACCAGATTCTCAACCTGTACGCCGACGTGAAGCTCTTCCTTATATGTTTTGGCAAGAGGAACAAGAATGTGCTCCAAGTTTTACATTCTTGTTACGTCCTCGTGTCATGCAAGAACGAGATACTTGCAAATTGTTATGTTGTTTGAGTGGTAGGCCAGTACCAACAGTTAAATGGTACAAAGATAAACGAGAACTTAGCAAATATGATTATTCGATGACACACTCCGATGGTGTTGTTACTATGGAAATTGTTGGTTGTAAACCAGAAGATTCGGGAAAATACACTTGCATAGCTTCCAATAAACATGGCCAAGATGAAACTTCTTGTATCGTTATTGTAGAAGGAGAAAGTAGCACAATTGAACAAACTAGATTAGCAGAAAAAATATTGCATTCTGGAGGTATTGATTGCAGTAAATGAACGAGAACTAGTTTTACAAATTTATATTATTTTTTAGATCGTAAATATATAGAACACCCTATTAAGCCAGCACCTGTTCCTATTACAATAAAGAAACCAGTTTATTCTAGTAATGTACCGCAGCAGTCTCCATCGGCAACCAATTTAAGTCATTCTTCATCAAACTTAAGTGTAAATGATGCCGATAAACGTTCACCTAAAAAATATGGTAGGCTAGATTCTACAGGTAGTCCTAATAGATCTAGGAGTACCACAAAGGAATTAGCACGTATGCATTAAAAACTACTGTAGTTATTTCATTGCAAAAAAAATGTTGTTTACAGTTCCACCAGATGATTCGACAATGTGTAAACCTAAATTTACAAAAGAATTATCAAATATTACAATTAATGATGGTGAAATGTTGACTCTTAGTTGTATTGTTCAAGGTGATCCAGACCCTCAAATCATTTGGACGAAAAATAATAAGGTATTTACTGGAATATTTTATTATGAAACTTGCTAATTAATTTTTTCATTAACAGACTTTGAGTTCTTCAGATGTTATAGATTTGAAATATAAAAATGGCAAGGCAACTCTTCACATTAATGAAGTATTTCCGGAAGATGAAGGTGAATATGTATGTAAAGCAACAAATTCAGTAGGAACTGCAGAAACAAAATGCCAATTAAAAATTAAACGTAAAAATTTTTACTATTAAAACTGTCAAATCGTTAATATTTTTTAATTACAGCCATGTCCAGTACTAATGGTGCAAAAACAACTTTAAATGCAGATAAACCTCCTGCTATTGTAGATCACTTACAATCTGCTTTTGTAAAAGATGGCGAATCGGTAACATTATCCTGCCGTATTATTGGTGCAAAAAAATTTGACGTTGTTTGGCTTCATAATAATAAGGAAATCAAACCCAGTAAAGACTTCCAATACACAAATGAAGCAAACATATATAAACTTCGTATTGCCGAAATTTTCCCTGAAGATGCTGGTGCATATACCTGTGAGGCATTTAATGATGCTGGTGAAAGTTTCAGCAGTTGTACGTTAACTGTACAAATACCTGGAGAGCCATCGAAAGCTCCCATGTTCAAAACATTCCCTACCTCAGCTACTGTCGCACAAGGTGAAATGGCTTCCTTTCAAGCCGAAACTGAGGAGCAGCCTCTACAAATAAATTGGCTTAAAGATGGAAAACCAATTAAAGAAAGTAGTGCAAAATACCGTTTCACGGTAGATGGAAAATGTTATACATTACAAATTATGTCTTGCGATTCCACTGATATTGGTCAGTACCAAGCTAAAGCTATTGGCAAAAAGGGCGAATCTTTTGCTGCCTTTTCACTTAATGTGGTTACTTCAGGCGACTTATAATGTTCTAATTAGTGAATGATTAAAATGAACGAACGACTTGCTTTAGCGAGAATAGCATTTTATGTATAATACCTAATATTTTCACAATGTTTATTAAATTGAATTGACTCGAAACTGATACATTATAAGTAGAGTGGTGAAACTTTTTTAGTTTTAATTTCTATTAGCAATAATTATGAAATGTATTTTAGTCAATTTTGTATTAGTCTCGATGTCAATCAAACTTAACAAATGAAATTGAGATATCGATTTATTTTTATTTTTACCTGCTTTTCTAAAGAAAACGAACAGCTAAGAATGTAACATAAACACAATTGGTGTTGAACGCTTGGAATAATTTTTCATTGTGCCAGATAATATATTATTTTAAATTATATTTCACAAACTGTATATTGCTTGCGCAGAACCAAATCAATATATTGTATTATATAATATATATGATGATCTTAGTATTGTTTTATTTATTTCTTTACTTCCTTATGAGCTGGTTTATTATGTTCATTAGAATAAATGCTTTATTTTTAAGCAATTCAAAGTTTGTTATTAAATAACAAATAAATATATTTATGTTAAATTAAAATTTATGTATTAAAAAAGAATTATGATTAGAAAAAGACTTCAGAGAATAATTATTTAATTAAGACTTTTAGAGACTAACAATAAGATAAATTGAAAATAGTCAAACTAACTACAGAATTTACAGAATGCTAGAAATAAAATTTGAAATACATACATAAATAATGAAGAAATACCGTTAATAGTGTTAATAATTTGTCATTTAACATGTTCACTGACATGTGACATTAGTTCTTAAGAGATAGATAACACATAAAATTTATAAGGCATCATTGTGTTCAGATAATTGTAAAATTGTTACCTTATTGCTTAGTATGTGTTTATACATATATTATTTTCTGTTTTAATTAATTGTAATTAACATGCAATTAATGGAACATTATAAAATTACCAAACAATGTTACTACAGGTTTGTAAAATGCTAAATTACTTGTTTAACTTGTTAATTTTTTTACATATATTTTGTAGTAAATTTGATCATTTATCGATATATGAAGAAAAAATGGGCTATTCTATTTAAAAAAAAATTAACTTAAATTTATTAAAAAAAATTATTATAAATATTAAATATCTATATTTAAGAACAAGTGATGTTTTAGTTAAATTTCAATGTATAAATAACTTAATATTAAACATTATATTTATTTACTATCTTCTTGTTCGGATTACAATGGTGGTTAATTAACAGATAAATCAACATAATTTTCAATAATATCGTTATTCATATCACTGTCACCTTCATTATCGGCGTCTTCATCCTCACGAAACATATCATTCCTAAGGCTGGTTTCAGACGGACGATACAAGATGCATCCGTATATGTGAACAGGCCAATTAACATTCAAATCATGTAGCCTCTTCAGACGATTGATACGGCTCGAATGCTTGTGCTGCTTGAAGCACTTGATCATTTTCTCTTTCTTGAACTTGTTTTGGTTCATGTTGTTCATGACCCTGCTCCAATACATGTTCATGTACATACTTGTTTGTTCTAATTGAGAAACTTCTTCTTGATGAAACGACTCTTCTACTACTTACTGAGGTGTTCCATCTGGTTGCTGTGGTTGGTTCTCTTGTAAGTCTTGCTGAAATGCTTTCTCTAGTTGTTTTGGAGGTATTTCTTCTAATTTTTGCTGTAATACCTCTTGATTCTAATTGATCAGTTTCCCTAACTTCTTTTAGAGATGTCTCTTCCTGCTGAGGCGCCTCTTCCGATTTTTTGTTTTGGCCTTCTTTCCGTTTCATCCTGGGGCACCTGTTCTTGTCGTGAACCTGCATGCAATTGATCCAAAATCATGTTAAGAAAACAAAAAATAATCTTTGTCTCTAGCTGTTTCGCAATATTTTGTTAGTTATAACAACATTAATTCGTACATTTCTCATAAGTTAAAAAGTTTATTCTAAAAAATATATTTAGTCATACTGTAAAATATTTTCCATATTTTTAATGTAAATAAAAGTTAAATATCTAACTAAAGATTTTAAGGATATGAAAGTTAATAAAATCAAATCCAATAATTTTTTATTGCACATTATTAAGTATAATTATAATTGAAAAAAAAGCAATACGTATCTTTATAAATAATAGCATTAAATTAAAAATGTTGTAAAATAATATACAATATAAGAAACTGCATTTATAATTTATATTTTTTTATGTAATTCTCTAACTTTTTACATACATCTTTGTACAATAAAATACAATCTATATTCTAAAAAATAAAACATAAGGTAAATTTCTACAATTAAAATAACAACACAGACAACTTTTAAATTAAACTATTACTCATTAATACTTAATCAATTTATTACAATTGAATTAAATATGACTTATTTCTATTAAAATATCAGTGGAATCATGGTTATATCAAAGTATGGAAAATTGACAAAAACTTACTTCATGTATGATCTACACGTATTTTAAACAAACTTGAATTTTTATAACACAAAACTTATCAAATTTAAGCCTTCATTTATGGATCATAAATACAACAGAAGAATACGAAGCCATTATCGTACTATATATTAATGTTTAATCTGCAATCGATTTTGTAATCTATATACTTCTCAATTAAACTTTGTTACCCATAGTTACTTTGGAAACCTATACAAAAAATTATATATTTTTATATATTATAAGAGACATGAATAAATTACCATGTAAATTCCAACAATTAATCCGAAGAGTCCAATAGCACTCCCAAATATTTCAACAATAAGTATTTTTACGAACAGCGCTGAATTTGCAGCATCGGCTAAGCGGCTCCTGATCCGACAATACCAACTGCAATGCCACAAAATAAATTTACAAGTCCGACAGATAAACCAGCACCAAACATCAAATACCCGGCTAGCCAATTTTTGCTTCTAATATTTTCAGATTCTAGTGCCATTTTAAATGAAAAGTCCTACAAATAAAATAAAGCAATTAAAATCTGATTTAATTGATTTAGCTAGTCTTAATTAAATGCAATGTCTATTTTATAGGCATTATACTAATCATAAGATTGCAAAATAAAGTGAACAAAAAAGTTTTACAAAATTTTTCAAGATCTACAACTTCAATTAAATATTAACATAAAGGTGATAAAATGTATAAATTAATAAGATATGATACACTAACTCTTGTTATATGATTTACAAGTTTTTTTTTTAAATGTTTTAAAATTAATTATAAGCATTTTATAACTAATATATTAAACATTATATGATATTTGCACGTTAACTTGCATGTACTAGTTATGGAAAATGAATAATCATATACATTTATAAAATTTGTAACTGTTAAAATAACACTTGCTTAAACTAAACTGTTCATAACAAATACAAAACAGAGATATTGCATTTCTAAATTTTACCTGTCACGTAATAAGTTTTTTACTACTTACATCTAAATAACCAGATAATACTATAGCTGTTATCAGTCCATAAATAGCAACGGCTTCACAAAAAATTACGGAAATTAAGTTCTTGGTCTTTATTCGAGGTGCTTTTACTCCTCCACCAATAATACTAACACCAGTTGTATGAATTCCACTATGAAATAAAAACTATAATTTTCATAGATAAAATATTTTAAATACTAACGCAGCTGCTCCAACAACTGAAAGAGCTACTGATAAACCAATGCCGATGGTGGCCCACATATGAGGTGACGTTTCACCAAGAAACCTTAATCAAAAATATTTAATTATATTACTTAGGAATACACAATTAGAAACTTACCAACCGACGCTTACTCGTTCACCCTTTCCAGTTAAAAGATGATAAAGTGCTGAATAAATATGATTTTATTTATTTAAAAATCAAAGATTTTAAAACAGAAAACTTACATAAAACAGTAATAACAGATACTGCTGATCCAACAAAAATTAGTCCCAATAAAGATCTCATTGTAATCTTATTAAGATAATATTATAATTATAACAATATTATAATTTAACCGCCGTCTCAAGATTTCATCCAGCAAATCACGTGAAAAACAGAAGAGGAGTGGTGTTGATAATTATTGTTGGTAATGTAGATAACTATTATGGTAAATAAAATAATAAAATCAAGAAAAAGCATCGATTCTTGTACGCGCGGTTGTCTGATTTCCAAAAAATTCCTGTACTTGGGTATATCTTTCAGACATCATACAAATTTATTTTTTAAAGAACTTTACGATTGATATAATGTATTTTTTGAATCACAAGCAAGTTTTAATTGTTATAATGATGTGATTATAAATAAACAAAAGGAACCAATTTAATGTAATTCAAGTCGTGGCAACATCGTCTCTTATTTATTTAAATTCAGTCAGTAGCGTACACTTATTTTCAATTTGCATTTAATGGATTAAGAACATTTTCAAACTTTATTTAATATTGCGTCGATTTCTATTGTTATAATTATTTTTCTCTAAATAATTTTATTGCCAAAGTTACTGTATAAACATAAAATCGTTATACAACAGTAACTTCTCTCTACATTTGGAACTAATTGTTGCCAACTTAAAATATTTTCCGCCTTTTAAATTTAAAATGTACATTTCCTATTCCAAACAAACAGTTATTTTTATATTATATAATTATAAATAAAACGAAATTTAAATATAAAACATAAAACGTTTCTAGCATTTAAGAATTTCAAGTTATTCCAGACAATTTGTACTTTTATATTTATATTCTGTCTAGACTTTTATTGCATTTCTCCCATCGTTGCTTTAGCCGACTAAAAAGAAAGTCATAATTTTTTGAAAATATTAATTAAGATACTATACCATGTATATTCCTACTATTAAGCCAAAAAGTCCAATTGCACTACCAAAAATTTCAATTATTAGAATTCTAACAAATAAATTAGAATTTGCGGCATCCGCTAAAGCAGCAGCAGACCCTACAGCTCCAACTGCTAATCCACAAAAAAGATTAACAAATCCTACTGTGAGTCCTGCACCAAAAATTACAAAGCCGCCCATCACATTCTTAATTTTTGTATCTGTTTTAATTTCGGCATTTATAGAATCGTATTCCTGAAATATTTTAAAGTATATGGCATATGGAAAATTATGTACTTAGTATAAAAACTTACACTGAAAATTCCAGACAGAACAATAGCAGTAATTAATCCATAGATTGCAACTGCTTCGCAGAATATAATTGAAATTAGATTTTTTGTTTTTATACGAGGTGCATGTACACCACCTCCCATAATACTAACTCCGGTTTCATAAATACCTCTAAATTTTATTAGATTAATATTTTTTCTATACTAACATAAAAAACAATCTTACAAAGCTCCACCGACAATAGATAATGTGACTGAAGAAGCTATTCCAAGCGATGCCCACATATATGGGGAAGAATTTTCCAAAAACCTACGTATGGTAATAAGTATAAATATCCAGTTTTTAAAGAAAATATAATTTCGATTAACAACCATTTCACATAGTATAATTTTAATATGGTTCAAGATATCTCTATTCAAAAAATAATTTATATAGAAGTATTACTGCCAAATACAAGTAGGTATATAATTGCTATACATATTACATAAGTTACTTTTAATCTAATTTAAACAAAAAATTTTCATGCTTTTTATGTATTGATATATAATTCTTCAAGTAAGTAAATCATGTGATCTACTCATATGATGCATACACCTCAATCATCTGGTATGCGAATTTATCACTTACCACGATATTCTTATTTCAGCCCCTCTTCCACGAAGCATATATAATAAAACTAACAAAAAAATATGTTAATTATGTAAGGGATGTACACATATATTATTACATCTATATTAGGTGAACACACCTATGTGTATTATTTAAGTTAATCTAATTTTATCGAGTAACTTACCTATTATTGTAACAATAATTGTAAGCGTTACAGTAAAAACAGTTCCTATGAAACCACGCATTTTTAAATAAACTTTTACAAATAAGTTTAATAAAAAAAATCAATTGCACTGCACAAAAGCTATAAATCAACTGAAGGTAATATGGTTACCTTTGAAGATAAGGATAAGGTTTATCAAATCACAATAGACAATTAAAATCAATATTGAAACTAATATAAATTTTTATTTACCAAACCTGCATATATAAAATTTTTAAGTTAATTGCAAAGTATAATTTATAACAGTGTATAATTACATTTTATAAATAGATTATTAAGTAGAAAGTTTAAAGTTATCAAAATCCAAATAATTTTGAAGGCACAAACTTTTAAGTATCACATAGATATATATAATATATATATATATATATATATATATATATATATATATATATATATATATATATATATATATATATATATATATATACTTATATATATATATATATAATAATATATATATATTATATATAATATATATATAATATTATAATATATCACTGAGCGTTAAGTTATTAATATTAACTTGCTATTTATAATGACTTCATTACACCAAATAAAAAATGTTTCCTGGTACAATAATTTCCTAATATTTATAAGTACATACTGTAAATATATTCATTAAATACTACGCAATACAAACAATAAAAATAAATATACAATTTTTAATGAGACACTTGCACAATAAAATTTTATTTTTAAAAATATACTTTATATTAAATGCAGTGAGAAAGGCAACTTTAAAAATGGAATATTTTTAGAAGAAAAGTTACTGGTCAATTAATATCAGAAGAGTGCATTTATGTTTGTGTATTTTTCTCATAATCCACCAACAAGCAATTGAAAAAAGACAACTAAGACAGTTCGGGCACATAATGAGGATCGGAGAGGAAAGAATAGTCTGAAAAGTTTTACACCGAAAGGTAAAAAAGGTTTAGGATTAAGTAAGTTTTTCTCAAATATTACTAAATACTAAAAGTAACACAGTTTTTGTCATATTAATTATTATCATCTCTATATACTATATGACCAATAGTGTATGTATATCGAGTTATCGAGATTTGACTATAATTATTTTTAAAGCTGCTAAAAATATTTATCAATTTTATTTTTGTTTAAGTAGTCAATGATTAATTTCTCTTCAATGGGTATTTAACCATGGTTTAATGGTTTTGGTATAATATCTAGTGCAAGTAGCTCATTAGCAGTAAAGGTACCAATAAATTATAGTATTCATTACGATAATGAAAATGACTGCAAAAACTAATTTTATGGTTCTAAATAAATTAACATGCCATCTTTGTATACTTAAATGTACAAGTGTTCATTTTAATGCAGTACTTAAGTACTGAAGCATTTGAATGTAATCTAAATACATTGCATAGCAGATAATTATACAATTTGAGACATTTCCTGTTTAAAATATTATGTTTAGAAACTGAATTATTTGTATCTACTATCCATGTATTCTCAATGAAATATAAACATTTTAATATTAGATTTTAATTAAAATTATTTTAAAAAATGAAACATGAATGATTGTTTATTATTTGTGGATGCTTAAGTTAGGGTTCCAAAATTTCGATATACTGAAACCTAGGAAAGTATGCTGCTGTAGTGTATGCCACAGTAAGTTAATCACAACTACCATAATTATCGTAATAAAATAATCATAAATAATGTATATAGGTAATTCATATTCATGAAATCTGTTATACTAATTGTAAGTACAGAGATTTAGATGTTACTACATTCAAAGTGTCTTTTGTGTAGTAAACAACTTTAGGAATATGTTTGGTGATACATAAAACTTTTGTTGTATCTATAATTGTTAAATTTTATATTTTTTAAATGAACTTATATAAAATTTGCATGATAGACACAACCCAATTGGCAAAAAACACACCATATTAATATTTACAGTAAATATTGTCAATGTTTACTAATATTTATAGACATTTAACTACTAACATTTCGATCTTTACCTTAGGTAATATATCTACCAAGATTTACCAGCACTTACACTACACTATTTGATAAGTGTATATTGTATTCCTAAGTGAATCGTAGGGGCTGTCGGTAAACTACATATCACTAATATTGACTATTTTTAACCTCTCTACATGTTGTTTTTTATCAGAATTTTATTCATATTCTCCCTAATATTACACCACACTTTTTGGTATACTTTTGATTTTTCACAAACTATTTAACCTTCTTCACTGTTTTTGACATGCAAATTATTATTCCCCTTTTCTGTACATATATGACATACAGTGTTTAACGATATACAAACAGTTCTCTAAATAAACAAATCGAATAACAAATAATTTTTTGGAAGAAAATGAATTCGCATAATGAGCTGAAATTTAAACAAGAAAGGGCATTTCATAATATCATGGAAAAAACTACGGGCAGGTAAAATCAAAAGGAATAAAAAACTTAAATAAACAATTTTATTAAAATCAATAATTTAGGAGTTATTGTGATTATTAATTTGATAATCGTCTTACTCAAGTTTATACTGCTTTAAAGACTTTTAAGAAGTCGAAAAGTGAAAATAACCCAACACCCTAGCTAGTACATTTGTAGTTTATGGCCTCCATTGTGTGATTGTAGTAGATATTTTCATTTATTTAAAACATTTTGAGTATTTGTCTAATTACATCATGAACAGACAACTTATCAATGATCGCAAAAATATTTATGGCTAAGTCCTTAAAAATGTTTTTTTTATTATTGTAATAATCTTGTTGAACTTTAAAGATGAACTGCCCATTTAATTTTTCGAACAAAATTACCCTCCCACCACAAAATTAAACTTGCTCAAAACAAAAAAATGTCTTAACTCAAATCTGTCATGTGCAGTAAATGTGTTAAATAAAAAAACACTTGAAATAGCTACTGTAGGTATTAAAAATCTTAATAAGTATAATTAAAATACATTAAATAATGAATATAAATTTGTTTTTGTAATTTTAACTGTTACTAAACAATATATTAAATCAAATTGTTTGAAAGTGGTGCATATCTACATATTCTTAAAAGTTGATTTTTGTAATGGTCATTTATAATATCTAGATGAATACTATGATAGAAATATAATATGAATTTATAAATAAGAGCATCTATTAACAGCTCACTTAAGAAATAGATATCACGAAATTTTTTTTCATAAATTCTAAAGCTCCACTAGGAACATTGCACGTAAAAAATTCACTTACATATAAATTCGTCGATATGTTCAGACTTCAGTTGTTTGTTACAACTCCCTATTAGAAATATTGTTATATAAAATATCATTTAATAATGTAAATATTGTACCTGTTATACCATTTCCCATACGAAGAATATATGGAATTACACTATCTATTTGCACTTGGCCTATCAATCCGGTGAAAAATAATTCTTCTAAGATTTCCGAATTCAAGGCACGCAATGATGGAAGACGTAATAATAACCTATCAAAAAATATAATAAACAATAATAAAAATACGAATTATTGATATTTACCTTGGAAATCTATCCGAATCATCAGGAAAACTACTAATTATATAATTTTTTAAAGCTTGAAAGGATTTCTCTTGCAGACTTTCGACCTGTTTTCGAAATAACAATCCAGGTTGGTCAGGAGAAAATAAAGTTATAGCTTTTAAATATGCATATTCGTGCTCATCAACATGCATTCGGTTCATTGTTGTTACAAAATCTTGAAGTTTCACAATATGGTCGGTTACCTCCTTAACTTTAAGAGCCGACATTTTATCTTGAGCAATTGAAGTATGTAGGTGACTAATTAACGATGAAAGAATTGTAGATAAAGATAAAGATTGTGCGCACTGAGCTAAACCGAGTGCAAATAATTCAGGCCAACAACCACGTAGTAAAGTTACTTGTATGTCGGAACTAAAAAAAATAATGTAAGTTTGATTATTAAATTGTTTTAGTTACTTAAAACAAATTTACATTCTGTATTTTAGTTTTCAGAAGTCAAAAGAGTTGTACATTTTGCTTTTGAACATTGTAATGTATAATTTAATATACTTAAAAATTAAAAATAGATCAGTATTATAAATGTTTTCATTATTGATATTGAAAATAAGCTAGCATTCACATTTATAAAACGTTTAAAAGTGTTCATACATAAGTGTTTTTTGCTATAATTCTTGTTATTGTATATTGCTTAAGGATGCATGTAATTATATATTTACGGGGGGGGGGGATCAATTATGTTTAATCATAATGAAAATAGGTTTCCAATTTTCCAACCCATTCAACCCAGACATTAGATGATTTAAGATTTTTTTTGTAATTAAGTCACATCATATACTAAGTGATATATATGCTGGACGTGACAAAAATAATTGACTTATTTATTTATAGTCTCGAAATTAAATAGTTTTTATATTGAATTACTTAAATTATTACTATTGAAAAATTATTTAATTAAGAGACTATAAATAAACTTAAGTCAATTATTTTTATGTCATGTTTAGCATATATATTATAGGTATGACACAATTACAAAATATTATTTTTAAGTCGTTTAATGTCTGGGTTGAATTGATTGGAAAATTGGAAACCTATTTTCGTTATTATTAAACAATTAATTTCCCCCCCGTAAATATATAATTACATGCATTCTTAAGTAATAGACAATAACGAGAATAATTGCAAATAAAACAATAAACCTAAAAATTACATTTTGTTCGCATCATTTTAAGCAGCCTGAATAATTTCAATCTGTTGCACAGATTATGTAGAAATGAGACAAACAGTAAGATCCTCATTAAAAACATTTTTAACACAACAGTTAAATAACCAAATTTAAGATGATTGACATAATAATACCGTTTTTGTTACATATGTTCTTTGTAAACATTTGTGTCGGTTTTTATAATTAATGCCATCTACATGCCACTGCACAAACTATGCTAATACAAAAATAAAATTACCCAAGAAGTTGAAAAGCAGGTATACTGCGAGCCCAATGAACAGAAAGGAAAAGCAATCTGGAACCACTTTCGCAAATATAATGTACATTTAAATAAGGTGGTACAGGTCCCGGAATTTGTAAATTAAAAATAACATGTTGATCTTGAAGTAATGGCCCTTCCAATTCGAATAATTTTTCTTCACCCGTTAACGTTGTAAAATCGTTACCGTTATGACATTGTATTCTAGCCATAGTATCTAATGCCTTTGAAATTATTTGTTTATCTCTCGCAAGCACAAGGGCCTCACTTAATTCACATGGCCCCGTGTTTGTGCTATCCATAGAGACATCATCTTCTACGCTAACTTGACTTGGAGACATATGATATGGAAGTTCAGTGACATTGCTGGTACCTAAAATATTACTTTAATAACGATTTAAAATTAGCTACAAACTCTACCTAAACGTTTACTAAGAAAAGGAAGTCCAACATCGCAGGGATTAAATGTAGTTGGTATAATACCTGTCGAATCTGTTGCTAAATCCTTTCGTATAAAGATTTTATTTATTCCAGATGAATTGAATGGTGAACCTGTTGTGCTATTATTAAATTCTTTTTTGTCGATAATTGGCTTACGTTCATGTTGAACGGCTACAAATATAAAATAGTTTACATTTTAATGTTAATATGATATACCTACAATCACTGCGCATTCCACATGCCAAACATTTCTGTAATCGACAATACTGACATCTATTTCTATGATGCTTTGTAACTTCACATTTTTTCAATCCTCTGCATTGATAACCCAGTTGTTTCCTAATTGATCTTTTGAAGAATCCCTTACAACCTTCGCAACTAATAGCTCCGTAGTGTCTGCCGGAAGCACGGTCTCCACAAACCACACACAATTCTACAGTGAGACACACGTTATTTGTGTTGCCCCTATTTTTATCGCCATGTAATTCAATTTTTACGTTTTGTTCCATATTTCTAATTCACTGGGTCTGGAGTTCAACCAAATTCCATACTACTTCATTGCAATATTGTTAATTACTACGAATCTGCAATATTACTATAAATAGTACCTACATATTTTGAAGACGTTTAAAATTACGATTAGTAACATTTTTAACTAATGATTAAATGCATTTTTCCAATAAAACCATGTTCCAAATAAATTTTATATGAACATAACACAGGCATCACTTATAGGTCAGTGCGTAAAACTGAATTTTAACGGTGTAATGCGGTATTAAGTCGGATCACTTGAATTTGTTAACTTTAACGTGCATACTTTTAGTTCATTTAATTACATATAAAATTCATTATCCAGATTTTATTTAGATAGTTCTGTTTATTAAACTACAGATTAATAAACAATGGAACCTGGTAAGGGATAAACGACTATAACGCCATTAGTTCGCGATATCGGTGACGCGGGAATATTCAAAGTTAGAAAATTGTTTTTTATTTCTGTTTTCAAATATAAAAACTGTTGTTATTTAAAAAAAATAACAGCGGAATTAAAAAAAAACGAATAAACAATAATTATGTAAGTACATATGTACTTTTTGAAATTCTTTAATTAAATTACATATTACAACTGTCTTGTAGCAATTAAATATACATTTTCTTTTACATTTTCAAAAAATTATAAAACTAATTTAATCACCGCAATAATATTAAAATATATAATGTTTCATAATTCAAGCTATCTTTATTTTATACTTTTAAATAAGAATATTAATAATTCACAACTCGATGCCGTAAGTAAACAATTATTTATAAAATAAAATTAATTTAATAAATATTGTTAATAGATTAAAAGAAAAAAAAAGAAATTAATGTTTCGAACCTCACTACCGGTAGATGTTTTGTGTGCTTATATCACACGTTTTGTTTATTTAAATATAAAATTTAGTATTTATATTTAAAACTTACATAAATTATGGATTATTTTGTATGATATAGTCACATAAATAAATAATAATAATCTAATCTAATTGTAAGAAATTTTGCTCAAATCGTAATCAATGACTTGTTCTAAAGACTAAATGTAAATTATATATCGACGCTAGTTTTCCAGATAGGGCTTAGAACAATTAAATTTCGTACAATATAGTACATTAATGCATTCTTAAGTAATAGACAATAACGATGAATAATTGCAAATTTATAACAATAAACCTAAAAATTATAACATATTTTGATCATTGTTAAGATGGTCTGAATATTTCAATCTGTTGACAGATTATGTAGTAAATGATACAAACAGTAAGATCTCATTAAAGAACATTTTTAACAAACAGATTAAATAACCAAATTTAGATGATTGCAATAATAATACCGTTTTTGTTACATATGTTCTTTGTAAACATTTGTGTCGGTTTTATAATTAATGCATCTTACATGCCAGCAAAACTATGCTAATAAAAATAAAATTATCCCAAAGAAGTTGATAAAGCAGGTATAGCAGCCAATGAAAGAAAGGATAAAGCAATTGGAACCATTTCGAAATATAATGTACATTTAAATAAGGTGTACAGGTCCGAATTTGTAAATTAAAATAAATGTTGATATTGAAGTAAATGGCTTCCAATTGAATAATTTTTACTTACCGACGTTAACGTTGTAAAATCGTTACCGATTATGACATTGTATTTAGCATAGTATCGTAATTGCCTTTGAATATCATTTGTTTATCTTAAGCACAGGGCTCACTTAATTCAATGGCCACGTGTTTGTGCTATCCATAGAGAACATCTTTACGCTAACTTGACTTGGAGACATATGATATGGAAGTTCAGTGACATTGGGTACCTAAAATATTACTTTAATAACGATTTAAAATTAGTACAAACTCTACTAAAGCGTTTACTAAGTAAAGGAAGTCGCATACATGTAGGATTAAATGTAGATTGGTATAATACCTGTCGAATCTGTTGCTAAATCCATTGTATAAAGATTTTATTTATTCAGATGAATTGAATGGTGAACCTGTTGTGTATTATAAATTCTTTTTGTGATAATTGCTTACGTTCATGTTGAACGGCTACAAATATAAAATAGTTTACAATTTTAATGTAATATGATATACTACAATCACTGCGCATTCACATGCCAAACATTTCTGTAATCGACAATACTGACATTATTTCTATGAATCTTGTAACTTACATTTATTCAATCCTCTGATTGATAACCCATTGTTTCCTAATTGATCTTTTGAAGAATCCTTAAACCTTCCAACTAATAGTCCGTAGTGTCTGCCGAAGCAGGTTCACAACCAACACAATTCTACAGTAGACACACGTTATTTTTTGCCTATTTTTATCGCCATGTAATTCAATTTTTAACGATTTTGTTCCATATTTCTAATTCCTGGGTATGAGTTAACCAATTCCATATACTTCATTGCAATATTGTTAATTCAGAATCTGCAATATTACTATAAATAGTATCTCTAAATATTTTGAAGACGTTTAAAATTACGATTAGTAACATTTTAATAATGATTAAATGCATTTTCCAATAAAACCATGTTCCAAATAAATTTTTATATGAACATAAAAGGCATCATTATAGGTCAGCTAAAACTGAATTTATAACGGTGATAATGCGGTATTAATCGGATACTTGAATTTGTTAACTTTAACGTCATACTTTTAGTTCATTTAATTACATATAAAATTCATTATCAGATTTTATTTAGATAGTTCTGTTATTAAACTACAGATTAATAAACAATGGAACCTGGTAAGGGATAAACGACTATAACGCATTAGTTCGCGATATCGGTGACGCGGGAATATTCAAAGTTAGAAAATTGTTTTTTATTTCTGTTTTCAAATATAAAAACTGTTGTTATTTAAAAAAAATAACAGCGGAATTAAAAAAAAACGAATAAACAATAATTATGTAAGTACATATGTACTTTTTGAAATTCTTTAATTAAATTACATATTACAACTGTCTTGTAGCAATTAAATATACATTTTCTTTTACATTTTCAAAAAATTATAAAACTAATTTAATCACCGCAATAATATTAGAAATATATAATGTTTCATAATTCAAGCTATCTTTATTTTATACTTTTAAATAAGAATATTAATAATTCACAACTCAATGCGTAAATGTAACAATTATTTATAAAATAAAATTAATTTAATAAATATTGTTAATAGATTAAAAGAAAAAAAAGAAATTAATGTATTAAACCTCACTACCGGTAGATGTTTTGATGTGCTTATATCACACGTTTTGTTTATTTAAATATAAAATTTAGTATTTATATTTAAAACTTACTAAATTATGGATATTTTGTATGATATAGTACATAAATAAATAATAATAATCTAATCTAATTGTAAGAAATTTGTCAAATCGTAATAATGATACAATATTGTGAATTTATTGCTATTTACTGAATGAACATATAACAGTTTACAGATGATTAAATTGGATTGGAGTGTCATTGGGTGAGTATTCGAAGTCAATATATCGTAATGAAATGTTCATCGATAAATAATCAATTGCAAATGTAATATACTTAAATTAAATCATTTATTAATTGTAAAATATTAACTACAGCATTAGTATTCAATGTCAATAAGTTAATTAACTTGTCAAATATTGAAAGATTATATTGATATTAATTATTATGTTGACAATGATAAAATAGATAATTGTTTCAGTAATTATAAGATGTATTGATATAACTATCAATTATAATATCTGATGAATGCTTAGATATCAATGTAGCTGATTTCAAATTTTATAAGTATAATCTAAATAACATGAAATTATAATTATAGTAATGATTATGATTGATTAGATTTAGTCAGATTAAATATGAATTGAATTGCAATTATGATTATAGACTAATGATTAAATTAAACTATGAAAATTAAAGTTCATAATTTCTATATGAATGATATAATATGATATTAAAAGTTAGAAATTAGTATACTGTAATTAGATAAATAATTTATGACATTAGAATGAAATTATATTTTAATTAATGATAGAAGTAGTAATTAGCAAATTAAATTAAGATTAGTATTTAAGTAATTAAAATTAATGCTATTAGTAAATCTAAGACTATAAATATATTAACATTATATACGTTGATCGTAATAAACTTTAATTACAGTTAATTTTATATATGTTACAAATTCAATTATTAATTGCTAATCTATAATTAAATATTAAGAATTAAGTACTGATGAGATCAATTATTGTATTAGTATAGTAATTTTCATTTAAATATGTATAAAATAATTAGTAATAAATTGTAAATGTTATTAGTAAAGAATTTATAAATTAAAGTAGATTATGAGAATTATTATGTTAGAAAAATTTAAAGAATTATATAAATTATTATTTTATGGGTATAAATTAATATCAATAATAATTGCAAAAGAAATATTAGAAATTTAATGTAAATAAAAATATTAAATTATATTAATTATTTTATAAATACATAAAATAATTTAATTTAATAAATTTTATACAAAATTAATTATTTAACAAATACTTTAATTCATAAATTAAAATATTATAAGAATTTATTTGTAAATATATAATTATTATAAAATTAAATGTAAATAAATTGGAATAGTAAATATTAAGAAATTAATTTTAATTAATAATTTAAATTGAAATTA
This sequence comes from Rhagophthalmus giganteus, assembly GCA_036326145.1. Taxonomy (NCBI): domain Eukaryota; kingdom Metazoa; phylum Arthropoda; class Insecta; order Coleoptera; family Rhagophthalmidae; genus Rhagophthalmus; species Rhagophthalmus giganteus. Next base: position 4,674,508 of record JARFJA010000075.1, on the reverse strand, counting down.
ATCCATATATTGAAAATGTAGTTAAAATATTAAATTTAAAATATTAAATAAATAATATTTAAATATTCATTCAATTATTAAATAAATATCTACTATTAATTGTTAAAATTATATTATGAGTCAAATTATTATGAAATTTAATAAATTTAAAAATTTCAATAAATTTTAATAAAACTTTTAATAAATGAAGACAATATTAAATTAATATTCTAAGCGACAACAATTAAATTGAAAACGTAATTTACTCATAATATTATAAATACAGTCTATAAAGTAAATGCTTTTAAAAGATTAGTAGTCATTAAAATTTTGTTAAACTTCAAAATTTTTTAAATAATGTAAATATAATCAATGTAAATTAATTAAAAGAAATTTAGTTTAATTAATTGGAAAATACATTTGTTTTAATATCAATAAATTTTAAAAATTATTAAATTGATATACATAATTTTAATTTTAATATTAAAAAAATTTATTAAAACTCATTGATGTAACAAATAATTAATTTAAAATTAATTTATAAATATACTCATAAAGTTAAAGCTATAAACTATATATAATAATCAAATATTAATATTATAAAAATTTATAATAAATTATCAAACTTTAAAAATTTAAATAATTTTAATTTAATCAATTTACAAAAAGATGAATAATTAGTGATTGAAATGTATTAATTTTATGTCCTAAATTAGTAATTATTGAAACCTAAATGTTAATAATTAATAAACTTTTATTAATTTTAATAGACATAATTTTAATTTATTAATAATTGATGAACTTAATTAATATTTTTAAATATTGTTTATTATTAACAATATAAAAAATAATTAATAAATGTATATTTTAATTTAAAATTAAATTAATTATGAAATTTATTTTAAATTCGATTATAAAAAATTATTAAGACAAAAAATTAAAAATTAAAATTATATTTACTGTAATAATATTATTATATACAAATTATTTTATTAAAAATATTCATTATTAAATATTAGAAATGAAATTATTAAATATTAATTAATATTAAAATTAAATTTAAAATATTAAATTAAAATATTTTTAATTTGAATTTTTATATAAAATAAATATTTAAACTTTAAGATTCAAATGTTATAAAAATAAAAATAAAATTATTAATTTTATATATTATGTAAATGATATGTAAAAGATAATATATTAATAAAATAAATAAATTAAAGAAATTAAATTACCTACTATGTAAAAATGATTAATTAAATTTTTATTAAAATATACACAAATTCAATAATTGATTAAATGGAATTAATTTACAAATTATTAATTTTTATAGCATATTTGTTTAATTAAATAATTTTACATTAGTAATTTTTATATAATTTATTACTGAAGTTTTAAATTTATTAAATTTTAATAATTATATTTAATTAATATTTTTTATATGATATTAAAATTAAATTTTTTATAATATTTTAATTATTTTATAAATTCAAATTTAATTGAATATTGATTAATTAATTAAATTAATTAAATAATTATATTTAAAGTAAATATAATTTTTGTAAATTAATTTTGAATTTCAATTAATAATTTGAATATTTATTTATTTACCTTACATTATAAATTTAACATTAACATAATAACAATGTTTAACTGATAATTATTCATTTAAATATGATTTAAATTCATAATATAATACTTTATTGTTAATAATATATTAAATAATTATATATTTAAAGTTAAAATTTAATTATTTTAATAGCTTAAATAATTATTTTTTACAATTAGTTTATCGTAAGTATATTATATACATGTTCAGAAGTAAAAATTAGATTTTCTTGTGACATTAAATGGATGATTGAATTGGTGGTGTTGGTTTAGTTTTTGATGACTTCAATCAACGAATGTGATTTTGAAGGTCATTGAACTGTAAAACAAATAATACTGTACAGCAGAGACTATTATTTAAAGTAATTGAGGCTTAATAATTTTGGATAAAAATGCTACTGTAAATACAAAATATGTATTGAAAAATGTTACGTATTTTTATTTGTAAAAAAAGGTAAATAAATACAAATACAGTACTGTTTATAAAAAAGACTTTATAACAAAGAAAATACTTTATCTATTGCAGTTTTTTGTTTTTAAAAAAAATATTTATTTTATGGATTCTAATACCTGAAATTTCGATTTCAGGTAATCGATTTTTCGAATAGTCAGGTATCTACTGTACTTTAACAGTGTAAAAATAGCACATTCATAAAATAATTCATCTTTGTTTTAACTTTTAAATAGATTGGTCAGTTTTATATGGTAAGTTTTATTTTCCATGTTTTTTTTAAATATATAATAATTTCATTTTAATGTCACTTATGGTTTGTAGATTTTTCTTAATATTGATATTGACTTACTTGTATAGTATCAATAAATATCACATGGCGTCGCCTAGCCTACGACAACCCACATTGATGTATTTTGGGTTGCCAACTTTCAGTTATTCAAATTGTGATAAATATTAAAAATTATGTGTTTTTTTTTATAAATTGTATCGCACATATAGCAATAAATGACTTAAACTGCACGTTTTACGTCAGGTCAAAATTATGAACTATAGTACATATTTTTTTTACATTTTTCGTTTATTTTTATTTACTTTTTTTTATTTTTTTTTACATATATTTTAAGATTTTACGAAAATTTTAAATTGTTTTAAACGTGGGCAGTTTGTTATTTCTTACTTTGTTATCCTCAAAAAACGAGTTTTCAAGTAGTTGCAGAACCGTTCTAAACGAATTAGGTTTGGTCAAAATTTTGTCAAAACCACGTTATAGTACGTCTTTGCTTCGAGATTAAGAGAAAAAATTTTAAATCGATTTAAATGCCTGCAGTTTGTCATTTCTCGTCTTATTATACGAGGCGCGTTTTTTAAGTAAGTACCGTTTTGGAATTAAAAAGACGTGCAAAGATATCGCAATAATTTTATTTTTACATGAAAGCCTGTACCTTAATCTACTTTTCTACATAATTTCCGTGAATATTGAGGCACTTGTCATAACGTGGCACCAGTTTTTGAATACCCTCCTCATAAAATTCTGCCGCCTGACTTGTTAACCACTGTATCACAAATGTTTTGACTTCGTTATCGTCTTGAAGATGCTGACCACCCAGGTGTTTCTTCAAGTGCAGGAACAAATGGTAGTCGCTGGGCGCCAGATCAGGGCTGTATGGAGGATGATCTAGAGTTTCCCATTTAAAAGATTTGATGAGATCTTTGGTCCGATCATGTGCACAGTTTTTTGGGACAGAAAAGGAGTATTGCTAGTGGAGTTTCTGCCTCGTAATGAGACAATCAATGCAGCGTCTTATTGTGAGACATTGAACAATCTGCGTCGTGCAATCCAGAACAAAAGACGTGGCAAGTTGAGTAAGGGTATCGTTTTGCTGCATGACAATGCCCGTCCACATGTGGCTAATCGGACCAAAGATCTCATCAAATCTTTTAAATGGGAAACTCTAGATCATCCTCCATACAGCCCTGATCTGGCGCCCAGCGACTACCATTTGTTCCTGCACTTGAAGAAACACCTGGGTGGTCAGCATCTTCAAGACGATAACGAAGTCAAAACATTTGTGATACAGTGGTTAACAAGTCAGGCGGCAGAATTTTATGAGGAGGGTATTCAAAAACTGGTGCCACGTTATGACAAGTGCCTCAATATTCACGGAAATTATGTAGAAAAGTAGATTAAGGTACAGGCTTTCATGTAAAAATAAAATTATTGCGATATCTTTGCACGTCTTTTTTTAATTCCAAAACGGTACTTACTTAAAAAACGCGCCTCGTACATGAAAAACGAGTTTTAGAGTAGTTCCGGACCCGTTCTAAACGAATCAGGTTGGGTCAAAATTTTGTCAAAATCATGTATGTCTTTTCTTCGAGATTATGCGAAAAATTTTTAAATTGATTTTTCATTTCTTTCTTTGTTATACTCGAAAACCGAGTTTGCTAATAGTTTCGGACTTGTTCTAAACGTTTTAGGTATGGTCAAAATTTTGACCCTACCTGAAATATTTAGTTCACGCTCAGAGTTACTAGAATAGTCGTTTCTTAAGAATATCAAAACAGAAAATTACGAACTACAAGCACCTTTTTAGATTTAAAATTTTCATAAACTTTCGATAAAAAGTTTTATTTCCAATTGAAAAATCTTTAAAATTATTTTTTATTTTATTTCTTGTGTTAATTCCGACACCTAGGGGTCGACAACTGTATTCTCTGTGTTTTTAGTTGTCGATTTTTGAACGATAAAAATTAAGGGCATACGGTCTCTATTGCCGCCAAACGATAATCTGTAGATGGCAGTGTTAGTGAGTTCTAGAGAAATTTTAAACAGACCATCCTTCTTGGTTGAAATAGCCTGCCTCTGTAAAGTCGTAAAATCTACCTGCTTTGAAGCGAAGGGTATAAATGTTTAGATACGGTGTTTTTACATTAAAACGTATTTGAAGATGATTTTAAAATTCGCAATACAAAAGTTAAGATTTAATTTTAAGTACAGGAAAAATCTGAGATTACTGATCTAAAAAACTGTTTTATTTAAAGTTCGCTAATAAATAATCTACTTTAATTTTAATTGATATTAGAAAACTAATTAACATTATTATTATAACAATAGACATAGGGTGTTCTCGAGGATATTGAATGCGAGCAGATCTCGGTAATTGTATTATTATCAAAAAATGTTGTTTTAAAAAAAATAATAGATATCTCATGTGAAAAGTATTACATTAGGAGAATTGTACCTAATTTACCTAATTTTCCACAGTTGGTCATTTTCAGATGGATAATTATTGTCCGTAAAATGAATATATCTTACAAAGAAGGTTAGGCAGGTGGAAATCTCAGAAAAATTTGAAACTTTGCAGGATTGTAGTATTAGTCAACCCTAATCCAGAGCCGTATTCCGGTTCGTGCCCTTATGCGGTTTAAGAGAATGTAAACCGCCCTTGAAAATTGGAACTTTTTTCGATTTTGCTTATTATCTGTGAAACAACAAAAGCTATCGCCAACAAACTATATATTTTTGTAAATGGCTGTTCAAGTCTTACATTATGATACAAAAATTAGGGGTGAAAATTTTAAGGGACGGTACTGTGCGTCCGATGCGTACTAGTGGACGCTTAGCTTAACACTGCAGCCGTTGCGACTGTCACTTGTCTGTAACAGACTATAAGAAAAAAAATTAGAAACTTATAAATTTTTCTTTGTATTTCCTACTTTTTTCTCGTTATCATTTTCCCTCTATGGTTAATTTCCAGCGTAGATTTTTCAGTTGACTGCGAACTTGTATTATTACATACCTATACCTACGTAAGGTAAAATTTCGTTCGCGAAATTGGACCGTCGAATGTTTGAGGGGAGTCTCTATCCGAGAGCCTAACCAAGCTCGATTTTCAGAGAATTTGTGTTAGAGCTTAAAGGTCCATGTATTTACACTTTATAAATACACGGAGAGTTAGTCGACAAAGAAATATCCTACTTTTTCTCGTCGTATTAATCCTTTTTGTTTGTAATCCTTTTAGTGTACACAACACACAACACTCGCGCACTCACACGCAAAAAGGCCTTATTAACCGAACGAGCACTCCTCGCACACACGAACAATACGACGCCGTAATTTAAAATTTGAACAACTGAAGCAAGCATTACCACTCTGTACCACTGACGCGAAAGATCTGAAGCGGTTTTGACAGAATTCTATATATAAATGCATTGGATACTAGGAAATCCCACTTTTATTTTAAAAACATTGAGTTGTTTGTTCGTACACCGATAAGCTATGAAAGTAGGCGGTTCACATGTTTTATTAGTTGCTTTGTATTTTATCGGCCACATAAAAATGCGATTAAACTTTTATTTGATTTATGGTTTGTAATAGGGAAATTTTCAATGCTTAAGGGCACACGAATTTGTTTTTAAATTAAAAATAGAGTAAATTTATAATTCTGCGGTATAAAGATAGTAGATAGTGATTATTCAAATAATTTTACTGCATAAAAAATACATAATTTTATAGTAGATTTCCTAAAAAGTACATATTTTAAAAATTTTCGGTCATTATCTGCCAATTTTTTTTATCAAACTCCACTACGACCCTGTAATAGCCCAAGCTTCCATCGCACAAAAATTTACGTCACAACACTACAAAAATTTTCTTAGTGTGTTTAAGAGTTAATATGGTGGGAAATATCCATAGTTATTCATAAAATTTATTATAGACTTTAGAGAAATATCAATTATTTAGAATTATTGTGGTCTACCTTGCAAACCCGGCAGTTGTCCCTCCAAATGAATAAATTTTCAATATGTCACCTACTGTATAAAACTACATCGCGTTGTGTTTTTTTTCAAATTATAGTTTTAATTGTCCTTTACATGAATATATATGTCTGCCGATGTAAAAATGTACCCAAGTATGGCAAAATTAAGGGTGAAAATTCGAATTGATGACACCCCTTAGGATTTTCATCCCTAATTTTTGTATCATAATGTAGGTCTTGAACGGCCATTTACAAAAATATATAGTTTGTTGGTGATAGCTCTTGTTGTGTCACAGATAATGAACAAAATCGAAAAAAGTTCCAATTTTCAAGGGTGGTTTACATCCTTTTAAACCGCGTAAGGGCACGAACAGAATACGGCTCTGGATTAGGGTTGACTAGACTACAATCCTGCAAAGTTTCAAATTTTTCTGGAGATTTCCACCTGCCTAACCTTCCTTGTTAGTATCTGAATAAATCTATTTCTGGTCATATATTTTGAAAAAAACTCCGTAACAATCATAGGATCTTTCGACCAATTACTGAAGAACAAATCTATTACTGGTTTGTAATACCAGAATCTGCTGCAGATTGTCTAAAATCACAATATCGATTTAAAGGACTTCAAAGGAAACGTTTAGCCTGATTTATATTGTTAAGTGACCAATGCTCGCGTTAGATTTTTAGGCCGTAAAATTTATGACCGTTTACAATAAAAATAGGGAGGTCTAGTCATATTACCCAGTATTTAACAATAGTCGTAGGACCACCCACAACCATTGTCCGATATTCGGCGTCAACATTTAAACTAAAAATTAAAACTTCCAAGTTCCTGCTTTTGATTATTTATAAAAAATTGATGTAAAAACGAAAATGATCATCAGAAGTGATTTTTAACGGCAAGACGTGCTAAAACTTCTCCAATTTATTCAAATGATCGTTAAAAACACACATTGAAATTTAAAAAAATTGCAAAGCAATTATTTAATTAAAATAAGTATTTATTAAGCAAAAGAGCACGTTGTGCCGTAGATGGAATGTTACGTTACCCACTAGTTATTAATTTGCAAACTTTGGTTACCCCAGTTTTGACTTACGATTGCCGTAAAATTGTACTTTTTACACAATTATTAAGTTTTTTAAAGGTGTTATGGAAACGATAGATTTTTTTAAGTATTTCTCTGTGAATCAGAACATTGTAATCTATGGAAAACGTAATTTATTTCATAAAAACATTAATCTTTCTATTTGAACCGTTTCACCTTAAGGGTATTTGGAAATGTCCTTATATGTAAGTAATAATGTCTGGTACGTCTAATTGATTATCTATTGTTATCTAATACATTAATGGGAAAAAATGCCATATTATAGTTCATGTGTTTTCGCGTAAATAAACGCGTTTTCTGAAATTTTCGACAAAACACTTTATTGCAAAAATTTAAGAGAATAATAATTCGGCAAATTGTTATTGATCTAATGTTGGTAGATCAATTGTTGTAGATGAATTGTAGACGAATTTACCTAAATCATTTACTGTCGATGTGATGCGGACAATTCTACAAAAACGCACCTAGAAAATAAATAATAATTAACTTATATGAATATTAATAAAAATTTACTACCTATGATTACAATTTCAACTAATTCCATGGTAATTAGTGAGAGAATTTTTAAATTATGGCAGCTGAAAAGATAATTTTTTCACGCCGTTATATATGATACGTTAATATCCACATCTTTCGACTTTTACGAATAATAATTTTAGAACAGAAGTTACTTACTTAATCGAGCGACACAAATTTATAATAATTTCATTGGTTTTCTTGTCACATCATTATCATAATGAAATTCGTAATTCCCACTTTCTTATCAATATTATCGTATCGCATCGGGATTTTTCAAAATTTTTGGAAGAAGTAACATTCCTATTCAGTCGTTAAGTATCTAATAATGACTAACGAGTAAAAGCGAATTCATTAATAATTAGAAACTAATGGAATCTCACCTCAACCTAATCTTCATCAGAGCACTGTTGATGTGATACGGATATTTTCATGAACACGCTCCTATAAATAAACTAGATTCTACCAATAAGAACGTTAATAAATGGTTATTAATAATGATTGAATAAATTTACTTCATCATGAAACCCAAGATATTAATTGGAATAAGATATTTATTGGGTTTGTTGTTGATACGAAATTGTGCGACGTACCAATTCACCATCATTTGGTGCTAGGGAACAAGTTCAACGTGTGAAGATATGGGTGGGCTCAAAAGTAAAAGGTACTCATATTAGAGCAATGAATTATATAGAAGAACAGACAGGTGAAACTTAAGCTCCAGAATCAACATAAAATGGATATGTTAAAATTATTTCTACGGAACCATTTCACAAATTTAGTATTCCAACAATATTAGAAGAATATAATTCTAACAATGAGAATGGCATAGCATATCTGCATACTTTCTAAATATCCAGATTAAATACCATGTGCTGAAACAGCTAGAAACTTTCCTTAATATAGACGAATTATTTCAGAAGGAATTATAATCATATTTACAAAAACAACCTAAACAAAATATGGGATTTACATTAGTTTCGTTAACACAGAAGCGATTTGTAGGCAACGTCAAGATGAAAACACGTGGAAAAGAATAAGGACCTGAAAAAACTATAAAAGAGTGTCAAGAATAGCTTACAACATCACATTCTAAACAACTCTGACTTTCCTGACTTCTGACTATCTTATGCATCTAAGGCAAAGACGTAATCTGTTAAAATCTGGTAAGAATATTTCGATTTTTTCCACCAGAAAAATCGATTTGTTTTTCCGTAAAAGGTATCTGCTTATAGTAACGTCACAACACAAAATGTTCGTTCCTGTAAAATTTATTTTTTGTGGGTTAAGACATTTTGCCAAAACTGCATCGATATAATTTTTATTACAGCAAAATAAAATAATTATTAATAGGAACACTTTGTTACGCTGGATTGGAATGAACATCGGTGCTACGACAATCGAGCGAAATAAACAGCGATAAGAGGTTCGCTGGCTTTCATATTATTGAATTTTTTTGTATAAATAACGGAACTTATCAAGAACCCTCCTCCTTTTTCATCTGGGCTTGGGACCGGCAACGGCGGAGTTAACAATTTATAATAGCGTGTCTGCGCTGTCGCAATATCTGCGAATATATCGACGGAAATTTTGGCAGAATGACTTAACCCACAAAAAATAAATTTTACAGGAGCGCAAATTTCATGTTATACCGTAACTATAAGCAGATACGTTTTACGGAAATACAAATCAATTTTTTTGGTGGATAAAATCAAAATGTTACCAGATTTTAACAGATTATGTTTTTGCCTTAGATGCATAAGATGGCCAGAACAACTTTTTTTCGAAAAAAAGTTGCGGTTACGATGTTCTGCCAAAACGCCATCGATATGCTTATCTGAACAATGTTATTTTTGAAACTCCGCGTTTAGGTATCGTAGTCATAAGAAAAATATTATTGAGTTATTCTAAGTTTTGTGTCCGTATTAAGCCTTTAGCTTTATCCACATGTTCCGATTTCGTTGGACGTTGCCTACGGGATAGTCTTTGTAGATACCTTATCAAAGGTTTCAAATATACAATGAGTTATAGGCCATTCACGTTTTATTCCGTTGTACATCATCAAGAACAAATTACACAAAATGGATAGTTTATCGCCGATTTACCTGTACACATAGTAGATGGCAAAGATAGATTACTATTTATTCATGCTGTAAAACTACGGGTGACACCGCTGTGTGAAACATACATCATCTACTAACTTTGTAATGGTAACGTTCATCGGAATAAACTTTGAATGGCTTATACTTTACCGAGTTGGAATTACGTATTACCAACCGAATCGGACGGTCTGGAGAACGCTTTAAAAATGTATTTAGCATTTCAGTGACAGTATAATTAATAATATGTATTTAATATAATAAATCCGTATTATTAGGATGAACTTCATCTAATAAATCCGGTCGAAGCTCTGAGCTAATTTAGTTAATTAGTTCTGAACTTGTAATTGAGTAAAATCAGTATGATTATTAAATAATTAATTTATTATTATTAAAATACACGAGTATTCGTGAGTATGAATTCAAATTCAATCGAGTTTAATACGACCGATTATATTAAATCACGAAGTGCAGGGTTAGAACGTATGCTATTAGTCTAGTTTACTTATGATACGGACTACTAATTTTAATACATACAATAGGTATATACCTATTTATTTTATTTCTTTCATTCAGCTCGATTATGTATCTCATAGCTTATCTTGAGATAAACTATTAGAATATGCAATGCAAAATAGGGTATTCTATTTAAAATATTGAAGGTGACCTTTACGCGACTTTGACAACGCTGACCAAGATCATGCGAATACACTGTCTGATGCATCATTTGAAACCTTATAACTTTCGTTAGAAACATTTTTCTCTAAAATGTCGCGTTTACGAAATATGTAATTGGATGGTCCGGGTGCTTTGAGACACCCAATATATATAATACATTTTTGTGAGAGATCTTTTTTGTCTATGGCCCGCAAACTATATTTAGTGGCCCCTGTATTTATATGAGCTTGACACCACTGGCATAACCAATAGCGCACGCGGATTAAAATTACGATGACTTTACAATCTCATAAATCAGTTACTTATAAACGCTACTAGATTATGTCGTACACTGCGACATAATTTCTTATCTATTCTCTATTCTCTATTCTTATCTATTTTTTTTCTAGACATTGTATTTGTATTGCGCTCGTGCCAAGGTTAGCCTTAACGTAATCCTACACTTATATAAAAAAAAACTGTAACCCGCCTTCTAAAAATTGTAGTTTCTACGAAGTGAGTAGATTGCCTTAAAACGTTACTTTTAAACGACAAGGAATTAATTCTTGTCTATTAATTGTAATTTAAATAATTAACATTAATTGATTGCCAATTCACTAAGTAATACTTACTAATTATATATTATATATATATATATATATATATATATATATATATATATACACTTATTACTTATTTATAGTATAATTATTATATGTTATACCTGGATGTCAGGAAACACCGAAAGTGTTCGATAAAACTTGTTTTAAAATCCCACTCAAAGTATACCTTCTTCCCAATCTCAGATAATTCCTTTATCTTCAGGAGAACTTTCTTGAAACAATCAAACGGAGATTCAGAAATGAAAAGCGGATCAACACTGAAGTCATTCTAAAAATAGAATAAAAAGAGACCAACCGCCATGAGGAAACAAAGAAGACAAAAAGCTTGTCGAAAAGGTAACCTCGAAGTAGGCAATGTACAATTGATTATAATTGTTTAGTAACAACGATATTTGATTGTAAAGTTAAGGAAGAAAATATGAATATTATTTGTCAAAGAAACAGAAATAAAGTATACGGCTCATTCTCGTTAATTATGAAAATGTGTTGTATATATTTTATACCTGGATGTCTAAGAACACTGAAAATGTTCGATAAAACTTGTTTTAAAAATACACTCAAAGTATAACTTTTTCACCGTCTTAAATAATTCATTTACTTTCAGGGGAACTTTCCTGAAACAAAGTAACGGAGCTTCAGAAATGAAGAACGGATCAAAACTGAAGTTATCCTAAAATAGAAGATAAAGAGAACGGCTACTAATAAGGAAACCAAGAAGACAAAAAAGTTTGCTATAAAACTAACCTCGAGATAAGCAATAGATACGCATTGATTATAACTGTTTAGTAATAACTATAATAATTTATTGTAAATGTTAAACTAGTAAATATGAAAATGGTTGTTAAGGCGTTGTAAATGAAATATAATAATGGCTTAGACACTATAAGTATCCAATAAAATTTGTTTTAAAAATACACGCGATTCGTATACAATTCAGTGCATACCAATATTCAATATGTTAACGCAAACGAACATGGTTCCGGTAACATTTTTTATCGCATAATTACGTCGGACGCAGTATTTATCGTATCTTTAAAAAAACCTATATTATCATATTAACTGTCCACCATCGAAAATGTAATTTTTTGCAACTTCAAATAAGCTCTTTAACTTTGCAAGAGTCTTCCGGAAAAATCGCAAACGATACAAACTGAAATCATCCCAAAAAATACAAAACAAAAACAAACACCATAATAAATAAGTTAGAAAAATTTGCTCAATAAATGGCCAAAATAGGCAGCTTACTTATCATAACTGTTTAATAATAATGTTAAGAATTGTTAATGTTCACTTGGATTCGAATTATTTTATTAATACGAATATAATAATATTATGTATATGTATTAATATATATAGGGCGATTCACTTAAAAATGCTCAACACTTTTCCGGTGCGTAATAGGAACTAAAATAGTAAACATATGTTGATATTCTTTGAAGGAGTAGGAGTGTTTCGTAAAGTACTTTGTATTGTGGGGGATTATGTTTTACTGCGAGAAACAATAAAAAGCGGCTTTTACAACCAATTTAGTGAAGAGCGGATACGTATTAATTAGCGTCCAATTATTCTATTAGCAAAATTTTGTGAAGTAGTGCGATTGGATTACAAACAAAAAGGTACAAACGATCAAAAGAGCCTTACGTAGTCTTTCTAAAATTACAAAGTCGCTCTACAATCATAAGCATAAATCTTAATTCAATTGTATCGCAAGATTCCGGGCATTTTCCAGTTACGGCACATACCCAATTAAATTCTTTCGAGTCTCTAATTGTTGGAAACTATCATTCTATTGTGTCTATTGAGTCGCCGATATTGTCTTTGAAGACTCGTGCTAGTTTTGGTCTGCCCCGGGTATTTTATTTCCCCGGCATTGTCATATTTTGCGAGCATTCCCCTATCCGCCACCTGGGGAGGCGCCCGATGGGGAACTAGCAACCCCGCACGGGTAAAAATTTATACATTATAATGACTAATTGCAAGACATTTTTAAATTATAATTTTATCTCATGTTCTTACATTAAATTAACGATCTACATAAATGAGATAACGTGATAATGGAATTATATTAAACATATTACATTTGTCACATTCCTTCAACCTCTGACAGTCCACTGTTAACCTTACACGGATGGATTATTCCATTAAAACGCATACAATCAAATATAATGTTAATTACAACCTATCGCTTAACACGTTTCGTGGCGCAAGTACACGACTGAAACTCATTTTCTGACCAAACACTATTTAGTTTAGTTATTATATATTATATAATTTTTATATAATTAATAAACTCTATAGCCCGTGCCATTATCGTGCCAAATAAAACGTAGACCATTATGAAGTGCATATGTGTACCTATTAGGTGGATATTGCGATGAGCTCACATAATAATTTATTGAAGGCAGGTTTTTAATTTTGAACCATCAGACACCTTTTAAAAATCAAATTTCTACAGAAATTCACTTGAAAAATTAAATGAAAAATAATCTCACTGGTTTATTAAACAAATTTATAATAAACCGTTTTTTTTTCAGTGTCCAAGCAATGCGACTCCATAAAAATTATATCTACCAGACGAGAAAAGGTAATTAGGTATTACTTCTACGAACGATTAAAATTTCAATTAACACAGCAGTAACTTAAATGAAAATTTAAAATTAACATTACAGCAAAAAAGAGAAAACAATTTTTTAATTTATTTCAGGATCTTGCTAGTACTAAAATATACAGTACAACAGGAATAGGTTGGTACATGAGATGCGTCGTTGAGGAAACGAGAGAGTCTCTGTGCGACAAGTATACGTATAGCTATTGGTTTGTATGTGGATACAAATAATGTACTCAGAGGGGCGGGATTTTCGTCCACTACGCTTCCTTTAGTCAAGTGCCAAGCTATTCCTATTGTTGTAAAAATCATAGGCATCCTGCGATATTTCCTAAATATTAAATTAAAGTTAAGCATACTTCGATCAAATGGATATAGAAACAATAACATATTCGCTGTCTTATACTGGATTACGTAACCGGTAACTTCGTAAAGTGAGATACGACACAATTTGCCCTTTATTAATTAATTTATATTATAATTCGACTTTCTATGTTCGATTATTCGTTTAAGGTCATATGAAACTTCAACATTTTAAATAAGACACCCTTTAATCCTTTAAATTATTACATTTTTGAAAGCGCGCTTAAAATAAATTTGACGTTTCTTTACTTATTTTATTTACTTAATTCACTTAATTTTGATGTTACACGGATACCTCCATATAAACCTACATGTCTAAAGAAAACGTTAGTTATTACTTGCCACTATCAATTAACGTGCAATTAATTCTTTGTTGTTTCGGAGATTTCCTTTTTTAATTTTTTTTTCAGGTAGTGTTATAAATGCCGATGAAGTTGGCCTTTGATAGGATGTTACACGGATACCGCCACAAAAACCAACCTATCTAAAAAGAACGTTAATTACTCACTAGTTTAGAATTTAAATAAAAAATTGCAAACTTTAAGAAAATTTCAAAATTTTAGGAAGAGTGGGGATTCCCGAATTATATATGACAGCGGATTCAAATTAATATAATATATATATATTATATTACTTGCTATCTTTCTCCAATAATCGATAGTTTATTACGCAGAGAATAAATATTAAAATTGACGTCTGCAATAAAAATGATTAAATATCTATAATAAACATTGATTAACATTAACAGAAATTTGCTAAAGACCATATCACGAATATTTTACAATAATAAAGTTTATTCAAATCATTTACCTTTTCTCATTTAGTCCATCGAATGTCAAAAGCACAATAAAAGAATAGTTTAATAAATATTGCGTTTCTTCGATTTGATGATAAAGATCGGACAAATAAGGATATTAATACATTACTAAATATATTGTAGCTAATGTTCCTATTTACCCAATCATTAACAGCCAACCATTGATTTTAAACGAATACATTCATAAAAATGCACATATCCATATTCAAGGGGAACGTTATATACTAGATATTGTAACTGGATAAAACTCTTTAACTAAATCGATCATAATAGTTCTTGTGTTTCCTCGTCTTCATTTGTCAATTTGCTGATAAAGGTGGGACAAATATGACAGTCCTATAATAATACATATATAAGACTGGTCATATTTGTCTTTCCCTTAAAAGCCAACTTTTGATGTTGCACGGATACATTAATAAAAATGCACATATCCATTTCCAACGGGAACGAATTATTCACTACATATTGCTACTGGAAAAAACTTAACTAACTTGATCATAATAATTATTAGATTTCTTCGTCTTCATTTGTCTATTTGCTGATAATGGTTGTACAAATAAGGCCATTCTAACAATAATAAATATATAAGAATAACCATATTTGTTCTACCATTAAAAGATGATCTTCGATGAAACACGAATATATTTATAAAATTTTACATATTTATATCCAAGTAGAATGATATTTACTACATATTATTAATGGATAAACTGTTAACTAATTTGGTCATAATGATTATTGGATTTCTTCGTCTTCATTTGTCGATTTACCGATAAAGGTCGAGCAAGTAAGGGCAATCATACCATAAAATATATATGATAATTCCCCACTTACGCAACGCTTAACAGCCAACTATCGATGTTGCACAAATATCTCCATAAAAATTCAAAAATCCAAGAGGAACGCTATTTACTACATATTACTATTGAATAAACTATCGATTAACGATAAGGTGTTTATTAATAGGGACAACAATTTAAATATGAAGCAACAGGATAACCGATAAACCTTCAATTTATCTAACGATGGCGTCAAATGCAATACTTACTGATAGATATTAATGTATATGTCTTTCAATTTTGCTCCAAAAGAAATTATATTAAAATTTTCCAAATAAGACTAAAACAATAACAGCTTCGCCGATGATCCTATCATAAATACCTTTCAAGTAAATTCATTTAATACCATTGCAGAAACTTCGATAGTCCAGAAATTGCCCGCCGAATATTTAAGAGGAGCCTAACCAATTTCCTAGAATGTCTATCCAGATCAATATATATAAATATATTTAAATTTATATATATTATAAATTTATTTTATTTGAATGTCAGATTATAGGTAATGTATTTACACTTTATAAATATATACAGGGGGATTTAAAAAATGTATAGACATAACTATAAGGGTTGATTAATCATGCAATTTGAAGTAAAAAATAATAATATACCCATACCCGATTCACAAGGATTACTGCGTTAAATAAAAGAAAACAGTTTATTTAAAATAAGAACGCTTTAGATTTAGGTGACATTTAAAACAAATGAAAGTCACAATAACTGTTCAAAATTATTGCCATCACGTTTCTTGATACTTCAAATCTACGAACAAGTAAATTTTGTCTATTGCGGACCTTTGATGAATTATTATTGTATCTTGTTTAATTCGATTTATTATGTGCCGCCAATTCTTAATTGTAACAGAATACATTTTTTCGTTTAAACAATCCCATAAATAAAAATTTAAATATAATAAAATAAAAATTCATTGCTTTAGATAAATTGTTTTTTTTTTAAATTTATGTTACAAAGTAACTCTCGAGAATTGGACACGAGTACCTACACGATCATTTTTAATTTTAAATAATATGATTAATCAACCTTTAACGTTACATCCATACCTTTTTATCACCCCCGTATATAGAGAGTTAATTGAGATAAAATCCTACCTTTCTTAGCTGTATGTATATAAATCGTCGTGAAAATCCTTTTTCTAGGTACGCAACTTTTACATTCCAAGAAAACTTCATGATTATTGGAGCACACATAAAATAACACACGCAAAAACACTTCGATTCGTATATCACGAACGACTCTAAAATTTTAAATATGTACGTACCAAACAATAATACCGTTCTTTATTAATAACTCGGCAGAACTGAAGTCATTTTGTGATAATTATGTTTATAAATGTATTACACACAGAACAAAAACTGGGTTTTATTTTCGAAAGTTTATATTTATTATTCGAATTAAAATAGATAAGTTATGAAAGAATATCTACACACGTTCTATCTACCTGTTACTCTTTTTATCGGTTTCATAAATGTGATAAATATTTAACAGGTCATGGATTGTAATACCTACAGAAACGTATAATTTTAAATACACACGACTTGAATTATTTACGAAAAATGTTTCCTACAAAAGGCGGGATAGAAACCATTTTAAAATATGTTGTTTAGGTCTAAGGGGGGGGGGTCTATTTTAATTCATTTAGATTGATTTGGGTCAAAGTTTGATGACGTCAAAGCGACTCGACAGCAGCGATTGTAAAAATTTCGACTAATAGCGGAAACAGTAACATTTGATATTAGGTTGGTGGCAGAAGGACATTTTGTTGGTAATAACGCCGGAGTGGCTACGGTTTTCTGAATAATTATTATACTTTCATTAATTTTAATTACATTTTCCCACAACCACAACTTTTTTTGTTTTGTTAGTAGCACACCCCGAAAGACACCAGGAACCGCCCGCCGTTAGGCATTACTTCTAGTGCCCTCCGGGACATCCATGCCTACCAGGGGGCATTCCACCACCCGTACCGGGATTCGAACCCAGGACCCGTCAGGCGAGAGGTTAGTCTCCTAACCACTCGACCACCGAGTCGGCTAACTTAAGTTAACTTAACTTAACTTAACTTAATGGGAAGTTTAACAAGTTTTAACTGCAACTCGTTACGTATTAGACTTACAAAAAAATGTTTATAAAAAAAATATAAGGAATTTTGTCTTCTTCAAGTTTATTGCCGACTTTTTTGTTGTAGGATCGACTGTTGAGGAATTAATTTGAACAAAACCAATTTTTAGCATCTTCCAACCGAGATGGCGGTTCGCACCTTCCCTTGCCAAGATCGAAAACTTAGATTTTTCGTCAGGACCCAGATCTAAACGTCATATTTCAAAATGGTTTATACCCCACCTTCTGTAAGGTATAGGCTTTTTTGTTGCTACCGACTGGACAATATCCCGATCTAATAATTTCTAGTTCAGCATCAGATACATTTTTCGCCAACTATCATATCCAGTATGTCACGAAATTTATGACATCTGTTTCTTTCGATCGGAAAGTACTTTTATTTCTTGATTCTTGTACTGGACAGGCAGGTCGTGATTCCTGCCCCTTCCACGATACGTGTCCAAATTTAATTGTGAAAACAATTACTTGCCATGCACGCCTGTGGCCTTATGGCCACGGTCCGTATTAATATTGAACTTTTACATTTTAAAAAATCTTCCCCAAAAGCAAGTTGCGTTTGTGCTTTTTAACGATTTAATTCTGTTAGCTTTTATTCGATTCGTTCTTTGAGATGCTAGTTTGTCAGACATTCATATTTTACTTTTCGGCACCCCGTTCACCTTAGGAACTTCAAATATTAGTAATTCTTAAATTTCATATTTTGTTCGCCATTTTCTCACGTTTTTTATAAGATAAGGCGTTAGTTTATCAGACATTGTTAGTACCTATATTTTTATAACGAACTTTTTCAAGTTCGATTTTGACATTTTAATCACTATTAAACAAATGAATCCGAAGGTAATGAGATTTACGTCCAAGCGGACAATAAAGGACCACGCACACTTTATATGGAAAAATAGGAACCACTCAAATCGATTTTTTTTTATATCAATCGACGCGTCTTAATGTGACGAATAATTATTACCATTGCGCCAAATCTGTAACTTCATTATTAAACCCGTTAATGAACAATTCATTGAAAAAATTTGGGCTTTAAATTATGTCGGAAGTTTATAAATCTGTCGCCCGTTATTTATGGAGGGGTCATGGTAAATACGTTTCTAAGAAACGACACAAATGACACAAATCACGTAGAAAACACTAAAATAGTGCTCATAGAGTATTATATTGTTCGATTCCTTGTTGTAATTAAGAATTTTAAACCCGTATTCATCATATTGAATTGACGTTAGCATTTAAATTCTGAATTCAATCCTACTATTTTAGAGTCGTTAGAGAAGAATTAGGAAGGTACCTACTGTAAGCGAGCTTAAAACCTGGAATAAAAGAATTGCCTAAAAACTAATAGTTTTGTTAAAGCTTATCCAAACCTATATGACGTTCACGTCATCAACAAAAAGTTGCTAGATTGTTTATTTGTAATTCGGTTTAAAGTTTGGAAAGTGACATATTCCATAGATGATTTACCTGCGCACATGTTAGATGGTATAAAGAAAAACGACAATTTATTAGAACTATCAAAATACGAGCGACGAGGTGACAGCACTGTGTAAAACGTCATCATCTAGTAACCTTATATTGATGACGTGAACATCATATAGGTTTGGATAAGCTATAGTTACATTTTATCCAAACCTATAGGCAATTTACGTCATCGATAAAGAGTTTCTGGATGATGACGTTTCACATAGTGCTGTCGCCTCGTACCTCGTATTTTGACAGTTCTAATAAATTGTAGTCTTTCCTTTTACCATCTAATATATGCGCAAGTAAATCATCTATAGAGTATGTCACTTTAAACCGAATTACAAATAAACAATCTAGTAACTTTTTATTGATGACGTGAATTGCCTATAGGTTTGGATAGGCCGTAATTGTTATAATAGCCACAATTTTATGCGGAAGATTTCTTTTTTGGCCGATATACATAGGCCGATTTTTCAATATTAATGATTTATCGAATTATTTATTACATTACAAAGTTATTTTAAAGTTACTCGACAGAGATCTCTAATGAGGCTGGTTACTACTACCCCCACTAAATTAAAATTAATAATTTGGAGTTACCTATAGATATTTTATAGTGAACATTTTTAATAGAGGTAGAAAAATAAACAGCTACATTATGTGTATTTTTGTCTTATATTGGATAATTTTATTATTTATTTATTTGAGTCACAATTTTGAATATATGAAGAATTATTTTTTTTTATTGATTTGTTATTCGTGAATGTGTTTTGTTTTTTATTTGAATTGTTTGTTAATGTTATTAATATATTAATAGACTTTATTTTCAATTATTAGCGTTAACAGCAACAGCAACTGTATTATAACAGCAATTGTAAAAAGCAAACTGATGTAAATATCGACGTAGGTTTTCCAGAAGGACGTGACCCACAAAAAGTAAATTTTACCGGAGAACACATGTTGCGTTGTCATGTAGCTATTAGAAGATACGTTTGGCGGAAATACAAATTGATTTTTCCGGTGAAAAAAATCGAAATATTGTTACCAGATTTTAACAGATTATGTCTTCATTTAATTCAATAATTCATTTTAATAGAAAGTATGGGTTACGCCCTTTTGACAAAATGCCATCGATATTATCTTTTTATAGATAGGTACAAATAATCTCTTAGTTTTGTATACACTTTTAATGTGCACAAAGCCAAGAATTTTTAAGCCATTTAAAGAATTATTTCAATCGTTTTAAATCTCAGGCCAGTTTAAGTAGGTAAGTACCGACCCGTGGTTGTTAAGTACCCCGCAATAAATAACAAAGTTGATTTATGAACTCAAACAAATTTGATTTTAGTAGGTTCTCTTTTGCTCTCACGAAATTCTCATAAGAGCGTTAATTAAAGATTGCGGCTTTATTTATAAATTAACAAAATTGGCGCAACGATAATAATTATTCGTCACATTAAGATGAGTCGATTGATATAAAGAAAAATCGATTTGAGTGGTTCCTATTTTTCCATATAAAGTGTGCGTGGTCCTTTTCTTTAGAATTGTAAACTACGAATGACCCTTTGATTATGTATCCTAATAGAATAATCGTTTATTTAGAAAATAAAGATTGGAAATCACACGTTAATACTCAATAATTGATCACTTTTAGGGTTGCAAGTTTTTGAATTGTTTAGGATATAATTCTATTGTCGAATTAGGTACGTACCTACCTGTTCCTAACACTCGGAATACCCGGGACTGTGTATAAATTCTTTGGAAATTCGGTAACGTACCTTATTACGGAAGTGTTAATCGACTATTAAAAAACTAAGTTGTTAATCAGAGATACGTCGTCATTAGTGTTTCGGTAAAAAAAATATTACGCGATGCAATTTTTACCGTAACGAGTTTTAATAATAATTAGAACCAACGTATATATATACATGGGTAATTTGCGAACGGCGGAGCATTTAATTTTATTAGAAATGCGAGACTAATTTAAACGAGGTAAAATTAAAATTTTTAAATTCGTAGAACTAGTCGAGAATTTAAAAAATAATAATAAAAATTACACGTCGAGGCGAGGGTAATAAAATGACTTATAGCTATTGATAGAAAGAGAGGCAATACCGAGTTCAGGTAATAATACAGGTAAAAGATTTCGCACACAGCCACGATCTGACCGCGCTGGCTTCCACCTCGATCCGCGGCCGTCGGCCCGACGAAGCCACATTTCCCCGGGTCCGTTCGCGGCAGGTGGTTGTGTTAGCTCCTGCATAGTGGTCGCGGATTCGCGTTGTTTATCCTACATCATTTCGATTTAATAACACCGTTCTTACGAAGTTGAATGGCCTGGCCTTTTCATCTCGATGTATTTGTGTATGTGCGTTTGTGTGTATGTGCGTGCGATGCGGAATATGACGTGAATTAATCAAAATTTTCGAAATTTCGCTAATAAGTCTTTTAAAACTTTGTCGGCGGCGCGGCAATGAACGGCGGTCACTTCCTGGAGCGATAAAAACCACTAACTCCGTTAAAATCCTCCCGAATACGCGGCCGCAAACAGTTAGATATATCTTTGACAGGTAAGCGAGCATGTGCTTCGACGTTACAACAATCTCATTGTTCCGGAGGGAGGTAAATAAACGTTTTAAGGTTCGACGTTTCGGAAAAAAAACGGGGAAAATTTTTAAATTAGCACATTTAAAAACTAGAAATCGCATTCATTTTTCGACCAAAAACGTTTCGTTAGGAACTAACTGCTCCCTCGAAACGGATGCACCTGACATCGAAAGGAAAATCCCAAGATGCGGAAATCTTCGGCGGGTTTGGGCATCGTGTCGTTTCGACACGCGTTAGGGGTCACACGTGTGCTTTTCAAATTATTTTTCGAGAATCAAAACGTTTGATTTATCGCGACTGGACGTGCAATTGCATTTGTAGTCGATGGTATATTTCATTTGGTCCGTTGACTAATTGCGTTATAATTATCGTAGCCGAAATAGTTTTCGTAACAGTAGCGGGTAATTAATTTACCTATCGATCTGCCATTTTCTTGCAAACAAAAACAATATCGTAGTAGTAACGTTCATTATACGTAGTTGTTTACTTCTACGAAACAATAGCTGTAAGATAGCTTTTATTGTCCTTAGAAGTTCCCCTAAACCATCTCGATTGTGAAAACAAACTCTATTAAAGTTACACTATATTATTATATTATAGTTAGTTAATACTTTAATATCTCGCGTGGAAAATAGCGATTAGGTACTCCTTTCAGGAGTATTAGATCTTAACTGAAATAAGCTCGTTAGTCGCCGAAAGCAAAAAAGCGCTTTATCCTGTTTGAATAAAGTTTTCCCGGTATTTGTTTCTTCGCCGATAGCAATTTCCCCGGTTTTACCGCTAGTTATAAAATATCGACAGTTACATCAAAAAAAAAAAGTTAACATAGCACTAAAAAAACTACCCCATTTATTGTTTGATACTTTCGTGCCATTTTCCATTTTCATAACCTAAGGGGGTAAATAACGCACGATGTATGAATATTTTTACGACTTTCCTTTATCTGTGGGGCTCTTCTCGTAAAATTTTAGAGTTATAAGCATTTCCGTATTTACCTCCTATGCCCAAATTTAATAAGTCGCTAAAAGTTTTGACTTTTATACTTACTTATTGTTAGATAAAATTTAAACCCGTCGAAACAGAAAAATTCTATCGGCGTCGTAATTTTAATGGAACACGACACGTCTTTTCCATGTTTTCAATTTTTGAATTTATCCGATCAATTCCAAATTGAATTTGGATTAAATAACCGGGACATTTTTATTCTATCGCCTGTCAGGGTAATGTCACGAATATTATCGTAAATAATTCAATTTTCGTTATCAATTCTAGGGTAAACCATACAGTTATTGGGCAGTTAAGGAAATTTCTTATTCAAAAATTTGCAATACCTAAACTATCTTGAATTAAGGATAAACAAAAATACTATGCGAAAAGATGTTCAGAATAATATTAGTTGTATATTATTGTACATTTATTTTACTTCAGGGCCTAATGAGGTTTGAGCAGTAATATTCAACTTTTTATTTTTAAATGAAACCCTATATATTTTTTCCATTTTTTGGAAGAACTATCTTTTCTCTATACGTTGTTATAAAAATGTTGTGGGGTTAGATAAGAAAATTACACTGTTAAACACGATTAATGTTGAAAAACGTCCTATTTAGCAATATCATCGAAAAATATCGTAGGTATGTCATCAACAAATCATTTTTGTTGTCGTTTCTGGTACTAAAGAGATCTACAGGTAGTCGTCGACTTACGACCATATTAGGTCGTTAAGCGATCTGGACGTAAGTCGGACCAGTTTAGGTAAATCAGACACTATGTACAACACAGTTGGTTTACTATTTACAAAAATATATATATTATGAAAAAGATTTCAAATACTGTATAAAACCTAAAAAATGTTCGCAGTCGTAATTTTGCTTCAAATTTCTCAAATATAGTCGCGTATCGATTTTTTTTATAGAAAACAATAAAACACTATAAAAATATATAGTTATTGGACAATTTTATAGTAATAGGACAGCTGTAACACATTTACTTCTACAATTTAAATTCTAAATGATAAAAAGTACGTAAAAATCAAAAATAAATTGGTAAAATTATAGATAGGTAGATAATGTATTTAAAGGTTTTTATTGTGTTGTTAAACAAATAAATAAATCGACTGCTTCACAGTCGCAAGCAAGATCAAAAACTGCATTTGTTTGTCTTCTGCTAATTGTTTTCCTCGTTTTTCTTTGTTGTTAATTTCTCTTTGTTTTTTTTTCTACGTGCGTTTTCTCTTAAAGTACGCTTAACCGCGGGCTTCTTTCCTGATTTTTTTTTGTTTTCTGTTTTGGTTTTCTCAACTATTTCTTATACAGCTCGCCTTTTTTTCACACACTACTTGGTATTTTTAGTAGTTAGTGCAAATGGAAATCTTTCAAAGGTTTTAATTCATTTTCGTTGTGACGTGTTTGATTTGGTAAGATAATTTACCAATAATTCTGACTGTGCAATTGTCACTACACTAGACCCTCAACATTCGCGGCTTTGGCATCCGCGAATTTAACTTTCAAGAGCTGAAAAATGTAGACATTTTTAACATTCGCGATTTAAGACCGAAGTAATGGTAAAAATTAAAGAGCTATAACGAATATTCAATGAAGAATGCCGCGTCGCGTGCTTATGAGAAACGGTCGTGTCTCGCGACAGGGTAGACAAATCAAGCAGACTTTTCATGATGTGCTAGCCGCAAAAATTTTAACATGATGGATTGTGCGACTGATTATCACAAGAGGTCCAACGTATTGTGAAGTTTCGCCGTGGTATCGGCGATGAAGGCTTTTCTGACATGACAAGTGGGGATGCAACGAAGTTCAACGAACAAAAATATCTTCGTTCTTCCACGAAATATAACTTGAAATGAAAATACGACGAAAATTTGGAAAGTATGTCTCGCGAATGCTAAAGGTTTGATAGCGAATTCTTTATTTTACTTGTATTCGGCACAAGCGATTGCACTCTACTGCACAGGTTGCTTTGTGATGTTTCTTGTAAGGTGTTCTTCTCAAAATTTGCACGGTTATTATAATTAATAAACTAGTATTTACTTCATCATTATTTAGTGGTTCAGTAGTGTTCGTTGTATTGTGGAGTATTGGGGGACGTTTACTAACAATAAGATTTGTTTCATTATTCTTCAATGTAGACAGTTCACCAGTATCTTCAGAATTATCTGTTGCGCAGGTTTGATCGTAAGACCTTGAAGAATGTTAATTGTTTTGTTATACTGGGTAATGTGTTCATCATTGACATCAACAGCTTTATCCTTATGTTTCCTTTTAAGCTGACTTTCGAAATGTTTTCGAAATGGTTCGTAAGTGTCGTTATGGTCGGGATTCTTAATTTTAAATTTGATAGTAGATTTTACTTCGCGAAGAGCTAACTCAAGAGTAGATTGGGTATAGCCGCGTTTTTTTGGGCACTTTAGAAATCTAGAACATATTTCCCTTTACCTATATGTAATACGATAATAATAGTTATTATTCGACACATCAAATGATAGTTATTTGACAGGTGTCCAATCACTGTTACAAATGAATGAAAATAAAAAATATAGATATAAGTTGCAACAGCTAATCGCTAATAATAATCTGAAAAATTTGATTTGTTGACCCCGTCCAATTACTGAATAGTTTACCCTATAGGTAATTTGTTCTTTGAAAGACTTTCCAAGCAACTACATGCAAATGTATTTATTTTAAATGTTTGTTGGACTATGTTCTCATGCGCGTCACCCTGGTACTTAATTTTGTAGGTAATTTCACTTATTAGCAATATTTTTTGTCATTTTTATACGGGAAATATTTTAGAAATGGAATACGACGTACACTACTTCGATATCTGATAGCGACTAGAGGGAACAAAAAAATCGACGTTCTTATGGGCAATAAAGATTAAAATTTTAAATGTCGCAAACGTGCATGAAAGACAGCTTAATCAAATAATTTGCCATAATTCGTGTAAACTCGAACAAAATCCCTCGGTTCTATGTGTATATTATACACTCTCGACCAGTACTAAATTAAAAACAGCTACTTCCTAGGTATCTATGTTTAACAACAATTAAAAGTGCCATCCAAAGAAATACGTTGTTAACATGCACGTAGGTCGACAAATTAATTTATAAGATTCTCACACGTGACGTGAGAAAATGAACTAATTCCGAAATGAATGAGTTCTAAAAACACAGGATATACTTGGATACCGTTTCAAGTAGCTGCCTTACAACTTTTTTTTTATTACGCATTCACGTATAACTACCAAAAAAAAATTGTCTTAATTAAAATTTCACTTCGACGTTTCGAAATAATTGCAATTCAATTCGGAAGCGAAATTATTTGGCGAACGAAAATATCGGAAATTTCGCTTTAAATTCTTAACAAAGGAAAAACATTCAAATACAATTCCCGTCGGATTTAAGTAGTTGCCTTGTAAAGTAACACCCACAGCGACTTTTTCTTATATTCCGAACACACATTGATCTTTAAACAGAATCAGAACACATCGTGGACGTGTTCTATTTGTACAAACCACCTAACCCATTATTTTAACAACTTCATTACAAGATTTCTTAAATAACTGGCCGTAGATTTTTAGTGGTGCCTTCGAAGATTTTTGATTAAGAAGCTGGTTTTCGAAAATTTTATCTGTCTAAATCACGAAGCTGACGAGATCGTTGTTTTATTGTCGTTTTTATTATCGTCTCGCAGTATTTACACGCTATTCGTAAAAACTTCGGGCAAATCGTTCGATAATGAATTGCAACTGGAAACTTCCTTTTTATATTTAATTTAGCACTCGTTTCTTTTCAATGCTGGGGTTTATTGTGTAAATGGTGCATAGGCGTGTTTGAGTCATTCATATTATGCTTGTGATCCTGAATGAATTTCATCGTATCAGATCGGTTGAATATTTATGGATCACTTTTGTTGTTTTTATATTATTTTTATATTCGGTTTTGTAACGAAAATAAAAGTGACTTTAAAATTAAAGTCGGTTATTATTATGGAAACAGATTGTTGGAACAACGATTTAAAGTTTCTTCTAATTTAAACTGACTTTAGAATTGATTATAAAATTGGCCCTCAGTTCGATGTTTTAGCGGTCGTTTTTAGGTAAATAGTTTAGAAATTTCCGTTAATGTTATAAAATCAAATGTTTAGATCCTTTCGACAGTTGTAAATAATCAATTGTGTTTTCGCATTCGGAGTAGGTCGGAAATCCAGAAAAACAGTTTTCCGAAGACCACTATGAAAAATGTATAAATTCACACCTTTTCACTGAAAGTTGGCCAGTTCGGTCGTGTGCAATAAAAGTCGTTCGCCAATTAAAAACGTTGTAGCTCGTGCGAAATCATTTCACACGCTGCGTAGCTAATCAAACATTTTGTAACCAATGCAATGCGCGAAATTTCTCATACGCATAAATAGAGAACGTTTTATAAATGTCACTACGAGTAGTTCAAACGAATTGTATAAGTAAAAAATAAAGATACAATAAACAACAATAAATTTATACATAGATGTGCCGTTTCATACCTATGTAGTACATTCAACGGCGTGCCAGTGTGTGCAAAACTTTAGTTTTGGCGCCCCTATACCCCTCCCCATAACAACGGCGCCGCAGTAATGTCCGGCGCCTGTGTGCAAACGATTCTTTTCTAAGTATTTCCGCCTCGCCTGCGATGTTTGACGCCTGTGTGCGTCGCATACATTGCACACTGTGTCGACACGCCGGCGCCATTGGCCTACATTTGTTCATTTGAACTACCGATTCTGTAAAACGAATTTTACGGTAGCGCCTACTTTTTTAGGTATTGTTAACAAAATCGGATACTTGTGTATTGTGGTTGTCGGAAAAGTATATGTATAGTGTATAACATGTGCTGAAAAGATATGTCAGCACTATAGTCGGAGGTACTTCGGGAAGATGGTTTCGAAGATCAAGAAATCGCTTACGCAAACCAAGCAGCGCTTAAGCTACTGAATCTTCCAGAGAAAGTTTCTATCGTAAAGTCTTAACGCCCGCTGTACTCGAAGGAGTACAGGTAATTTTTAAGCACTGGCGTCATCATACGAACAAATAATTAAACTTTTCTATTGTGATTTATAGTGCTTTGTGCATTGAGCGTCAGTGTTTTGGAATTTATATCAAAAATCGTAAAATTGTTTCTTCCGTTTATGTCAATATTTCATTGTTAAATAAAACCAAAATAAATAAAAATAATAAAAATCAAATAAACTGTTTAAACGTTTTATTTACTACCACTTCGGTCCATTGTACTAGTTTAAGTATACACTTTTTTTTTGATTTACCAAACAGAAAATCAAAATTTCTTTATCCATGTGCATTAATGGGTTAAAATACAGTTTGAATACGTCGTTGATAAGCTCTGTATTTGTTTTGTAACTCTTTGTATTAAACTGCTGCGACTTCCAGTACACTCACAACGGTTAACAATAATTTGCAGTTATTATTTTCGGAGTATTTTGAATTTTTCTTCTTTTATTTCGAATACTGCAGTATCAGTTTATTCTTACAGTGAGTTCCAAAAAGTTATTTCCATATGAAAAATTTCATTATTAGTTTGTCAAAACATTTCATTCTTCAATTTCAAAATATGGCGATGAAAATTTATATTTAAGTATTACTTATAATTCTAAAGAATAATTGTCAATAAAATTTTTCAATATATTTCAAAATAATGTTACTTTATTTTTGAGCAAAATTTACTAATCTTCATTTCCTCGTTTATGCTTATATCCCTGATAACGCCTGATGGGTTCATTATTAGTTTGAGAGGATGCATCAAATTTTATCCAAATTTTTTTGACAAATTAATAATAAAAAAATTTCCATATGGAAAGAACTTTTTGTAACCCACTGTATAATCTTACTGTAGGTAATCGTTTTTGAGAAACAAAATTTAATACTTATTCATTCCCGCTATAAATAATAAAATAAGATTTGAGAAGTGCAAGTTCCCCGACTACATAATTGCATGTGATAGAATTTGCTTTAACTCAGACAAACACGCTGACTAATTGTAAGCAGCCGTCTTCCCGGATTGCCCCAGACTATAGTTATACAATATACTATTATCGTATGAAGTCTAGTCGAATGTCAATTTGCTGCAAAAATAAAATTTCAAAGTATTAGTCACGCTCGAGTCTTATTGCAATCCATACATAACGCTCAATAAAAACGAAATTCCTCGACTTGAACTGTGACGTTAAATCCGCAACATAAAGAAATCGAGGACTTGTACGTGTTAATATAGCCATACGCAGACACATTATATTTTTGTTATTCATATTTATTATGGGTAATAATCTCTCATTTTATTTCAAAATATTCTCAACGGTTCACTGCGGTTTAATCCGCGATTACTATCGTCGCTAGTACCATTTACGACGGAATAAATTTTAGAAGTGAATGTTTGGCTGATAAATTAAATTGTATCGAGTAAGTTGAGTATAAGTGATTTAGATCTATCGCGATATACGCGCGTTACGGGGTAACTAGTCAAATAGTATTTTTTTGACATTTATTTAGAAAAATCAGTTGCTGTCGTCAATAAATAAATATACCTAAAAATTCCGGTTTTGGCGAGGCAGAATAAAAATATGCTAATACAGAAATATGACCCTTAATTAATATTTTTGTGTAATTTCTTGTTAAATATTTCTTGTTGACATTTTAAGCGGTCCTTATTTTAATTAATCGGATCACATTAATATTGGTGTATATTTGGAGTACTACTCTCCAAATCGTATTATTTAACGTAATGGGCAATTCAATCAGTGGCGTACCATTGTGCGTTTCATATCATACATCTAATTCTGTTTCTGTATGAACTTTTCTGCACGATCTGAAATAACATGATTTAGAAAACAAAACAAATTCTAATTTTTATAGGACGAGTCATATCTTGATTTAACACGGTTTTAATAGCGCTGATTTTGAAAAGTTTTGTTTGAATTAAGTTCTGTTAACTGTACACGGTGCAGGTTTTATTTTCTTTTTTTACACGTATTCTTTATGAACGTATGTAGGTACTTATAATACAAAAACAGAATTAGGTAGGTATAGTTTTTTATACAGATTTCTCCTTCCAGTTTCGAGATTTCATTTTATTATATTGGTCCGAAGTAGCACAAATTATATTGTATCACTAAATAATGTGACATTTACAACACAAACGCGTATTTATATTTGTCGATATTAAACAATTACGTAAATTGTTATAATGGATAAATTATTGAATTTATACGAATTAATGTAAAACTAAAACTTACACGAATTACTTATTTCGAATAAAATTGTATAAATAAAAAAAAGTGTATTTAATCGAAAAAATAACTGTACTGATAGATTTAAGGTTGTCGAACCTAAACTAGACTCCCTTTGGCATTAAACGATGTTCCCGTCTTCTGTAGGGAGGCAGATATAAACTTCCTCGGATACTGATCAAAAGCCTTCTCTAGCCTTTTAGTTTTATTTATTTTTAAACGTTGTTTATCTCATTTTAGATTTTGGAAGAAAATGGATATCAGAAGGACGTGTTTTCTATGTCGACTAAGCGTGAAGCTTTTGTCGTTAATTTTCTTCGCATCGTTGAAAACAATAGCATTAATTGTATTAATGGTTGCTATACGATAGGCAGTTTTTGTAATATTAATTGGAAAAGGTCAATTGAGAAAGTCGCTCACACTATTTACGCTGAAAGCTCACCGTCAATTGTACGTGTGTAGACCAGGATTAAGTTTTGGTTCCACAACTTTAAAATTAGCGATAAATTTTGTTATTGAACTGACATTTTTAAAATTTGCAGAAAACATTTAAAAAAAAGCGGAGAATATCCTGTTAAAATACTCGGACTACCTATTTTGACATTATTTTAAAAAATTTCCTCATTAAAATCACAGCTAGATTTACTCGGTGATACAGTCGAATAGAATATTAGAAGTTCAGAAATTTCAAACTGACATATTTAATATCGGCGAGGGTTAGATTTCTAAAGTAACGGAAGGCTATTATTTTTACGTTAATTTTGGAAAAAAACATCTATTTGTGGAAATTTTAAGAATTCGATAATATCATTTAAATGCTGATGAAGAGCAACCGAAGACTTGGCAGAAAAATGACAGCTTACAATTGTTACAAGATTTCAAATTTGTAAGATTTTTCATTGGTTTATTGTACCTATCGAGAGGGCGAAAAACCTAAATTATCCAATTTTTGGGCGTATGGTTTTTGAGTTATTGACATTAAAAGAAGCAAACATCGCACAAAATGACATCTTTAACTCTTTAAAAAACTGCAACTCAAAAACTATTTGATCTATAGAGCTCAAATTATCGTCATTCTCTTCTGTTTTTAATGATCTTTGATTTGATATGCAACATGATTATGATATATACATTTTGTAATTTTTGAAGGCCTTAAAAGAACTTTTTTTTTGAAAATCTCAAAAACATCTCTTTAATTTTTTTGAAAAACACATCGTCGGTTCAAAGATAAAAGTCATTAAGTAACATTTCATTAGTATTGAGTATAGTGCAGTTTAATAAAGAAATTAAAAGAACATTTATATCATAGTGTCAATCTACTTACTGTACACTTTACCTACAGTGTACAGTTAACTGACTGCTTAATAAATATGTGCATATCTGCTAAAAAAATTAGGTATGTCGTCTTTATAAGCATTTGAATACCATTACCACATTTTTTCATAAAATGTTACTTAGTGACTTTCACTCTTAAACCGACGTTATATATTTTAAAGACATTTATTGACTATTTGTGGGCCAAATTTTATAATGGGACGCCAATGAGTTCCTATTGAAATTAATTTTTTTATTTTATAATGTACGTGAAATTCGTTAAAATTGACTTCCAGTTAAAGGTTAGCTTAAATATAACTTAAAGTTGCTAGTAATCTATTTTATCATTTTTTCAATACAAATAGGTAATATAAAAATACCTAATGTTACAACATAATACATTGCACCCTTTTATTGTATATTATAAGTGTATTCAGAGAAACATCAATCATTTACAATTTATGTTTTCATCTCATCTGTTTGAAGTGTAATACAGTTGCCTTTTAAATTTTCAAAAAGTTGATTTCAATTCTAAAAGAAAATCTTGCAATTTTGCAAAATCATATACCTATTTTTCTGATGGCAGCGCGGCGCAATATAGGATAGGAAAAACTAACTTCATTCTTTTTGCCCAATTTCTGTAAATCAGCTTCTTGTTAAGCATTATTATTTTAGTAAACATCACTCAATGGGCTTAGAAAAAATGAATATGGATTTGTCACTATATGTATATGTACAGGTAACCCCCTTACAACACGGAATCGGAAAATTAGGTTGCACACTATCACTGTAGGAAATGTGATAAGAAAGCTTGATATAAGGGCCTCACATAACACGTCATTTGGTAGAAACCTATCTACCGTGTTAGAGGAGGGTTGCCTGTGTAGTCTATTAAGATTAACTTTGATCATTATGAAGATTACTTTATTATTAAAATTGATAAATATTAGGTAGGTACTATTTTTATATTATTTGTAGTGTAAAACAATTGCAAAATAGGTTATTAGCAGCAACTTTCAAACCAGAATTGCTCAGTTTATAGTTGCGGAAGTCAATAAAAGCGAATCTCACGTATTATATTATAATATAAAAAAATTAATTTCCATAAGAACCTATTGACGTCCCGTTATGAAATTTGGCACATAACGTCTTTAAGACATATTTCTTTCAAAGAAATTAAAATGGATGTTTTTAAGATTTTCAAAAAAAACATTATTTTAAGGCCTTCGAAAATTACAAAATTTAAACATCATAAACATGTCGCATATCAAATCAAAAATCATTAGAAACAGAAGAGAATGACGCCAACTTGAGCTCTATAGGTCAAATAGTTTTTAAGTTACAGTTTTTCAAGGAGTTAAAGATGTTCAATTTGTGCGATTTTTGTTTCTTTTAAAATCAATAACTCAAAAACTATAAGCTCCAAAATCTGAAATTTTACCGTTTTTGTTAACTTTATCGGTACTACCATTGTGCCAAATATGATAAATTTTTGGGATGTCAAGGTTCAGATTATTGACATGGAATGACCCATATGCTTATTTGTAAAATCATTTGGATTTCTTGAAAATATGGAGGTCGTCTTGGACGCGTTTTTTGCTGAAACTTAATGAGCGATTTCAAAGATATTTGCAGGCTTGTGTAATTACTACTTCAAATTAGTGTCGGACGTCAATTTTTCAAAAATTAACCAATTGTAAACTGTAATCAAAGCAATCTTAAAAATTATAAATAATCTTAATTGAAAATAAATTGCCCGACGGACGCTTAACCTTGACGAAATGAAGCTAGTATTTTACATATTCTCGAGTTAAATAATTACCGGGTGGTTTTACTCTTATTCGTGAAATTGGTATGTGCCGATATTCATAAATTTAACACGCAACAAATTTCCCGACATGAATAATTTTACCGAAATTATTCCGTTGTTTCAGGACTGCCGAGTAAGAATCATGATGGACTGTTTTTGTTCGAAGCCAAGAACGATTCACTGCAAAACTGTGATGCTGGACGAACAAGAACTTATACACGAAATAGAGGTAAGTCGTTTTTGTACCAATCATGGCCACTTAAATCACGCAATTTAGCCTTAGATTTGTTTAATATTATCCTGTCATCTTTTACGACTGCGTGAAACTTGTTTCTTTCCATATAATGAGGATAATAGACGAACGTCGTCTAAATTACTAGAAAAATATTCTTCGAATCTGGATAATTTGAGATCGAATTAATCGAAAGGAATTTCGAAGAACAAATTAGGTATAATTGTAAGGAATGGGACGAGACTGTTGCAAAAACCATTATGTATAATGGAAATGCGGGCTTCTGTTGTTTATATAATTTTCAGCGCACCCTTTATCGCGGTTAATAAATTTCGAATTACTTATGATAGATTTACCCTGAACTAACGTTGATTAATTTAATTGATATTGGTAAAGTGTCAATTTAATTGTATTTACGCAATTTGTAGCAATTTCCTGTGAACCACGTTTTCTAATTTTAAATATGTAGTTACTGAACCAAAAATTGTATTTTAGTTGGTTAAAATGTGAAAACGTTTTATCGTAAATGCAATTAAACAACTATTGTATACAAAGGGGATGTTTCCCATTGTTTCCTCTAATCTGGTAAATGATTGAAGTGTGTTTTCAACAGAAAAAGAATTAAACTGTTTTTATTCGGATTAATCGAACAACGATCTGTTTTGTACAGATAATTTTACTATTGAGACATCCCATATATGTATCTATGTACGTATATATTTTACTACTATTTTATTATCCTTTATAAAATTGAAATTAAGTAGGTGCCATTAGTAATTTAAAAAAAAAACAACTTATAAATCTAACTGTGAATATAAATTCATCTAGTGTAAACACACCTCCAATTTATTTTTTCGCCTACTTTAATACCTATTTAACGATTGCCGGATTTTATTCAAATTTAAAAAATAAAGCCAGAAATTTAATATAAAAACCATAAACGTAAAATAAAATGAATGGTTAGCGAGTTAGTATACAGATTTATCCGTATTTTAAAATGTTACATATGAATCCGTGAAAAACCTTTTAGATAAGTGGATTTCAATATCTAAAGCACAAACTATTGATACTTATTGGTGTATTTACTGTCGCCGTTGCTTTGCACTCTTCGAACTCGAATGACGATCATTTAGATTGCTATATTGCGGCGTTTTTCGAACTTTCTTTCGACCGTATTCGTCTCCATTTTATGTATGAAAAATATAGCCTTCTATATAATGATTATCGATAAATATTTGGCCCGTTAATTATTTTTTTGCACAACAACCTCCGTTTGTCGATTAATAATACGTAATTTCGAAATATCCTTTTCGAGAATTGTTTGTTCAACAATATTCTATTAGGTTTTATCCTAAATCGGAGATACGCCTACGCACTTTTACTTTGCTATTAAACTGCGTTGCCGGAGGGGTTACGATAGAAACGTGAGTTTAGTATTTGTTGAAAAAGCCGACCGATAATCGACAGAGATTTTACCTGTTTAATTAACACCCTTCGTAGTAATTTGTAATATTTTCCCAACAACATAACTCAAAATCAAGTACCAATTAAATGTTTTCATATTTTTTTTTGCTGTCAACCAATAATAGCCGTATTTCATGTCAACTTGAAATTTTTCTGACAACGGCAACATTTACGTTAAAAGTCTTGCAGCGATAACATTAGCGTTAAAATACAATAAACTTTGAAAAAATTTGTTATTTTACATTGTTTATTTGTTTTGTAAGTTTTTGATAAATGCCTTTGTATACCTTCATAGATTCATGAATTTTTCTTATAAACACAAAACTGCGCTCTATCGAAGTATCTGCTTCACTAAAAAAGTTGATTAAATTTTGTAGAGTTAATTTTGACCTATCAGGAATATCTTCTTCGTGCCGTGTCGTATAACTAAACCGCGAATATCGAGTCCAACAACCGCGAATAGAGAATTAGGGCATACAAAAAAACCACGAATGTAGAAAGTTTACTGTAGTTGCATTCGTTGTTATACGTTGACGAATGTTGTCATGGTAATGTTATCCTTATTACATTTTTTGACATTTGAAAAATAACCGTTTGATTTATTTCGTTTTTTTCGTTGTATAGTCTTGCCAAATACAACCGGTGATCTGAATTTTTTCTTTCATATTTGACGCTTAGAGCACGAATAGTTGTTGTTCTTGAAGAATCTACACATTTTCGTCTCAACCTACTCGTGCTCTGAATGTCAAATATCGTTGAAAATAATCGAACCGCTCGTTGTACAGTAGTGACCGCTTATAATGAACCCGGTTATAACGAACTCTCATTTATTATAAACCGTTATAGATGGCCAAACAAATTGTTCACTTAATTCAATGTAATTTTTTTCGCTTATAATGGACTCGCATATATTGAACTTTCGTATATAATAAACCACATTTTACATTTCAAACCATACAATGTATCGCTTATAACGAACTTTCTACATACATTTTGTTTAATATTCAACATAGTGCAAGTATGACTTATAACAAATGTTCAAAATGTGTTCTTAAATACAAGCTTACGCAAGCTACGAGTTATCGAGTTACAGAGTCATAAACGCGCTACACGACATTATTATGACCGATTTGATTGACTGAATTTGTTATCCTTTGGTTTAACTGTTCACGATTTCATTTCAACACTGAAGATAAGCTGTTTTAAGTGGTAAAAATCCAAAGGATCGAGATTGGAGATTTTTCAATAAATAATTCGCGTTTTTCGACATACTGACTTTTTTAATTTTTCAATAGTAGGTAACTAGATATTAAATTAATGAATTTGCTACTTGTAATAAAACTTTTGATCCTTCAATTTCAGTAATTGATTGATACATTCATTGAATATTTCTTACTCAGAATAATCTCCTCGATAAGTTGCCAAAATTTTTACATTCGTTATAAATTATCTTGTACATAATTTCTTAACATGTAAGTATTTTATTGTTCATTTTTACTCAATATTTCTAATACACAATACATCCCAGATAACAAAAGGATATCCATTTGATATTCTACTAATGTCCTGTTTGAACATTAACGTCATTTTAGGTTCATTAGTCACAGTCCTAGGGAATATAATGGACGTTCATAATATATCATATGTGGACGTTCATTCCAGGCAATCAGCTAACATTAAATAGTGGACATATTTTTATGGATATCATATGGACATCCATTTCATGTCCGTGGACATAATATGTTCATTACGTGCCTAAAAAACGGACCTCCAGTGGATACCATGTGCTATTTGCAATCTTTGGTTTATATATGAATTAATTTTTTTCATTTACTGCTTTGTTGGATATATTGAATTTCGGCTATAAGAAACCATTTTTGGTGTCCAGTAGTAGTTCATTATAACCGGACACTATTGTGTTACCTACATACGATAATTTGCAATAGAAAATCGAAATTCCGCATTGGCGCTTTTGATTGTTACGAAATACTTTCGCAACAATTTCTCAGAAGGTCGACAGCTTATTATCAACAGCTCGGTTAAGTAAATATGTAATAAATTTTAAGTTATTTTGGGAAATAAAAGCCGGGAACATCAATCATGATTACATTTTCGGTTGTTAAGGTAGCTTACTAGCGCGTAGGTGACGTGCAAAATAATACGTTGATACAAAGGATTGTGAAATCTTTAAATCCCTTTCTGGCACGTAAGTCGATAGGTAATTATTTTTCATCGGTCACTTCAAAACTACCATTTATATACGCGTATAAGAAACTACTTTGCCACGCGTACACCAGTGTCAGGTATCCGGTGGAAAACAATCGTCTGCACCCGTCGAATATGCGGCACGCATTTAAAATATGGACAAGACTTGGTTACTGATTTATAATTCCCACTAAAAATTTTTAAGGTAATTTGCAACGTTAATCGGGAGATAAATAAAACGAGTTAAATGAATAAATAAAAGCGGTTATTCGATTTGGTTCCTCGTTAAACATCGAATAGCGTCAAAGAAAGTAACGTAAATAATTAATTTTCGATAGAATGCACCATTTTAAAATAATCGGAAAAAGTAATAATTTTTTTTTAAAACCTTATAGATTTTTCTCGTAAATATTATTTAAAAAAAAATGTATTTCTTTAGAGAAAAATAAAAAAAAGGAGTTTTTTGACATGCGACATGAAAAATTGATACCGAGGCTTGCACGCGGTCGACTTTTCGAGTAAGTAACTAATCAGGAAACTAACCGAACCATATCTTTACCCCACACGTTGCCTTATTTTCACTTTGTTAGTAAAATAACTACAACAATTGCATTAAAGTATTATAATAGTCAGTAAAAAAAGGATGAAATTTAGAACAAGGAGAATTAAAAGAATGTCACAAAAATTGGGATTATTAGAATATTTTTTTTAAGTAAAGTAGTGGCAAAATAAAAAGTTAATCGATCAAATTAATTGTTTAAAAATTGTTGCGACAATCAAAACTTTGAATTTCGTTTTTTATCCGTAAACGAATACATTGAAAAGGTAAAATCTCTCAAAAAAAGAAAAAATAAAAAAAATTAAAATCCCGAAATATATTTTTTTAATACTTACGTAAAATGCAAACTAATACTGCTGCCGCTGGGACTGCCACTTTTCTGTAACATACTATAAGAAAAAATTATAAACTTTAAAATTTTTCTTTGTATTTCCTACCTTTTTCTCGTCATCGTTTTCCCTCTATCGCCAATTTCGAGCGTAGATTCTTTCGTTGACTGCGTACTTGCAGTATTACGTACCTATATCTACGTTTCATATTTCACTGTAATTACGAAACGCGCGTAAGATAAAATTTCTTTCACGAAATTTGACCGTTGAATGTTTGAGGGGGACCCTAACCAAGACCTTAACCTAGTCCCTATCCAAGAGCCTAACCAAGCTCGAGTTTCAGAGAATTTCTGTTAGAGCTTAAAGGTCCATGTAATTATACTTTATGGCTTTATACTTGATATACTTTACATGGCGAGTTAGTCGACAAAGAAAGACCCTACCTTTCCTCGTCGTATTAATCCTTTTAGTTTGTAATTCTTTTAGAGAACACAACACAATATACAACACTCGCGCACTCACACGCAAAAAGGCCTCATAAACCGAACGAACACTCCTCGCACACACGAATAATACGACGCCGAAATTTAAAATTCGAACTACCGAAACAAGCACTACCGCTTTGTACCACTAACGCGAATGATTTGAATCGGTTTTGCCGGAATTCTATATATAAATGCATTTGAGTTTATACGTGGGTACTAGGAAATCCCGCTTTTATTTTAAAAACATTCAGTTCTTGTTCGCACTTAGATAAGTTATCTTACGAATAGGTGGCGCACATGTTTTATTAGTTGCTTTGTATTTTACCGGTCGCATAAAAGTGCGATTAAACTTTTATCTGGTTTATGGTTTGTAATAGGGAAATTTGAATGCTTAAGGGCACACGAATAGTTTTTAAATTAAAAATAAA
Organism: Rhagophthalmus giganteus; assembly: GCA_036326145.1. Lineage (NCBI taxonomy): Eukaryota > Metazoa > Arthropoda > Insecta > Coleoptera > Rhagophthalmidae > Rhagophthalmus > Rhagophthalmus giganteus. Next base: position 4,635,262 of record JARFJA010000075.1, on the reverse strand, counting down.
GTAAATTTATAATTCTACGGTATAAAGACAGTAAGTAGATAGTGATTATCCAGATAATTTTAAACTGATAAGTATTAACGAATTTTCATAGAAAATAAAGCTATTGCAGCCTGTTTGATGACGGGACCCAGACGTGTCCTTTTGAATTTTCTCCGATCTCAACCCCTAGATCACGAAAATATAGATAATTCATTTTGGGTTGGTCATATATATAATCAATTTCTTGTGGACACGATTTCGGTTGCAATTTTGATCGTAGGAAGCTGAAATTTGGATAGTGCGTTGTCTTTACGAAAATGAAGGTCGAGTCCGTTAACCAGCCAAATCGACCAACCCGTTTCAAAATGGTGGTCGAAAAATTAAAAAAATTCTAATCTCCGTTATTACTCATCGGATCGGTAATGTGAAATAAAATTGTGAAATGTGAATAAAATTCATTACCGATCATGTCTCTTTATAATTTTCGATAGAATGCACCATTTTTGTAATAATCGAAAAAAGTGATAATTTTTTGTTAAATGCTTATAGATTTCTCTTGTAAATATTATTTTTCAAAAAATGTATTTCTTTCGAGAAAAATTTAAAAAAAGGAGTTTTTTTGACATGCAACATGAAAATTCGTTATCGAGGCTTGCGCGCGGTCGGATTTTTAATTTGGTTTCATTATTTTTTGTAATTTAAATTGAATTAGATAGTATATCATTTCCAATTTAGCTGGTTTATTTACTATTTCCGGAAAATATATCGGAAATTATGCATAATAGGTACAACGAAATACTCGTTTTAATCGTACCTTGACCGTAGTAATACAAAGTCCAAAAACTTCACGTGAATTTTATATTACATATATAATAAACGCTAACCAGTAAGTTTGTCAGCATGTTATTTAACGCCCAACAAGAATACGTATTTATCAAGTCAAATTTCACACGGTGCTCCCGTAGCGGAGAAAAACGCCAGTGCACTAAATTAATAGAGATCGTATTACCGTGGAGTCGCATTTACGAGGGAATTCGATTCTATAGTGGGTAACAAAAATTGCGGATAATAAAGAGCGGATAGAATAAACAATAGGTACCTCCATTATTTATATACGTACTTATGAATATATATATATATATATTTCAAACGCACATTCAACTTGGTACGGCAGTTTTTGTACAAAGCTCGAAATAAATATTGGCAGGCTATACCTACAGAGTTATAAAGCGTAATTCATTGCTGTGCCAAACTTATCGTCATTGCAATTTGACATTTATTTTTGATTCATTTTAGGGATGTAAATCCGTTTCACGTCTTTGAAATTTGAATTAAGCCATGTTTAGTAAATATAATTTAGTTTTTGTGTAAAAACGAACATGAAAAAATCTTTCTTCGCTCTTTTTCGTTGAAAAACAATAACGTGTCATATTTGCATTGTTCTTTGATAGAATTCAGTTGAACTTTTACTATAGTAAATGTGAAACACGCTTTATAATTTCTAGGAAAATATTTTGTAATAATCAAAGGTATAGCATATTTTAACAAAATAGAAGTATTTACCTATTTCTAAACACAACAAACGAATTCTCGCCCCTTGTGGTCCTTCTTCGTTTCCGTAACAAACACCTACGATGTTACGGATTTAATAAACTCAGGGTAGAGATAAATATTTACTGTAATTAAGCGGAATATAGACTTCAGGATAGCCAACCAGTTAGTATAAAACTCTACAGGTGCTTCGAAAATGTTTATTCCCGACATTGTACAAGAACTATTGTACCAAGTTGAATGTGCGTTTAAAATTAACAACTTGGTACAATAAAACTGTACTGAGTGCGAACAGTACAAGATTCGTTGTACCAAGTGCAATAATTTGAATTTCGTACAAAACGACTTGTGCACTTCGCGCTTGGTACAAAAATTGCTGTGTACTGTACGAAATGTACAATTTCTAGCTTGGTACATATATATGCTTGGTATATATATATATATATATATATATATATATATATATATATTTGACTACACATTATTGATAAATGGACAGATTTTATAATTTCATTATTTACTTGATATTAACGTGTCAAAATTCAAATTACAAATACAGTAAACGCTCGGTTATTTGAACTAATAAAATCCAGGAGCGTTCATATGTTATTAAAAGGATTATATTTTTAAACTTCCTTTGCAGGCCAAATTTTTCTTTTATGCAGTTACTCGTTAATATTAAACAATTACAAAACAAAAAGTACACCGTTTTTCAGTTTTAATTCGTTTAATTCAGTTTAATTCAGTTTTTTGTTCTCTTTACGCATGTATAAACGGATTTTGAAAATTTTGATACAGATGGTGTTGTTTTGAGGACACGAGATTGAATTGATTTTTTTGTTAAGTCGAACCTGGATTTCCTTTCTCGCTAATACACTAAGGGTTTGAACAGATTAAGAAATCAATGTGTACCAAATTTCAAAAAAATATACAGAGCGGTCTGCTAGTAATGATCTAAGAAAGAAATAGGAAAAATCGACAAAATACCCTGTATCTCAGTTATGAAGGGCGTGAGCCACAGTAAGTATGGTATATTTCGAACCAGTTGGGTGATCCCTATTCATGGTTAACGCATGTCCGTTTCCCAATAAAACACCCTGTATATAGCCTCAGATGAACTTATTTAAATCGTTTTTTCATTATTTCTACGATCTTGTTTACTCTATGAACCTAGTGTATAAAATGCCTGTTTACTACAGCAGATGATTCATTTAATAGGGTAGGGTGTTCAGACAACCGAGTGTCTACTGTGTAATTTTCTATTCTCATTTTTGGTTGTAAAGATCAAGAATTTAAAAAAAAAAAACGAATATTTTCTCGAAGTTTTAGAAATCCAATTTTAAATTGGAAATCCCCCTTTTCCCGTTTGCCACCCATTTCAATTGATGGGCTCACAGCTCTCACCGCGTGAAGGTGGGTATAGGAGTTGGTTAAGAGAGGCTAGTGACTCTCACTTTCATGAGAGTCATATGTGACGCATCTTAACCCTTCAAGAGCCAAAAGTTTAGAGTTTATCAATTCTGGAAAAATACTTTCCTAGATGCTCAAATGTTTTAAATATCTTCATGGATACATGATAGTCACTATCTTTTATTACTAACTTTTTTGTCGTACTTAATATCAATCGTAAGTCTAGAATAAGAAAAAGAGAATTTGATTAGCTTTCTATTGATATCCTTCGACCTATAGATTCTACAATTTGTAATCAAAACCGAAATATTAGACTTTGGTTTTGAGGAACTTAACAAATTGAGCATCTAACACGGTGTTTTGAATTCACGTTTGATAATTAATAATTAAAATAATATTATAATTTAGAAATGTAGAAAATGTAAAAATAACTAGTCTAAAATTTACGGTACTAACAAAACAATAATAATGATAAATTAAATATAATATTGTAATTTTATACATATTATAAACGCAATAAAAAAATAATGTATTCTAAATTTATAAATATTTGTATAACAAACAAATTTGAAATTATTATGTAATAATAAAAATCGATAACTATCTTAATAATTAAAATTCACTTGAAAGTTCAGTGTGCTAATCTTTGCGAACAATACTAGTCTGGCGTTGTTTATATTTGTATTTTGGTTACATCGGTATCGTACGGTAGGACGATGAATCGTTCAACAGAAGGTATAATAGCGATACTGATGGTGAACTGGAAAGAACGCATAAAGTCACTTCTGGGTAGCTGTTCCATGTTGCCCAATAAGTTACTTTTCCTCTTCTTGCGAATTTAGATGTGGTGTCACAGCCTGTTAACGCATGCAAAGCTGGTAGAGTTTTTCATTTTTCACTTCCCAGTATTTTACCCATTCCATGCGATGTCCATAATGCGATAGGTTTTTCCTTACGCCCAAAGTAATCCACATATGACATTTTAATATAGGTAATTGAATATTGAATTACAAAAACTACTACATCGCTATTACATTTCTTACCAAAATCCTATTTTGTCCTTATGCAACACCATCAGCGGCATGTAGAAAGATTCTTCTTCTTGGCTGCAGGGTTATAGCCCCTGCAATGTAAACCCCGAATGATTTGAGGAGCATTGACTGAACATTTTCCTTTAGAGTAATTACGACAATTCTTCGATACGATACAGTTACAATCTGTGTAGCGAGTAAATTGAAAAATTCTTGTTTGTTTTTATCATTTTTCAGAAAATCAGCCTAATTTCTTGGTACTGTCTTTTCGACAGTTCGACTCTACGTTGAGTACCTTTTTCTCTTTTGGCCCGCACTGATCACTTGAGACTATCACGCTTGTAGAAATCAAATACTATGTCTATTCTTCTTAAAAAATGTTTCCGAAACTGGTTTGCGACGAAATTTATTATCTTTTGTGAAAGTAAAAATATGTCTAATGGGGCATCAATAGAAAAAATTAAATCTAATAAAATTATCTTTTTTTTTTATTTTGGACTTACGATTAATATTTAGTACCATAAAAGAGTGATTGATTAAAGAAGTCCATTTTTAGAATTAGACATTCACATTTTTTAACATTGCGCAAAATCTTTGCGTTTTAGAGAAAATATGTAATAACGAAAAAGTTATATCATAAAGAAAGCTTTAAAATAAAAAAGAAAAATTTAAATCAGTTAATCCGTTCAAAAGTTATAGTCTAAAAACTGGTTTTGGTAGCTATTATCTAATATGGCGACTTAAAACGGTTTCCGCCAATGTCTATAACGCTTAAAATTACTAATTTGTTATCATTAACAAGCGTACCAAGTTTCATACGTTTATCTATAAAATGTACAATTTTGTTAAAATAGTGACTTTTAGCTTCCGGACTATGAAGGTTACTGCCATGTTTGTAAAATTTTGTAACATTAAGGTGTTATGAACTGTCAAAAAAATGTAGGTTGTACTATTGAACAAGGAAAGAACGTCAAATCAAAGAAACTTTGCATCTTGAAAAAAATATTAAGAGTTTGATAAGATATCTGATAATATCCACACCTTCTAAACGCCATCATTCGTATGAAACCTGTAAATAAATGCAAAAATGTAGAATATCGTTTGAGTATTTTCTAACTTTGTTATATGACCTTTGTGAGAATTTAGGAATAGGGGAATCTGTAACGATACGGTTCTAAAGAATTTATGAACACAATGAACTTGTAATAGCGTTGACGCAAGATCGAGGCTTATATTCACGGACTTCTTGAATTTAAGACCTACGTAAGCAAGAAATTCCTTTGATAGGTGTCGTGTTTTGTTATCCTGTCGCGTTATTGCACACACGTGCGTAATGCGCGCAAAGAAAATTCAAGGATGGAATTAGATTCTGACGAAAGATTTGGCCCACGGGCCCTAAAGCTCCTCGGGAAAAGTTCTTAGACCGATAAATCGGCTTAATTTTAATAAAGCATTATAAATTACACTAAAACCTTTTCTAAAGTTTTATAAGTATGTATTTATTGTATGATACAAATCCCTTTAATACAAATATATACACATAGAAAAATATTCATCAGAACGTACATTTGTAAAATAACACCGGAGTGACGAATTCAAACTCTCAAAATAAGTAGCTATAGTTCGTGTCTTATAAAAAAATATCTATCAATCATCTAAACGCACCAGTATTTTTGAAGAAGACTATATTCAAATAATATTCTTTTCGAAAATTATTAAATATTTATGTATCATTCTATTTAATTAAATTTAGCTCATTGTACAATCAAATTTGTTTTCTTGAACTTGATAATGATTGACAGACAATTTCTGTATGGCACGGACTATAATGCTTCCTTTAAATATATATAATAATACTTAATTCTTTGTATATTAAAGAAATAGTTTCGCGTATACATAATATCGACGCAGTTTTGGCAGAACGTCTTAAACCATAATAAGTCCATTTTACAGGAGCGCGTATTTTGTGTTGTAGCGTAGCTATAAGCAGATATGTTTTATGAAAATACAAATCGATTTTTTTGATGGAAAAAATCGAAATATTGTTACCAGATTTTAACAGACTATGTCTTTGCCTTAGATGCATAAGATATTAATATTTATATGTGGTCATATTTGCAATAATAAAATCTATCGTAATCAAAATAAAAAATTGGGTTCACTGTTTTAAAAAGTTCATGAAGGTTTACTACAAGAATACTAATAGAAGTAAAAATTTGAAATTAACATTAAAATATGTGTTGCTGAAAATCACGTACGATTAGTTCCAATTATTGATTATCTTGAAATGATTACAGTTTATTTGTTTATTTATTTTTATTTCAATGAAAATTATTTTACGAAATTTAAATAAATATTGGTCATCATCGTTTCCTTCGATATTTAATAAAACATTTATGTATTGACGCACGTGGATGCCAAGCCTGTCTTTTGTAAATTCTCAACCCTGCACGTGCTTAAATTAGTAATGTGTTCGTATTTATACTATGAAGAACTTCCAAAAAATTTACAATAATTTACTTAAAGCTCAAAATTAAATGATATAAACTGTACATTTTATTTATTTATAAGCGACGTAAACTACCCTTATTTATTTATTTATTTACCAATTTATTCTATATTGTTTACAACAAATTACTATACGTTATCCACGATAGGTTCCAATTCACGCCATCAATAAAACTTCGTATTTTTACAGTACTAATAGATTGTAGTCTTTCTTTGCCACGTCATATGTGTGCAGATCATCGGTAGAATATGACATGTTCAAAACTTTAAACTGATTGTTACAAATATGCAATTTAGTAACTTTTTATGCATGACGGATATTGGAACTTATCGTGAATAACATATAATAATTCGTTGTTGATACCTATTATAGAAATAAAAAGTTCTGACGGCTGAGTTTGAAAGCTTGCATTTCAAAAAACGGATTTCACTCAAACAAACTGCATGCTAAAGATACTTTATTCCTACATAAGTATGCGTAGTTTCATAATTTTACAAAAAGGCGTTAAGTTACTACAGCAATATATGTTTAAAAAAACGTGATTTTTACTCGTATTTTAAAAACGTTTGGATTAATAATTCGATTATTCAAAAACTATTATATTAAATGGAAAGCAAAGATATTTATGTAAATGAGAGGCAGAACCTATTATGATAGTTTAGTGCAATTTTTGTATAATAAAAAAGTATTCGGCCTCTTCAATTTGCTCATTTAACGAGATTTTAAAAAAATTCTCGCGTACACGTGGGTGGACAAAGAAGGTAAATTACCAAATAAAATAGTTAATAAAAATATTAATGTTTAAAGGCTTCCTAAATTATAACATATTGATAAACAATGTACGGTAAGCGAGTGCTATATCGCGCCTACCATTACTACAAAGCGATATTATGAATAATGTAAGGAAATAATGGAAATTATGTGATTAATTCTTTCTTTTGCACTATATACGTAAAAAACGTATTCGCAAAACGTATGAAAGACATATACGACTTAAGTTTTGGTGTAATATTGTTAATCATCGGAAAGATACTTATAGTTGTATTTAGGAATACACATGTTAGCCGTTTACTATGTAGAATGACGAAATAGTGGATGAATACCTAGTAAAAAATTTATACAATTTATCTCCACCATTTGTAAGATATAAGCTTTCAAACTCATCTGTCTGAACATTTTACTAGGACTGTTCTTAAAGTATAGCAATACACAATATACAATAATACATACTACACAATATGTAATAAGAATTACCTTCATTTAATAAATATTGTTTGTTGTAGGTAATACAAAATGGTATGGTTATGTAACTATGTATTATGTTAGATAATGTAAATCATCTTCAAGTTATATGGAATATCTGTGGTACGAGTAAATTCTATACATATCGACGTAGTTTTTCCAGAAGGGCGTAACCCACAAAAGGTAAATTTTACGGGAGAGCACATTTTGTGTCGTCGCGTAGCTATAAGAGGATACGTTTCGCGGAAATACAAATCGATTTTTCCGGTGGAAAAAATCGGAATATTGTTACTAGATTTTAATAAATGATGCCTTTGCTTTAGATGCATAAGGTAGTCAGAATAACTCATTTTCACAAAAAGTGTAGGTTATGCCCTTTTGGCAAAACGCCATCGAATTATGTATATATTTTGAGATAACTAAGAATACTTTTACATATTACTATTACTATAAATATTTTAATACGTATATTATTTCGAAAGAAATCGGTAAAAAATCTAAGCGTTGAATTATTGGGTCAACGTCGCTGACTAAATAGTTTTTTTTTTTTTACAAAGATCTGTTAGTTTCTACGATATTTATTTTCTGCCTCCATGATTGCCCGCATCAAACAGACAAACATTAAATAAACGGTTTTGTTTTGTTCGTTTAGCTTAATAAAAGTTGCTCCAAGAAATACTTTTCACAAGAGCCTGTTGTTTTAAATAGATGAACATACGAGTTTCGAATAACTATATTTATTTTTGTTTTTGTGCCGTAATACGGTTCTTTGTAAATTTCTTTGTTTTGTAATAAAAGCGCGATCAAAGCCTTCAAAGTTACAAATGGTATTTAATTTAATTCAAACGCACGTTCAGCCCTTTGATATTATGGAATAGTAGTATGTATTTGAAAACAAACAAGAATTTTCGAATAAAATATTTTAGCAATTATACAAGGAAAATTTTAGATAAATTTTAACTACTAAAAGGTTTACATTTTCTAAATTGAAACACTGCTAGATATTTTAATAATTTAGCGAAATAACTGTTATCAATATAAGAGACTTGTTTATACATACGTATACTACATTGAAGATGGTATGTTTGCGCACGTATGTAATACCTATTATAGCGTTTCGTATAATTTCTTCAACATGTTTGAGTTTTTCTTCATCACTGAATAAAATGTTCACGTTTACAATTCGCAACGATTATATTATCTACACAGCCTTTCAACAGTTTTGAACCCCCTATGTATCTCTAAACTTACTTCCACGAACGATCCGAATCATTCCAATCAAACTCGTCGTGATAGAAAAAGAAGTCTTTTCGAAATTTTTTATCATTTCGTTTGCTTAATTCTTCCGAAATAGTCGATTCACAAATTTTTAATTTTGATGTGATTTTCGAAATTGCGATTTTTCGCTCGAAATCTATTGAAGTCATCATTGTTTGATCGATATTTACTGTAAGGCTCCTCGCACATACGACCACTTGTGGTCGCTTCACGATGTGGATTACATTTTACATGCACTTTAACGTGGCGGCCACCGACCGATACGAACGCCGTGTGTGCGACGAGACCATTTAAAATACATATACAGTAGAACCTCGTTTATCCGGCCTTCGATCAACCGAGCCTCCGCGTTATCCGAGGCAACGGACTTACCCGAGCACTCCGCATTAATTGAGGTGTATGCTCGGATAATACGGAAAAACTCGGATAAAACGGATGAAGCCGCTATGCCGATGCAGTACGCGCGTAGAATTTTGCGATCTCTACTTTGTTTTTCATGCATACGTATGTACACGCATGAACTTGTTATAACACGGTTTGTGCGTTCTTTGACTGCGAGCTAAAAATTAACAGTTGGTCTTCAACAATCAATGGATGAACATTGCCATGTCACAAAAGAGGAAAAAAGTCGTAGTGAGTGTTGAGAAGAAGTTGATCGCAGATGATATAGAAGACAACGAAACGAAGGAAACTCCACAAGTCAGCCACGAAGAAGGATTGAATGCGCTTGAAATAGCGCTTGCATATATCGAGGAACAGCCGGAAAGTAATGCAAGTGACCTTTTACTGATGAAACGATGGCGAGATATTGCAGCAAAAAAACGAATTAGCAGTTTAAAACAGTGCTCTATTACGAACTTTCTCAAGCCACGTTAGCCCAAAGATTAAATTAAATTTAAATAAAATATATAATATAATTTAAGTTCGTTCTATTTTTATTTTGATATACTTTATACTTTACTTATATACTTTTATTTTGTTCTACCATTTTAAATAAATGAGAAAATAATTAAGATTTTCGAATTTTCTATTTCTTCCGTGTTATCCGAGTTTTCGCTTATCCGAGGTACCCCTTCCCACATTACCTCGGATAAACGAGGTTCTACTGTAAAATACAATCCGCAGCATGAAGCGGCCACCGGTGGCGACCTTAAGTAGCCGTGTGTGCAAGAAGCCTAAATGGTTGACCAGAGTGCGAAGCATCTTTGTTATCCATTTCATCTAATTAATTGTTTTAAACAATATCCTCTTCATACACAGCACATATTTTATTTCGAATTTCTTTAACGAAAATAAAGTAGGTATCATGCACCGAAAAGCACGTCATCTTTCTTCATTTTTAAGTCACGAGAAATGTTCTATAATCACGATTACTATTGTCACTTTTTTTTTTAATTTAATGGATGCGATTGAACCAATTCGCCAATTTCAACGTAAGACGTCACTATGTCCATGGTTGTAACGTAGTTCGAACCATGACCATGTGGGTACTATAAAATAGCGACAAGCTCTCTAAGCGACCACGGCTTTATTGTCGCTAAATATACGTTGAACTGTCACTTTTCAAAACAAATACGTACTGAACTAAATACTAAAAAATCCACTCGGACTTTCCCGATAATCTAACTTGCTAACTACAATAATCATTTTAATAAATATTTTCTCTTGATCGCGTTATTGAAATTCGATTTTCCCACTTTTAGCGTTTCGATTAATCTACATCGAGGATTTGTTTCTTTTTAATCTAGTACGTACTGCTTAGAAATAAACATTAATTTGTTGACGAATTCCGCAAAACGGTTACCTACATTTGCAAATTACTAAATTTTTGCGCGTTTACCATATTTCATTAATTTTTAATATTGGAAGGAGGAAATTAGACTCCGGAAGTTAAAGAGGAGCCTGTTCCTTCTTAATTATAAAGTTACTTTGATATGATTATTAACAACTGTCGCATTTATAAATATAATAAAGGTTAAATGTTAATATCGACGGAGTTTCCGGCAATTATAGAATAATTAATTTAAATCAAATTCGCAATTCTATTTATTTCAAACAAAACGTTCAAGTAGTGAAAACCCTTATAGTTGACAACTTTGTAGTTTCAAGTATACAAAGTTCGAAATCTATTTTGACATCGTCGTATTTCGAGAGCAGAGAATTGAGAAAAAAGTCGCATAATTAGCAGTTTAGTTTTAGAGTGTCGGAACAATAAACTTAACTGCCAGAAGTTTCAAAGTTACTTTACAACCTTATTGCTGATTTAAATTTCATTTAATATGCGCAATTTTTGTTTGCAAAGTAACGTTTATTATTCGTTCCGAACAATAACGTTTTAAATTTTAATTACAGTTTGTAAATTTTTTAGATTTTGTTTGAAAATATTCGCGTCACTATCTTATGTTGCGGGTTCGTTTCCACACCACCTACTGAGGTAGAACCATTGGCGCGTTTTTTTTTTACAGCGGTATCCCCTTTAGGCCTAATCCACTATTTCTATCGATTACTAGAATATTATTGTCGCAATATGAACAGTAATTAGCACATTAGAATAGCAAAAATTTCGTTCAACAATTGTTGTTTTATTCTTCTCAAGAAACAATTAGTAATGTTAATTTAATTATAACCTAGAAAAGGAAGTTCATGATGAAATAAACCGTTGAAGTTCCTTATAGAAATTATTTTGAAATATACGCGTATTTATCTTTGTAAATCGAAAAAACACTAGATATTAATTATTTCTCATCTTAATGCTTTTTCGCAGGGCAATACCGAATTAGGTTTCATCTATTGCAAGGATACTTAAACGTAACTGTTCATTTTTTGAGTTTAAAAAGAATTCCTGTAAAATTTTATATTTCAACCTAGTGCAGACAGTTCTCTGAAAAAGCGAATCGATTAATTAAAACAAATTATCCAAAACGTTCGTTATTCCAAATATTCGAATAAACATCCAGAATTGCAACGATAAAGCATTAATTAACGATGCAGTTTTAGAACAATCGTCGGCTAGCAGTTATTAGCAGGAAGAATCACGTACGCAGAGAGTTAACTTCTTCAGTACTGAGTTTATTTGTTCATGTTGAATGCTCGAAGGCGCATCGATAGGGATGATCAACCAAGTAGAAAATTGACAGTCATACAGAATTCGCCCTTGTCGAAATGACCGTACAAACGACATACGTGTCTTATGCAAAAATCGAGAGATTCAAAAGCGACTCGGAAATATTTTATTATTTAAATACTCTAATTGTAAGATTATTAAATTAAATTCTTCAAAAAATATATTTGGAATTTGATTATAAAAAGATGAGCACTTGAAAATGATAAATTTAAGTACCTACCTCATAAAATATTGTACGTTTAAACCGGTTACGAGGCATAAAACTCGCATTTCCTCTTTTAAATGATTACAGGCCTTATTTAAAATGATCTAGTACCGTAAAAATGGTTTTTAATAAAAGGCAACTTTCTACAATTTATCATAAATGATTAATTTTTAAAGTAGTCTAGCTTTTATTAACACTTTTCAAATTGACCCTCTACATGATCATGAAATAACGCCTAAGTATACATAGATAATCTTAATAATAGTACTACATTTAGAATATTATATAAAATATCGAAGTCGCAAGTAAACGTTTTCTATTTCTAGCAAACAGTTAATCCAAGTATGGTCCATATTTTTAGTAAAGGTAAGATTTATTTAGCTTTCAATTAATTAAAATAATTGCAAAGTCCAAGCAATATTTCACCCTTTGACCAAATATTTTGGTTTTCTTTCAAGTCTTCTATTTCACCCACCTATTTATTGAAACAAGTTTGAAGTAATTTTTCCTTTTTATGATGGTAGACAGTCCATACAAGTATAGTCGATATTTGCAAAAAAGGAAAGATTTACTTAATTCCTCCAATTAATTAAACTCAGCGGACGGTCTTAAGTAAACCTCACCCTTTGACAAAATATTTTGCTTTTTTTTCAAGTCTTCTATTTGGTCCATCCATTTATTGGAACAAGTCACAAGTAACTTTTTCTTTTTCTATCAAATAGTCCACCCAAGTATGGTCGATATTTGCAGAAAAAGATAAACTTAATTACTTAAAAATAATTGTCCACTGCAGCTAAGCCTCACCCTTTGGCAAAATCTGTTGATTTCCATTCAAGTTTTATACAACATTTATTGAAAAAAGTTTAAAACAATATTAATAAAAATGATGCTGGGATGCCTCGGGGTTGCAAAGCCCGTGCCCTTGAAGAGGGTTCCCTGAGGTAGTGATTATGTTGCAGATGTGTATTATTCGGATATATCATTGTGATGCTACAACGTCTTATGGTTGACCATATTTTTTATCGTAATAGGTTACTAATGTACAGACTAAACTACTAGACACATAAAATGTTACAATTACATAATCTGCGAAAACACAGAAGTGCTATTGATAGTTGTATAACGAAAGAGGAGTACTTGTTTGTTGATTAATGTAATAAATAATCGAAGCCACAATTCAATTTTTTCTTTTTCTGTGAAACAGTTGACCCAAGTATGGTCGATATTTGCAGAAATGGATAAACTTAATTACAGGGTAAATTGATTAAAAATAATTGTCCACTGCAACTAAGCCTCGCCCTTTGGCAAAATCTTTTGATTTCCATTCAAGTCTTCTATTTGGCCAATCCATTTATTAAAAAAGTTCGACAATATTAATAAAAAAGATGCTGAGATACTTCGGGGTTGCAAAGCCTCGTACCCTTGAAGAGGGTTCTCCGAGGCAGTGATTCTGTTACAGATGTGTATATTCGGATATATCGTTGTGGGTTAATACATACTTAATTATAAAACTTAAATTGATAAATATTTATTACATAAACATGGTATTGGCGTTATCAAGTAGCGTGTTGACTTAAGTGTGACTTATAGTTGCATGGCGAAAGGAATATTTGTGTGCTGATTAATGTAATAAATGTTGGAAGTTGGAAGTAATTTTTTCTCTTTCTGGCAGACAGTTCGTCTAAGTATGGTCGACAGTTGTACAAAAGATATGGTTTACTTACCACTGACAATTAATTAATACAATTGATCAGTTATAAGTCACCCACACCCTTTGGCAAAATATTTTGGTTTTTATTCAAGTTTTTTATTTGGTCTGTTTATTTATTGGAAAAAATTTAATATAATACGAAGTATAATTATTACCCCGTGTGTAGTCTTAGTGATTATAAATAGTTTGTTTTGAAATTATACGTTTGATTCAGTAATTACTACTAAATTACAGAATCATTTACAATAAATTACAAAAAACTCACATATTTTAATCTAATTTCTAATTAATTTATAAACTGGTGGTTAGATAGTAATATATTTAGAGTTTTGTTGTAATCTTGCAGTTTAATAATTCAAGTGTGGCTTATACATATTTGCGGAAAATATGATGGACATGCAGGTTTCATTAATTAAATATAATTAAATTCCACCGTCTTTTCGCAAACTGCTTTTTATTTGATTTTTCTGCAACGGGAACGTTTTTAATGAATGTATATAGCGATATATATTGCTTAGCCAATGGTGAGAAATGACAATTTTTTATTATACAGTTGCATTATTATTGAACATTATACTTTCATATACTATATTAAAAAACAATTTTACATATTCACGATTAATGAATACAACAATAGTTCTCCTTTGGGATGATATGAGAATAACGTTAATTTATTTAGTTATTTCCAATATCAACTCAGAAGATCATTAAGGGTTTTGTTTTTAAATTATATGTACGATTAGATAATTACAAGTAAATTAAAGAACTACATATTATTTTAATCTTTTTAAATTAAAAAAAAACAATTCTGCAATCTAAATAATTTATAAATTATATACAGGATATATCTGTAATGAGTATACAATATAATACCATGTATTTTTGAAATTAAAATAAAACGATTTAACATAATTTACCTATGTATATATAAAAGCTTACGGTTTCAGAGTTATAGCCTATTAAATGCTATTTTTGAAATTTCTTTTTTCTAAATTAAATCGCAAAGGGTTGATTATAGGAAGTTGAAATTTGGAACGTAGATATTTTTCATTGCGGGTTATTCTCACAGGGTAGTAAAAATCTGTTTCTTTGAATAATAAGGGGGTAAGGAGTTAGAAACTTCTGAAAAAGTTTTTAACCAGCAGAAAAATAACAAAAGGGATTCATCCGTATTAAAGCCCATTAAAAAAACAGAACTTTTTGCTCTTTTAATACATTTTGATATTTCTATTAGTTTTAATAGAAAAAAATAAAATGTAAATTTATCACTTAACGCGACGTCTAATTAATTAACTTTACAAATTGGTTCGATATATTTTCGGTCATATGTAAAAAACACACTAATGGTAACGTATTAGTTGTTAATTGTTAGGTTTTTAAGTTATTAATTAAATAAAACAGGAACAATAATTTAATTTAAAAAATACTGTAAGACCCATTTCGCACGTAGCCGGCTGTCGGATAAAAGGCGGCGTCTAAACGATAGCAGGCTGCACGCTACGCTTTCCGCTGCGAAGAGCCGAGTAGGTGTGAAAGCATAGGGAATCAGCTTGCTATCGTTTAGATGCCGCCTCTTATCCGGCAGCCGGCTATATGTGAAATGATTTTAACGAAATACTTACAAATACCAGAATAATATAGCAACAAAATTATTTTAGCTTTTGTTCAAAACCTTTTTCGATACGTTTTATTCAGTTTATACAATCTTCAGTCAAGGTATTTATTACAATTCGTTTTTACATGTTACTGAAAGTCAACCTGCTGTTTAGAGTGATATTTTATTATTTTCTATTCAAATTAAAAGAGATACCAAAAATGTATTCAGAGACAAAAATGTTCTGCTTTTTAATGGGCTTTAATATGGATTATTTCATTTTGTTATTTTCCCCTTGGTTAAAAACTTTTTGAAAATTATCTATAAAAACTGCCATTCTTGTGCAAAAAAGAACAAATTTTTACTACCTTGTGAGGATAATTCATAATGAGAAATATCTACGTTCCAAATTTCAACTTTCTATCATCTACAGTTTTCGTTTAATTTAGAAAAAAGATATTTCAACATTGACCTTTAAGAGAATATAACTGCGAAATCGTAAACTTTTGTATATACATAGGTAAATTATGTTAAATCATTCTATTTTGGTGGCAAAAATATGTGGTATCATTTTGTATATTCATTACAGCTACACCCTGTATAACTAAATGATTAATGACTACTGAGTTTTTTTTTTGTAATCAGACAGTTCGGCGATCCACATGTGGCTGATATTTGTGAAAAACGTTGAATGATTTATGAATCCGATTAATTAAAAACAATCGAATTAGTAAATCTTTCAATTTTTCGAAAATTGTGTTTCGTTCGATTGTAGTGCAACGACATCTATTTGACCGAGCAGCGTATAACGATAGAATGCTAATAATAAGCCAGTCTTTAGACGATTTAATTGATTTGAATTGATTTTATTTAATAGAATTGTTGCTCAACACCTTTTTTGTCGTAGTAGTTTATTGCAGCATAGATTAAATTATTAAACAAAATTCTCTATATTCGTAATCATCAAATACACAAATCTTTAGTGTGATAATGGGAAATAACATTAATTAAATAACTACATATAACTATTTCTCGTTTAAACTCGAGGACCATAATATATACTGCTTTTCCAGAAAAACAAAAAGAAATGAAACATCTACCATCTACGCGTTTTTATTGAAATTTTTACCAACGACTTACGTTGGTAATACATGCAAACGATTAAAATTTCGAAGCAAAAGAACATAAAACGAACAAGTTATTCAATAATGAGTAACTCCGCCGTTGTTTGTAAGAGAACATTGTGTGGGATTATTATTGGAAAACGTTTGCAACAAGCTCCGCAAAATTTACGGGATTTTAAGCTTCGATTTCAAAAAGCATATGAAACAAGATATACCTCAGGCTGATATTGATCATCTTATTGAAATTACACCACGACGAGTAAATGACTGCAAAATAACTACGGCGGAGCTACTCATTAAGTATCGAATAACTTGTTCTTTTGTTTCGAAATTTTAATCATTTGTATGTATTAACAATTAAGTCGTTGGTAAAAATTTCAATAAAAACGCAGCGTATAATAGATGTTTTTTTTAGGTGTTGGGAGATTTAAATTTATTTCCCTCGACCTGTAAAATGTATGTATTGACCTTGATACTGAAATAACTATTTATAATAATTATAAAGAAATGATTTATAAATTATTTTGTCCACTTACACCATTTGATCAGAGTAAAAATTACTTTACACATTTATAATATGAAAGTTAACTATAAATCGTATCTCTTATTAAAAAATTGTTATTCATAAATTGAAATCATCGATAACAAACTAAAGTAAAAGTTATTTCTATTAATTGAATTATGTATATCTAATTATTTCACAATTGACACCAATTTAATGTTGTTCGTTTAATGTAATGTTGTTAAGTTTAAAATTATACATACAATAAAATAGGGATACAATTATTTGGCCGATTAATATATTTCTTTTAAAATTGTGGTAATTGGCCAGTAATAAACTTGGAACAATTAATAAACACCATACCTGTTAAACTCCAACCCTGTTTAGAGTTATCTTCAAGTGGTAAAATTAAAAAAAAAAAGATATTTTATGAAGATAACTCTAAATAAGGTTGAAATATATGGTGTTTATTAATTGTTCCAAGTTTATTATTGGCCTATTACCACAATTTTAAAAGAATTAAAATTATACATACATATTTATTTTTAAATCATTCAAATAGGTTTAATAAACAATACTACTATCTATATCTATTTATTTATATTCTATTTACAGTAAATACATACTTTAAAATAGCTTTAGCGATAACAAACTTCTGCTTAAACTGAAAAAGGAGTAATAATCTAGTTATCCAAACAAATTATGAACGAGAGCGCGGACATTTCTTTCCGTCTAAATTGTACGTACATATAAATACTATATCGTATAACGAGTACCGAGAAGGGGATATTTCACACGAGTGTGAAATATCTTTTCAGCACAAGTTGTACATTATACACTGTTCCGACGACCACAATATATAACATGTCTTCGTGATTAAAAAATGATTTTGTCGGTAGATATCAACAAAAGCGTCTAAAATCATTTCGCACAGGTTAAAAGGCTTTTGGTTGACTAATCGAACTTCATTGCCACATTTTAGCTCATTGTTTGCAATGACCAACTTTCAGTAATAATTGTAGATGTGTTAATTTAAACATTTTTTTATAGTAGTCGTCGAAAAAAATTGCTTGGATATTTCGGGGTTGCAAAGCCCGTGCCCTATAAGAGGGCTCCCTGAGGGAACAATAACAATATAGAAACAAATTGTTCTGGTAATTCTTGAATACATTAATAATAATAAATTGTTGTATCGTGTACGGTTAACAGAACTGAATTCAAAATCAGCGCTATTTGAACGGCGTTAAATCAAAAATATAGTGTATAAAAATAGATTTGCTTTAGTTTTCTACATGTTATTTCGAAATCATGTAAAAAAAGTTTGTATAAAACAAAAATTAGGTATAGTTACAGCAGGGAGTACCGCATAGATTATTAATAAATAACGTATGACAACCTTTCTTCGTATTCGATGATCGTCAATAAAAGCTTTTTGAAAAACCCAAGCTAAAGTATGTATTTTTAACAGCACACGTTTAGGGATGTATCAAACAAAAATAGTTTAACGTCTCATTCATACGGCAGCCTGTTTTCTTGTTCGATAGTCGTTCATAAAACTTTTATAAAGGATGTAGTCGAGATATTTTTCAATAGAATACCCTCGATAACGTCCAACTATAAAAGCAAAGGAATTTTTGGTGCCACATAGTTTGTATTGTATTATATAGGGGAAACATGGACAAAATGAAATATACGGGTAAAATGAAACACTAACTATATCTCGTAAACGGCGCACGTTTGATAGACGGAAAAAACTACAACACCTGATCCTAATGTTGTGTTGCAACCTGCGTACGTGGTAAACACCCAATGGCAGTGGTTCGAGTGAAAAGTGTATCGTGATATTTTCGCTTGCAATTAAACTTGCGGATTTCATTACATCTAACGCGTTTGGGTAAGTTTACCTGAAAATGTTATTGTAATTTTATGTTAATTAGTTGAAGTGTTGTATCAGTGTACGATAATAATGATTTTCCGCATTGTTTCATTATTATTACAGCGGTGTGTAGGTTATAAATAAAACAGTGTACGTTAGACAAAACGACATATAGCTTGAGTGGACAAAATAACATACTGAGCCATTTTGTCCATATACTCATCCGAAGACTAGGTATAGCGGTTTTAAGTAGCTTTTCTTTACGCAGGTATTGCTTTAACCATGCCACGAAACTACAAGAGGACCACCAAGCGACAATCCTGGGACCAAGAACATACGAAAAGGACTATAGAAGCGGTTAAAGAAAAGAAACTGGGATGGCTACTCGCATCTAAAACCTTTAGTGATCCCCAAGCTACATTACGAAGACACGCATTAAATTTAAATAAAACATTGAATCCCAACACCAAAGGTTTAGGTAGATTTAGAGTGACATTTCCTCTAGAAGTAGAAAGGCAACTGGTTGAACACTTAAAATTATTAGAAACGCGTTTATTTTTTTTAACCTGTGCTGATGTGCGACGGCTGGCCTATAGACTTGTACAAAGTAATGGCTTCGCGCATAACTTTAATAAG
The DNA here is from genome assembly GCA_036326145.1 of Rhagophthalmus giganteus. Taxonomy (NCBI): domain Eukaryota; kingdom Metazoa; phylum Arthropoda; class Insecta; order Coleoptera; family Rhagophthalmidae; genus Rhagophthalmus; species Rhagophthalmus giganteus. The sequence goes on along the minus strand of JARFJA010000075.1, from coordinate 4,615,490 downwards.
GAAAAACGATGTGCCGGACAAGAATGGTTATCTGATTTTCTTCAGAAACACCCAGATATATCACTGCGTAAACCGGAGCCAACCTCTGTAGCCAGAGCTTAGGCCTTTAACAGGCCACAAATTGAGAAGTTTTTTAATACTTATCAAGAAGTGTTAGATAAGTATAAAATTCCTTCAACTAGGATCTTCAATGTTGATGAGTCAGACCTATCGACTGTGCAAAGACCACAAAAATTACTCACTACAACAAATCAAAGAAAACCAAGATATTCGTTTGAGAACTGTGCACGTAAAATATACATAGTATGTCATTTTGTCCATAAGGAATGAACAAAACGAATTATCGTTGATCTTTAAAAAAAAATATTATAACTTCGTTCCTTTTTTAGCTTATTAAGAAAATGTATTATTTTCGTTTATAATAAATACATATTAAAGAATAGTTATTGTGATTTTTGAGTTCTTAATTTTCTTGATTAACAAATAAAGTTGAAAAAACAAAACCCTATTTCATTTTGTCCATGTTTCACCTAAGTCTTAACCATATGTACTTGACATTACCAAGTTGCACGTATTTTATGCTTCATCCGTATCACAGCCTGTTTTCTTGTTCGATGATCGTGCATAAAAACTTTTATAGACGCCCGAAATCAATGTAGTTTTCAATAGAATACACTTACAGATGTGTCTGATAAAATCATAAAGATTTTGTTTATGATACTAAACTTTTTATTATATTACCTAGGTTTTAACTATTTATACTTGGTAATTGGGCTTATTTTAATGTCTCAATCGTATCGTAGCTTTTTTTATTATTCTGTGTTCATTCGTAAAGGTTGTAAAGGAGTCCAATATAGCTTTACTAGAATGTATATTGCAACCTCAACTCCTTAAAGTTTTTATGGAAAATTTTGTATTGCCGATGATGTTGTAAGTACACCCTTTCTTCTAGTTTATAAATATTCAACTATCTTTAAGACTGTTCCTACCCTTTTTAGGTATATGGCAAAATCAATGTGAAAATTTATAAATAATAACTTATAGTTTTTTTAGTTTTTATAGAGGAAATGCGGAATTTGAAAAAATAGCAGTCTCGCAGCTACAGTTTTTTGTAAGTAAAATTATGCCGCGAGTCCCATTAAAATATTTTGTTATTAAAGCGCGATATATTGCATAAACTATTGCATTTTGAAATGCATTTGATTCAAGCTATCCTTGTCTTCGGTTAGAATTGTAGAGTGAAACAGAATTCGTGCTGCCGTAAAACATTTCTTTCGTTGTTCAGGAGTTGTGACTTATTTTTACAGTAAATTTGAACTATGTAAACAACTGCAGTGGTTATAATTTAATTATTAATAATGTATATAGATAAAATCCATAATATCGATGGCGTTTTGGCAAAACAGTGTGATATTTTTAAATAATATGTGGATTCAGTAGGTATTTAAAGAAATTATTTTACAATTTAAAAAAATTTTAATGCTTCAAAACGTTTTTTGGTCATCATAAATTATGGTAGGTAGGTAGTACCTATAACGTTTGGTTTGTGCACTTTAGTCCACATTTATGCACGCCGTCGGTCGTAGGACGGCACGAAATCGTAAAATTCTAATAGGAAAGGTAGCAATGGGTCCATTTATGCATCAACGTCGCAGCAGCAAACGTTGGTGTCGTCAGTGCATAAATGGACCCATTGCAATCTGTGCATTTAGAGTTTTTATGACTTCGTGCCGTCCTGCGACCGACTGCACCGACGGCATGCATAAATGTGAACTTAGGTATCGCAAGCCTTTGAAGTTTAAAAGTGAAGGTGCCTACTTCTTTTCCAATTATGTAGGTAGGTAGGTAGGTACTTAGCGAATAAGTACCACAAATTAAAAAAATACGTCATTTTAGACCGAATAGGTTTGTTTTAAATAACAAAAGTTTAAATCCTCTTCTTATATTATCATAAAGTTCTGGAAAAAATTCGTTAACCAGTCTTTAGGTAAGTAAAAGATGTTGGATTTTTGTAAAATAAATAAAATCCGATAATAAAAAGGGAAGTTATATTCGTTTTTACTTTTGGAAAAACTAACTAATTTCATATTTCTACCATTCCTCTAAGGGTAAGACTACAAGATATTAAAAAAACTACTTAGTTGCAAATTAGTGTTCATTTGTGTTCAGATAAGAATAAGAATATTGATGTCTTTGGATAATTTTTCAGAATTAAAAAAATATTTCTATAATAAAAGTAAATTTAATTAAACATTTTTAAAAAAATTAAATTATTTCAGTAGGGTAAATAATAAAAATCTAATTTAAATTTAAGTTTGCATACAAAACTAAATCCTTGTAAAATGTGAATACGAATAAAAAATCACTACAAGTTAGCCGAAGTAGGTAAATAGACAAGCAGCATATTTATGACTACCCTAAATAATCATCTTTGGGAGACAATTCCGCCTGCTGCGAAGACAAAGTTATAACTGCCTGTTTAGCAAATGCCATATCTACCAACGTTTAGAAAATTCATCCGTATAGAGTGGTTTGTAAAGTTAGAAAAAAATTAAAATTCGAAAGTTTACCGTTAATTTTTGGAAGGATCAGCCTTAAGAATAGAAAAGAGGCATTTTACTACATTAAAGTAATAACATAAGTATTAATTACTAATTTAAGTACTAGTGTTGTCATGTAGTCAAGATATTGGCAACAGAATGTATTTCTCTAAAAAATTTTAAATGATTTAGTGCTACTGTATTTTAATTGTAGAGGTTTGTAATAATTTCTATATCGTAGTAGTTACACATTTTTAAAAACTCTTCTATATCGCTACCTTTTTTCCTATTAAATCGTATTTATTGTTCATAAAAACTGTGAGTGGTCCAGGGAAATATTATAATATATCCTTAACTCGTCAGTTATAATCGAATTCTACGTATTTGCAGTATTTATTTTTTTTTTACTTGATGAAGATTTAAGGATCTGGATTACATTAAAGCCCAATTTCATAAAGGGAAGTACTTATACCTATTTTAATCGTCGCGTCGGTTTAATAATTATTCTATTGTAATAAAAAATTAATCGGTTAAAACGAAAATTAATTTGAATCCGTATTATAATTTATTTGAATTTTGTATTTTAACTTTTTTTTTATTATTCTTTGAAGTTCCAGAAATAATTGTACTATGGGTATCCATTTTTATTTAACAGACTGAAGGAACCCTCGATTATTGATGGACAGTTTTGTACCATCCGCGGTTACCGCGTCACCCAATTCCGCGGATAATCGAGAGTTTACTGTACAGTAGCGCTGTCCACCTTTTCTTAGTCCGCGGGCTATTTTTTCTTTTGAAATCATTTCTAGGGACAAAGAAGGGTGGATCATCAAAAAGTCAATTAATGTCACCGTCAAAAATATATTGTTTCGTGGGCCGCTAGTTGGACAGCGCTGCTGTACAACATAAATTATAATAAATTAAACTCGACATTATTAACTGAAAGCCCTTTCTTATTATGAAACTCGACGATAATATCCAGGTTCTGTCGGAGGGAGAATATGGGGTGTTCTTTAAGGTAAATAAACGCAAAATAGCTAATTCGAGTAATTAGTCATGTTATTAATGTTAGAGTGAATACGGTAACGAAGTAATAATTGTCGCAAGTTAGTTAAGAGCGCATGTTATATTTCGTTTGCCCAGTTTCAGGAAATTGATTTCTGCGGGCGTGTCGAATAGGCATTCCTTTTAGAACTACGCGTAATACAAATTTGACGGGATACATGTCAAAAACTAGAACGAATCGCATAAATTTTCATTTATTCATAAACCGGTTTTGTAACTTTTTTCGTTCGTAAAATTTAAATGAATACATTATTTTATATAAAGGTAGGAGCTAAAGCTTTTTGAAATAAAATGAAGAGAGTTGTTTGAGTTTAAACATAATTCTAGATATGATTGTGATGATGAAGTGACATAGAAAGAAGGGCTTTTAGATGCTGAAAGAGCTATTGTACCAACCCTAACAACATGTGCATATTTACTTTATCCCTGAATTGAAAATTTACTTCATGAGTTTTATAATGTTGGCTGCTCCAGTAAACTTTTCTTTTATAGACGAGGTTTAATCCGTTTTCGGAAATTGATTCAAATTTACAGTAGGTACGTACTTACTTTTATTATGGGATACGTGCATTTATTATTTTAAATAAAAGTTAGGTCACGAAATTAACGTCTAACGTTGATGAGAAAAAAACTAGGCGTTTAATTTTTTTAGTTGTCACAATATGGAGCTCATCATTACCGAATATAGTCTATCCATCTGTATTGGATGGTTTTCGGATTAAAATATTTATCTGCTAATGTGGCTTAAATCGATTCATTTTCTTTACCTGTAAATTGTTAACCGAAAACTGACCAATATAAACCAGTGGTATCAAAACATTTTAATAAAAGCATTTTGTAATTCGGAAGGTTCAAGTCAATCAAACAAAATATATAACTAAATAATTTATATATATATATATAGTTTATTAATAGTTTTGTTAATTAAAAAAGATCCGAGAAAGAAAAAGATTCGGTATCGAATGTTCATGTAGCATGTCAAACAACTCCTATTTTTTTAATTTTTCTCGAAAGAAATACATTTTTTGAAAAATAATATTTACAAGAGAAATTTATAAGAATTAAATATATATATATATATATATATATATATATATATATATATATATATATCACTTTTTCTCCATTATTTCGAAAACGGTGCATTCTATCGAAAATTATAAAGACATGATCAGTAGAGAATTTTATGCCGATTCCAAAATATATTTCACATTATCAATTCGATGATAGACAATTTTCGTAAAGACAATATATTGTCCAAATGTCAGCCCCTCTTACGATCAAAATTACAACCGGAATAGTGTTCACAAAAAATTGATTTTATATATATATGACCGACCGAAAATGAACGACCTAAATTTTCGCGATCTAGGGGTCGAGATCGGAGAAAATCCAAAAGGACCCGTCTGGGTGCAGTCATCACACAGACTGCAATATCTTTATTTTCTATGAAAATTCGCTAAAATGCATTTCCTAGAAAAACAGCATAAGGTTCAAATAATTATTTACAACACTTATCGTGGGAACTTGTTTAGTATCGCCGACCAGTAGTTAGTAAGTAGGATTTACAAGGAAAATATTTTAATCCGAATACCCTTCAATACTAATGGATTGACTATAAGTACATAGGTATTTTTGTTTGCGTTTCGATATTTTGCCCAACAAGATGGTTTATTTTAAATATTTTTAAAAAATTAATTTACGTTGCCTACCTCCCCGTGAATAAACGTTTAATCATTTATTTTATACCAGCTTCTACGATTAAATTGGGAACAAGATAATCTTTATGTTTATTTCAATGTTTCACGCTACAATAAATTACGAATTAACAGATTAAATGGGTAGCTTGAGTTTCTTGTATAATTGAAATCGATTTGACTAAATTCAATTTATTTAAAAAAAAAGACAAGTAAAGCTTATATTAAAGAATTCTATACAAGACTAAGTTAAAGGGATATCGTACGAAACTAAATCGGATTAGGAAGTTCATTGTCTGCGCACATAACCGTTGTTCTTTAATTGCCCGAGCCATGGGATTAGCATTTTAACCACGGCTCAATTCCCCGATCTTCCATTTGAATAATGATTTTCTTACAATTAGTAGAAAATTACTTGGTTGCATACGTCTTCGATAATCTAAGCGAACGTTTGTATTTTCAATTAAAAGTCTTGTTTATCGAAACGTTGCACCAAAGATACCAATAGTGTCTTCTTATTGAAAATTGTAAGTCAGCCGGCTTTTTAAAAACGTGCCAAGACAAATCGAGGGACACGCCAAAGATTAATAAATTGAACGCAACCAATAACCGTGAGCTTTATAGTTACGTGGAAGGTAAATACTGCATAGTTAAACAGCGGGTGTAACGCCAAGATAATAAAGTGTTGTCTAGAGCGCAGTGGGGTATTCCTATACATAGATACACATATTATTTTTTAACAAACCCACGCTACGTAAGAAGACTAGAATTAGATCATTTCGTGTATAATATATCGAAAAGTTTTACTTAACTTACTTGTTAGCATAGTATTCAAGGTTCGTATTCGATTGTCGGCGGCGAAACTATCTTAAAAAGTAAAAATGTTTAGAAAATTACTAGTTATCTCCATACAATAGGTCGAATGTCGCTTCAGGCAAAGGTTAGAAAAAAACGTAGAGAACATCAATCTGCCGGTAGACAAATACGTCTGAGAACGATTACATTTTTTGGCATGAAAAAATTACTCTTTATTTAACAAACCGATTTCTTACAGCGTTTTGTAAACCAACTTGGACCGTAATGCTATCGCGATCACAATTAGTTCGATTCGGTCTATTCATGTACGAAAAAAAGCGCTCCGGCCAAGCTTTATACTTTAGACTTACCGCTATTCGCACGAATAGCCTCAATTTACATAAATTATTAATGGATTTAGGAAAATATGTTAATTCTGTCACCCTTTCTTCTATTTTTTACTGTTCTCTTTAGTCATAGATTTTTGGATACGTAACACCCCATAATAATTTGTAATGTAATACATTTTTTTGTTTCAGGTAAGTTTCTTTTGAATAATATTGGACGTTTGGACGTGAAACGACGACCACCAGAAAAGGTAGGAGCGTGGTTGTTTTTTTTTTCTTTTTATTTACGAAGTTCGTAACCATTTCAGTAGTAAAAAACTAACAATTAGGAACAAAATATCCAGTCCGCCTAAGTAAATCGACGAATTTACCTTGTCGTTAATGGAACCGAACAATTAGCCGTCCTTGTTAATCGTTTAATTCAAATATTGTAACAAAACTGTATATTATGCAAACCTACATTTCGATGTAAACAATTTACGAGACCATTATAAGCGGTGTAGTAAATAAATAACGAGACAAACGTGACACGATAATATTTTGTATTTGTTCAATACGATGTGACCAATTAATTAGGGTTTTCTTTTTAATCATAAATAGCATTTAATCGATCGAAAATTAGTATTTAGAATTATTTGGACCCTACGTTTTTTTGTCATAAGTTTTCAATTAATAGTGCACTAAATTGATTTTTAAAAATGACGAATTTTAATATTTGCGCGGGCGACGCATAATTAACTATAAATTTTCGCCTTCGCAAAAATTAATATTTAAATTTTAGAGATCAGATCTGACGAGTTCGGGTGTCACAATAAACTACGTTTTGATCGAAAATTGATTAAAATTAATTGCCGCCTAAGATTTAAACTTCAAAGGAAGTGTTTCTTTTGCAGCAGAAATTATTTTTTAATTGCTTTTAGGCTAGCGTCGATTTATAAGTTGCAGTTTAATTACGACGCTCGTATTGTTTTGTTATTATGATTTATAGGAACGTGTAAAAAATAGACACAAATTACTGACTAATAAGTATGAGAGTAGGTTGTCTGTCAATAAAAATAAATAAGTTAATTAACATATACATTTCCTAATTTCAACTTTGAAAACTGGTTAATTTATTATCATAATTAATTTCACGGATAATTTGTATGTCAATAAAAAGTTGAATACATTATTAGGTTATTTATATAGAAAAATACAATATTCTATTTTTCCACGTTATTTCTGATTTCGTACTTTTATTATCTATTAATAAATTAACCGCGGTTCGGCGATTTTTTTTTTATATTATATTTACGATTCCATTTGTGTATCAAAAACGTTTACCTTTAATTTTCACACCAAAGCGAGTTTAGTAAATGTTACTTTTATTACTAATATAACACCTGTTTTTAATTTATGCAATACAAGGTGACATTTGATACATAATAACGGGTGTCCAAAAAGTCATTCAGTCTTGGTTGACTGTGGAAAGATAAAGGCACGTCCCGGTTTAAGTAATTTTATTACTATGACACGACGAGAAATAATTTATGACATGATTTAACTCTTAAGGCCACAGCCAACCATGACCGAAAGACGTTTTGGACACCCGTTATGAATTTATTTATAATTAGGAATATTATAATTTTTTATAAAGTGCGTATAAATTAAAGGTGGTGTTGTTTTTAAAATATTTAAGCATAGATTTGCTAGTGTTGTTACCAAGTGAAGTACTCTGTAAACTCTCAATATTCGCGGAATTCGTTATTCGCGGTTTAGTTATGCGCCACATCATCCGATACTTATCGGTCACAAAGATACGGTCGTTAGTGTTCAATTTTGAAAAACGTGCGAAAAATTAACGAAACATTGCAATTTTTTTAAACTGAACTTTAATGGCTGGATTTTTGTAACCGATAAGAATCGAATATTGACTTATAAAACTTATCTCCTCCTTTCGTTTTATCCACAATTTTCTGGGACATCTTATAAGTAAACGAGATCTCGTATACATCGAACCAATGTGAAATTTATTTGTTTCGTGTTAGAAATACCCTGATTTTTTTCATTATTATCGAAATAGATCTCGAATGCCTTTTTCTAAAAAGTTTGGTAGAAATTTTTTTTATTGTTTGCCCTTTGTAGGCGTATGTTTAACTTAATAAATTATTCGGTTAAATTCCAAAAAATATAGTCTAATAATAATAAAACACGTTTAACACGAACATTACACAGAAGAATTCCCATTTTGTTTAAGTATAGCATCACCTTATATCGGTATAGCGTGAGGGTTTCACAGTATTGGTATATAATCGTGAATGCCCCGAGGTGTAATTATAGTGAATGTAAACGAGTAATTCAGTCCAAGTCAAAATTTTAATGCGCTTTTCGTAATGGTTATATGGGCAGTGGATATCCTATCATATCTATAATTATAATTAATGGCCATTCGACGAAACCTACCTGTGTGTTAATTTGTACCTAAGAGTTCGAGACCGTTTTTCGGTCATTTTTAAAACCGAAATTGTTTAGGTTAAACTGGGCGTCGAAATCTCATTTCGACGGAACATGACTCATCGGATACAAATTTAAAGGCCGATCTTTTGATCTTAATTTTTAAGATAAATTAGATTTAACTAGAACAAAAAACAAAAACGAAAAACTCGAAATCCATTATATGTAGGTATGTATATTTCGGTCATAAGATCAATGGTAAATTAAATAGCAGTTCCTCGTTTTAAGATACAAACAAGGATTGAACCGTTAATGGGAAACCCTCGTCAAAGCTGAACACGTTAAAGAAATTTTCTCCAGAGATTCTAAAAATGCGAGCCAAAAATGCCTGTGCGTTTAGTTGTCTCGATTAATTCTCAATTTGAGCATTAAACGATTTTACTTAATTTTCTATTTCTCTCGTTTTAAGTATCATACGTTTACAAACTACTAACTCTACACCTACAAAAGTGATTGTGAGTAAATTATAGAGAACACAACTAAGACCAGACTCCCTCGGGTGTTTTGAGAGATTTCTACCTTTGGTCTTACCCCAGCTTACAAACACGATGACTGTAATTTAACGCTATTATCATACAACCACCGATATATTATCTGGAGAATATTTTCCGGCTTTCTTAAACGAAATTCGCGCCAAGTATTCTTTTATTAATATCATTCGTCGTTCGAAAAATGCAAAAATAATTTTTAGCGTGTGCTCGCTTCGGTTTCTTCATAAATATGTATACAATTGGCTGTATATTGTGGTCATAGATCTAAATCCCGAACGGAAGTTCCAGTCACGCTTCGTTCTAGCGTTTGATTAAATCTAATAAATCGAAAACCACGATGAACATAAAGGGTTGCATTACAAAAATCCTGTATCAATCTTATGCTAAACTAAAACTGTGTCCTATGAACTCGAAAACCAAACTCCACGTTGTTTTTTCGTAATTTTATTAAATTTAGATCGATCGAGTATAAGTTGCGTGACGTTTTTGTTATTGAAAAAAAAAGGAAATGCTCATTTTTCCCACGACCGTCACGCTGTACGATCTCCCCATTTAGAAATCACTTACTTTATAATACGCGACTATCAGTGTTGTACTTGCGATTACGAAATCACGAACGTGTTACTTTAAAACTACTACCCATCGCATTCGCAAACTCGAATACCTGCTGGGATGCTTTCTTGAAAATTTAATTACCCGCTTTTCGCCTTTTTAAATTAGTTTCACTTTATTTTTATTGATTGTACGTAAAATTTTATTGTTCGCTATAGAACACTGCTTCCTTTCAATCCATTCTGGGCCTGATTGCTCGGACTATAAAGTTTGGCCCCGACTGAATCCGAATCCGAGACAGACGTTATATATTACTCATGAGGCAATTTATGAACAGAAATAAAACCTAAGATTGGGTTAGAATTATTAATATACAATAGGAGGATGTAGTATAACGTTGATTTGTTTCTTTCGCATTTGTGAACTAGCATCGCTGTAAATTAAAGGTCGTTTCACGAACGATTATTATTTACCTATTATAGAAATAAAATGTTCTGGCGGCTGAATTTGAAAGTTATATCTTAAAAACGGTGATGTTAAGTTGTATAAAATTTTAACTGGCTATTTATCAACTATTCGAGATTGCACAGTGAAAATTTCAATTTTGTGCATAAAGCCGTTCTGGAGATTTTGTAAGGTATTTCATGAAAACTGTCGAATTTTCCTGCTTGTTTCTGTATTGGTAACTTCATAACTGAAGTATTTCTATACCAAATTATGTGAAATTTGGAAATAATGTACCTTAAATCTGTTGTAAGGAAATATTGAATTTAAAATTTTTCGAATTAATCTGCCTTTGGGGACAATAAAAGTTGAACCATCGCATTTAATGACGTCTTGCATCAAATGACAAAATTATTTGTGCATATAATAAAGTTACATTTTTGAACAACAATTGTATCATTACTTTGTTTAAATAATAATTCGGTATGTTTTTATAATAAATAATATAATATGTTGTTAAAACGAGACGCAGTATTAGATCGTCCGGTCATTTTACATAGTAAACGGCTAAAATGTGTATTTCTAAATACAACTAACTATAAGCATCTTTCCAATTATTAACAGTGTTACGCCAAAACTTGAGTCGTGTACGTCTTTCATACGTTTGCGAATATAGTGCAAAAGAAAGAATTAATTACATAATTCCCGTTAAGGGCCGTTCATTTATTACGTAAGACGTTTTTTCTTACTTTTAGACCCCTTCCCATCTCATAATAAGAAAAAATAAGATTTTAGCCTCCCCCTTAAAACTCCTTACATAATAAATCAAAAAAATCTCCCTATTTCCTTTACATTATTCATAATTCCGTCACTTCGCCTCCCTTCCCCCGGCCCAAATACGCAAGCATCGCACATTGTTTATCAATATGTTATAATTTCTAGAGCCTTTAAATATTAATATTTTCATTTTAACTGTTTTATTTGGTAATTTATCAATTTTGTCCAACCACGTGTACGCGAGAATTTTTTTAATATCTCGTCAAATGAGCGAATCGAAGTGGTAAAAGACTTTTTAGTATTATATCTTCTTTATTAATTAACGAAATTCCATAAAAATTGCACTTAACTATTATATAAGGTTCTGTTTTTCATATAGATAAATATTGTTGATATATTATTATATTATTATTATTATTATGATTATTGTTTAATAGTTTTTGAATAATCGAATTATGAATCAAGCCATTTTTAAAATACGAGTAAAAACACGTTTTTTTAAACATATATTGCTGTAGTAATTTAACGTCTTTTTCTAAAATTATGAAATTACGCATATTTATGTAGAAATAAAGTATCTTTAGCATGCAGTTTGTTCGAGTGAAATCCGTTAGGTACTTTTTGAGATATAAGCTTTCAAACTCATTGTCAGCCGCCAGAACATTTTACTAGGATCGTAGTGATAATTTGTTGGTATTTTAATTGGAATTTTGTTTATTTTATTAATCATAAAAAAATGAATGTTACTTTTTTATTGCCGCTCGTATACTTGTATACCTACCTGCATGTATTTTGATATTTTTTAAGAGTTTTTTTTATTGTTACAATTAAAATTAAATTGTGCAAAGTATGATACAATTTCGAGGACTTTCAGAAAAGTTAGTTTCAATTCGATGCTCGTATACTTAGGTGCATTTTTCACATTTATCTACACATTAATTACGTTCGAACTTCCTTTATTTTCTATTAAAAATGCACGCTCAAACTTTGAAATATAATACTTCGAAGGAGGCATTAAAAAAGCAGTAAATTATACGCTAAAAGTCTGTTGAAACGTAAATGTTTTGTACGTCACTGTTGGAAGTACTACTTAAAATACTGAAGATATATTTCACAGAAAGCCCCCTTTAAACCTGTAGAATTATACATTTGATGTAGATTTATCCTCGTTTTACATCAGAAAAAGCGGAGTTATATAAACCAATGTTTCGAGAAACCGAGCTACATAAAAACTACCCCGCATTCAGTACTGTGCAAAGAAGTTTTTTTTAGTAAACCACTGACATGAAACGTTTTGGCTCTTTCTACGTAACCCTTAATATTTACTCGGCATCTTGGGTAAGAAGGGGATTTTTAATTTATACAGAGATTTGAAGATAATATTTTGACAATCTGTACAATTTCAGTTGTGCTTTCAAGAGGGTAACTGGGTAGGCTTTCGTTGTTTAACTGCTAAAGGATTTTGACTGGAATTAATCGTAGACGTTAAAGTATTAAAAATAAATTGTCGTGCGAGGACTACGTAATGCTATAAAGATTCCCTAAACGAGTCTTCCAGAGACTTCCAAGATAAATCGGGCTTAAAGGATTTATTTAAATTTAATAGACATTAATTTGTATGTTACGATGAAAGATAAACAAAATCTTTAACAAGTTTCCGCCGTCTAAGTGATATTTTAAAACAACGTTTCTCATTGTATTTAAGATTACGAGTCGCGTTTCTATAATAATTATTCGTAAGTTATAGTCATCCCTAACCAAAGCGTAATCATCAGTTGTCCAATTATTTTTCCAACGTAAAACGTAGGTACCGTAAATAAAACTAATTGCGTTGCAGCAATTTATACAAGTGTTCGACATGAAAATATCCACTAATCTGTTTTTAAGTTTCCGAAAATATAAATATTTATGTTTCTTGTTGCAATTGAAGCTTGTTTTAATGAAACAATTTTAACTGTACGTATCTCATTATCGGGGAAAACTAAGTATTGCTAGAGAAATAATGTGTTTCGTAGAATGCACCTTTTAATTTAATGGTAGCCGCACCTATTCCTCGTTTCCCGAAGATATTCTTTGCATGTACCTACTGACACTTATTAGTCAAAAATGAATATCTAAATGGATTACCGCGATTGCCGAGCCCGAATTTTAACGCATCACGCGATCAATGTCGTTCGGACCTCGGTGCATAAAGAAAATCAAATTCCGACAAAATGCATATACATGTAATATTATTATATAGATATAATAGTGCTAGCAAAGCGATCATTACATCGTTATCCTCCTGCATGTGCTCGTATATACCTTTTCAGAAACTTCCCAAGCGAACGCTTATAATGAACACTTGCAATAAACATTACCATTCGCTCAAAAAAAAAAAAAACTGACGTCAGCACAAACACTTGCTTTTTTTATAGAAGTATTAAAATTCAAAATTCATTTATACCTATTCCTGGCTCATTAATAAAACAATAATTAGCTGCGCGATTCGAACGAAAATCAGTTTTCGGGTAACGTCCAACTTTTTAAAATGCTTAAAAGGTACACGAGTATGCGTCACGGTCAATTCCACAAAAGTTTCACAAGTTCAGCCTCGCCTACCTTCGCTATTTTTAGAGTTCAAAACGGTATTTATTGTCGATATAATGCTTCATTGTTACAAGTTAAGAGTTCGCAATATTACGTATTCAAAGTATTAACAAATTAGTGTATCAAACGTATATCTCCTTTCCGCGCAACTACTTCGACGAGTCAAGTTAAATGGGTTTATAAGTAAATTAGTTTAAGCCGTTTGGATAGGAGATTGAAATTAATTTGTTAATCATTCGGAGGAAATTTGCTATCTGCGTAGACACGTGCATCGAAATTAACGAACTACCGAAGGGTCCAAAACTTAATTATTTAGAAATGAGTAATTTACTATAATAATTTTGTTTATTAGCCCTTTTAAGTCCGGAATTAATTTTTATTATTATTTTTTTAATTTTAAAAATTTTAAAAGAATAGATGTTTAAAGCTGAACAAGACGACTCATAATAAATGTTAAAAAAAAGTCAATTCTATTCAGTTGGCGGTTACCACCTGTTTGACCGGCAGGACCCAAACGAATAAATTATATTAACGAATAGATGGAGCTTGATTAACAAATTATAACAGCTTGTCATTTAATTTTTCAACATTTTAAGTGACTTGTACGAACAATTATTTTATAACCATGTTCGTCGATCCTTTTGTACTTAGATACAACCTTCAAATCACACGAAACACAATCGAAAAAATATAATTTAATTAACGATTTTCTTCGACACAAAAATAAAATCAATTTTCACTCTAATTGGACCTAAAAATGGTAAATTTTCAATATGAGCATCATTTCAAAACTTCTTAAAAATGTTGCGGAACAAACTAATTCGAAAATAAGTTTATATAATAGTAACGATAAACTAAATTAATAGATCCTCTGAATTACTAATGTAAAGGTAGGTTGTCTTCTCGCGACTGTCATAATATTTTATGTTTCCAAAAATTATGTGGACTGTCATTAAATAAAATACGCGTATTTTACTACGAACAAAACGTAAACCGAAAAACATATCCAGCAAAAGAAAACACCGGATGGAATCTAACTGAATTGTGAGCAATAAACTGTTAATTTTGCCACAGGAAGCAATAAATATTATTGTAATTCTACATAGGATACGATCGTACGAAATTGATCCAGGTTATTATAAAATAAATTATAAACGTATATTTCCGGAGGAGATTTGCTACCGCTTTTTAGATATAATTTAAAAACCACGTTTTTAATCATGACGTTAGATGGAATTGTATCATTCATTATGCATAGATTTTTTGCCCATTAGACATTTCCCCGTTAACTATTAAATTATCATAGCTAATAGAACTAGAAGATTCAGTTGTAACATGAGACGTTTGCCAAATTTTTCGATTTTTGCTACAACGTAAACAACACAAAATATTTTACTAATAGTGTGGAATAAAACGATTTCGAAGATATAATTTACAAACTCTAGGTTTTCCACACGTACGCGTGACACATTCGAAGTTTATAAAAAACTGTTTTAACGATTTTTAACGGTTAAAAATATATTTTTTTGTTTTTCGGAATGGACGCCCTTCTCCCCAACAAGAACACGCAAATGTTGTATTTTTTAAACAGTTATATACGTGCAAACGAAAGTTTAGACAAATCGTAAATAGTTGTGTAAATAAATACCTTGTATTTACTTTAACTTATAAAAAAAGAAATTTCATTTTTCTTAATTTAAAAATACGTTAGCATTTGCTCTGTTCATGTTCCATTCCCCTTTCCACCAATTTCAATTTTTAATTTTTTAATAAAAAGTATTTACAGACACTATTAATGAAACACGGAAAACTTATAGGTATGAAACTTAAAGCTGCAGATCATACGCATTAAAGAAGTTTTTGAGCAGTTCATGTACATGTTTGTAATTTGGCAGCATTTTCTAATTAGTAAATGTCTTGAAATGTTAATATTTTGATTTTGGCAAAGCAAAGTAGCGGTACTGCTTTAACAGTAAATCTAAAACACTTCAAGAAGTTTATTTATTCTTCTTTTCAATTTGAACCATCATTTTGTACGTTTGGTATAAATATGAATCGCGAAAGAACGTAGTCACAAACAATACAATTTTAAATGTTACTATAGAATTATTATCACAAAACGTAGTAATATGTCACTGCACTTCGGTACAACGTGCGGTCCACTTGTTCTACTGCACAAGCAGGGCTTTCGCCATTTAGAGTGACAAAAGCTCTACGTAAAGTTAACCTCGAGATGACTCATTGTCAGCCTCGAGAGATGACGTTAGCGATTCAGGATACAACTTTTGAAAATATTAGGGATACTTACGTATTTGTTGTGCCTTATAAAATTAAACACTGAAAAGATCATGAATAATATCGGTATTTTACTATTGTAACGTGATGTACTTTATATATCGAGAGCATTACGATTAAAAATTGTTTTTCAAAAAACCAATCAGCACAAAACTTGGGTCCTTTAGACTGAGCTTGTCAATAGGACACTCTATGTTCCCAAAATTTGAAACTTGCCCATTTAAAAATAACGAAGAAACTCGCATTACTTGACACGTCGAGAGCATTACCTATAATTAAAATTGTTTTCCAAAAAAACCAATCAGCACAAAACTTGGATGCTCTAGATCGATCTTGTTAATAGGGCACTCTATATTTTCCCAAAATTTGAAACCAGCGCAAACCAAAAATAAGGGAGAAACTCATGTTATTTGTCGTATCGACAGCATCGCGGTTATATGTTTTTATGAAAATTCGGATCTACTTGCTTAGGATTAAAAAATGTGCCCAGTGTAGACTACTATAATATGAATAAGTCAAAAACTGCCAAAATTGCATTTACAGAATATGACATTCAGACGCCTCGCATTAGAAATATTACTTTTCATAAATAAATAAACATCGATTGATAAATAATTATTACATACCTTATAATTCTAATCCTCATATTCATAAGTGGGTTGGTTTCAAATTTTGGGAAAATATAGAATGCTCCATTGACAAACTCGGTCTAAAGGGCCCGAGTTTTGTGCTGATTGGTTTTTTGTTAAAAATTATTACGGGGATGTAAGTTTAGGACTTCTTGAATTTATTTCTAAACTCAAAACTTATACTTGTCAGACGTTAAATAGTTGTTTATTTATCGGTTTATTAAGTAATTTTAAATGTTGAGCAATATATTGTTATAAGGAAAAGTTTATTTAATAGATTTTCATTATTTATTTATAATCAATTATTTATGTGAATTTTCTTTAAGTAATGTACACGTTACAATAATTAATTACGGACATTTTTTGGTTTTATAAGGTACATGGCACAAGTATCTCTGATATAATCAAAAGTCGTAGTTTGGTTACGATTTTACTACGCATTGCTTATATGGATTAAATTTCGATAGTTGCATCCTGAATCGTTAACGTCATCGTTCGAGGCTGACGATGAGTCATCTCGAGGCTAATTTTACGTACCTACCATAATTATTAAGTTTTAATTTCTAATTCTCTGATGCGGCTATTTCACTTGAATTTCATTTGCGGCATACCGACTGGTATTTTTAAATTTGGCCAGAATTTTCTCCAAAATGTTTAATTTGTATAAATTTTCTTGTACCTAATAGGCTCCAAAAATAAAGATAAAATCGAGTAAAAAACTGCGTTTTTATACGCCGAAAAATACGGAAAATCTCGAGTTGTTCGTAAATTGTTTGTCGTGATTATTTCAATCACATTTTGTAAAATTTCAAATATCAACCGATGACAGCTCAATTACACTGAATAAAATGCTTGCAGCTTTTTAGTCGCGAAAAAACTGCGCCTAACTTTTAGATACGCATTATTCACTTAATTTGCTCTCAAAATAGTTCCGAATTTTAAACAAACATATTTAATAAGTAGCATTTGTATAGTTTTGTTAATTTTCAGCGTAAATGTCCGTTTTCGGATGTCCGAACTGTCAATTTTATCGCGTAGACTGCGGTAGTTAATTCTTTTGAAAAATTTTGCTTTAAAGCAAATGTTCTCGGGCATTTCGTGTGAATTATTAAGTCTCGAACATTTCTAAGCAAAATTTTGCAAAAAACAGCCTCACGTTAGTTTACCCGATAAAATTCACAGCTCTCGGGATATAACCTATGACAATTTTTTTCGCAAAGGTTTTTTTCTATTTGGCCATAGTATCACAGTTATCCGCACATTCCTTTAACTTTTTTCTTAAACTCCACAACATTCGGTAATGTGGATATTAAAACAGTTTTCCACAATTCGCCCAGTCAACAAATGTTTCAAGCCTGATCTCGTTAGATACTGTTTAAATTTTTTGATATTATGTTCGTGACTTGCTGTTCTAACCCTCTGTGGCACAATGTAGTCCATATGAAAACTTTACACGCCCCCATCGGCTTTTTTCTAATTTTCCGTGTTTTATTTTTTATTTTCGTAACTTTAAAAACTTGGCCCTTCTGCGGGTATAATAAATTAAATAAACGATTTAGACTGTAAAAGACCGGGATGCTTTTTTAAACGTTTTCTTTTTTTAGTTTATTACATCCAAAATTAAAGTTACAGAAAAATTCGGACAATAAACGATTAATTTAACATATACATACACGTGTTAATAATAAAATAAATTACGAAAAAGGAAACTTCTCTGATAAATAATTCCCCCCTCTTCCTGCAATATTTTCTTTGATGGTGATATTGCTACGATGGAAGTAAATTAATATGCTTCAGTTTTGATGAGATCGTATAAAAATTGTATTTACGTAGTCGCTTTGAAAACGAAAACGAAATCCAGAAATTAGAAAATATCGATCATAATTAGAAAACATTTATGTGTGTCGTTCACGTTATTTAATCATTAAAATTTCGTATTATTTATTTTCGCCGTTTTTATATTAATCGAAGTATATATTAACACGGTATTTCATATTTGTTTCTGTAATTTTTGTAAGGTGTGTAGTTTTCCTTTTACCCAGAGCAACCCTTTACAAAATTGGTTCATCCCCTATTGCTCGTGGCTATAATTATGTTTTGAAAATATAACATATTGGAATCGGTTATATTGACGACGAAGTAACAGGCAACTAAATTAGATGAATTTCTAAAAGTTGGAGAATAGGATACCAATTTGTAATATTAAAGATCCGACTGCGCGCAAGCCTCGGTATCGAATTTCAATCTAATATATCTCAAAACTCCTTTTTTAATTTTTTTTTCGAAAGAAATATATCGTTTGAAAAATTACATTTACTAGAGAAATATTCTCAAGAGGATTTTTATAAGAATTAAAAAAAAATTATTACTTTTTTCTGATTATCTCGGAAACGGTGCTTTCTATCGAAAATTACAAAGAGACATTATCGGTAGAGCATTTTATGCTTATTTCAAAACATATTTTACACTACCGAAACCGATAATCAATAACGCAGATAACTCGCAAACAGTTTAAAATTTATGATCGACCGCCATTTTGAAACGGGTCGGCCAATTTCGCTGATTAACGAATTCGTTCTCTATTTTCGTAATGACAACACACTGTTCAAATTTGATTTGATTATACATGACTGACCCAAAATGAACGACCTATATTTTCGCAATCTAAGGGTCGGTACCGGAGCAAATTTAAATCGGCACCTCTGGGTCCCGTCATCAGACAGGCTGCAATAGCTATATTTTCTATGAAAATTCGCTAATAATCCAACAGATTTTGAAATTTAAAGGCGTTAATAGATAAAATATTTAAAATTTTAGAATTAACATGACAAACAATCTCGAATACGAAGCTTTACCGAACAATGAACTTGAAAAACACCTGAGGTTAATTGAGTAAGTTGTACAATATTTCAATGTTGTGATTTAGGTAACAGACACGAGTCTAAAGTTTAAAATCTGGTTAATTAATATTAATGAGTTTACTGGTATAATTTCGTAAGCTACAGAAACAACAGATTTGCTTAAGTAAAACATGTCGAAATTGGGGGGAGTTATTTTTAAGCTACACAAATATTTGGATAAAAGATTTCTGGAAATGAAAGTTACACCCTCGGCGCGTTTATGGTATTTTAAATAATCTTGCCGTTCGTGCGTTTTTATACCTTGATTATATGGTAGAAAGCAAAATAAAAATGAGGACGTTCAAAATCGCGAATTAACAATCGTACACACAGGATATTGAAATATTTTAATTTTTTTTGCAGAAATACTTGCAGTTCAGCAGGTTCAGCAAAAGCCCGTAGGGTAAATAATACCAGATTCGTTGGGAAAACTGCTCTACTATATTTAATCGCTTCGATTTATTTTACGAAGAAAGTTTTTATGTTTCCGCTCGTTTTTAATCAGGAAATTTAGATTAAAGTTGCATAAAAATGTTAATAATTACCTGACGCCCCAATTTTCTTATTAATTTTACAATTGCCGTCATTTTCGCTTCCCGTTATAGTGCGGTGTTCAAGTTAAACGAGAATATAATGATTTCAAGAAACCTAGAAATTTCCATAAATTAATCATTATAGAAACCTCGTTTAACAGCAGTGACGGGATTTTCGATTAGACCAATTATATTGAGGCAGGTCGGCTGGTTTACTTTTTCTATTATTTAACTGGAACGGTAACACTAAAATTGAATTTTTCTTGATTCCATTCAAGTAATTAAACGGAAAAAGAACCGGGTCTCCATTATTAATTAAGTTTTCTCGCACTTCAGAAACTATTTCGCATTACCAAATAAATGTGTGGGTTAAACTTTTCTTGTAAAAACAAAATAAAATGTAGTAATAAAATTCCTAGGCACACGCCATCTAATAAATATATTTACCGTTTGAATAACTATTTTGTTGGTATGTATATAATAATCTGACTTGTAACCACTTTAACCTTCATTCGTGCAGCAATTTTTCGAGGATTTGAAGTAGTAAACGTCCAATTTCGAAAATACTTAAGTTACGCTTTGTTGATTCTAAAAAATTTTACCCGCAGACAATATATGTATTGGCTTTGTCATTTCCAATTATAATGACCGGTAAAATCCCCGAAATTTGAACGACAATTTCTAAAGGAGTCAGATTTATAAGATCTGGGTATTCTGTTATTTCTAAACTTTTGTAAATATATAATTACTTGACTTATGTGACCGATAAACGTCGAATTTCGTTCGTTAACTAGTAAATTAATCCTCTTATTGTTAGTTTTATTGAAATATTTAAACTTGAGAAAAATACTTCGTATTAACATGAATTATATTTATAATATCGTTCGACAACGGAACTCCAAATTTTACATCCAGCCCTAGGTAACTACGGTAACGCAGGGTCGTCGAGCTTATATACCTTCACAAAAGAAACACCCTTGTGTCTTTTTTAACTAACTTGCCCTTCATATATTGAATCCAATTATGTTTAAGTAGAGAGTAATTGACAATTTTTTAGTCTACAAATTGTTTTAATTAAAACGAATTATATTTATGTTATTACGACAAAAAAATGATACAAATACACCATTTACTGCAAGGATACACATATTGACTTGCAGAATGGCAAGCTCATAGAAAAGAACACCGCTATTATAATTTAAAATACGTATATAGTAATCACTGTAATGCACGGTTATTGTTGCACTTTCAATGGCAGCCTTCGGTGTCATTTTTTTTTGTTAACCATATAATCTTTCTATCGCGCAGCTGCTATGTTTTATCAACGTTATCACTTTTTAAAGCTGGATATTAATTATTTTATTTAACAAACGAATAATTTAGAAACAAATTAAAAATAAATAAAATCATAACGATATCTTTAATGAGATAGATATATTATAACATATTATGTGGTAATCTCTATATGTACTAGAATTGATAAACATTATACATTGTATATATTGTTTGGTTATTCCACCACGAATTACCCTTGAATAGAGGAATAACGACTAGGCTACGGCATCTTTCGACTCTAATATATTTAGAAATTATTTTTATATTATTCAAGCCTAAGCGTGTTATACTTGCTTGTAATAATGTTGAAATATTTTAAAACTGGTGTTAATTGTTTCTCGCCATTTAGGCGTTAGATGATGTTCTATTTGACGGCAATTTTTATAAATCGACAAAAGATGAAATTGGGTTCAAATAGGTTTGTATGAAGTGAATAAATAACGCAAATTATCTGCATGTTTGCGGTTAACCTCTTAATCAACGTTGTATTATAGCTTAACCGACTCTTCTAAAAACGTTATCTATTTCATTTACGCCATTTCCAAACATGAATTCATTGTTCTTTAAATCCTATTAATTTGAGTGCTTTTCAACAAAATTTATATTTCAAACAAAATTATAGTAACGAAATGATTTGATATAGCTCAAATTTTCTAAATTAGTCGAACATAATTTATTTACAATTTTTCGGTGCTGTCCCTTCCATGGTTAAAATATTGTGCTATCTCTTGTAGTTTCTGTTGTTTACATTTATGAGATTTAAAGAATATATTAATACCAATACGTACGTACTCGCATTTTTCCATGCAGTGCATTTTGTACATCTTGTTATTTCAAGCTAGTTAGAGTTTGTATATTTACATTCAATTCTTCCAAACCTTCTTTATTTTTAAATAATGTACGAGCTCAAGCGTCAATTAAATATTTGAAAATTATCAATATAGATCTTAAAGTAACTAATCGATTTGGCATTGGAAAGATTGATATCTAGTATTTTTTTAAGAAGTCCACGAGTCTTCAACTAGTCATTTTTCAACTGGAGGATGTCGACACTACATTTTCTTCCTGACCGTTGCCATTTCTCGCTATTCTGTCATGGCATTATTGGCATTGTCATGGCATTTGTATAGTTTATTATTTTATTGATAGTTTAATTGATGATTAATGAAACTATCGTGCCAATATCGATCAATAATTGGACTATTATTGAAAATAAATCAGTCTTTTATATTGGATTTATTTGAATTCGTAAATAATGAACAAATTCATCGAGCAATTATTATATAAGAAGAACTTTGATATCAAGATATCAACCACGTATAGACGAATTTCAAATGATCATACGCTTTAAAAAAACCTCTAATTTTCACAAAAATTGTAAATTTTAATCAAATTTATATAGGTATCTACCTATTTTCTATTCTTATTTATTTATAAATGTAGCGTGACTGACTGACATAACAACGTCCAGCCTTAACCACTACTAAAAATATGAAATATGCAGGATACGTTCCTTTTATGATGTAGGTAACCACTACACTCAACCAAAAAAGTACGTAAATACAATAAAAAACATTATATTAAGATCTGGCGTTCATTAATTTTCGTGCGAAGTACGATTTCATCATTACAACGTATGTCCAAAGATTACTTGATGTTCGAAATCATTACCCAATGAACGTTTATTGGTGTAATGACCTTATACATTGCTACATCGAATGCAGTTCATTACGTTAATGAATAATTTGACCGCTCCAATGAACAAGCTTTCTTCGTTTTAATAAATTAGTACATAGATAATATGAATTTGATTTATAGTGATAATAACTGTGTTTATTAGTTTTATCAATATTCTTACATAAATTCAATAAATTATTCCACTGAAATGCAAAAGTTTGTTTATTGTAGCGATGAATGTGTTTATTAAATAAAGAAATATTCTTGTATTGTTACACTCAAAAAAATATTGTACATA
Organism: Rhagophthalmus giganteus; assembly: GCA_036326145.1. NCBI lineage: Eukaryota > Metazoa > Arthropoda > Insecta > Coleoptera > Rhagophthalmidae > Rhagophthalmus > Rhagophthalmus giganteus. The sequence continues at coordinate 4,592,033 of JARFJA010000075.1, read as the reverse complement.
ATATCGATGAACACCAGTTATTGACTTTTTGATCATTGATACAATGAAAAGTTCATTAATACTACTAATACACTGAAGAAAATAAATGCCTAATTATGCAATTAAAACGATCGTATACAACGATCGTTTACGAATCATTTATAATTTTTTACTTAATAACTTTCTTCATATCTACAATGAAAATTTTTATCGAAATAACAAATTTTTCGTTACTTTTAAGAGTTATCTAATGTACGTTTGTAATGTACTTTTATCTAATGTACGTTAATGTACGTACATTGGACGCGTTACATCGGATTTTTTTTGAGTGACATGTACACTTCTATTCATATTAAAAGAGTACAGTTACTATTTCACATTGTAAATAGGACAATGTTTATGTATATTGTTTCTATAGCAAATTTATTTTTTGTAATGTTTCAATTAATTATTGCTCAAATATACTTACATAGAAAATTTGATTATTAGTTCTTTATTGTTCAATGTTGTCGATTGTAGGAAATACAAAATCGATTTTTCCGCTGAAAAAAATCGATTTGTACACCTTTCGCTGGAATTTGATATGTAATAACAAACACAAATCGTTTTTAGAAATATTTTTCTATAACAGTTCTAACATAAATATTAATGTAAACGTCGTGATAATTTTTTTTGCAATTATTTAGTTTGAGTTTTCAAACTGCACTGTCTTGAATTTATCTTGTTTCTGCGAAGCCGTTAATATTCCTAAATTATTCTATATATAGAATTAAAAAAATACATAATCAACTGTATTTATACTGTATATTAGTGAACTTAGTCATAGATACGATAAATGTAATTATTATTTCAAAACGACCTTACGTTAATATGATGTTTTAAATTCATACATTTTAAGTTATGATGTTAATGTAGAAATTCATAGATACAATCAAGTAATGATTGGATTGATGAAAAAGAGTCGTCGAAGCAATCAAGATATCCATTAAATTATAAAATATGTTCATCAGTTTTTAATGAACATAATAACATTGGGACTACGAACATGGAAATTAAAAAATGAACATCTATTAGTAGTACTAATGAATTTTTCATTGTGTTAATGATCAAAAAGTCAATAACTGGTGTTCATTGATATTATGTACAATAATTTTTTGAGTGTAATAAAATACAATTTTAAATATTTTTTGAATAGATCAAACATAAATTAGAATAGAAGAATTAAGCATTTATATTTAAATGTAAAATGCTTTTTTAATGTATTATTATTTTGTAGGAAATAAATATGTAGTTTCGGGAAAACGATCTTGTCGCTTTTTATACGACCTGCACAGTTAATTCAATGAACTTGTTAATTCATCTTCAGACTGAAATATTAATGGAAATGTGTTTTTATTATTTTGTAAAGGAAGATATTAATAGGTAATAATAAAAATAAACAATATATCCAATTTATTCTAATTCGAATTACTTCAATTTTATTCTCCGCGTTATTAGTTTAATTAATATACAGGTAACCCTCCTACAACACGACTTTGCTCTAACACGATAAAACATTGCGAAAACCCTCATGTAACATAGTACTTCTCCAACACTAGATAACACGATTTTTATATAACATATTTAGAACATTATATTGCACATCATAATATGCATAGGTAGTATGTTTTGTACGATGCTCATTTTACATCTAAAATTATTGATTATTTACGCAAATTACTAACGAATAATGCAGTTAGTGATGGAGCACGTGAACAAAATTACAAGAATCCAGTAGTTGTGACCACGTTATTACTTGTAAAAATATATACAGAGCTAAATCTGCCAAGAAACCGTTTTTATCTTTCCAAAATGCAACAGAACGAGGAGAATCCCAGTACGAAGTGTGGTAAGGCCTTGTTGGCCTGATATAATAAGGGTCTCATACGACACAGCTTTACCTAACCCGCTTGTCCTCGTTCAGAAAACGACAAAATGAACAATTAAAAAAAACATTTGAATAGTAAGTGCCTGCCGTAGAACATCGATTATCCGGAAATCGGTCATCCGGATGATCGGATATCCGGAAAGCTTTGAATCATTTCCAGATTTTTACTACGTAATATTATAAAACGTTGAATTCAATGTAATTTTTTTTGGTAAAGACTATAAAATATGTTTGCGTTTTATTAATTTACCTACTATAAATAAATTTGAAACATATCGGTGAAACGAGTATAGCGATAAAAAATATATGATGGCAACATTCATTTAGCGCTATATTTTAAGTATTAATCGATTATCCAGAATATTGGTTTTACGGACACTATCGATGCTCTACTGTACAACAGTTTTAATGGAAAATCGGCCCCGTTCTGGTTTTATCGATATAGTGTACCTGTTAGTAGCAATGGTATTAACCTAATATTTATATTAATATTATATTTTATTAAGAAGATAAATTAGTTTCGACGTCAAGAAAACATTATCTAAATGTGATTAAACAAAAAACTGACCGCTAAGGAAGAAGCTATGTAATAATGCATTACCAGTTATATTCATTTATTAACGTCAATCGGGATTTGAATGATGAATTTAACCTTACCTCTATGCTAGAGCAATACAATTTTTCAATCAAATTTATGGCATTTGTGTTTTCACCTGAAGGTTTATAATACGCAGAAATTTATCACAATAATTGTTAACTATCTTAATTTGTTTCTACGATACTTGCTCATCTTAACAGAAGTTTTATATAAATGAAGAAGCGTTAACGACGAATTAAAACAAATAAATTAGAAAACGACTTGAAGCTTGCTGTAAACTAGGGAAAACAAGTGTTAAAATATGTAAATGATCTTTATTCCAAATTATAAAAGGACTTGGTAATTTAATTTATCTAGTTCTAAACGGTTTAAATTTTTAAATTAATGAAATTTTAATACATACATAGTTTAAAAGCATTCGTTTTAAAATTGATATTAACGAATGAGCATTATATGAAACATCGAGCGTGCTGAAAATATGACCTAAAAACATTTCTATCGTTGGTATAATTTAAAACCTCGTTTTATTTAACAACAAAATGAATATGACTACCTACTTTATAGATTTTTAGCTAAAAAGCACATGGCTCAAGGTCAAAAAATTTAAAAATGATTGTCCACAAATCAAAATTTTACTCTTGCAAATAAATGTAGGAATATTCAAATAGGGTACCTACTTTTAAAAACAACAACAAAAGTATTAATCGTATTGGAAGAAAAACCATTTTCTCGATTTTATGATCGTAATTGAATTCGCGACTTGTTTCTTTCTAATTCCTTGGTAATCATCAGTAGTATTATACCCTGCGGATCACTTCACACCATTACGCGCTATTTTAGCGCGTCCCTTTAAAATATCAGTGACTAGTAAGTGGGAAAATGAGATAATTATTTACATATCCCTTTCACTTTTGCAAGTAATTCATTAAGATTAGTGCAAATCAATTAATAATAGTCGATATAATTTAAAACAATAACAACCTTGGAATGGTTAAATTGAGTAATATTTAATCAATATAGGTCATCGACAAAGATGGCAAAAAACTTAATTTAGTTGTTTTAAGTGGCGTAGTTCATTATTTTAAATAAAACGATGGCACAATTTTGGTGAAAGTATTTGTTTTTTTAACTTCAATTTCTAAACATTCGTTTAAAATATACGGCATACAAGTATTTTCCATTACTGTGTCCGTTGAATCAGACACAATACTATGAAATCATTAATTAATTTTAATTTTTATTAATAATGTATGCCGGATATATCATGATTATCGACAAAAATTGACAACGCAAAGGATAATGGCTCCAAAAAATTCGAAAGCAGCTGTAAAATGCCTTTTTAAAATTAATTAATTGCATGGTAAACGTGCATAGGTAACCCATAATATTGTACCTACATATAATTATTTTTTTTAATTAGATAAATCCCCGAAATCGTCAATTTAATGTTATTCTAATACATTTGTGGTTTAAAGATCCTCTCAGAACAATTTCATCATAGAGGATGTTATAAGGGTGAAAGTTAATTATTTAAATTAATTAATAAAGGAGTATTGGATGCAGAAAAATATGTAGGTACATGTTTAAAATTGAAGTTTAATTTTTTAAATAAGCCGAATATAATTTCGAAGGTTGTATACCGCTCGATCACTTTATAACCATTATAATAAACGACTACAATAGTCGCCAAAGACGAGTAACATCAACGTCGCTGTTTTTAGAAGTATCGCATTCATCTACAATGAGGAATACGAGTTAAAAAAAGGTACCACTTCTAAGAAATTAGATAAAAACAATAATAAATTCTTGAATGTTGTTAAACACTTCTCGTCGTTAGAGTGCCCAACATAATTTTAATAATAAGTTACTTCTTTCTTCTTAAATAATTTAAATTGTTTATGTCTTAGAAATTCCCATATAAATTGTACGGACACCTAGATAAGTTGAAAATTCTAAGAAAAAATCATTTTTAATTAACGAGTATCCAGGTTTAGTTTTGAACAACTCGCTATAATAGGTATTGTTTACAGTAAATCGCCAGAAGACTTGGCATATTATCGTTCGTTAAAAAACTAAAGATTTTATTTAAAAAAACAATTTTAGGTCCGAGGTTACTGAAATTTTGATGGGATTTGGCCGCGTCTAACACGGTCGCATTTTGGAATTCACTCTATTGATATTATAATATACATATTTATTATTTTATTGCGAGCTAAAACCACCGTTTTAGCGTACAGAAATTATTCTTAATGAAAAAATAAATAAATAATATTATGATATTATTATTATGTAATTGTAAATACCTAATAGTGCTAACCAGAAAAATACATACAGTATATAAAAATAAATAACTTAAATTTTTATTCGCAAAGCCGTTACAAGAGTCCCTTGATAGTGTTAAAAATATAAATAATTGTCAATTTTCTATTTGTAAAACAATAGGGTATTTTCACTTTTTTTATATTCACAAATAAAAGCTATTTGGTCGATATCTTATTCTTAACAACTTCTGTTGTTGTATACAAATGTGCCGTATAATTATTTAAAAATAACTATAAATTCAAATAAAATATTTGCCACCAAAACAAAATCATGGTACCCGCTAGTTGCTTAATACATATTTAATGTGATCAAAGCGGTCGTACATGCCAAAACTACGTACAATTGTCCACAAAATTAATGGTGCACTTTCAGAAACTTTTCTCGCAATTTATTGTTAAAATGAATTTGAAAACTGACAAGTTTAATTATATTTTTGCAAACGTCTCAACAACGAATTAAATTACAAAACATACGAAAAATGCTGGTGTACTAAAATTGAAGATAACAAGATCTCAACACAACTTGCCATATACAGGGTGTCCCGTAAATAGTGGACAACTTTGGAATTGATGATAAACCAGGTCACGACTGTCCAGAATATCACAATATGACTTTAGTAAAAATCCGTTGGATTTCGAGATTTTGGGACTTTTGTAAATATCACGAAAATTAGTGCCTTTGGTTAGTGTTTTGCGTAACGTTTCCATAAAGATTTTACCATTTTAAAAACTAGATTAAGTGCGACAATTTTTGAAACAACTGGCAGATTTAATGCAGTGCATATTTTTGCACCACCAACCAACGGTCAAAATAGGTCCATGAAAAGTAAGCGCGATCTAACTTTGAAACAATTGTAATTGTAAACAAACTATATCCTTTATTTAAAAATTCCGTAGTACGTTTTCAGTTTTTATTTATACGTTTTGTAACTTTTCTCTGAATTTCTGCAATTCAGGGTCGTTGATGTGTTTTCGCCCGTATTTAGAATACAGTCCTTACAGGGTGTTTGTTATCAACCAAAATTGTGAACCGGGATTGTGCCTGCGCATAAAAATAAAAAATATGTAATATCATTAGATGTTGTTAAAATATTATTTTTATAAAAAGTTATAGATTTTCCTATTTAATTATAATCAAAAATTTTTTGTTTATCTATATTATACCAATACATATGTTTATTTTCGTTTGAAAGTCAATTCATAAAACATCAATATATTAACTATCATCAGTGGTAACAATTAAATATGTTAAGATAGTTTGTATTAGTTTTGAATAGGTAATTGTTATCACTGAAGATACATATAGTTCCAAATGGAAGTAAAGATAAAGATAAATAATGAAGATATTGGTTTTTCCTATTTATAGTTTCTTGATGGTGTGGCGACAACTAGGTTTTTTATAGCGTCTCCATAAAAAATTGTCGATTTTACACAAAAATCTACAATAACACGATCGATGTGATCGCTATTTGTGCTGCATAAACACAACGAACTGATTGAACATTAATATACGTAAATATCTATTACATATAAAACTATGAGCATATAATCAACTTTAACATGGCGTTTGTTTATATTGATTACAATGAAAGAACTTAAAACTCTTGCTAAATCCCAAAAGCAATAAAATATATAAGATTGGAATAAACAAATCTTGGTTTAATTCTTACAGATGATGGTATCCGTTATTATTTCTATCTAGTGTAGAAACAATAAGCATTGTTAGGTACGGTATGTATTTATATTTTTTAAGAATATTATTCTGATATCATTAATATTTGTATGTTCATTTACAGAAATATTGTTATAATTTGTATCAAATGATCGATTGTTTTAGTGTAAAAATATTTTTGTCGAGGTTTTACTGTAATAAAAGGTAATTAAATAAAACTTGATAGTAAGGCAGTGGTGGCGACTTCGCTAACCAACAGAAATCAACACCATTGAGGCACCAAAGGCGCCCTATGCTCGTATGTAACGCAAACGGATGTATAACGTAATACCAATAAATAAAACCTAATAGTTAAATCATAATTTAAAAGACTCGTATTTTCAGTTTATAAATTTCCGATTTTAGAAATGTATACCTACTATATAGATTATAAGCTCGAGTACGATTGAAAATCACTACAATTTCTTATTGTATTGTATTCTCTTAATACCTAATTCTACCAATTCTTAGAGAATACATTTAGAACAGGAATTTTAACATTTAAATTACAGTAACACGAAAAACTGATGTCACGATTAAAATTCAAACTTTCGTTGAGAAGTTCTCCTCTAGGATAGGAAACAGGGACGCAATAACAACAGTATTACGAGGTAAAATGAGGAAAGTTAATTAATATTCTAAAAAACGTTAACCTTTTGAAACTGGAGAAAACTAAATAAAGTATTTAAAAATTAAAATTTTTGTTTGTGACGGGAAAAATATTTAAAGTTAGCAGCGAAAAATGAAAATGTAATCACAACTTAAAAAAAAAATACTTATGAGTTCCTGAATTAACAAAATTCGTTTGCTTCTTTATTTTATGTCCAGAAGCTTTCCAACTTGAATACGTTACTTCTTCAAATTTTAATTTAATCCCTTTATTGCATTTCAGGAGCTTTAGGCGTATAATCCTTAGTATTTAGGGTATAAGATTTAAAAGGGTTATTTATATTCATTGCGGCGATTTATAAAACAATTTAGTTTATATTGTTTAATTATTAAATTTTTGTAGATGAATTTACGTTTTCGGTAATACATTACAATAATTAAAAAATATACCTAATTAATCGATTACATTGCATCTATAAAATATTTTATTAAATATTTTTATAAAAAACTATCACATTTTTGTTATAAAAATTATGTGCCAATGCTCCCTCCATCCGAAAAAAAAATTCAACCGCATCAAATGTTGGCACAAGTTAGGCTATTTTTATTAAAAAAAACGAGAAAATGATCAACCTAATAAAAATTTTCGCAGTGCTTAAATTATAGGAAAAAATAATACAGGTGCCTGAATGCATTTTTAGCAGAAACACGTTTTCACCCTGACACAATAAAAGCTGCACTACGAAGACATCGGTACAAGTCATTGAATTGCTCGAATTGTTCAAACATGCGGCGCAAATTATTAAAGAGTGACTGCTATAATATAGGAGTATTATATACAATGTAACTTGTTTGTTGAAAACACCTCCAAAATCGTTCGACCTCAACTTGATTGAGCATCTTTGGAAAAATTGGGATCGATGTATTTCAACAAAAAATGCCTTAAAAGGCCCCCCTTGAGAAAACCAGAAAATTAATGTGTAATATTCTAATAGTATGCTCATTATTAGGATCTCAAATGAACATTCTTACACTCAAATTGAGGTGTCAATTATTATAAAGTTACAGTAAATGAAACAGGAACAAATCCCAATAGCAACCATGACAGCGAGAGAGAGGGGCAGTATACATGGACAGTTTGAATAAATATAAAACCATCAACAATTGGATAACCACATATATGGTTATTTAGGTTGCAAATGAGCTCCTCTATCACCTCACTTCATTTGATCGTCCACTTTCGAGACATACTGTATAAGGAATATTATAATTAATATTATAAAAGGTGTAAACGGCAAATTTTAGCGAACAGGTGATATCGTAGCTTAATGATTATGTAATTATACAACTTTAATCCAATGAACAAACTTATGCACTGGCAAGGTTTTCAAAGTAAGTTTTATGGAAGAATGAAATTGTTGATACGATACTTCTAAAAACTAGAGAACTTAATGAAGTCAAAAAATCTATACGCAACATACAACAGGTAGTTTAAATAACTACTCCTGAAATTAAATTGATACAGAAAGGAAACAATATTATTTAAGATAAATTAAAGAACCAACGAGGGAATGTATGCCCCACATAGATGGCAAAAAAAATGGAATGCGTGTAAATAAGAATGTATTTAACAGCGTTATACAAAAAGTAAAACGGGAAATACAAAAATTTATAAACGACACCTAATAATGTGGCCACTATGACCATCAAATGGTAGTAATATTTGCTGAATATTTTGAACTTGTATTTACATCCAATATTCTGCCAGATAAACTAGATAGAGCATTGGAAAAATACTAGTCGCTGTGCTTACAAAATTAACCTGTAAGAAGAAAACGTTGAGTGTGGACTAGAAATAGAAAAGTGCAGATCAACGGAAATATTATTAAGTGCAGTTGCATCTAATCATTTCATGAAATTATGAATAGATATTAAAAATTATAATTGAACGGAAAAAACTATTATCAAATTATGAATTCGAATTTCGTGAAGATCGATCAACCATACAAGAAGTCCACAGACTAGTAAACATCATAAAAATATTATAACATAAATAATATATAACAGTGTGCTCATTATGGGGATCTCAAACGATCATTCTTACATGCAAATTAAGGAACCTATTATTATAGAGTAAATGAAACGGGAACAAATCCCAATAGCAACCATGATAAAGAGAGAGAGGGACAGTTACAGTACATGGAAAGTTTGAATAAATATGCAGCATGATAGTAGCAAGTTGCAATGTAATTTTTAAAATGTATTGTTCCTAACGCCCTAGAAGATCGAAGTGATACCAGGAATGTAGCGAAGAAATAATGTAATCAAGGACTTTCCTGAGTTGCCAAACTCATAATCAACACATTGTCTGATAAATGTGCACTTCGTGAAAAAAAACGAAGAATGTTTTGTCGTGTTCAGAACCCTTTCACAAAACATTTGAAAGACAGAGGCATTCTTGTTCACCTAACCTTGAAGCATGAGCTCCATTTCAGAAAATGGCAGACTGCAATTTACAGTATTAGTGCCTTATTGGTATCGAAATATTGTTCATACTTTCTTATTTTTATTAGCAAAGTATAAACCGCGTGTTAATCGAATGCAGTTACCTACATTATATAAATATATTTAAGCTGTGAGTGATTTAAAAAAATAAATGGTTTAAGTCACATGCATTGTCGTCAGCAGGTCCACCACATATATAGAGAACAGTACAAGAAATTTCGGTTTTTCTTGCGGTTGGTAATGTTGTCCATTTGATTTGAAAAAATTGAGTATTTTTTTTGAGAATTCTAATTGTTCATACATTAAAATAATTTAAAAAAAAACAATAGCAAAATTAAAAGTAGGTACCACGAATCTTTCTATTACGAATTCTGAAGCAGAAATTTTGATGACATTCGATGGCAGCGTAAAAAGTTAGAAGTCCTTCACAACTTTTCTTGCTCAGGCATTTGATTATTTCAAAGATGTTTATAAAATATTCTTCTTACTTCCAAGGCGATCCATAGTGTCACACGAAGGGGCCGTTTTGACATCAACACTGTTATCGACGTCAACAATTCACATCAACATTCGTGAGAAGTCTCGCCGATATCCATATCAGCTGCTTCTTGTCAAAATGAAGTTACGATTCTTCTTACGACTAGTTACGTTATTGTTTGTTGCGTCATTTCAAAGAAACTTCTTCTAATTTCTGAGCACAAACTTTGCTCTGCTCAATTCTACGGAGTACACTTTTTTCCCTGTTCCGGCGCATTGGCGCCTTTAAAGAGCCAGGTCAAATACATAAACTTCAAACATAACATCGGCGTGGTGTACACGATCGGTGATTATTTTTGGAAGTAAGTTATAAGTTTGTCATCGTACGTTCGGAACAAGTTAATAAACCAGACTTTTGTCAAATCGGAAAACATCAAATCTGATTTTAGTAACGATCACTAGCACGCACGCACGTGCCGGCATACGATGTAGTCTCAGAAATAAAGTTCAACATTGTTTATTCATTATACTTGTATATGGACTTATCGATTATTTTGCTGAAAAGTGACAGTTTCTTTTTCCAAACATTCGAAAAACTAGTAGAACCATCTTGATTGATTCTGGGTACATACTAAATTTGGTTTAAAATTAAACTTTTAGAAATAATTAATATTACGTTAAATAAAAATTCAAATTTTAAATTCAAATTAAAATTTGAGAAAGAGCGAAATAAGGATGCACCCGTTATATCTCCTGTTTCAAGGACTAGTTGATAACCACTTGCGTTGGTGAATGGATGCCCATCTCAATTAGGGTATTCACTAATTATTGTAAGTACAGAATGTCTATTTGCTTCTCCGTTACGATAAGTTTCTGATTTCATTTACAAAATGAGATTGTTCAACAACGCAGACACATTTGACTTTCTATAACATCAGTTCACAATAATTATAACCATAATGTGTATAAGTAAGTCTTAAAAACAACATTATGGGAAAGTTAAGTTTCGAAAGGCAACACATGTAAGTACTCTATATGTTCCTCATGCTGTGAACGAACTGCACTCGATTATTACATTACGCTGTGTTTTTCACTTATTTATTGTTATATGATCGATTAATCAACGTCATTTATAATATAATTCTCTAAATGGTCTACAATATAGTATAAAAGCTTCAACGTCTTACATACATGAAATACTGGCAAAATTAAATTTAATTTGGGGAAAATCTGAGAAATCAAATGAATTACTTTTGTAAGACAATTATGAACGTATGAAAAACTGGACACCACAGATGGATATTTACTTTTCGTCATATTTTAGAAACGGTGGTTAACAATGCTTCCATCCTCCAAAATATTCATTAAAGTTGCTAGAATGCGAAATTTAAAAGTAAATGTGTTTTTTTTCAAAAAGTGCACATTTCAAGATAAGGAACTCGGCACATCAAAACGAGAAATATTCGCAGCGATGAAATGTTCTGTATATTAATATTCTAAGTACATTGCGGCATATTTTGTGTATGTATGGGTATTGTTATTTGTTGCTGTGAACAATGAAGTATAACAAAGCGAAAAATTCGTCCTCGTAGGTCTATATCTGCCCGACTATAGTAATCCCTAAAAGTTAAAAGGCTACGCCCTAGGGACGTAAAGAAATTCATCTACATTTCCATTTGTTTATTATAGTTATAGTTTGGGTTTTATATAATATGTACTACATACGTAAGTAACAAGCATAGAATTATTGAAGGTACAATAAAATTAATGGAAAAGGTACGCATATAAAAGAAAACTTATTTCAAAGCCAATCTAACATATCCGAACGGAAAAAGGGTTGATGAAAATTTGTACGTTTTTAATCTGAAAATAAAAAAAAATATTGTCGAATTTGTTTTTAATAGAAAAATTAAAGGAGGACGTAGAAAAGACTTGTAGGTACATGATGTTCAATATGTACCTACCGATAATTTATAATTACATATCGATGATTGTTTTCAAAAGTATCATACCAAGCATTATAAAAAAATGTCGACCGCAAAGGCTCAGACACATTAGGTCACGTGCGTGTCAAGTTCTGGCAGTTCAATAGTAACTACTATGAGCAATTTGGTTTCAAATGTTCGATCGACTCAGAATCAGCCAGTTTTGAACTCGAAACGAAACAAATTCGCACAATTACGCGTTCATGTATCGATGTTTTTGTATAAATAAAAATACGGTGAAAAAGTTATGTGAAAAAGAGCTGTTGGCGTTGGCCGCTCACATTATTTTCTACGGTTAGTTGTCTGTCTATGCATTTAATTCACGTGGAATTTTACGAATCAGGACGTACAAGGAAACATTGTCCGGTATAGACACGTCACAGAATCATGATCATATTGCAGTGATTCTAAATAATATGTTCTTTACTATTATTTAACTGAAATATTTCTTGTACAACTTAACTAACACATCTGCTAAGGTAATTTCGATTGATTATTACATATTTACGTTTTATAATGGTAACTGAAATAAATTATTTACGTACAAAATATACGTAGGTACATTGTGACATATTATTCTTTTTTTTTATTGTTGATTAATTTTGTATATTCATTGACAGTTAATTAAAAATAAATATAAAGAAATCTAATAATTGAATAATTTACTATTGTATAAATATATTCTTTATAATCGCGTTTGCTTAAGTTATTCGGTATATTATTCACGTTGTCATATCCCCCCAAATAGCACAGGATATCCTGTGATGTCCATTACCTATCCCTATGTCCATGGACATTAAATGGATGTCGATATGATACCCATAAAAAATATATCTACATAAGCCATTTTTTAAGGATGTCCAATGGATTGTTATTTTAGATCCAGTGGTGGATGTTAACGAATTCTGCATTTTGTTGCTAGATGGCAATCATAGTTATTGCTACTTGTAATTATATAGTCATTTTCGTTCAAATGTAAGTCGTGTTGAAATATTTATAAATATTAAGAATATAGGCGCACTTATAAAAATAGTTCATTTTACGGCGTTTTTTCTAAATCAATTATGAGAAAACGAAATAATATTTATTAAAATTTGAAAATATATGATATAAATTACTGTTTATATAATGGCGGAATGAATTTAATATCCGAAATTAAAAAGCGTTCTGCTACTTGCGATATACAGTCTATCCTAGTGAAAAAGAGTGACGGCCACGAGCAGCGAGATACGGCCGCTACCGCAGCGTGTGGCGGTCACCGGCCGCTACGAACGCCATGTTTGCGCCGAGTACATTAAAACTGCATGTAAAATATAATCCGCAGCGTGAAGCAGCCACCGGTGGCGACCGCAAGTGGCTGCGTGTGCGAGCGGACTGACTCTGATATTCATGACTCTGTTTATATGTAGTTTGGAAGCAATAATTACTATGGTTTATAGAATACATGAAGTCTTTTGCATTACTTGTGTACCATTCAAATATAAAATGACGATTTTTAAATCTCTTATAATTTCAATTGGTTGCCTGGGATGAACTTTCATATAGGATATATTATAGACGTCCATTAAGGACATCCACTGCCTATCCAGGGTTGTGACAAATGGATTACGCATGGACTTCCATACTATTTCAACGCAGTTTTGGCAGTGTGGCCACACTTTTTGCGAAAATGAGGTATACTGACTATCTTATGCATTTAAGGCAAAGGCATCATCTGTTAAAATCTGGTAACAATATTCCGATTTTTTTCCCCAGAAAAATCTATTTTTATTTTCGTAAAACGTATCTGTTTATAACTGTGCTCCAACAGAAAATGTGCGCTCCTGTAAAATTTATTTTTTGTGGGTCAAGATACTGCCAAAACTGCGTCGATGTCCTTTGGACTTAAAATGGATATCCAGTGGATATCCATAGAATGTCTAATGGACGTCTTTGTGCTATTTGGAATTGAGGGTCTTTCCAGAACACTATATGTTTACTTGTAAGTACATATCTTATTTTTTGTCTCTATGGAGATTAGGTGCTTGGAAAAAGTCTGATTATTGTTGAATTCATATGGATGGATGGATAGATTTCATATAGGTACATATTGTTTTGTTTTGACTGATGTTGGTTCACCGATTGGTCCCTTGTACTGCGGCCTATAAAGGCACTCTTATTCTTTCAAGGAAAGTTAGGATTCTCCTATAGAAATTAGGTATATACTTTTGTATGAGGTTTTATTGATGACATATATTGGAACCTATCTTGAATAACTTGTATGTAGATATGTATATTTAGGACAAACAATTTTATTTGAATAAATCCGTTTGTTTTAGAACTTCTTTAATGCACAAAAAGATGGAAACTAAAATACCGCGCTGTGTCTATTCCAGATAACATCTTTCCGGCGAACGTCATGTATCCGATTTTTATTTCTGAAAGCTCTATACTTAACACTTAACCTGCTAGCGACGTAATATTACAAGACGATATACCGACAGATATTATTATTATTATTTCTATTTAATTAAAAATTTAGATTGATAAAAAAATAAATGCAGCTGCGTAAATTATTAGATACAAACGTTTTTTTTTTTGAAAAAAACACTTCAACATCCTATATTTCGTAAATTAACAATAAGCACTTTTCGAAAAAGCGCCTGAAACAACCTATACGCTTATGTTTCACCGGTCTATCGATTCCTAAAGTTTGAGTAGGTATTTGAAGTTAAATTACCTTGTATAAAATACGGAACTACCGTTCATAATACAGCTACTTTATATTTGCATTTGTAAAAGCAAATTAACTTTGCAATTCATTTATTCGAACTTCTATTAAAATACACTTGTATACGGTTTATACCGACCCTTACCCTTTCAATTATTATAAGTTTTTGTCGCTTTATCGTGAAATTAAATGTAAATCATGTTATATTATTCTTTCGTCGACTCCATAAATAATAAATGCAATAAATATAAGCATTGTAAACTGTCGAAACACGTAGTGCATTACGTAATAAATTATATCACTCACCCTTTACTTAATTGGCAATTTCGGATTTATCTGTAAAAAAGAAATACATAATATAAATATAAGCATTAATATTATTTAGTTTAATAAAAAATAAATTGTTATGAAAAAGAAAATTAAGAGGGTGTCCGGCTAAAAAGTAATTTATCTGGGTTACTAATACTAGCATGTATGTGTGGGTGTGTGTGCGTGTGGGTGTGGGTGTGCGTGCGCGCGTGGGTGCGCGTGCGTGGGTGCGTGGTGTGTGTGTGTGTGTGTGTGTGTGACATTCAATGTTGAGAATATGACATAGAATTGCAGATATAGCAGTACTTTTAACGCACTCTGTATATTAAAATCGCAACAAAAATGCGTAGCAAAATTTAAAAAATCAGGTGCTAGAAATTAAAAAAATAATAATTTAAACAGTTAACCCTTCTATTAACAAGATAATTATATAGCGACTTACCCATATATTCGAAATTGTAATTTCCCAACCTTGAACGCGCAAGCCGATCAACCTCATGTACGAAATAACCACCTGCAATAAAAACAAAATAAATAATTGATTCACATTGGAAATATGCGTTGATTTATCGGAAAATTGTATTTACATGCTATTATCTCGGAAGTTAGACAAAACATTTATTCATAATCATATTACCTGACACCTAACGATAAAAAAAGAAATCGTTAGGGTGCCTTCCCACGGTCGTGCCGCCAAAGCAACACGTCGCGCCATCATAGTAAACGCCGCAAGAGCCCGCGCCAACGCTCCATGGGAAGCAGATGGCCCGAGGTGACGCGTATACGTCTGCAATGGTCCGAAGATACTGATTCGCCACGGATCGGATGGATCATCACGGGCGCGTACGCGCCTCTTCGGGCCGTCTGCTTCCCACGACGCGTTGGCGCGGGCTCTTGTGCCGTTTGCTTTGGCGGCCCGACCCGCACCACTTCGGGCCGTGGGAAGGCATCATCAAACTAGTCAGCATCAACATTTCAGCATTTATCAAACTAATATTAAAACACATTCAAACATGAATTAAATACAATCATAATTTTCTTTCAATTTTTTAAGTGCTTTCGATTCGCAATAATAATAAATGGATAATATATTGCAATTTTCACGTATCCTTGCACCATTCTGATACATTTCTTGTCCATTTATTTTGTGAATTAGACTCAAACATAATTTATTGTCTTCAATATATTGTTGAACTTGTTCGTGCATATGCCATAATGTATAAATAACAAAAAACGCGCAAACTATACTCGTATTACAACGGTAATGCATGCAGATAGGATACTGATAGGGATTTAACATAGTTAGGCAGTTGTGACGACTTCGAAGCTAAATAACTCAAGAACGGTGACAGATACGATAATTTCGTTTTCGGTTTTTTTGTTGAGGTCAATTAAAAGAATTGAATAAACGAAAGTCACTTTTTAAGTTGTCAATGCCTTTAATCGACAACACGATTTAGAATTTTGTATTTGTTGCAACTCCGTGTAATTTAAATAAAATCATTTATAAAGATTAAATTTTTTTGGTCGATATTAATACTCTTCTTTAAAATTGTGGTAAAAAGCCAATATATAAAATTTCGAATTTTTGGTGTAGGTATCTACAATTTTGTTTTTTATGTCATATTTTGAAGTTTTAATATTTTAAGAGTCTGATGTTTTAAATGTTTGTAGTTTGTATTTGACCCATTTTCATTTCATATTTTTGTATTTTTGGAATTTCCTGTACATGAAAAACGAAATTTTTCAAGGTGAATATAATTTTTTTAAAAAAGTAAAAGCATTTATCTAGAATAACAGTTTTTCGGAAAATGAAATTTTTTGTTCATTTGCCCTCTTGTGAACCCCCATCCGTGGATATAACTGTATATTGACTTTTTACCACACTTTAAAGAAGAATAAAATCATTTTAACTTATCATTAAATTTATTAATTTATCATTTTAATTTATTTTGCACGTAAAATATAATTCGCGCGAGCTCACATCGCGTCTTTGAAGTTACCGACTCTCGACGGAACAATTGCGCCACATCGAGCCGTCCGTTCCCTCGGCGTGTTGACGCGACCGCGCGCGGTCGGGCCCGTGATACTACGCGCCGTGGAAAGCCACCATTAGACGTACGAGTTGGCATGCTTTTTATTATTTATTATCTTGAATTACGTTCACTGATAACAGTGAAGTGACTGAATAGTTACCTATTTTATTTCTATAACTAAAGTAAATTTTTATGAGGCTATTAAAAAGAATTAAAATTACATAGGATACCTACATATCTAGTTCACGAAATGTTTCTCAAAATTAAATCAAATTCAAAAATAACCACGCTCTCCTGATAAAAACTTCTGTTCATAATGTCAAATCGAGGTATACGTTATTCACGATATGTTCCAATGCCGTCATGCATAGAATGTTACTAAATTGTATATTTGTAACATTCAATTTAAAATTTTCAACATGGTCTATTATTTAACATATTCTACGAATAATTTACCTTCACATATATGACATGACAAAGAAAGACTACAATCTATTAGTACTGTAAAAATACGAGGTTTTATTGATAACGAGATTGAAACCAATCTTGAATAACGCATAGTTTTATTTAAAACAAAATTAAATTACTTCCACCATAATTACTACTCGCTAATTATTTTGTTTGTTTTAAAGTCTAAATTCAAAAATAAATTTTATAAGCATAGTCTGGGAAAATTAATCTTGTTAAAAGAACAACTTCTGCTTTTTAACCCCAATATTTTGAAAATATGTATCAAAATCTTCTCTAAAGCTTAAATATATCATATGAGCGAGTAACACATGACACATTAATAATAAATTATTTAATTATGGCTACAATTTAAATAACAAAACAACTTTAGACAATATAATACTACGATCTCAATAAATTTTTTAGAGTCACTTTTCTGTTATATAAATTAGCGATAAATATTAATTTTTAAATAAACTTACCATTTTAAATAATTGATTATAGCCATGATCGGTGCAGTCTCCAATGCAGAAATCTTCAACATAGGAATTTCGGAAATCCTAAATCGTCGCTATAACGTTTTGACTAAAGTCTGAACGGCCGCGGAAACTACCGATAATCACTAAAGTCACTTGGTCCCTTGCAAACACGCACAATGAAGGAGTTCTGAGCACTACCGATTTTCATACGAAAGTGAGAATGGGACAATTTATCGCCGCTTGTTGCTCGTACGTAACGATTTAATCACCGCCGATTCATCGTTGACCATTATTTCATGTCGATAATTTTATTGTTGGTCATTAAATCGTCGACTAAAACCCTATCTTTTATTTAGCATGTAAAGTCCTATACGTAATAATTTTTATACCTAGATAAAACAAAAATGTTGGGTCAATGAAAATAATTTAGTTGTGTGATGTAATTAAACATTTTAGTTTTACTCTTATCGTCCCAAGAACTGCAAACAATTTTTTTGAATTTTAACGTGCTAAGGAAAAATCCTACATAAATTTTATTAGTAAAATGTGCAACAGTTGCTGTCACTTTAAAGACCGTAGACCCTCGTTATTCTCTCAGTCAAAGATAAGTTCAATTTCGACTTAAAACATTCAAATGCAGTATGTTGAGAGAATACGTGTCGAATAATTTGTTTAATTGATTAGAAGATTCTTTTAGTGTATACAGGGTGAACCGCACACTGTGGAACCCCTTACAACTTTAGATAGCAACCTAATATATATATATATATATATATATATATATATATATATATACATATACACATATACACATATACACATATACACACACCATAAAAGCACAAACTAAAATGTGATTTTAATTTGCAATCAATAAAAGAAAATAATCCGAAAGTCATAATACATTTTATAACGCCCCAAACATTCATCAAATCTAAAACTGTCATTTAATTTTTCTAAGACGAAAATTAAAAAAATAATAATTCAGCAAATTGTTGGTAGACGAATTGTTGTGTAGATGAATTTACCTGCTACGAAATTTTGTATGCACATTATACACAAATTGTCACTATGTAAAACATAAATACATATTTAAATGTAAAACCAGCTAGCTTTACAGTTTTTCATAATTATTACGATTATCCTGTATACTGTTAAAGTTTGTTCCACCCGTTATGACTCGTACTGTATAATAATAAATAAATTTGTTCCAAAATTATATTTTTCGTCAGTTTCCCTTCTTATTTGTTTCAAACCCGAATAGTAGAAACTAATATTTTCATAAGGTCGTGTTTATATTGCATAATTATTTAAATACACGTAGAGGAAATGGTGTAATTGTGGAAACCTGTGGGTAATATGGAGGCATGGTCTCTTGGCTTGATAGGTGCTGTAGACGAGCAGAAAGTACTAGAATTTATTTTTATAGTTCTTATTGTCACAATAGAACGCTGGTAATCATTTGGATCGTGTCTTTCTGAGTGAAATATTGTGTTATATATTTTCTTTCAGATTATAAACTTTTGTTAATTGAGTCTTATAGGCATAATTCAAAATAGTTATTGCCTGTATTTATTAGTAATTATTTTAAGTGTAAATTATTGTTGAAATTAAAATTATACTTTATAAAATAAGCATACAAATGATTAGATTCCAAATTGGCAATATATGCTGGTAATGTGGAAGGTTTTCCACGAAAATTTGCTTGGGGTCATTATTTTAATAAATTAAAATGACATATTTTTTTATTTCTTTAAAATTATTATGGCCTATCCAAACCTATATGCAATTTACGTCATCAGAAAAAAGTTGCTAGATTGTTTATTTGTAATTCGGTTTAAAGTTTGGAAAGTGACATATTCTATAGATGATTTACTTGCCCACATATTAGATGGTATAAAGAAAGACTACAATTTATAAGATCTGTAAAAATACGAGGTACGAGGTGACAGCACTGTGTGAAACGTCATCATCTAGTAACCTTTTATTGATGACGTGGATTGCATATAGGTTTGGACGAAGTGTAGCATCCTGCATTCTCAATAATATTAGTAACGTGTTAGTAAAATCTTCAATTTTCTATTTATATATTTGTAACCGAGTAATTCGTGATTTCGTTTGACATCGGATACAGCGAACTCTTAATGATGTAGAATAAAAATGGTTTCTCTAATTTCGATTTTTATTAAAATCCTCTTTTTGGAAAATATTATTGTGTTTCCACATTACCGACCTTTTTTTAATTGTTAAATATATGCAGAGTTTAGGTTTTCTAAATTTTTAGGCTTCTAACAATTTTTTAAATAAAAATAAGTATTATTCTATGTAAACAACATATTGAAGAACGTATATGAAGATTTGTACAGCAAAAGAGTGGTAAACAGAAATGTTATTTAAAAAAAATAAATTGGATTTCCACATTTGCACCACTTCCTATACAAATAAAAAGTATATAAAAACATGAACCCTTCAGGTGTTTCATATACGAATGATCGTTTCTACAGTTTCCTCATTGGACGTTTATGTATATTATACAGTTATGTAAGAAAATATAATTATGTTTTTTGGTTTATTTTCATGTTTTATTGTATTTTTTATTAAACAGTAAAAACTGATAAGTAGAGCCTGTAAAATTAAAAAAAGGACAAGTACGTCATTGTGACGTAATCAAATCAAGTTGATTCTTTTTTTTAAATTTATTTATTAGCTGGTTCTGCAAAAAGATGCAATACATGGCTGTTTTACAATAAGATACTTGTAACTGAGATAATGTCACTTAGAAAGAGGGTTAAGTGAAAATATTCACACCTCTAGCTTATACATTTAGGTTCAATTATTACACAGGTTAAGTGAATATTTTAGAGTAAGTCTTGTGGTAGCTTGCGTTTGAGTCTTATATGAATGTTTCTTTGGCCGAGATTAAGTTTCGTAGCACTTGTGCACTTCACTAAATTTTCAAAGAAGTTATTGGTTAGCTTGCTTATGTAGTCTGTGATTAGTGGAACCTTTAATTCACGATGTATTTGGTTGTTTCGAATGAACCAAGGGCAGTTTAGCGCGATACGAAGAACTTTGTTCTGCATAGTTTGAAGTTTCTTCAGCGTAGTTTTAGGTGCATTACTCCAAACTGGGCACGCATAGGTCAGTATGGGTCTAAGAATCATCTTATAAATTAGAAGCGAACATTCGGATCTGAGATGTGAATTTCGGTTGATCAAAGGATAGAGTATGCCGAGTCTGGCATAGCACTCATTTAGCTTTTTATGAAGGTGGTATCCCCAATTAAGTTTTGCATCTAGGTGGACTCCTAGGTACTTTACCGCTGAGTCCTTAGGATTCCACGATAGTTCTTTATTATGTAATCGCAGTGGTGGGAGATGGTTGTAGCGCTTGAGAGTGAACATTTTTACTTGGGACTTAGTATGGTTGATTTTGATTTTCCATTTTTTGTACCAACGACATGTTACATTTAGCGCATTTTGAAGGTGTTCAACTGTTGTTTGAATTGTATCACTCTGAGTTAGTATCGTTGTGTCGTCTGCAAAAATGGCTAGGATTGAGTTATTTACTGTGGGCACGTCATATACGTAAAGGTTAAACAGGGTTGGTCCCAGTAGGCTTCCTTGGGGACTCCAGCTTTTGTAATCTTGTCACTAGATAGAGTTGCATTGATCCTTACTCTGAAATTTCTGTTGGCTAGAAAGGATTCTATGATTTTTATTATGTATCCCGGAATGTTTAATTTGATCAATTTGTGCAAGAGTCCTTCTAGCCAAACCTTGTCAAAGGCTCTTTCCAGATCTAAAAAGACAGCTACGGTGTATTTCTTCTCTTCGAATCCTTTCTCAATCAGTTAAGTTACCCTAATAAGTTGATGAGCTGTAGAGTGTGATTGTCTGAACCCAAACTGATGAGAGGGTATGACTTCATTTTCGAGTATGAAGTCTTGTAGTCTAGTAAGGATCACCTTCTCTAGTAGCTTAGCTAAAGTAGGCAATAAGCTTATAGGTCTGTAGCTACCAGGGTCTTGTCTATTCTTACCAGTTTTATAAATTGGTACTATGTTTGCAGTCCTCCAAGAGTGTGGGAAGTATCCTAGTCTCATACAACCGTTATATATTGAGGTCAGATATGCTACAGCTTTTTTTGTTAACTTTTTTAATATTTCGTTAGTAATCAAGTCTGGTCCAGGGGTCTTGCGTTTTGGTAGTCGCTGTATGTATGTCGTGAGTTCTTGGGTAGACGCAGGGGTTATTTTCATATCTTCTCTCATATTAAAGTCAGCTATGGTGTTTGTTATTTGGGTAACGAGTACAGCGTCTTCTTCATCCTCATTTGTAGTGAACACTTCCTCTAGGTGCGTAGCCAGTATTTCTGCTTTTTCTTCTTCAGAGGAGTATGTTATGTTGTTAACTATTAATAGGTAAATGATATTTGGCTGTCTCAGCAACCTTTTGATTGCCTTCCACATGGTCGAATCGCCGGGAGGTATTTCTTCTAAGTAGCTATTATACGCTGTGATTCTAATTTTGTCCAGTTCTTGTTTAATTAAATGATTTAGTCGATTATATAATGTTTTATAGTAGGGTAACCTCGTCCTTTGCCATTCTCTTCTATATTGATTTTTTGAGTTAATCATGTTAATTATGTATTCTGGTGTTCTGTTATGCGAGTTAATATTTCTTTGGTTCCTTGAAGTTGTGGCTGCCTGAGCACTTTCTTGAATTGCTGTCGTAAATGACGCTGTTGCTGTATCAATGTTGATGGAAGATTGAAGTGGTCTCATCCACCGTAATTTTTGATCAAGCGTTTCTTGGAAGGTTTCCCAATCAATTTTTCCGTTAATTAATTTCGGTACAGGGTACTGTATTTGAGGCGGATCATAAAAGGTCATTATTACAGGGAGGTGGTCAGAGTCTAACTCATTGGTTACCGTCTGTTGAATTGGGAATTTTAGGTTCTTGTGCAGGACAACGTCTAAGATGTCCGGCAGAAGGTCGATCCTAAATGGATAATAGGTGAAGTCATTTGGGGCTGACAGTAGTATGCCATGATTTGGTGTAGCCTTATTCCTTCAGCGTTATTAGCTCGGCATCCCCATATGGTATTTTTAGCATTTAGATCACCTAGTAACATTATTGGCTCTGCATTTTCAAATAATTTTTCTATATCGTGGACTCTTAGCCTTTTATTAGGTTGTTTGTACGCGGAGATTAATTTAATTTGGTGACTTTTTCCCGTGTGTAATTTTATAGAAGTAGCTTCTAAATTTTCTATTTCAGGAAGGTGAAAAAGGTGATGTTTTAACTTTTTCTTAATTATAATCGCGACTCCCCCTGAGGCCTTATCTGCTTCTCTGTCCTTTCGGTGCACTTGGTATCCAGGAATACGAAAGGTTTCGGTACTTATAAAATGGCTTTTTATAGCGAGTTAAGAAATCAATAAAGATGGAGCGTTGTTTTTTTAGACCATTGGCGTTCCAATTAGTCAAGGTTAATTTAGTAACTATTTGGTGTTTATTTTGGTCCATTAGCTAGCAAAGTAGGGAGAATAGATGCTAATAATGGCGTAAGTTTGTCTAGATGTGGGATAAGTAATTCGACCAACTTTTTTAATATAGTTGTGATAAAGTCAAATGTGTTTTGTGGGATGTCCTCTGTATTGATGTTAACTGGAGATGTACGTTCTTGTGGTTTTTTATGTGCCTGCTGTTGGCTTGCAGGGTTTTCCTGCCGTTTTGCGGTTGCTTGTGCATATGTTCTATTAGGTGTTCTGAGATTATTACTTGTTGACTACTTCAGCTTAAGAAAGTAACTGCAACCTCTGTAGTTTGCTGGATATTTCTCTAAGCAGTTCACACACTGTGGATCTTCATTTTGTCTTTTAGGGCAATTTGTGTATAAATGGTTGCCTGTGCACTTCACACATCTCGGCTGGGATTGGCAATAGTTTCTCGTATGGCCATATAATTGGCATTTTTTACACTGTGGTATTTCTGCTGATTTTCTTCTCATTTCAACATCAACTATGGAATAATTAAGTTTTGTTAAGCTAAAGATTTTTTTCCTTCTTGGGTATCTTCAAGATCTACTGCACATATCGGTATTGGATACCTATTCTTATTGTACAACCGCGTAATTTTGTTAACGGGGTATTTTAACTCTTCTAATTGTGTTTGTATTTCTTGTTCAGCCATTGATACAGGAATATTTCTAATTATTACTGATAGTTTGTTAATTGTTGGGTCCTTAAATGTGTGATAACTTAATTTCATTTCACTATAGTGCCTTGTCGTGCATCTATAATCTTCGATGTTAGTTAAATTTACTCTTAGTTGGTTATTTTTATAGACTGTGGTGAACTCAGCCTTGGCTTTGTTTTTCAGGTCCGAGATTATTTCTTGATATTTAATTTTATCCGCATTGTGTAGATATATTGGTGGTATTTTTATTTTCTCCTTATCTGGTTCTGATGTGGATTGTTGTTGGCTATTAGTATCTATAGCACTGATTGCTGCAGCGTGTTTGCCATGATAGATAATTTTGGCAGCATTTTCAATTTGCTTTTCGTTTATATAAAATGTATTTTGTGTGATTAGATTTTGTGGTTCGAACAGGTATTTCTTATTGGGTGCAAAGTCTGTTGGCGATAAATCATCGCTGGGTCTTTTAAGATTATTATTGCTCATATTAATTGCAGAACCCCTCCGCAGGGGTCCAGTAAAAAGTTTAAGGACACTTACAATATGATGTTGATATACAGGAGGTGCACTATCACTAGAGATAAACCGCAAGGGGCTTGATAATATACAAGAGATGTTTTAACTTAAACTTTCAAGCGAACGAGCAGAACGTCTTTACGCTGCAAAGTCAAATCAAGTTGATTCTAAAAATGTGTATAAGTGTATGCTTGAATTGGTAAATAATAAATAAATACTTATTACCCCTCTTAGTTATTTTTTAATAGGTTCAAGAAATTTAATTTTTAAGTAGTTACTCTCATAGTAACATTTTTAATAGGAATTACTATGGTAAATATTTCGGTTATGCCACTGATCACCCAAAATAAACGTAAACCGTTGAGGTAGCCATGTTTTATGCTTCGATTACGTCATTTTTAGTAACAGCTACTGGCTGTTAATCGTATTAATCATGTAAATGAAAGCAGTACATCATATTCTTTTCGTAAAAGTTGAATCAGGCCAATATTTTTGGATTATTTTTTATTTTTTATCGTATATTTCATTTAACACTAAAAATCGATAAGTTCTTACACCTTAAATAAATTTATCACGATCATCAATGATCATAAGCTGGGTTTCTGTGGGCAAATATTATATCTACTGACCCAAGGAGTGCACCAGTGTTTGTACAGGTTTCAATTTATTTTAAATTGACACACTAATTAACGTGATCAATTCATGCAAGTATTAATGTTGTTAAAAAAATTTGCTCGAATAAGGAAGTAATTAATGTGATGCAAAATTGATTGCATAATCAACCAAAACATTTTTTCCTGCAGTAATACAGAAACTATCTGAGTGATTATCTGAATGGTATTAAAAGTGTATTTTAAAAGGTAATTGTTATATTTAAAAAAAATGACCTAAGTATACAGTAGACTCTTAACATTCGCGGCTTTGTATCCGCGAACATATCATTAGCGATTCAAGGCTGAAGTAATGACAAAAATTAAAGAACTATAATAAATATTTAATAAAGAACACCGGAGAGAAACTGAGTCAGCGATAGACATAGTGTCTTGCGACAGGGTAGATAAATCAGACTTTTCGTGATGCGCTCGGCGCAAAATTTTAATAAAATGAACTATGTGACCGATGTAGTTGTTGCTATAAAGGAAATTAAAAAGTCCACATTAAAAGTATGTTGGAAAAAACGTTTTATCAGAAGAAGTTCAACGTATTGTGAGACTTGACCATGATGTCAGCGGTGATATGACAGGTGAGGACGCATTGAACCTCAACAAACAAAAATATCTTTATTCTTCCATAAAATATAATTTTTATAATTGATAAATAATGTATAGGCGTATGTGCAATTTAAAAAAAAATAATATGGAAGTACTAATTATTTGAATAAAAGTGTATGAGATATTAAAAAAAATACATCATTAGTTTTTTTTTATCTAATTTGGTACTGAACACGTATTATATAGTTTGTTAATGGACTTGACACTCGCGAATTCGATTTTCGCGAAGAAAATTTGGAACGTATGCCTCGCGAATGTTAAGGATTTACCCTTAAGAAATTTTATCAATCAGAAAAAAGTAATTTGCAGGTCAAATTTGAACTTCCCTCGTATGTACAGTCGGGGGCAAAGTTAATGTAACCGATCACGAGCATTGTACTGACGCATACATATAACGAACGAATTATGATCGAAATATTTAAAGTTCAACCTTATATTTGTAATTCGTCTCACTTTTCGTAGATTTATTCATGGTGCCGTGTATTTTAGCCGACCAATGTTCGTTATTTGCGACGTTAATTTTGCACCCGACTGTACATAATATGTAAATAGATAAATATGTAATAGATATGATAAAAAGTTACATTGTGTATATTGATAAAAGTCTCATCATGTGTAAGACATAAGTTAATGTAAATTATGTACTGCTAACATTCTTTAACGCAAAGGTACCTATGATTCATTATTTATAAAGTAGTAATTTAAAAAACGTAACTTTATCCCTATAACAATAAAAATAAAATTTTATTATCGTATTTAACGCTTTAGTATCCAGTTTATTATCTCTTTACTTTCCCATTGAAAATAAATTAATTTCAATATGTTTAATTAATTCCTAAAAACGAATCCACATGTAAAAAGTCAACCATATCTAAACTAAAAAGGTGTTTAATTATTTTTAAAATTTTCTTTCAGTATCAGAAACGATCATGATGATTAAGAAATAAGATAGAAGACTGAAATTATACATTTGTAGATGGGATAGTTTTACTTTGTATTGCGTATATAATATGCGCGTCATATAATTAGAAAAGAAATAAATTTAATTTTTCAAATATATTATCAAATACTTATAATAATCAACCCTCTATATTTAATTATCATTTAGTTTCTTATAAACATTAACGTAATTCTCTAATACCTATATTTTTTAATTAAATTGGCCAATTGTGACCAAATTATTATTGTAACAACTACTTCTCAATCTAATTAATTCAATTTGTTAATAATAAAACTTACATTTATAATTCCAATACTAAGGTACCACTTTAGCAAACGGGTCAACAAGGAACGACATCTCCTCGCCAATATGACCATTTCGAGTACAAGTTAGCCTTTTCCAACATTCTGTAGAAAAAATAAATAAATATCTATTATTTTCTGTAAAACTAAATACTTAAAGCAAATATAAGCCATTTTAGAGTCGAATTAAGATGGCGACGCTGAGCGTTAAAAGAAGATAAAACGTGGCATATTTGAGGTTAGCATTTCAATCATTAATTGTATTTTACGGAAGTTTTTAAATAGTTAAATAATTAAAATGTCGTCTTTTTGTGATAATTATCTTTGCTAAAAGCAAGGGTTCAACGCAAACAAAACAAAATTAAATTTTTTATTTCCTACGGAAAAAGTAACATATTTTAGTAAGATAACGATGATTTTGGTTGGTCAAGTTGATGCTGATAATGATTTTAATAAATTACCTGTAATCACTACTCTATATTACTTATTATTATTTGGTTATTCTCAAATAGGCACTAAAACATAATTTCACCATTTCAGTTTCACAAACATTCAGTAGAACAACATGTCTGCTAATGGCGGTTGATCGTTTCCACTTCAATGTGCGCGGGTCATGCCGTCAACGTGCGCGGCGATGTCGCCGAAGCAACACGCGCGTCATCAAAACAAAAGCCGCGGGAATAACAGCCCACGCCAACGCGCCGCGGGAAGCAGACGGCCCGAGGTAGCGCGTATGCGTCCGCAATGGTCCGAAGATACCGATTCATTACAGATCGGATGAACCATAACGGGCGCGTACGCGCCACCTCAGACCACTTCCCACGGCGCGTTGGCGCGTGGTCGCGCGGGTTTGCTTTGGTGGCACGGGCCGTGGGAAGGCACCATTACATTTTATCGCGCCCTTTAAAAATATACAAACATTTCTCTATTTTATCGCATTCTAACAAGCAGATTGTGACAAATACAATACAAGACCAATACGATAATAAGAACTTGATTTCTATAAATATATTAACGGTTCGTGTTGCTAGAAACCCCAAAGAGATTTAAAAATTGATTAATAGTTATTAATTAAAATAATAAAGAACTATCGAACTTAATTCCAATAGTATAATAAAAATGAATTCCTACAATAAACTCTTAAGGTTATTAATTGGAATGTTCATTGGCAGTTGGTCATTTTTGATAACCAATTAAGTTGGTATTCGATAGCAAATTGCACTTTTAATAAGCATATTTAAAATATATATCTATAAATAGGTAAGTATATAAATTTCGTATAAACTCGACTATTTGACGATGTATACATATTGTACATAGATTAATATTAATTGATAAAAATCTGTGAATTTGGTAGCCGAGCGGACAGCCCATTTCTATTTTTTGAGTCCACTGGTTTAAATATTAAGCTTAATGCTTAAACACATTTTTCGTTCCAATTGCTTTATTCACTATAATTAAAATTTCATAAAACCTAACCGCCTTTTTTAAACAGAAAGATAGTCTCAACATTCGCGAGGGTTTCCTAGAACGTAATCCCCGCGAATGTTAAGGGATTACTGTACAATAAAAACATTTGATCTAATACGTATACTGAAATAGAAGCATTTTCCTTAAAAAAGACTGTTTAAATCTTCAATTTTAATCATGTTTAATCTACTTAAGACGTTCACTTTTTGTTTCCAGATCATAGCTAAAGAAATAAAAGTATGCATACATTAGGAGCCTGGTGATTTGCAGAAGGCGCTGGCTACGATAACACGTTTAATATTTGAATAACGGTGGTAATTCAAATCAATAACTGCATAACAAGCAATAAAAAGTCCTATGTGGCGAAATTGCGATACACTAGTTTACAATTTCGCCACTTAACTATTCTTTTGTTTTTATTTTTTTCACAGTCAACTGTTAGTGGTTGAGGCGAACTTTTAATTTAATTAAATGCGTAAGACATTTATTTACAAGATGAATAATTTTATTTTTCAAAAATTTTAAATCAAAGACCTGCAAAAAAATTGTTGAACGTTACTGAAATTGGGCACACCTACCTTATATTATGCCTTATATTATACCTATATGTACTTCCCATGTACATATGTGATATCACAAAAAGCAAAAATAAAATTGTAAAAATGTAGTTATGACCTTTATGCTCAACAAAGCAATATTGTATGTGTGCAATTTTTTATCATTTTCGAGGTGTTTTGTAAAACTCCTCGACTTCTGCAATCACAATAGAAGAAACGTACCCACCTATAGATATTAATATCCTATAGATATTTCTTTATTCTTTGACGTTCTTTTTTATTTGATATTTTAAGCGATTTAAAATATCACCTTCGGACATTTTTTAGATATTGAACTTGTTTACGATTCCAATATATCGAGGGCGTTTTTTGCAGAGGACGTAACCCAAAAACAAGAGCTCACATTTTATGCCGTCGCGTAGATACGTTTCAAGAAAATACAAATCAATTTTTCCGGTGGATAAAATTGGAATATCGTTACCAGATTTTAACAGATGATTATATATATATATATATATATATATATATATATTCGTATGAAATGTATACATAAGTGTTATAAACATAATCTAAATATCATTTCGTCAATATCAGGTAAATTACATCGGTAATTTACTTGAAAATTGGTGGGGAGTATAGTTATGGCACGATGTTAGAACGGTAAAACATTTGTTTCAGAGGCCAGAGGAAAACCTCACTAACAAACTCTGACATACCGTTTCGCAGTTAGTGAACAAGGAAATGAGTCCGCGTAATAGGCGATGACGCTCAAATTCAGTCCGACACCGCTATCCATCCAGACAAAAATTCCCATTTTTATCGTTATAAATCTTCAAGATGAATCAGCCAGTTCAAGACGTTCGACGTAATTTGGTGCAACTTGTAAGTTACGAATCTTTTCGTAATTTGAAATGTCACTTTTTGAATAAGAAGCACAACCATAAATAGGGCTACATATCCAAATGACGTAACAGATGATGTTTCCTTTAGCTGCATAAGATAGTCAGAACAACTCATTTTCGCAAAAAGTGTGGGTTACGTCCTTCTGCCAAAACGTAGTCGATTCGTATTTATCTCTTAATTTTAGAAATACATACATATTTATATTTCTTTTTACTGAATGCCTATTTAATTGTTATTGATTTTAATGGAAAACGTAATTTTAATGCGACACCAAAATCGTTAACTATAGAATCAAACATAGGTTCCTTTTGCGATGTAATCACCCACTAAAAAATAATTTTTTGAAATTCCACTTCTAAGGAAATGAAAATGGGAAAAGTATGTTTTTTAAAAATTTGATCAGTTTCATCGAATATTTCTAATCCCTCGTAGACGAAGTCGCGAGATAAAGCTAGTATTTATATAAATAAACACAATTTGCAATAGATAATTTCTACTGCTTAAAAATGGCAAAAGTAATTTAATTTCCTTTTATAAATAACATATGTAGGTAAATCAAATTTAATTAAAATTAACGGGATCGCATCGTTCGTTTCTTTTGTAAGGGTTACTAAAGGCATAATGTTTGAATCGATTTATCGTGCCTTAATTTAAATCGCTCAAATTGTAAATAGGTAATTTGTGGACGAAGACCTATTTATTCAAACTCTTTTAGAGTTTTTATGCTTTACATTGAAAATTTCACACAAGTTGCAATTTGTTGGGAACTCGATTTACAAAAAAAACAATTACCTTGAGGATGTAAAATGCGTTAAAAAATGATCGACTTATCTATAATCGCATACAAATTTAAAACAATACGACTTTTAATTTGACAACAAAAATTGTTTATTTAGATACACTAATCCTATTTCACGGAACAAAAAAAAATGGCTTATACGTAACAGAAAAAGTAAACAGGGCTTCAATTATATAATTTGCTGTTTCTGGAAGATAAAGCACAACATTTCCTAATTTGCCTTTTAATTTATTTCTATTGTTACTGGTGGTGATAACCGTAATTTTCTTCGAAACCCATATATTCTTTTTAGAGTTCTTTTGCCAAATTAAAAATAAAAACTCTTATCTGTCTCAAAAGATTTCGTACGTTATAAAAAAAAATTATGTAATCGCAGGAGTTGTTTTAATTATAAATACTTTGTTCTTGAATTTAACCACGAAATAAGGAAGTATGTTTAGATCAGGAATTCCCAACCTTATACCCGCGGGCACCATAGCGTCCGCCGATTAATTCGTGTGTGCTCGCCACCGTTTGGTCACGAAAAAAATGTTTTTATTTACATTTAGTTTCAAAAATAGTTATTTTGCCTATACGTTTTCTACGAATTTCATCGAAGAAATTTAATTTAAGGTTAGGTTAGATGCCGTTATTTTAGAATGTGCTTTAGGGTGTAAAAAAGTCGCGAACCCCTGGTTTAGATCATACTGAACTAAACTGATACAATACAACACAAAGTATCTATAGTGCGTTCCACAGCGAGAGTTCAGCATTGTTCTTATGGAAGGTAGTGTTGGCAAATGCATTTTTAAAATTGTTTAATATACAAAAGGAAACAGTAAATAACATCTAAATCTCTTCATTTAAGCATCTCTTTTACTTATGCGATGCTTTTACTGTTGTACTCGAACAGCTTAACCTGAATGATGTAAAATTTGTTAGGCTTTTGCAATATAAGTATGATGTTCTTTGTTATTTACTAGGTTGCCTTTTAATAATTAAAAAAACATCTACTTGTACTTGATTGTGACCAACCTATACCTACCTGCAAGGATATTATTTATTTTAAATTAGTAGCTGTTTGAGAATCTCTAAAAATACAACTATATTAAAAGTTCCTTATTTTAAGAATAGCCGCAAGTAAAAGTGAAATGACATCGCTGTCTAAATTTTCCAATAAGAATTATATTATATTGAACCGGATAGGACCCTTATTGTGGAAGGAATTGTACTAATAGTCGACCAATTTGGACAGCTATTCGTTAAAACCAACGAGGTACTTGTGTTTGAAGGCGGTTCTTAAATCCACTTTATTTTCTTTGATGAAGTCTACCCGAAGTACTATTGGATATTACTACAATATGTAGACACTAAATTAACATACTAGAGGTTCTCAAACTAAAAATATGTTATTTGAAAAACGTTTCCCCTAAAAACACAAGTAGTTATCGGTTCAGTAGATAATATAATGATTGAATCCGCCGATATTTTTTTACCCCTACAACAGTTTTATGTGAAAACACTTTTGCATGTTTATTAGTGGACATTATTGACTTTCCACATAAAGTCTATAATTGCCACAAAATTTTCTTTTTCATCTAATACGCGTCGAATACATTTATTTTTGATTTTCAACCTCCGACTACCTAATCTACTTCAAAAAATGAATCCAAACACATTATAGGTAATCACAAACTGAAAAATAAATTGTGGCATTGAGTACATTGGCATTTATCTACAGCATTTACGTAAATCAGAAACAGTCATAAGTAAATATTACAAATAAAATCAAGTTTAAAGATTCTTTTTTTGTCGAAAAACCTTTAGTTCGAATAAAAATATTATTATTTAGGACGATAGGCCCATTATTGGGCTACGATCATTAAAAAAAATCATAGCGCTAATACCAATAGTTTAGACAGGATAACGAAATTTGTAGATAAAACCGGAGTTTAACTAAAAATACAAAAAACCTAAATAACTTATAACAAACAAATTAAAAACGTATTGAGGTCGTCTATCGCCCTGCGGCGACTGGTCCGTCCTCAATGCATATGCAGGTATTATATTTTTAAACCAGTGCGATATTAATTTGTTTTTTATTAAACTATTTGACAAGAAGGGGGGCGTTTTTTCAAAAATGGTCATGTCCAAAACTTATGACAAGCGAATTAAGACATAATTCAGATCTTATTAACGGCGTAATTTACTGCTCATAAGCGTTGGACATGACTATTTTAAAAAAAAAAAACGTTCCTCAACTGCTTCCGTTTTTATACGCTATACCCAGTTTCACTTATATATTTATCAAAGTTAAGCGATTTTTCTGCAACTTTGTATATAGTGACATAACTCTTATTGCTGAACAACTTTTTTTAAATACACTTTTCGTATCTTCAACATTAATTCATGTTAATTATTGAATTATTATTTTTTAATAAAACCCCCTGTATAGAGTTATTTTAACTTTTTCGCAGTACTTTCTAGTTTTGGACCAAGTAGGGTACTGATTCCCTGAGTATTATTTCAAAATTCGAAAATTATTTGTCATTTACACTTATCGCAAAGTCGGTCCGGGGGACACCCTGTACCTATATTAAACTAGGCACCTACTTTTTTAAGAATGATGTGAATATAACTCAATATGAATAATTATAATAAATGAGTGTTTGTAGTTGACTGATATAATTTAGTTATGATTAAAGCATAAATTTATAATGCTTTTTGGTTCTTACTTTTATTATTCAAAGTGATTTCGATTTCAAGTGAAATCGTTTATCCTAATGTAATAAAGAAGTGCTGCTATATAAAGATTTAGTTGACGTGACATGTAAACAACGGTTGTTTTAAATATTGTTCTAAGCGAGATTATAATTGCTTATAACACAATTATAAATATCTTTTTGGGTAACTTCAGGTTTAATTGTAAGTATAATAAGAAGCTTTAATAAGTTAAACATGTAACATTGCGTAGAATAGCATCTATTCAGCAAGTTTGATCCCTTCACGACACTTCCTTGCCCTTATGAACGATAGAAGTCTGCAAAACTTCATCAGCGTATTACGATGCATGTAGACAATGTAGTTTCATAAATTCTACAGTACGTGTTCAGATATTCTCAGAACAAACTGTGTAGAAATACTTATGGAACAGTTTATTTTTATAATTATTTAAAAAACGTTTACCCTTAATCGTTAACATCACTTACCCAATCATTTTTAAAATCTATACATAACCGTAGAATTTTCAACTTTATTTTATTTTTCTTTCACGTAATGTATAGGTATTTATTTTAATACCATTTTGACGACCTCGTTAAGGATTTTTAAACTGTTATCGATTTGGTACTTGATGGAATTTGGCACATGTTTGACATTTGTAAAATTTGATTAATAAAAAAATGTCACAATATTCGCTAGAAGAATATGCTGATATGCATTTTCTGTAAGTATGTGTTTGGCAAAGTCCTTTTGGTTTTTCTCTTTTGGTATCTCAGCTTGAAACGTCACATTTAAAGACTTTCCAAATACAATAATAATAATAATATATCGATAGCGTTTTGGTAAAACAGCGTAAGCGACAAAAAACTAATTTTACAGGAGCGCATATTTTGTGTTGTAGCGTAATTATAATCAAATACTTCCTACGGAAATACAAATCAATTTTTTTGGTGGAAAAAAATGGAAATGTTATCAGATTTTACTAGGTTACGTCTGCCGTAGATGCATAAGATAGTCAGAATAATTCATTTTCGAAAAAAGTGGCTGTTACGATGTTCTGCCAAAACGCCGTCGATATAATGCAATTGCATAAATCGAATTAACAACGCTAAAATAAAGTACCTAACAGAATTGTACGTATAGTCGACGTCCTGGCAAAACCCAACATTCGATTGAAAAACATTCGGCAGGTAGACGATTACTGAACAATAAGGTGTTTGCAAATTATTATTTAACTTTGTCGCACTTCAGCAGTTTACTAATAACATTTAAACCTTGTAAGCACAACAAACACGATGGGCAATACTTGGCGTCATTTAAATATAAGACAGAATTAATTTTAAAAACATAAACGTCAGGAAAACAGGTTTATTAGAAATTCGATTCTTAATAAACACTTATGTACTTATTTACAAGAAATATCACAAGACTACAGTTGAGAATTAACTAAAATCATTGTATTTTTGAGGTGGGTTTAAAGTCCGTCTCTGAAATTTACAGACAGTAAAAGTTGCACCAACGCTTAGGCCAGGCGTGCACGAACAATTTTGTGATCGGCCGATCGCAGAGTGCTGGTGCGCGCAAGTTCATTTAATTACATTAGCCAAAGCCAGTCGGCCGATCGCGATCGGCTGAGGCTTGCAAATGTCCATGCGCGAGCTCCCATATAAAAGCATTGCCGTTGCTCGCCGATCACGAATCGGGCCGGTCAAAAATGGTCCATGGACGCCTAGCCTTATTGAAATTTTTTTAACACCTATTGTTCAATAATTACCTAGCTACCTGCCGATCTTTAATACTTATGTTGGGTTTTGCCAGGACGTCGACTATACCACAAACGAGTGTTTTCATTTAAAGATCATAATTGATAATAAAAGTATAATTCCGTCGAATAATAAATTGTTAATTTATCTATCGCCAACGTTCTTATCAAAATTAAAATCAGTATACCTACTACCTAATTGTACCCTAGGTATATGTTTTACGTACTGCATACGATTTGTTTTTCTGCAAACCGGATAAATAAATAAGGACTTGGAAGGAACGTTTGTTTGCCTAATTTCAAAAGATGGATACTTAACACAAATTTTAATATAATAGAAAGAGAAAGAATTTACTACATCTTTTTAAGATTTGCAAACGGTTAATCAATTAACGAGAGCCGTATAAACTTAATTAATGCGTAATATAATTTTCAGTAGGCAACAAAAATTTTGAGTAACCGCACAAATTACGTCAATCCATAATTTATGAACTTTTAATTGGCCTCTACAAAGTTCTCGTTTTAAAAATCAACTTCAATTTTGCGGGTTCGGAATCGAATATTGCGAGTACCTATTCGCCCAGTTTTATTGATAAAAATTCTCAATAATTGAATAAATTACTCGAACACTCAATTTAGCATCCTTTTCTTTCAATTAGTTAAAAAAACTTTTCTTTTTAAGATTTAGCTTGAAGGAAATAAATTACTTGAAACTTTGACGATAAGAACGGTTCGTAAGCGGGATGATACGGATCGTAAGAATATTATACTTATTGGTATAAAAATGTTGATACGAGATCGTTCGGTAACAACATGTTTATTACAATTCTGAATTTTAGAAGGAGTGCGATTTTGCTTAATTTTAGTAATCGAGATTTCTGATAACTTCCTAAGATATTTTATCCCTGTTAAAAACATTTTCTGTTAATTAAAGTACAAAGTTTTCGTGTTCGTTAAATTTCAATTATAATTTTAGAAATTGCGCCTACCTATAGGTATAACGATATCTTGTTATATTAGTAAAGGTTAAATTTTGCAGATGAAAAGTGCAACGTATAATTCTTGTAATTTAAATTTTCTTTAAACTGTAATAATTATAATAAAATTGGCCATTTTGTGATATTTATTCAGAACTACGACGGTTTTTCAAATCTACAGAGCCCTTTGTTAACAACTGTTAAAAAATGTACAATACATTTTCAACTATTAATAATATTATAATTATCTACTGTACTAAGGTTTATACAGGGCCAGTTAAGATAGTAGCGCCCCTTATTAATTCGTTGATTATTTATATTAGAAAAATATTTTCTTAACAAAAAATGTTCAGAATGATATATTGTATATTTATTTTATTTCATGGACTAATGAGATTCGAGCAGTAATATGCAATTTTTTATTTTTAAATGACACTATGTATACTATTTACATTTTTTTGGAAGAATTATGTTTTTTCTATACGGTGTTATAGAAATATTATCGGGTGAGATGACAAAATTACACTGTTAAACACGATTAAAGTTGAAAAATGTCCTATTTTACAACAGCATCGATAAATCACATGTTAAATACAAATATTTTTTGTTACAATTTCTGGTACTGAAGGGATCTAGTTTCGCGAAGTATTCCGAATAATTTTTCTACTTGGTTGTCTTCTATCAAGAAGTTTTTCTAAATACAAACGTTTTACTCCCTTAATGACACAATTTGATTCACTAATTCATTGCCCATTGACGTTAGCCATTGTAAATGTACTATTATTTCAGTTTTCATATATTAACAAAATGTGACAACTACGTATAAAAAGTATTAAATTTTTTAGGTATTTTGTTTTATGATTGCTAGATGACATTGTGAAATTTTTCAACTTTAACCGTGTAATTTTGTCGTCTAAATCCACAATATTTGTATAACACTGCTTAGGTAAAAGATAGTTCTTCCAAAAAATGTAAGGAAATATACAATGTCATTTAAAAATAAAAAGTTGGATATTACAGCTTAACTCTCATTAGATCCTGAAGTAAAACAAATGTACAATAATATACAATATATCATTCTGAATATCTTTTGTTAAGAAAGTATTTTTATAATATAAATACTGAATGAACTAATGGAGAGGAAGGGACTACTCCCTTAATTTGTCTTGTATAGTAATAAATATAAAATGTAATAATCCTCTAAAATGAGAAATAATAAACTTTTTAACGACTTTTCAGTATAATATTTATATACATATAATCTAATATCTGAAAGGAATTCTACCCTAACAAGCTAACAACAACTCAGGAATGATCCATTTACACTAAATTATTTGAAATATATTTTATATGTACGTATTATCTTTCTTACATAAATACCCAAAACTTGAATCATAGAAAATTTCTTTTATTGGGTAACAGACCTTGCCGTTTTATCACACTTTCTCGTTGTTAATAATGAGCTGATTACCACTACTGTGGCTGTTCGTGTAATAGTCAATCTGAATACAGTGCCGATTTTCACTAAACTTGTGCAGTTGTACTTGACCAGTCTGCTTGATATGAGTACGTGCGCCAGATGATGCGCGCTATCGGCTATCCAAAATAATTTTGTAGAAGTTTCGTTTCGTTTAGTTA
This sequence comes from Rhagophthalmus giganteus, assembly GCA_036326145.1. Lineage (NCBI taxonomy): Eukaryota > Metazoa > Arthropoda > Insecta > Coleoptera > Rhagophthalmidae > Rhagophthalmus > Rhagophthalmus giganteus. Next base: position 4,553,900 of record JARFJA010000075.1, on the reverse strand, counting down.
TTTATTATAAAACGTTCTAATAAACGTGTAGGAAATCAACGTCTAATTAAGTCAACAGATTGACATTTAAAGTTTCCGCATCACACGACAATGAGGTAAACGATCAATAATATCGAATTATAAAGTCTTGTTATAAAAATTAATTTATCGAATAACTAATAACAGTCATTAACAATCTACTGTTGTAGCACATAAAAAAATGTAGAACGTAAGAATTGCAATACATCATATTTAATTTCACTAATTTTATGTGTTTCTTTACAGGACAACAGCGACGGTCAAGCATTACTAGACACGGTTTTCAAGCATCTCAATTTACTAGAAACGGCCTATTTTGGATTGCGATATTTAGATCCGGATGGACAAACGGTGAGAAAATTCGGAAATAGCCTTAGGTGAAATTCTGACGCAAGATGCGTATATTGCAGCACTGGCTGGATCCTGCGAAGAAGCTTAACCGACAACTTAAGGGAGCGAACCCCTACACGTTATACTTTGGAGTCAAATTCTACGCTGCCGACCCTTGCAAGCTGCTCGAGGAAATCACACGGTAAGAAAAAAATATGCTAATAGGTACTGTCTGCTGATATTCTGGCGACGGCTCCCGTGTGGGAGGCCAAGCCCCGGGATACTCCAAATTATTCATTACGTTAGACAGAATCGGGTCCTGCATTTTGAAGCATAAAGTCATAATCAAACTATAATACTAATTACATTGCTAGTTGCGTGTGAAATAGTCTACCTACGTACATCGACTTTCCAAAACGGATCATCTCTCGCTAAGTTATGCCTGCCGTTTTCAGGATCCGCGTATGAACATTAATATGATAACTCCACAAGTTTGTTCCCGTCACTCGCAAACCCATACATCGTATCGTCCCGTTTCTGCTGCAGATGAGAGTTCATTAAAGACGCGTCCTCATTTCGTTTATATTACTAACGCATCTTGTTAGCTGTTGCTAAAGATTCAACAGCTTTGGTAAATTAGGTGCAATTAAATTAAGACTAAAACGTTAATGCATTAGTAATGCGAGAGTAATTCAGCAAATTGCCCAAAATTAAGAACACTCTTTTTAAACGAGTAGTTCTTGCTTATATACAAAGTTAAGATGTTTTAATTTTACTTAAAATTAGGTAGTTGATTAAAACTTTTATTTCCTTTGCGCAACAACAATAACACTTATTTTTAACGCGTCTTCGAATTGGAATATACTATGAGAAATTCCTACTTCGATTAATCGATTGAATTTATTAGACGAATTATACAGTGTGTTTTATTTTCGTTGTATTTGCGGGATATTTAGTATAGGTAATAAATGATAAGAGTTGCGAATTTTACATTTCCGTCCTACTTTTTTTGTGCCGATTTCAATGGTCAAATAAAATATTACGTGTCGCTATTTGGTTTTGAGTTATTGCCGAAAATTGTTTTTTGACTATTCGCGAAATGAGGAAAAATTTAACATTCACGAGGGCGCAACTTGGGTGGGTATTCGCGAATTTTTTATTAGTTAATTAATAGTGCATTGAATTGGTTTATTCATTAAAATATTAATACAGATTATAACAACATGAACATCTTAAAATCGAACATTGAAATTTTAAAACTTCAACAACAACTTGTTGAAAAAGCAACAGAAACCGTCTCTTCTCTGGCGAGGAGCGTTAAATTTAAAATAGGAATCGAGGCCGCGACCCTTCTTTATAACGAAATTTATAAAGGAACAGATTTGTTCTGTTAAGCAATCATAAATCCCCAAATATTGTCAACCATCGACTAGTAAATAAACTTCATCTGTATCTATTTGTATATGTAGATAATTATATAATTATCATAACTTAATAAACATATTTTTTCGTTCCAATTGCTTTATCAACTATAATTAAATTTTCATAGAATCTAACCCCCTTTTTTACACAGGAAGATAGTCTCAACATTCGCGAAAACTTCCTAGAACGTTATCCCCGCGAATGTTAAGGGATTACTGTATTTTAGAGAGGTTGTACATCTCATCCCCTGTTTACAGTTTGAAATATTTTATCAATGTTCTTAATACATTTTTTACCCTGGGATTCAGCGGCGTACTTAACTTTTAAATGGCAATCATGATCGATATTAGCACTTTCATCGTTACGTAGTAAAGACACTGGCCTCTAAACTTCCCGCGAACCTTTAAATTAAGATCGAAGCGCGCCCATGAATAGATTATATACGTACTCCGCGACGTTTTAGTTTTATTAGCGACTCGAAGCAGGTGATTTATTTATTAGTTGCATTATAATTTTAATATGTAAGAGCAGTTTGCAGTTTACAATTTACAAAAAATAAATAAATAAGTTTTCTAAGGCCTTACTGTTTGACAACACCTTCCTCCATCCGGCATTCGATCCTCAGGAATACGTGGTCACCCCGGACATTAGTCTCAAGGCTCCAACCCGCCAAAAGGACCCACCGGTCGTCCCGAAAGGACCTGACCGGCAGCCAAGCCGCCGGCCACGTACCATTATAATGACTGTTTCTTAAACTTTTCAAAAATGTATGACTCGATATAGGTATTTATTTTGAAAGACAGCGTAATTATTAAGGATTTAATCAAATTTATTAAACCTGACAGCAACATAGGTATGAGAATAACAAAAAAACTACAAAAACTTAGAAGAAACTTAATTTTTTTTAAATAACCACTTTAAACATATAAAGAATATTATATCTGTTTATTGCTTAATTAACATAGCTATAATCCTCCGGGTTGCGTAGAACGGGAGTGATGAGATATGAATAGAGATGTATAACAAAATTATTTTTCGAAGTATAAAAAGTGTAAAAAGTTTACTCGAATAACTTACCATTGTGAGTTCTGAATAAATTTATATAGTTCACTCTTACATTGTTTAAATTATTTAAAAATTATTATATAAAAGTTATTGTTTAAACAAATTTAACTTGAAATTATGATGTAAATTTAAAATCACCAAACTGAACTATAGGAAAACATAACAATCAAGTGATGATCGCCAATCGGCAAATTCAAAACAATAATGAAACTTTGGAATTATGTAGAGCACATATAGGTCATTAGTACTACGTGAAAACCCCTAACTGACAGTGTAAATTTTGTAGACGTCGCGACGTCTGCATTGTTTGTAATTTCGTTGAAATGCCGTTAGAACATCGTAAATTGTTGCAATTTGGACAATTGCAACCTTTATAACTCGGACAGGGTTTGAATAGGAAAAAACATCATATTTAGCTTTTTTGTAGGCCAGAGGTGTTTCTATCTATCGGTATATAACTTGTGGCGCTATAATGTCGACGGCGCGGCGCCTTAAAAGCGTTTAACGAGATAAACGACGGTTTTGCGAATTTTCAGTTTTTTGTATTACTTTCAGAAGGAGAAAAAAGGGCGTTTTCGTTTATGGTATCGTCTTTCCACAAATTTTGCAAATTGATTGCGATGTCGGCGACGTCCGTACGACACTCGAAATGCCGTCTGAGACGGTTTTTAGGCTGCAAGGTGCGGCGCGAATCAGTTTTCGAATTTTTTTGGGGTAGTTATGGGGCTGTTTGAGTGAAAATTTTTACCGTTCTTGGGTTCCCGAGTGCCCTTTTGTCGATTTCAGATAAAAAATTGTTAAATTTTTTGATGTTCTCGAAACTTTGTCGCGTAAACCATCGTGTTTTAAAATTGTAAAAAATGCAATTTCGCAAATCGGGATTGTTTGTGCTAATTTTTGCACGAAATTTTAGCTGTAGGTAGAGCTACAGAGCATGCTTCCATATTTGCAGACAAATGACGAAAAATTCGTACGGAGAAATATTTTTCGGGGCTTGAAGAAAAACGATTTTTACGAACCCATTGCCATCTTTGGGGACGTACAGATCTCGAACGGTCAAAGATAAGTATTTATTGATTATTTTGGCATATTCTCTGGATTTTTGGGAAGAGATTGGTGTATTCGTTGACTTCTCTAGTTAAATGCGGGAGGAAGTTATTCGCGTTTTTAGGTTGAAAAGTGCGAGGTGACGTCGGTACAGAAGCCTTGGATTACAACCAGGAATATGGCAATCACTACATTTTTGTCCCATTGACCGCGTATATCTCGCTAAGCGTTGGATCTTTTTTGTAGCCCACGAAGAAGTCTATCTGTTTGCGTACAGATTGGGGCACGAGGGAATTGTTATCAATAACAATTGCTGTTTTCTTAATATTTATTGTTCTTTTTTCATGGTTATGTTGACGTTAACTTATTCTTACAATTAGTAAATTTTGTTTAATTCTCAATAAATACGTAATATATTAAGATAAATATATTAAATTATATGTTTTTGAAAAACTTCTATTATAATGGTGACAAAATGAAAAATTTTTAAAAATGGAAAACGGTAACCTATGGAAAAAAAATTATGTACGCCACTAAATTCTACAGGAAAAAATTAAAAACATTGATAAAATATTTCAAACTATAAACACGGAATGAGATGTAGAACCTTTCTAAAATAGTCAAAAAATCGATTTTCGGCTATAACTCAAAATCAAATAGTGACACGTAATTTTTTATGCGACCATTGAAATCATCGCAATAAAGTAGAAGAGGAATGTAAAATTAGCAACTCTATTATTTATACTAAGCTCGCAAATACAATGAAAATGGGGCACACTGTAGGTATTTACACTTATTTACATTTTGTATGTATATACATCCTGAGGGTGAAATTAAATTGTATTCTTGCAGGTTTATTCAGATAATCGGGACCGTGTTATTGTATTAATTTTATAACTGAGGAGATTTTAGTTTACTTTGGAACTGTTACCTATTTTAGTTAATGTTACTATTAGTATTATTTTGAGAACTATTCTAACATAATTTAGAATCTAGAACCAGTTGTGTGTGGTAAGTTCAAAATTGTTCTTCTTTTTGTAATAGGTCCAAAACCTCGTTGACCCAATATTCTTATTTCGTCAAACGCAAAAACAATTACGTAGGAAAAAGTAACATGTTCATTCTTTTTATTTTTTCTAATTATTTACTATTGCGTGCGAGTTAATGTAAAATAAACGCATTTAAGGTTAAACAGAACTAACTAAACAAAAACCTTAAAATCTTGAAATAGTTTAAGTTAGAACGTAGATAATGATTTATCTTAAAACAAAGGGCGATTGATAACATTTTACAGTACAATAAACTGCTGTGAACAAAGAAAATCGACCATTTCCGGTTCGGCAAGATTTTAAATATTTAAACTTCAATTTACAATTTATTAAAAAGTATGCAAAAAATGCCGTGTTTTTTAAGAGAAAAGGTTTGGTAATGCATTATTCTAATAACATATATGCTTTTTACAGTATTTTGCCTTCGTGTAAAGGGGAAAATTTGGTAATTAAAACTAGTATTTATGATTAAAAAAAACCTGTACATTCAATGACTTTGAAAAAATAACACTATTAAATATTCACAATTTCCATTGATAACCAAAATTAGAACAAAATTGTATGTATAGTTTCCAAGAAACTAGCTAAAAATATGTATTTTTAATTTTTAATCCTTCGTACAACCATTGTGTATAATTTATTATTATATATAACAATTGTAATTGTATTGCTTTTCAAACCACACGTAACGATATGACAAAATGTCACAATTTTCTACCGTAATAAATTATTAGCGCCAGTGTATAAAACGTAAATCTTGAATTTAGGCAATGATACAATTCAATTTCGATCAAAGAATTAAGATTTTATAGTCTCCTCAATAATTTATTGCCCAATTGCATAGTGTTCTGTAAATTGATAGAGAAATTATTTTAGATTACACATCTTACAATTATTAGCAGTTATATGAACCTTTTGCGCGATACAATTTAAAACCTACTAAAAGCTTCAATTTCTAATTGAGAATTTGTACCGACGATGTCATTTTCAAACGCACCCTTAAACTACCGTAGCGAAACATCGACAGCGCCACCGTACTGTGTGAACTAGATACAAAACACGGGTTGGGTTTATCTATACACAAATTCATTAATTACACGGTTTGTTAATTATTAGAAAGTAATTTGAAATTCAACACAGAAACTCTGTTACTATAGGTATACAAATAAAATTTCATTCCTGGAAATCAAAATTCACGTTCGTTTAATTAATGAAATCAATTTATCATATAATTATACAAATATTAATTTATTTAAATATAGTATAATAGTACATATAATATAGTTCTTAAGTGGTTAATAAACTTACATCTTAGTTTCATAATATTTTCTCTTTTTTGTATATGACTTTTCTTAACTTAATCATTTAGACTCCCCTTTTACGTCCAATTGATTTCGGCGGAAATATCTTCCTTTTTCAAATTCGCGCAATTGGTAACTTCTTTATTCAAATCTAATTCCACCGTTAGTACTAATAATATATACCCTCCGAAAAATTTTGATATGGTCGGATTAAAAGCCTACTTTTAAATTGCTAACTTCATTAAAAAAATAAAATCGAGGGCTCGCGACATCATATGTAGAGTGACGAATTAATTTTCTTGTGATAAAATGGTATAACTGTAGGCCTAATATCAAATTAAAAATTTCAGACTTTTGTCTTTTCACGTTCTCGAGATAAAGACGGTCCCAGAGACTCGTCCTGAAATTATTTGAAAAAACGAATTAAAACGTGTATAAACTAAATCTAAATTAATTACAAAGTTCTTTTACGATTAATGTAATTAACGTTTTCTAAGTTTGCCAACAAATTAGGAGTGTATATCTACAGGAGTGTATAGGTACATACATAATTAAGGTACAATCAAATTTTATAAAATGTTCCTCGTCCAAGTTCTGACAAGAAACGATATGGCTTAGCTTATATCAGTTAATCATTTGTCGAGTACCTACATACCCATGCAATAGGATTTTCCTTTCAAAAGATTATGATTTATTTCAATCTACTCTCGAGCGCACTTTATTATTTGCCTATGTAGTTCTAAAATTATGCAGAACATCACAGTAACGCGTGTTTTTTATATTTCATTTTTTCTTTCCGATTTATTTCTTTTTAAATAACATTTAAGAAATTTCATTTATTAGGACATGGTCATTTAACTCAACTATACCTAATATGTGGATAATATATATTTATATAATTCTAAGGAATTTTCCGTTTTAGCTTGGGTATTGGTTAGTAATATGGTTATTGATTATTTTGAAAGGACTGCTTTTCTTAATTCTGTAAAACCCGAAATTTTATTTAAGTACCGACAAGGAGATTACAATATTTAAATATAAATCTTACTGTTTCTGAAATTTAAGAGTTTTACTGATGCGTAATTGCCTCTTGTGTAATATACATAAATGTACACCTACCAGTAAATAAGAAAGTGCATTTGTTACCAAATTCAGTCAAATAATATTTTTTAGTACGTTTTTAAACAAAAACAAATACATAATAACTTATAAAATTATTTTCCATGCAGTTTTATTGTTTCTATTAAACTGTTGTTTCTATTCGAATGTTCACAATACTAAAGCTTATCAACTTATCCGTTTACACGCGGTTCGTTTTTTTAAACTTGGACTCGTGCGATAAAAACGTAGGTACCTTATGAAACTCGTACTTTAATATACTATATTATAATATTTTAATAAAATTTGCGTAATATATATTCACGGAGAATAAGTTGTAATCAAATAAAACATTTTTCGCGTTTTTTACTTACCTACAATTAGTTAAAATTTAGATTTATTTAATTAATTGTAATTATTTCATACAAATAATAGATACTAGAATGTAAATGATAGAATTAAGTAAGTAAAGGTATGCGTTTTATAAATACCTACATACAAAAATAAAAAATCATACGGCAGAATTTAAAAATTATATTTAAACGTCGCCGTCGACAAAAATTTACGCGTCTGCTAGTTATTTAATTTACCTGCATGTTTAGTCAGAATTTTTTTAAACGAAATAATTTTACCCTTAGCGAGCGGTTGACCTTCTTCTAAATTAAATAAGAAGATTTAAAAATTGAAGAATTTGGTGAAAACATCTTATAAGTGGTGTAGGTACGACCGGCGCATTATGAAATGGACATAGCTCGATGTATAAATTGTGGAGTTGCGTTGTTAACACACAACTAAATCCCGACACCTACCTAAATATAGAATTTCTCGATATCAGCGAATAATTTCGAGTGGCCGATTTGTACAACTACGTAATTGTATAAAAGAATATTAGCAGTAATAAAATTATAAGAACAGTTTCGTGTTAATGGCAAACATACTTTTTAGAATGTCCAGAAAAACTCATATGAACAATATGAATTTACTAATATCAATAAGCTCATAGTAATATAAAAATTTTAAATTAACTCTTAAATACATAAACACCACTCATATCGACGATTAACAATTAGAACATTCTTTCCAAAGTAATTAAATTATTGTTAGCGTTGCACAGAGCGAGTGAGTGACAACTACATCCACTGACTTATAAACATAATCAAAAAACGATACCTATTTGTGAATTATAACCACTACATGTTTGCGAGATTTTTGGCGTTCTTTAATATAATAATTTGTTTTTTGTAACACTTGAGCCAATCACACAAATTCGTAATTAATATTTTAATATTTAACGTTTAATCTGTCTTATTGTAAGATTGTCATCAGTATACACATGTCAGTTTTGCAATTATGACATTAACAAAACACAATAAATTGGCATAAACCTTAATAAATGAAAGTTTTAAATACTCCTATAATGTAGTTTAGTTAAATAAAGTTTATAGTTTTACGGAAAATAGCCTTTTTCGGGTACTTTTTAAATACTAGGAATCCTGACCAGTTTTCAGTTAATCCGTTACATATAAGATACAATTGTTATCATTATTGGCACTCAATCAAATGAGATGCAAATAATAAGTAATCAAAATTATAAAAAAATATAAAATACGGATGTCAAAAATAACCATTTTGGTTACATTATTTTTATTTTTAATAACGGCTCTAATTTTCTAGGCATACATAATGCTAGAAATATAAAACGTAAAACGGTAAAACGACTTAATTCAGCAAAAGTAAAAGGAAACGTTCCTTGGTGACGAATCACTAGATACTGATTAGGCCTCTGAAGACTCACGGACGCTTGTTATGCCTATTTTGCGTATTTTGTAGTTATTTGTATTGACTTGTGACATAAATATATGTCATAATAGTGACATTGTGACATAGAAAATTAATAGGTAAATAAATATATTTACCTATTAATTTTCTAGAATAACTCCGAAAATAAACAATTATACATACAGTAGAGTCCTGTTAATCCGAACGAATTAGGACCGAAACCTGTTTGAATTACCAGATTTTCAGATTAACCAAAATTATTCTTGTAATGCAGTAGCGAGTAGCAAATACAAAGCTTTTAGATTGCTGTAAGCTATAAGTTAACCAGCGTCTGTCTGACACGTTTAACATTTTCAACATTACGACAAAAGAAACAATTACTGACTTTATGAATAAGCCAAACAATTCATTTATTAAGTACAGTTTCTACGTATTTTATTTTTATCATTTTTATAACCGTAATAAATGCAATGTTTTCTATACATTGTTCTATTTTCACTTGGCCTCTGTATTATTTTTCTAACTTACTTTTGTTCAGATTAACCGCATTTTCACAGTGGCGTGGTTCAGATTAACTGGACTCTACTGTACATTACAAATAGCACAACCGATTTTTAAATTTAATGTTAATACACCTACTTAGATCCAACGGCATAAATGTAAACATAGACTTTAGACGTGTAGAAGTGTTGGTAACGTATTTAACGATTTATGTTTTGTTTATGTCAGTAAATGTAAACGTCTCCGCTTACATAGTTAAATATGCCTCGAAGAAAATGAAATACAGAGCTGTGTATTAAATCTCGCTGTTTTAGACCACGCCCCCCTCCATTTGATAATGAGTCGGTTGTACACATATGGTTTATTTAGGACATACGATTTATAAAATGAAATAGAAAACAAGGACATTTTTATTGAATCTGATTGTACATATTAAAATGTTTGGTCCTGCGAAATTTAAACATTTAACAACAAAAACGCAGAACTATACAAATTCAGGAAAAAAATCGAGGGATCGCAAGAATATTCCGGCATATTCCTCGAGTGTATAGTTCAAATTAAAAATCTTCGAATTTCTGATCGAAACCCCAAATTAACGGCAATAGTCGAAAACGAGTGAAGTTAGGGTCATGAAGATATAATCGATGACCTTTGTGTTTTAGGTACCAGTTTTTTCTGCAGGTAAAGCAAGACATTCTTCAAGCAAGATTGCCGGTCTCCTTTGAACTCGCTGCCGAATTGGGTGCTTATATTGTACAGTGTAAGTTCAATTTTTGAGTATACTTTGTAATAGGTCAAATGAGGGACTTATTTGTAAAATTCGCTAATCGACAAAAATATCAACAATCACTTGTTGGTGTTTAGATGATCTAATTTGGAAGAGGAATCGAATAGTGAAATAAGATTTCTATACTATACGCCTTCCTTGGCACCTATAAGGGCCAGTCTTCTCATATTCCTTTTTTTATCTGACAGTTATTTACTATAAATTATTACAAATTGTTGGCCAAATAGGTAATACATCTTAAAAATACCTTTAATATAAAAACAGACAAACAACGTTAGAATCCTATTTACTCGCTTGATTTTTTACAATTGACACTCTAAAATACCACCGCATTACTACTATTACTTAATTGTATTATTTATTAAAAGAAATTCTGGTGTCACTAAAAATAATTCGTAGACATTGCGATTTTAATAAAATGCCACTTAACTAGGAAAAAGTGATTTTCTGAGGGGTAGATATAAATTTAAGGTTTTAGCGGGGCAGTATTGGGATCTGCAGTACTTCAATCTAAAATCACGACTATGCAGGGCAATATCAATATCTATAAGGAGAAATAATTTACTTGAGGATTTTATATTGCAGAAAAGCAAGATATGACTGAAAATTAGTATAAGTAGGTACTTATAGACCATATTATATAATGAAAAAATTATCGACCAAAGTCCTAAGGCGCAGCTCTCGAACATTTTTAAAAATAATTTAAATTTGGAAAAACTCTCGTGCTTATTATCGCTGCAGTTAAATTTGATTTTAAGAGTCACATTTTATTTGTAATCTAATGATAAAGAGCCGTGACTGCTGTGCGAAAAGTCGCAGGTCCGATTCACAGAAGAAATCTGACTTTTTTTGAATTAAAGCAGATAGTATCTTAAAATATTGAACAGAACATAGGTGATACTTATACACTTTAATTTAATTTTAATTAAAGTTTTTTACTATGTACATATATGTATATTGTTTTATATTATTTTTATTTTATAACTTCTACAAATACAAAATCTGTATTAATTTAAAAATATAAAATTATAGATACCTATTTATTTATTACTCGATTAAAATAACTTAAGTTGTAATAATTATATTGTTTACGATTAAAAAAGTGTTAATAAATAGGTATACACTCAAAAAATTATTGTACCTGATATCAATGAACACCAGTTAGTGACTTTTTGATCATTGATACAATGAAAAATTCATTAATACTACTAATAGATGTTCATTTTTTAATTTCCATGTTCGTAGTCCCAATGTTATTATGTTCATTAGAAACTGATGAACATATTTCATAATTTACTGGATATCTTGATTGCTTCGAAGATTCTTTTTCATCAATCCAATCATTACTTGATTGTATCTACGAATCTCTACATTAACATCATAACTTAAAAGTTATGAATTTAAAACACCATGTTAATGTAAGGTCGTTTTGAAATAATAACATTTATCGTATATATAACTAAGTTCACTAATATACAGTATAAATACAGTTATATACATATAAATACAACTGGGTATTGTCCGAATAAAAAGTACCTATGCATCAATTTATTTTATTTTAAATACAGTGAGGGTAACAAGTATTCGTACACTTGAAATTTGTAAAGTAGAATTTTTAATATTCCGTTTAAACTAAATAATTACAAAAAAAATTATCACGACGATTACATTAATGTTTATATTAGAACTATTATAGAAAAATATTTCTAAAAACGGTTTGCATTTGTTATTACATATCAAATTCCAGAGAAACGTGTGTAAACGTTACGCAAAAGTATTCATACAAAGGGAGTTACCGCCGTTATTTGACGAATTTACAATAAACATCTTGGATTGCAAGTTAATATTAATGCTAGAGGCAATACTAGTAAACTTGTAATTTGTTTTAATTTTAGGTTTTATTTTAAGTGTACGAATACTTTTTGCGTTTGTTTATACGGAGTCTTGAATTTTCTTTAATTTTTTACATGCACGTTTTTTAATTTCATTGCCGAGATCTAACGAGGAAGGTTAGGCAGGTGGAAATCTCAGAAAAAATTGAAACTTTGCAGGATTGTAGTACTAGTCAACCCTAATCAAGAGCCGTATTCAAGACATATTAACTCTTAAACACACTAAGAAAATTTTAGTAGTGTTGTGACGTAAGTTTTTGTGCGATGGGAGCTTGGGCTATTACAGGGGTCGTAGAGGAGTTTGATAAAAAAAAATTGGCAGATAATGATCGAAAATTTTTAAAATATGTACTTTATAGGAAATTTATTCTAAAATTATGTATTTTTTAATTAATAAAATTATTTGAATAATCACTATCTAATGCCTTTATACCGCAGAATTATAAATTTATTCTATTTTTAATTTAAAAACTATTCGTGTGCCCTTAAGCATTGAAAATTTCCCTATTAGAAATCATAAAGTAGATAAAAGTTTAATCGCATTTTTATGTGGCCGATAAGCAACTAATAAAACATGTGCACCGCCTACTTTCATAGCTTATCGGTGTGCAAACAAACAACTGAATGTTTTTAAAATAAAAGTGGGATTTCCTAGTATCCATTGTATTTATATATAGAATTCTGTCAAAACCGCTTCAGATCTTTCGCATCAGTGGTAGTACTTGTTTCAATAGTTCGAATTTTAAATTACGGTGTCGTATTGTTCGTGTGTGCGAGGAGTACTCGTTCGGTTAATAAGGCCTTTTTGCGTGTGAGTGCGCGAGTGTTATGTGTTGTGTACTCTAAAAGGATTAATACGACGACGAAAGGTACGATCTTTCTTTGTCGACTAACTCTCCATGTATTTATAAAGTGTAAATACATGAACCTTTAAGTTCTAACACAAATTCTCTGAAAATCAAGCTTGGTTAGGGTCTTGGTTATATCCCCTCAAACATTCAACGGTCTAATTTCGCGAACGAAATTTTACCTTACGTAGGTATAGGTATGTAATAATGCGAGTTCGCAGTGATCGGAAGAATCTACGCTGGAAATTGACCATAGAGGGAAAACAATAACTAGAAAAAGGTAGAAAATATAAAGAAAAATTTAGAAGTTTCTAATTTTTTTCTTATACTCTGTTACAGACAAGTGACAGTCGCAACGGCTGCAGTGTTAAGTTAAGCGTCCACTAGTCCGCATCGGACGCACAGTACCATCCCTTAAAATTTTCACTCCTAAGTTTTGTATCATAATGTAGGTCTTGAATAGCCATTTACAAAAATATGTAGTTTGTTGGCGATAGCTCTTGTTGTTTCACACATAATATACAAAATCGAAAAAAATTCCAATTTTCAAGGATGAATTTCATCATCTTAAACCGCATGAGAGCACAAACTGAATACGGTTCTGGATTGGGGTTGACTAGTACTACAATCCTGCAAAGTTATATTTGAACGATAATTAATTGAAACATTACAAAAAATAAATTTGCTATAGAATCAATATACCTAAACATTGTCCTATTGACAATGTGAAATAGTAACTGTACTCTTTTAATATGAATAGAAATGTACATTGTAACAATGCAAGAATATTTCTTTATTTAATAAACACATTCGTTGATACAATAAACAAATTTTGCATTTCAGTGGAATAATTTATTGAATCTATGTAAGAATATTGATCAAACTGATAAACACAGTTATTATCACTATAAATCAAGTTCATATTATTTATGTACTAATTTATTAAAACAGAGAACGATTGTTCCTTGAAGAAGTCAAATTATTCTTTAGCGTAATGAACTGAATTCGTTGTAGTAACGTATATGTTTTAATGATACCAATAAACGTTCATTGGCTAATGATTTTGAACATCAAGTAATCTTTGGACATACGTGGTAATGATGAAAACGTTCTTCGGACGAAAATTAATGAATGCCAGTTCTTAATATAATGATTTTTTTATTGGATTTACGTACTTTTTTGGTTGAGTGTATGGAAAAATATATACAAAAGGATCTTCATTTATTTTTATCTGTAATAAAGCATCAAAAAATTAAAATAAATAATAAATAAATAATTAAAATAAATTACAATTTTCCATTTATTTATTTACAATTACATATATTAACTAGTCCAGTAAAATTAGGTTTTAGCTTTGAAAAACTAGGTCAGAAATTTTTGCTCCATTTTGCCGAAACGAAAAACAATAGATAACTTTTTTGCGTTATTAATTATTTACGTAATTATATATTTACTTGTAATAAGTAACGAGTGCTCAAAAACTCTTTCGGTCTTGGTTGTTTGTGGAAAGATAAAGGTTATCTTAAATCACGTCATAAATTATTTCTTGTCATGTTATATACGATAAACTCCCTCTTAACCGGTTAGTACGGCACCGGGATAATAATAACAATAAAATAAATAATAATAAAAAAATTACTTGTCCTTTATCTTTCCACAGCCAACCAAGGCTGATAGACTTTTGGACATCCGTTATAGGTATTTAGTTCATGTTTGTTATTATTTAACGTGTAACTAAAATGACCATTTCAATAAATACTAAATCATTTTTACAGCTGAATTAGGCGATTACGATCCTAGAAGACACAGCCCCGGTTACGTTTCTGAATTTCGATTCCTATCAAACCAAACTTTAGAGGTGGAAAACCGAATTTCCGAATTACATAAATTATTAGTGTAAGCCTTTCATCCTTATGTTTTCGATTCAAGCTAAAATTGTACTTTTAGTGGTCAGTTACCATCAGTAGCAGAACTGAACTATTTAGATAAAGTAAAATGGTTGGAAATGTACGGCGTCGATCTTCACCCTGTTTTGGTAGGAAAATGTATTAAATTTGTTTGCGATATCTAAATCTTATTTTAGGGAGAAGACAATGTGGAGTATTTTTTGGGATTAACGCCTAGCGGAATAATTGTGTTAAGAAATAAAAATACCGTGGGCAATTATTATTGGCCGAGAATATCGAAAATTTATTTTAAAGGGCGTTATTTCATGCTTAGAGTCACCGATAAAAATGTAATTAGCAATGTTAAACGGTCGATTTTCAATAATTCTAGTTTTTTAGAACGACGAAAGTACGTATGGATTTGAAACACCTTCGAAATCTGCTTGTAAACATCTTTGGAAATGTTGTGTGGAACATCACGCATTTTTTAGATTAGTTCAAGTTTCTCCGACTACGCCAGATATTTTTGCACTTGGCTCTAGATTTCGATATAGGTTCGTATATTTCGGTTATTTGTAATACGATAATAAGTGATTTAAATTTCAGCGGCCGGACTGAAAAGCAAGCTGTAAGAGATGCTCAATTAAGAGCTCGTACTCCACCATCATTTACGAGAACACCATCCAGAAGATATCAACGACGTATAGTTGAAGGTGCCAATGACAGTAAGTTATATATATTGTGCTCATATTTTAATTTACTTAATCGAACATTTAGTCCCGCAGATAGAAGAATCATCAAAATCAGATCATTACCAACAACAGGAAATAAAGCATATTTCAATACCACAACCGGCTCAAACGTAAGTTCTTTATTATGTTCGAATACGTGTTAATGTTAGTAATTTACAAATCTACCGAATACATTATTTTCTTAATATTTTACAATAAATTATATATATAATATACAGGGTGTCCCCGTTTTTTGTAGCAGGACTTTCACAACTTGTAGTAAAATTCATTTTGAAAACAAAAGTTCATATAAACATATATGTATGGAGACCTCGTTTTCGATTTACAGGGTGTCGAAATTTAAAAAAAAATTGGATGTTTTATTTGTAAAACAAAATTCCCTTTTTTGATTTTGTTGAAACTTGGCAGTTTTGTTTGTAATAATAATACACATTTTTTCACATCATTGAATTTGCCCTACTTCTTCCAGTGCCGCCACAACAGGGGACCAGCTTGATAAAAATAGAAAAAAATATGGTACGCCTCTTCTTTTTTGTAAGTTTGAAATTTATTTCAGATTCAGCAATCAAAAATAAAACTTAAAAACTAAAAAAATACTAACTTAAAAAATAAAACTAGAGAGAAATAAAACATTTTCACAAAAAGTTCGAGATTTGCTTAAGTTGTTTATTTATGCTTGTTACCGCTTGCTGCCCCAAGTAGGCTTAGGACGATTGTTATTTGTCCGTTTTGCGAGTTGCCAAGGCACTACAGCAAATGTTTTGTTGTTTGTTGACGTGTTTAATAGACGTTTTCGATTTCAAGTTCCAAGTGTGTTCCAAGTTCCTTTTCGATTCCGAAATGAAGAATATGCAGACATGCATTATTTGTATGGATTTTGTGATGGAAACTCTGCTGGTGCTGCTCGAAAGTGCAGAAGAAGATTTCCCAATAGACGACAACCACATCCAAGCGTTTTTGTAAAAATACACCAACAGTTTAGAAGTCACGGTTTAAAGTCGCTCCAAGCAGCAGCAGGTGAACAGATTCGGTAAAGGCGTGGGAGGGAAAAAAAACGAATTTTAAATACTTTTGCAAGAAACCGACAATTAAGTACGCGGCAAGCTTCTAGACAATTAAATGTATCTAAAAACAAGATATGGAAAACTTTAAAACGGAATGGTATGTATCCGTACCGTTTACAGCCAGTACAAGGATTACAACCCGGTGGTGCTGAACGTCGTTTAGATTTTTGTAATTGGTTACTAAATCAAGCAAGAGAAAATCCCGAGTTCCTTGATAAAATTATTTGGACGGATGAGTCTTGTTTTACAAGACGTGTTGTAAACTTCCATAACCTTCACGTCCATTTGGCCAATGAGATTCCAACAAGAATTTAGTGTAAACATTTGGATGGGAGTGTTTGGCGATTTTTTGTTGGAATCCTACATCCTGCCCAATAGATTAAACGGTCAATTATTGTTGGAATTTTTAAATGCAGAGTATCATAACATGATGGAAGATGTTCCAATCCAACAAAGAATAGACTCGTTTTTTCAGTTAGATGGATGTCCTGCCCATTATGCTTTGGTGGTGCGGAACTGGCTGAATGCAGCATATCCGCAAAGATGGGTGGGTCGTGGAGGACCAGTAGGGTGGCCTTCTCGATCGCCTGATCGAACACCCTTGGATTTTTTTGTTTGGGGATTTATTAAGGAAGCAGTTTACTCTACGCCTGTCAATTCACAAGAGGAACTTGAACGACGAATCCGAAATGCTGCTCTTAGAATAACTCCAGATCATTTGGAAAACGTTCGGCAGTCTTTAATACGTCGTTGTAATTTATGTGTTGAACAAAATGGCAGGCATTTTGAACAGCTCCTTTGATTTTATGTCTCTGTTTATTGAATAAGTTTCCTTTCATACCGTGTGGTTGATTTTTGACATACAAATTATTATCAAACAATAAATTCTGTAAAAAAATAAGTTTTATTTCTCTCTAAACGAAGCGAGATAGGAAAAAAGTTGCGTAATAGAAAAAGTTTTATTTTTGATTGCTGAATCTGAAATAAATTTCAAACTTACAAAAAAGCAGGGGCGTACCATATTTTTTTCTATTTTTATCAAGCTGGTCCCCTGTTGTGGCGGCACTGGAAGAAGTAGGGCAAATTCAATGATGTGAAAAAATGTGTATTATTATTACAAACAAAACTGCCAAGTTTCAACAAAATCAAAAAAGGGAATTTTGTTTTACAAATAAAACATCCAATTTTTTTTTTAAATTTCGACGCCCTGAAAATCGAAAACGAGGCCTCCATACATATATGTTTATATGAACTTTTGTTTTCAAAATGAATTTTACTACAAGTTGTGAAAGTCCTGCTACAAAAAACGGGGACACCCTGTATATCAGATTTTAACGTAAAAATATGTGTATGTGCACTGATTGTCGCCTATTTAATTTAGAAGTTAACTTTCTGTGCGTCTTTGTGTCCTATGTTAGTAACATAAATTCAGTAAACGAACGGCCTACTTAATCGACTAGTTGCAAAACGTTGCCTGAAGAAAAATACTTTATATTTTTGAAACCACTAGGTATACCTATGTATTTATTATCTCAGGATACGACCCCCCAGTGTGGCAGATATCGCTTTATTTTGGTGATTGATAACAAGTTTAATAGTCCTCCAATGTCCTACCGCCTCTTGACCGATTAAATATATAGAATAGACCAACAACGTCTGTTTATAATTAGATGTTTATACAATGGACGTTTTTACAATTTAATTTGATAAATAAACTGCTTTAAAAATGTGGCCACTTAACTTCAAATTTAGGAAGTTTGTGTTAACGTTGATTATCTTACAAAATCCACAATTTGTTTATACTCCCATTTAAAACGGCCATGATAACGACTCACGAAAACATACAAATACATATCTAAATAAGGAAGCATTTTGCAGTGACAGATAAAATAGGTAAATCCTATAAGTTTTTATAAATCTCCTATAAACACGCCTATTTTCTGGTTCGTTAAGTACAAATACGTTCCACAATTTTGCGATAACAACTAAAACAATTTTAAACGAAAAATGTAATTACAGATTTGAAAGTCCGTATCAATCAACTTGCGCTTCGACAATTAAAGCGAAACATAGATCGGATTCCCCGCATAGTACAAGAAGTGCACCATGGTCGCAACCACATTCTAGAGGTCTTTACAACACTTCTGTACCCCCTAGTCCTCGATCAGTTCGTTCTGCAGGTCCTAGATATAGATCATCATCTATCGATAGTCAAAGTTCTAATGAATCCCGTTCCTGTAAAAGGTGCCTAATTTATCTTATTTTAAAATTAACGAAAGATTCATATTTTTATAATACAGGCGTAAGCATCGAAGCAGGATAACATCTGATAACGAAAGTGAACTATCTAAATGTTCTGGACGTTCTCATCGTAAACACCGACGTCATAGATCCAGGGGAAATAAAAGAGATTCTGGTTCAGAACAGGATTCTCATTCTCACAGACATAAGTCTTTCAGCAAGTCTAGGTAATAAATTAAACTAATTTTACATACTACTTCTCTAAATTAAATTTTGTAGAGCATCGGATGGTCATTACGAATTGGTAGATTCTGGATCACAATGGCGTGAAATTCAAAAACGACAATTAGGGGAAGGTAATGTGAGCAGTATCCAACAGGCTAATGTAATTAGTAGCAGACGATCGGGCTATATTAACAACGGACTCGAAACGGAATCTGAGTGGTCATATCGTAATAAAAACCGGCGACATAGAAGGCACCGTTCGCGTTCTCGGTCACCTTCCGATGGGAAAAATTGGTTATCGGACGAAATTAAAAAACATTTAGAATTTGATCTCATCGATACAGTTGGTATGACAGATACGCAGTTGCGCGAAATACCATACACAGTTGTACAGACTAATAACGCCAAACAACTAAAGATTAAGCAGTGGAATAAGAAGTAAATATATAATAAAATAAATTTTAAAATAGTAACCAGCATGTAATATTTTAGCGATACTGTACAAAGCGACAAAGTGTCGCGTAGTCCACCTCCCCCGTATTCTTCCCATATCTCTGACAGTAGAATACGTGGTATACATATGTCATATAATCTGAAAAATGAATCATCATCTCAAATTTTGCACAGTACCGACTTTTTAACGAAGACTGCAGCTAGTAACTTGTCTACTTCTTCTAATCATATTTCTAACAGTATGTTACCAAGGTACCTACATTTATATTTCAATATTATTTTTGGATGTTTGTCGTTTACTCTGCATTTTATGTTTTAGAATGTTAGATTCGTTAGGAATATCTGATAACTATTCCAATAATAATTCTCAAAGTATTAAGAACGGACGTTCTGGAAATTCCGCTTTATACGGAAACTCTAATACTCTACTGAGTGGATCTAATAATGGTTTTCAGGAACTAATGGAAACGCCACGAGTTAGTCACGAACACACTGATTCAGGCTTAGGTGCCGAGCAAGACTGCAATTACAATAGCGAACGGTATTACATTTGTGATTAAAAAAAAATATTTAATAATATCTTCTATTTTACTTAATTGTTAGGTCCAGTGATAGTATGTGTATGAAACATGGCTCTAATAGCAAGATAGCAGGTGGATCAGAAACAAGAGCAGGGAGTGTTTCAGTGAGTAAAGTTCTCAGTAGTGAGTATCAGACTCTAAATCCTCACCAACTTTATCCCACTTACAACAGTCAACCTGCTTCCAGAGCAGAATCATCTTACAGCGCCACTAAAACTAGTGTACATAAACAGGACTTGGAATGTAAATTTGGGGTTAGTTTTCTTCGTATATAGAAACGTCTATACTTATTTCTTAATATTAGTAATCTTATTAACTTACTACTTAAAAAGATTATTTTTCAGCTTTCTAAAGCCTCATCTCGCATTTCTTACAATATGTATAATGCCTCAAATATGCAGTTTCATGCTGGTACCAAAAATAACACTGCATACAAGCAGTTTACTGATTCCCGAAGTTCATTTGTCAAAATGGGCCCTAAACTCGGTAATGCTTCCTACTCTGATAACTCTCATTTAACTCGTAACATTTCTTCTTCACGGAGTTCTTTGAGATCTATAACCAGCAGTCCAATGGCAAATGACAACGATTCAGGGCCTCTAAGACTGCAGTATAGAATGGGATCTAGTATTCGTTCGAAAAGTAGTACCGTGTCTGGGAGAAATCATGAACTCGATAACTTCATCTACTCATGCCAAAGAGCTGATACAAATCAAAATATAAGTCAGTTTCCTGTAAGTACATTTCATTCACAAATTTAGTGAGTTGTACCAATGTAGTAACTATATATAAAACAATTAGGTATCTAAAAAGTAGGTAAATTTAAACATATAAAGTTGTTGTCATTTGTTTGACTTCTGGCTTTTAGTTTTTTTGCTTTGCTTTGTCTTTGTGGCTGCTTCAATCTCTAAACTGTAGCTTTGCTTATTAAAACTGTAGTTTTTGGCATTAATAATTTTTGCTACTATATTGTAATTTCTATTTACTTATCCTCTGTGTCACATATTTGAATATTATGTATTGAAGCAGACTTACAAAGTCAAAATTAGAAAGACAAAATACTTATTATTTACCGTTCCAATATGTTAAACGTCATATGTGATACAGAGAAGACAAAGTCGCAGTAGTCATAGCACTAGAGCTTCCCAAAGACCTCCATTGCCTACTCTAAATAACAGCTCACGTTCAGTCAGCTTGGAATATATTTTAACTCCTCTAATAAGAAGCTCTTTACAGTAAGTATTTACTTGCAGTGTGTTAACATAATTTGATTTTGTTATTTTGCGATTTTTCTTATCGTGTACCTACAGGGTACCTATTTGATAAAAAAATTAAGTAAAATTTAGAAAAATACATCTATATTTATAGCAATATATTTAGGTATACGTTATTCTGGAAAGTTCCAATGCACGTCATAAATAAATAGTTACTAAATTGTACATTTGTAATATTAATTCTAATGTTTCGAACATGGCATATTCTACCGATGGAATACACCAATGCAATACAATATGACGTGGCAAAGAAATACTACAATTTATTAGTACTGTAAAATACAAGGTTTTATTGTTGACGTGATTGGAATCCATCTTGAATAACGTATATCTACCTATACTTATAAGTGTCGATTAGATAATTTCGTTAAATTAAAAAGTATGAACAGGTAGATCAATTCTTATATATCTATGTTTTACATAATTAAATCTAAGAAATGATTCGCATTATAATAATTGAAATATCTACATCAAGTATGAACTAAATTTTAAACAATTTTATTGTAAATGTACCCAGGTCTCAACTACGTTAAGTCTCACCAATTCCTCATCATCTAACAATGATGGACATCTTACAAACCAAGAAGAACCCACAACTGGAACAAATAATGTTGCATTTAATAATTGTAGCAATCAAAATTCTGTAAAAGGTCGTGATTCAGCTGAAATGAGCACTGAATTATAACTTCATACCAATTGACTGTTAAAAAAGCATTTTATATATGCATATTTATACTATCTATATGATTCCATGTCGTGTTAAACATGTTTTGAATTTCCCTAAAAATCAAAAGTAAACGTTTCTGTGTATTGATTTCTATATGGTATAATGTAGGTGAAAACATTAATCTTGTATGTTTTATGTGTGATGTTTGTGTTGACAGTATTTAACATATTTATATTGTGTTGATGAAGTTGTAACTGCACTAAATAAAACTTTATGTTCCATGTACTTGTTGATTTTTATAATCCTACAAAAAAGAATCTTTTGTTTTAAAACAACAAAAATATTAAGGGTCGTGGTGGCCTAGAGAGCTTTACGCTCTTCTAGTAGACAAACCAACAGTCGAGAATTCGAATCTCCCTGCAACCATTGACCTAATGATTTTAAACAAGCTTATGAAAGACTAGAAAATATGATTTTAATCAATTATTATACTAGTAAATTAATATAATGTCTGCTTATTTAAATTGATCTTATTTGACAGAATTAAATTTGCACTAGCTTATCGTATTATAGGTCTGTTTATAAGACAGCGTATTGTTTTTAGGATAACGAAGCACGAGTTCGTTAACCAGTCAAAAGAATTAATGCGAAATAAGAATTTTAATGTGAAATATGTTTTGGAATTGGCATAAAATTTTCTACCGATCACGTATCTTTATAATTTGCGATAGAATACACCGTTTTCGAAATAATCGAAAAAAAGTGATAGATATATATATATTTAAATTCTTATAAATGTCTCTCGTGAATATTATTTTTCAAAAAATATATTTCTTTCGAGAAAAATTTAAAAAAAAGGAGTTTTTTTGACATGCGACATGAAAATTCGATACCAAGACCTGCGCGTGGTCGGATTTTTTAACAAAATAACGCTATAAATTTGAAAAACAAAGAGTCTTAATGGCAGACATCTTTATAACGATTCTTTATGAGTGGATTTTCATTAATAATGACGTCTGCAACATGAGTAGATGATTTAAAAATTTCAGATCTGAGCTCCCTGATTCAGTCGGGTGATTCAACCAACCCGTGTCAAGCTAATAACTCAATAGATTTTAGAGATGCAAAAATGAATTTTAGCAGAGGTAAATTTGGGTTAAAAATCTGTTTTTTGCAGTTTTAAGAACCTTTATATCACTTCCGATTTCACCGGCAATGAAGTCAATTTTATTATTTTAAATAGAATGCTATATATATATTTTTAGTTTATTAAAAAGAGAGTTTTTTCTTTTTTCAACGATATAAACATTGTCGTTTTTATTTTACCGTCTTCTTATAAAAACTAACAAAATCGGATAACTAACTGAATAATAAAATTACCCGGGTAAATTAAAGATTAAATTTAACAGGTAGGTAGCTTTTTCTGTATTGTTCTATGACAACTGTCAATAAACACTGCAATTGTTTTGAAATTGATAAAACTACTTCGTTTTAAGTAATGAAGAAAGCTAGCTATGATACTTTGCTAATATTAAACAATTTTTTTGTAGGTATCTATTACAAAAGTTAAAAAAGTCAAAAAACTATTTTTCTGTTTAAACAATCATATCGCTTTCGGTTTCACTGAAAATAAAGCAATTGTATTTTTTTTAAACAATGAATATTTTTTAGCTTAATAAATAATATTTTCTTTGTTTTTTAACGATATAAAAATTGCCATATTTTTGTACTGTGACTATATATAGGGGAGAGTGGTCCTAAGTCGGCATAGTAAGCTTTTTTGTCGAAAACTTGGAATAAATCAAATTTTATGGTGCTGCAAAGTGTTTGGTCTTGAACATTGATCGCTTACCTACAAACTTATGCATTTAGGAACTTGTAGTGTGGTTTTTGCAGTCGCAATTCAGCGCTGAGTAAAAAATTAGATTTTGACCATTTTAAAAAATGGTGGTCCTGAGTTGGCACCCCAAATTTTTCGCTCAAATCCAGGAAAATTCGATAGTTTTTTGACTTTCATTGAAAAGTAGAAGAATTGAACGAACCATAAAAATAAAACATAAATTTTTTTCGAATTTCATTTGGTGATTTAAAAGAATACTTATGTGTAATTCTTTTAAATGAATAATTTACAATGTTGTACATTAATCTTTTTTTTTTCATAATTTACAATGTTGAAAATAAACAAAACATTTAATTTTTTATATAATATAATCTAATATAATGGAAATTGAAAACTCTATAGTCATCCATTATCTTCATCAGATTCGCAGTACTTATGACGTACTGAACTCCGAAGCGAACGCGAACGCAAGTTCATTATACTTGTGGTCTGCGGAGGCTGGCAGTCTTGTTGTGGTTTATCAGATTTCTTCGCTCGTTTAGTTAATACCACTTTGTTTTTCGACGGTAGTCGTCGTTTCTTTCCTGCAGCATTCTCTTGACGACGTCGTTCTTCTTCAGCGATACGACTGATCTCGGCATCAGCTGATAAAATTGTCGTTCGGCCTGGCTTCCGGCCTCTTCGTGCGCCCGTCGTTTTGCGCGGTGGCGCCTTTGGAAATGGTGATATACTTTCTAAAGCATCAGTTAAAGATGATGTGGACGAAGACTGTAAGGTCGAAGTGGTGGACGAGGACTGTAAGATCGAAGTGGTAGACGAACCTTCTCTCGTCGCAGCACTGTGGTCTACAGTATCTTCTGGATTAGGTCGATCCGTTGTTGAGCTGGGTAGATAGTCAATATCTTGAAAAATATCAGAGTCAATTGGCCAAATGCCCGTTGCTCTAAAGTCTGATTTGATGTTTACTTCTGTAGCACCTATCTCGAGTGCTCGGGAAACCATGGATGGAATATCGAAGATCTGGACCACGCGACCAGGATGCATGCGCATCCACTGCCTATTCAATGCAGCTTTGAATGGACCAAAAACACTGACGTCTAAGGGTTGAAGTCGGTGAGAACAATGGGGAGGGGAACGAAACAACATGAATCCCATTAGCGCGACAGTATTCAAGGACCACCAGTGCGCGATGCGATTCG
This sequence comes from Rhagophthalmus giganteus, assembly GCA_036326145.1. NCBI lineage: Eukaryota > Metazoa > Arthropoda > Insecta > Coleoptera > Rhagophthalmidae > Rhagophthalmus > Rhagophthalmus giganteus. The sequence goes on along the minus strand of JARFJA010000075.1, from coordinate 4,528,581 downwards.
TGGTTATTTAGAAGGAGAAGAACAGGATCAGCTACAGTGCATCTTGTAAATTTTTGGAATGATTCCAAAAATTGCAAGAAAAGCTCGACATTACTCCAACCAGATGGATTTGCACCGCCGACGCAACCAACGGGGCCACCATTAAGAAAATGTGGTTGGAAGCGGGCGCGAGGAAAAATGAAAAAAGACGGGGCGCGTAGACCGGTAGTTGACGCTGCTTGAATCAAAGTCACAAGTTGTCCACGTTCTGCTGAAGTTACTTGTCCAACTTGCTTCTGGCCACGACGAGATACAACACGCACCGTTTTGTGCACAGTTGTCACTCCTGTCTCATCGACATTCCAAATGTTGTTTGGCGTAACTTTTATTTCATCTATGATCTTGCAGTAGTTGTTGAAAAATGCTGCAACATTTTCTTGGTTAAACGCACTCGCACGGGCTAAACTGGTAGCTTCTGGTTTTCGGAGTGACAATTTTGGGTATCTTTTCAAGAATGACCGGAACCATTCCACACCAGCTGACTTGTTAGTATCCCAGCTGTTTGGATAAGTAATATTCAATTTCTTGGCGAATTCATACGCCAATGAACGAGCTTGCATCGCAGTCAAGCCAAAATAGATGTCTGATGAATGCAACATATGTTTCTCCAAGGCGTATTCTTGTTCTTTCGCGAATACCTAGAATAATAGTAGGTAAATTATGCTTCGAGTCTATAAACGAGGTTTTCACGCGACAAACGATAATGCTCACGAGACGACTGAAGCCAAGGTGAAATGAATCCTGCGAGAATTGTAAGCGAGTCGCACGGTTACCCGAGTTGTGCGAATAAGCGCATATACTTTTTATGTTATTTAGGCACATGTATAGGCGGTGTATCGATATATCGAAATATCGATTTTTATAAAAAATCACTTAAATGACTCTGGGAGTCGTTTTAGCTATAAATTGAAACTTCGATATTTCGATATATCGAATTTTGAAAATGCCATATATGATCCAGAATAAATCTGCATAATTCCGATGTATCAACCTTGTTCCCCACAATAGTATATTAGGTCTCGCGATCAGTGGCAAAAAGAAATTACAAGACAGAGAAGATGTATATTTACCGTCTTATGTCCATGTGTTGCTATGTACAGATCATCTAAGTTTACTTCCATTGGCGTCGTGACGTCCTGATTTGTTGACAGTTCATTCTGATTGTTTTTCCAGTGAAATTGCAATGTCGAGCGTGGTACACCGAATTGTCCAGCAGCGCTTCTACACGACATTCCTAGCTTCATCGCTGCAACCGCGCGTCGAAGCGCGAAGCGCGAAGCGCGAAGCTATCGAGTTTTACCGTCTTACGTTTAAAGCTACGTCCCATGTCTACAAAGCAAAAGACCCGAAAATATGGAAGAAAAATTAAGAAACCAATAAAAAAAGCAACAATAGTTATTATTGCTTTCATATATAATTATTGCTATCATATATAATAATTGCTATTATGAAATCATGGGGCCGACTCAGGACCATCTGTAGGGTGCCAACTTAGGACCACTTCGACTGTCTACACGTTTGATATCAAAACGCACGCAATTAAATCGCGAGCTTAAAATAAATTTGAACAATCGATTATTCAATTGAAACAGTAAATAATGCACCTAAACATTTTTAATTCTTCAATAATTTACATACCTGCAGCTGCTCCAGAATGAAGGAGAAAAATCAAATTTTGGTTTGAGCGAAAAATAAAGACGCTCTCACTTCGCACAGCACGACCTTAACTGATAGCTCACAGTATAAATTACGTCAGTAACAATAAACAAATCACGTGGCATTACCATAGAGCCATTACTCACGCCATCTCTGAGTTACATGGGGGGGCCGACTCAACCCACACTGCCAACTTAGGACCACTCTCCCCTACTGAATCTACGGCTATCTGTCATAAGGAAACAAAGAAAAATACCCGTTGAACTTCATCTTTTTGCCTGATTAATTTAATTATTGAGTTAGTTATCCGATTTTGTTACTTTTCACAAGAAGGTGATTACATAAAAACGACAATGTTTATATTCTTGAAAAGAAAAAATAAATGTCTTTTAACAAGCTAAAAATATATTAGGTGTACAACTTTGCTTCCGCCGTTTTGCAATAAATGGCTGTAGCGGTAAGTGGTAGTCGAAATAAATAGATCGTAGCTGTCATACAATAAGATTAGGTATTTGTAAATATAACGCCATCGAAATATTAGTCGATTTGTGTCTGCATCATAAAGTTATTCTCGATTAAACATGTCAGCTTACGAGCCAAATTCTCGTCATTTGTGGGAGGTTTTAATTTTCTGTTTTAATATGAAGAAATCTGCGGCTGAGGCTCATCGAATGCTCTCAAATACCTACGGTGAGGCCGCTATTAGTGAAAGAACGTGCCGAGAGTGGTTTCAACGCTTCAAGAACGGTGATTTTGACGTCGAAGAGCGGCATGGCGGTGGAAGAGAGAAGGTTTTCGAAGATGCAGAATTGGAGGCATTACTTGAGCAAGACTCAATACAACGAGAGACATGATAAAGTAATCTTACAGCATGACAATGCTCGACCCCATGTTGCGAAAGTGGTCAAGACATACTTGGAAACGTTGAAATGGGAAGTCCTACCCCACCCGCCGTATTCTCCAGACGTTGCTCCCTCGGACTATCACTTGTTTCGATCAATGGCACACGGCCTGGATGACCAGCACTTCCGGTCTTATGAAGAAGTAAAAAATTGGATCGATTCGTGGATCGCTTGAAAAGATGACCAGTTTTTTCAACGCGGGATTCGTACGCTGCCCGAAAGATGGGAGAAAGTAGTGGCCAGCGATGAACAATACTTTGAATCATAAATGTATAACCAGTTTATTACAATAAAGCCTCGAATTTCGGAAAAAAACGGCGGAAGCAAAGTTGTACACCTAATATATAATGTTCTATTTAAAATAATAAAATTGATTTCATTTTTGGTGAAACCGGAAGTGATATAATGGTTCTTAAAACTGCAAAAAATAGATTTTTGCAAAAATTCATTTTTGTATTTCTAAAATCTGCTGAATTATTAGCTTGGGACAGGTTGGCTGAATCACCCGGTATAGTGAATGTTACAGATGATAGATTTACTATGATTATTATTGGGTCAAGACTTGGAAAAACGTATTCAAACATAAATTTACATTTGCCTGAAGACACTTTTTACAATGTTTATAAATAAAACAGATGATATTTTATTGTGGTCAGCATAACAGAATTCCATTTCAAGAAAATTTTATCTACATTTTGTAGCCCGTCTAAATATTTTAATTTTATATTTGAATAAACAGAACTTTTGCGCAATTATTTTACTAATTAATATAATAATTAGTTTAGTATACTATTTTCATGTGCAAAGCAAATTTAATTCAGGAGCAGATGTAATTATTTTGAATCTTTAATATATGTTTTAAATCGAGGGATTTGTAATTACTCGCAGTTGATATACTGTTTTAATGGATTAATTTTATGAAATGTATTATTAAAAGACATTAAACGTTAATGCAAATTGTCAAAAAAACGTATTTTTGAAAAACTAAACGTGCAGCTTCTAACGATATCGATATCGCTAATCTTATTATTATACTTGTAAATTATGTGTACGATTTTAAAAGTATTATTAATTATACAGTATTTTATATGATAACGTGTAACAATAAATTAAAATTATATCCAATTGCAAATGTAATTTTTAAATTTTGTGAGCGTAGTCAATCACGTGATTTAGTGTAATTCGATCAAAAACTTAATTTTTTTGTTTACCGTTTAAATTACTAAAAGTAAACCGATTTAATTTTTTACATAAATTAAAAGATGTCCCAAATTAAAAATGTTGTTATGTCATTTATAATCTAAATAAAATAAGTATTTAAATCAATCATGTGGTACCAGATCGACCTATCACAAGAGAGTTAGCAGCAATTCTTCGTGCCTGGGAATCGGGTATGACGCATTTTCGTGTTAGCTTCGGTAGGGTTTTCAGTGCTTCGCTTTGGTAGCTAAAAGTGTTTGTTTTTCCTTGTTTTGTGAAAATTTTTGTTTGCCGTGTGCGTTGCTATAGGATTTAGTGCAAATGGAAAACAAAAACAATAGGAACGCCCAGAAATCCACAGAGGGATTGCAGATTTCAACGAAAGAGGTTAGCGTCCTTTTGTTAGAAAGCCATGTCAATAATTTACATTTATACAATAATCGGCTTGAAATGCGTTATTATAATTTGCTATTAATTTCTTATTGAAATAACTCGATAGGTCCTTAAACAAAAACAATATGTTGTACTCGTATTTGTTTTTTTTTTAGGGAAATCGTTACTGCGATTTTTCATTCTATTAACAGATGGCGCTGCATATACACATTCTATTGATTTTAATATTTTCCCTGCCGTTGCTTTGTTATTGTGGGCATAATACGCATATTTTTGATAATTTAATCAGGTGTCTGATGTATACAAAACGTTATATATGAAATGTACGTTGTAAGCATATAAACATTTATCTAATTAAATACTACTATTAGCTACAAAATATTTGATGTAGAGGAGCCATCATCACATAGTGAGATTGGAATTAACCTCGTTTAATGGGTCATTGGAGATAACCCGAACAAAGTCATTTTGTAATGTTAGTTATTGTAACTGTTTTGTGTATTGTTAAGAAAAATAATCGAGTGTTTGTTGATCATTGAGCATTCCGTAACAGTGTTTATAGTGTTTGAAAAATTGCCAATTCAGTTTTTAATTTATTAATATTGTGTTTTAAGGAACAAATTTAAGAAATTGATTGTAAGAACATAATACTTAACATTTTGGATACATCGTAGGCTTGATTAAAATTATTATTATTATATCTTGCATTTTATTATAGCATATGGCTAATAGTGCAAGTAGAAGCCGATCACAACCTTACCACCTGATGTCAATAAAAGCTAGACATTCTATGGCTCGTCGTAGGAACAAACCTAAGAAAACCATTCAACCGATTTATTATAAGATTGAAAGTATCCTTTGTGTCAAATACTAGTAAAACTTGGGTTGTATTTTCTATATTTATTGACTGGCCAATTGGTTCTGTTAACATCTTAAACTAAAAATATTGACTTTCTTGTAAACATATTTTCTTTAATATTATCATAGCAAAACTGAGCCCCATGTATAGAAAAGATATTAATCAGAAGTATTTATATCAAGTATTTGATTCGTTTGATTTAGTTGGAAAAGGCAGCTTTGGCAACGTGTATAAGGCACAATCGAAAGAAGATAAGCAAAGTTATGCTATCAAGATCAGTAATGGCACTCATACGTGTATGAATTATGAGGAAGTCGCCCTTTTCGAGAAATTCGTAAATTGCGAATATGTTGTGAAGTTTTATTTTGCATGGGAAGAATCGCATCGTCTGTATCTACAGTTGGAACTGTGCGCTACAAGTTTAGACAAGTATATACTTGTTTATCATCACGTAATTGAACGAAAATGTTGGGAAATACTTGTTGATGTGTCACGTGGTCTCAAGTATCTCCATAATAGAAATTATATCCACTTAGATATTAAACCTGCAAATATTATGATTACCGAAAAAGGAAGATGTAAAATTGGAGACTTTGGTTTAGTTAGGAGCTTGGCCGAGGTACTTATATTAATATACCGATATTTCATTAAGTGTAATTTATTATTTACTTTATAGTCTCAAAATGATACACCGAAACGAAAAGCGAGTCAAGGTCTTTCTGAAGGTGACTCAAAATATGTTGCAATTGAAATATTACGAGACCGTAAATATACTAAGGCTGGAGATATTTTCAGCTTAGGTATCATGATGCTTGAAATAGCATCAGATGTAGAATTACCAAGCTTTGGAGTTGAATGGGTCCTCTTAAGATCTGGTTCGGTACCACATTGCTATAGAAAAAGAAGTGAGTAACTTAAAATTAGTAAAGAAATTTATATTTTAAATTTTATTTTTAGATTTATCAGCCAGGTTTTGTGATTTGGTACGCCAGATGATGCATCAAGATTACAGTCAGCGCCCAACTATCGAACAGGTTTTGGCGCATCCTGGATGCTATTCAACTGCTCTTTGGGAAATAATCGAAACCCGTACAAATATAATGGTAAATACTATTAAAGAAAATCCGCTCTAATTGAAAAAACAATTTATTTTAGGCAACTTGGAGAAGAGACTTTGCCGATTACTTGGTTTCCAATCCACTTCCATCTTCAACTTCGATGGCATTGCTGGAACAGGGTGCTTCACCGCCCACCAGGGCTAGGAATCATCCTATTAGACGTTTACGTAATGGCAAAGAGATTGATATCCCTTTGGAGGAGAACAGGTAGGTATCAAATGTTTAAATTAGTACTATAAAGATTTTTATTGAATTTCATGGTTTTGTTAGCGGTTGTTAATGGTGTTTTTATTAACTATAATGATATAATCAGCTACTGTGGTTTATAAGGTTTTATGTATATGTTTGATATTTGTAGCTATTTAACCTTATTTTGCAAGGACCCAAAATTAATTTTAAGTGCTGCAATAATTTGCAAAACTTAGTTTTGTGTATTTATATTATTTAAAGAACAAAAATTTACCGTTTTAGTTTCGTTGTAAATGCTTGTATTATCTTCAATCATTCAAAGGACAGGTGATTTTAAAATTGTACTAGTATAGAGATGAATCCTATCAGAACTATTATACTTAAAGGCTTATAGATATTTTTGTGTTTGAGATTATTACAAACTATACATATTTTTTTTGATCTTATCTAACTAGCACATAAGACCTTAATTTGGCAAGCTTAAATTATGATTAAGCAAGCTTGTGAGTTAATAAAGTCCTGTTATGTAATTATAGAAAAGTTCAAGTAAAATGATAAATTTCAGTAAAATACATATAGCACTTGAAATATATTTCAGTCGTTACTATTTAAATATCTATAATTCTGCGACAGAAAAAAAAGTGGCTTATAGTTGTCGTGAAAAAAAAATAGATATTACTTTGTTTATTAAAAAACAATTCTTGTAAGTTTTGCATAATGTTTTGATTAATTTTTTGTGGTCGAAAATCCTTATATGGGACTGACTGTTTTGTGAATCAATGGTTAAAATCAAATACTGACAAGTTGCTCATCATTATATAACGTCGCATTTGTTATATATTTTTTCAAAAATAGCCTATAATTTTTGTCGAATTTACCATTACAGAAATAAAATGTTCATCATATTTTTACATTCTTTATAGTTTTTTAAATTAATATCAAAAGGTAATTAACTATTACATTTTATGAATCAAACCTATTTAATATTAGTGAAATTATTAAAAAATTGTCATCTATGGACGAGTCATATAAATAATTTTAACTTGCATAAATACTAAAACCTTATCATAAAGAATTAAAAACATTTTCTTGTAACATCAATAAAAATTATATCAAGTGACAGGTAAGGCCTATCGTGAAATGCTAATTTTTAAAAATTCTCAATTTTGATGATCAAAATCTATGATAATAGATGTTTTTTTTACATACTTAAATTGAAATGAAACTTGAATCTGAAGAAAAGAGAAAAAAAGTTCAAGTAATCAAGATATTCAACTTAACGAGGTTCCACTAAATTTGAAATGCAGAAGCCAACATTTTAATTGCAGTTTTCTAAAAGCTGCTGAAATTTTTAGTTGTTGGGTGGACTTGCAGATCTCATCTGTCCACTGGAGGTTTTAACAATTTTTTTTTTATTCATTTGAATAAAAAATTAAATGGATATGCATATGATAGTTATTTTAGGAAATATATTTAAGATTTTATTTCATATATATATATATATATATCATTAATTAGATATGAGTATATGTTTAATTGTTATTTATATGACATTCTTTTAAATGACACCGTTAAGTCATCCTTTATATGTTAAATGTTTATTTTTATATTTATTTTATATACACTTTTAAGTACTGTATTTACTCAAATTGAATGTGCTCCTGAATGTAACAAGCACCTCCCAACTTTAGGTTATGTTTTTAGGAATTGGACAAAATATACACACCTACTCAAGTGAAAAAGGAAATCTGCAAAAATACTTAACAAATAAGTATACAGTAGATGTTCGATGTCGTGAACAAAATAAAACACGAGAGTGTTCAAGTTAAAGAGAGGTTAATTCGATGCTTAAAATGATATGATCCTATTATAAAAATAATGTTTTATGCATGTAAATAGGTACTTTTTTGTTATGAACATTTGGCCAATACATTAACACAGTTAATATAAGAAATTATCTCATGTCAAAGATTGCAAATGTAGATTTAATATAGTTACGTAAAAGATGAAGTTTAATATTAAGAGATGAGTTTCAATTTTACTTATCTATTAAATATTTAGATGAAAATAAAATTAGCTTTAGAAATAATTAAATATACCGGCTTCATTTTATACATACATTCAGTTATCTTAATTATTAATTTAAAAGGAAATTAAAGTAGTTTAAATTGTAATAGTACAATAAGTCTAATTATTTTCTCCCTCCGTAGGGCGCAAATAATCTATTGAGGATCTGCAAGCAGTCAGTGTGTGGGTACTTCATATTATATGTTTTAACATAAATTTATTAGGTATTCATTTTTAAATGCAAATTTTAATAATAGCATTTTTCTTCTTATGGTAAAAGTATCATATAGTTAATTTGTGTTATTTAGAAAGAATGTAATTGTTTTGTGGTAATCATATTATCACTTTGCCGTCGGGTGAGTTCGATGTAATGTAGCTGGCTCTACTTCAAGCTTCTACTCAACACTTATCCAACATAAAATAAGATTATGCAGTTAAAAACGTTTATTTTATAAATACATAAATAATTATATCGAGTAAAATAATATATGAAGTACATTTCTCAAACACTTAAGTTGAAGTAGAATCCATTTTTAAAAGTTCACCAATTAGTTTTTAAAGTTTACAATGTGGTTTTCAATGATACTGCAGATTTCCCGACTGCAAAGTGTTGAAGATATACGTGCATTGCTAAATAATCTGTAAGTGCACTATTGAAAGCTTATTGAAATGAAAAATACTTTAAATCTTGCTTCAAATAAGAATTTATGGTATTTGATGTTTTTATAGTTTCACTAATCCCTTGATTAGTGTGCAAAAATGTATAGCTGTCTCTTGATATTTATAGTATAAAATTTGAATAAGGCAGATCAAACATTTTTGAAAATGGAGGACAAATAGTTAACTGAGTAAAAATCGTCCAATTTTGACTCTCAGTTTCACCTTATTCTGCTTTAGTTAATCAGCAGTGCATACAATTGCTCACATACTTATGACATATTCACATGTTATAATCTATTTTTCAAATTAAAAATTACGTTTCAAATTACCCCTACATAACTAAAAATAGTAATAAATGAAAATTCATTAGATTTACTTCATTGTAATTATGTCCTTTGTTTCTTTAACTTTAATTAATCAAGGGATTACTGTTTACTGAATTCATTGCAATAGCATGCGAAACTGATTTTTTGGCTTCATTGTGAATAACATAGTAAGTAGACATTTTGAATTTCAAATACAAAATAAAAAACTGGTCAATATAAATTATACGTTTTTGTGTCTCTAATATTTAATTATTTAAAATTCATTTAAAGTGAAAATATTACAATTTCTATTAACCACTTAATGCACCAATTAAAAATTCAAAAGCGGTCGTTTTTCCACCAATTTTTTTATTCACTATTTTCTTAAAATACAAAAGAACATTAATAAATATTTAAAAAAAAAAAAAAATGTTGTTTTATGCAAAACAACACTAAGGTAATTGCACCTACTTTGCTTAACCGAGTTAACTTAGGCAACAAAAAAAAAACTTGAAAAGAATCAAAAAAATAGTGCAAAATAAGCTTTTAGTCGAACGTTATGACGGTATGGTAAATTTTAAAACAGAATTACACAGAGAAATGTTATATTCAGCACACATATATCTTGTTAGGAAATAAGCACAACACTATCTAACACGTATATTCGGTTGTATTTATATAGAAAACCAAAACTGTAGGTCTCACAAGTTAACTCGGGCACACGGAAAAAAATCGTTTTCTTAAACCGGACTTAACTTGGGCGAGTGCGTTAAGTGGTGAATGGTTTTAAGCATTTTTACTCTGTTTACATTTATTCTCAATTTATGTCAATTTAATAAGAAAAAATAGCTTATGTTAAATTTATAATTTATCTTTTCAATTTTTTTGCATTATCTTTAATGCTGACTTGATTAAATAACATTCAAATTAAAAATTTATATTTCGTGTTATTAGCAATCAAAGTTAGGTTCATACAATTTTGTCATAGTCTGGACTGTTTGAGGAATAAAGTATATAGCAAAAATGGTATTTGATTCCAAAAACTTCATTTTTTTCAATTATCGATATATTAATAATAATTTCATATTTAAAATGTCTATTAATTACTTTTGTTAACATATGTTAAGATCTTTTGTTCCGAACATAGGTTTTCTTTTAAAACAGAACTCATCATTGTTCTATACCTATCATGTTTTTGATCAAACTTTTAATAGCTATAGATATTGCAATACAGCTTTTTAACTGATTACAAGTTTGAAAGAAAACAAATACATTAATAAATGAAGTTTTCTTTGTTTTATGTTAAGGTTACCGTAGCACAAAATATTGAATATGATGTTGACTATTTGTTTTTTCTTCATTAAAATTTCTATTTTTGTAGCATTTGACATGTTAATTTCCATCAAAATTCAGATAAATTTCTTTCTGAATTATAAACTTTATAGTAAAATGAAATGTATACATTGAGGAGAATAATTTCTCTATTTTTAATTCATTATATTTAAAAAAAAAGAAATTAAACCGTAAAAAAAACCATAATGGCACGGAAGGGCCTTTTTCCCTTATCAAGGCTTTACTTGGCAGGCCTTAGCAGTCAGCTGTTTAGTTATACAGCAAATTCCGCTTAATCTGACCATATCGAGACCTGTACGTTTTGATCGGATTAAGCGGCTTGTTCAATTATCTGAAGTTCAAATAAAATAAAAATTAGTTTACGCTAAGATTTGGCCTAATTAAAGTGGATTCAACTGTATTTTATAACTAATATTTGTTTGCTGTGATTTGTAAGCATTTTGCATGTTAAAAATGTGCATTGTTCATTTAGTAGTTGGGTAGATAGCATGATATATTTGTCAGTTTATAACAAATTTTTGATTTACTTTTATTTTATGATTTAAATTTTAGAAATGACTGTAATATCATATTTTTTCAGCCCACCCAACAACAATCGTAATCGTCGTAAGAAACGTGTTTTGCAGCATCCAGTCCGCTGTTTATTCCCTTAAATTGCATGTATTCAACAGTAATCTTGATCTCTAAACAGCAAATTGTTTGTGATATATGTTGCTGTTAATTTTTCAAAGGCTGTTCTTTCAGTACCATTAGTGTTATTTTTTAACATGTATTAATAGATGTTTATATTCTTTTAATTTAAACTAGATGTAATAAGTATTAATAAGTGTTTCCAAGACTGTATTTAAATCTAGAAAAAAAATATAGTTTAATTCTCTCATGTGCTCGTCACCTATATATGTGTTAATGTCAGTCTTAATGTATTGTTCATTTGTTGTGTTTGTAAGTTCAGCAATACAGTTGAACTTGCGACAAATAAATGGCTTTTGATGTTAACTACATATAACTCATGAATATGATTTACGTTAAAAGTTTTGTACTTTTTGTGGTTTAAATTTTGTTTTTAACAGCTTTTAAAATATTTTTTGTTTGTATAATTTTTGATAGCTGTGCCACATTTATTTAGTTTCCTATTCGAAGTGTACGTTTAACAAATTAATAGTAGAAAAGTTACTGTGATTTTCTGGTATGTATATTGTTACTTACCAATAATGTTTAAGTTTTTTTTTAAATAAAATCGTTTTATAGATATTTCAAAATTTAACGTATTCTGTAATATTTAAGTGGTTTATCCCAGTCTTTGATACATTTTATAGATGTACTTAACAATATATAAATTAGTTAACTGTTACAAGTATTTTAATGAATTTGTTAAAAGTTTTGTATTTTATAATTTGTTATGCGTTACTATTTTCAAAAACTTCATTAATTCTTAAATGTGCAATAAAATACAGGGATATAAATTTTGCTAGAAATATACTTTCAGTATTAATATTTCTTCATTAAAGGTTAAAGTACAAAGTGATATTCCATTATTCAGTATAGTTTTAAGATTTTGCAATATAAAACTAATAATACATTCGTGTAATATAATGGTATTTTTCTCTTATCCATTGTGTTAAACGTAATATAAAATATATTATGTGTTGTTCGTTCAAATAAATTTCTGTGTAATAATATGTTTTATTTTAAAAGTAAAGTACAGTATAAGTTAGTTATAACAAATTACAAGGAATGCAAAATTAGTTTATCTAAAATTTTTAAAGTTATGTAAGATATAAAAACTAGTTTGGAAAAACTCGCGAAAATAGTTTGTTATATATGGTGTTATAACACAACTTCAACTGTATTTATTGATGTTTATAGTGGTAAAAAAAGTATTAATTTAGTTCTTGTATGCTTTCGGTACCATACAATATATATTAAAACAAAATATATCGGATATCACAACTAAAAATTAACTAGGTACTTCAAATTGTTATACAGTTATAGATGAAAAAGCTACGTTTTAAAGTTTTCTTTATATTAATTTAATCAGTCTAATTTGTATTTTTAGGAATTGTGATTTATTGACATTCAAATTCACATATGTTCATAAATTATAAGGGCTTGGACTTCAGACCATTAAGGATGTAAAGCTGAGTTTATAAATTGTGGTTTGGTGATAATTAATAGAATCATGGTGCTTTTCAAACTTCAATATCATTAGTTGTCACAAACGCGATTTGAAAACCCTGCTTAAGGATATAAAGTCTTATGGGTTTAGATAATCTACTTCACCACCATCATATGACCCCATGTAAGTATAGACATGCTAATCTTTTATTTGATAAATTTGTTTAAAAACATCAATTTATACAATATTTAAATCTGTTGCTATACTTAAAATCATTTATAGTTTTAACATTTAGCAATCTTTAGTATTAGATGCTATGCAATTCCAAATTTATAGACATCGTGCTATATGCAAGTTTACCTGAAAAGTCATTAATCTAAATAATTTGTTTTCAATTATCATTATCATAATGAGTCACGAACCATAAGACTTGTGTCTTCTGATGTCACGGATTCAATTATATCGTCTTGCATGTGGTTGATTGCGTTAATTAAAATGTTATAAATTTAAATAAAAAAAAGCTTTGGGCATTTTACTCGGAAGTATTTTTTCTGGCATTTTTGGAAATAGCTTTCAACAGACGATCCCCAACCTGCAAATTCAAAAAATGACTAAACTGATAGAGCAAACTTTTTGAGACAAAAGTTGCTTTTAATTAGGTCTCAACCCGTAGCAAATTTATCAATTGTTTATAACATTTGAAATTCATAAAAATATTGCAAGTACATATATTAAAGATTATTTGAGATTGTATTTAATTCATGAATTAGATGAGATATAAAAGAAGTTTTAAAACAAGTTGATTCTTTTAATCAGGTCTATGAATTGATAGAAAAACCGATTACTATAAAATGTTTTATATTTAATGTGAATAGAATGAATTATTCGCTAGTGATGAAACTCTTCAAAGAAATGTTTATAACAGGAATTGTTTTTCAAATGTTACTAAAAAAATTGATAAATTTATCACCACTTGATAGATCTGATTAAAAGAAGCAACTTTTGTCTCAAAATGTTTGCTTTATTTTTTACAGTTAGCGAGTTATCAACTAAACTGGAAAAGTAACTGAATATTCAATAGTCAATTTTATCCCCTTAGAATGAATTTTGGCAGCAAAAAAATATTCAAAACATTGCATTATAGATTCATTTATGCATTTCTTGAATTTGTGCATTGGAGATCTCGTCCCTTGTTAGATCAATTCTAAAGCTGACATTTATTTTGTAATTCAAAAGAAAATATGGTTCAGATTTCTACATTGTGCAATCATAAATATGTTGTACAAAGAAATTCAAAATTTTACCGAAGTTATATTTTGATAACTAAAATCTATTTTTTTTGTTTTTTGAAAATTTTGTTTTTCTGTCGTGAGTGAATTAGAAATGTATTTTTTAATAGAGTAGGTAAATATCAACAGTATAACAAAAATATCAATTGGTTTATAAATAAAATTCAGTCTTTTGAAAATAGTACATATGGCATCGAATTGTAATATTAAAATAAATTTCCATATTTTCATTTAATTGTAATATAAATTTTATTTTTTTACTAAAAAGTAGCTATAAAATGTCAAATTAAATGTTTAACGTTTTTATTACATATAGACATCTTAGTAATTATTCATTTGTTTAAAAAGTTTCAACACTACAAGCTAAAAGAATTACTAGATTCAAATTTTAATCACAATTTTATATAAAATAGTTAATACTGACAAATGGATATACTCACATTGCATTTTCAATAACAAAAAATAAATGGGCACAGTTTCATTTTATATTATTTAAATCTTATGGAAATTGCTGTTGTTTTAAGTATAAATGAATGCCTTAAATTACTTGTATTTATAAATTCTCCATACATTTCCTTTTGTAATTATCAACTACATTAAAGTGGGGCTTTGATTAACTAGTCATTTTTATTGGCAGATATTTATATACAATCGAACTTAGTTATAACATAAGATTGTGGGGACTGCCACTTTTTGCCTGTTGTAACTGGAAATAAAAACTGAGTGAATATCATTTTAAATTAAGTACGTAACATTCTCAAACATTCAGAATTTCAGTATAACAGTTTGATTGTATATTTTTTTAACATCGTAAATAACTTAATTTTTTGTAATTACAATGTTTGATATGTACCTATATTTTCCACACACGGCAATTAAATAAAGCCTCACTTTATTTAAAAGTTGTTAGTAATTAACTTTGAAAGTATAAGCAATAATTTCGTTAGAGTTTATTTACAATTAATTAGTTTTTAATACCATAAATTTTTGCATCATTAATAACGTAGAAAACAAAACCATATTTTACATACAAATTAAAATAAAATAGGACTGAAATAATATAATAAATCGACTATAATATAAATTATGTACAATTAAATACAAAATAAGTTGTCTATCTTCTAAATTCTGAATACAAAATTCTGATAGATACATTATATATAAAAGGACATTCCAAGAATGATTACAAATTGTCTTTTTATGTATAGGCTTACAAATAAACTTGTGCTTATCAATAAAAACTTAAGACAATTAGATGTTGAAATATACCTATACAAAGACGATTTCCCACAAGAATTTTATTTCGTGAATGCTGCAAATACAGCCCATAACACCTCGGTTGTGTTAGGTTTAATTGATTCTTGTTCAAAATCTAAATCAAGTAATTCTCTAACTCTTTTCATTGCTAGTTCATAATCATCGTCGTTAAGAGGAGCAAAAGCATTTTCTAGAACATCGCTTGCATGGGCTAAGAATATTAAAGCCAACATTCGCTTATCCATACGTTGAGGATCATTTACCCATTTAGTTAAAACAGCATCTTGAATCTGTAATAAGAACTTATTTACAATTTAAAAATTATTTTTTAAAGCATACCTTTTTGACCAATCTGCACTTTGTAACGTTATCTGTGAGAGGATGAGTGGTCATGTCGAATAGAAGAAAATTTTGTTTTTCTGTTGTGAGTACACCTTTTTCTACTAAATTTTTTGCGAGCCTTTCTCTTACATTTTTTAGTTGATACCGAAGTTTTAATGGATTCCACGTTTCTCCTATAAATAAAATTTACAACTATCTATTAGTATAATAGATTACATTTATGAAATCGCAACTATATGATAAAATATAGCCATATCTGTTACATATTCTGATATACCATTAAAATTATCTACATAAAAAAATGTCCATTTAGCTTTATAATAGTTTAATCTAGTTAATATTGATTTAATTAAAAATGTATAAATTTTTTCGAAAGCTGATGTTACCAAATAACGTTCAATAGTTGATGAAGTCATTTTGCGCTTAAGTTTTCCATATTTCGTTTGTAAGTCACTTAGCTCTTTTTGTATTGTAATTTTTATTTTAATAATTTACAGATTGTGGAATTTCAAATTTTGTTTTATTCTCAAGTCCATGGTTATAATTTTACAGTCATAATTGGAACAAAAAGGAATTTTAAATTCGAATAGATTTGTAATTGTAACATTTTTGAAAAAGACGAATCTTACCACTTAAATATTCAATCCAACTTTGTACAGTTTCAGATGGATCTGTTTCTTTTAAATGTTTTAATGCTTCATCTAAAAGTACATCACCAGTTGGTGTGTCACTTTTTAACGTTAGTTTTCTTGAAAGAAGGCCTTTTCGTCGCATGCCGGCACGTTCTAATTCTATTCGTCCACGTAATCCTAGTTCGATGAGGATACATCCTCGAAGTCCGCTAGAAATGCAATCGTTCCAAAATGATGTATATCCCTATTCGAATTAATATAAATGTCATTCAATTGCAAATGAATATCAAGTAGGAGTAATATCTACCTCTTTATCTTTGAGTCCTAAAAGTAACACCTCTTCCATTAAGGTTAACCTAGTTTCTTTTGAATCACCATCGTCAATATCGTCTTCTCGTTCCTCTTTCTTGTCTATTTGGGATTCTTTTAGTGCACTTTCGTTACTTTCACGTATTATATTTTTTCGTTGCACAAGTCCTTCATTACGGTTCATTGTACTAATACAAGTTATTCACAGCCACAAATATATACTTATATACTTATTTTAGAAATTTTAACTGTTACGGTACGTTTACTTTTTATTGTTGACGTTATTCTTTAGTTATTATCAATAAATATGGCGATTATTCCTAGATTTAGAAAAGGCGATGTCTGCGTAGTAGTGTTCATTTCACATACACCATGATAATTATCATACTAGTAGTGTAAGTGGTTGATTATTCATTTTTTATTAGTGTAGTTTTTTAGATATAATACTGCCAAAAATTTCATTATTTTATTCATAATATTTAAATATATTAAATGGTATAAGATAATACTTAATTTCAACTATAAGTTTCTATCATATAATATACAGGGTGTCCCAAAAGTGGACGATCAAATGAAGTGAGGTGATAGGGGAGGTCATTTGCAACCAAAATAAATATGTAGGCGGTTATCTAATTATTGATGGTTCAAAAGTTATTGCAAAATTTGTATTTCTTCTGCGAAATCGCCTAGTGCAAGCGATAAAACATGATTTTAAACAAACTACGAGTAATAACTCATATATACTCAAGTATAATATACATACTCAAATACCAACCAACTAATTCGTAGTTTGTTTAAAATTGTGTTAACGCTTGCACTAGGCGCTCTTGCTGAAAAATACAAATTTTGTTGTAAATGACCTCCCCTATCACCTCTTTCATTTGATCGTCCACTTTTAAGACACTCTGAATAATTTATATTTTATTATGAAGTACAGTAGAACCTCGAATCAACCTTTAGTCTCGGTTAGTTCTGATTAGAGAGGTTCTACTGTAATTATTTTAACTTAAAGAATTTTATATTGACATGTATCTATACTTACTACAAATTTGCAAATGTTGTTAGTTTAAACAATTACCTGCATAAGTTTATTCATAATTTTCTACAATAATAATAATAATAATAAACATTTTTGAGCAAATAGTAGTTCGACAAGATGACTAGCCCATTTAGTTTAATATTACTGAATAATGGAATTCTTTATAATGACAGTAATCGTGTGTCGAAATATTGAATAATATAATTTTATATAAACAAATAATAATCTAATTTTGGACCTTCCCGTTACTTTTAATAATAGTTTATAATAGTCCAATTAACTAATAGAAAGATAAAATTAATATTACCCTCGTGAAACTGAAAATTCATTTGCATAAAATAATATTTTTAAATTTCAATTTAAATAATTTTTATATTTTAATATTAACAATTGAGGTTTGCGCTTTATAGAACATAGAGCAATAAAATCGTCGACGTTTAGCACACCTGCACATATACAGCTGTTATAGTGATACGATCAGCTTAGTTTAGCTTTAGTGTTCTATGTTCGCGCATCGCGTAGTGTTTAGATGGTTACGTGCGTAATATTTCCATCGTTATAATGTTGTTATTAAAATAAAAATTTGATGGTGTTTTGTGGTGCCTTTTGGTTGTGCCGTGGACTTTGCATGACTTTTGCGTAAGACATTAAATGTTGAATATTTCCGAAAAAGTTTGGTTAGGTACCTACTTTGTTCTTGCGTGGAGGAGTCTAAGTTTCAAGGTAGGTGCCGTTTACATTTCTTTTAAAGCGTTTCGTTGCAAAAAAAGCGTTTCGTTTTTCGTTTCAAATAATAATTTACTTTAATTTTACCTAAATATAACTCAAATAAATGCTTTCGTAAATTGCGTAAGTATTGACGGCACTTATTCATTGTAAATGCAGCAGCGATAACGACGTTTAGAAATTTCCGGTTGTTGATTATGATTAATAAATTGAAAATTGCATATTAGGTATAGTTATTTTAATAATTTTTCTGTTATGTATTTGTGTATACAGTTAAAATTTGATAAACGTTTTTGGATCTATAGTTTTTATAGTTAACTATGACTAAGAAAAGTAGGATTTAAAAATCATTTAATTCTCAAATATGTACTTACAAGGAAGGTTAGGCAGATGGAAATCTCAGAAAAATTTGAAACTTTGCAGGATTGTAGTACTAGTCAATCCTAATCAAGAGCCGTATTCCGTTCGTGCCCTTATGCGGTTTGAGAGGGCGAAATCCATCCTTAAAAATTGAAACTTTCGATATTGTTTATTATCTGTGACACAAGAGCTATCGCCAACAAACTACATATTATTGTAAATAGTTGTTCAAGACCTACATTATAATACAAAAATTAGGGATAAAAATCTTAAGGGGTGTCATTCCTTCGAATTTTCACTCCTAAATTTTGTATCATAATGTAGGTCTTGAACAGCTATTTACAAAAATATATAGTTTGTTGGCGATAGCTCTTCTGTCACAGATAATAAGCAAAATCGAAAAAAGTTTCAACTTTCAAGGTTGGATTTCGCCCTCTCAAACCGCATAAGGGCTCGAACGGAATACGGCTCTTGATTAGGGTTGACTAGTACTACAATCCTGCAAAGTTTCAATTTTTCTAAGATTTCCACCTGCCTAACCTTCCCTGTTAGTTTAAAGTTGCAGCTTTGTGGAGTTCCAGTCTCCTTTGAAAGTTGGGGACAGATTTACATTTTTATTAATAAATCCGAAATGCTTTGATGTGTTATATCCATATTTAGTACAGATCGACAGTACAGATCGATTTAGTACAGATATTTAGTATCGATGACGCATATTTTGGATTAATATTATTTAAATTTGTCCACAGGAGACGCTGCAATTCAGCCCTAATTTACCTTTTTTTTACCCTATTCAGTATGTATTTTATTTAGTTATAAATGAATGCCGGAAACCGGTCATAAATCCAGTAAATTTTTCACTAGTACACGAAATAAGTTATAAGTACATTTAGTGACTTGCCTGTTACACAAACCTTGCTAAAGCGACTTAATGAATAATGTTCATAATTTGTTTCCTACGCGATGCGAGACTTGCGAGTTTTTGGATATAAAGAGTAACATCGTATGGACTTGAATACAGTAAAAACTCAAAATCGAAAATATCGGATTTAGTGACTTTTGCTTTACCAGGGATAATTTTCAATACATATAAAATTAAACAATAATTATTGTTGAACATTTTGAAATATTGTGATAAAATACGTTTTAGGTATTATAGTTGTTATGGTGGGGAGGAGGTTGTCCTGTTTGGTTAGGTAAAAAGGGACGACGAAAATGTCCAACGTGTATTCTGCCGATTTTGACAAAATTTGGTATACTTTGTCATTCAACCAACATGTTTAGAACTAACAATTATCTGTTTGTTTACTTATCTGTACGTACTATAGATATATTTCCAATAAGTTTTATTGCCAGTAGAGTCGTGGGAGATATGCAGTCTATTGAGCATTTCAACTTTAATTTTTTATTTCGTAAAGGCAGAATTTGAACAGGCTTATGTAGCCACAAGTTCATTGCCGCTGACATTTCGAAAGCCACATTAATTTAGTAATCCACCTACTACACAAAATATACGTGTATCATATCAATTTTATTTTATTTCCAGTATTGAAAATTCATTGTCTGGCCTTGTCTGTTGGGAACAAGTGTGCATTAGATAAAGAACGAAGTGCTCGACTTGCCGGTCACCTGCAATTTGTTATCTGCTCGAAATTTATGTGACGTTTCCGAAAGAACAGCTAATATATTTGACAATTAGTTAGTGCGCGAATTGTGTCGTGTTCGATGTACGTGTGAACTGATCCTGCTCCTGTGGTGGTTAAAAACTGTTGGTGGTGTTCGTTTCAAGGGAGGGGGGGGGGCTGTTCGTCGAAAAGGTCAGTGATTTTTTATTTATAATCGATATGAGTGGCATTTCTTGGATTTTTATTGTTTGTTGTATGATGATATTGCATATCTTTTGTACAAATTGAGCCGAACGTCGCGTTAGAAAACACGTTATTTCTATTGATGCTTCTTAAAATTAGTTTGATGGATTATTACACTGGTCAACGTTACATCGTTATTAAAGCAGTTTTAGGGTGATTTTATGTTGTTAATTCCAAATTTGCTATCAGTTTTGTCAAATTGTTTATATCTGATAGAGTAAGCGTGAAGATGACACTCTGTCCAGTAGCTATATGTATTGATACTATCAAATCTGTATCTTGTCCCACAACAATAACAAAGTTGTTAGTTTCTGTGGTGTATTTCGCGACTGTCGCAGCAATTAAGTAATCTGCATCAGAATGTGCACGTTTTACAGAGATACCAGCATTAATAAAATTATTCTCTATAGAAAGTTAATGAGTTTATCTTTATTTGTAGATATTGCTAAAAAAATTACTTTGGCGTATATTTGTAGCAGTCTCAGGAGTGAAGTTAACTTCTTTTTCATCTACGTTTTTCGTTCTACGCCGATGTTCGGTAAATTTAGTACTTAAATCGTCACTAGCATAGCCATCAAAAACTATGATAATCTTAGTTTCGCAAGGATATTTAACGTAATCTATGTATTGCGAGAAAATGTCTTTATATCCAGAATTTTATGGAATGTTTTATACCTAAAAACATGTAGGTAAACGTTACGCAAAAAATTAGTACCTAATAATATATATCTAAAATGAAAATTACGTACCTACATAATAATAATAAATACATCTTAAACAGACAATTTAGGTTTTGAGCTGTGTGATTTCTTTTCACTTTTTCCTGTCTCTTGCTAGTTCTCTCCAGTTTTTTCTAATCTGTTTTTCTGCCAGGTCTTCCTCCACTGCCTGTATCCATATTTTGCTTGGTCTTCCTTTTTTCCTTTTGGCACCCTGCAGGCCACATCTTTAATCTTTCTTCCGCCATCCATTCTTTCTAGGTGACCTAGCCATTGTAGTTTTCATCTACTTTTAACGAAATCTCCCACTGTTTTTTCTTCGTACAGTTCATATAATTCTGTATTCATTCTTTTTTCCCATCGCAGTACTGTATTTTTTCCGCCAAGTATTCTTCTTAAAATTTTTCTTTCCCATGTTTCTATCTTCGATTGGTTTTTCCGATTCATAGCCCAGGTTTCACATCCGTAGGTTAGTGTTGGTCTTAGCCCTGACTTATAAATTCTAAATTTTGCATTTCTGGATACCTCTTTTGCTCTTAATATGTTATTTAAGCCTCCTGTACAATTGTTACTTTTCGTTATCCTTAGATCGATTTCACTATCTTCTTCACGCTTATTTGTCACCAAGACCCCTAGTTACATGTAGCTATTTATTTCTTCAAATTGCAGCACAGCTTCTTTATCATTTCGTTTCTTAACCGTGAGATTTTGTTTTTTAAGTTTGCTGTTCTTGTTCTTAAGTTCTATGTATTTTGTTTTGTCTGTATTGAATTGAAGACCCTTTTTGACGTACCTACATAAACTTTTGAAATTTTAGACTTAAAGTTTTGTATTTACTTTAATATTGATTACAACCTATCAATTTGACAGTTATAGTTTTTTTTAACCGAATTTAAATACTGTTCTATTCAGTAATATGTACTACTAGTACTAATACGTACGACTAGTTTATCACAGTGAACCTATCGGGTCTATGTACTTTTACAGCGTAGAATATACCAAAATTTAATTTTTAATAGTGTGGGTGCTAGGTTAACGGAAGTGTCATTTATATCCTCGTCTGCATTCGGCGGACTACTTTAAATCTTTTTTGATATGAATAATATAATTCTTTCAATTCGCTCATTTGAAGAGATATTTAAAAATTCTTTTCAACCCGGCTTTGCATCAAAACTGATGCTCTGTAACCACAAATAGCTGTAAAAATTTTATAAAATTTGACCCATCCGTTTATGAATTCAAATCAACGGTTTTAAAGATTGGGTAGGTAATTGAAATTTAAAAAGAATTATCTTTGAAGATACAATATTTATTGAATACAAATTTAAAAATTTATGTTTATAAAACATAGTTTAGAGATAATATACTACATATTTTACTTATTAAAACTAAATGCAGTTTAAAAAGATATAGCGGTAGCTTTCCTTGTTATTCGAGAAGTAGGAATATTTAAATATTAATTTAAAATTTTAACCCAAAGCGAATGGCGATTTCTTATTAGTATCCAAATAGTAGTCTCCAGATGCCCTAAAATATTAAACGTAATGTTACTATATAGTAAGATTTAAAGTATATAATTAATTTACCTTTTATCTACTTGAAAAGTGCCAAGATAAGAATTTTTGTTGTTTTCACAAGTGCCCTTTTTGAATTCTTTGTAACTATTACAATGTATCGAATGAAAGTTTCCTTCAAAAATGGATTCGGCGTAGTAATAATAAGCTCGTGAATGAGCGCAAGTTCCTATTAAATCAATTCCACATCCAGGTTGCGAATCACCACTGTTGGGGAAATAATCGGCATTTCCAATTGAACTCCCAAATCCAAGTACAGATCCAGAAGTGTGAATGATATGTACAAATTCGGCATCATTAGGATCCAAACGATTTTCCTTATTTCCTAAGGAGAAAAGTGGACCTGCAGGATCTAAACCGACAATGTAATCTACAGCTCCATTTATTGCTGCACCAGTACATCCAGCAACATGAGCACCAAGACTATGTCCCACCATTTTAATCATTTTCGATGATAAATTATAGCGGTCGCTCATTTCTTTGATAAAATTTCCCAAATATGTGCCAATTTGTTTTACCGAATTAAAAGAATAAATGTAATTTTTGTTGGCCGGTCTACTCCAATCTACCACAAAAACATTTATATCGTCTACTGCGAGTATTGCTTTCTTAATTACTACGTTGACGTCGCTTTTATAATCGTTATTCCAACCGTGTATAATAAAAAAATTAATTTTTGCGGGATCGTATAACTGTTGGTTGTTTAGATCGTTTAAATTATTTATTCGGATTGGGATACCGACGTCTGAATTGCTGCGCGTGTATAGATATAATGTCACGTCGTCGATGGTAGCAGCTTTGGTAGGTTTTGTTTCTTTCGTTAAGTCTTCAAAATGAATTTTATTGTTTTCATCTTTGTAAAAAAAATATTTAATTCGGTAGGGATCATTTTCTTCTGGAAAGTAGCGACGGTTTGTGACTTCGTTCTTCACTAAAATAAGTTTTTTCGTAGATTTAACAAAAATTTAATAGAAATATAAATGTACTTACATGGAGAAGAATATACAACCGCGACCAATGCTAGTACAACTACGATGATCTTCATGGTTAATTTTTCACTGATACTTTGATGTCGAAAAATTGCGCCTTTTATATGATAACCATATCAATCAAATTGTTTCTAATCGACATATCTTAAGAGTTCTTCACAATTTAGAAAGATATCTCGCATTAAATCAAAGACACTTTACTAATCTATCGTTTACTATTCATTTTAAAAGTTATTTATGTAGTATTATTGTATTTTAAAATTTCTTTAAGCAGGGAAATTTATATATGAAGCGAAGTAAATTATGAGATGCGAATTAAATTCATAAATAGATGTTCCATACTTTTTTCTATTATTTTTTTAATAATTATACTATAAGTATGTAGGCACCACTTTATCGATAAAATGTATGCAATGAGTAATGATATAATCTGCTTACTTTAATTTTAAAATGTTATAAATAAAAATACACTTGCAATATCTTAGAAAAGAACAGATATTCAAATAATTAGTAATTCAATTAAAATTTAATTACCTATACAATTGTTACATTTGATTAATTACCTAATTGATCGTTCGATATAATTTAAATTTTATTCTGTTAATGATTGAGGAGAATTTTTTATTATTATTAAATTAAAATAATTCGAATTATAATATCAATTTTATAGCCCATTAAACGAGGATTTCCCTTGAAAATCTTTTGTTTCCTATATAATATTATTTATCTGATACAAAAAATATTTGCATGAAGCGTTGAAAATTTTTTGATAAGATAGAATGTGCGACATGCTTATATCTGTAGTACTTAATTGTCATTTTGAAGGATTATCTTGTATCTGATGAGGTACTGAGATTTATTGTTCATTGTCTTTACTGGTATCGTATAAAATGTTTTGAAAAACATGAAATTAATTATCTTCTTCAATTTAAATTTTGGTATAAATACTTATACGGGAATATATTAGATTTATCTATAAATACCTTATAAATAATTTGTTAAAGTGTGACAGTATTTATCATTTATCATTATTAAAATCAATCATCTTCATTATTAAGCAGGAAACAATAGCTACGATTTGATAATCTATTATAAATTGTTTTAAACGTGAGCTTCCTATATATCTATACTATCTCGATATGTTATAATACTATTTATCACGAGTTTTTTATCATAAAATATGTGTTTTTGAAGTAGCTACTCTACTGATTTTTACAAATTAAAAAAATATTCTTAAGTTGTTTATTATTTACTATTAAAATAAAACAACAAAGTTGTCAAAGTAGTTAGGTACTAAGTAAATTGACGTCATTTGTTATTTTTTTATTATAAAGATTTTATTTTAAAAAATAATGTAATTTTAAGTGTTAAATA
This sequence comes from Rhagophthalmus giganteus, assembly GCA_036326145.1. Taxonomy (NCBI): domain Eukaryota; kingdom Metazoa; phylum Arthropoda; class Insecta; order Coleoptera; family Rhagophthalmidae; genus Rhagophthalmus; species Rhagophthalmus giganteus. The sequence continues at coordinate 4,503,246 of JARFJA010000075.1, read as the reverse complement.
ACACTTATAATATTATAAATAGATTTGATAATGAGATTATCTTCTAATAATGTGTATTTACTAAGAGAACCTATTCTTAAAGACCAATATTTTGCCAAAATTTGGAAGAAAAGAATAACTCCTGTCACAAAAAAAGGAAGTTTATGTTTGGAATCGTAATAATATTTTAATTGAACCAATCTAATTTTAATAAGTCGCTGGAAAGATCTAATAAGTAGATATAGGATTTTCTCTTTCTGTTTTTTGCATTTATTGTTTGCATATACCTGATGCGCATCCCCGCGTTATTTCAAAACGATACATATTCTTAATATTCCATCATCCTTTATATTAAATGCGATTTTAAACTTTATTAGTTTTATATTTTTGTCGAGTACTTCGGTAAAACATTTTATAAAAAATGTCGGCTTTAGTCGAAAAATTAAAGATAAGTAGATACATATTTTGTATGCAGGTAGTAGGTACCACAGGATGTTAAAAAAAGCTTTAAAATGTTAAGGGAATATAATACGATCAAAAACGAATCAAAATTTTTGTATATACATGGGCTCGCAAATTAACCGTTTTTGAGATAAATAATTTCGATTAAATAATAATTTTTTCTAGAACTTGAAATATTAAATTTTGCGCTCGAACAGAAAAGCGTTTTGTAACTAAATACTTAATATCTAATAAATATTTTGATTGCTTAAAATACTTTTTTCTGTGAAATAGGTCATTTGACATGGTGCGCAAATTTTTAATGTAGATCTTGTATTGATATGGAAGAAGGGCATTTCGAACATTTTCTTTGATAACGAATGTGCTTTGTGGCGCCAAATTATGTTGAATTAGGATGCTTCCATGTCAAATTATCACTCTGTTTCAGACTGACCTTATATTTTTATGAAACTTGGGGTGTTTAATGTTAAAATACTAATTTTTAGGGTCTATGTTCAGTATGTGAAATGTTAGAGGTTTTGATTTTCGGTTTAAAACGAGCTCGGAGGTTTTTTTCTTTTGCTTTAGCGGGCCCCCGAATTGAGATATATCTAGAACTGGAAGTGGTTTCGTTTGAAAACTTCTTTAATAGGCTTTTATACGATATACAACACAATAGGTTTATATAAAAGAAAATTCAAAATGCAACTGAAGATTTCCCGATTATCAATTCCCGAAGTTTCCGTAATTAAAGTTGAATTACACTGTATAAGCGTCTAACATTAATAGTATATCGATATTTGTATGTTGGGGTACGCTCGTGCAACTAAGGGTTGCGCTTTTAAATACGGAAAAGGTTCCGCAAAGAAAAAATGTTTTTATTCTGTCACATTTGTACAATAACAACCTGTTTATCAAAATCAATATTATTTTGTTTTTCCGTTTCTCTGGCAACGGGCAACGTTTTTTGGACAGTCGACGTTGAAAACTAAACAATATTAAATATTTTGCTACAACTCGTAATTTAAATGTACACGATAAAAATAATTTTAGGTACGATTTTTTACACTTGCAGTGATAACGGTATAGTGCTCGATTTCTAGTCCATACGTTTTATTATCGCGAGCTGAAAGAATCATTCTTGATAAAATACACTTTCTTTTTAAACAAAGCATTTTGGTATTTATATATGAAAGACGTCAGATTCGAATAATAATGTTTAAAAAATTCTCTTTTATGACTCGTCGTCTTTTATGGTGTTCGTAGGTGCGTGATGTTAACTTTGAATTGTGTTTTTTTATGTATTATCTTGGTGTTGATGGAATACCTTTTTAAATTGGGAATCGACTAGATGCAATTGTATATACGCCAGAAAGGTCAGAGTTTTGTTAATATATTAATTATAAGGGCGATAGAATTAGGTGTTTGCAAATAGGTTAGGATCTTCGGATATTCGAATTTCATTTCTAAGATATTAAAAAGTAAAGTCAATTTATTGTTTCATTAGGATTCAAAAGAATTTAAAGTTTGATTTTGTTAATAATTATATTATGTATGTATAGAAATTCAGCCGAACAAAGAGAAATAATGTATAGTCGACGTCCTGGCAAAACCCGACTGTTTGCGCCAATAGGAGAGAGGGAAAAGTTTTAGTTTAAGTTTTAGTATATAGCAGAATGACATGTGAAGTACATCAGTGTATATAAATTTGATCCATTTTACCTTTTTATTTTATCATCCAACAAAATAAAATATACAAGATAGAATAGAATAGAATAGATAGAATAGATAGAAGAATAGGGTGAGTCTTTAGAATTAAAAAACCACATATACAGTCCATTAAAAAGTACAAAACACCTACATTCGGCTGAAGAACAGGTAGGCAGACGATTATTGAAACAATAGGTGTTTGCAGATTATTGTTGAACTTTGTGGCACTTCAGCAGTTTACTAATAATATTTAAGTCTTGTAAGCATGACAAATATGATGGGCCATACCTAGGGTCATTTAAATATAAGACAGAACTAATTATAAAAACATAAATATCAGGAAAACAGGTTTATTACAAATATAAGTCTGTAAAGTCCGTCTCTGAAATTTATAGACGTAGAAAGTTGCATCAACGCCTAATGGAAGTTCTTTAACACCTATTGTTCAATAATTACTCGCCGATCTTTAATCCTAATGTTGAGTTTTGCCAGGACGTCGACTATACCTATCTACTGCCAATGTTTTTAAATGTCGAGTTTTAAAAATTATTTCTCGACTAGTAAAATATTAAATTTATTACGTTATTTGAAATCAAGGTGATGTAAATAAATATTCTTTAACCGCAATTATTTACGATATATTTCCACTATTTATCACAAAATTATATTATAAAATCTTTTTTGTGGTTGTAGCACAAGACCTCGATAACATGGTGAATAAATAATAGGCATTAAAATTAGTCGATTAAAATGTTATTAGTAAATTTGAGAACAATTGAAAATTTTCCGTCGCATTAATGTAAATCGACGAACTCGATGTGTTGTGTGATAATTTTTTAAATAATTTAATTTACGAGTTATCTTTATAGCTGAATTGAAAATACTTTACTATGATTCAGAAAATTATCAGTAAGAGACCTTGTATTGAATGATGGAAAATTCTTTCCTCTACTTATTCATTCTAATAACAAGTAAGCAGGGTATTCGTTTTTAAATGTTGGTTAATTTCAGGCCGACATTGTTTGCCGATTAATATATTTTTACTATATTGACCAATCAAAACGTCAATTTTTAGACAAATCGACCAATAGGAATTTTTTATAGTGAGAAAATAGTCTAGCGAGAGGTGATAAAACAAATCGATAAAATTATACCTTGCTTTAAATATTAAATTCTAAGTGCAACAATGAGTGAAATTCTAAATAAATGATTTTATTATTGTACAATAATCATTTGATACGTTTTTTTTCTAAATTTAATTCAATTTCGTCGTAAGAGGAGTTGGCTGGCATAGGTTTTCAATTATTAAGGGCGGTCGTTTAGGAACGGTTTTTAGTAGAAAATAACAACAAAAATAGAAAAGTCACATCTTTAATTTCCGATATATATTCCGTTAATCTTCGTTCATTTTTCATAGTTTGAGTTACATTTATCGCTTTAGAGCGGAAAATAATAAGAATAACGGCCAGGGTGTTTAGGACCCACCGACGTAGTCGGATCATCTAAAATATATATATCGTAACATCGTTGAAATAATAGGACCTCCGTACCCACCGTAGGAGGTGAGTAGGGCTATGCCTAAATACTTCTAGGTATTAGTAATAGTCTTTTTAGGTCCTAGATTTGGTTTACATTTTTCTACTTTGGATTACCTTTTCTCTTTTTGGATTTCGTTTTTCTGGTTTTGTTCAAAATTATATCTGCTGTTTTTGGATTGGACTTGTTATTGGGTTGGACTTGGATTTTTGTTACCGGAGGTTGACTTGGAAGATCGATTTTGATTACTACGCGTAGAAAGCTAAGTCAATTGTTCGGAATAATTTATATTTTTGTTATTGTTTGTATTATCCTTTATAAACGAAGTGTTTCTCGAGAAGCATTAGCGTATTTACATATTTATATAAAATTGTTTATATTAAATTTCGATTTCATTTAGGCCAGATATCAAAATTACCTCTTGTATTGTACGTTTCTTGATAATGTATCGTCATTTACCTATTGTAACTATTTAACATCGTATACTTTTAGTAATTTTCCATTTTTTTAATAGTAGTTATTACTGTAAGGAAAAATTAATTGGCGCCCCTTTGTTTTTTTTTATTATTAGAACCCGGCCGAACTCCACTGTTCAAAAGCTAGCCAACAGGCCTCTAAATTTTGTTAAGTGCTTTGTTTACCATTATTAAATAATATTTTTCGATCAGATTTTATTTCATTTTTATCATTTATTTTTTTTGCACGTAACACATTTTAGATATTGTATTAATCTTCTGTAATGCATACGAGGTTAATTTTATACTCGGGTAAATTTTTTGTTTAGTTACTCAAATCTATTTTCCTCGCTCCACTTCGTGTCGTGATTTTTCCATGTCCTTAATTCTCGAATAATTTTCATGGAAAACAGGCTTTCGTCAAAAAAAAATGAACCTCTTGTGCATTAATACCCGATAACTCTTGTTTAGTTATATTTTACAGTTTGAAAATTTTTGAGTACAGCTTGATGAAATACACAGATTATTAAATATGTTAATACGGCTGCGGTGACCTAAATTTAAAACAATGAATACAATTCTAGGCTCAGATAAAAAGACTTTAATGCATTTTGAAAATTCGCTATCTTGTTATACAAAAAAAATTGCATATAAACGTTATCAATCAAAATTGTAATTTTAAGCATTATTTTAATTCATTCGTTTTTCTAAATCTGGTAAATCTTGAGCCGCTCTTTCGTAAAGAAGACGAATACAGAGTTCAAGTACTAATGACAAGGTTAAAAAAAATGGTTGCATTTTAAATTTACAAAACGCGAAGCCTAAATTTTTCAAATATTAAAGCTTAATTTTTATTAATTTGAAGTAACGCATTAACTAACGTGTCGTATAATTTATTAAAAACGTTTCGTAAACAAATTTGACCTATTCACCGATAATAAAAGTATTTAGTAGCCTGAACCAAGTAATATGGGACACAACATTTTCTTGTTATACAAAAACGATTAAATGTAGTAATTAAATATTTAATAATATTTACAACAAATACAAATATAACAGGAGCGTCTTGCATTGCGGCGATTTCATAAAGTGAATAAATATATAGTTGAAGTAATTTTCTTTGGCTCAATAAAAAAATAGACAAAGGAAGAATGTTAATCATATAAGTTGGTATAACACATAAGCATTTATATTGGCCCTAAACCGACACACCTGTTCTTATACGTTTCTAGTAGTTCTCACTATGTTTCCAAAATCGTCGTAAGTTACTTTAGAATCTAATTGGGATCTGTTTTCTATTGGATTTACAGTATTTTGTGATTGAACGGGAGCTTGAGCCGTTTGCGTGTTGCGTTGTTTTTCGATAGCATCGGCGTTAAGAAGCCAAAATGGTCTATGTTCTCTAGGCCATTCGTTAAGCCTGTTTACCAAATTTAAGTCTCCTCGGGCATCGATGGGTATTTTGGGCGTAGTTCCTCCGTCTTCCCCTAATCGACTTCCTAGTGATGGTGTAGTTGAAGGTGTACTGTCATCTTTAAAACGACTAGCTACTGTAATTCGATTAACTGCGTTTTGTGCGTAGTAGGGTAATTGAGCAGAAGCCATCGCCAAGGCAAAGGTTAAAACGATAAGAGATTTCTGAAACGAAAACTTTATGTAACAAATAAATTTAAAACGGAAAATAATTTACGAATCATAGGTTTTACGACTCACTTACTAAACAATTACCGTTTTATTAATCGAAATTAAAACAAGTTGTTGTAACTCACCATTGTTAAGTTTGTGGTGCTTATAGCGATACAACACACAACGAAATTCTTGATCAACTACTAGTTTCGAATGCGTCTCGTGAGAACTGGTCAAGTATTTATGGAAAGTGTTACTTATCAGAGATTAAATGTGTGTTGTGGGAGGTCTTCGCCTTAAGCGTAAAGTAACCGAACTGGATTCGTTGGTAAGGAAAAACCCAACAAATCTACTGAAACGATCGCTTTATTAATAATTAAAAGTCACAATTCCTCTTAATACGATCTTTTCGTTTTTTGTTGCGTCTATAGTTATTTAAAGAAGTTCATTGTTCAGTGAGTGGTGGTAAATGGACGTGCCAATTTCTCGGTACTATAAAAGTAAAATAATTTATTCGCGATTTTTAAAAGTCTGGGATTTTTTTGTAATATTTGGAGATTTTTGTAACATCGGTTTGAGATATTTTTAATGACGACGTGCCAATTGCATTTTTTATTATATCACCATTGTGTAATTTTAAAAAAAATGTAAATATTTTGATGCAAATCGAAATAAATTTTAACGATACGTATTCGAAATTTAACAATGTACATAGGTCGTACTTTACGTTTTATTATAGAAATTGTTGTGTAGTGAGTACCGAAATGACCATATAAATAAAAAAATGTAGGCTACAAAATATTGGACATTATGGAAAATCAAATTTATATAGATACGGAAATTGCTTCGATCCCTCAAATCTAAATTGCTTTTTTCTTTTAATTTATTTTAAAAATTTCATTTAAATAGTAATCATGGTAATTTAATTACTAATTAACCAAGAATTTATATTGTGTGAAACCTGGATAAAAATAATTATGTACTTATATTATTTTCAAGTATTGCGATCTACGTTGTTGTTGTGAGGTATATTAAATTAAATCAATTGAATTGATTTAAATAACTAAAACACAGATAATGAATTTTTACATCGTTTTAATTATACTTTTAAGTAGATTTTTGCTTTTTCATGAAATTCTTCCAATGGCCTTCAAACTAGCTCGAACGCGTTATTATTGACTACTATTTGTGGTTTAAATCTTCTGGTTTTTTTTTCAATATGCAAATATTTTTTCTAATTTGGTTTGTTATTTGATTTTTAGCTCGTTATTAAATATGCACTAAATTTAAAAGTTTTCGGAACTACTATTACGCATTTAGATTACAACAGCACATTTTGGCGCTTACTTTAAATTTTTTCTTCAATTTTAAATGATTTTTCATTAAAATTATTCTAACATTAATTCTAATATTTCGTAACTAATTTTTAATGTAAAATATTTACTTTCTATTAATTTCATCATTATTATTGACATTACTCGATAAAATTTTAATGTTTATTATATTTTTTGAATTTTGATAACCGTAAATCCTTGAAATAATTTTTATTAAATATTTATTATGCAACTGCACGTTATTATTACATGTAGAACGATATCCGATTCGCCAGTTAATTTTGAAATATTGATTGGTATTCGGTTAAATTTCGGAATGATAATTCTGTGAATCTTCTCAATAAATCGTCGGAGAAATGAAACATTATGGAAATGTAAACTGAATCTCTAAAAAGTCCATCTGAAAGTTATCGGAAATTCCTGGACAAACTGTTAAATTCGATATTATTATTTTAACAAATGTACGATAAATATTAATTTTCGGAAGTTCTTCCATTTTCCATTTTTATATTCTTTAGCTGATTAATATTAATAAAATAAATTTGATTTTTACGTAAATACAATATAATGATAATAATACAAATACAATATAATTCATTTTAAATAATCATGTAACGTAATATACGTATGTCTAATAATATATTAATTATATTAACTCCTAAGATGTAAATATTAGTTTATTGTACAGGGTGTCTCTGAAAGGTCTGTACGACACTTATCCACAGGTTCCTTATCTGGAAATATGCCGATTGACTACAACTTATCTATGTATGTTCCAAATTGCATCATTTTCGAGATACGGCCCCTTGAAGTGAGGCATTATCACATACTTTTTTCGAAATAACTTATGAACGATTTAACTCAAAAACTTTAAATTTGGTGTACGTATTGCTCAATTAAGGCTAACAAAGACACGGTGTCTCACTTAAATCAACACAGGGTGTTTATTTTTAGGGGCAGCCTCAGTTTTTTACCAACAACTTTTTTATACGTATGCCACTGACTCTTTTGGGAATTTTTCGAAAGACAGGTTAATTTAGAAACTTTTATTACTCTTAGAAAAATTTAATATCTTAAACAGTTTCCCCATAAATGGGCAATTTTCGTCATGATATAGGTAGTTGTAATGACATAAAAAAATGGCTGTAAAATTTACATGACTGTGACGAAAGTAGGCAATTCTTAAAGCAAATGCTTAAAATCACTAAAAATCTGCGCAAGAAGTTGAACTGAACATTGCAATATTTCAGCATCAGCTTTCAAAACTTCAAAAGGTTAACTTCAACTTTTTACGCAGAATTGTTCTTTGAGAATGTGTTAATGGTAGCCATTTACTTTTGCGACAGTCATTTAAATTTTGCAGACATTTTTTGTTATGTCATTACAAGTCATTATAAATATATCGTGAAGAAAATTGCCTATTTATGGATAAACCATGCAAGGATATTACATTTTTATAAGAGTAATAAAAGTTTCTAAATTAACCTGTCCCCTAAATTAACCTCTAATTTTGTTGACTATAATTCAATGAATGGAAATATATTTAAATTTTGAAAATTTAAACTTTCTAAATTTAATTAGCGTTTTAAATATGTACTGTAATAGAACAGTTATTACTTATGGTAGTATTGATATTGTAATTTATTCGCGAAAAAGTTAGAAATTTCAGTGCCGTAAATGTTTTCTAGTATTTGACGTATAAATGAAAATGAGTTTCGATAATTTAAAAAAATCTTAAATACATATATAGTTTACTTTATTTTTATACGAAATTTTAATTTGTTTACTATTTCAAATAATAACGATTGCGGTTTTTGGATGTTACAAATAAAATATCATTTAAAATAAAAACACGTTACCTTGAATCAATCAAGTTTTCCCATTCCCATAATATCTAATCGTTCTGTAGTTCTTTATTTGAGCTCATGATATAATAACTACTAAAGGTAACATATAAAGGTGGATCTGCGCATATCGTTTGATGTCACTAGTGACTAAATAAGACCAACAGACTCATTTAGACATTCTCCGAATACCGATAGTACAGATACGTTGTTTACAATTGAAAAAAATGGCCATTTAATGTCATTATTTAGATAATATTCGCATAACGTGATGTCATATTATCAAAATGTTAATTATATTTATTTTGTCGGAACAACGTTAATGCAATTTAAAATTATGCTCTTGTTGATACTATTTATTAAAAAAAAATATATAATGTGACTATTCAGTGGGGAAATTCAATCTCTCGTGAATTTGTGGGTAGTGGTATCTTCCGCAGTACTGATATAAAAGGCTTCATATTTTTAATCTTTCATACCTATATTTTATTAAGTTTGGCTATTTGTTTCTTATCGAATTTCTTTAAGTTTGGAATTTAAATTTAAAAATATGTAAATTAAATCTTGAAATTAAATTGTTGTTTGGTTAAAGAGGTGTCTCATTTTTGATATTTTATCGATATATCTTAATATACAGGGTGTTTCGAGAGAAATAGTAAATATTTTAGTGTGCGATAGCAAATATTTCTCGACAAATGTCTATGACCAAGTGAGCTTGATAGCCGATTGATTGCCTTCAAATTTTTTGAGGTTATGGCCCATTTACTCATAAGTAAATCTGGAATATTTAATACCAAGCGAGCGAATCATCCATACGGTTTTTATATCTAGTTGAATATGCATATTGCATTAAACAGACGCCTATTTGACGCCCTGTAACAGCCAAGTGTTTCGACGTCCGTCAAAAATTCTATGTGCGAGTTAACCAATACGTCTGGGCATTTCAAATGCGGGATATGCGAATTCAAAACTCGTTTTCGCGATCTGAACGTTTCCTCGTTAGGTTCGAATTCATAAATGATACTTAAGTACGTGCAAGTTCTACTTACCTATATCATTTTATTTTCACTTGAGAATGAAATTATGGATCAAATTCAGTCAGTATCGGAGTGCCTATAAGTTTTACGTAAGTATCTCATTTTTATTGTAGTTTATTTGCTCGTTTTAAAATTTACGAAAAGTAAGAGTGATACTTAAGTTTCGTTTACGAATTCGATCCTTAGTATTTGTTGAATTAATATTAGGTAGACTCTTTGTAGTAGGTATGCTGTTTCATTTAAATGCAGCTATATAAAAGGCTAAATGTTATAAATACTAGTTTTTTGAATTAATTTTCAAATGCTTCGAGGTATTCAATAATTTGACTGAACGCATCTGATAATCCAGCACGTATTTAATATGATATTAATCAAATGGTCAATTATACCGGACTAATTTATTGTGTGTATTGTTATTAGCTAAATAAGATAAAAATAATTTGCATTTTATGCTGATTAAAATGTATAAAAATAATTTATCTACTTAATATCAATTAAAACTAGAATATTCTAGATAAAGACGTTTTATCTGCAACAAGGACAGTTGATAACTTTATCAACACTCTAGATGAATGATGGTTCCTTGCCCTAAATTTCTATTGTATTTTACACTCCACCAAAAAAGTACGTAAATACGATAAAAAAATCATATTAAGAACTGGCGTTCATTAATTTTCGTCCGAAGTACGATTTCATCATTACAACATATGTCCAAAGATTACTTGATGTTCGAGACCATTACCCAATTAACGTTTATTGGTGTAATGACCTTATACATTATACCTTATAATGCTGTTCATTACGTTAATGAATAATTTGACTGCTCCAATGAACAAGTTTTCTTTGTTTTAATAAATTAATATATAGATAATATGAATTTGATTTATAGTGATAATAACTGTGTTTATTAGTTTTATCAATATTTTTACATAAATTCAATAAATTATTCCACTGAAATGCAAAGTTTGTTTATTGTATCGATGAATGTGTTTATTAAATAAAGGAATATTCTTGTATTGTTACAATGTACACTTCTATTCATATTAAAAGAGCACAGCTATTATTTCACATTGTAAACAGGACAATGTTTAGGTACATTGTTTCTATAGCAAATTTAGTTTTTGTAATGTTTCAATTAATTATCGCTCGAATATACCTACATAGAAAATTTGATTATTATTTCTTTATTGTTCAATGTTGTCGATTGTAGGAAATACAAATCGATTTTTCCGGTGAAAAAAATCGATTTGTACACGTTTCTCTGGAATTTGATATGTAATAATAAACACAAACCGTTTTTAGAAATATTTTTCTTATAATAGTTCTAACATAAATATTAATGTAAACGTCGTGATAATTTTTTTTGCAATTATTTAGTTTGAGTTTTCAAACTGCCTGTCTTGAATTTATCCTGTTTCTGCGAAGCTGTTAATATTTCTAGATTATTCTATATATAGAATTAAAAAAATACATAATCAGCTGTATTTATACTGTATATTAGTGAACTTAGCCATAGATACGATAAATGTAGTTATTATTTCAAAACGACCTTAAATTCATAAATTTTAAGTTATGATGTTAATGTAGAAATTCGTAGATACAATCAAGTAATGATTGGATTGATGAAAAAAGAGTCGTTGAAGCAATCAAGATATCCATTAAATTATTAAATATGTTCATCAGTTTCTAATGAGCATAATCATCATTGGGACTACGAACATGGAAATTAAAAAATGAACATTTATTAGTAGTATTAATGAATTTTCATTGTATCAATGATCAAAAAGTCAATAACTGGTGTTCATTGATATTATGTACAATAATTTTTTGAGTGTATGATCTTTTCTTTTATTATTTAGTTAGGTTGATAGAAAAATAATTTGAACGCTATTTGTACGAAATGTTCTTGAAAACTCCCTGTGTTTGTGAACATTCAGAAAGTTAAAAAAACGTTGCCTAAAAAAATAGAAGCCATTTTTTTGAATACAGCGAAACTATACAGAGGGTAATCCTAAACTTTTTTAACAAAAACAGAAGGGTGATACTAGGTATCAAGACGAACAATATTTGCAATGGGACCTAGGGCCGCATTCCACAACAGAAACATTCATAGTGTATCAGAGGAAGACTCAAAGTAGCTGCTGAAAGTGGCATTAACAGCTTACATCGGCGAATGCAGGACTGTCGCACCTTTTCGAAGATTCCTGGTGTAGTGTTGGTCTTGTCTGTAGTAACAACGATTCTCGCAACAAGATCTTCCACGGAGTCCACAGGTGTCTCGTACACCAATGTTTTCATATGCCTCCAGAAGAAGAAGTCCAGTGAAATTAGATCTGGAGAGCGTGTATGTCAAGCCACAGGTTCACCACGTATAAACCACACGTCCCTTTGTGTGATTAGTAGAACAACCTGGCACTATGAGTGCAATATGGCCCTAGGTTTCATTGCAAATATTGTTCGTTTCGATGTCTATCATCACCCCCCTTTTTTTATTGAAAGAGTTTACGATCTCCCTGTATATGGATTTTTTCATAAATTGTGATTTAATACTGTCAGCAAGATCTCAAACGAACAAGAAAATGAAATTGTTAAATTCGAGATTTTATAACTTGTAATAGATAGGTAAATTGGCTTTTAAAGTAAGCAGTAAGTACTTAAGGCTCCTCTAAACAGGGGACAGGTAACCAAACATATTTTTAAGGATTTCATCCCCCTGTAATTCGAAGAAAAGAGAAGTCGACAAAATTTGAATGTTGCTACGTATTAACAAAAAGATTTAGAATCGATTGTAGGATTTCTTTTTTCGATTTTTTTTAGTATAAAATGAGTTTGATTATTAATGAGTTTATCGAAAAAATAACGATTTGAGAATTTGTTTTTAAATTTCTTTTTTGGAATTTAATACAGGGTGTTAGTGAATTAACATCGCGGAAAAAAACTACGAGTAGGTAAGATTAAAACAAACAAAAAACCAAAATAAAATTTTTTCCTAAAATCAATAATTTTCGAGTTATTGTTATTATTAATTTGATAATCGTCTTACTCAAGTACATTCCCTTTAAAGATTTTTAAGAACTCGGAAAGTGAAACTGACTGTTGGGTCAGCAGCTAAAACATCTGTACTCTTTAATTTATGGCCCCCGTTGTAGGAGAGTGCCGATTGTTGTGGATATTTTCATTTATGAATGCAATTCCTATTTTCGGTTTACACGTAAAAATTAGATTACTTTATTTAACATAATTAATAACATGCCTGTTTTTGGAACAGTTGCGTTTAATATTGAGAGGCTTGAACTAAAAGGGGTGCCGGTACTAGTTTTATGATTTTGAGAAATTGAGAAATTTCGAAGGGCTTTTAAAGTATAATTAAATGCAAATAGGCAAGTAGGTACTTTATTTTTTGGTTTCTTACCAAACATAAGGACCTAAAGCAAAATTTAAAAACTAAACATTCCATAATGACGCAATGAGTGTTAGTAACTTTCAGTGTTATTTCGAGTTTTTTCAGTTTTTTTCGCATTATTTCACAAAAATTAATTAGAAATTTTATTAGAACAACATATGCAGATGTAAAAGAATAAAATAAAATGAATAACAGATAGCTACTTAGGTATCTACTTAAATGAGGAAACATTTTGAATATTTTTTACAATACAACTTGCAATGACCGCAGAAGATATTTACGACTTCAACCCCTACAATCGTTTCTGTTTACTATCGTAGCAACCTAATGGAATGCCAGCTGAGATAACGGTACTTTTCAAAACCCACCAATGTCACTTGTTAAAGTTTAAAGAGGAACTACTGGTTTAATTTCTCGGACAAAAACACCCCCCCCCCCCCATAAAAGTAAATTTGCTCAAATCAAAAAATGTTACTAAGATTTTTTTGTTTCTATTAGTCTCAGGTACATGTACCTTTCTTCCGCGACATTAATTCACTAACATCCTGTATAACTTAATTAATACGTCAGTTACAGGGAACTAAAGTTTGACTTTTTTCGAATAAAATCAAGCAACTCAAATGTCACCATTTGCTTCGGGCTAAATGCATAAAAATGACACAATACATAATAATTTTTTAAGGAGCGTTACCTTCGCATTATTTAAGGATTATTATGTAGAGGATTAGTAATCTATCTGTTTGAATGAATAGTTTACTTACAAGTCAACTTGCCGAACTGCTTTTAGGAAATAACTTTTAGTTTGTATATGTTACTTGCAATTGCCGAAGTTACTCATTGCCCGAAGTTTTTGATCACAACGCGATGTGGGAAAGCTTAAATGTCCACAACACGTTCTGTACACAACGTATTGTGTACAAACACACACACACACACACGCAACGCGCACAAGCACACGCGCACAAGCACACGCACACAAGCACACGCACACCCACACACATCCACACACACACACACACACACACACACACACACACACACACACGCTTAGATTGTCATTTCTTGCATTGTTAATCTCGAAAAACTACTTTTCGATTAATTCCGGACCTGTTCTATGCGTATTACCTGGCGACATTTTATCGAGATTATAAAAAAACTTTAATCTATTTTAACGCCCACAGTTCCTTATTTATTGTTCGGTAATACCTAAAATACGAGTTTTCTAATCGTTTTCGACTTGTTCTGAACACACACACACACCGACACACAAACACACCAACACACACACACACCTACACACCAACACACACACACACACCACACACACACACACACACACACACACACACACACACACACACACACACACACACACACACTCACTAACCCACTCACTCACTCACTCTCTCTCTCTCTCTCTCTTTCTCTCTCTTCTGGGTTCCATCATGACACAGGCTGTAATAGCTATATTTTCTATGAAAATTCGTTAAAAATGTGACTTAAATATTGATCTATAAGGAAGTGGAAGAAATAATCTACAATAAAGTTTCAGTTGAAGTTAGTTTATTTGTAAAAAAAGAAAATATATGTTGAATGTATGATACACAAATAAAATTCCTAAAACAGAATATTGCTATCTTTAAAATACTGTTTTTAGGTTTTCTATGCCTATATTAGCTATGGTTCTATGTTAAACGTATTCATTTTGTTTATTGAGAACTAACTATCCAGTTCTATATTACTAATACTGTATTTACAGTTAAGCAACAACCGTGTTTAAATATATAACTAATATATACAAAGATAAATACAACATTTATATTAATAAAACCAGTTTATTTAGTCAGTTCTTACGTTTGGATTTAAAGCGTGGGAAATTATTAGCATAAATAGAATATCTCAAAATACAATTAAAAATACTATTTAAAATTCAATTAGAGTCGCAAATTGGACATTTTCGTTAATAAACATCAAACAATTAATTTATTTTTAAGGAATTAAGTACTCAGAAATTTGTATCGACTTAATTAGCAATAAAGTGGCATGGAAATTTCATTAGACCTACTATATACAATATATAATTCTTGTCTAGTTAGAGATTTTCAAAAATGGAAAATGTAGATATATAATTTATATATATATAATATATATATATATATATATATATATATATAATATATATATATATATATATATATATATATATATATATATATATATATATATATATATATATATATATCATACATATATATATATATATATATATACACGATCAGTCTTACAGTTTTAGTTTTACTGTAATATTGTAATTCAATATTTAATTATAGGACAAATACATACATTTTAAATAATTTCCAAATTAAAAATTCTCTTTAAACTTCATTGTCATGACAAAATTGAATTTTATTAGTGTCGCTATGCCGAAACAGATTTAAAGGTTTAGCGCTTACAATTATATATTTAATACATCCCTCAAAACCTTTGTAGTACGCCGATGGTAAACCTGAGGGAGGAGATGGCATTCCTCCTACAATAAATTTAATTAATTTTTCTATTATTTTGCGGATATTTTAACTATTTACCGATCCATAGTTTTGAATTAGTGCTTAAAGATATAGCTCCGTTATTTGATATTCCCTTTGTAGGCGACTCGCCGTCTACCGATATGAAACCCATTTTTTTCCTTCTTCTCACTTCTAACGTGTGCCATTCGCCATCGTTGATTTTTGTTTTTGCTCTAATAAAGTTAAGTTTTCGAATTATTTTACAATATAAATAATAAATATTATCGATGTACCTTATCGCCCAAAATACTTGTTGCTTTCCTAAATTGTAACTCATTTCCGGATAACCATCTACTACTGCGATTGCAAAATAATCTTCCGTTATACTTTTGCTTTTACTTCTCCAAAGTAGTAGCCCATTAGATATTGAAGTTCTAAGTCTAAATTCGTATTTGTTCCCTCGTTCACCTTTTCGTCTAAAACAACATTTTCGAGTAACAAACGATATTATCATTAAGACGTATGGTGGTTAGATTTTATTAGTATTCATTATTCAACGCATACCGTAAGAAATCATAGAAATTGTTATAGTCTAAACTATAGTCGTCCTCGTCGTCGTAATTTGCGTATAAACTTTCCAAATCGGCTTCTTCTTCCGGTAATACATCGTCATCTTCATCACCGATAATATAACTCGATTCGCTCATGTTGTTAGTAAAATTGTCACTGGGTTAGTTTAAAAGGTTAGTAAGTTAGAATTAAGTTAGAGTTGTAGTTGAATTCGTAAATGCTACAAACCTTTTGTATCCTCTATTTCTGTATTGCAAAAATGTCCCTCCGTCAAATTTGATTGAAGAATTTTCATCTTTCGCTAAAATTTAAATAGTTAGGCGTTAAAATAAGCATTTTTCAAATATTTACAAATTTCGCAATGTTTTCCCTCATAATTAGAATGACACTGACATCTAAAATTGTTCAAGTCCGGTATACATAGACCGTTATTTAGACATGGATTTCTAGAAAGTGGACAGGGAAATCCGTCGTATACACCCACATTAAAAGCGCATCCGTTGGTGTTCGCCGGCGCTGAGGAACATTTCGTTAATTTCCCTGAAATTGGTAGAGGTTCGCCATTTACTATTATCCTTTGAATAGCCCCTTCGAATCCCTTCGATGTTCCTGATAACTTGTGTACTTCTTGCCAAGATCTGTTTGAATGAAAATATATTTCGGTTAACCGATTAAAAATCAAATATGAAATAGGCAAAAAAGATTAATTACAAGACTGATCCTATGTAGAAAGGCAATTCTAAATTCAATTCTGTCAAAGGTGGTCCTGAATATCCACGAACGACCGTCGTGTTATCCAATTGTAGAAGTCCTTCACGACCACTCCGGAAAATTCGTACCCAATGCCATTTTCCTAAACTTATCTTTTCTTCCAATCTAAAATGAAATTGTACGTTAAATTTTGAATGGAAAAATGAATTCTAATTTACGATATATTTGCAATTCCGCTTCCGAGATTAAATCGAAACTGAATTTGGCCGTGTACTAAATTTAAGGAGATAAAATCGCCTTTTCCATTCTTCATTTGTCCGTTATATAATATTAATCCGTTTTCCGATTTACTTAGAAAGAACACTTCAATAGAAAATGTTTTGCTCACTCTGTCTAATCGTCTAAATTTGATAAAACTGGTCCCTTTAAATTCCGGCGTGGATAAATCCATATCGGTATCCACTACAACAGTTTAAAAAATAAATAAATTAATTAACGTCTTTTGCGATTATGTCGTAAAAATACCTAATTCGCAAGTATCGCCTTTACGTCCTGGAGTACATTTACAAAAGAACTTCCCCGTATTTAAGGAATCGCACGTAGATCCTGCTTTGCAAGGATTCGATAGGCACGGATCGACCATATTTTCACAAAAATTCCCCACAAATAACGAGGAACATTCACAGCGATAAAGTTCCGAATCTATAGGATAACAAACACCGCCGTTCTGACAGGGCACACTCGAGCAAGGATTTTCGCCACATTCGTGTACACTATCGACGTTTATTACTAGTTCGTCTCTATTTTCGTGTAACTCGACAATACGTCTTCCGATTTTTAATTTTCGAATGCATCCCTGAAATCCTTGATCGGTTCCGATGTTTTCGTAAACTCTGTAAAAATATTAATTTTCGCATTTCGATTAAAATATGAAAAATGTCCGCTCTTTACTCACCTGCTATAATTAGTAGGAACGTATCCTATAAAAGCGTCTTCTAAAAGGTCCAAAGCTCGTAAGGAACCCTTAGACTGTCCCGCGACGTCTTCGTCGTCGTCTAGTCTCAACATTCCATCTCTATGGTATCTTTTAATGATGACTTTGTGGAATTTCTTTAATTCTATTTTATTGATGGACGTAATAACGACCACTCCGTTCCCCAAATTATATCTAAACTCCACGTACCCGTTTATTATCGCGAGGGAAACAAAGTCCCCTAATCCATCCGCTTTCTGTTGATTGTACAGAATGGTGCCGTTATTAGAATAAGTCTTGAATTCTATTTCTATACTGAGTTTGTGATAAGCCTTCAATGGTTTTAAACGAACATAAGACCGACCATCGAAAGCGGCAATTTCGTATTGTTTAATTATAATGTCATTTTCGCATAGTAGACCGGTCGAATTTATATTGCAAATACACGTAAAAGTAGAAGATGGAAGATCGATACATGTGCTACCTTGATGACACGGCGAAGAACTGCACGCGCTAAATTCTTCGGTTGGATTTGTGACTGTTTGGAATAAAACCTTCAAAAAAATATTCAACACTACGTCTACCATACCTATGCATTCTTGTCGATCCGGCGACTCCGAGTATTCCGGTAAGCAACTGCAAGCACCTTCGACGCAGCTGCTGTACATTATCGAACATTCGGAATTATCGGAACAAAGGTCGCCTAATAAAGCTGTCACGACCCGTACGGTAGCTGGAGTTGGTCTATACGCGGCAGCATAGTTTCCACCTGCAGGAACTTAAATTAGTATAATTTAGTTGAAAATAAGCGTGTCTCACCACGGGTATTGTAAAAATGATCGGATCCCGCTGATATGGATAAATCATTTTCCACAGAAGCATCGATATCAGAATCAGAACTGCTAGAATACGGAGGGCCTTTGGCGGGTCGTAAAGGAGACCCGCTTCTTTCATAGTAATATCGGAGGTCAGGAACTAAAAGATGACGCGTTGATTTTGACAAAGGCGAGTTCGATTCGTCGGGTTGAGTAAATTGTAAAGGAGTGTAACGTCGTATAGGCCAATCTGTACCCGGGAACATGTCCTCTGAAATTAAATTAAAGTCATTTACATACATATACACTTTCTACGTGTTTGATCACCTTTGCATGTTCCAAATGCTTGTACGACAATATCTTTTTGTAAACGACAAGCTACCAAACGCAATTGACAGGCCGAAACATACGTTTGTCCGTCACTGCCGCAAACAATCTGTAACATAATTTTATATTACCGATACGTCGTTAACTATTTCAATTAAAAATACTTGAGAATCCGTATCGTCTTCCGTATCGCATTCTGTACGACACTCGCAGATAGCAAGCCCTCCGCGTTCTATACATGTTGCTCCAAAATGACAAATCAGTTCTTTGCACGAGGTAGGCGGCATGGTCGTAAGATCAACTAATATAATCAGAATTAAGTAGGTAAAAATTAACGCGCGGCTAAAAAAAAACACTACCTGAAACGCAACCGTTAGGGCCCAATATTTTGTTATGATTGGTGCAAATTGTACATTTCTGTCCCTGTATTCCCGATTTGCAAACGCACCTTCCCGTCATTTGTTCGCAATCTTCCCGCACCGATCCAAAGGAGGAACAACCGCACGCTGAAATTACTCTTGACGTAATACAGCTTCCGTAGCGAAACAAAAAAAAAACACTTACGGATACAGCCGAGATGACCGGAAGATATCTTTGGTAGACCCCAATATCCTGGTAAACACCTGTCGCATTTAGATCCGCCAACTCCCGGTCTACATCCGCACTGTTGCGTTTTTGGATCGCAGGTGTCGGTGTAAGAGCCCAATTTATTGCAACCACACATGGAAGGACAGCCCGCGAACTCGCCACCTTGAGCCGGAGTTTTTCCATCTGGGCAACATCCAAACCAGCTGTCTTCGCAACTTTTTTGTTGTAGGATACTTTGATCTGATAAAGACGATATAGTGACGAAATTAAACTTTAATTGAAGTCACGGAATTAGAAAGTAGTAGGGCGCGCTTCAGCTGGGGGCACATTTCCGACACGTCACGTGCCGGCATGGAATTTTACATTAGTACACATAGGACGACACGTGACGCATCTGTTCGGATGCTCACGCAGCACGTTCCAAGTAAAGATATATATTATCTACCTGCTGCTATTTATATTGACTTGTAATTGGTATATCAAATAAACTTAGATAGTAAATCCATATATATATATTTACTTACTATTATACTTTTTTTGTACGCCGACGAGAAGAAATCAGTGCCATAATGTTACGTGCCGTAACGTGACGTGTCGGCAGTGTGTTCCCAGTGTGGTTTGTTCGCTGTGTTTCGTTCTCTATAATCTCAATACGATTCCAATTTTCATACTTAATACGAAACATACTTTTACGAGGGTGTGCTTTTAAGTTCGTGGAATCAGGTGTGAGGAGAGTAAATAAAAAGACATAACTATTTTTCTGTTTCAATATATTCACCCTTAACCCTAATATATTGTTCGGATCTTTCAATTAACTTGCGTATGCCTTCGAAAAGAAAAAGATTAGTCCTTTTCCTCAAAATACGCTAAAATTGTACCCGTCATTTTTTTATCACTAGTACATTTCTTTCCACGCGGTTATTTTTCATTTTCACGAATAGGTAATAATCACTGAGGATCAGCTCCATCAGCTGTAGCGTAGGAGATTTAAAGCTGCGAAGCCCACTTTGTGCAGGGCAGCGAGTGCAACTTGATTCCCGTGCACGGGCGCGTTATTGTGCAAGAGTAGGACAGCTTTCGTTAGTTTTCTTTCATCTCTTTTCTTTTATGGATTCCTTCAAGCGCTTTAAAATTGTAGTGTAGTAGTATTGTGCCGTTATGGAAACACCGTTGTCCTTGTAATCGACGAATAAGGTTCGCTCTGTGCCTCAAATAACGGTTTTCAAAAGTTTCCCGACTGACTGAGACACCCGGAATTAATCGGCTTTGCATAAAGAGGTTATATGCCACTTGTAATCCGTGGTTTTTCCAGGGTAAGAGTCCACGTAAGCGGTAGACGATTCCTCTAAAATTGTTTGCGGAGACTTTCCTTACTTATTGTTAATCAGAAACTTTATTACAGCGCGATACTCGATTTTCTCCATATTCGATGCTTTCTTCCGGCTTGACATGCTTGAACTACGATATCTCACGGCCTACTGATCCGATTATGATAGGATTCGGTATTTATACTCCTGATGAGTTACGCAAGAGGACGAGGTACTCGCGATACATTCCGCGAACTTAAAAACGCACCCTAGTATATGCATTAAGTGTAATTATTTGCGTTTGCGTATTAAATAAATAAAATGCATTTACATGTAAAATTGGGCTTAACTGACGATTTTAATCTTTAGCGACTTGTTGGAACGTATTAAATTAGACCATAAATGATGGGAGGATACAAATACAAAAAAAAATGAGACGTTAGTTAGAAGGCAAAAATAGGAATAACTATTTTTGATATAAATTGGGGATTTAGTTGAACATACCTTTATGGCAACACCTAGCAAATCTTGTCGTTTGATGGCAATAAGCTCCCGATGGACAATCCTGACGACTAGGACCATTACCGCAATCCAATTCCTTTCTAGTATTTGGATCTAGAAGAGGTTTCTCACCATTGCACGGTTTTAGCTCCATGCCTGGAAAAAATGATATTGCAATATCGTCGTTAAACTAAATTTAAATGTTAGTGTATAATTAATTAGCAAAGGACATAGGCGAACCTTGACATAGATCAAGTGGTCTCAACCGCAACTCCTCCTGTCTTTGACAAGCTTCCATCTTCATAGCGCAAACTGAAGAGTAGATTCGTAAATCGGATGCACAGACGGATTTTGCCGTGGAGATGAGAGAGGTACTGGCACAGTCGAATTGGCAGGTGCAGCGTGGAAAATTATCGGGGCCCAGTTCGCATGTCGCTTCGAAGTCGCAGTGGATGTCTCGGCAGGCCTCTCGTTCAGCAGAATTCGGTTCTGTCCTCGCGAAGTTGATGGGGTTGTCAGGAGTAGCCGCGGTTGTGTCAGCGCCCGTTCCTGCGTTCGTCAGAACCGTGGACGAGGATAGAGTTGCTGGAGAGGACGTTAGTTCGTTGTTAATGAAATTCATTAGTCGGTTGCTTTAGCAAAGGGAGTGGTATTAGACGTGCAAAACAAGAACGAGGTGATAAGTGAACTTACTAAGAGATCCGGTAACTGGGAATCTTTCGCTGCAGTTTCCATAAAATAAAATGCCAAGATTGGGTAGATGAGTCGGTTGTGAACAAGAAAACTTTTGTAATTCGCATTCGTTTACAAACGTGGCCATGTTGGATGCGCATACGAGTTCCTCCTTTGAATGTTCACAATTTGTTGGACATATACATTCTCCCGATCTGCATTTGGCCCCCAATCTACATTCAACTCCGCGACACAAATCTGTCGATAACCCTAATTAAGTATTGGAAGATTATAATTTGGAACATCATTTACCGCAATTTCCTTTATATGCCACTACTACGTATTGTTTTGTCTTGCAAGAAGAAATACGTAGTTCGCATTCATTCTTGTAGGTCACGCCATCTGTTCCGCAAACCGCTCCATCCATAAGCTAGAGAAACAAATGCGTTTAACTATCATCCATTCCCTAGCCGGTAATATCTGAACAAGCGTCGAATATAAATACAGAATTTCAACAAATTTGTACGTGCTTAAAATATATATTGTTAAGTTAGTTCATAGCCAATGGGCTGTATTAAATCGAATAAAAACAAAATCAATTTTAAAGAGAAAATAGACGTCGAGTAGTTTAGCAACTGCAAATTACGCAAATCGATAGATTCCGAGTGCGATTTTTATTCTTAAGGGAGGAGGATATGTTAGTTCAGTCTGCATATGACACTAATGCTATCTTATCGACTAATAATAAGTAGTAGAAACTTCGTAAAAGTTGCTCCCAAATGTGATACGTGAAACTCACCGTAAGGTCTCTGCAAGTTTCTGGACAAACGCAGATTCCTTCTCCAGCTCCGTTGTTTTCGCATTTAGAATAAAACTCGCACTTTTGGTTTTCGCATCCATCTATAAAAAGGAGAATGCATAAAGTAAATAGTGAGGAAGTAATAAAAACTTACTGCAGAGGCCATCGTAAAGAACTTTTATTTCTCGACGATTGTTACATGATTCTAGTCTAAGTTTGCATTCATTTCCGTAGGAAACTCCATCGGATCCACAAACGGGCTCAAATTCCGAGTAACAAGAAGAACATTCGCATGACGGGGTGCCTGCTCGTTCGACACAGGTGGCCCCGAATGCGCATTCGTGATTCGTGCATGGTACGGTTTTTCCGCATTCTCCGGCATGAGCGATTTCGATTGTGGTGCGTCCGACACAAGCGGATCTTCGTAATTCGCATTCGGATGGGTACGTGTGTCCGTCTTTTGAGCAAACGGGGCGCACCACCGCTTCGCAAACTGGGGGGCACTCGCATCGCGCAATTCCGAATTTATTAATCGCGCACTCTTCTCCGGCATTGCAACGTACACTTAAACATGGGTTTACGCCTATTTTATAAACGCATAAGTTAGCGTGCGATGTTGGTTTTTGATCTACTTCGTACCTGAACTACATTTCCCTCGATATATGATGTGAAGGGATTTTCGTGATCTGCAAGTTTCTTGCCGTAAAATGCACTCGTTGGAGTACGTCTTTCCGTCCGAACCACAAACTGGAATAAATTCAATGGGACAAATATCGCCGCATCGGCATATAGGGTTGCGGTGATCATCGAGTTGACAAATTTCTGGTTCAAGACATTTTATTCCCGCGCAGGGGTCTGTAATTGTTTTATAAAACGAAATTGTTCATAAAAGTATTTTAATAATTATTAAACGTCAGGCATTAGCTAGGGATAGGTATCGGTTTTATAAATGAGTAATATTGTTCAATGATTAGAATTACAAACGCAAATATAAAATATCTATAAATACCTGTTGAACTTAATTGGTTAACATGCGTATAGGTACCTACTGGTTATACATTTAGTAACATCGTCAGTAGAGTCCTAAGAGGTAGGAAATTCAACGGCGTACCGACACAGTGTGCAATGTGTGCGACGCACACAGGCGTCAGAATATTAAAGGTACCAAAGATCGCAGGCGAGGCGAAAATACTTAGAAAAAAATAGTGTTCGCACACAGGCGTCGGACACTACTGGAAATTTATTGGTTTTTTAGAAAGAACTGAAATTCGAGTGCTTAAAAGTTACCGACCTCTCACGACTCCATCGCATCAGCGACGTTATTTTGTAGACAAATAGTACATACAACCGATACCGCAAGATTTAGGAAATAACGACATACGAGCTAGGTAACTGTCGATCTTCAAAAGTGAAATTGAATTAAACTAGAATAATCTTCTGTCCCAAGTTCTTTAAAGTTCTAAGAAAAAATTAATAATAATATTTATTGGTAAATGTGAAATCCGATACTGTTGTAACGCAAATGTTCTCGAGTCATTTATTTTTTTAATCGACGTCTTGCAGTATTCAAGCTGCTGATTGTTAAAATCAAATTTTCGACACGATTTAACTTTCGTAAAGTCATATCGATTCAATAAAATTTACAGATTCGAAATGGAATCGAGAGTTTCAAAATTAAAAGAAGTAAATTTCTCGGTTTTATGAAAATTGTTATTACCAAATATTTTACGAATCTTTTGTAGTAGGTACCTACACGGACGACCTTAAAGTGATATTACGTTTTAAGTAGTAATAACTTTTTGATTGGAGAAGGAAATAAGGATTTAATTATTTTACTTTTAAAAGGTTGGATATAATTAAATGGTCGAATTGAAATCACAATATCTCCATTTATTTATTTCAATTTAGAATTAGATGATCTGTATTAACTAACTGAAATTAAAAATCGGTAAACAGCAATTAATTGAATTTTAAAAATAGGGTCGGTGAGAATCTAGCTATCGGCTCGTTAGAATTTGCGAATAATAAAAATGAAGCTTTAGAATAAAGGAATAAAAAATAAAAAGGGAATTAGGATATCGTAAAAGAATAGTAGAAATTACGAAATAAAATGTTAAATTTAAAATAAATTAGGTATAAGGAAAACAAGATAAGTAGGTGCCTAATTGGTTTATCTAACAAATTATCTTTGCTTGTTCAACATTGCCATGCTTAAATAAAAATGATTATTTTATTCCTTTTTAGGAGTCTGGATGATGGACTACGTTCCGTGTCCAAAAAACTCCTTTTTATTGCTTGAAGACGTCACTTTGAGTATTTAATTGTTTGTTTATCGTAATATTTATTTGTTTTGGATTATTTTTGGTGTTTTTAAATATATACCTACTTAACTATTTTTAACAATTTTCACCAATGAAAAAATCTTATTTCTTGACTTTAAAAAACATGTAATTCAATAGCTGTCTTATGAGGTCTTCTTCAGGTGTTTAATATTTTATATTAAAAATAAGGCCAAACGTCAATCATAAAAAGGACGAAACATGTAAGTTTTTAAAGTCAAAAAATAAGATTTCTCGTTGGCGAAAAGTATTAAAAATGAGTAATTAAATACAGTAATTTATTTACTAACTGATTTTGCATTCCAGTAACTTTGACTTAGTTTCCTATTTCAATACATCATCGACAAATTAGTAAAATAATCTAATAGTTTAACGCCAATTTTTTTTGTTTAAATTTTTTAAGCATTAAACCACGCAATCTGTCAGTAAATTGAATTTATTTTTTATTTTAATCCCCGTATTATCGCTGAAAAGTATGTTGCTTTATTATTGCTTGATTTACATACAAATGAAGAATGTGTACAGTAGAGTTAATTAATTATGATTGCTGTTCAAGACTATAGCAGTCATTTACCACGAGATAACAACTCGCAGTCTAACTTAAAAACTTGAAATTTATCACATACGCAATAAGTGTTAAGAAACGTTTTATTCTGTTATAAAGAAAATGCGAACTTTATTGTTTAACCTAAACCGTATTTTAACCGTAACGTGATCATTAATAAGAAAGTAAACCAAGCGAATTGACTAAATTTAAGTTTCGAAATAAAACCCATCATCTATTATTTTAGGTGGGTATTCGAAAGAATCAGAAATAAAGTCTACAGTAAGTACTATCTCGTAATCATTTTACAACGGCTGTTCAAAAGTTTAAAATCACTTTTATGTATTATAAATAATAATGCTTTACTCACATCGAATTATTGTGGGCTATTTTATTACAATTAAAAAAAAACTAAACGTACCGTGAATGTAAGTAATAGATTTATTTATGTTTTAATAATAAAGAGGGATTTTATACTTTAACGTCGCAAAACTGTAAATAATAAAGAAGCGACAATTTTATTAAATGTGACCGAAGAAATATTTATTATTTGTTTATTTTTATAATAGTCCAAGCTCTCACCGCACAAAAACCTGCCTCACAACACTACTCAAATTTCTTAGTGAATTTAAGAGATAATATGGCGGGAAATATCCAACCGGTCGTAGTGGAGTTTGATAAAAAAAATATGCAGATAATGACCAAAAATTTTTAAAATATCTACTTTTTAGGAAATTATTCTAAAATTATGTATTTTTTATGCAGTAAAATTATTTGAATAATCACTATCTACTGCCTTTGTACCGCAGAATTATAAATTTACTCTATTTTTACATTTTAACAAACTATAAATCGTGTGCTTTAAGCAATAATAAACGGAATTTCCTAGTTATCCATGTAGATAAATAACTAATTTTTAAATAACTTTTAGTATATTATAAATAATATATATATATATATATATATATATATAGAATTCTGGCAAAACCGCTTCAGATCTTTCGTGTTAGTAGTACAGAACGGTAGTGCTTGTTCGTGTGTGCGAGGAGTGCTCGTTCGGTTAATAAGGCCTTTTTGCGTGTGAGTGCGCGAGTGTTGTGTTGTGTTCTCTAAAAGGATTACAAACAAAAAGGATTAATACAACGAGGAAAGGTTGGATCTTTTTTTGTCGACTAACTCTCCATGTATTTATAAAGTGTAAATACATTGATCTTTAAGCTCTTAACACAAATTCTCTGAAAATCGAGCTTGGTTAGGTTCTTGGATAGGGACTCGGTTAGGGTCTTGGTTAGGGCTCCCCTCAAACATTCAACGGTTCAATTTCGCGAACGAAATTTTAACCTTACGTAGGTATAGGTATGTAATAATACAAGTTCGTAGTCAACGGAAGAATCTACGCTGAAAATTGACGATATAGAGAAAACGATGAAGAGAAAAAGGTAAGAAATACAAAGAAAAATTTAGAAGTTTCTGATTTTTTCTTATAGTCTGTCACAGACAAGTGGCAATCGCACGGCAGCAGTGTTAAGCTAAGCGTCTACTAGTCCGCATCGGACGCACAGTACCATCTCTTAAAATTTTCATCCCTAATTTTTGTATCATAATGTAGGTCTTGAACAGTCATTTACAAAAATATATAGTTTGTTGACGATAGCTCTTGTTGTTTCACAGATAATAAGCAAAATCGAAAAAGTTCCAATTTTCAAGGGAGGATTTCACCCTCTTAAATTGCATAAGAGCACGAACGGAATACGGCTCTGGATTAGTGTTGACTAGTACTTCAATCCTGCAAAGTTTCAAAATTTTCTGAGATTTTCACTTGCTTAACATTCCTTGTAAGAAAATTTTATTAGTGTTGTAACGTAGGTTTTTGTGCGGTGGAAGCTTGGACTATAATTATTAACACTTATACATGTATAGAGGGAAATATTTTCTATAGATCGTTTCAATTTTAGTATGCAACAATCTAAATATTTTTTTTATTTTATATTGTCAAATACTTACAAGTAACAAAATATTACCAGTTTTGATCTGCCTAATATGCATTATATGACTATTTTATGAATCTTTCCGTAACATTTACTACGTGCTAAAGTTGAAACGAACTGTAGAATACTTAAATTTTTATTATTGTTTTAAAATTCATAGTTGAAGGTTTTGACGTACACATATCTACAATAAACATTTTTGCGAGATATTTGAAAAGTGCAATCAATAAAAGACTAATTTTATTTATAATATATTTTTATCTTCATTGCCTTAAATACTTTAATTAATTTCTGTGAAGCCATTTAACATTATTTTTGAATATATTTACGTTTTCTCAAACAATTTTACTGCTACCGTTAAAAATTAGACGAAAACTAAATGATGGTAACTGATAAATATTGAATATTCTGTTTTGTTTTTCAAAACCACGTTAATAAAAAAAATACACATCGAAATTAGAATTTTTGGTGAGTAAACTGCTGCTTCTTGTTTTACATCAAATTTTATACGAATTTTAAAGTTATAATTGAAAGAGCGAATAAAGTGATTAAAATTAAAGAAAATCGATTTATAAAAATAAAGAGATTGAACATTTTTATGAAACAGTGTAAGTGTTGCGTTACTAAGGATAAAAATAATGCTAAATTATTAAAAAATGCAATATGGAAAAAGACAATAGGTACTTAAAAAACACAGGAATATTAATGCACGAGTAAAACTTGAAAAGCTTTATCTTTAAATCAATTATCATTATCTTAAAAATATATCGCGTGTAGATAGATATAGGTACTGATTATTTGTTCATCCTTGATAATATATTTTTAGACATCATTTAATTGACGCAAATTCGATTGTACAATAAATTATGGATAGGTATATTTGAAAAAGCCATTCTTAGGTAATGTAATCTTGATTGCCTATAATAACAATTTTCAACGAAAATTTATATTCATTTTAATGAAATCGTATTAAAGCTTAGACGATTAATAAACAAAATACGTAGTACCTATATTATGTTAACATGGTTAAAAATTTGTAATGAAGTTACAACAAAAAACGAATTTTCGGTTTTAAAGATATTATAAAATTGCGGTAAAATCGTTTTAATATGCGTCGAGCGGCCACTAAAACTTCGCTTACTTTTTTAATTTACAAGAAGGCCGCGTTTAAATTCAATACGTAAATACACGAGTACGTAATTGTTTTATAAACTTTCTCCGATATCTTGAATTATTGAACGTTTTCGTAAGGGCGATTTCCAGGTGTTCCTGATATAGGTATTACATCTTATTAGATTCACGTTATTTCAAGATTACGAAATTAATAAATATAAATTGGTTTTAGATTTCCAGTTTAATAATAAATATTATAGGTAACTCTGTTAACATAATAAGGATGCGATCGTAACAATAATTTACTCGAATTTATGACACGAAAGTTTGGGTAA
Organism: Rhagophthalmus giganteus; assembly: GCA_036326145.1. Classification (NCBI taxonomy): domain Eukaryota; kingdom Metazoa; phylum Arthropoda; class Insecta; order Coleoptera; family Rhagophthalmidae; genus Rhagophthalmus; species Rhagophthalmus giganteus. The sequence continues at coordinate 4,473,792 of JARFJA010000075.1, read as the reverse complement.
AACAGAAAGTAAAGGGTTGTACAACAGTAATTAAGTGGTACTGTATTTTTGGTAAGATTTTCCCGTTAATGCGGCTTGTTCAGTGATGTGTGTTTCGCTTCCAGAAAAGTTAAAATGAAAAAGTTAAAACATTTTAGGGTCCTCTCAACTTTTATTGCAAACTTTGATGTAAGCCACGGAATTGTAGGGATACTCGAGTCACCGACCAAATGGACTCTTCGTATATCATTTAATTTCTTACAAATTGATGGGCACATTTTGGAAGATAATGTTTATTTTATTTGTAGTCGAATGTCTAATAAGTGGCAATCGAATTTAAAGTAATGTATTTACTTAGACCTTTTATCGTGGAGGCTCTACATTGTTTTTCGCAGATTCAATAAATATACTTGATAAAGAAACATGGGAAAGGTTAAATTAAATTATACGGGAGTAAACTTTCTTGTGAACCTAGAAACTTGTGTTTAACGAACTAAAAGGAATTAAAGGGAAATGCCTGGATTAGAATATAGGGTTTTTCGTCGATCTATTTTAATTCATTATAATTATTTTAGTTGCTACTTACCACACTTTCCTTCGAATTTCACGGTTATATTGGAATTAGTCGTGCAAGCGGCCACATTGAGTTGGCAAATATTTATATAATCGACGCCATTGGAACCACAAACGTACTTTGGTATCAAATGACTCCCACTAGAACCACAATTTTTTAAACATTGACATGTAGCTTCTCGTCCGTCCAGCGACAGTACACAAATAGCTCCGTAACTGCATACTTTATCTTTACATGGATCGTTTAGTTCTGCAACAAATTTTTAATTTGAGCTAATTTGGTTACTAAGTTTTACGTGTAAAGTCGAATCCTTATTTTTATAAGATAATTGAAAATTTCGTGTCCAATAAAGAAAAACGAATTAGCCAAAAATTATATCCAGATCCAGATTATCGAAGAAAATTAATAAAATTATTTTAACAGACTTAGATTCATATACAGTGTAGTCTACATAACTTGAATTTGATTTGATATTCTACATCAGGCATGTCAAACTTAGGGTCCCCCGAGGGCCATATGGGTCACATTTTGTGTTGTCACGAGGGCCGCACACGACAACAGGTGTGCTTGCAAAGGGCCGCATATTTGACATGCCTGTTCTACATATTTCAAAAACATGAACGCAAAACCTTTGATATTCTAAAAGATGAATAAAAATTTAAAACTATGTTGCTCTTAGAGCGAGATAGTGCTATTGATTTGTACGTGTTGAAAAAGGATACAATATACATACAATTAAACTGGAAGTATACCAAAAATATAAACAAACTCAATTACTGTATTCATTTCCAGGCAAGTTCAATAAGTTATCAATTGTTTAGATTTGTGAGTGTAACATTTTTAAATTCCCGTGTTATATTTTTTTATGACATCTAAGAAAGCATCAACTTATTTAACTTTAGAAAACAAAATCAAGCTTTTATCAAATGCAAAAAAGACTCTGAGCGACTTTTTTTATCAAACAAGTATGGAGTTGTCAAGTCAACTGTAATGTGTCGTCAAAAAGAAACATTTTTCAAGAAACTAGATATTTTTTAATTTCTTTTTATATCTCATTACATAAATAACATAAATGTTATTTGAATTATTTCTGGTGTTTCATACTCTATATATGTATGTATAGAAAACTTTCCATATTTGCGGTTAATGCGTTCTTATGAAACACCACGAATACAGAAATGTATTGAAAAAGCGCGAATAAGGGGGAGGACAATAAAAAAATACTGTTTTATAAGAGGAACTTTATTCAAACATTGAAATAACTAATAAATTAAAATGCACGTATTGTTATTAATCTGAAACTTTGAAAAATCTGTTATTTTACATTGTTTTTGTTTTGCAATTCTTGATAAATGTCTTTGTATACTTCTATAAGTTTGTGCATTTTTCTTTTAAACATAATACTGCGCTCCATCGAAGGATCTGTTTCACTAAAAAAAATCACATAGTTCGTAGCAAAGTCGTAATCCGTGCGATAAATTTCGTTGCGTTAAACGTTGTTAAACCGCGAATAACGAGTTTAACTACCGCGAGTATAAAATTGGGGCGTACAAAAAAAAATCGCGAAAATGGAGAGTTTACTGTATATCAATTATATTATTATAAGTATCTTACCTATTCAATATTATAGACCAATACAGTAACATTTTTACCTCCGAATCCAGTTACACTTAATGGATTTTCGTAAAACTTGTTTCATTGAGTTTCTAACAGTAAGAACTAAAATGTTTACCGTTTAAAAATTACCGCTTATGATTATTAATCATTTAAGAGTCAATCCACCCCAAGAGGTCCAGCCTGGTTGCTCGACCATTAAACATTTTTTTTCTGCTAATGATAACCCCTATATGTTGGTAGTTTAAAACCGAAATATTTTAATTCTATCTTAACTCATTTAAAAATGGCGGGCGTTTTTGTTTTATGCCGTGCGCTGGAGGTTTGTGTTTGTAAAGGTTTGCGGAAAACGGCGTATTTTAGTTATAGTTTATCGCACAGTTCTGGAATTAAAACTATTATTTTTGGCACATTTCATACTACATTATTGTCACGTATGTTATTTTTTCTATTTTATTTCCTTATGCCCAAAATTTCATACCAAGCTTGGCATTTGCGATTACAAAAAATTCAAACTTCGTAATGGCGTTGTTTAGGGAAGGATTTCAAATGTTAGGGTAGTTTTTAGAAATAAATAAAGAGTTCTGATACTTGTCCTCTTTTGAGTACACAACCATTAATGAACTAATAAATATGCTATTTTTTACAAACTTTAGGGGTAAAATGTCTCTGGTGAGCGACTTGCTAAAAATTTAAACTATTTACGCTTTAAAGTACCATATATGAGAGTAAATTGCTGTAAAAAGTTTAAGTTGCACATTTTATTACAAGCAGTGTTATGCCGAGTTAAAGTTTTTAAAAATTCAGGATGTCATCTAACATTATTATGCAGGATGTCCAGGAAATGATAGGAAATCTCCTCACGGGAGCGTATGGAACACGTCAAAATATTACTATAAGTTTCTGTAGATTGTTTTGTACGATGTACCCCTGTCGAAATATTCACCCTCGAAGTTGAGAAATAAAAGTCAATTTTTTAAATAACCAGTGATGTTGAATAATGAAATCGAAAATGAGGAAAATGAAGAAAATTAATTTTAATTTAAGATAAAAATATTATTTTTATTATTGCCACTACTTTTTTATAACAATTGTTTGTTTATAATTTTGTTCATGATTTTTTCTAAATATTTTTCTACTAAAGAAATTTCATGATGTTCTATTTTGGTAATTGGTAATTTTGCTTTAATTTTGAAATTTACTTTTTAACCCAATTAGGTACATCTACATATTTTGTGACGTTTGATTCGCCATTTTGTATCAAACATTTTTAATTGAAAATTCCTTTGGGTATCCTAACGGGTAAATTGTTTAGTTGTCATTATTACAAATTTAATATAACGAGTTTTACGAAAATCCATTCAGTATAACTGATTTTCATAGGTTTTTAATTTTTCATGTCTAACGACACTGGACTATTATACATGAACTTCTCGAAAACGTGAACGCCACTTGCAGTAATTAGTTCACGTTATTTATTGGACTGTACTGTACTTATTGGGCGCAAAATATAACGGGTCATAAATGTTTGTATAATATTATATTTACATGTCTCTAATTATGCGAGTGTTTTACAAAATCATATGGAATGTTGATATTCAGTTATATGTGTATCTTTTCGCATTCAAAATTTTATTAAATCGGTTGAGTAGCGCCCAATTCACCCACTCATTCATCACAGACACGTTTTTATTAATTTCTAGCGAAAACTTTTTGGTAATCTCATGAAAGATTATCTTTAATTGGTTTTGGCGTTGGTCCAAAATATGCGTGTACGTATATCTAAAAAAGTTTATGGGATCGTTTAAAATAGGTAGTATGATAAATAGTAAGTATGATGTGAGAGAAGATGTATTTATCTACTTATCTTCGACGACTTAGTGAAAACTGCGTATACAAATACTCGTTCTAATTTTCTCGTCACGATCTAGACGGAAAATGAGATACGAAGACCGTGCGAACCACATACAAGTTGGATAGCTACTGAGGTAACCACTTAAGCTTTCGTATATAGCCAACCTGCTCCCTGTACTACAAAACATCGAGCAGAGCAAGCGTCATATTGATTTTAACTTCACAAAAGTTCCCATAAAAGCTTACGGGATCGAGTAGTATAGGTTTTTAGGCAATAACCATTCTTACTTCAACTTGATAAATTGGTATAATGTATTTACAAAACTATATACTATAATCGTAGATTTATTTAGTTTTAAATACCTAGATAGTAGGATGTAAATCGTTGTTAATACACTCCTAAATCTGACAATCGCAACTTAACAACATATTGAATTTCTGTTTACGGTTCGGATTTTATAGAGCTTATATGGTGCTACTTGGATGCACCGCAACAAGTTAAAAACACGGTTCAAATATTGTTGACGTAGTATACTAAAGTTGATGGAAAATTCATTTTGCTTTGATGACCGACTAGCATCGACTTAAAGTTGCTTAGGTAAAGTTTGTTTTTAAATGTTAAAAATACAATTTTATTTACACGTGGAAAGGAAAATTGCATATTTATTTGTACGTGCGCTTGTATAAGTATGTATACGTACGTACGTGCGCGTTATATATGAAAAACGAGACTACATTCGTGGTCTATCGTCCGAATTAATATCTAATAGACTGCCTGTTAATAATTAGGAATATATATAAAGAAAACAATAATGTTTTCTATTACTTCCTAAATTGGGATCGTGGTGGCCTAGAGAGCTAGTCACTCACATTGGCCTTCCAGTGTACTCAAGGCTGCGGGTTCGAATCCCACTACAATCATGGATGTTTGTGAATGTAATAAGAAAATACAACGACTAGGTATGTTACCATAACAGCATCAGCGTTTAAACACCTAGTATACAAGTGTTGAACATGAATAGTACGCAGGAGATATCCTCCTGGGGAACACCACCACAACGGTATAACAACGCTGTTGCTAAAAATAAGTTTGGTAAAATGTGCGGATAGTTAGGTAGCTGCAGCCATGAAATATATATATATATATATATATATATATATATATAAAAAATTTATTTAAAAAAGGCCTAACTGTACGATGAATACGTTCTTTATTACAAAATAGTCGAATAATCGTGTGTTTTTAGCTTAATTTCTATTAAAAACGTTTGAAAAAAATACTCACGGTGTTTTTAAATTAATGTTGCAGAGGAAAGCTACGAGTAGCTGAGACTAATACAAACAAGAAACCTTAGTGACATTTTTTTATTTGAGCAAGTTTAATTTTGAGGGGGAAAAGTGATTTTGTTTGAAAAATTAAACGGACTGTTCCTCGTTAAAGATATTGGCAATTTATTGATTTATAAAATTAAAGTAGGATTTATTTTAAGAATTTCGGTTTTTGTCCGAGTTTTTTAAAATGTATATTGACGGAGATATTCCAGTTTAAAGCAAGCAAAATTAACGTCATAATTACCTAACGAGTTTACATAACATAATCATAAACATAATTTATTATTTTCACCATAATATATAAATAACAAAAGGTGCGCAAACGAACTCGTATTACAACGGTAATGGACGAGTTAGGCAGTTTTGACGTCGTACACGTCGACTTCGAAGCTAAATAACTCAAGAACGGTGACAGACACGATAATTTCGTTTTAGGTTTTTTGTTGAGGACACTTAAAATAATTGAATAAGCAAAGGTCATTTTTTTTAAGTTGCTAATGCCTTTAAACTTCAGCAAGGGACGTCGCAAGAAAGAACCGTTATTTCTGTTGACCTTACGACAATAAAAAGAAACGTTTCTAAAAACTGAAGCAATCAAACAAATACTTGTTTCAAATAATTGAATATATCTACTACGATCACACAATCGGGTGTTGGGCCATTTTCATTTTCTGAGTTCTTAAAAATCTTTAAAGAGGATAAACTCGAGTAAGACTATTATCAAATTAATAATCGCAATAATTCGTAAATGATTGACTTTAGGAAGATTTTTATTTAGGTTTTTTTGTCCCTTTTGATCTCGCGTAGGTAGGTATCCGTAGTTTTTCTCGCGACATTTTTTTCTAAACATCTAAAGTCTTTTAAGATCAGGTCTGGGCTTTCGAAATTTGGACAGTGTTTCATATCAAAATGTATAGCTAATAATCTACAGAACAAGAAACCAACCATCAAAACCATCTCATGGGTCTTGTCACTGTCACAAATCGTAGTGATATAAGGGAAAAATATTGTCAAGCGTACACTCTCTACCGTCATGCGAATCTGTATTGGATGCTCACCGTCACAAGACGCGGTAATAGTATGGTTTCGATGCCAGAATCTTATTCCTATCTTCTATCATTGTTGATATGCAACACTACTCGAATTTTAAGAGGTTAGACTTGTTTCGCTCCTTGTTAATTTTCGTACCGCTACCTATAACGATAAAGTTTTATGGTAATAAGTTTAGAAATATCGTTATTATTAAAATACGTCTTAAAAATACGAACTTAAAAGGGGTAATGACTACCTTTGGTTATAGTTCGGCAGACATCACACGTCACATCACGTGCCATAAAATAAGCACGTATGGTAACATGTTTTGCATTATATCTTGGGACGTATGCCACGTGCTGTGACATATCATATTACGTGTTACAAGCATCCCTATCACAACGCATTTCTCAAAACATTTTGTAAGACATGTTACACACCCATACACATCGATTTAATTTTTTTCAACGTCCTCGTTTTACTTTGTAATGCTCTATACGAATATAAAGTGATAATTTGAGATTTTCACAAAAACCGCGCGGACACACCCACATCGATTTCAATAACTAAATATTAAATCTGAATATTTTGACATGTTTATAACGTTTTTTATCGTATGTAGAACATATGTATGTATGAATAACAATTAATTTGTGTTGCTAATGTCGGTGATTTTTTAATGAGGAAAAAACATAATACGTTCTATATAATTTGTAGATATATACATATTGATAAACAGTTTAAAGTTTGTGACGCATATTATTCAATTTTTTACAAAGTCTTTGCAGAAAAACAGCGGTAGGCTGAATCTAATTGTTCTTACATTGGATCTATTCAGGGCTGTAATTCAATTTCATTATGTAAATGGCATTTACACAGTTTATATCTTTTTACTTTTTCCTCCAAATGCTGTTTTTTGTTCTATTCCTGTCAGAAACAGCTGAAGTTATTAAGAGACAAAAAATAAAAAAAGACGCATTTTTCTTCGTATATTCCGTATAACCACTTAGAAATTTCGTTTTTGCTTATTCGAGAAATTGGTATTGTTGATCGTCAAAGATAACTTCTCAGTTAATTTATCGCATTGTCCAGATCTTCTGCATTGACGTCTATATTTTCTAATTTCCAACTCCGTACTTCAATTGTGACCCACGGCCCGGGTTCGGGAAACGGTCGATGCCGCCCTAAAGCGAGTTAAATTTTCGTAGCTCACTGCGAGCTTCCCACACACTCTCGAACCTTTCGCAGCGGACGATATTTCAATTGCACGGTTTGCATGTTAATTATGTCACGCTAGATTAAATAGCTAGCTGACTCGTTTATGTATCCGATAATAATAATTTGACGAAAGTAATTAGATAATCTTTTGAAAGGATTTTGCTGAGACTGCGAGTCGTTATTGAATGTTTTAAAACGGAATGGCTCGGATGTACGAGGTTTGTTCGATAGAAACTAGCGCAATTGCTTTAATTTTTACATTATGGATAATAGTACGAGTCGCTGTAACAAAGAGAAATAAGTACCAACCATATCTGGTTTTTAACAAAGACTGGCATGTATTAATTAATATGTCGTAATTGACGTTTTTAATGTTTTTCTGTATGGGCTATGGTAAATTCCGTTTGTCCTTTATTTAAAATGGTTGGTTATGTGATGAACATTCTCGAATAAAATACTTTATTTGATGAAAACTATGTACTTTTATTTATTTATAAAACATTCCAATTTATCGCCGTCTTGCAGCGCTCGGTTTAAATAAACATGAACAAATCATTAAGGAATTATTAAACATTTTTGTGTGGTAACTGTACGCTATATAGATGTTTTCTAAGCACCCTACCTAAACAAAATCTGAAATATTAGTTGTAATAAATTTTTATGGCCATTTAAACTAAATGCTCGTTTTCGATACTTTGGCATACCTAATATGTGAAGTAAAAATATTCAGTATAACGCCAGTAGTAACTAAATAATTTTATTTATGCGGACTTTTGTGCTATTCTACAGTACAAGGTAGATGTACGTAAGTACATTTTACGTTTATTACAGAAATAAACACCGTTTTTTACCACCTTTTTCCATTGTATTAGAAAAATTTTTTTTTGGATATTTATTACCACCATCTTTTAAAAACTCTTAATTTAGTATAAATCGTATCTTAACTTTTTTTTAAATATCTTCTATAGTTTTTGAGATAATGAGACGAATAGGGAAGAGTAGTTTTTCGTTTAAAGGGTACTATGAACATGTTAATTTTTAGTTTACATATCGATAGCGTCGTAAGCGACAAAAAGAAAATTTTACAGGAGCGCATATTTTGTGCTGTAGTTTAATTATAAGCAAATATCTCCTGAAAACTACGCTTATAGGTAATTCTGGGCACGTTTGTATTACATAACGTATTAGATTGTATGGAGGTTGGATACTATCCTTGAACGACATACAATAACAGGTATCGTAAGTTCTACTCGTTTGTTGTTTTGGATGGTTAGACACAACAGATAATGTAACGTACCGTTACCACGCTTCGTAATTACACCTTAGATACTGATTATATGGTTGTTTTTCCATGGTTTTCGCACTTTATTTTTTATGGTGATGACGATTGGTCGTATGGCAACGTGTTATAGTTCATTGTTTGTGCCAGCGCGTGCTGAATACCAGCTGGTGGGAACGCCAAATGCCGATTTGTCGAATGCACGGAAAAGCACTTGCGGTAGTGGGCACGGTTTCCACGTACTTACGAAAATACAAATCGATTTTTCTGGTGAAAAAAATCGAAATGTTGTTACCAGATTTTACCAAATTATGTCTTTGCCTTAAATACATAAGGTAGTTGGAACAACTCATTTTCGTAAAAAGGGATATTTACAATGTTAGTTATCGATATTATGTCGTTTATTAATATTATCGTTATTAATATTATTTTTTTTTAAGAAAGATAGTTTAGATGTAACTAAAAGTAAAATATATAAACTGAATTAAAAAAAAATAAATTATTTCAGTGATTGGCCATTAATGGGTTAATGTCACTACAATAAGTTGTAAATACAAACGCGTATATTTATAACCAATAAGTAATTAAAGGGCAATTTCACACATATATGTAATTTATTTTTGGACTCGGTACGAATTAAATGTGTGAGAAGTGTTCGATAGTGTAAATAAATAAAACAGCGTGAATAAGCTGATACGAACAGATTAGCGTTTAATAACATAAGTATTAAGTGAAATATAACTAATTGTTTTTAAATTAATTCAGTGTCTCGATAAATCGAAAAAATTTCATTGCTCAAAAAAGTAAATGATCCCTTGGTTAGCAATCTTTGTTGAAAACTCGATATATATAAGTACATAATTTAAAATATTTACCGTATGGACTACAATTTAATTATTAATAAAATTTAATATGAATTGAATTAAAAAAAATACTACGTACGATTTATGTACAAAACAAATTTTTAGAATCGTTATTTTGGAGTGGGCCATATTTAGTAAATATTAATTGTGATATCAAGTAGACACCCTTTATTGCATTCTTATTGCTACAAAATTATGTAGGTAGTCGTAATAACACGGTCGTCGTTGCCAAATATTTCAAGTTGATTAATTTGTATTCTTAATGTAGGCATTTCACGTTTTACGTCTATTTTAAACACTTGAGTAAATTAAATGTTAAATATATTTAAACTTAAAAACATTGGAAAATGTGTTGGTACATTTATTTGAGAAAAACGATAGCGTATTATTTAAATTGATTTTTATATGTCTGACAAAGTTATAAAAACAGAAAGTAAACATGAAGTTATTTAGAAAGGCGAAGAAATTATGGTCACAACAAAACAAATATAAACCAATAATATATATATAATATATATATATATATATATATATATATATATATATATATATATATATATATATATATATATATATATATATATATATATATATATATATATATATATATATATATATATATATATATATATATATATATATATATATATATATATATATATATATATATATATATATATATATATATATATATATATATATATATATATATATATATATATATATATATATATATATATATATATATATATATATATATATATATATATATATATATATATGTACATACGAATGATTAAAAATATTAAAAATATCAAAGCGAATAATTTTATAATAATATAAAAAAATAATTAATTATTTTAATATAGTTTAGAATTGTAAGAATTGAATTACAAAAGTGAAATCAATTAAATATTTTTTGTAAGTATTTACCTACATGAAATATGGTGACAAAATAGGTACAATAATAAATTAGAATAAATATATAATATTTTTATAACTCGAGCAGGAATAAGCGCTCTACAGGGTGTCCAGAAACTTTTCTGCTGAATGAAAAGGTCGAATTCTAGAGATGATTTTTATGTCGATTTGAGTTAAATCACCCCTTCGCAAAAATACTTCCGAAGGGAGTTAGAGCCCTTTGGAGATGGCGCCTTACCATCAATTTTTTTTCAAACATCTTCAAACCCTCGTTAATAAAAAATATTAAACTTTACACAATAATTAATTTTCAAATGTTCAATCTGTTAGTGTAAATATAATTTTTTTTATTGCGAAGATAAGTGTCCCTCATTTGGGGACATTTCTAACGTCAAATTTGATAACTCTAGTGTTTTTTCTAATATTAAAGTGCTCGTGTTTATTATCGCTATGATGTATTGTTTTCGAAAAAAATTAATTCCAACTTTTCGTGTTTCCTTTGTATAACTATACATACAATCAGTGCGATTCTGAATTCACTTAACAAGGTTGTTATATAGTAAGAATTGTTCAACTTAGCGATTCCGATTTCACATTTGTCACAATCTACTTGTTATAATAAAGATGGCATTTTAGATATTGCTAAGTATAACAGTTCCCATATCCGATTAGGATAGGGAGAGAGAGAAAATAAACGAATTAACGTATATAATTTTTATGAGAAAAAAAATAGTAGTAGGTACTAACCTCCCCTCAAAAATTAAATTTAAGGATGATCTCTGTATGAACTGAGACATTATTGAGAGCCCAGCACACATTCGCTGCAATTTTTATTTGAAAATGAAAACGAAATATTTATTTCTGATATTAACGTCAAGGAAATGTATTCAACGATGAGTATGAAGTAGACAGAATTAAATATCGTTTCTGAAAAGCAGAAAAGATTAGTGGTACTTGTGGGTACAAAGGGCATTCAGCGGAGCAAATAAATTAATAGCGGAACGATTGAATTTAAGAATCGGAACAAAGTCCTGGTTTATTCGCCGTGAAATACAAGCAGGACGGTATGAAATTGGAAAATACTTGTCGCCGAGTAAGACTGCAATCATTTTTTGAAGGTGCGAGCCTTCTATATTATTGACGCCTGAGCGATTTCACCAACGTTCCTAGTGATTGACTGTAAAGCAAAAGCCACTTTGACGTATACGACGAAAAAAATAGATTGAAAAGGATAAAAGCTAAACATTTTTCAATTTCCAACAAACGCGCATGGGAACAATAATGCAATGTTAATATTCAACGGAGCATGCGATGAAAATTCTACGAAAACAATGTATTAATTATTTTATATCAATATTGTCGTAGAATAGATAGAGGAACATAAAGGGCAGTTCTTGGAAGACGTCTACGTGAAATTAAACCAATCAAGTTTGTTAGAGAAAAAACAAGAAATTCTAGGGATAGCTTAGGAGAAATAAATGAAACCGAACTAATTTCACCATTACCTTGCATCGCCGAACGGACTTTGCCAATCATTTGATGAAAAACGTTTTGACGCTTATCCCAAGCGAACAAGGAGATAACGCCTCAAAATATGTGGGCTTCTCATTTCCCTCGAGACACAACAAACCCGATTTTCAGACTGGCACATCCTTAACGGGATAGTTACGACCTAGGATGATCCTATAAAAATATTATCTTCTAATAAGAAGTATAAAATACGGAATGTGTTCTAGATAACTCGAATAATCTGTAAATCCCTGTTAAAAGCCTGTTATATTGTATATTTATTTTCTGTTTGGAAACCTTTATTTAATACGACGTCGACGATACTTTAATATTTTGTTAGTATTCGTACTTATATAATAGTTTATCTTCTACATAATTGCCCAACAGTTTTGTCATAATAAAATTAAATACGGAGGTACTGTTTTCGGGTGTAGAAATAAATATGCACTTTAGTATTTTCAAAGTTTTCACAAAACATGCACAGTATGTTTCAAAAGTAAGTAAACCGTTACTTAACAAGTTGCGTGAAAGAGATAAAAGTAGGATGCAAATTTTAATTATACAGCTGGCAACACTGATACATACCTAAACGTAGAGTTTTCCTGGAGCGCGCAACCATTTTAATATATCTTTGAGAGTGGAATAACTTACGTTAATGCGCTAAATATTTGTTTCCGAAGAATAACGAGTTTTTTCTTTTTAAATGATAATTTATTGCTATTTACATGCGTAGTCTTTATAAAATAATAAGTGCAAATGCGTGAAAATAATAAGCTTTTATCGTAAATTTTCATATGGATTATTGTATTATTTTTGCAGATTTTTAGGTCTGCATCGAATCTTCTATTTTTCCATAAATATCTACTGTTTAGTTCTTACACGTATTCTTCGGGAATGTATCTATCGTGTTAATACAGAATTGAGTATAATGTGCAATTTATACATTATTATGATCATAATTAAACGAAGTTGATAAAAATTTAGGTAGGTACACCATTTAATCGTTATTACATAGTTACTGCAATGTATTACTTATCAATAATAGATTAGTAAAATTACCAAACGTTTACAACAGTCGGGAGTAAAATTACTGCAAGCAAGAGGTGATGCCGATATCTTAATAATCCAAACAGCTCTGAATATATAATCCTCTGGAAAATATGTCATCCTCGTTGGAACGGACACACATTTCCTCGTCATGTTGCTTACAAAATTAAAAAGTAATAAAAGTAAAGCGTTAATGTTTTGTCCAGGCACAAATAAGAATTTATCCAAGTTGGGAAACAATCTAACAATAAGAACTACCGATTGGAAATGGTGTTTATCAGAAAATACCAATGTGCCTGTTCAAACTACTATGTTTTCGGTTCCAAACTCTCTTCCTTACGATGACTTTTTGTAATTGCAAAACAGACTGTGAAACATGGGACAAATCGGGACAATTATCTTCTGATTTCTGTGGACAATACAGAGGTGTGAGCTGTTCAATAAATAATCATCTGGATTAAAATAAATTAGGCATAATAAAGCTTAATAAAGTTGGTGCGAAGTTATTATAAAACAAACATCATCACAAAATAATATTAGGTAGTTATTGATAATTAAAAATATTTAATATATTAGATATTTTATTTCTAATTACCTCTATTTTATATTTAAATACTTATTTCAAAACTTTGTTTAAACGTTTCAAACTTTATTTTAAACTATCGAAACTTATCGAACAGGAGAAAATCGTATAAAATAATAACTATATATTTTAAAATAGGTACCTACGTAATCATGCATAATATATTACTGTGATGTCTATTCTATCTTTAAAACTATTAATTTTTAAACAATAAATGTTATTATAAAATATGAGAACATGTTATCGCCTTTCTAACGAATATAAGAACATTAAAATCGAACTAATAGTTTCGGATATACGCGAGTTTTAATGTTTACCTGGCGGCGTCATGTTATGCGTCATAAAAACAAGAAAGTGCACTTAAGTAAGATAGAGCAAATTGATATGTTGTTCGGAAGGGTCAATACTATCATTGTGCAAAATTTCAGCTTTACATTACTTATTTCACGGTTCAGGTGAAATTTTGTCTAATTTTACTGCACTATAACTGATTTAAATAAACCCCAAATAATTGTGAAAAAGTGCCATTCCTTGAACTATTGTCAAACAAAAAGTTCTCATCAACATAATCCACAAAATATGTTTTGTTTTCGAAGTATATGGTGCTAAAAACAAATTGTCACTTTAACTGGTCACCTATAACGCTTACTTTAATTTTTAACAGTTTTTTTTTAACAACTGTACCCTAAATAATTCTGTGTTGGAGACACCTTATTTTTTTTCAAACAAAAATATTTCAAACTTATTTTTTTTCGAAAACTAATCGATTTACAACAAGAGCAGCTTTTTGTTGAGTTTTTATTCGTTGATAACATTTTTATAACAACGTTACATTAAAAAAATAACATTTACTTATTTTAATTTTAAATGCATCTCAATATAGAAGTTGTATCCACGCCATTAGTTATAGAATTTTCAAATACAATACTTATTTTTTAGAACAATATCTATTGTGTACATGTGTTAATTTTTAAAATCCTAGTTTTTTTAATTTTATAGATATCTGAAAAACTATCATTTTTGAATTAGTTCTTTAATATATTGTAGCTGAGGAACTCGAGGCATTTTATGACATACTCATAAGAACTTTGCCCCTTATTAAAAATTACCCCTTAAAATCTTTTGTTTAGAACGTTTATAGAAACATTCTGCTTTCATTGGCATAAAAAAGTAACCTCGAACGTTTTTTTCAGTGAAACAAATCAACAATGCTCACGTTCATGTTTTATTTAAAAGTTTACATAATTACTTTTTTACACAAACACCTGTTACTTCAATATATGTATTTTTTATAACGATGTGGTTGTTTTCAACTCCTTGAAAGCTTCAGCATATATAGGATACTCGTTTTTTTGGTTTTACGCATCGAGAAAACTATCTGAACTTTTAAGTTATTTAGTTTTGCGAAGAGTGGAAACAAAATCAATGGTTCTGTTTAACATTAAACAGTTACAATTGAAATTTAATTTTAAAGCATAACGTCGATACTTTGGTTAATTTTAACGAAATAACGTAATATTCAAAAAACGAAGAACAAGATACGATAAACATTTATCATTTACATTAGAACATAATTAAATTGATAAAAATAACAAAATAGAAGATTATAGCGAATTTTTAAATGAATTTTGTTTTGCTTTCTGGGTGCTTTTTACAAAAATGAATAATTTACAATTTTGATAAAAAAGTAAACACCAAACTATTAAGTGTAACCCATACTGTAGTAATTAGAAGAAAAAACTGCATTCAAAAATGAAAAATCGAATTGCCCGTAAGAAAAACAAAAGTTTGTCGATTTTTCGCTATTTTCCTTAAAAAATGTCTTTAAAACTCAGTTAAATTGCCCAATTTGATCGGTTTTTAATGTTTAGGCAAATAACAAGAATCAAAGTATTTGATTTTTTTAAATGGGTTTTAGACATTGTTCATTTTTTAAAGTCGAAAAATGAACACCTCTATAGCTATAGACGCAGATATTGTATAAAAAATATTTAAAAATAAGATACAGAAAATTGCGAATTAATTTGTAATCAATTTATTTTTATATCGAAAATATCGATCTTATATATGCACTTGAACATCGATACACTTCTTCGATTCAAGTTCATAAATATGTATCGAAAAGTGTACGATCAAAAAGCGCCGAGATGAAAGCTTTTAAATTCCGATGAAGCGGAACTTAAATGATTTAAAATATCTTGTTTAAAGTGACTGTAAGTAAACTCAAACTATATATGTATATAATATATACAGGGTGTTAGGAGGGTCGATATCAATATCGAAGAGGGCTATAAGGGAGGCCAAAAGGAACACAAATAACCAAACATATGTTATAGTACAAAGTCGATTATCGAAATAGCGATTATTATTCATTGTTGCCAATGGAAAAGGCGAGGAGTGGTTAAACGGTAATAAAACAAGGATATCACATTGCACGTTTATTATTATTTTTTTATACTTCTTACTTGTTTACTAAGGTAAAAAACAGGTTTTCGCATATATTTTACTTGAATAGCACAAAAGGAAACACTAAATAAAAGTATTAAAACGGACTCTTGTTATCAGAATATGCCAATTGAACGTGATTAAAGTTCGCAATTTTTGCCACAATGATCTCCAAAGTTGTAAATTGCTCGTGCGTTGGGACATTCTGATATCTTTGTTTAATGTTTCCTTCTTTGTTATTCGTGTAAGATATACGAAAACGTGTTTTGTACCTAAGTAAACAAGTAAGAAGTATAAAAAATAATAATAATAAGCGTGCAATGTGGTATTTGTGTTTTATTACCGTTTAACCATTTCTCGTCTCTTCCATTGGCAACAATGAATAATGGTCGCTATTTCGATAACCGTAAGTATTTGTACTATAACATGTTTAGTTATTTTTATTTCTTTTGGCCTCCCTTATCGGCCTCTTTGAAATTGACATCGACCATCCTAACATCCTGTATATACAGACAATAACCAAAACTGGAGTTAGTACAAAACATTTCTAAAACAAAATGAAGCCTATAATATAATATCTGTGTAGGTACTGTAATTTGTGTGCGATATTAAAATAAATTTTCCCACATAAATAATTTTGGGTAATTCCCCGTAAGAATTTAAAAATGATTATGATCGGTGGTTGCTTAATATACTTTATTATTTCGAGTTTCGAATTCCATAAATTAAAGCAAGTTTCGGTAAATAGCGCAGCAATAAACTTCATACGTACTTGTCCTCACAAAGTACATTAATTCACATAATATGTAGTTATTATGGTAACCACTTGAACACGCATCAATATCGAACGCTTAATTCTAAATGAACACGTGCTTAGGACAAGTATCCCCTTAACATCGCATGTTATATCAACACTCGAAATTACATCCTAGCGGAATTGAGGCTGTCATTAATTCGTCGAATAAGGTGTTTCGTACACTATTAGGCACAGAAATTGAAAAAAAACAAAACGAAATTACAAAATTATAACGCTAAAAACCGCGCAGTAAAAATTCAGGTAAAGTGGTCTATTATATTTGATTTACTGTCACCACGAATTTTAGATGAAATTTATAACCCTAAAAAATCGAATCTTTATTAAAGAGGCCGTATTTGAAGAAACTGTTTAGAAAACAGAAATTAAATCAGTCGTATTCCAAGTTAAAGGTACAATTAAGTTTAACTTCGCAATTTCGCGAACACCGAGGTCTAATCAGTACTTAGTTGATCTTTCATTAATATAATTAAAGTCAAGTTGAACTAACCGTAGTATCCTTATATTTACATCAGGAATGTAACGTAGATATAACTCTGTTGCACAAATTTACTTAGCAGACATCGGTGTAAACTTCTGCAGATACGACCGAACTATGACAAGTAAACAAATGGTTAAAGCGAACCGCAAAGTATGCAGTTGGTGCAAACAGAGATATACATAAATATATATTATATATCTAGTAAGTACGTAAATTGGAAGTACAGAATTTTGTTTTGGGATTGAATTTAATTATTTATTTATGCAGGGTGTTTCATAGCTAAATGCACATACGTTAACTGTAAATAGAGGACACTTGTGTAATTCCAAATAACCCATGGTTACTGGATCTCAGATACTAATTCGTAAGTTTCGCTTATATCCTAAAGGAAATGTTTCACTTACCGCACACTCCTGGGTGTTTAACCCTCGTATTTTGACGGGCGTTACACGAAGCTAGTCGCATTTGGCAATGGTTTGCGTAAGTTTTATCATCTGTACCACATACGGGGTCATTTACAGGCTTACAGTGAGTTGGACATTGACAAAGGGCGCGTCCATCAGGTCCTGTTATGCAATGAGCACCCCAGGCGCAAAATGTTTTATCGCACGGCTCTGAAAATAAAAACACATATTATACGATTATATTTAAATAATTTAAATAGCTCATTACTAGTTTAATATTAAACAGGGTGGACGAATTATTCAAAAAAAAAAGATTTGATCCTAATCGTTCGTTACCTATAACATTTTGAAATTTACGATTTTTTAGTTTATTTTTGACTAACTGCTCGATAGTTCGAATTTATTGTTCAGCCGTTTAGCAAAAAAATAAGTTGCGCTGTAAGCGTGATTTTAAATTAATAAATTAGAACGTTACCCAATTTTACTATAAGTAAATTGTCATTCCTGAGTTTAAGTTTTATGGCCATCGAGACCAAACTTGGTCTTGTGTCATTTTTCACCACAACATTCAGTTATATTTTCTTCATATGCGTAGCTTTCTAAAAACTCTTTCCTATGCATCAAAGTTTTGGCCGTTATTATTATCAAAAATCTTGTTCGATTTCGATTGAAGTACAACCTTTTTTCGTAGTAAAATTTGAGTTGGATATTTAAATTTGGTATGTTCCAAGACTGAAGATAAACATATATATTTTTGGAAAAATGGAATTTGCGACTTTCTCTTCTTTGCAACGTTTCTCGAATTACAACTAAACTATGTAATCAAAAATGTCATGCAAAACTTCACAGTAACTGATATGAGTGAATATAATATAATGGCAATTTTTTTAAAAAACTCGTATGTTAGATTTGTGGGTAATTTACAAAAAATAAACAGTAAAAAATACATATTTTTAGCAAGTTTCTCGGAAACTATGCATACAAGTTTTTTCTAATTTTGGTTATCAATGGAAATTGCGAATATTTAATAGTTTTTTCAAGAACATTGTATGTACATTTTTTTTTAAATCCTAAGTACTTGTTTTAATTATCTAATTTGTCCATATATTTTATTAGAATAATGCATTATGGAACATTTTATGTTAAAAACACGACTTTTTTGCATACTTTTTGATAAATTGTAAATTGAAGTTTAAATATCTGAAATCCCGCCAGATCGAGTATGGTCGATTTTCTCTGTTAGGGTAGTTTACTGTACTGCAAAATTTTATCACTGGCCTTTTTGTTAGTAGATAAATCATTATCTATATTATAATTTGAACTATTTCAAAATTTTAAGGTTTTTGTTTAGTGGGTTCCGTTTAACCTTAAGAAACTAATAGGGTAAAAGCATATAAACCAATTTATAATTTTGTACCGCTGGACAATAATTTATCAGCTATTTATACACAACCTGATGCTAATCGCTTAAATTCCACGTTTTGTGCACACACGTGTGCTAGATTTGTGTATAAATCGCTAATAAATAAGTTCGGGCGATTCCAATTTGCAGCATTCGACATTGGGAATCGACACGTGTGATTTCGTCGTTAATTCAAGTTTGAAGACGTGTAAAAACTTCCACTTTCCAAATTTTTCCCAGTTTTAACCGTTTCAGTAGGAACCTAAAGAAAATTGTTACATTTCAAAACTATCACAAACTGATATGTTTTAGACTTCGCTCGCTCCAGTTCTGAGGTTGTTTCGATTATTAGAAGTAGTACACTATGTGTATGAATAATATGTATATTAGGTTAATTAACCTAAATTTTGAATTGAAGATGGCGATGGTATGATTAAGTCGTTACTCGGTATGCTGCTGATTCATCTAATAAAGCCAAACTTATACTGTTAGTTAAAACGGCGAGGTGAAAGTTAAACAAACTACTTCATTAATGATATATGTATTCATGAAGTAATGCTTGGTTAAATTTGTAACGCCGCCGAAAGTATAGCGCGTAACAACGTTACAGTAACTCGATATGACGACCCAAGAAACTTTAGAAATTCGTGAAAATTTTAACATCGAGTTTTAATTATAAAGATTTAATATTGTAGGCGACGAATTCCGTATTGGATTTTGTAAATTAACATCTGCTACAGTCTGTGTAAATGGAATAATTCAGATATGTGTTCGCTAGAGAATTGCAGATACTGCAGGTGACAACCTTGACAGTTAGCTGAATACTTTATGTATTAGTGTAGCTAGTTAAACATTATTGGTATGTTCTCGTTGGAATCCGTAAAGTATGCAATTAGTAAATGGTTCGAATATCATCCCGTCATAGTGTTCATCAACGGGCTAATGTAGTTGCAAATAAGAATAAATTGTTTAAAATAGCCCTAAATTAATTTACGACTTTTAATAACGTTTTAACCAAAATTGCGGATCGTAGGTAATTTGAAAATCGCTAAATTGGTTTGTGTATGTATATGTGCTTGACAGTATAATTGTTTGATGCACATCTTATGTCGTCTAGCAAAGCACATTAAATTTGCGTTTATATTTTCATTAAAATTTTGGATGGACAGGTAACTGCTAGAAATCCAATTTAAATTATTCGCTTAAATTGAATTTCCGATTTATGTTAAATGTACTTTATAAAAGCAATTTGAAAACATTCAACTAATGAAAAGGTGTAACTGTATTGGATAAAAAAAAATTGCAAGTGTATGTTGTTATCTAGATTTATACGTTTATATGTAGTATATGGTTTTTATGTGTAGATTAAATTTTATTAAAATTTAATAATTAAAATAAGATACTTACGTACACTGTTTTATCCAACAACAAGAAAAGATAAGTCGCTATGATTAAACCCACATATATATTAATAACTATTTTACAAAACAAATGCGCCTTTACTGTCCTTTTAATGGTTAATTAATTTAAAACAAAGTTTTCGTCGTACACTTATCTAAAAATTATCTGCTACAGTTAAGTACCAAACCCGAAACTTTACAAACGAATCGTATTCCATAAACATATTTATTTGAAATTTTAACGAACATATATTGTTTGTTATTTGAAATTAAATTCTTCCTAGATTCGACAATTTAGATTTTTTTAGTTTTTAAATTAAGTTGTCTAGCTAAAATTGTAGACGCTCGTTATAAACCATGTTATGAAAATTCCAGGGAGCGTTGCAATATAGTTCCTTTAGAAAGAGCTTCGATTTAGTTGTTAGGCAAAGATTAATATTGAAAAATGCGAAATATTTGAGGAGCTCGCGAATACGGAATATGTATATTTCTAGAAAAATAGTCGACTGCACCGGAAGGGCCTGGCAAATGTGCGTTTCTTTGTTTTGTAATCACATGCTTAAAACCAATATTGCTGGAAAGCTTTCAGACTGATAGAGTTGAAAATCCAATAACTCGCACGGAAACATAAAAATAACGAAATATCTCTTCAACACGATATTTCTGAATTACAAAGTTATTCCGTTTCAACACGTTAACCGTATTTAAAAATTAAGTTAAACGCCGTTGATAAAATGCGATTACAAGTTTGTAGACCGTTTTACAGTAGGTACACTGAATATATGCGCCGATGCAATGGCACATAAAACAAAGTGCATATTTATGTCGTTAAATGATATGCGAATCTTGATTTGGCTCGTGACGAACTGTTAAGTATTACAGTATGTAACTAAAAATTGTTTCATCAAAAACAGAGAGAATTCGGTATCACGCTAAACGGCCACTTTAATAGTGCAGGTACATAATTGATCATTACATAAAAAGCTCGAGCCTTTCATTGGTAACCTCGGCGTAAATTCTTAAGTGGTTATCTACACATAAATCGGAACATTTGTCATTAGGTTATTTTTTATATTTCGATCGATAACGTTCAACTACAGGTAATTCATCATAATACAAATATTAAATCGCGCGTAATCAAGTCGATAAGAGACTTTTATGTAAAACCACCTTTCAGAAATAACTCCGGTATTTACCGAAGGAAGGCAGGTTGTTTTAAC
Source organism: Rhagophthalmus giganteus (assembly GCA_036326145.1). Classification (NCBI taxonomy): domain Eukaryota; kingdom Metazoa; phylum Arthropoda; class Insecta; order Coleoptera; family Rhagophthalmidae; genus Rhagophthalmus; species Rhagophthalmus giganteus. The sequence goes on along the minus strand of JARFJA010000075.1, from coordinate 4,451,821 downwards.
ATTGTTATATAGGTATACATGACCTAACGAGGTATTCCTTTTTTATTTGAAATGTAGCTCTTAAACGCGAAACTATCGTTAGTGTATTATTGTGATGGTTTAATGATACAAGCCTATAAAGTTGGTTACGGGTATTGTTGAATTGTTCACAGAGATTTCAGATAATTACCGTTTTAATCGATAAAATCGTGAACTATGTAGTTGTTGTACCGATAATTCGTTTCTTTATTTATAAACCGCAATTAAACTTTTTTTTAGTTCAATATAGATAGGCTTCATAATTCAATATAGCATCAATAATCATTTGTTAATTTCAAATTTTGATGGAATTTGGATGTTAATTGAAATATTCTCATTACTAATGGAGACCGGATAGCGAATCACTTTAAATATTCGCTTCGCAACTTAATGAACGTGCGTTCGAAACCCACCGTGTTCGTAGTTATTTGTAAATGCTTTTAATTAAAGTAAAATAAAGGCAAAATGTGTAAAATATGTATAGATAATTAAAAAATGGTACATATAAATAAATTCAGGACGACAATGAGATTTTGTGAGTGACGAGGTTATACTAATCTAAGGCGTTCGTCTTTTATAAAAGTTGAAATACAATTTCGGCATGTAGATTTAATAAAAGAAAAAAATTTCGGTAGTTATTCATATTAGGTTAATCAATAGCTTTTGTGCATTCAAAGCTTAAATTACAACGTTGCTAACAACAAAGGGCCATTCACGGAAACCGTTAATTAAAAATGTCGGCAGTTCTAATTTAAAAATTTTCAGAAAATACGTCTTAATTTATATCTACGAATATTTTAATTAAATTATTTTTTCGAAACTACACCTTTGATTGTATCGGAGACGAAGGGTAAATTTTATTGTTTTTAATGGATTGTCACGTATACGTTTTACTTTTAATGCTATTCGGATACCATACTTTCTAATTTGTCTTAAAATTTCTTAAAAGGGCATTCTTGGAAATTAAAAAATTATGTAGGGATTTTTATCAAATTTTAGCTAATTTTCTCGTAACTTATGCATTTTCCGAATCACCCTGTATACCGTGTGTAACAGAATCATGTCTAACCCCCTAATTATGTTATTTATTAAGATAAAATTTCCAAAGTTGTTATATATCTAAGGTACTTATCAAACGTCACTTTTTGACATAAAAATTACGTTTTCCTCACTTTCGATTTTGCCGAAACTAACTTAAATTTTCGATTTTCAAATAGCACGTCCTGTATAATATTACATTTTTAGAATCTGCATAATGTTCTGAATTGATGACTCCATATAAGTGGCATTTCAACTGTCAAAAACATTTGGTACCTAATTTATTTAATTCAAATTTTCTTTGTAAATTCGGTTGTATTAATTTCACAGATAAAGTGGGCACGTGGGTAGATTTGTCATTGAATGTACTTCCTATTGGTGCCACAGTACCATCATGGTGTTCCATTTGAAACTCGAAACCGGAAGTGAAAAAAACACATTTTTTTTGTCAAAAAGTAACGTTTGATAAGTACATTAGATATGTAACCATTTTGAGAATTTTATCTTAATAAATAACAAAATTAGAGGAGTGTAGCATGATTTTGTTACACACTGTATAGTAGGAATGGGATAGATCAAACAACAATTTTTTTTATTAATTAAAATAAGTAAACAAACCCTCCAGAACTGATGAATTTAAAAAATCGAAGTAACGAAACACATTATTAAAATATCAATCTATTTCAATTCCAGTGATAAACGTCCAAAAATTAAAAATTTTAGATTTGGATCGTTCGGGCGAACTTGATTTAATTTTATAAAATTAAGCATCCCTTAAATACTCCGTAACAAAATTAAGGACGTCCAAAATTGATTCCATAATATTCTAAGCCGGGATAAAAGCGAATTACGTAACTTGGTCCAATTTAATCGACTTCATATCCTGCCAATAAATGAGATCCTAAATAGTGGGAGGTCGACTTGAATTACTCTCTAATATATTACGAATAACTATTTTTTCATTATCGTAAACGTTACCACAGAAATTGTTAAGTATTTTCGAAGCCGACTACATAATCTTCTATATTGCAGAAATTAACGACATTAGAGTCGTTAATATCGTCTGATGAGTGAAGCTCAAATATTTCAGAATTAATAGACTTTAAATCCCTTTCGACTGGCAAGCTTACTAACAAGTTTCTAATTTAAAGTTGAAACCACTAAATTAACCGCTATTTTCTGTAACAAACAAAGAAATTAGAATCAAACATTCTGATATCTAACTATGCCTCGTTAAGTTAGTTATTAAAGGATATACAAACGCAATAGTTCTCTCAAGAGACATTTAAGAGAAATCGGGATAGTAATGCTTACGAAACGTTATTCTATTTTAATCCTGCGACTCCGACTAAGACCATCACGCCAGAAACTGTTCTCATCCTTACTATATAGCAAACCTATATTATTACATAACATTGAGATTTAGTCGAATAGAAACGATAACGTAACCTTCGTGCCATATGTTCCTTCATGTCGCCGTATACAGCACAATACAAAATTCATTCTCTTCGGTAATCAGTAGTTTCGAAAATAAGTCGGTTTCATTACTGGGATATTTGGTACAAACCGAAGCAAGTAGAGCTTCGTTTGCCATCTTACCGGCTTACCGGTGTAGGTCCGGCTACACCTAATTAATCTGTAGGTAATTGGACCGACGTTACGGCTCAGCAAGCCGGATCAAGAGGTGGCTTTCTGTTTTCGCGATCTCTTTACTTTACCTCTTATCTAGTAACGAGGTTTCTCAAGTTACCTCCTTTGTTCTATTATTCGAATTAAATACCGAAAGAATATTTAAGACGCCTCAAACGAATTTTTCCGACGACCACTATGAAAAGAGCATAATTTTAGATCACTAATAAATATTATCGAAAGTTGACCGTTACAAACAAATAGGACGACCGTACGTAAAAAAAACATGCAACGTCTTTACGCACAAACTGTTTTATTATTAATTGTCGATAGAAGTCGCTTTTAAACTCGACTTCGCCTCGTGACTTAACCTATCGCACTCGTGTGAAATATCCGCCTTTCGACACTAGTTATACAATATACTATTTTTATATGTGTATAGTATACACCTCCAGATCTTATACCCTTGCATCTTACAATTCCAGTTATTTAAAACCATAACTTTCCACGCACCAGGTGTCTAGTGCTTTTCTTTTATTACTCATATTTCAACTGTTAAGCTCCCATTAAATGTCTTTTCAACACTTTAATAAAGGATTTATACTTTTTTATCGAAAATATTAAGAATTCTCCGTTTCTCATCGTTTAATTGTTAACTTATTTGCTATCGCTTTAATTAGAAATTAAACTATTACTATTTTAGAAATGATAACGAAGATAAATTTGTAGTTCAATTCGATTTTTAAATAATAGCGAATTTATTTTTAAAGTACGGGTTTAACTAATTATAATTAATGACAATTAAAATTTGTGCTCTTATTTATCAGACGAATTACTATCAACGGTGATTATAATTTTAAAAAAATTATCTGGCATGTTCTCGTATTTAGACGTTTAGTTTAGTTTAGTTTAGTTTAGTTTAGTTTAGACAATCTAATGATGATATTTTATGATCACTAAAAAGTTGTTATTTTAAGGAATCGATTGTAAAATGTAGTAGAGAGTTATATGTCATATGGCTTTGATGTTTTTTATTTCGATCCTTTTGGAACTTAATAAAAAAAATGTTAAAAGTTTATACGTCCTAAATGAAAATGCTGATTAAATTTTTTCTCTGGAACAGAATCGGTATTTGTTTTTCTTAAGCTAATTGCATTTTGCACGGATGAAAAAACAAAGAGACTGTACATGTTCACAATTCAAACGTCTACGTTGATTATGTTATTGCATTCCACACACGATCGATGTTTCCCAATAATTTCATTTTCTCGGATGTTCATTCAAAAAAGTCGAGTTCATCCAGTTTGTCTAAATTTCTTTTAACCGCAACCTAATAAACTGAATCAATTAAATAATTGATCTAAAATTTTGTGAATATCGAATGGATAACGAAATTTATATCTAGCATTGTTGTACGAATTGCATGCTTATGAAAGTCCTAAAAAAATTCGCGCACTAGCAGAATCTCTTCACCTATTTTGTTCCTTTCGAACCCGATTACGAGGGTAGTAATTAATCACTATATAAGGTTTAGATAGTTCTTAGAAAACTGAATAGATAAATAAATTTGGAAGGCTACGAAACTCTAATACACTTGTTACGTCATAACAAAGGAGAAAGTGATGTCCCACTCCAAGGGCACCACCATCCCAATAAACAGCAGTCCACCACAGACGGAGAAACAAAATGAAAGTGAAAAGTATCTTGTGTAAGTCGCGCCCCACTAGACACTACATTACAACACTATAGGGTAATCATAATACGCATAAGGCTGAATTCATAAAGGATACTTAAGTACAACTTCGACTAACCTATCGCAAATTTTGAATAATTTTTAACAAGGTATTCGTTTATTAATTTCAAAATGATTAAGTAAGCTGCAATGAGAACGAAATAAGTAAAGGTTATATGTATTCAAATACCGTATCTGAATATAACTTATAATCTCATTTTCAAGTGAAAATAAAATGAGATAAGTAGAAGCTATACTTAACAGGATTTCCACTTTTCTGGAAAATGGGAAAATTGATACATTTTTATTTTGGCCAGGGAAAGTGAGGGAATTTAATTAATTTTCGTAAAAAATCGGGAAATTTTCAATCAGGTGTATTTTTTTTATTGTGTGTTATGTATAATTATGAAATAACTGTTTATACGACGTTTTTATTAGTTTTGGAGCCGGGAAAAAGAAAGCATTCGCACAAATGAGAAGTCGGGGTGAAAATTTTATTTTTAGCGGGAACCCTGCTCGAGTATCTATTATGAATTCTACCCTTCGACGTCTAAAAAATAAGGAAAAATATAAGAGATGAAATGAAAATCATGGAGCAATGGAAAACTTTGCAGAACTTTTAAAAAAATAATTCAACAAGTTGCGCCGAGGAGAAAGTTAAGAAAAATGTACCAACTCGAAGATACAATTTCAGCAGTAACTAATGAATCAATATCGTGCACGAATTTTCCAATAACAAATAAATGTACAGGGGAAAAGCCGGGCGAGAATTCGACAAATAAATAACCATAAAAGAACGAATACATTTTTTTAATCGTTGAAATTTGTTAATTTAATTCTAATAAAAATATTTGGTTCATTCATAATAATACCACGAAAAGCGATAAACGATTTAAAAACGATATATTGGATTTTTGTGGAATTTGTTCATTTATTTAATCCAGGCAAAAATTAATTCATATTAATAATAGCGATGATCGATTCGAGTTAAAATCAATGTAAAATTGGCAATATTTATTCGAAATTTTATTAAGTCATTGACGAGCATCTTTTTTTTTAGTTCCAGCATTATATACCGTAATCTCTCTAATAATTAACTACTATAAAACCTAAATTGCCTGGGGTACAGTTGGAATTAATGACTAGATTTGTTATTATTGCCCTTTGGGCATTCTATAATTCTCGTAAAATAATTTAAATACATCCACAATTCTCCGGACGAACTTAAATCTAATTTAACTTTTATAACAATTTTAAATAGCCACGGATCAAACTTTCTTGCAGCTAAATAAATAATTTTCCGTACTGTATTTTCAAGTTAGAAAATTGAATATTCAGGGATTGATGTAGTATGTATTTTGAAAACGTCAGCTATAAATCGGGCGCGTTAGAAAACGTAATATCGATTTTAATATTAGTGTTCCGAGCAATTAACGAGGATATTGGGAAAAGAGGAAGTGACATGTTGTGAATTTAAACAAAGGGTAACTTAACTGAAATTATGGGATATACACAAACGTTAATATAATTTATTTTCTCATCATATAATATTCCAATTTATTCAAATATTTATACTAATAAAAGTTGGAAAAGTTCTATTTAATATGACTTTTGAGTATTTTGCCTAATTGTCCATGTTGAAAATTCACATGGCTGCTGTAAATCGTTGAACTGGACGTGGGGAGTAAAACATCGATTTCTCTACGAAGTATTTCTGGAAACAGAGAAAATTGAATACCTTTCAAAGTGCCAGTCCGGAATAATGAATGGTTCGGAAATCTTAAAATTTGGAACATGAACTATAAATGGATGCCGGAAAAGACATAGTAAAATGTGAAGAAAATATGTTGATAAAGTATAGATCTTAAATGATAATTTATCAGTTATTTTCGTTTTAAAATTACTTTTTCGTTAAATTTAAATAGAAGATTATTATTTCCGAAGTTATAAATATTGTAAATGTTGTTAGTTTGGCAGGTTCAAATCAGTTCAACAATTTATATTCGACTCCGAAATAGCTTTTATTATTATTTTTAATTATTCTAGATACAATTTAAATTCGAGTTGGTAATGTGTTTTAGATACGTAAACGGAATGACTCGCGAGCCTTTATTTAGCGAGAAAAACCGTCCATACCCACAGTTTTCATGCATGACATCAATATTTTATCATATGTACGCATCAAAATGACATTTAGTTAGAATTGCTTTCTTCAAAAACTCGTGTTCATAAAGCTGTATAAGTACCTACTATAGCAAAAATCTCTACATATATTTTTTTTGATTTAATATACGCGGAGATACGGAAACATTTTATTAAATCATACTCCTAGTGAAGAAAAAATGGCAGTAATTAATAATACGTTTTATTTTGAAACATAATATTCAGTCACATAGAAAAATGTGATTGATAATACGTATCGTGGGTCAAATCGACCAATAAAATAATATTTTTGAATCTTAAGATTTTAGATCTTTTGGGCTCATAATTTTCGTGTTATTGATTTTAAAGGAAGCCAAAATCGTAGAAAAATGACATCTTTAACTCTTTAAAAAGCTGTAACTCGGAAAATTATTTGACCTACCTCAATTTCATGTTATTCTTTTCTGTTTTTAATGAGCCTTAATTTAATATGTAATATGACTATGATATTTAAATAGTGTAGTTTTTGAAGATCTTAAAAGAACGTTTTTTTTTTTAAATCTTAAAACACCCGTTTTAATTTTTTTTGCAAAAATTTGTTTTAAAACATTCATTGATTGTTTATGTGCCAAATTTCATAATGGAACGCTAATCGGTTCCTATGGAAATTCATTTTTTTTTATATTGTAATGTAAGTACGCATGCCGTTGCCAACTTCTTATTTTATAAAGTCACTGACAATGCTGCTATCTGAAAAGCATCCTACAATCATTTTGCTTTACGTAGTCACGAAGCCCGTGCGATGGCAGCACGTTGCAGTTCAACAGTACCAGCTGTCGGAAACACGTCGGTTGCCAATGGCACGGTACTTACGATGTCTTGGACTATACCAAGACGGTTACTAATCGCTTACAAAAATACAAATCGTTTTATCTGGTGGAAAAAATTGAAATGTTGTTATCAGATTTTACCAGATTATGTCTTTGTCTTATTATTAGATGCATAGTCAGAATAATTCATTTTCGAACAAAGTGTCGCTTACGCTGTTCTACAAAAATGCCATCGATATCATTGAACCTAAACACATACAAATTATTAATGGTGTTATTTTTATTAATGTAAATAGTTAATTTATTGTGCAATGGTGATTCGTAATCCATCCGTTTTCATTTATTTTTGTTCGTCGGTGATGGATACATCGCTACCAAATAAGGCAGGTGTTTTTTTTTTTGAAACTTTGTCTTTGAAAATTTAACGAGTTCGATAAAGAATAAAATTAATCACCAGCGTAAACACTATAATGAGTAATTTTAATAAAAATAACACCGTGCTTATTAAATGCCCGTTAACCTCAGTCGCAGACGCACCAATTTTACGGTTCACGATTTCTAATCGATATCGAATAAATAAATATAAAATAACTATTAACTTCATTAATTAAAAATAACCGTAAGGAATTTTATCGTTGTCTTCACATAAACCACCATGTAAACGATAAACTACTTAAAAGCAGCTAATTACGATACAAAGTGTCTTTAAAACACCGTTTATCTTATCTCGAGTAATCATCTTAGAGTTTAACGGTTCTTGTAGTAAATATTTTAGGGCACAGTTGCATTTAAAGCACTCTAATTCTTGACCGTTCCAAACTAGGTTATCGCAGCCAAAATTCACCCACTAGCGACGGTTCTGTAAGCGATAAAAAATTTAAAAAAATAATTAAAAAGGCTTACTGCGGTAGCCGAATTCCAGATGTGCTATTTACAATCTGTCTCTTCCTTATATTAGTTTTATGCCCGGTTGCTGAAACAATCTATTTTAAGTTTTCAATTTAACCAATCACGTGTTAATATTGCCGTACGTTGTTGCATTTCAACCAATCAAATACTGATATTTATCGAACTCGTAGTTTATGGAACAAATAAATGTTCTAGAAACCGGAGGTTAGAAACATAATTTAATACCTTAAATGCTGGTATTTTTGTTAGTAAATAATAGTGTTCTTTATGTATAACGCAGACGCATTTTGATAGTTTTTATTAGGTTCGTGTAAACCGCTTATATCGGCTAACGTATAACGAAATTAATTAAAACTTGAAACTGTTTAAAGTGGTTCCTTTGTCTCTGCGACTTTGTAAACTGATAGTGAACGATCGCTGATTTAATTTGTTAGTTTTAACTGTATCGGATTTCTCTTTATTGCTAATTAATTGATGTTGATTAAGAAGTCTTTTTTTTGGCCTCGGGGACTTAGCCCATTAACCACAGATTTTTATTATTGCAACGGCATCGGTATGTGGAGATGTGTGTCCACCTGAGTACTGATCATGTCCAGTACTTGTTTCCTAGGTGATCATTTCTCAACGTTGTTGGTAGTGTAACGCATGGTGTAAAATTCAATGACATTCACAAACGTTTATGGTTTCAGGGAGAGTCGAACTCCCCACATTTGGTTTGCTAGAAAAACGTAAAGCTCTCTAGTTCACCACGGCCCCATTAGGAAGTATCATTAATTCATCAAACGTATTTGACATCTTCTTGTAATTCTAAGAAACTTTTCCAAATAACATTTTTGTGTATTTTCAAAAATAAGGGTACTTTACTCTTGAGTCGATTTCATATTTTTGTATGTCTCTCGTATACTACAACAGATTATATTCAAATTATGACCTATGTATTTTGAATTTGGAACTAAGCAAAGATTTTTACGAAGAATAAATTTTTTTGAGAAATTTCAAATAAAAACGTTTTCCATTTGTGCCCAACTTTATGCCGGTCACTGTACACAGTTATTTTTTAAACAAAATACGGAGTCGTCCACTTTTTTTGTATCTGCCTCTAAATTAACACTCAAGAGATTCTGAAACGTGTTCGACGAGGACAGGTCCTTTTAAACACGACAGATTATAAGATTTGTGGTTTGAAAACAATTTTTATTTTCATTAAATTATAAAATATTTTAATACAGTTTTAACTAGAAATAATTAAACGCATATTAATCCAAAAGCATTTGACAGCGTTCGATGAAAATTTCACGACAGAACACAAAGATTTTCTAGTAACAAAAGATTGATAATGATTGATTAGACTATAGCTAGTTTTTTGTGACGCCTAAATCTTTTTCGACACAATAGATTTTAGTAATTAAATAAATTTATGGTCTTCCTTTATGTTTAAAATCGAAATTCTACAGACTTCTAATTTAGTATGAAGTAGAGTGTTTACATTCAACCAATTTTAAGCTATAATTCATCTTTGAAGTTACACAAAGCGAGTTAATTAGCTAAGAACATTTATCATTTCCTGAATACACTTAATTTTTGCTTACAACGTGATTGTACAAGAAAATTCATTTAGGTCACGAAAATTAGTATGACTTATATTTCGTGTACTTTTACAGGGGCGAATCAAACATATTTTATTAAAGAAACATAATTATAGTTCACATAGTAGGATCGTATTGCTGGGTAACTGTCAAATGTTCCAACATAGCAATTCAGTTAAAAGTTTTAGGAGTTGCTTGACAGTATGCTTTCTTTGTTATCGGGAACGTGTTCCACAACTGATAGTATAACACACTGGAAACTTGTATGAAGAGACAAACTCGGCGATTGGAAACATAGAACTTCTGGAGTCAGCGAGAGCAGTCGACTTATTGTTTAAATTTTCTAATTAAATAAATAAAAACGACAATTCTATTTCAGTACTACAAAATTGTATTATATCAAAAATCTCATAAATGTTATATATTTGAGTGAAACCTAAACGAATAAAATATACATGTAGGGTAGATGAAATTATTCCCGTTCTGATGTGATGCTGGGTCGTTCATTTTTGTCTGTTTTACTGCGAATAGATTTGCTCGACTTTACTTTATCGAAGAAAGGCCGAGTCTTTTATTAGTTTAATGTCGTATTGTGTTTGGTTTAAATTTTTGCTTGTTAAATGATACAGAATTTTTTTACGCTAAGACTTTTAATTGTGTTAATTTTTAAATTAATTATACCGAAATTTAAACTAAGATAGTTTTAATTTTAATTTCGCTGTTATTTAAAATTGAAATTAAATTGGTTATTTTTTAATGATTCAATTCTTGATTAGAAACTCAATTTCAGTTTCAATTTATTAAATATTTTTTCGGATGATATTAATAACTGTTTAATATCAAAAAAAGAATCCATCGTCGCCGGTATGTATGTTTTAAAAATTGAAAAATGCCCTTAGAATAAAATTTAAAACGAACTACTTTAACTTTTCTTTAATGATAAATTCTAAGAGGAAAATCTAATTGAGGAAACGGTATCTAGAAGATTGTCTTTCAAAGCGATGAGAAAAAGTAAGACGCGACAATTAAAACCGAGTTTAAATTATCCGAATGTGTAAAATTAAACCGAATCTTACCTTTAACAACATCGAGAATGTTGTTCGCACTAATAAATATGCGAAATTTGTTGGCTAACCAATTAGCTTTGAAGAGAGACTAGATCTCGTTTGTAAGCTCAACCAAGCTCTTTATAGTTTGAAACAGTCCCTTAGGGAATAGAATGCTACATTTGACAAATTTATGAAAACTCGTGGTCTAAAAAGGTTAAACATAGATGCAATGCAAAACAGAGCAACATGAAGAACATTTTTAATTAATTACCTACATACGTTTAATTCGCGGTCGTTATTTCCGCGCCAACGATTAATTGTAATAAGGGTTTTGAACGATGATTAATTTAAATAATGTCCCATAGAGTGCACTGATAGCACACAAAATCTTATTTCTGGTGCATTTTAGCGGTTACCCGGGGTGTATTTTTTCGATTTAAAAACGAAAAAAAAGTCTTAGTTTTTAGTTTTTCTTGGATCTTCAAGACGTTTAATTACGGACCATTTTGCACGTAATAAAGCTAATTTTGAATTATAAAATTAATATGTGGCTTAGTTTTTTTAACTAAAAAGAACGCGTTAACTTAAGTTTCGCGAAATGGGGTACTTGGGTTCCTATGCGTGCAAAGCTTATAGAAATACAATAAAATGTTATTGAATAAATAAAAAAATTAAAATAGATATATTATTAAAACAGATCTATGTTTGTGGTTATAGGTCGCGTATTTATTCAGTTTAATTCTTAGCAACAAATACCCTATCGTACTTGTCGAATTTATCTTCCGTATTAGTTCGCATATTAATTTTGAAAATCGGAACGCTAACGATTTCTTCTACATAAAAAATGCCCCAAATTGTTGCATAACAACCAATCAAATAATTTAAATAATTAATTTCTCACAAAATTATTTACTATTCGATGTAAAAAAAATAATTTTACGCTTTAACGCCATCTTGGTACAACTCGTAAAAAAATCGCGAATCATCAAAAGTTAAAGCTTTACTTTAATGTATGTACTAGCTAGTGATCAACCTATTACCGAATTTCAAAATCATTGTTAGTTGTTAAAATATTCGCATAGGGAGTTTTATGTGAAACACCCTGTATAGATTGTTTTCTGACGGAAACGACACTTTCAAGGTAATTTTTATTTTGAATGAAAGTATAATTCCCACACGTGCTTATCGACGAAAGCAGGCCTGGAACTGATTGATAAAACGCACATGTAGTAGATAACGTTCGAATACTATAGGATTTATCTATACTTGTGTAACTTTCGTAGGTATCGTCATGTAGGTTTATTCATAGTGTTAGTATTCGTTGTTCCTTTAATTAGTGCGGACTTGTTTAATTTTTCTGACTATTTCGTGTTGTTGGTGATGGTTTGAAGCCTTCTACTAAGATTCCAGGTAATTTACAATTATTATTGCTTATTGCTTATTATTGCTTAATTATTAGCTTAATATTTAGGCTGTGGTATTAGCAGAAACCGCGAATGATCGAAAAATAAATAATTTTGACAAGCGTACTTAAGGTATTTTTAAAAATGACGTAAATTTATTGCAATATTTACTTAAACACGGACGTTTTAAATAATAATATTGTAAACTAAGTAACTTCTCCCAAGAAAATAAAGAAGATCGTGCGTTAGTTCGATAAATTGTGTCCAAGTGCAGGGAATTTTATGAGTAATAAGAAACTCCTTGTGGTTAGTAATTGAACAACTCGTTGCCTATTTTAAATTTTGTTTTGGAAATACCTGTACGTAGTTCGTATATCTACAATACTTCTTATACATATATAAAAACAGTTTTTATTATTATGGAAACTTTGAGTTCTAGGAAATTTTATATGACAATATAAATATTTTGGAAGTTTTAAAATGTGAATACCTATTGGTATGTATATCTTATCGTTTACTAACAAGGAATGTATCTCGATTGCCCAATGCCGCTTTTGTTCATTTACAAGTGTGTTATTATAGTAGACCAAAAACTAGCATATGAGACACGTGTTTTATATCTACGGACGTGAACTTTTAAGGGGCTAAACTACCGCCTGAAAATAGGGGTGTCAAATGTCAATTTTATTGTTTCATATAGAACAACACGATCGTTTTTTAACGAAACGACCCGGAAAAGTTTCCTTATAACGAGGAATGAAAAACGTAATTTTTTTAATTTGGTAAATAAAATTTATTTACTACCATATGCACCACCGAACGTGATTAAAATGATGAAAAAATAGTCTATATCTAACTTTAAACATCTGGAAACAATATACCGTGTGTAACAAAATCACGTACACCCTAATTTTGTTATTTATTAAGATAAAATTTTCAAACTTGTTACATATCTAATGTACTTATCAAACGTCACTTTTTGACATAAAAATTTTATTTTTCCCATTTCCGGTTTCGCCGAAATTGACATTAATTTTCGATTTTCAAATGAAAGACTATGTATATTATTACATTTTTAAAATCTGCATAATTTTCTGAATATAGTGGCACCACATAAGTCACATTTTAACTGTCAAAAATAGTTGATACCTATCTAGTTAATTTTTTTCTAATTTTCTTCTATAATTAAGTTGTTTATCTCACATATAAAGTGGGCACGAGGGTAGATTTGTCATTGAATGTATTTCCTATTGGTACCATAGTACCATCATGGTACTATTTAAAAAAAATAAATTTTAATACAAAGACCATTGTTGGTAACTTTACCTGATAATAGGTCAAACAATTACATGTTTTTGGCATGGGGGGAGGAGGTTATAGCACTCTAATTTGAAAAATAAAATGGGCGGCAAATTTTTTTTGACCGTTGAAATGCCACTTGTGCGGTAGCATTATATTCAAAAATTATGTTTATTTTAAAAATGTAATAATATACATAGTGTTTCATTTGAAAATCAAAAATTGATGTCAGTTTCAGCTTGTTACGAAAATACGAGTCGGCTAACGAAAAAACAAAATATATATAGTTACCGATGTAAACAAGTTGTTGAAAAAATAAATTATTATGACAAGTAAATAAAAAATTCTTTTATAATATTCCTTAATATTAATAACAAAATAAAAGAAAGAAAACGCAACCAGCGGCTTTCTTACCAATTACTTAACACAGCTAAACTGAAAGTGGAAAAACACAATTTTTATGTCAAAAAGTGACGTTGACAAGTATATTAGATATGTAACAAGTTTGAAAATTTTATCGTAATTTATAACAAAATTGAGAGGTGTAACATAATTTTTTTACACATGAGTTTAAAAAAATTGACGTGTTTTTGCATTTTCACGAGGGGTAAAGGGGGTAACTACCGGTAATTAAACCTCATTTTTATTGTTTGTAAATTCATACTTAATGATTACCAACAATATTAAATGGAAAAGCTAGTTAAATTTAATTTTAAAAATCTGCGTAAAATATAGCAGTTCATCCCTATACATTTTTTTATCAACTTGAGGAAATTAAATATGTTTCCGTTCCTCATTATAAGGAAACTTTTCCTGGTAGTTTCGTTAAGAAAGACCTTAAAAATATTCATGCTATCTTGAAATATAAACTTTAAATTGTAATTATTGACTTATTAGAGAGACAATTTTATGTCTTCGAAAGTATCGAATACTTTAATTAAAATAAACTATGAAACAATTTATTGCAGCAACGTAATAAAACTGGTAAAAAATTACTACGTTACGTTTGATAGGATTCGAAATTAGAAATTTAACTTTTGAATAATAAGACTCGTTTTTCTTACATAAACTGATTATTGATTAAATCCATTGCACTCTGTACGTCATTCAAGTTAGGTTCTAATGCACGTCATAAATAAAAAATTACTAAATTATATATTTGTAATATTCAATTTAAATTTTTGAACGTGGCATATTCTACCGATGCACACATATGACACGACACAGAAAGACTACAATTTATTAGTACTGTAAAAATACGAGGTTTTATTGATGACGTGTATTGGAATCTATCTTGAATAACGTATACGATTTTTTTTAAAATTTTTATTTGATTTGATTAAGTAAATACACAGTTTATTTTTGTACACGACAATGTTGCTTATATATTCGAAATATTTTTGTAATTGTCGTGTTGTGCCAAAAGACATGACTAAAATCCTTATGGGGTTGTATCGCTTCTTTGAGGCTCTCTAAATCCATATTTATCTAGGTTGAATCACTTCCCACTGTCGCATTTTATATTTGCTCGCATATCTTGTCTTGCTTTATTGTATCCACTCATTTACTTTATGTTTCCATTTTTTTAATCTCTACTCTGGTCAGGTCTTCTTTCACTTTTTCCAACCATCTTAATCTAGGTCTGTTGATTCTCATTGTAGTATCGCGTACCTAAATGTTATCGATTCTGTTTCTGCTCACTTTTACTCTTTATTTTTCTTTTTTGGCCATTTCGTGGTTCATTCTTGCTCTTTTTTATTATCTGAAGCTACGATATTCACGATGACGTTATTCCGGCATTTAATGTCGTAACAATAGTGTCGCGACGTTATTGTCATCGTGAGAACGAGTCTTTACTTACAATTAGATATAATATGCCGAAACATAAGGGTTAATTACCTTAAATAATAAATAAACAATTACTTATTCCCACCGCGATCTTTCAGAAGTCGATTTCTACATGTAGTTAGAAATAAAGTTTTCTGTATTATTCAGAGAGCTACACCTGCGCAATCCTATCATAAAGTTGGATTTTAAAAGCGAGCCACTTGGGGTAACATAGAACTTTTCAACTTTAAATTGTAGGCGAATATGTGAAATATCTTGTCTGGAATATAAATATAATTCGACAAGCGAGATCCTATCGAAATAAATAGCTCGTAATTTTAGTAAAACCAGAAAAGAAACAAATATGTTAGATATATCAAAGAAGCCTTGCTTAAGGACATTTGGAAACGAACGCGTATACTTTAAGAAGGAAGGAAGTGGGACAAGATGGGATAAGCGAGAGACCGAGTGGATTGAAGAGCGAAATAAAGTGATGAGAACATTTGAAAGTTGGAAAGAAGACAATTACCGCTAAAGGGGGCTAATGCTAAAAGAAACATGTTGAAACTCCACGAAGGCGTATAAAAATACTTCTGATGTAACGCGATAACTGCATTGCGAGGCCACCATTCTCCACAATTTAATTCTCGGCGTCAGCGTTATGATTTAAAGTTTATTAATGGAACGATAAGGGAGAGTTATTAAACGAATATTTAAACTTAAATCCTAGTTTTATGACTAGTCGAGCGCTCTTCGAAGTATGGCACAAAGAGCTCTATAAATTTACCGGCTATAATGATAAATGGAGTTCGAGATATGGTTTCACTACGGAAACGGCTAATAAAGACTGCAGAATTCTGATTATATGTCCAAAAATCAATTGAGATTAATTGAACGTGTCTCTTAAATACGTACTTACTAGAGTTCGTTTAATTTCCGAGATAATTCACGTGTAAACGTGTTTGTATTTTAATTAGTCTTTGTTTTAGTTGGGGTTGGTTGTTTAAAATTTTCGGAAGCCGCGTAATAAATTTATTTAAAATACGAGACACGTTAGGTAATATTTATCGTCGATGTAAAAACGAGAGTGTGCATCAGGTAATGATTGCGCGAATTTTTCACGCACAACTCATCGGGGGATAAAAGGCGATTTATTACTAAATTTTCCGGTAAATTTAGCGGGTTAGTTTGTGGTCAACACTTGTAACTTTGTTTTCGAATTAATTTGCATTTTAATAACACTACGTCTAGTAAATTAATCGTACGTAACATTTCGCGTAACAAAAGGAAAATTAAGTTTTACTACTATTATTTTTTCATAGTTGTATGAAAACAATTTCCTTACAAACGTAGTAAAATTAAATAGTAGGTAATTATTACAGGCGCGGTTTTAGTTGGTTACAAACTATGCAACTATGCAAACTATTCAATTACAATTTGTTGTAAAACAAAAAAATGTACAATGCCCATTGTATTTGGAAATATAAAACACGTTTTCGTATTAGATTTTAAATAAAGTAAATCGTTAGTTAATAATGGTTTGTTAAAACAAATTGTATCGAATTTACAAACAGACGTAGTTGTTCGAACGGACAAGTTAATTAGCGGACCGAAAACAAAATTTAACCCGTTAGTATATATTTTTTAATTGATATTGCAAACATATTAATGCAGATACTAAATGTTTAGTGTAAACGTTATCAACGCAATAATAGACTATTATTTTATATAAAACTTTCACCGCTCGTACTATATTCCACTTACAAATTCAAAAGTATACTACGAAACGTTTCGTTCGTGCCACTTATCATGTATTTGTATATATTTACCCCTAATTTAAATTTCTTAATGCAAAACACGCTGTTCGTAAAATATCGTTATTGTAGTATAACATTCCGTTTTTAGAATACCTTAAATATTTTGCTAGTAATAAATTTTAAAGCATTAAATGTTAAGTCGCTTTCATAATTTATAGATAAATCAAATACGTTCGTAATTGCATCTTTTATAAAGTAAGGTTTACTATCAGGTATTCCACGCCATACACGTGTCTTCATTTACAGTACCATAAAATATTTAAGCGCCATTAGCTGAAATAGAGTACACTATACCTTCGACTATTTGGATTATTACTTACATTTACCGAATGAATGGTTAATCCCTAAATCATTTCGTTATGTACCTACAAATATTTTTATGTAACTAAGCGTACAGCTATTAATTTCGAGCTGGCCTATCTTCTGAAATAAATTATTTTATGTATGTAGATATAACCTATGTACATAACAGTCACATAACGTTAATTTAACAAACAGAATTCGCGTATATTTTAAAATAACGTCTGGCTCATAAAGTAGTCGTTATTTAATTACTTAATTTTATTACAATAATTAATTAGGATAAATAATGATCGCAAATAAAAATTTAAGCTGAAGCATTTTATAATTTAATTCTTATTTATCTGGAAAATTTTGATTTAAATTATACAATCTCCAAATATTTTAGGTGGATTTACGTTGATCTATAAAATAATTGGGGGGGAGCTTCGCGATTGTAATCGGCCGAATTCTATACGCTCATATTAAAATATGTCGAAAATTAGGATTTTAAATTAAACACATCGGATTAAAACGTAAATATAACCTATTGTTGTGGCAAGGTGTTAGCAAAGTCACGATTTCGTATAGTCATTTGGTTAATTTATTCATGAAGAAACCTTCTGTTAGGTTGTAATAAACTGCCCTGTAAACGGTCTTCTGCTTTGTCCGCGATCGATTTTTACGTAGGTAAGAACGTCACAATATAAAATGTTTACATCAATAACTTAGGGAATATTTGGTAAATATCTATAAAACAATATATGTATTATTTATGTAACGTATGTATGACTGTTTTAAACAGGTAATGATAGTATTTGATATAATATACAAATTATATATATATATATATATATATAGGTACAGTGAGGAACTTATTTTATGTCGCAGGCAACGTGAACGCCTATGCAATCAATAATGCAACGAGGGAAAAGTAGCGACACACGTTCTCGGTAGTTATTTAGTCTTTCCGTTTATGAATCCTAATTTATTACCGCTAGGTCGATCAGCATTGTTGTTGAGATGGTTTAATGACTTATTTCGCACTATTTATGACCTATTCCGACATATTCTAACTTATTTATGACTTACGCTAAAAAATACTAAATCCGTAATGTACACATATTTATAAAATAAAAAAACATTTATGGTCTGGATTCGAATCTGGGCACGTTTTCGCCTTTACGAAGATTTTCGGAGCGATATTTCCAGTAATAAAATAAGCCATCTCAACAACAATACTGACCGGCTTAACGATAATAAGTCAAGATTTATAAAACCCGTGTCGTTACTTCTTCCTCGTTGCACTATTGGTTGCATACGCGCTCACGTTGCCTGCGACATAAAATAATTCCCTCACTGTACATGTATAATGAATGTTCGTTTGCTAGCTACACAGTAAAATTAAGTGGCAAAAACAATTTTCAAAGTTGATAAAATTTCAAATTATAAGAGAATTAGATAGGCGTACTAAAATTTTTGTCGTATAAGTTTATATAAAAATAGTTCTGCGGATTAACAAAAAATAAACTACTAACTTCTTCACACTCAATTTAATGACTCGACAGTTCCGAGTAGCTTATCTGAAGCGTTTTACCGAGTTCTAGAGTTCCTGATAAGAAGAAAGTTCTTTTGACATTTTAAAAAATTGAAAAACTGAAAAATTACATTTCATGCTAGAGGAGTTCTGAATAGCTTATGTCATTTCTTGCGACGAGTTCCCGGTAAATAAAGAAAATCGAACTCCCATCTTTGTATAAAAAATCCTTATTATAATCGCGCCATCGAGCTCTATCGAAAACTGCTACCACAACTTTTGGAACTCTTAAGGTGAGGGTCTTCGAAACAAGAAACCACCTCTAGACAAAGACAACTAATTTTGTTCTTTTACTTGGCACAACCTGACAAATGATAACAAAACGAATCTAGATTTCTTTAAATTAAAAATAATTTTTTTTTTGTAAGTACAGAATACCAAATTATTTTGCGAGAGAGAACAAACAGTTCAACACGAAATGGCTAAATATAAATAGGGTCCCCGGATGGAGTTGATAAGAGCAAAAAATCTTTATTATCGATTTTACGACGAAAAGTTATTCTTCATAAAAATTCTGCTCGACGACAAAATGAATTTACGATAAAAAAATCTGGGATCAGATGTTTAGGGTGTTAATAAATTAAGAAAACATGAAAATGCTTCAAGAGAGTAATGCCATTATTTTTTATTTTAGACAAAATTTTTAAAATAAAAAGTTGTTTATTTACTCTAAAATAGTCCCATTTTCAGTAGTACATGGTATTCGTAGCAGTAAAATTAAATTAAATTACATATGTTTATTTTGTTTTAAATAAACTAAAAACGTTATAGAAGTATTTCTTCAGTAAAACTTCCCTATAACGGACAACCATGGGACTAAATTTTTGTTTGCGGGTTCATAAGAAAGCGTCCATTATAGAGAAAAACGAATTTAACTGATTCGAACGTTTTAATTCACGTACAACTTTGTCTGCACTAATTTGTAATTGCTACTACGATCGTTCTTACGAAATTGCACGCTACTACATGTTCATCTACATACTCTGAACGCAGAAACAATCCAAGTCAGATCGACATTCTAAAAAGTACGAAGTTGCAATACATACACTCGAGAGTTCACCAAATGAAATTTGAAACTTTTAGTAACAACTACAGCGATAAGCAAGGTCGTTTTATATCCTATGCATGCAAATACCCTATCGCACATTTGATAATGCGTCATCCACGCAAAAATAACCACGTTAAATATTATCTAAAATGACGTCATAATCAAACAGAAATCTGTGACGAACAATAGTTTGTTGATAGAATCAAGAGATGATGGCTGAATTTCACAAATGTGTCATCGTATTACATATGGATTGTTACAGAAAAGAATGCTGAATTGATTTTCAAGATCAAAGCAGATATTTAAAACTAATGCTTTATCACATGCCGATAGAAAAATAAGAATTGATTTGTTTCGTCAAATTCTACATAAATCCAACTTGGTCACAACAGATGAGATTTTCGTAGGCGTAAAAAGGTGGTTTTTCGACAATTGCTTTAATCATAATTATAACTATTTATGATTTTAAATTAGTCGATCACCATATTTTTAACCTTCACCAATACGACGGTGTCTTGCATTTTTCGATATTTTACTTAGTTTTTCCTGTAACTGTGCAGAAGTTGGACAATGCACTTACGGAGAATTTACATCGAGAGATCCCAACCTTAAGGTTCGTTTCCACGCATACATTGTTGGAAACATTGTGTGGGACTTTGCCAAGAACAATGTTAAAAACAAGGCGGAATAGAGTTAGCTCGAATTAATTCTGTCACTAACACTTTTTGAAATTTCTACACATACAAAATCCCCAAAATTTTTGAGGAATTTTATGCCCAAGTTTCAGTTGAGCGTGAAGTTAGCACCCCATTTTTTAAATCAAATTTTTTATACTAATCGACAGAACTATTTTTATAAGCTTAAAAATACTCTTTATGTTTTGAAAAGAAACCAGAACTCACGAAACTCTTAGTTGGGGGGCCAACGGTATACCCCTTTGTAGCTTATAGACGCCAATAAATATCTATATAGCAGTGTGACCAATACCAAAAATATAAAATTAAGGAATTACACCGTTATGACGTCCAAAAACTTTAATTTGAATTTTATAAAACTTTGAATCCGTATAAAAGGTAGAAAACCTTAATATTTTCAAGTCAAATTTTGTGTATTGACATTTTGACATATTGACGTTATCTAGTATTTTTTTAGATTTCCACTTTTGTCATATTTCCCATTAAATACTCAATTTAATTAAAAAAAATTGCCTTAAGATTATTTTATAACTGTTTAACAAAGTTAAATATTACAAAAACGTCCCATATTGCAATTTTAACTTCCACTTAAATGTTTAAAATAGAAAGCGCCTTTAATACGAGTTTGAAGCAGCTGTGAAAGCGAAGGGTGCATTTATGGCTATAGTTCGTGAGATTTTCTTTTATACTCGTAACGATTGCGACCATGATGGCTACAAAATCGAAGTTGATTAATAATTTAATCCACGAATATCGTCGTATGTACGTATCGAGTCAGCCAACGATCAAAAACAACAGAATTCGTTAAATTCCCAAATAAATTGCGACGAGAACATCATCAATATTGACGAAACCGTAAAAACTGTAATAAAATGTAAATTACATTTACTATTCCAAACAAAACAGTTGAGGTTCTTTTAAATAGAACACCTCATATGTGTACCTACATACATTCTTAAATTTTCAACCTTTGTATTTATATCATTGCACGAATCTAATTATTAAAATAATGTACAAAGCTCCAATAATAAGGACAATTTTTGTCTATGCAATACAGGGTGAGTCATTAAAAAAATGTCACGCATTGTTCTCGAAAACGGCTAGAGATAGATAAAAATCACTAATTATAAAAATTGTAGAGTATAAAGGGGGTCATACGATGGTGACATTTAATGATCTTGAAAACGATTGGTTTTGGAGTTATAGCCCTATATTATCTTTTTTTTAAATTGGATGAGGTATTCCTGTGATGCCCAATCAATGGTTCGTAAAACAATTACAAATTTTACTTAAAAGTATTTTTTGAAATAACCATTTGTTTCGAAGATACGAGCTAAACTAAAATTTTAATTTTTAAAATAAGAATTTTTTAATTTTTTGGAGTTTAAAATGGAGTTATTTTTCATAATAAATGCTCAAAATGACCATCCATTTTGCTTCAAACATCTTGTATCCTTCTGTGAAAAACCTGCTGAACTTGCGTTTATCTCAGACTCGAATGTTTTCGAAACTGGATTTGATTCTATTCAAACTGCTTTTGTTAAAGCTTGTTTTTGTTTTTAATGATGAGCATAAATTTGTAGTTCTTTTTTAAACTAAATGTTTATTTAATCTCGTATTTTTGAAACGATTGGTTTTCGACAAATACTTTGAAGTAAAAATATTTTGTTTTTTACGAACTATCGATTGGGCATCGCGGAAATACTTCATACAATTAAAACAAAATAGGCAAGTTAGGCCTATAACTCCAAAACCCATATGATTTGTGAAATTCAATGTCACCATTAAACGGCCCCCTTCGTACTCTACAATTTTTATAATAAGTGATTTTTATCTATCTCTATTCGTTTTTGAGAAAAACGCGTGAATTTTTTCAAATGACTCGGCCTATATGTACATCCACTTGAATATTTGAACTTTAGTTCTCATTAGATTACTCACTGCCTGCATTCTGTTTGTTAAATTAGTGTGTAATTAGCAAGCATCAGATACTATAACAAACCGTTTATATCATCAAAATTTTCTGACGTAGGTAACTGCATATTAAAGATATTAAATTGTAAATAGGTACGTGTACATTAATAAAACTTAATCGATTATTAAAAGTATAATTTCAAAATTTACTTTTTAATAGTTATACGTCACATACCAAAAAACGTAAAAAGATTAAATTGCGTTTTGAAATCATAAAGTCATCCCGGTTAACAAGATGCAAGTTGAAATTAAATATTTTTAATTTCCTGCTGTAAAATTAAAATTTTAAAAGGATTCGCCAGTTTAAAAGTTGCGTAAAAAACTTGGTTACAGTAAGTAACAATACAAACGATGAATCGAGACTAATTATTATGAACGTATTAACTTTATCAAAAGAAATAGCCGTTAGTTTATAATATTATTTTAAAAATATTAACACGGAGGATTTAACTTGAAATTGAATATTTTATAAGCATTACGTGGGCTTTTAATACTTATGATTAATAGGATGCAAAGGAAAGCTCGTTGTCATATATAAATTACCTGTTGAAATGACAACTTTAGGTTTCTAGAAGGGAAAGCAGACTCACCTAATTAATTACACAAGTAATTGAAAGCATTGAAGATGAAAAACAAGGTATTCAAGCGCCACAAAATCATCTTTAATAGAATTAAAATTATTTGCTATACTTCAAAACACAATACTAGCATCATTTATATCTCGGTAACTAATTTTTCGGGAAATTAAAGTAACTTTTAAATTATAAATGAACTGATGGGAAACAAAATGATGCGTTCATAAAATCTTGTTTGCTACCTCATAAATGAGTAGTAGGTACATGGTTCTTCTATTATGTAGTACATTACTTTTTTCGAATGGCCATTATGCTAATGTTCTCGCATTTCTAGAACCTTCTTGCCGAATTCTTTATATTCTGGCGAAACTTCGCACGTTGTTTTTCCTTAAATCGCTGATATTTTAAGACTGGAGATGATTATTAAAGAAGCGTTCTGTTGTTTTTTAGTCAAAAAAATTAGTCGATATCATTTTAGGTTTAAAAACAAACTTTGGTACATGTTAAATATTTTTGTTTGAAATATACTGTAGATAAAAAACTAAAAATATTTAAATTAAAACATGTGTTGTTCACCATTAAATCCATTTCATAGACTTCACCATTAATTATTTATTTCATTTATTATGTAGGTAGTTTCGGTATTTCAATCTAAATTATTACTTACTGAACCTATACGTGTTATTAATATTTCATTAGTCAGTAGTTACAAGACTTGTGGCATTTAAAAACTGAATACCACTTACCGATGCGGGACATTTAATTGAAATGTCGTAAATGCTATAGGAGAACTGTTTATAGTACATCTAAGCCTAAAATCCAAATTTTCACTTCTCAACAAGAAGCAGTTTAAAAATATATATTAACATAATCGAGTTCTAGCGGAAATCACCTAACAGATAAATTAATCTAAAGCAATTCATCAACAAAAAGAATTTCTCGAGGAGCACATTGCATATATTTTAGTGGTTCAATCGCCGGTGTTCTAGGTATAGTGCCCTCTTTAATCTTTATATTATCTTGAGGTCGAGCCGATCCAAAATTAATCTTTAATTTGAAATTACTTGCTTATTTTTTTTTAATGTTTCAGATTTTTACACATTATTTGCATGGAAGTGAGACGCCTGTTTTTAAAAAGAATTAATTTTAGCTATTAAAATGTTTGAAATGATTTACGTGCACGCACCGATTATTTTCAAGATCTTTAAGACCCACTACCGAATCACGACATATTTGTTTTCAAAATATTAATGCGACATTTTAAAAGATTAAATATTCCAGTTAGGATGTAGATACTTATAACATATCCAAACCTACATGATGTTCACGTCATCAATAAAAAGTTACTAGATTGTTTATTTGTAATTCGGTTTAAAGTTTAGAAAGTGACATATTCTATAGATGATTTACCTGCCCCCACATATTAGATAGTACAAAGAAAGACTACAATTTACTAGAACTGTCAAATACGAGGTACTAAGTGACAGCACTGTGTGAAACGTCATCATCTAGTAACCTTTTACTGATGACGTGAACATCATATAGGTTTGAATAAGCTATAACTACTTTACAATTAGATAATTACAGAGAATGCACTTTTCATTCGATGGCGTTTTGCCAAAATGGTGTAACCCACACTTTTTATGAAAATGAGTTATTCTGACTATCTTATGCATCTAAAGCAAAGGCATCATCTGTTAAAATCTAGTAACAATATTCCGACTTTTTCCACCGGAAAAATCGACTTGTATTTTCGAGAAACGTATTTTCTTATAGCTACGCGACGACACAAAATGTGCTCTCCCTGTAAAATTTACTTTTTGTAGGTTACGCCCTTATGGAAAAACTGCGTCGATATTGTAGCGAACAAGGGAAGGCGAGCACGAATTCCCGAAAGATCACCGCTTACGTATTAGCAAGCTGTACATAATGACTAAGAAATTACTAATGACGTAAAGATAAGTTGTTTACATACAGTTACTTTACATTTACAGCATGATTATTATCCGAGAATAATATTATAATAATCGAACTTTTTGGAATTCTGAAATGTTCGATGTAATCGAATATTCGTAAAAATTCTAAAATTGAATCTTTTTGTGGCAATGGTCAGTTGCCATCAATTACCTACCAATTATAAAAATAGCTCGATTACAATAAAGTCAACAAACTTACAATTCGTTGAGCTATATGTTATTCATGATATGTTCCAATACACGTCATCAATAAAACCTCGTATTTTTACAGCAATTACTAATAAATTGTAATCTTTCTTTCCCATGCCATATGTGTGCAGATAAATTATCGGTAGAATATGCCACGTTCATAACATTAAACTGAATACTACAAATATACAATTTAGTAACTTTTTATTGATGACGTGCATTGGAACCCATCTTGAATAACGTATAGTTTATAAGTGTTATAGTACTTATTATATGATTCAGGATAATATTAGCATTTCGCAGTTTAGGTAAATTGAATTGTCATTATTTTTAGTTTTTTGCTGTTTCATTGGATTGTTCAATTTTAGAAGAATTAGTGTATCAACTTATAATACCATACATCAACTCACAACATCTTTCCAGAACAGAACAAATTGTAGTTGTTTAGGCCAATACAGTGCAAAATAACATAGAGGTCGCTTGTCTAGATTGCAAAGCATTGTTAGAATCGTGGCACAGAACGTTACCATTTAGAAGTTTTCATTTTTTTTGGTTTTGTTTTAAGAATAATGAAGATCTTGCTATCCTACACTCCTTATTTCCATTTGACAAAAGTGTCGTCATGGACGAAATAAAGGAAAGTGGTAAGTTGCATAACATACAGTCCACTTGCTAAAGACACAAAAACAATAGTCATTCTAAAGACAATACAATTTTAAATAACTTCTACAACAGAACAGATAAACACCAAAGTAAAAATTACAGAAAATAAAAAAGGAGACAGATGTAAACTTTGTGGAAACGCAAAACACAGGAAAACCACTACGACATATTATAAAATGTAATACATATGTATATGGGTAATACATTTGTAGAGGACACACATTTATGGAATTATTATTCTATAATTTAATTATTTTAATAAGTACGTAGATATATTTTTATATATTAGTTTCCAATGAAATCGTAATCATTTAGCAAATCTTTAAATTAAGCAGGGTCGATACGATTCAAAAGATAAACGGAGCATTTTAATTTTGAGGGTAACAGGTTAAACGAAAAGCTACCTTTCGTTATTCGTCTCAATACTCAAAACCTATTAAAGATATTTAAAAAACAATTAAGATACGATTTAAATTAAATTAAGAGTTTTAAAAGATGGTGCTAATGTATAAATCACAAACAAAAAATTTTTGAAAAACGTTTTTCGAAAAAAAAAGAAAACAGGGACGTTACAGATGGTGTAGAACGGTGTTTATTTGTGCAATAAAGGTAAAATGTATTTACGTCCATCTTGTATTATAGAATTGCAAAAAAAGTTCGTTTAAATGAAATTATTTAGTTGTTACTGACGTTATACTGAATATTAATTTTTAGTTTACATACGGCAAAGTATCGAAAACGAAATATTAAGTTTAACTGGTCATAAAAATTTATTACAACTAATATTTCAGATTTTGTTTAGGTAGGGTGCTTAGACAACATCTAGAGAGTACAGTTACCACACAAAAATGTTTAATAATTCCTTCATGGTTTGTTTATGTTTATTTAAATGGGGCGCTGCGAGACCGCAATAAATTGGAATACTTTATAAATAAATAAAAGTAGTTGGTTTTCGTCGAATAAGGTCTTTTATTCGAGGATGTTCATCATATTACAACCCTTCTAAATAAAGGTCAAACACGGTATGTACTATAACTCGTATAGAAAAATATTAAAAAAAAAACAATTATGAAATGTTTCGTTTCGATACTTTAGCCATTAACTTGCCATTACTTTTGCTAATAGATTAATGTGGTCAGTTCAATACATATATGTTTTCCTTGTTCGGTATGTATTACTTGCAAGTACTGTCGGTCCATGTAAACAATAATGCGTTATTTGTATTTTTAATAAAATAAACAAGCGATACTTGTAAGTACCGTTCGTTATAAATGAGTTAAACATCAGTTAGGTTTGTGAGATGAAAAGGCAACTGTTTTAAAAGCATAATTATTTTTATTGAAAAATTTTAATTTTCGATACTAGAATCAAAGAGATTTTTACGGTGCACTGTATGTCGAGTAAATCGAGTAAACAAGTTAAAGGCTAAAATTGAGGTTCTGACCAAATCGATTACATTTTGCGAAAATGAAATCAATCGGAGTGGCTATTCAAAGGGCCGAAAGAGGAATCAATTTAAACGTCGAAAATGGATTTGAAGTGGACTTGCACGTGACACTTTCTTAATAATTAGTATTATCAGGAATTCGACGAGTCACGATTCGTCGCTTAGGTCAATCCAGTTCTTGCAATGTACTTCCTGCCCGCCACCGTCAGAACGGAAGAACGTCCATAAATTACCAAACCTTATAGTTGCACCCAGAATCTCGATCGATGCGTAAAAGAATTTTGACGGACTTAAAATTGTATGTTTTTTTCTTTTAGTTTATTTCTTGTAAGATAAGTCGAAATGTAGAGGAACAAAGAATTCGACGTATCGGGAAGTTTTGCGTAAAAAGTTATAAAGTAAGGAGCACTAAAACGAACTGATTTATATCGAATACATGCTAAGAAAGTGTAATTTACTAGGCTAATTTAACATTAAATGTCAAAGGCAGACGGCGTTCGTCTGCGGCCAAACTTTGCGGAAGTATTTTATTCGCGACAACCAATAAGAAAGCACCCTTGTTCCCGCATTCGGCAGTGCGTTTATTCGAGTTTATACAGAAATTGCGTTGATAAATTATGGAGAACCATTGGATCAATATGTTCTGGTTTATCGACTCTTTATAAGTTACATTTCATTTGAAAGATGGATATTAGTATTTATTAGTACTGGAGAATATTTATAAAAATGGATAAATAGCGACCTAGTTCATTCATTAAGTCAAAAGCAGACCCTATCGATTAAAAACTTGAGGTAGAACCTACTACGTTGACTATCTGAAAGCTAAAAAGCGTATTTTGTAACAATTTCGCGGACCTCGGGAAATTCTCTCATAAAACGATAAAGCATTAATCAGTATGCAAATTGATAGCATAACAGACACTGGTTCTCAGACTGCATCCGTAAAATGTTTCGCGTTATTTACACGGTTATTATGACAGACGGCAAAGATTTATTAGAGTATTGAACCGTGAATTTGATTATATACTATGCAATTCGCACACAATTTCCTTACTTCCTTCCTTGCCCATTTCGAAATCGGGATGAGAAATAGGAATGGGACGTGCGACGAATCGAAAAGCAGTTACCTTGCCCCAGAGACGCTTGCAAAAATAAAAGAAATTGATGTATTAATTTATCCTTAAGCGTCTATTGGAAATTCCCTCACACAAACCAATTAGGTACATCCCTGATTTATAACGTACTCTATATTGTCTTCTATTGTTACAATGTTTTATATGAAATTTGACGTGTCGAATTTTAAAACGGTGTTAGTTTTTTTTTGCGTATCACGAACGGCCCTTTAATCAAATATTTAGGAACGTATATACACATGCGGCAACTTTACGTGGTTTCAAAAGTAAAATTTTCTAGAGTTCAAAACTTTGGAGTGAAACGAATGCGAGTGGTTTCTTGAAGCAATTTAAAACGTTCGACTTTTGATATAAAAGTGCGAGATTTCATAAAAACCGCGTAATTATAAACGTTTAATTTTATTAAAATAATTTAAACGTATTATAAAGGACAAAATAAAATTAGTGAGTAATACAAAATAGAGATCAAACAGTCGCATCGAACAAAGTAGATCAAACAATGCTTTATTCATAAAAGTAGTTAGCGTCGACCTTTTATTATCTTTTCCCAACGATTCGACACCTTTTCCATTCCTTTTTTATAAAAGTTTTCTACGCTTGTATCAAAAAAGTACTTTAACGTCCTTTTAACGTCTTGTCGATTTTGGAATTGCAAATTTCGTAAATGGCACGAGAACTTGAAGTCTACTCGGTACGGTTACAACGAGTTTCTGTTGCATTAAACAGAGGTATTACCTTTATGAAAGCATTAGTCAGGTAAGAAAAAAGAAGTTCTCTTTCACCTAGACTCGGCTAGAAACTTCTACCCTATCCCCATATTTTCCAGCATTCTACTTTTGGACAATCATCTTTTCATTTGGCAGTAAAAAGTCTTTAGTCATATGCAGGGTGTGCATTTTTTAACTGTGTGCAGAAATTTTAGTTATCTTCAATTATCAAATTCATTTCCCGATCACTTTTAAATCAACTTAATTTCGCTCTAACGTAAATATTATTAAATTTTTGTTATATTTTGCTCTTCGTCTTTCGATAACCATATTGTTTCGTTAAAAGTACTTAATCGAAATTTTCACGTTATGCCTTGAAATTAAATTTTAACTGTAAAAATTTTGTTAAAAACAGAACTATTAATTGCTTTAAATTCTTAGCGAAAATAAATAATTTAAAATTTCAGAATAAGTGTCTTAACAAATGCCTTATTTTTTAGGTTTTTAATTAATAACAAAAATCGAAACATTTCATTTTATAAATATAAATTTTAACTAAAAGTAACGGATAAAATTTGTTTTCAGATTATCGATTAGTATTAAAATACGAACTAAGTCGAAAAACGAAAAATTAAAATAAATAGCTATTTATGTGAAAAATGCATGTTTAAGATTTATAGTACAAGCGTAGCGTGTTTAAACGCATTTTTCATACGTGTATTATACAAGATTTTATTTAAGTACCTTTAAAAATATAAAAATTTTGACGTTTAAGAAACGTCAAAGTCAAAAAACAAGTGCAAAAAGTAAATATTTGGGTACAAAAACTTGATAAGTAGTAGCGCGTGAAAAGTATAATGTAATAAAAGTGACGTTTTTCAAACTAAAATGAGAATTGAAAAGTATAACTTTTCGATTGTGAGTGATAAATAATTTATCATAAGTAAAAGTTAAAAGTTGCTCATTACGAAATAAATTTATATTTCTAAAACTTATATTTATAACAGAAAGCAATTTAATTGAAAATTTTAAATTACAATTTAGACGTTAAATTGTTTACCTTTATTTATTTAAATTTTAGAACTTTATTCGTATTAATTTCGTCATTAATTTCCACAATATTTTAATCAAATATTAAATATAATACGCTGGCCAAAAATGATTCTTAATTCACAAAATTTTTTCGGATATGCATAAATAAGGGAGCGCTTTACATCTCTCGCAACCCTTACCAAGATCGTTGCAATAAGGTGAAATACATTAGAACGGTAGGGGCATAGGTGGACATGAAATAGGAATCAATAAGCAACAGTGCGACCACTCGTTTCTAACTGTTTTTGCGATAGGATATATTCAATTTAATTTAACGCTTTCCGCTAAATTTATCGCATTGTTTTGGATTCGTAATAAAAGGGGAGGAATTTTTATTAAACCATTTTGTATATTAAATAATTTTTAAAAATGTTTATTACACCTGACAAGCGAATCTCAAAAAATTAATTTGAAACCGTCGCAAAAAGGCGAAAAGGAATTTGCATATGCTGGTACTCCGGTAAAAGAGTAAAGGCGTGGAAGATACAAAAAGCAACCCCCAGTTTTATATTTTCTGAACTAGAATCGCGGCTACGCGTGAAAACAGATCAAAGCGGTTTATTTGTGAATTTAAATAATTCGGTTTCTGGCAGTTACACCTTTAAATATCAAAGGTAACGTGGGAATCCTTTTGAAGATTTCACTGGTCAAAATTAGTCTTTTACGGTTACTTAAATTGGATGTTAATTAAAGGGTAGGTAATTAACGTTCAAGTCTTTTTTTTATATACAGAAAGACACCGATAGTCCGGCATGTTCGGGACCCGGACAGTGCCGGATTATCAAAGTGATTTTGCTTGAATGGATAAAACACCTGAAAATATTTAGGTACATGGAATATGCTAACTTACTGATAGCAAACACAAACTTTGTAAGTACATACATAAGTACACGCGTTTCCTCTGATTACACTGCAGCCTAAAGTAAAAAATACAAATATTTTTATACATATATATATATATATAATATATATATATATATATATATATATATATATATATATATATATATAATCCGCCCAAAATGAACCACTTTTATTTTTGTGGTCTAAGGATCGAGTTCGGAGAAAAATACAAAATCAGTCCTCTGGTTCACGTTATCACATATAAAAAATATGTTGCAAAGCTTTATTTCCTATGGGAATTCGTTAATAATTAAAAAAGAATGATAAATAAAATAACCCCGTTATTAGTAATTTATTAATTACATTAATTATCTACATATGTACGTACACATTAAACCTATATTTAATTTTGGGAAGCTCATTAATTCAATATGTCAACCATTATCTACTCGTTCAGAAAATATAGCAATTCAATAGTTTCGGCGTGTTTTAAGTAATTAGATATTTACTTAATAAATTACAATTAAATCTCTCTAATGTATTTTTTTCTTTAATTACAATAGTTTGTGCTTTTGTTTAAACTTTTCGTAAAATTTGAATTTTATTTTTAAAAATAGTTTATAACAAAAAGTGTAGTTTATTGGTTATACCAAATTAAATTTTTTCTTAAAATTAATTTACGAATTAAATTATTTTCTATGTAAAATAATTAATTTTATTTATTAAAGTAATAGAAATTAAAGAATTTAAATAAATTACATATTTAAAAATATTGTTTTGAATAGATGCTGAAATTAAAATTAAATTTGATATTGATAAACATGATGTGTTAATCACAATAGGCAGATAATGTCACGAATCACATGTGTACTTTACCTAACATAAGTAGATAACAGACCGACTTGGGCCGACAAAAAAATCTTATGCATTCATTTAGTATGAATTATAGTGTTAATGTTCACGGTTGATTTTCGGTAATTCTTATTACATTGTAAACTAATTTTTCGTGTTTATCGCGTACATATTGTGTGTGTGTGCCTGTGTGTTTCGATTCGTATGGAATAACTTTTTGTGCAAATGGACGTTTAAATTATTAACTTTCGTGTTACTTACGAGGGCTTCTTATTCAACAAAAATTTGGTAAAGGTACACTTAATATTTTATTTAGCTAACATAGCATTTACACAATTTCAAATATTACGATATTTAAAAAAAATTGACTCATTTAAATAAATTTTAGTAATATAATAATCGAGGAAATCATATCTTTTATAAAACAAATATTTCAATTTCATTTCTAGTTAATAACAGCTTATAGCAAGGATGATATTATTTTACGTAATTTTTTAAGCAACTATAGTCGACTAAATTTATTATGTTAGGAGTTTCGATCATTCTATTGAAATATTACCTACTTTTTTCCACATTTAACTAGGTGAGTATTATTTACACATGCAGACGAATTGTCATGTAACTCATTTTTACCTTCGTTTTATCAATTTATTCTGCATGATTGATTTTAAACTAGTAATCGTTTTATTACAGGAAGTTTTTAATTAATTTCCTCGGTTAATCATTATCAAGTATTATTTAAAACGATCGTAACCCTTACACCTTCCGGGTTGAAAGGGAATTGATTATATATATATAAAACAATCGTAGAAATTAGGGGTGTAATTTTATAATAATTTATTGGTTTAAAAATTACAATTGCTAATTCATAATAACATTAATAATCAAAGTTCCCATTTTTACATTTAAAATAGCTTTTAAAATTTTTAGACACGAAAAGGGGGCGTATTTTGAATAATAATTTTTTAATTTTTAATTAGATGAGTGAAATGTTTTGAAAAACCCTTATTTTTGAGCGTATAAAATAAGTAAACGTTTTCGTGTTTATTAAAAGTTCATCGGACTCTTGAATTTTTTTTGTGGTTTATTCTCCCTAAAAATTATGCAGTAATTTCATCAAAATCATTTTTCTGTTATGTTACTGTTAAAAATATCTAGTAAGAGTACATTATTATTATTTACCTTATATGAACCAAATGTTTTATTATAAAAATAGAAACTACGTCTACTTATTATATTTTACTTAATACAATATTGCTTACAGAGTGATTAAACAAAAATCAGGAGTCTGTTTATATGTATGCAGAAAAGTTTTTACGCGAATTGATTAATTCGATTTTAGCTTTAACTTTACTTTTGCGGCTGTTGTTCAATTTGTTGCCTATATAAAACAATTAAAAATGTTTGAGATGTCTGTCTAAAGGGATTCAATATTTAAGTTGTTTGAAGTTGTTCTGTTCCATTATAATACGTATCGTGTGTTCCAACGAAAACTTTCCACCGATCTTTTTTGAAACTTGATGGTTTTTTTTTTAAAAACGCCGAGATACGTCGATTTTACGTTCGAAAAAATTTAAATAAAATGAATAGCAGTCGCAATACTATATCGTTATCGTTAAAATAATGATTTAAAAAAAAGTTAGTGGGAGGCTTTTCGATTTTTCGTTTATATTTTGCTATATGTAAGAATTTGGGGATGTAATGGTTGGAAAATAAACTTAATACAAGGATAAGTATCAAAAGGGCGGTAAAATATATGCGTTTGTTTTTAATTTTGAGATTTTCGTAATATTATCGAAGAATCTTTATTGTGGCGGGGGGGGGGCGTGATGGCGCAGAGAGCTAGTCACTAGACTAGCTTTCTAGTGCATCCACAACTGCGTATTCAAATCCCGCTGCAACTATGGACGTTGTACTGTTAATACTAACACGAGAAATTCTCAAACACTAGGATTTGGCCGAGGGCCATGCCCTAAGGTCATATGATAAAAACCTTTACTGGAGTTTTTTTTTAAATTTATTCAGTTTGAATTTACGTGAGCACATCGATTTAATTTTATCAACCTATAATTAAATTAGTCTGATGGAATTTAAATGTTACTATGATTAGTTCGATTAAGTATTCTTAAAGTTAAGGAATTTAAATTTAAAAATGTTGATGTCTAGTAGCTAGTTAGATGAATAAGTCACGCGCATCGTTACTAAACAATTTTCGAGTGGCCTTCGTGTAACAATGACGGACCCTAACATCTTAAACTGGTTACAAAGTTAAAACGATAATAGTTCGTTAACTGCGAGGAATACATGGTTTTGTGAAATTTCTCGCCCAGTAAACAGGAATTTATGGATTCACAATTAATAATTCAGTAATAAAAGGTATATGTTATTTTTAAACTTGCTTATATAAGGAGTTTCGAAATTCTCGCATACTGAAAGTAGGATGATATTATATAATAAAAACTAAATAAAAAGTTCCTTTACGATTTTTCGATTAGACCAATGCTTTTCTAGTTATCGTTATTTTAAAAATTTTGAAAGTAGATAAAATAGTGTTTATTTTCTTGTAGACTGTGCAGGAAATAATACCGGAGGATGATACGTAACTCGGTTCGAGCAATGCTACAACGTGCTGAAGTATGTTTAACAGCAGACTGTAGACATTTTGAACAAATTAATAATTTTTCGTAAATTCAACTTATATTTCCTTTTGTTTTTATAAATTTGTTATTGATCGATTTTAACTATAGGTACTTGATTCATACACTGTAATTTCTAATAGTTGATTATTCTACCTTTAGAGGTGTTATTTATATTCCATTTTAAAGATTTTTAAAATACCTTGTAATAAGGTAGAACGTATAGTTTCTACCTTAGGGACGAATTGCATACCTTAGTAAAAGGTATCTTTACGAGTGTAAATAACAACTGTAAAGGTAAGTTTGTTAATTCTATAAAGGTGTATTCTTCTACCTTATAAGCAAATTATATACCTTAGTAAAATATGTTATATTCTACCTTCATATGTATAAATAAAAACTACAACGGTATCAGAGATAAGAATTTTTTTATTTTTTTTTGAACGGCCGCCATTTTGAAACAGGTCGGTCGATTTGGTTGGTTAACGAACTCGTCCTTCGTTATCCTAAAGATAATACGTTGTCCAAATTTCAGCCACCTACGATTACAATTGCGACCGGAATCGTGTCCACAAGAAATTGATTATATATATATATATGACCGACCCAAACGGAATGACCTATATTTTTGTGACCTAGGAGTCGAGATCGGAGAAAAGCCAAAAGGACATGTCTGGGTCCCATCAACAAACAGGCTGTAATAGCTTTATTTTCTATAAAAATTCGCTAATACTTACCAGTTTAAAATTATCTGGATAATCACTATCTACTGCCTTTATACCGCAGAATTATAAATTTACTCTATTTTTAATTTAAAAACTATTCGGGTGGCCCTCAACATCGAAAATTTCCCTATTACAAACCATAAACCAGATAAAAGTTTAATCGCATTTTTATGTGACCGATAAAATACAAAACAACTAATAAAACATGTGCGCTACCTACTTTCATAGCTTATCGAAGTGCGAACAAGAATTGAATGTTTTTAAAATAAAAGCGGGATTTCCTTTATGCACGTATAAACTCGAATACATTTATATATAGAATTCCGGCAAAACCGATTCAGATAATTTGCGTTAGTGGTACAGAGCGGTAGTGCTTGTTTCAGTAGTTTGAATTTTAAATTACGGCGTCGTATTGACCACCTCGCGTGTGCGAGGAGTGCTCGATCGGTTTATAAGACCTTTTTGCGTGTGAGTGCGCGAGTGTTGTGTTATGTTACAAACAAAAAGGATTAATACGACGAGGAAAGGTAGGGTCTTTCTTTGACGACTAAATCTCAATGTATTTATAAAGTGTAAATACATGGACCTTTAAGCTCTAACACAAATTCTCTGAAAATCGAGCTTGGTTAGGCTCTTGGATAGGGATTAGTTTAGGGTTCCCCTCAAATATTCGACGATCCAATTTCGCAAACGAAATTTTATCTTACGCGCGTTTTCGCGATTACAGTAGTTGATGAAATACAGTGAAATATGAAGCGTAGGTAACAATGCAACTAAGCAGTCAACGGAAGAATCTACCCTCGAAATTGGCGATAGATGGAAAACGATGGCGAGAAAAAGATCGGAAATACAAAGAAACATTTAGAAGTTTGTAATTTTTTCTTATAGTATGTAGACAGTATGTTATTTATAATAATTCGTTTATATTGTTTCGATAATTGTTATGTATTTATTAGAATCGTTATTAAAATAACGTTTCACCGGTTTAAAATATTATCTGTACACCTTCAAAACCGCTGCACCATGTATGTACCGAGTAAGTGTATGTAACAACCTAAAACTAGATTTTCCACTTTTCACAGTAAATCGAATTTATCAAACTCCAGTTGAGGTAAATTATTGTACCTTAAAGGTCTAAAATTGTAGCTTGCGTAGTTACGAAAAGGTAGAATATAATACAAAATACGTCATTTTTATTACTAATGATGAAATTTATACCTTAAGGTATTTATTTTTAGGTTTTAAGATTTATTTTACCTTGGAAGGTATTTTGTAATACCCTTAAATTTTATTTCTACCTTTCTTAGACCTTTAGAAATAACAATGTAGGTACATTTAAAATTTCAAATAAAGATTGTTTTCACCTGTTTTCGAATTTTTTAAAATCATTATAACTAGAAAAGTAATGGTCTGATCGAAAAATCTATTTTACGTACGAGCGAATTTCGATACACCCTGTATAATTATTTTAAATTGGTAACATATTTTTTACTAACAATTATTTGTAATTCAGCGTGATTTACTGTTGAATAGGCTATTAATTAAATATCGAGGTAAGCGCAAAAATTGATTTTATATTATCGAATTATCGACGAATAGATATGTTATAGAAAAAGTCGTAGTACAAAAATAGAACTTCAAAAAGTACTTAAGCTTCGGAGAAACACATCCTTCGCCGTTATCATAAATTGCCCTAAATATAATATAGGTAAGCAGCTTAGGGGTAATAAAGCAAAGCATTAGGGCGCAGATAAATAGAGAGTTATTGGAAATTTCCAAAACAAAGTCATTTAAATTCAAGGAAATGTTCAAACAAGATAACTACGTTACGTAATATACGGAAGTTACAATAAAACAACTCATAAACGTCAACTTACTGCAGCATCTTCATTATTAAATGGGACTGACGATCGTACTTTAATAAAATTTATTGAATTACCCGTCAAGCGTTTCTATTCAGATTGACATTATAAAATTCTCGAAAAAATCTGTATGGTAACTATTTTCGCGTTTCTTTTTTTTTTAATTCAACCGGCCGGCAATTTTATATCAAAATAACCAACCGAAAGCGGAATTTCCACATTAACTGAGTGTTTTAAATTCAAATTTCTAAAAGTAAAATTATTTATAATTTAAAAGTATATAATAAGTTGAGGTGTAAATTGCAAATTAATTTTGAAACTTTAGAAGGCAGGCAGAAAAAGTTAGTTGTGTATTGAACTTAAGCAATTTCATTACATGCGGAAAGGAAGTTTGTAAGAGGCCGTTGCTAATGAGGCGGAATTATTTTAGGAAAGTTTAAACAAACCATTAAACTGGAATATTGCAGGTAATAATATAATTACAAATTGTACAAAAATTTCTATACTACGATAGCTACCCTTATAATAATCAAACTCGAAGCACTCGAAAAATTAATTTCTGAAAATTCCGCGGTTTTCATATATTTTTATGACAGAAAACAGGATAATATACCTATTGTTGTTTACACGTCTCTAAATACATACTTTCATATGTTTTAAGGGTTTATTGGTGTAATTCAACTAAAACTGAAAATGCAATATAAATTTTTACGATTAACGGCTGTACAACAAAAATTATATTTGTTGCTATTGTTAAAATAATTTTCTCCACTTTTAGAAAATTTAGTTGTTATAAGTAAGTTGTTTTCAAAAATTAAAAGAAGTCAACAATATTGTAACATCATCGTTATAGGTTTCCATTAATAGCAATTATAAATGAAGAAAACCAATTATTTCAATAAAATGTTTTGAATTGATATTCGCAATTTAATTTTTGTTTTTAATAGTTAAACGATTGTTATAACTATTGTTCTAAGTGCATAAAAACCCTGTACTTTATGATACAAGCATGGGATTTTAGGGATATATTCTATTTACTATACTAACCACAATAACCGTCAGAGCCCTTTTGGAATCACCCTTAATTCAAAACAACTCCATTTTAATACTTTGGGAGGGTTATAATGCTCTTATTATAGGGTTTTATATATGCTGTAATGATTTAAAACATATTTTACTTATCAACAGATGATCGCTTATTGATAGTTGTCGCGAAAATTGCATTTTAAATTCTAAGTACTACCCTGTCCTTACACAATTTAAATTAAATTCATAACGCTAAAGAAGCAGGTAAAGTACATAAATGACTCATTTTCAAGGTAAAACGAACAACAATATAGTTTATAAGTAAGAAAAATGTACATACGGGACAAAATTCTGATATTAACTGTTATGATTATCGTCGACAATATGCATTAGCACCTTTAATTTATTTTATTGTAGGGTAGATTAGTGCAAATTTAAGTTTAAATTTTTTTTGTAAAGGACTAGCTGATAGTTGTCATTCTGTTATTGTTCACAGTAACGTAAAGTTTTATTATATCGTTGTTTGTGTGTTTGATTTTGTGCTACTAGTGAACGTATTCGCGATGTTTTTCAATGCAGTATAATTAGACTTTTTTAAACACAAAGAAGGTCCGTATTTATTCCTATTATTTGATACAAATTTCAACAAAAATTGTTAAAATTTGATAAAAATATAAGACGTTTATCATCTTGTTTAATAATCATGTCATACGTTCCCCTTTCATTCTTTAAGATCTTTCGAGTTATTTCAGTTACACCCTGTATAACTAATTTATTTTATAAAACACATTTTTAATTTTAATTTTGGAAAATAACGATTAGTTTGACTTTATTGCCCTGATTTTCCGAATATTCCATTGAAACTTAAAGTCTCTGCTTTTGTAATGTTTTGATATGTTTTTTTGAGAAAGTTTACGGATTATTTGCAGATATTAGTGTTTTTGCATAATTAAAAGATCTTATATATAAAACTGCCTATATATCAAAAACGACGCTTTGGTCGTTTGGTAATTTTGTCTATATCGCTTTGACGGTTTTTCGAAAATTTCGCTTGTCTTGAACTATCTTTCATTAAGTACTTAATTTGTTTTTAATAGTAAAATGTAAAATTTAATATTATTCTTTTTCGAGTGTCTTGCAAAAAGTGGTCTCTTGATGACATTTTTAGGATGAATTTAATTCTTTAATTAATAACTAATTATTATACACACTAATCTGATTGAAAATATAACAATAATACAATTAATTTTCTACTGCGTGTTATTTTTTTAATTTAACTTTGGCCCGAAATATTACGTGGCGGAATATTATTTCAAATAAATCAATTGATTCTATGAGGAATTTCGAAATGCGTCATTGAATATGGAGTCGACTGGGATGTTAGAAAGACGACCATGAGCTATAGGCCACAAGGGTGAGAATAAAGCTAAAGGTCATGCACGAAGGGAGATAAAGTTAGCTAGGTATACAAGAGAATTATTGTAATTTGTCAAGTGTCCAACTGCAGCTTGGCCTCAAGTTATACTATTACGAAAGCTAATTCCGTTCTGTAGACCGTAAGGGCCGTAAATATCTCGTTCTTCCTTCGTTTTTGTTCCTACAATAATCAAAAAAAAAGCTCGCCGTTGAACCGCGAAAACGCCTTTTTCTTTCCGCGACCGTTGTTTATTGACCGAATTTCAGTATGTAGAGAGCAAGGAATACATACCGATATTGTTTCTACGTATCCACGAATTCATATAAAGCTCCGAGATGCTGTAATAAAATATCAAAAAAATGTTATAAGTTGTGTGCACGTTTAATTCAATAAAGATATCATTCTCTTGTTATTTTATATCCCGCGATTTAAAAAAAAGAATGTTGCGGACCAAAACAAGCATCTCTACATCAGCGAGAAATCCCAGCTTTTCACACTTAATCCTTGTTTTTCAGTGAGAGTCGCTTAATTACCAAACTTCGTTCTTTCCGGTTGCAATTGACCGTAATATTACACGTGAATGAACGCGCCAAATTAAGTAATTTATCGAATTTTCCATTTGATCGCTCCAGTTTGCTCCTTTGTATGTCACGTATTGGTCTTTAAGGGAAATCCGCGTGCTTTCGAAGAATTTATATAAATAATTTAAAAGAAAAAATCCAATTTTCTTTCTATAGTAAAAATTATGCGAACAATTCCTTCATATCGCATCGAAAAAAATCCGACTTAACTTCACTTTTCAGCTTGTAGATTGATTCATTTTCAACGAGATTTGTAGAAGAATGGAACAAGCCAATCTTCTGGAATTATGGAATCTAAATAAGGATTGCAGTGGAAGACAACGGGGTGAACATAATCAATTACTTATGTAGATTGGCGTTCAAGACTCTTCCACTGTTCTCTCGAGAATGCTATTCCAGAATTTTTTAAATACT
Source organism: Rhagophthalmus giganteus (assembly GCA_036326145.1). Classification (NCBI taxonomy): domain Eukaryota; kingdom Metazoa; phylum Arthropoda; class Insecta; order Coleoptera; family Rhagophthalmidae; genus Rhagophthalmus; species Rhagophthalmus giganteus. The sequence goes on along the minus strand of JARFJA010000075.1, from coordinate 4,410,811 downwards.
CCTATTACTCGGCTGTTTCTAATAACCGCGCTATGTTATTATTAAAAGGATCTTTATTTTAATTTCCTTCTCGTTTTGTCTTTCGAACCTTTGAAAATTGTCGGTTATTTTCCAGTTAAACGTCGCGACGATTTATTTGTGTTCCGGGAATAATAAGTAAGGGGGCGCTATATCGATTAATTTATTTCGGTTTTTTGGATGGTGGGGAGTGCGGTTTATGTATATCGAATCCATAAGCAGTAATTGCACATTTCATGAAAAGGACGCCCACTTTCTGATAGTGTTCGTCCGTTTCATTTTTATCGCACTTCTTTATCAAAGATTATTTTTCTTTAATTACCAAGATCCAGAGTAAATATGTACCAATAAGTAAGCGATAATCCATCCTAGTCATCTGATTCCTTAAAAATAAGTACTCTTATTAAAACCCAATTCTAAAAAATTATAATAAAATTTTATTTAAATATCTGTAATTTCCTGGACATTTACTTGCAACTACCTTTAGGTGTAATTACTTAATACAGTAATCCTTTAACATTCGCGAGCCTACAAATGAGGAAAAATTTAACATCTGTGAGGACGCAACTTGGGTATTCGCGAATTTTTTAAAAAACATTAATATAGACCATAACAACATGAACATTTTAAAACTTAAACAATTTGTTGAGGAAGCAATAGAAAGAAACCCTTCACTGGTGAGGAGTCTTATTTGGTACGAATTTTTGTAAACAAAATTTTCTTTATGAAGGCCTTCATATAGGTTATCCGCAGTAGTCATGTAAATTATTATTGCTACAAATCTTTAAATAAAGCTAAATAATAAAAAAAAACGATTTTAAATTGAGAGTCGAGGCCACGACTCTTCCTTATAATATAATTTATAAAGAACAGATTTGTTCTGCTAAACAATCACAAATAAATTCAAATATCTTCAGCCATCGACTAGCAAATAAACTTATCTGTACTATACGTATTATATATGTAATTGATATCTATACATATTACATATTAATGCTTAATACTTAAACATATTTTTTTCGCTCTAATTGCTTTATCCAGTATAATTAAAATTTCATAGAATACAGGATGATTCGCGAATTTGTCATTCGCTAGGGTTTCCCAGAACGTAACCTCCGCGAATGTTAAGGGATTGTTGTATAATAAAAAAGTTATTATAGTTTATATTATAATTTGTGCATCAAGTTGTTGTAATTTTGCATGATTTCATCACCTGAAAAGAATGGTCTTCATTTCGAGAAATCGAGAACATTTTTATCCATACGTTATTGTGAAACTTTTAATTTACACTGCGTGGAGCTACTTCACGAAATGGACATCTTTTTCATGAAATGTGTAATTACGGGTTATGGACGGGTTGAACATATTTAAACATTTTCTTGTGTTTGTTATGATGGAATCTGGAATGACCGATAGTGAATTTTAGGTGTAGGAGTTATCGATAAATAATTATTTATAAAGGATTTTATTACGATTTAATTCGATCAGCAACTTTTTTTTGAACCCAAACTTCCTACTTTTTGTTTATTATAAAGTAATAACTGTGGACGTTGATAATAAATCTTCGCCTGTTTTCTTATTCTTTTCTTTATTAGTGATATAGATACAAACAAGTTCAATTAATATTGCAATAATAGGTGCCAGTCTGCAATGATCGCATTAAATAGCGTTGAGTTTGGTACTATTTAAAAATGTTAAACTACAAAGATGATGTTCTTTTAAATCAAATGCTGCCATTTTCAATTCAGAATCCGAATCAGTTTGTTTTTTAAAAACAAAATTTTGAATTTCGTTATATAGAGATTGAATATTTTGGCGTATTTCTTTAACCTCTACAATAGCACTATCTATTAATTATCGCTTTTCAATTTTTTGATTAATTTCCCTAAGAACATTTTTTAATTCTAGATATACTAACTTAGCTTCATTAATTTTTTTTTTCTAATATATCCCCTGTTTCCCTTCTCTCTGGGCCTATGTTTATTAAGTATGGCCTAATCTCAGCTAATTTCCCTTGTATTGCTAACAATTTACTTATCCGCCATTAAACCTTCATATACTTTTTTATTTTATTTATTTTCCATAAAAATAATTGCTTGCATTTAGTAGAAAAGAAATATGTGTAATTATAATAATTTATTAAATCAATCATATTTATTTAATCTGGCATGTTATTCCAGTCACCGAAACCAACCGTTTAAAAATAAAACTCGGAAAAGGCGCTGGCATTGGTAGAGTCGCCACGTAATGTTCTTACTTAATTTATTGTATATTTATTAGAAGAGACAATGCACACTTAATCAGTTTATTATATGATAACCGTAACTACACTCTACTATATACTACCTTACACTCTACGTTACTTGCTACTCCTACTTATTTATATAGATTCTATACTATTTGGCTAATTAGCCATTACAATGACAAGGTCGTATAATCAAATTGTACACATTTAAATAGAAATCGTAGTAACACCGGGAATCCGAAATATCGGACAATCCGAACACCTCCGAACGGCAATTTTGATCGTGAAATTAAATTTTGCGAACCAAGAAAAAAATAAAAATTACAGATTTAATGCAAACAAAACGTTTATTTTTATTTAAAAATGAAAAATAACAAATATTCAAATAAATTAGTCCGCGTCCCTTATTTGACGCACACTCAAAGTCACTAACATCGCGTCTCCGTGTCATCCTTACCCCACAGTAGTGGCTGACGCGTCGTCGAGGTTTATTTATCCTATTATAATGCGCTAAAGAACGAACTACGTATTTTAAACGATTTTTCGGATAATCCGAACAGGGCTCAGCTCCAGTTAGTTCAGATTTCCGGGGTTTTACTGTATATAAAATTTATAAATGCATTTTATATTTTAATAATTTTTCAAAGAACGAGTTGGAGCAAAAACACGCAAATCGGCTTAACTTAAAAAAAATTAAACCTTTTAGAGAACATCGAGTTAAATATAAGATTAGATAGGCACCGAAAACCTTGTTTATTACTCCTTGCCCAGAAAAAAATTCGATATTTTTTAAACATAAGTATTAAATAGAGGAATTTCTGAAAGTTCATTAAAAATTAGCTACTAAACAAAAAGTTTTAAAACTCGGAATATTTCTTAAGCCTGTTTCAGACGAGGATACGCGTATGCGATTCCGGTATGCGATTCACGTATCGCGTACAAAATTCTCTTGCGATACTTTTCCGATTAGGCTTTTTCTCGCCAGTTCTTGTAGTTAGACAGAATCGGTAGTATATAGCGGTTCGTTGTTTATAGTAGAGTGCTCGAAACTCCGCAAAATGACTTTCGAGGTGCTGTCGGGGTTACAAGATGAAACCTCGACAAATCGAAAGGGTGTATTTGTTTATTTAAAAAGCCAAAAGCCGTCAAAAATCGTCCAGTTAAAAAGGGCGCTATCTTCACCGAAAGAGTTATTCAGCGTACGTATAGAAGGAAACGTGAACTTTCTTTTGCCGTAAAATTCGTAATTGGTTTTGTGAAATTAATCGTTTAAAAATTTTTCAAAAAACGCAAAATACACGGGCTCTTATGGAGAAAAATAACTTTCGGGACCGATATCTCAGTTCGAACAGCTAAAAAGTTCACTTCAATTTCGCGTTTTTTACCGTTTATACTGTCATAACTACAAAACAGTACGACATATCGAAAAATTTTATTCTTTAAAAAAGTTTGGTTCGTCCTTGTAGCATCCGACGATAGAAGAATTATATTTTTGTAGGGCTTCATAATTAAGATAAATAATTAAAAGTGAAAACATGCGAAAATTTGCATTTTCGTGCAAAATGGGGGTGCATCGCATCTCCCATCTCACTTTTTCCCGTAGCTCCCTCTCATTCTATACGTAATTCTAAAATAAGCCAACATACTATTATTATTATTAGTATTGTAAATACACTTTATCCGTTATTTTAATAATTAAGTACATAATACAAGAAGCGTTTTGTATTAAATAAATTTACGAGAAGCTTCTATTTCATACGAAAACTACAGCGACTTTAACATTTAATGTCTCTTTTTGTTGATTCATAAATTTCGTTTCATCATATTTTTTACATTGCAGTAGCAAAATGTGAAAAAAGTAGCAAAAATCAAATGAGTTGCATTAGTTCCTGTAGATGTATGGGACAAAAATGTACCAATGCAGTGACAATTCGAAATGTGTCAATGTATGATGAATAAGATGAGTGTTAAAGTATTAAGGGTGTGTAATATCAGGGCTGTTAATTTAAACTGCTAAAAGTACAATTTTTAACGTAGTTAATACCGAATTTGCATCATCTAATTTTAGTTTCTTCTACATATTCAAATTAGTTTGCTTTTCAGAAAATGAGAAAACTAATGCCCCAAATGGGGGCGTTTTTATTTGCGGTGACACTGCAGATGCAATACTTGCTCTTGGATTTGAATTTATTACAAAATGATCAGTTTAATTCTGAAAAAACTATTTTTCATATTGGTAATATACAAGAAATGACTTTAAAACACTTTAAAGTCGATACCCATCAACCGTCACACATGTAGGTAAACATAAATTACCGGAGATTTAATAGCGCGTACGGCAAATTACCCAGCGTAAACTAATCTCGCAAGTAGTCAATCGGTGAGCGCGTTTTTTAGGTGGAAATTTTAATTGACTCCTCCTAATTAAGAAACAGAGTATAGCATGTTGTATGTTTCTAAAGAAACAGAGTATAGCATTTTGCTGTCGCTTGGCGGCCGACGTTCACGAGATACTCAAATTTAGTATGCGACCCCTGTATGAAACGAGTATCGCCGTCTGAAAGATGCCATATATTGTAATGTTAGTTCTGTATCCATCACACACAAAGAGTTTTCGTATTTTCCGATTGACACCGATCCTACAGTCGACGAGGTCCTAATTGTCGTGATTTTAGAAGTCTGTATGCGATACTGTATGAAGGCTGTATCAAGCGTCTGAAAGCTTACATTTGCTATAATGTTAATTCTGTATCGAGCATACGAGAATCGCATACGCGTATCGTCCGTCTGAAACCAGCCTTATTGTTATATGTAGTTGGACGAAACCTCGACAATTTTAAAATTCGCTTTCGGACATCTGGTGGCTCTGAAACTGGGACGAATTTTAAAATTCCGTTTTAGTAAAAAGTTGAACCTTGATCCAACCAGCTAAGAAATAATCTAAGTTACGAAACTTTTTATCTAATAGATAATTTTTAATGAACTATTAAAGCGCGTTCTCTTCAAAACATTTAGTTATGGTTAAAAAATACAGTTTTTAATTTTATTTGGGATGAACGAGTGGCGACCGGGCTTTTTTCCATTCCTATTAAATCAGATATTGTAACTTGATGTACTTTAGAGGATGGAATAGGTTTATATATATATATATATATATTTCCTGCCGAGATTGCAAAATATCGCAAATAATACAATACACATCCAACTCAGTTTTGGATATTTGTTAGCTCTGCACAATCAATGATAGATGCAGTGTAGGAAAAAACGTATAAAAATTGATTTCACGATATAAAACAATACGTATTATATGTACTTTATCATTTTTATTTTTAAAATTTTGAATTACATTTGAATTTGAATATTCTGTGAATAAATTTTTTTATGATAATAATTGGTCATTAATGGTAATTTTAACAAGAACATACAAAATAAATACGGAAAAAGGGAACAAAATATGAATGCAGAATATCAAAGCAAATTCATGGTAAAACATTTTGAAAAGCTTAACAAAACCCTCATTATAAAGGTGTCAAAATCGACAATGGTTGTCATTAAGAAACAATGTGTGTTGTAATTCTAAAACGAATTAACTAGTCAAACTCGATCTTAACCACAGATACTTGACGTTAAAATAAGTCGATTTACTTGATAAACCTATGCCTGGAAATCCGTAGTTGAGGAGTTGATCAATATTAAGTATAATTTTCATTTTTTATAATTACAAATGAAGGGGTTAGAGCTGAAACCATCTAAGTGCAATTTAAATTCAAAATTATTTAAGATCGTATTGGATAATTGAAACTTAACTTTGTTTATTATTAAAACAACCCTCGTGATTATTCCGATTTTTGTGCCAGTTATCATCGAGAGAAAAAACAATTGTGAATAACAGTTGAGATTATTTTAATTCTAAAACCGCCCAAGTGCACTTACACAAGGGAACACAGGCACATCGAAAATTTAGAAACTCGGCAGGTTTGTAGAGTTCCTCGAGATAAGAACATTGCATTTTTTTAACGACCAAATCGCCGGTGTTCAGGATATATATAGCGCCTTTCAAATAAAAGGTTAGCCTACGCTATTCATCTTAATATTTCACAAACTATCAAAGATATTTAAAAAAAAGTTAAAACATGATTTGAACTAAATTAAGAGTTTTAAAAGATTGTGCTAACGTGTATCACAAAAAAAAAATTTTACAACTTTTTTTGAAAAATGTCATACTCTCATGCTTAAGTGCTCTATTTTTTCCAAAAAAATGAAATAAAACCAAAAACTCGCGATTAATTTTCTTTTCGTATTAATTTTTAATAACCCTACGAAATAAATTAAATTATCAAATTTAAGTTGAAAGCACAGAATAATTTATAACATTCACTTTTTGTTACTTGGGCGGTTTCAGTTCTAACTTCTTCAAATGTAATGTAATACAACATAAAATATTAATTAGACATTCGTTAAACATTAACGTACGAAGATCTTTAAAGTGTTTTTTAACTCGAAAACATGCGTTCGGTTTTTATTTTTTTTTCTCAAAAACGGTACTTTTAACCGATTTGTTTTAAGATACAAAAACGTTTCTAAATAAAGTTGTCTATTTACTGATATTTTTTTGAAAACGGTTTTGTCAAAAACAAAAAAGTTTCAGAAGATTTAACACCTGGACGACCTTGTTAAAGACAAAATTGTATAAAATTTACGCTAATTTATGCAACCAATGGAGTTATAATTAATTTCCAAAAATGGTAACAATAACTTATTTGTTAAGAAGTTATTTAATTTTTTTTTGGTTGTTTGATGATCTCGAGATCGCTTTATTCAATAAAAAATAATGTTTTAATAAATTGCTATAAGAACTTAGACTGTCCTATATACAGAGTTTTATACGTTTTACAGAATCACATATAGCACTATCCACAACATTATTATTAAAATTTAACAAAAAAGGCACACTTACGGGAAACGTGGAAATAGTAGGTTGAGCATTTTTATAAAATTTCTGTCTTTCTATAGAATATTTAGGACACTTTAAAATTAAATAGTTTAAATCCGCTATAAAGTTATTTACTAAAAACATTATTATTTTTTTAACTTTGACGATCTATAACTCTCATAGATTACTCTCTCATAGATTTAACTCATAGGTTCATAACTCTCTCATAGGTTTATTAAGCAATTCGACTTATTTTAATGTGTCAAATATCTGTGGTTACAGGTTTGACTAGTTAATTCGTGACACCCTGTATAGTTATGTGCCTAATTTTATTAAAGATATAATTTAAAACCCCTTTTATATGAAATAGAATTTTTAATAGGTACCTGGGTTAAACTTATTTTCTAAGATTATTTTTATCATTCGTGTAGGGAAGCCCGTAATGGAAATTTAGGGTAGTACCTTAGTATGAAATTTTTAACGAAATCCAACGAAACCGCACCTGAAGATGTTTGTTTATTTGTGCTCGTATAGTCGAGTGCTACTATAAAAGATTTCCGGGAGGTAGGAAAATGTGAGTCGTGATCAATTTAACTCTTGCTCTTTAAAAAAAAAAGATGTAATTGGCTTAGAAGTTTTAAATTATTTTGGGCCTCTTTCTTCGTCCTTGCCGTTTAAGTTTTCCAGATGATAGATAGAACTACTTAAAACGATTTAGAGAATGCTATTTTATAACTGCGAATGATAAACGTATCTCTTTCAGCAACTGTACCCTAGGCAGTCTTTATGATTCAAAGAACCCGAACGAATAATACGATTTCGTTTCGTTCGTGTGCAGCGCCGTAACATAATGTTATAGGAGCTAAGTAAATTTGCCGCTCGTATTGCGCCTTTAGTTTATAAACAATTTATGTTTGCCTTTGGAACTTATCGGATAGATGTTTGTTGGATTAAATTTTTGCAGTTACCTGTAAGTAAATTACAAATATTTGTTACACGTTATTTTTAATTAAGTTTGTTAAAACTATTATTACAAATGGAAATTCTATTAGAAAAACAAATTATTGCGCTTCTATATCAATCACGTACCGAAAATGCTGCCGAACTGCTAAACTAAAATTATTGTCGAACTATAATCTCCGTATAATTTTTTACCTTTCAAATCATATTTGTTTTTTTGGGAGGGAAATTTAGTTTTAAATGGGAAAAATATGATAATTACTGATGGCTTCGAGTGATGACGGTGAAATGATGCATAATATGTTTTCTGGAAAGATTTATTGTACTTAAATAATTCAAAAGCAATATTTGTGGGTCCATTTTTATATTATGTATAATAAACAAATGTTCTACATCACCTACGTATATAATTATTTATAGATAAAATATTTAAAAGATGCCTCACATTAAAATTATAATAATAGATATAATTCGAGATTTCTACATTAAGAAATAGTTAGCCCTTCTTTTAATAAAATTACTTATTTTTAAAAACTATTGCTTTCTCGGTTTTAAAGTTATTTTGTAACGGCGCCGAGTACCTATAGTCGTATTGATTTTCGATAAGTGCAATTTATGTAATTTTAGAAATTTTTACCGTAGTTTCCAAAATCTCTAATTGACACGGTCGATTTCGTCGAAATTTGACCTGAAAATAAAACTACTCGCTTGAAAAATATACTTTCGAATTTAGTTCGCATTTAACGATCGGTTAAATTCAAATATTTTAAACATTTGTGTTAATTATAAAAATTTATTAATGAAAACCAAATATACCTAAGTTTGGAACCAACGCGAAGAACTTTTAAAATTAAACATGGCGATAATTTGATTGGAATTGTAGAACGTTAAAGTTAAAACTTTGACATTTCCTTTTTAAATTCGTTGGAATAATGTAGAAACAAACATTTTAAATATTTCCGCCGTTTTTCTATAGGTAATGATGTGGCTCATATTCAAGGTAATTAACGAAGAAATAATCGTAAAATCGCAAATTTCAGATAGATATATCAAAGAAGACGCTTTGTTTTGTTTAAATAAAAAATAACTCTTACATATTTAATAAATTCACAAAGTATTTGGTGTTTAGTTTAGATATTTACGCAAAATTTAATTTGTTCCGTTTGGGATTAATATTACATTTTATAATCATCATTGAAATACGCGGTTTTGTTGGCAACTTATAATCACGTAATGAATTTAAAGTCGCTCAAATAACCACTCGATGCATGTTCAAAGCGATTACTACGAATCCTACATTTCTGCTTATAATTAAATTGTGTATAATAAAATAAATAATTATTCAAACACCGAAATAAATTCTTTATTAAAAATAAATTTAAATTCTTAATCTCGTTTACTTAAAACATAGTTTTTGAACTTCAATTAACTATTCTTTCCTAGAGTAAAATCGCGAATCACGAACATTGGGCGGACAATATACACGGCTCCAACGAACAAATTTAACGAAAAGTACTTACGACGAGAGACGTATTACAAATACAATTCGAACTTCAAATATTTTAATCAAAATTTGTTCGTTGTGCCGTGTGTGCTCACGCAATGCTCGCGATCAGCGACATTAATTTTGCACCGGACTGTACACAAAGTTGCCAAAATTTTTATCTCATTGAATAATATAATAAGAAATCAAAGCAAATAATTTAAAATAAATTAAGCCTCGCAGACTACACTTTTGATGTTTTAATCATAAATATTTTAATATAGAGGTACATAATATTTTTGTTGTATTATAAAAGGCATACCTCCTACCTTTATGGAAAAAAATTTAAAGGAATGAATTATGACGTAAATCCGATGCCGAGATTTAATCTATAGCTGTATTAATATTTATGTTGCGATATTAAAATTTAAACAGGTCCAACCTTAATTGATAATAAATTTCATAAAAAAGTTGCAGGATGCGCTAGTGAAAGTATACGATATAAAATATTTTGGATAATCTTAAAAATTAGAAAAAGTATCATAAATAAATAAGTTGCAACAACTTGTCAATTTACAATAATTAATTACGGGAAATTAAAAATGTTTTTACGTGCAATAGTGCTATCCTTAAAAATTAATGGTATGACAAAATTCAACGTTACGTGTATGAAAAACAGTAAGCAGTTGGAACGGTTAAAGTAAAAATTGTATTTTGTTGCATAATATGGGATAACACGGTCGTTACGTTCCTAAAAATGTTGCGTTATGTGAATTCGTGTTATACGAAACATGAAGTTCCAAAAGTTAACAAATCTACATTATTTTTTCTCTCCTTGTAATTAACAATAAGAACGTTTATTAAAACTATGAATGACCATGTTCCTGAAAAAAAATTTGTTTCTTGTGGCGGAAAAGTCAAACGGTAAATTGCTGCTTAATTTTATACACCTAACTTCCACTATCGTAAAGATTTCCACTAACTTCTACGTGGACTTCTATCAACTTCCACTATAGTGGCTATGGAAAGTGGATTCATTTTCAGTTGTGTTCATTTATAATGCATTTTTCGCGTGCATATTCTAATTTTCTTCGACGACCACGCACAAGCATTGCTATTAAGTTTGTGTTTCCAAAACATTTAATTACCGTTTTTGTTGCGTATAATTGAAAACGAACTTTATTACTATCGGTTTGATACATATTCATATTATTGGATGTTGGACATTCTTATCAAAAAAAATAGAATATCTTCACGCTTCAGTTAACACGAATCGGACTAAAGGGATTCAAAAATCTTTTGGTCGAATCCTAAATAATACGTACTAAAATCGTATTAAACGTTTACCGAAAAAAAATTCGTAGATACTATTCAAGGGCGTTTCGGCGAAGTGGTGATATTAAAGAAATTTTGATTATCAAAAATATTAGTTGGAGTCTCGGATAAAATGAAAATGAAATAGTTCGCAAAACCGTTTAAATTTTGTAGAGGTTCGGCTTTAAATTCAACAAATTACGTCAAATTTAGAAAATTATAAATTTTCAATAAAACGTTTAAGACGAATAACAATGTTTTATTTTTGTAACAAAGAACAGCTGAAAAAGTGAAGCGAATTTAATGTAAAGGATAAAATGTGGGAGATAAAAAATTCTTGGTTTGAAAGCAGGAAGCTATCGCGCGCTCATGTGAAACAAACGCTTTTTCTATTCACTTTCAAATCGCGCGAAGAATTGCAAAAGGTTTCCCTTTTTCACACAATTGAGCGACTTAGATGGTTTAAACAACGTTCGTCTGTGTATGACTCGGGGTCATAATTACCGTTGTATTTGTTTCAGTCTCGGTCTCTCAAATGCAGAAGATGTTTATTATTATTATTATACAACGGTCGCTTTGAGTTTCCGAGTGGCGGGTTAGGGAAGTGCGTTAGACTGCACTGGGTTTCAATAGCATGTACTTGATCCGGATGGGCGAATTCTGAGGACGAGATTAACGGAAATAGCAGCATGGAATATGGTCTCATTATATTAAATTTGCGGTGCATGTAAGAACTAATTATCGTATTAATCGAAACATTCGGTGAACGTATCTGCGTAACTTCACTTATAATTTAATAACCTCAGGTAAATTCCAAAGCAATTATGATAATATTTATCGTTACACAAAAAACACCTCGAATTATTTGATACGAAACAATCGCCTGCAGTACAATTACCACTTAAGTTATTATTAATTTTACAGCTAATTAGTATTTGATAAATGTTGAGACGCAATTTACCACTTTTCCGGGTCTTCTTTCTCTTTCTTATTATTAATTTTCTATCATACTACTCGAAGTTGCCGCAGATGTTCCTTTAACAATTGAATTTCTTATAACTGTTGTAGCTAACTTTGTATAAAATATTAATTAATTTCGGCGTTATAGAATGATTAATGTTTTTATTAATACAATTATTTTAATAATTTAACAGACGGAATATTTTAAATAAAATGTAACGTTTTAAGCTATAACACGTTTTAGTCCACAATTGCACTTATAAAGCTTTAACATTTATTCAAAGAGTATTCTTTTAATAATTTTAAAACACCCTCGGCTATTGCTTTCACATTTGTTAGCCGTTTAACAGCTATAAAGGGGAAAAATTACCTCAATTTAAGTAAAGGAAAGGTAGTTAAGGGTAGTTGACCTCTCTTTATCCTAATTTCTATATATACCGCCCCTTCATTTTATTTAATCACATTTAGTTACCCTTGAATTTATTTGATACTCTACAGTGGAACTTATAAACAGGTTTATGTCGTTTTAATTTTAAATAAAGTCTGGGGCACTCTCGGAAGGACAATTCGAAAGATCAAGAATTCGCTTAGGTAATCTAAACAACGCGTGATGGGTTAGAGAAAAATTATATCGACTTTATATCGTAACGTCTTTCTTAAAATACAGTTTGAATATGTCGATAATAGGCTGCCTTTGTTTAATAGTCGTTAGAAAGTTTCGGGGGTTATAAGCGACGATTGTTGCTAAAACTGCTGCGAGTTAATTTCAGTACGTACCCACAACGACTTAGTATTTTTTATTTCGAATATCGCCGCATCAGTTTATTTTTTATAAACATATTGTAATCGCTTTTGTAAAAAAAAATAACTATTCTTTCTCGCTATAAATAATAAAATAACGTTTGAGAACTGCAAGTTCTCCGATTATTTACATGCCGTCTCCGGTAAATTCACCGCCAGAAATTCATAGTAATTCACCACTAACAATTCATTGCCAGAAAATTCATTGTTTCCTAAATTACAACTACTTAAGAAGATTTGCATGTTAGACTTATTTCAACAAGTTTGAATGTGCGATTTTTCGGAGTACATACCAGGGGAAATTTTGTAGGTAATAACAAAGTATAAGTGCAATGAAAAGCTTAGTGTAGATTTTAGTAAGTATTACAAATTTAATTAAGTGTATCTGACGTATTAAACGAATACGACGACCAATGTTAGAGCTGACTTTTTTGGTAAAAAAAAAATATGTGGACAAAAAATGTTCAACGCTGTATTTTCCTATTGTAAATGTGATTTTAGCAAGTGGCTGATTTTGATAAACATTTAAGTTTAACATTTCAATGACACTGTCAAAAATTTATTACAGTTATTTTCTTAAAAATGACTAATCACGAAGCTGAAAAAGATTTTCAAATTAGAGAAGGAATAATGGTCATCAAAACTTTCGTTTAAACTTTTAAACGTAATTATTCTTTGTTGACGAAGTCCATTTAATTCGTTATAAGCAAATATTTTATTCAATTTAATTTGTATATATTTATTCATGATCATACATATTGTTTCGGTTTTATATTTATTTATTTATTTAGATACCTAATTTTATTTGATTTATACCCAAATTATAAATAAAATAGAAATAGAACTTGCTTGGTTGAAAAAAATAAAAAATATTATATGTAGATGGTAGAGGTCGTAAAACTACGCCTGGATTATGCAAATTATTCATTACCTGTCAATTAACTTCCGTTTCACACCACTAAATATTCATTAAAATCTACTTCAAGGCATATTCCAGTTTCTGTGGCAGCCACTGTACTACAATACACTCTAGTGCTGTTATTTTTGTTTTAGTTTGAGACGATCTAATGTGACGGAAAAATTGGTACCTACTAAATTAATTTTTTTCTTTAATTTTACATACTTTATATCTTCATCGTGTACTTAAATAGAGTGCCAAACCACAAGTATGTAGCTTGTTTACTTTTTCGGCAATCCACGATTAAAAATTACCTATTTTTTCGGTCGGTCACATCACCGATCTGACCCCCTAATGTTAATGTGCGTCAATTAAAAATGTCTTATTTTTATAACAAGGATTATTTCTTAATATTTTAAAAAGCTGATACATTCATAAAAAATGCCTCGCGAGAACCTCAATTCTTATTAATAAACGTTAAAACGTACAAAACCGTTTTATAAAAAACTTTATTTCGTTTGCCATAGTAAATATTTGATTTAAACGGAATATTTTGCAATTAGAACGTGTTTAAAAATAAATTGGGAGTTTTAATATAACGCAGCAGTGGGTCGACTTTTACGGCGCTATCGAAGAACTTTTAATGTGCCACCTCGGAACGTAAAAACACAAGATCCTTGGCTCTGTGACAGAGATTTCAGCCCTTAGGAAATTCAATTTTTCTAACCGGACAGGGCAATTTGTTTGAGACGAAAATGGAAATCTAGGAGTCGGGTATTAAGATTGTTTCTATAAAATATTGCAATCACATTTCGAACGAACAAACTCCATATTTACGGCACCACTTCAACTATCGATCAGTACATCGTACTGATCCTTAAGGACGGTCAATTAAAAAGTCGTAATCCCGATTAAACAATATATTTTTTAGTGTTTGCAAAGAGCGAGGGTTTTAAATATAATATTCATAAGAAAAAGGAACTTTTTAAGTTAGAAACATAAAACCTTCGCAAAATTTTATTACGGTCTATCGTCAAATATAATTGTGAGTTCCTGATCAATTTCAATAACATATCACCAAATCAGCGAATTAAAACATCATAGAACTACGGAGAAAATGTTAAAGATCATAGATATATCATAAAGATCATATCGGTCAGTTATTTCTTTCTTCTCACCCTCCTCCTTTATTAAAGATGTTTTTAAGTCAATGACGACCTAGTGATTTTTGTAACCTCTCGAGGCTTTTCTTTTCTTTTTAATCGACTATAATTTTCCAACTTACAATAAATTTACCCTCCCTTTTTAATATATTAAAAATATAGTCAAAGATCGACAAATATAAAATGAGCAATAAAATAATTATCTTCTCTTATGTGTGAGGGTGATTTTGACAAGTTGGTCAGCGAAATGTCGCGGGAGGTGCTGGTCAGGGTGCGTGTTGCGGTAATGAATGGCCCTCGGGGCGCCATCATACAACCCTGCCAGTGACATGAGGCTAGCTCCATGTTTTCCTCTTCTCTTTTCTGTTTGTTTCACAGTATGTATATCTAGTTGAAGATTTAGATCGAAACACGATGTAAAAGGGAAAAACTATAAATCAGATATTATAGTAAAATTTGATGGCGATAAAAATTGATTTCGGTCGTACAACGCTATAAGATTTTGATTCTAACTAAAATTGAGCATCGACATTCATATAGTGTAATATTCAGTTAGAATCAGTAATTTAGTAGTAGGCACGCTTGTCTTGTGTGCCAAGTCGCTGAATCGAATTCATCATAATTGATGAACTTTTTAGGAAATTTACTATTACACAAGATTTTTGTGCTACGTATATTAGACTAACTGATACTGATACGATTCAACCATCTAATAAACTACGCAAACAATAAAATACGTCGATATAATTAAGCTAATATAGTACAAAAAGTTAACTTTACCGAACACTTAAAAATATGATACTTTGGTTGTTTTTGTACTGTTATCAGTAAATTGATGTTTCGGTAAAGGTATTTCATCTACAAGATAAACGCGTTGTGATGTAAGTATAATTATTAATTATATAAACGAAATACATGATAAATTTCAGTTTTAAAATTACAGTCGAAAATTATTAAATAGGTAACGACGTATTTAGAGAGTCAATTCGTTTTTAACTTATTACTTAAAATTTTCCATTTTAGAAAATTACAAACTTTCCCTAACTGAAAACATTAATTTTCAAATAATTTAACAACAAAACCGAAACAGCAATGAATTTCTTGAAACGGAAACTCGCTTTAATAAATACGAACGTGAATTCACACCCTTTAATGTATTATTACATAATACGTCTCACTGACAAATAGCTGTCGGAAATCTGGATAAATATATAACAATTGTATTTTAGAATTAAACGGCAAGATATATATCTATATATATTTATATATTATATATATATATATATTATTATATATTATATTATATATTACATTACATTTGAATATGATAGAAGAATAGAGTTTTCGGTTTTAAATATAAATTGAAATTGTCGGTTATTTCATGTTTTATTTATTGCGCTAGGTATTACCTAATTCTTTTTATATGAACCTATTAAATAACACAACTATTAATCTACCGACTTAATATATAGTAAAGGTACCATAAAATAACTTAATTGTCTTAATTCTCGTTTGAGCGAAACTGGATATTATTATTAAATTTAATTGGAAGGCTTCAAAAGGTCTGGAATGTGGGCAGCTTTGTTACGGTTTTCGGTGTTTGAATGAATCATTGCAGGAGGCTGCAGTCAGTGATACAAATTTTAATAAAGTCTGTTTTGATGGGGACCTCAAAAGTTAAGACTAATTCCACTCGTTATCTTATATTATTTATACATATAATATAGTAACAATAATACGAGAAAATTCGAATTCCGTTTACGGCAACTTAACATATTTTAAGAAAAGTGAGGGCGTCATTTTATATATGTATATACACATAATTGAGACTTCTAATAAATTAAAATTGATCATTGCGCACCACATAGGTATAGGAACGAACTAATAGTATAATATTCATAATTATAATTTACCGAAATTCATATTAGGTAACCTTTGATATCTGATTTTGTACTTGATAACTAAATGGCATAATTTGCGTAAGTGTATCGTAATTAAGCGGGAAATTGTTAGAAAATTTGGTTACACTATTCTGCGAAGAATTAACGAATCATATAAAAGCAAGCAAACCAATTTCGAAATGGCAATTTTTTTTATATTAAAATATGAAATCCTATTCAATTAAATGATAATTAAAGTGAAAATAAACGATTACAAATATTTAAAATAAATAAAACAATTAAGTAGGGAAAATTCTTTTTTATTTAGTCACAAAAATTTCTATGGTATAATTGAATTTTTATTTACAGCTAAGGAAATTCACAAACACCCATCGAACCAAGTGATCTATCAAATGCTCCCGTACCATCCCCATCTGCTGCACTTAGAAAAAAATGAACAACCATTGCCATCTATTTTTGTCAACGAAAACAAGTAAGTACTTTGTAATTTTTTAATCAGAAAGCTAGAAATCACGCTTTATCAAAACCATTCCTGGTCTAGTTGAATATTTGGGAGAAACCGATTATGACTCAAATTAATTGAAATTACCCATTCTATTAAACTCATTTTAAGTAGAACTAGAAACCAAATATTATCTAGCAATTTAACATTTTGTGATAAAGAAAATTTGCGTATACGACTACCGTAACATTAGGGAAATGTGAAACAAAGTGTGATGTTTTACATATATTTTAATAGAAAGGAATTTATACCTGATTATTTTACTGTAGGACAATACAGTCCTTTTATCTCCCCAGAGTTGTAAGATTTTGTGTATGATGCCGTTATGTATTTCATAAAATACTTAGAAGTGGCAAACGTTTCACTTTGACCTATATGAGGGGCAAAGTGGAATAATAAGAGAAACACAGTAAAGTTAACTAGAAAGTTTTGGTAGTGGGATTGGGATTTGGACGGGGAACATTTAACAGGGGCACACGCTTCACGCCTGTGGGTCTTTATGGGCGATTTTAACCCTGACAGATTGGTAGGACTGCGGTTTAGGTTACAAAAGAGTACAGAGGAACTTTTACAATTTTAGACCAGCTTATTTAACAAATTCTAGCAGCACATCGTATGGAGTACTCAGAAGTCAAACAGTGATTTATGTAGTTTAAGTTCCATTGCAATGTACATACTATCGGTTGACAAAGTGTCCACGTCACTGATCGACGCTTTGAAATTGCAATGGGATTTACACTATATAAATCAATGGCATGACAATAATAACTTACACTGTTTGACTTTTGAGTACTCCATATATACTTCTTTTCTGTGACTTGCCAATAAATTAATTATATCAATTGGGAGTTGTATACTTTTGTCATTTTTATTTTTTCCTTATCAATAGTTGGTCACATATTGATAGTTTTTGAGAAAATTGTATTTCAAATTTTAAGTACGACCCTCAATTCAATTGAAATTAAATACATATCTGAAGTGTACAAATTATTCATTTTCAAGGTAAAACGAATATCGATATAGTTCTGATATTAGAAAATCTGATATTAATTGTTATGATTATAGTGTCGACAACATGGCGTCAGTACGTTTAATTTATTTTATTGCGGGGAAGGTTAGTACAAATTTAAGTTAAAATTTCTTTTTGTAAAGGACCAGTTGATTGTTATCATTCTGTTATTGATCGCAGTAGCGTAAAGTTCTATCATATCGTTGTTTGTGCGTTTGATTTTGCACTACTAGTGAGCCACATGTTCGGGATGTTTTCCAATGTAGAATATTTAAATTTTTTAAACACAAAGCAGATTCCTATTATTTGATTTATTATTTACAAATTTTAACCAACATTATTAAAATTCCATAAACATATAAGACGTTTATCGTCTTGTTTAACGGTCATGTCATACACTCCCTTCAACCCCTTAAGAGCTTTCGAGTTATTTTAGTTACACCCTGTATAATTTCTATTTCTATTATATCTTATACGACAACGTCCAAATCAATTATTTTATGGAAATCGTCTTTTAATGCAGTAGTTATTAGGTACCATTTTAGCGTGGGTCAGTGTAATTCGCTCATATTTCGTAAACGATTAGAATTTCGGCGATTTCCTGGAAAAATTCTGGAAATCCTACAGGGCCATTCTACCAGTAAGTCACCTCGAAAACATTTGACATAAAAAACATTGTAGACAATTTTAAATTATTGATTATAAGTTAAAAGTAGAAGTATATTTCAATTAACAAATTTATTTGTTGACGCCGTTTCAAAAGCAAAACTTTTTAGATATTACTCATAATTTTGTTGGCGCTAAAGCAATATTTCTTTGAGTACATGTTTCATAAAATGCTGAACTTGTAGTATGTTATAGGCGCATGTTTGTATTATGTATTTAACATATTTTTGTGATATTTTTGCATTGTGGTTGTCCCACGATGAAATCGTACTTGTTGGGCGACAGAAAAAATAACCCCAGTCCCACCCTACAGGTATTACAGATACGGATACATAAGAGGCAAAGTGGAACCACATTCCTCTTTGCCCCTAATGTAAGCGGCTGAAATAAACATCGATGAATCCCACAACATTTAGTTTAAATAAAAGTCCGCACGCATATGTTTGTGTTCTACGCAGATAACTGGAAACGTAAACTCAAAATATTCCAAGCAACAAATTTTTTGCATTTTATATTTTATTTTTTATAACAGAATGCACCAAAATCTAAATTTTTACACTACCTTCGCAAATGAACAATGTAACACGCATGCGTAACACAGAAAGAAAACATATTCCATGAAACAATGACTTTTGGGCTAGTAAGGTAATTATTTTTAAATTAATATTCCACGTTGCTCCACATTTCACTAAACGTGTATATAGTTATGAAAACATCACGTCGCTTTCTTCGTCAGAAATTATTTAGTATGTTTTTACGATTTTTTTTGTATTATGTCTAAATTATAATCATATGCTTCTCTATTGTGAGCAAGCCTTAGGTGATAGCAAAAATTTTTTATAGCAGTACAGGATGTTTTTATACGGCACAGCGCATCGGTAAAAATAAATACCAACTTGAACGAGGTTTAGTAGAAATAAATTGGAAAATGTGCAAACTACAAAGGAACTGAAACGTAAAATATGCAATGAAAAATTTATGTGCTTAGAGGAACAGCTATTTGAACCATTAAAGATTAAAGTGGAATAATAGATTTTTAGAAATGCTAGACATTTTACAATCGTTTTTATCTCGAACATTCTGCGAAAAGTATATCGGAGAATGGTGAATGGGAATAACAAACTTTAAAAATAGAAATTTCCAATGAGTAACTTTATGGTAAACATTAATACATCAAAAAAGAAATTTCTCTTTATTAATAAGAAATTGTTTAAATAAAATTAAAATTAATTTAAGTTAATTAATTTAAATTAATTTTCCACGCTTCTTTTGATTTGCGATTTGAAAGCTCGATTAATTCAAGTAAAATTTCAATACCTGTGAATAAAGTTATAAAGCCAAACTTGTTTATAACGACTGAACAAAATCTATAGGACATTTTTAAGTTTTAATATCCTAAATTAACGACGAGCTTAATTAATTAATAAAAGTCATTTAACGGATTGAAAAGTTAACGAATCTTCATTATATTTTAAAAGTATAACGTAATTGATGGCATCTGCCATTCAGAAGGTACGGGATTATGCGTAAAATCGGCATTAATCTAGTTTTGGTATCCTTCCCGTGATTCTAAAACGAGATAAATTGCGTTTATTTAGTAAAATCCCCTCGTATAAAGGTTTTTTCTACGTCAGGAGGCGCTTAATCCGATAGACCCAAAATACTAATGGATGGACTACGCTCGAATGCGTTTTAAAAGTAAATGTTTCATAAATGTTAATTAATTATTTTTTTAAATTCATTTTATGTAATTGTTACGTTATTCATCCTTAACATAGTGGAAATTGGTTTCGTTACACATATGATACATATGTATGTACTATATAATTACTTGACTCCCTCGAATGGTATGTACGTACCTACACTATTATGCAAGAATGTCGACAAAGCTATATTATAGTCTCTATAATTACCCACATAGGTATTTGAAAGTTACCTTGTAACACAAAATGAATCATCGTACTTTGTTAGCTAATGGATTCAAGTTTCTTGATGTAAACTAAACAATTTGCGCATTAATGTATTAAAGCTCGGTAAATATGTTTAAAAAGACGTGTGCACACGTAGTTTCTTTTTTATCGCAAAGTTCGTTTTACACGACGTGGCGTATCAACCGTTACACGAACTCTTCCTACATATATTTACCTGTAAACCGATTTCGAGCATCATCGTAAATTTACGATCGAAAAAAGTAGTTCGATCAAGATTAGTGAATAAAATAAACGAGGTTAGAGCGTATATAAACCGAATAAAACCTTATGGAAGTACTTTGCGAGTAAAGTGGTCGATTTTTCTTTATAAAAAATTTATATTCATAAAGGAAAACAATTATCATTTTTCTTTAAGTACATATTCTTTTCCAGAAGTAGCTAGATTTCAATTAAAAGTTACAACGATAGGGGGTTACTGAAAATTTCAAATCTTTAAATCCGAGTTTGTTTAAATTACCGTCGATTCAACTTGGAGAAATTTCGTTTATATGACAATGATCAATTGAATGGCGGCTACGGTTTCCTTAAATAAAAGGGGATTTTGTTTTTGTTAAATTCGCTTAAAATTATTGAGTATTATGGGTTCTATACTTATTCCTTCAAAGAGTTTCGAAATGCTTTTAGAAGTAAACTTCGTTTTAAAAATAAAATTATGATGTTTCCGTAATAGATTCTTTTTAATCCCCTCTTTCGTTTGAAGTTAGTAATTTGATTAAAAAATGAGCCGTGCCTATAGATATTTATAAGTTGAATTAATTTTGCATCTGATATGGATTTCTATGTAGGAAGCGTTTCGTTATTAATTAAAATATTTAAATGCGAATTTTTTTAAATGAGTTAAATACGACACCTTTCTGATGCGGCTAACTTTATTGTATGCTAGCGCTTTAAAATTTTAGTAATAATGAATCTTATTTTCAAATTTTTAAAGGAGGCAAATTTATTTTAAAACATTAGCGTCTTATTGTCAATGTTAAAAAGTAATTTAAAGATATTTTCTTATTTGCGGGTTAAGAATGGTGGTCTTGGGTCATGACTTGGATATTAACGATATTTAATATTGAGACCAATTTATAACCAAAATTTTAGATCGCTAAGGGCCGGCATTTTTGAGAAATTAAAAAAAAACGAACGAATTTTTATTTTTATTCTTTTGCTCGAAAACTACTCAACTCGATTTTAATGGACTTAGTTGAAATATGTAGTGCATTTATAGAGGTATTTTGACCATTTTTTTCAAAATTGAATTATCACAAAAATTAATTTTTTCACAGTGATCTAGAATTTGACTGAAAAAAAGCAACCAAATATTCGAGGTTAAAAACAAAATTACGAAAATTATTAACTGCATAATTTATATTATACTATACTCGAGACTCAATTACCTACGATTAGGCACTTTTCCGGTGCGGTAGTAATGCCTCGTGGACTAAATGATTCGTGAAAAGAAATGAATTTACCACTGCATAATAATACGTTTCTACTATTTTTAAGACCAAAATATTATACACTTTTACAACAATAAATTAATAGAGACTGGTCTGTCAGATATAGAACCCCTTAGTGACGATGAGGATGACGGTTGGGAAACGTTGAATTGCATCGTTTGGAAGTATCGAACTTCCAATTTTTGAATAAATTATAAATAAATAGATTATATAAGTACATTTAAAAAAAGCGTGAATCAAAACTAGGCCGCTAACAGATGTTGGAACTGACAAATAGAACATACGTAACGTATCTACATTTATGAATTGGTAGAACAAATTGTGTTTTACAGTAGTATCATACCAAATACCTCTTAAATATGCCTACCTATTTGCAACTAGAAAGTATTTTATTTTAAACACTTTACAAATTGTAGATAATCATAAAGTCACAGTGTACATTAAAGTGCACATTTATTTAAAAAAAATAGGGCTCGTAGGCCCTTATGGTTAGCTTCATAATCTTTAAAAAATCAACTGACTAATATACCAAGTTAGTGTAAAATTTTATCATTTTAGCAACGCCGCCAATTGGCCGTTGCAAGTGTCGCTGTTGTCGAACCACGATTTGTAAACATCAGCTTAAAATCAAATCTCTATTGCAAAAACATTAAGACGTCAATTTTTTAATTCATCGTAAAACCAAAAACTTAAATTTATCGGTCTAGGTAGTTTCCTTATTCAAAATTATTTAAAGTAGTAATCGAAAAATAAAAGTGGAACGAGATTCGGTCTCTCGAAATTTATTAGAAAATGAAAGCAAGTTTTAGCTTCCTAGATAGAGCGACGAATTAACAAATAAAACACTACGTCAATTGAATTATTATTTTGATGTGACAGTTTCTTAAACGAGTGGCGAAAGCAACCCTCATTGTTATAAATACAGGTGGATAAAATTACGTAGAATACGAGTTAACATAAACATTTCCTACACTTTGTTGTATGTATTTGCATACCACTCATAACTGTTTCGCTAACAAATTAGGGTATTTTTGTAACGGTCACAAAAGTTATTTTATAATATATAGTACATTTTTCCTGAAATATTCAAGTTACGCATTTTTTCCTCTGTCATCTTTTTAACGTTGTTTTTCGCGAATTTCCATAATGTTAAATGTATAGGCAATGTTTAGTTACATTTGTACTACACATTAATTGTTGTTACTGATAAAATATTGTTTGTAACAAAATGATATCGTACAAGGTCTACTCAGAAATGTGTTTTGCTTCAGAAAAATCTAGTTACTTTTGTTAAGTTTGTGCAATAAGATACAGGAAGAGGGTTCCATGTCAAAACGCCGTCAACAAAAATGCCGTTAGTGCAAAATGTCATCAGGTCCGAAGACCGTCGACAAAAACGTCGTTGACAAAAATACCGCCAGTTTCAAAAGTCAAATTAAATTAAACCTATTACTACTATAAGCGTTAGTGTATAGCAGTAATAGGTATGTAGTTACTCACCTGTATTTGTATATAAATCGAAATCAGTAAATTCCAGAATTCCAACAAACAGCGAGATGCGAAAATTTATTCTTAACAGATAACCTATTTACTTTTAAAGTACCCAAGTATAAGCCTAATATAAATTCAGATTAATTATTGTTATATTTGGCACATGCTACATAATTATAAATATACAATGTGTGTTATGAATAATATTTTAATTGTTTAAATCGTTCTATAAATGCAGACAATTTTATTCTATACTTTATTATATGCTCGTTATTTTCAATTCTTCATTTTCTCTTATAATAAGAACGTTTACCGATAAGAAAGTTTGTATAAAAAGTAGTTTTAACATTATTTTGCAGATCCCAACCATGTATCACGTAAATGTAGCATATACATATTTATAATTATCTAGCATGTGCCAAATATAACAATAATTAATCTGAATTTATACTAGGCTTATTTTAAAAGTAAGTAGGTTATCTGTTAAGAATAAATTTTCGCATCTCGCTGTTTGTTGGAATTCTGGAATCCACTGATTTCGATTTATATACAAGTATAGGTAAGTACGTATCTATTACAGCTATACACTAATGCTTATAGTAATAGGTTCAATTTAATTTGACTTTTGAAACTTTTTTTTTTTTTAATGTTAGCACACCCCGAAAGGCACCAGGAACCGCCGTTAGGCATTACTTCTAGTGCCCTCCGGGACATCCATGCCTACCAGGGGGATATTTCACCACCCGTACCGGGATTCGAACCCAGGGCCCGTCAGGCGAGAGGTTAGTCTCCTAACCACTCGACCACCGAGTCGGCGACTTTTGAAACTGGCGGCATTTTTGTTCACGGCGTTTTCGCCACTGCGTTTTGACGCACTGCATTTTTGTCGTCGGCCTTTTGACGTGATACCTCGGAAGAGTATTTTTGAAAATAAACGCGAAATCGTTTCTTTTTGTACAGGCATGTTTAAACTAAATGAGCTCGACACTTTTTAAATTTACGTTTAATCTCTGTTTAAAACAGAGACGCATTCAATTAAAAAATTCAATTCATTCAATTTAAAAATCGTATTGGCGATGGTCGTGAAAACGAAAAACGTCCAGAATTACTGCAGAGCAAATATGTTAACTACGCTATAAAAGATGTCCGAGATTTGCAATAAACACCTGAGAAAACCGTTATAAAACCGTGTTAGAGGTTTTTCGTGTATGAATAAAAAGTAAAACAATTTAAATGTAGGAAATGTATTGCAAATGGCGAAATGGTTGATTTCTTAAATATAGAAAGCAACGGAAACGTTTTATTAATAATAATTTTACACATTTACACATAAAAAATTAGCGGTTCATGATAAATCTCAAGTTGTTAGGTATTACATTTAAAGAAGTGAATAATTTCTGTCGTGGGAAAGCTTTTATCTAGTTGGAAGGGTATTTCGTTTTAAAACACGTCACTAAGTAAGTTAAAATCCCAGAATAGTACAAGTTTTCCTAACTTCACCTCGTGGTTTTCCTTTGTGGAAAGCAACACGATAACAAAAATGAATAAATTACGGGCCAAGAAGATTTTAGGAAACTTCGGTAAATTTTAAGTGCGTCATTAATACATATTGTACGAATTAAATATAAATAAATGGTTAAGTAAATAATTAAAATAGGCGTGTTTCGTTGACGTATTTACATCGACTATTGTAATATAAATTTGTAGTTAGGAAACAAAATGCAAAAGGTTATTGATATAGTCGATGCTTTGGGATTATCTGGTAATTCCATCCACACATTTCCTACATCAACCTGCCACGTTCCTCTCGTTATTATTGAACAATCGTTTCGAATCTGTGTAAAAGGTCTACGGTCGGGATCCCCGGATAATCTGAAAATGGACGGCTTAAAACATACGGACCATATACATATGTGCATTATCTAACGTCGAAGGAACGTAAATATATTAACTAGCGTTCATTTTATATCAGATAAACAATTAAATTAAATATACATATAAATGGGGAATTATATATTTTTAAACGGTTAGAAAGCTTACGGAAGTACTACTACGAAGACCAACCTAAAAAATGTAGGTTATTTGTTTTATCGCCAAAAAGAAATTGCCTTTAAACGTTACGCAAAGCTTTATGTGTCATTTATGAATCGATTCTTGTATATTTGCAATTTAGAACTTTGCTAAAACCGAAACCTATTTTTAGTTCTCAAAGCTCCGCAAACCCCGTAATTAGGGAGATAAAAACGACGGACTTTCAAGCCGAGCATTTCTTTTTATATAAAATTGAAAAGGTTTAAAGCTTATCCTTCCTTAATTTAGCATAAGAACTTCATTAAAAGTTAATAATTTTCTTACTTTTCTTAGTATCAAAATGATTTAATTTCAAACACATGATTTCTTTACATTTTATGTACCTATTCATTATTTTATAAAAGAACTAGTTTATAATATTATCGATATTATATATTAAATAATCGGATCTAGGTTAGTAAACAAATTAAAAGTACATTTTTAAAATAGAACTATTATTATTTTTAGATGACCATGAACATTACTAAAGATAAATTTCTTAATTTTATCAATAAATATACGGTAGGCATCCTACAAAAGTCAAGACCTACAGTGTTTTAGAAATTGATTTTGGAGATTTCGAAACATTTTCTAGAATAAGCGATTAAAATTCTTACGAATATTGTTTCGAAGACTTTTCTAACACTTGACGTGATAATGTATTTATTTTTTAAGGCAAATATTGCAATCTAAAATTTAATAATGTAATTTGACGTGAAAAGAAACATCGGTTGCGTTGAGAATTTAATGGAAGCAAGAGTTACTGACGGTGCTCTTATAAAATTATTGAAAATGTTTTAAAATTGAAAAAATCTAAAAGGATTATTGCTAAGTTTGAGCTTTGAAAGTTGAACGCATTTTCACCCTCCACCGATTCCTTTTTTTTTAAACGTATCCCTAAAATAATTCGATTATCATTCAGTTGGGGTTTCTGCGTAAACGAAGTACAGATAACTCTCGTATAACACGGTATCTATCTATACAACACCGTGTAAAAATTGTGGCTACTCTTGTATGACACACAATATTTTCACACATTTATATATACGTTTTCACATTTTTCTTTTCTAGTTTCTCGCACCACAATTGTTGCGACTTATTTTTAGTTTGAGAGTTTTACTTAAAGCTAAATATCGATCCGCTTGCGATCAGTCATATAATCGGTAGGTAGGTTGCAGAGGGATGTATAAAATGTAGGAAACTAGTCGGAGATCGTTCTACGAACAAAGCTTTTATAATTAAAAAAGTACATTTTGTATGAAAGCTGAACCTCACATAACGCGATTTCTATAACAACTTAATCTCCGCGTTGTACGAGTGTTGCCTGTTAATTACATATTAAAATATATTACATAAAAAAATTATTATATTAAATGAATATTACGTGTTAATTATATATCGCAATTCAAAGTTAACTGGAAGAAATAAAGTTGGCGATGAGAATAAGTCGACATTTAAAAAAAAAATACAAAAAATCCCGTATTAATTGTTTAAAAAATATTTTATCATTTTATGACCGTTTTATCACAAATTTCATTCGATGTGCTCTTAAGTCGAATGTATGTGTATTTTACGCCTGAAATTATGTATGTATGTATGAGTGTTGTTTGTAATTCATTCTAACTTGTAGAATTATTTATTTATTTCCTAATAGGCAATTTTAATAAAAAATCGTGCTAAATTAAAGGCATTCGTGTTTGTATTCACGTTTACGTCACACATTCGAATCCTGTTTCTTTATGGATTACCTTTAGAAATTTATTCTTCAAGTTTCCTGGATAATCGAGAATCTCGGCGTTGGGTTGTTATAAAAAACACATTGTAATTTTTCGTACCGTATAAAAATGATTGTGACGTTTGTGGATGAATCTATTCTTCGCGTGCAGTTTCGTCGACTGTCGGTATCTTTAAAACATACAAGTAAAAAATCGTTCCGATTTCCACTAATCATTTTGTGTCGGATTTCGGAATTAGAATTTAAATTAATCATAAAAGTTCCACGAAAAACGTTGAAATTAGTCGAAATCGAATTAAATAAATTAATTATAGGGTATTTTAATGGAAAAATTTTCTCGTTTTTTCGAGTTTCGCGATGCTGTACTTATCGAAGTTTGAAAAAACCACTACTAGTCTGTACATTTTGATTATGAAATTTAATTATGTAGTCGACAGTTAATTTGAAACCTGCCACTCGCAGCGTGATATTTTTCGATAAAAAAAATCGACCAGTTGTAATTAGATACTTGTAATTGGTGATAATTAAAATTAAACGCGTCCCATATTTTTAACAAAATAAAAAAAAGAAATAAAATGTTTTTAGATAATTTTTTATTATTTATAAAACTAGTGGGATAACTTATGTTTCCTAAGCGAAACAAATTTAATTGGATCTAAATTAACTATTTTCTGTCTTATGAAGTGCCCTCCAGCTCCTATAAAATTGATAAATCTTCATAGTTACCGAGCTTATCCTTTTGGGTATATGGTTGCGGTTAATGGTGTATAGGATGCTATCGCCCTTTCCAAGAAAAACTATCTCTTTGTTTCAGTATCAATTTAATCCTACCAAGTTCTGCATAACTATTACTTGATTTTGAAGGACCCCGATAAAACAGCTTCTAGACCATACTAATCCTAGGGATCTAATGATAACGAGGGATGCTGGCGGTAGCTTTAAGCATCGTAAGAGAGCCCATAGTGCTCCAGGGAGTCATATTGTGACGCGCTTCCTTGGATGTAGACTGATCGTACGAAGCAACTCTACGTAATAAATTAAAGACACAGAAAAAGTCAAATCGCCATTAAAACAATAAATTAAATGTCTCTAAATTGAAATTTGTAATGTCGAAATCCATTTAATATAGGTCCATTAATACTGGGATAACCGTTTGTGGAGATATAGTAGAGGGAATACTTAGAAAATGGGGTTAATTTAATACTGCAGCATTACTGAATAGTACCTCGAGAGTAATGAATTTTTGCATATACAGGAATTTCTTATGCATATTTTAATACGCTGCGGAGACCAAAGTTATAGTACGAAACTCTATGTTATAAAGTTTAGTAGGCCATAAAGACAGACAAAATGGTTCGCAGTTAAAGATACGCTCGTTTCTTTTCTAAATGAAAATAAATTTTTGGTTTTATTAAAAACGGCGCAAGTTATAAATTTAATTGTAATTTTCTTTCCGGTTTTTGGATTAACTTTATTATATTAAATATGTTGATTACCCTTGAAGTATTATATTTTCTATGTCCAAATAATGAAAATTGTATTTTTAAAATTACCGTTTTGTGAATAATTTCTTTAAAATTCGTAGAAAACGGCAAATTTTTGTATCAATACTTGTTAATAGGTATTTGATAATTTATTGGGAAAAGTCAAATATTGATTTCGTTCCTCAGAACCTAGATAAACGTACATACGTTAACTGTAAATACAGGACTTAATAACCGAAATACAGGTGTCTTATGGATTTTGCCCATTTTTTCCATAATACCTAAGTTTCGAACCACTTTAAATATTGTTTTCATTTTTGATAGCCGTGTTTTGTTTCAATAGCGCAGTCGTCTAGTATAATAAACAAAATTGAAATCCAGGTCCGTCTTTAAAAAACAATAGCAAATACTTATACTCCCAAAACAACACCCTGTATATCAAAATTTTTAAAATTCGTTTGGATATTTGAAAATAGCGGAAAAAACTGAGTTAGACTATACTTTTTGTATGTGCGCATTTTATTTTAGTTCGAAGGTTTTAAACTCAAACGTAAATTTATAACAAAATTCGGGCTATAAAATTTACAAAAATACAATTTTGCAATTTAAATACGAATTATTAAAAAAAATTTTTATCGTAACTGAGTTTAGCCTACAGCGAATCTGTTTTTATTTTAATACATATGCGTAAATACAGACGAAAATAAACTTCATGAAACAGGGCAGTTGTGACCCAATAAACGGTTGTTTAAAACACCATACAAAGTATTAAATAAGAATTTGGATTCGTTTTTGTTATTTAGTAATGTGTTTTTGTTGTTGTTTTATAATTTGCGATGAAAAATGTAAGGTATACCGGGGTAAGTGTAACCTATACAAATTTTTGCCTTTAAATATTTTATAGTAGCACCATTTGGTCTATTATGTTGCTTGTTAAACACTGGACTACCATTTTTACCGATTGGCAACACAAATGTTGCCATGCCCGTTGTATACTTAATTGCATAGTTCTGTCGCGTTTTACAAAGACTTGCTTATGTGGAAAACCTGTTGTGTTTTCATTGCAGTTTGCCATAAGTACTTTATTAAAAGTATTTGTTAGTAACACGTAACACTGCGTTATTTGAAACTGTAACGGTTTTTATTTCAATGCGTTGTTTGTCCAACACTTGCCCCAAGAAAAATCTACTTTGGAGCAAGAGTGAAACACGGTAGGTTACACTTGCCCCAGAGGAATTTTTATACATTTACACTTTTCCATTGCTTATAAAGAATGTCCGCAAAATAGCTCGACCATCGTATAGCAATAGTTGGAGTTAATAGCGGAGTCGGAGTTGTACAGATCAAATTCAGCTATACTGTTCCAAGTATTCATAAAAAAATGAAAACAATATTCAGAGTGGTTCGAAACTTAGGGTTTATGAAAAGAAATGGACAAAATCTATAAAACACCCTATATCTCGGTTATTAAGTATGCGTTACCCAGTAACTGTAGGTTATTTAGAATCACGTAGATGTCCTCTATTTAATTTGATCTATGAAACACCCTGTATATAAGTCGGTACTGATTTATTTTTATAATTTAAGGAATTGCGTGTTTTAAACCAATACATTTTTTCATAAATAATTTGTTAATAAGATAACGATTTGAATTTTTCAGTTAGTCTCGAATAAACGCAGTTTATAAGAGAGAATATGCTAACACTTCTTATGAGAGTCACGACAAAAACGAACAAGGGCCATTGTTAAGTCTATGACACATATGGGTCGTTATGCTACCGCTATAACTTCACTTTCGCCTTTGCACCAACGATTCAAGTTCCGGATTTTATCGGCTACTTATACGTAATGTAAAATTTGTTTAACGTTTTAAATACAGTTAGTTTTGTTAAGTTACAGTTTCAATTTTCAATTTTCAATTTTCGTATATATACCACCTATTCAGGTAACTTTTATATTATTTAACACGGTTCATTAAACAAAAGACGATCAAAACGGAATTGTATACAAATTAATAAAATAAAGATAAAATTCTTTGGCCGAATTTTTTTATTTTTCTTTTAAAATTATGGCAATAAGCCAATATAAAAACTTGGAACGAATAGAACTATATATTTCGGCTCTGGTTGGAGGAGCTATCTTCAGTGGTACAATTATATAAACGATGGAAAACAATTAACAATTATTAAAACGTCAGGTTAATAAAATATTAAAACTTCAAAATATGACATTAAAAAACAAAATTGAAAACAACCCCAAATAACTAATTATTGCAAATCATTTAAAATTTGGTTATAGTATTTAGGTAAATCTTTTAAATCTCTTTTTTCGTTATAGACATTTTTATTAATTTTGATATGAAGCTTTTCTGAAAAAAATTTTTGTTATAAGTTTTTTTAATGTCTAAAATCTTAATATTATCAAAATTAAGAATGAAAGAATGTTTTGATAGTGCTGTGCTACAAGGTCTTAATTTGGTGTTAGATTTATGTTGCGAAATTCTGTTTTTTAATGGTTGTGAAGTGGTGCTAATATAAATTTTGTTGCAACCTCCACAAGAAATTTGGTACACTACATTAGTTAAGTTTTTTTATCAGTTTTGTTTTTTAATTTTGTAAACAATAAGAATTCTTTATTAATAAATTGAAAAGCTGGTAGTATTTCAAATTTATTTAAGAATTAAAATGTAGACTTTTTGTTTGTATGACTTTATAATAACGTTCAATCTCAAAATGTAAATAATAATGACATTTAAATTCTTACCTTTACCTTTTATAAACAAAAAAGTCAAAATTTTAATTCTCTAAATAAATTTAAAATACTATCAGCTTTACAACATATTAATAAAGGATTCTTATTGTTTACAAAAGTTTGAAGTTTTAATATTTTATTAACATGATGTTTAAATGTATTTTCGTTTTAATAATTGTTAATTGTTTTCCATTGTTTATATAATTGTACTACTGAAGATAGCTCCAACTAGAGCCGAAATATATGGTTTTATTCGTTCCAAGTTTTTATATTGGCTTATTGGCTCAATTAAAAAAAAAAGAATACAAATTAATAAACAAATTTATCTTTGATATAAATTCACATTTATTTGATAAAATAATTTTAAAAACATATTAGGCAATATAAATAATTATAAAGATAATAGCAACATTTAAGATTATGATAAAACGAAAGATACACTAAAAACCGCAAGCGTATATATACCCCCATATTGTGCATATGAACATAGCTAAATATATACAGTTCTACAAAATGAAAGGCAACTACTTTAATGCGGGTACAAAGTTTTAACAAAACAAATAAACAGATTTATCCTTTAATCCTCTCTGTAATCTTTCTCATACGATATATTCACTTAAAACCGATTCTTATGTTAATTTCTTGCCATTTTAAATCAAGTTATAAATATAATTATATCTAAACCCTTATAATTTGTATAACGAAAACGCGTGTACATGCGTATTTTAGTTGGAAGAAGAACTAATTATTATACAGCACAACGCCAGTTTTTTAACTTTTAATTTCGATGCACATAATTGGTTGCGAACTTTTTGATCTTTATTTATTTGTGATGACGTTTATATTATTTAACACGGTTCATTAAATAAAAGACGATCAAAACGGAATTGTATACAAATTAATAAAATACAAATAGAATTATTTGGCCGAATTGTTTTACTTAATAATCGGCGTATATCAAAACAAATTTTAACCCAGCAGTAGTCACTAGATGACTTGTAACGTGAGTAGTCGCACCGTGAGCATTTTGCTCACTTTTTTATTTTACTTCTAAACACTCTTAACAATTGATTTAGGGGGACTGTGGTGGCCTAGAGAGCTAGTCACTCTTCACTCTACTAGTACACACGCGGCTGTGGGTTCGAATCCCACTGAAACCATGGACGTTTGTGCCTATTAATACTAACCCAATTTAATATATATTTCCAAAATAGATTGGCTGATCGGTTAGTCCAGAGCCATAAACGAATTAAATTTAAAAAATATATATTTAAATTAACAATTGATTTAAAATTATTTATGTAAAGAAATAACAACACATAATAAGAAAATACAAAATATGTCTGTATATTTAATTATGTAGATGAAGAAGAAGCATTACGTTCAAAACAATAACAACAAATTTATAATAAATAACATTGTTTTCGCCTACAAATGTTTGACCGAGAAGGATGCATTGACCATAACGTTTTATCTTTTGCAATATATATTAGATTTGCATTTGTAATTTCTTATTCATCATCAGAAGCTGACTGCTCTGTATGTGCCAAATGATGATTATGTTTATCATTATGCTCATTTTAAATCATAAATATATGTGTATATATATATATATATATATATATATATATATATATATATATATATATATATATATATATATATATATATATATATACAATTGAATAAACCTAACCAGCAAAACACTTCAATTTAACAAAAACAATTATACGAATAATATAACGTCGTTAGTCGCGCTTTGAGTAAAATGCTCACAATTTGATTAGGTAAGTACATCACACGTGCGTTTCTGCAAACAACTGACTAATAGATGCGTCCAACTATGGCCACTATCCGCTCGAGAAAGGTCTAAAAGTCAGCTAGAGGATGTGACAACCGCCACACTTCTGGCGTTAACATGTAACAAAATATTTTTTGAGCACGTGAGCCTTTTGCTCGTATAGCGACCAATGCCGGATTAAGCTCTGAACTAATTGAATTTACACAGATTGGAATTTTGAAACTTTGTTTTTCTCTCCACGTAAAATTCGATTACTGCAAATAATCAAAAATGCCAGTTATATTCAGCGGTGCAATTTATCGACAGAAAAATAAATTACATATTATGTCATTTTAATTAACATTGCATTGACTATTTATTTGCAATCGTTTCTTCGACATTCTATGGCGTATTACGCGTGGTTTAATGTCAATTTTGTATTTTAATTAAAATACCTCTTTTGGAAATACACTAGAGCAGAGCTGTCCAAACCGCGGCTCGCAGGCCGCATGCGGCCCGCGAGGGGGCTTTATGCGGCCCGCGAAGCATTTTTCAATAAAACATAGTTAAACAGTAATAAATGTTTTTTTTTTATTTTGGGAGCGGCCCGCGGATAATTTGTATTTTTGTATTGCGGCCCTCGGGTTCCTAGAGGTTGGACAGCCCTGCAGTAGAGCATCGATTATCTGGATTAATTGGGGATCGATGGTGTCCGGAAAACCGATATTCCAGATAATCGATTAATATTTAAAATACAGCGCTATATAGCGCCATCATATAAATTTATTATAAATAAAATTAAATTCGTTTTAAATTTATTTATAATGGTCTTTTGTTATATTTTTATTGACGGCGTTTTAGCTGAGTGAATTAACACGTTTCTGCAAACAACTGACTAATAGATGCGTCCAACTATGGCCACTATCCGCTCGAGAAAGGTCTAAAAGTCAGCTAGAGGATGTGACAACCGCCACACTTCTGGCGTTAACATGTAACAAAATATTTTTTGAGCACGTGAGCCTTTTGCTCGTATAGCGACCAATGCCGGATTAAGCTTTATGCTTATAATTCCGAGTATATCTCCAGAACCTGATAGGTGTTTTTTGTTATCTGATCAGCTTCTTTTTTGTAAATCATGAAAAAAGCGTTACTTAGAGGATATCGGTCCTTTATATAATTGTTTGTGCCTTTTACACGAATCGCGTCATAAACACATAAAGCTTGTCTGCTAATTGGCACGGATACGCATCGATAGTACCCGTTATTTTTACACATCTTTTCCATGTGCTTCTCTAATAACAACCACCTAGTACCCAAGCTTAATTCATACAAAGTGTACATGACTAAGGCATCTAAGGCAAAGACACCATCTGTTAAAATCTAATAATAATATTCCGATTTTTTCCGCAGGAGAAATCGATTTGTATTTCCGTGAAACGTATCTGCTTATAGCTACGTGACAACACAAAGTGTGCGCTCCTGTAAAATACTTTTACTTTTCGTGGGTTAAGTCACTCTGCAAAAACTGTATCGATATTTCGCAGTCTTTACAAAAAATAATTACATTGAATTTAACATATCGATGGCATTTTAGCAAAACAGCATAAGCGACAAAAAGCTAATTTTACAGGAGCGCACATTTTGTACTGTAGCGTAACCATAAGCAAATACCTCCTACGGAAATACAAAATCAATTTTTCTGATAGGAAAAAATCGAAATGTTGTTACCAGATTTTACCAGGTTATGTCTTTGCCTTAGTATAAGTTTGTATAAGATAGTCAGAATAACTCATTTTCGAAAAAAGTGGTACTTACGATGTTCTGTCAAAACGCCGTCGAGATGTACAATATTATGTAGTAAACAATCTCAAATTTATAATTTAAAGCTTTCCGGATAACTGATCATCCGGATGACCGATTTCCAGATAATTGATGATCTAGTTAATAGTTACTTTCAAATTCACTTCTTTCATTTTTTCGATAACTCATTTTAGGGATAGATAAAAATACTTATGATCACATAGTTGTCTAAATTGTAACTTTCAATTTTTTTTTCTATTATAGATAAAAAATTAACGACTATACAACTAAGAGGTTTTATGGAAGTGGAAATTTTGAAAACATTCCGATAGTATTAGAAGTTCAAGAAAGGGCAATTTCTTCAAATCGATGTTTCAGAAGTGAGACATCACGACAATCACATGGCTCAAAACACACGAAGTGTACGTTACTCAATTTGTGGTATCAAGTCTAGTGAGCAAAGCCTATTCTCAAACGGTAAGTGTTGGTAATAATACTAAGTAGTTTTTAAGCTTTGGAATTTTCCTTATAATGACATAAAAGTGTTGACTTTAATTGCGGTATTTTTGGAAATATATTTTTGAAATACCTTTGGGACGCTCCGAAGAGTCGACCAATGAGTAATTCTTATCCAACCTAATTTACTACGATTGCACTTTAAAACTAATTGTAAGTGCTTACACACTAACATTTCGTAATGGATTTTCGTAAAACTTGTTTCATTGAATTTTAATAGTAAGAAATAAAATGTTTACCGTTTAAAAATTACCGCTTGTGATTATTAATCATTTAAGGAAGATATCGAAATGGTCTTCACCTTATTACAAATTAAAATCCTAAAAAAATAGAAACCGTTAAAAAGACTTGTTTTTGTAAAACGAAGAAATTAATAATGTTATTCGGTAAATACCTACATAATTTTCTGGAATGTCCGACTACGTTTATTTCGAATTCGGTCACGAAATTCACGACTTTCGGTGGTTGATAAGAGGGGAGTACCCTATTGAAAAGAATAAAATAGTTTATAAGTCGACAAAATTTGAAGTGTAAATAATTGTTTATACGATGCTAAAGCAGACCGCAAGTTGAGTTCAAGTATTTTATTACCTATGTTTATAGTTTTCTTGCTGGTTTTTCGTGATTAGGAAAATTATTTTCGACGATAATAATTTTTCAGCAAGATTCCTTAGCTTATTGTTGTTCAATTTTGGGTTCCTTTGCGGCTCGCTTCTGACAAATAGTTGGATGTTGCTACAGAAAATTAACTAATTTCCAAAATAATTTAAAACGTACAAACTGAGCAAAAATGTAAGTCGCAAGAAATTTCGTTTTGACATCTAATTCTTATAAAGATTTAAAAAGTTTCAGGATTTAAAGCGAAATCAGTTACAAGTCGGACTCGAAAAGTTATAGTTTTGATAAAAAGAAAATGATGACAATATTGACGCTGTTTTACTGTAGCACGTGTGCAGAGTTAGTTCATGAAAATTGCGCAAACTGCGAAAATGGTGAGGTATGTAATCTTTCTTTATGCAATTTTAAAATTTATAAAAGAGAAAAATAAGCTCTTGAATAACAGGCATTTACATATCGACGCAGTTGTTCCAGAAGAACGTAACCCACAAAAAGTAAATTTTACAGGAGAGCACAATTTGTGTCGTCGCATAGCTATAAGAAGATACGTTTCGTTGAAATACAAATCGATTTTTCCAGTGGAAAAAATCGGAATATTGTTACTAGATTTTAACAGATGATGCCTTTGCTTTAGATAAGATAGTCAGAATAACTCATTTTCATAAAAAAATGTGGGTTACTACCTTTGGCAAAACGTCATCGATATGATCCTCGTTCTTATTAAAGAAAAAAAGTTCAGAAGATGACGAATGTGGTTAAAAATGATACGTCTTTTGTTTTTAACTTTTATAGGTATACATACTTATGGAAAATAATTTCGGTTTGAATCATGCCAAATTTACAAAAAAAAGTTTTCTCGATTTTGTAATTCTATTAACACGGTAAAATTATTTTGGTTTCATAATATTATTGGTTTTAAAATGAAATTGACTCGAAACGCATATCATTCCGCATTTTTAATATAAAATAATTTCAGGGCCATCCTAAAAAATTCCATATTCGTCCACGCATTCTTACGTACGTATATCGGTAATTCCACGCGACCTTTCTTAAATTTTTATCATTCCTAGTATCTATGTTATGGCCATTTTTCCATAGTGTGCACGTCATCTTTCGTAAATGTCGACGTTTACGGTAATTTCATTATCTCGAAACCTATTTATGCTGGATGGTTGGATAAAAAACTATTACGTTCTTCGTAGAAAGTGCTAAATTTCGTATCTTGTAAAATTTGGTCGATGTTGTAATTTATACGTTCAATTAATTTGAAGTTAACCGAGATTTTCCTGGTAAAACATGGTTTTGAGATCGTTTTTGCGTGCTCCTAATAAATATTAAATTCGGATTTTTCCTATTTTACTATTATATTTTTAAAGTATGATAAAGATAAAATTTTTTGGCCGATTTATTAATGTTCTTCTTTAAAATTGTGGTAGTAAGCCAATATATAAAACTTCGAATAAATTACCATTTATTTCAGCTCTGATTGGAGATACAAATATACAAACGATGAAAACAATTAACAATTATAGCGAAAATACATTTAAAATGTCGGACTAAAAAAATATTAAAACTTCAAAATATGACATAAAAACAAAATTTGGAAACAACCCTAAATAATTAATTATTGCAAATCATTTAAAATTTTGATTATAATATTTAGGTAAATCCTCTAAATCTCCTTTTTCGTTACAAACATTTTTATTAATTTTGATATGAAGCATTTCCGATAAAAATCTTTTGTTATAAGTTTTTTCAATGTCTAAAATATTAATATTATCAAAATTAAAATTAAAAAGGTGTTTTGTTCCAAAAGAATGTTTTGATAGTGCTGTACTATAAGGTGTTAATTTAGTGTTAAATTTATATTGTGAAATTCTTTTTTTTAATGGTTGTAGTGTAGTGCCAATGCCAATATAAATTTATATACCAAATTTCTTGTGGATGTTGTAACCAAATTTATATTGGTTGCGTGCAATAATTTGTACTTTGTATGAATAAACCCCAATATATTTTAATCGGCACGCTTGTGGATTTGACGTAATCGTGCTGATAATGCCGATTCAATTCCTGTTCCGCATCGGTCAACTTAGGTGAACGGAACAGTAACTGTTTGGATGGTGATGAAAATAGTGACAAAAATTAATGACAAACACATAAGAAGGAAAGCAAATTCTATATGGTTTTTATATGTTTTCAAAATGTAATTGATATGTGCGAAACGTACAATTTATTAAATATTAAAACTATCAATTATACGTAATATCCAACAATTAAATGTAATTTCTGCTCAAAGCAAGATATTACTATGTTTACAGCAGTATTAACCGTAGGTTTCAACGTGTTTACTAATGTTACATGTTCTATTGGCCGTTAGTCACTTAATCACAGATAGTCTAATCGTATAAAATTTGTTGTAGTGACAATTGCTGTTTTATATTTGAACTAATTTTCGAGTAGGTGACAAATTGAAAACTGTAGTTTTTGTAATTACTTTATTCAACGAGTGTTGTGGTGTACTAATTTTGGGAAATTATGAAATTAAGCATACTTATATAGGAATAAAGTATCTTTAGTATGCAATTCGTTTGAGTGAAATCCGTTAAGCACTTTGAAATATGAGCTTTCAAACGCAGCCGTCAGAACATTTTATTACGACTATAGTATTCAATTCGTTCTTCTCTAAATCTATTTACAATTCGTTATGTACAATTAATTCTAAAGAATAGCCTATTATTATATTAAATAAAACAAAAATTTCAGATTGTGCACGCATTAAAATCTTCCTTTTTGGAAAGGTGTTTTTGACGATATTCCGTAACGTGCCCTTCTGTGGAACCGACATGAAGCATCCCTCTGACCCTGTTTAGAAAATGAACTTGCAACGGAATACGATGAACAAGCACGAAAGGCAATCCTAAATGCCTCTTGGATACGTTCGTTTTTGCTTACAATAGCTACATAAGTTATGGTGCCTACTTATGAAAGTATAACGCAAGTTAAATTTGCAAATGGAAGCACTATCATACAAGATATTTTCGTAAAAGTATAGAGGTGAGTTTAAAACATAGCATGATACCTGAATACAAGGTTCATAATGTTGCACAAAGCACAAGTTTAGTCGATTCTGTTGGGAATCGGTTTTATGCATGATAATGTAATGGTTTTAAACCTCGTTTACGTTTTCAAATAATTTGTGCAAACTGAGTACAGTGTAAGTCCGTGCATACGAACCTTCAAGGATTACGAACTTTCAAGGTTAACTTCAAATTTCGCCGCGGCAAAACCCATGTTCTTATTAAATATTTACATTAAGTGTTTTTCATAATTACACCGATAGATACCGAATCAACTCGTCACCTTCGAAAATTCAAACATCTGCTTAGTTATCACATTTATAAACGATTACAAAAATTACATACGTACATCATTTTTAAT
Organism: Rhagophthalmus giganteus; assembly: GCA_036326145.1. Classification (NCBI taxonomy): domain Eukaryota; kingdom Metazoa; phylum Arthropoda; class Insecta; order Coleoptera; family Rhagophthalmidae; genus Rhagophthalmus; species Rhagophthalmus giganteus. Next base: position 4,370,836 of record JARFJA010000075.1, on the reverse strand, counting down.
AAATTAATTTTTTTAATAAATTATTATTTTAATAAAAAAATAAAGAAAATAACCGCTAAAAGTACACTTTCGTTCAACTTACGAACAAATTCGACTTGCGAACGCGTTCTAAGAAAGGAACTCGTTCGTATGTAGGGGTACTTACTACTGTACTGTACATGCAATTTTTGCGCCAAATAAACTGAGTCGTTGAATTACGTTTACAAGTTCGCGCAACGGCACCAACCTCACGCATAATATCCCGCAGGGCAAATGTAATTCAAGTCAAATTTTTTAACTCGACCATTTACCAAGATATTAATAGAAAAGTGATAATTTTCATCGGGTTAACAAGACGCTGCGAGTTTTTCGAATATCACTTTTCATATTCATCTCTTTAAAGAGTTACATTTTTGGAGAAAATATCTCGGGCACAAATTAAGTGAAAATTATTTGTAAAAAAAAAATTGAAAAATATTGCTTCGTTTCGTCAGCGTGAAGGTGGCAAAATAATGAAGGTATCGTGAATAACTTCTAAAAGTGATTGAAAATTCGAAATGAAAAAAATTGCACCGAAAGCTATTTTAAAAACTTCACGCACGCACCTCTCTATAACGGCTATATTTAACCATTAACGCGCTTTCGTAAGAATATCTTTATAGAACATCGCACGAATTATTTTGAAAAACATTTTCGAGTTTTCCCATGCGACAAAGTTGCGAAAATGTTCTTAAAAAAACGAGAAATTTTCAATTTCAGTTAAATATAATAATTTGCTAAATTTTTTAATATTTCGCTAGATAAATAATTTATAAAGGAATGGCCATAGATTAACAATCTGTTTGATATTTTAATTTTAATTTCTGTAGCAGGTTAATGAAGTTAAAAAGACAGAACTTTTTTGTTACTCATACTTAAAACAAAAAAAAATGCTAGAAAGAAACTTTTTCCGTTCTCTTTAAACTAGTTTTTTCCTTTTATATTAATACATGGTTTAATATCCTGAAACAAAATAAGAAATTTGGTTGTCGAAATCGATTCGATAAGGTGGGTTATTCCTTTAAAAATCGAATTTAATTAAAAATAGTAAATACAAAAGAACTAAACTAATTGCGAATTTTAAATTTTAAATAATCTCGTTTTATCTTTCGTTTAAATGGATATCTCGAATTTAATTATTTTGAAACGACAATTTCGTGCGTGTTTAAAATGAAGTACGAATACGGGGCGGGGGGGATTTAAATCAATCTTTGCGTGGATCTGTCTGTTTTTTACTGCTTCTGATTTATCTCGTAAATATCGTAAAATAGTTCCAAATATATCAAACATTGTCAGTATATCAATATGTATAAATATATATCAAAAAGTTAATATTATGAACACGTATTCATGTCATTGTATATTATAAGAATAAGGTTGTAGAGAGAAAACAGGTCGTTGGCATGCGTCATACTTTAAACCTGTTCAAATATACATGAGCTAAAATCAGTTTTAGAATACGAAATATGTCTTAAAAATGTGTCAAATGTCGTAGCACTCTAGAAAACTACGAAAAATAAGATACTAACACAAATAAAAAAGATGATGTACTGAATTGGGTAGTAGCTTTAAAACATACAAACAAAGAAAGTTAAAGTTCTTACCTTCCAATATCGTGTGGCGAGGTTTATACGACATATCTGAAAACAAAAATTAATTATATTAATTAACAGTGATTTTAAACAAAATATACAAACATTTGATGACGAATTAAGAAAAAAATTAGCTTCGCAAAAGTATTCCTGAAAACTTGCAATTTCGTTAATAACATTTCGTGTGCTAACAGTGGTTGTTATCGATAAATAATAATAATTGAATAATAAATAATAATTGTTGAATACTGTTGGGTATAACAATATATAATTTGTATCATCAATTTATTATATTACCTCCCAACGTAAAAAAGCAAATAACAATGACGTTTCTATTATTATGTTGTACTTTACAACGCCGAAGTTAGTAAAATGTAATCCATTAGAGTTGAAATGTCTACATTTTCAATAGTGAGATCCATTCTTTAATCCTAAATGTAAAAGTTTGGAGTATTCATTTAGGGTTGCTTTTACGCTCCAGTGAAGAATAACTACCCACATGCACTTAATCATACGAGCTTTAATTTATACCGCGTTTCACGGTGAAAAGTCAGTACACAGCAAAGATATGACAATATATTATGATAAATCTTATGGCAATTGATTCTCCTAGGTTGTCAGTTTTAAGCGGTTGAACGACACCGTAAATTTGCTTAAATACGTATAATATCTATTATCAAAAGTTTTCAACTATCAAACATTATTATTATCAATAATAAACGTTGATAGGTGAATATTTGCTTCATAACCTTTTCGAGGAAAAATTTAGCAACGCCGCTTTCCATAAGATCCTGTACTGACTCTTCACCATGGAACGCAGTGCAGTAACGAGTAACTAGTTAAAAACGAGTTTTCAAGTAGTTCCGGATCCGTTCTAAACGAATCAAGTTGGGCCAAAGTTGGTTTTTTCGAGATTATGTGAAAATTTTAAATCGATTTAAACGCGCGCAGTTTGTCTTTTCTTGCTTTGTTATCCTCGAAAAACGAGTTTTCAAGTAGTTCCAGACTTGTTCTAAACGTATCAGGTAGTGTCATTTTATCGAGATTATGCGAAAATTTTTAATCTATTTAAACGCCTGCATTTAGTCATTTCTTGCTTTGTTATACTAGAAATGTGTACCTGATGTACCATCAACATGGAATGATAAAGAAAAACGACTGTATAAATTTCCTACTGGTCCACGCATGAAAGAACAAAGAGTAAGACAACGTATAATAGATTGCTGTGATTTATACGAGGAAGAATACCATTGGCATCCTGCAATATTTGCAAGAAATCTAAGATCTCATATTTAGAACGGGCAAGAATGTGGTACAATTACATCCAGTTTGGAAAGCGAGGAAAGTGACACCGATGAAATAAATAAAACAATTATTAAAAACAATAATGGCAAAAAGAAGAGTGTTTTAACACATGATACAACTGAGGATTTAACGTGAGCTCTCCCTATAATAACGTATGGTATGTAATTATTGTTATACTTACAATTATTTAGTAAAATTTAATAAATGTTTATATTTAGATTCGAATGAAAGTACACAATATACAATTAATAGTCAGATTGATAGTGATTCTCCGAGTATGTATAACTAGGCATTTTAACTAATAAATATTAATAAACTTTATATCAAGTCCTTTTGGAGAAATTGGCGATAATTTAAATGATGTTGGACAACCCCCATCAACTTCCTCAAATTGCCAATCGTCAGATAATGAGTTTAAATTAAAAAAATAATAATTCAAATTAGGTACCTACCTACATATCTATTAATTTTATAGATTGCGTTCGACGTTATGGCGAATTGAAATTTCATTTACTGATACTGGAAACGAAGGTTCATACCATTTCAGAAAAAAATCGATGGTATATTGCAAATGCTAAACATCAGAGCTACGTGGATGCCTCATCCATAAATCAACAACATGTAAAAAATAAGCTGTTAAATCGGCTTCTAGTAAAAACTGTAGAAGAGCTAGTTAATTTAGACACTCAAATTTCTAATAATAGTGACATGAAAGAAATTTTGGTAATAATAATGCATGAAAATTTAACATTGCTGCGTCTATTTAAAAACACGATCGAATTATATTTTTATTACCTACTTATTAGATACATAGTTTTTCACTAAATTCTTTGAATGATTAATTATAGTAATTTTCAGATACACATATTATATTTAATTTAACTGGAGGAAAAAATGCCCATAAGACAGTTTAGTGCCAAATGGCTAAATTACTAATTTCCAGTAAATACACGGCTTTAGGCAAGAGAAATAACAAATCAACATTCTGTGACTTGAGACTATATGAATGTATTCTTAGTAAGTTAAATATAAGAAATTTTTGTATAATTGATAATGTGTAATTTAATTTTCAGAAGCAATAAGACGACGAGTGCCGAACACCGTCGATGATGATATAAGAAAATCCGTCGGCATCTATTTGACAAATTCAAAAGTTAAACAATGATCCCTACTTCTATTTTATTTATATTTTCAATATATTACTTATTTACTTATTAGTGTTAAGTATTTATATATGTTACGTACCAAGCTAGAAATTGTTCATTTCGCACACTGCACAGCGATTTTTGTACCAAGCGTGAAGTGTACAAGTCGTTTTGTATGAAGTTCAAATTATTGCACTTGGTATAACGAATTGTTTACTGTTCGTACTCTGTACAGTTTTATTCTACCCAGTTGTTAATTGTAAACGCATATTCCACTTGGTACAATAGTTCTTGTACAAAGTCAGGATTACAAATTTTCGAAGCGCCTATATCGTTTTATACTTACTGGTTGGTTATCCTGAAGTCTCTATTTCGTGAAATTACAGTAAATATTTATATCTACCCTCAGTTTATTAAATCCGTAACGTCGTAGGTGTTCGTTACGGAAGCGTAGAAGTGCCACAAGGGGCGAGAATTCGTTTGTTGTGTTTAGAAGTAGGTAAATACTTTTATTTTGTTAGAATATGCTTTTCCTTTGATTATTACAAAATATTTTCCTAAAAATTATAAAGCGTGTTTCACACTTACTACTATAAAAGTTCAAAATTAAAGTTCAAATGAATTGCATCAAAGAACAGTGAAAATATGGCACACGTTATTGTTTTTTAACGAAAAAGAGCGAAGAAAGATTTTTTCATGTTCGTTTTTACACCAAAACTAAATTATATTTACTAAACATGACATAATTCAAATTTCAAAGACGTGAAACGGATTTACATCCCTAAAATGGATCAAAAATAAATGTTAAATTGCAATGACTGAAATAACAATAACGATAAGTTTGGCACAGCAATGAATTACGCTTTACAACTCTGTAGGTATAGCCTGCCAATATTTACTTCGACTTTGTACAAAAACTGCCGTACCAAGTTGAATATGCGTTTGAAATTTACAACTTGGTACAATAAAACTGTGCAGAGTGCGAACAGTACAAAATTCGTTATACCAAGTGCAATAATTTGAACTTCGTACAAAACGACTTGTACACTTCGCATTTGGTACAAAAATTGCTGCGCAGTGTGCGAAATGTACAATTTCTAGCTTGGTACGTAACATGTATACTTATTAAATGTTATTTGAATAAACTTAATAAATAATGGGTAAAGTTCAAATTTGATAGTTGATTATTTATTTATTTGCAATATTTCTACATTATTTGTATCATTAAAACAAAATTTCCTTTTTTTAACTTTACAATTATGTAAAGTTAATTTTACAATTTGCCAATTCTTATTTGCATTGTTAACAAAAAATTTCTTCACAAAATTACACGAATCGTGTTGAAATATTGAAAATAAATAAACAATAAATTAATAAATCTGGACTTTACTCATTATTTCAAGTCTTATATAATATCTTATTTAAGTAGCTATATAGGTATTAAAATGAATTGAAATTTAAACATGTTTCCTACCTAAAATATGTTTAATTTTGTTTTATAATTAGTGTCTACTAAAATAGTAGTTATATTAATATAGTAGTTTCTTATTTATAGCACTGTAACCTAAGTAAAATAGTTCCTAGCAATATAGATTTTAAATAACTCGTATACATCTTTATTATATCAATACAAGAATGACAAAATATCTTATTTATATACGTTTAAAATCAAAAACAATATCAAGTAAAAATATAAAGAAAATATCAATACAATCTTAAAAATGTTCCTGATGTTTTAAACCAATATTAAATTTAGCTAAGAATTCTAGCTATCGTTTGGTAAAAATTTTATATCATATTATATCAGTAAAATATGTTACTTTTAGATCAGTTCCGTACCTGTTCTAAACTTTCCAGGTTGGGACAAAATTTTGTCTATTTAAATGCAAATACACATAGTTTGTCATTTTTAGTCTTATTATACTTGAAAGATGAGTTTTCAAGTAGTTCTGGACACGTTCTAAACGAATCAGGTTTGGTCATAATTTTGCCAAAACCATGGACTATAACACATCCTTTTTTCCGAGATTTTACGAAAATTTTAAATCGATTTAAATACATGCAGTTTGTTATCTATCATCTTATTATACATGAAAAACTAGTTTTCAACCTTGTAAACCTTCTAGGTTTGGTCAAAATTTTGCCAAAACCATGGACTATAACACATCTTTTTTGCCGAGATTTTACGAAAATTTTAAATCGATTTAAATACATGCAGTTTGTTATCTATTATCTTATTATACATGAAAAACTAGTTTTCAACCTTGTAAACCTTCTAGGTTTGGTCAAAATTTTGCCAAAACCATGGACTATAACACATCTTTTTTTCCGAGATTTTACGAAAATTTTAAATCGATTTAAATACATGCAGTTTGTTATCTATCATCTTATTATACATGAAAAACTAGTTTTCAACCTTGTAAACCTTCTAGGTTTGGTCAAAATTTTGCCAAAACCATGGACTATAACACGTCTTTTTTTCGAGATTTTACAAAAATTTTAAATCGGTTTAAATGTGTGCAGTTTGTCATTTCTCGTTTTATTATACATGAAAAACTAGTTTTCAAGAAGTTCCGGACCCGTTCTAAACTTTTCAGGTTGGGCCAAAATTTTGCCAAAACACGTCTTTTTTTCGAGATTTTACAAAAATTTTAAATCGATTTAAATGTATGCAGTTTGTCATTTCTCGTATTATAAAAGAAGAAAAACTAGTTTTCAAGAAGTTCTGGACCTGTTCTAAACAAATCAGGTTTGGTCAAAATTTTGCCAAAAACCATGGTCTTTTTTTCGAGGTTTCGAGAAAATTTGGAATCAATTTAAATGCCTGTAGTCTATCATTTCTCGTTTTGTTATATTCGAAAAACGAATTTTTTAGTAGTTCGGTATGTGTGCTAATTGTTTCAGGTAATATTTTAATTTTTCCATAATAGACTCTAAATAAGCGCCTTTTTCGAGTTTTATCGATAATTTAAACTCGTTAGAAATGCATGTATTTTATTACATGCTTTGTTTTAGCTGCAAATCAACATTTCTAGTAGTTTAAGATTAAAAGTAAAACTTTCATGTCGGGACAAATTTAATCGAAAGAACCTTGAATGATAATAAGAGGTTTTTATCGTTTTAATGTTTTAGATAACAGTTTCTAGATGATTTGCCGTAAAATTACCAATAATAAGTAGTACATGTATTTCTATATAATAGACATATCTGACATTCTTTCGCCTAGACGTCGGCAACCCACCCACAATGCTACATTTTGGATTGCCGACTTCTAGGCGCTCACCTTTAAATAAAGAATAAAAATTACGTTTCTAAGAGATTTTATCAAATGTCGAATAGTAAAGTAAAACACGTAACCTGAAGGATTTAAGTCGGGTCAAAATTATTATACTTGAAAGATAAGTTTTCAAATAGTTCCGGACACGTTCTAAACGAATCAGGTTTGGTCAAAATTTTGCCAAAACCATGATTCTTTTTTCGAGATTATTTGAACATTTTAAATCAATAGAAACACTTGCAATTCGTTATTTCCGACTTTTTTATACATGAAAATGAGGTTTCTTGTAGTTCTGAACTTAAAATAGGAGTTTCAGGAGGGGTCAAAATTTTGCAAAAACCATAGATCGGCGTTTTTTTCGAGAAGTTGTGGAATATAGAACTTGTAAACGCGTGTATTTCTTTAATTTATGCTTTGTTATATATGGAAATTGATGTTTCCTGTAGCATAGGACCAGTACATAAAGTTTTAGGTCGATCAAATATTTTTCAAAAATCCATGGACTATAAAACGGCATTTTTCGAGATTTCACGAAATATTTAATAAAAAAAAACTGAAGTAAATTACAATCGATTATTCACAAAAGTTTAAATTGTAAACATCTCATAAGGTAATCATAAAATAACAATATTATGTCTTCCTCGAATTTATTTATCAATTATTCATTTGGCGGGCTGTATAAAATTATTTAAAAAGTCGAAATAACCCAAGGCTCTGAATTTGTGCGTCCCCTGTTTAAATAATTCAATTCAGCAATTTTAACTCAACTTATTTACCTCGATAGATGCAAAACTATAATTTTCAACGATTAAAGATAATCGGAAACAGCTTGCAGCGATTTAAATAAAGCCAACTAAGCGGCTCGGCTCTTTAAAAGTCGTTATTCGCTAACGTGTGCGTAGCTACGGTATCGAACGTAAAACGAATACATATATCGAAATAGGTATATAAAATGTTTGGTTGGCTTGGTTACTCAAAGAAGAGATGCAGCAGATTCTCGATTATTTGCGTACGATTTATCAGATTTACGAATTAACCACGCACCTGAGGTTTGACATAAATTAACAACTCCTAGATTTTATGTTAAGATTCTCGACGAATTTATAACGCAGGTGGAACAAAATTTAATTGGCAACTTTAGTGTTAGCAGCTTTGAAATGTTATCAAAACTATCGAACAAAAGAGATAATTTTGTTTTATATGTATATCAAACCGAACATTTTAATAGATACCTAAGTAAAACTATTTGTAAAGGTATTTATTCTGTACATTGTACAATTAAATAATTTCTATAATGATAACATCTGCGACGAACAACTATGACTAGAAAGACAGACGTATCTCGCTTGATTTATTATCTTCAGTATGCCCTAATTTGAAATGAAAAGGCCCCAGTGTTTGATAATAATTTAGTGGAAACTACGTTCATGAATAAAACTGTTTATTCCCCGAGTTACATAGAAAATTGTTTTAAATATACCTGAAAATTCTTAGTACGCAACTTGTTCTGTATAACAAAAAATGTTTATAAAAATATTAGTGTTGTTTTAACTTTTTAGCTAACTCTACATATTATTTTGTTCAGTCTGTTGGAAAATTGACAACAAATTTACATCGTTAAACCTCTTACCTTCGTTCATTTAAATTGCAAGCGCTTAATATTACCTATTTATAAGAGACGAAACCAACAATTTAACGTGCCTACTTTTTATTTTTATTTTTATCGATGTTAAATTTGATACGCACTTTAAAGAAATGCCATACATTTTATCAAATATTTTTAATAAATGAACAAACTTCAAGTTAGCCGAAATGGAAACTCGAAGGAAAATGATGTAATGATATTTTTGTAAAAAGCGGCCTGAAAACGAAACGGCGAGTTTTGGATTTTTTATAATTTAGACTCCTTGAAAAATTGTTGCCCGAATCGGAGTCGTTTCGTTGCTGAATAAACATTCAGATTGTGCCTCAAATTGTAAGGTTTCGATTGGAAGTTCACTATTCTAATGTTTATTTTAAATTGTAATTACTTACCTATGTTTTGTATTCGATAGTTTTTATTTTTATGCGATTACATTTTTACGTCTTTATCCGTGTAGAACTGAATTCGTATTCGAATAGTATCGATTCTCGAGGTTATCCTTCCTCGTTGAAATCCAATTCTAAATAAAACATACAACCACCGTCTATATCGCGGTTTAAATGTGTATTTATTGTTATTGCACAGAAGTACACTAGTGAGAAATTGCATAATATTATTCCACATTTGTGATTAATAACGATATTTTTGTAAAATATAACATTTAATAGTTAATGAAATAGTAATACTGAATTTCAAAGTACATAGATATAAATATATTTATTTGCGATTTATAGAGGTTTTTGGTTAAAACAGTAATTGTAGAAAAAATTAAAAATTTAAAGATTAATCCAGTCAGTGGTCCTTTCTAGAAGAGGCGACGATGTCACGTAACTTTTATTGTATTTATTTGTTGTTGACGAAGCTGTTGCAGAAACATCGAATGTAGTTGACATCTACAAATATTGCACACTTATATGTATGTAATTTAATCATAGTACATAACGTTTGGCTGTTTAGTTTGAAAGCTACTATAATTGTTATAATTGTTGACTATTATGATCAAACATTTCATTTATTACCCTATAATAAAAGGACGTTTTCCATGTAATATCTAAACTTAACGTTAAGTGTGCATGGTTATTGCACCAACAGATACTCAACTTATCGAATAAACGGACGACCACTAACTACTTTAAAAGCGAAAGGCGTTAATAAAGATTTTCCAGATTATACCGCGTGGTCCGTTTAGTTGAAAATGCGTAATATATTTACAAACCAAAGCTTTTTAGAAAGAAATGTTTCAAATAAAAGTTAATTGACGTTAAAAGGGAAAGCGGATTGTATTATGAACATCTTTTAATTGGAAGACATTTCAAGGTAATTTGAAGGTCAAACTAATGTTTATAAAGGAAAACATATATATTTTTTTATTCTTATTCCTCGTAACAAAATGAATAACTTTTGCGTAAGTCATTGTTTAATTCAATACCTAGTATTCCAGATATAAAACAAACAGGCGATAAAGAAATTCATTCTATTTCGTAAGTATCAAAATGTGTATCATAAAAATAAAAATGTAACAAAATTCAATTGAATTATTGTAATAAATTCTCACAATTAGAACGACGCCCTTCTACCTCGACGCATTTTTTAATTCGTCGAAGAAACGATTGATGTATGCGTAAAAGTAGTGCTCTTTCAATATTTGTACAAGCATGTTTTCTGGAGTATAACCCCATAAACCTCATAACGTAATAAAAATTTGGAGATCCCCAGAAAGTTTTTTAATGGGGGATGTAATGCTACGAGGGATGGGATCTTACATTTCCAAATTGTTTTATGAAGTTATCCCAAAGAGCAATGCGATTCAGTTTCTCCCTTAATACCAATTAACTTTTGTTTGAGACATTTCTTTCTAAAACGTTTTATTTGTGAAATATTTTGCATGATCAACTTAAACGAACCACTCGGTATAAAAATGTCCACTTAAAGATTTTACTAGAAACTTTGTGATTGTAAGAATGTGAAAACGGAATAGCTAAACGTTCACGCGTTGAAATAAAACATTTGGACAATTGCCTACTTAAATCTTTAAAAGTACCTACTCATTGTTTTGCATAAATACTTAATTGTTATTGCTTTTTTAGTATTCCATACGCAATATATATATATATATATATAAACAACCTATATAAATGAAAAGGTCAAAAACAAATACAGTGGAACCTCGATATACGACCTTAATCCGTTCCTGATGTTTGGACTTATACCGAATAGAACGTATACCAAACCAACCTTTCCCATAAGAAGTAATGTAAAAATGATTAATCCGTTCTCGTGTAAAAAAAAAACTCTTGATATGGTATATTAATGGGGTTGTAAAATAATTTAAACACTGTTTGAGCACATTAATAAAAAAATAAATTTTATTATAGATTTTTAAAGTTATTACATTGTATTATATTATTTAAATCATTAAATCAAAATCAAATCAAACTCTCCTTAGTATTAAAATATAAAAACAAAAAAAATTTCTATTCTATAGAAGAAGAGTCCCACCCTGGATTTTTTACTTTTCCATCTTCTGACGCTTTTCACTAGGATCAGCAACTTTTATTAAAAATCTATCCAAAAAACTTTGTGTCTGTCTTCTCCTCAGGATGTTTATAAAATGTGACATTGTCTGATCTTCCCAAGCGATGTTATTGCGATTTGTTTCAATTTTGTTAGGGTGGTATTTTTCTGCAAAAATTTTCACGTCCATCCATTTTGGAAGGATTTCTTTAATTAATGAAGAAGGAGCTTCTTCTATCTCTTCCTCCTCCGAGTCAGAAGAGAGTCTATCCATTCTAGTTTGATACTCATCGTTCTCCAGTTCCTGTAACTCGTCAGTTCTTGATTGTGTTCTTCCACTAATTCTTCCACATCATCATCACATACATCCAGTTCCAGAAGAACAAAGTTATAGACCGTGGCACCACGAAGGTCTAGTCTGGTCTAGTACACTGAAAGAGCAGTACATATTCCAACCAACAACTCTCCCCACCAGAAATTACAGTTTCAAACCAAATTAAGTCAATATAAATTCACGAATAGTGTAGATATCATAGTACTAGTTATTCATAGATGGCGCGTTTAATTGAACTAAGTCGTATACCGAACAAAAGTCGTATACCAAGCAAAATTTGTTTCGTCCAAACAGGACGTATTCCGAATTGAACGTATTCTAAAGCAGACGTATACCGAGGTTCCACTGTACTACGTTGAATTTTATTTGAAAAGATAAACTTTAACATACTCAATCGTTATAAAGATATCGAAAATACATTTTCAAACTATAATACCGTCGCGTCTTGTTGTTTCAAAACGAAATACGATCGAAATTTTATTTTAACAAACAATTAATCAACCTTTATTAATATCTAATTGTATCATAAAATTTAGAAATAATTGAGAATAATTTACAGTAAACTTGAGTTCACCTATATATGTCAAAAAATCTACAACGAAATATATTTTTTCGAGTAATCGCATTTCTAAAAATAAATCAGACTTCGTAAGTGACGCTTAAAAAATCAAAATTAAATTGTAACGGTCGAAGATTCTAACGTAACGAGGTCCCGATTATAGTTTAAAAAGCTTAGGCTATTTTCTTAATTTCGTTTAATTTGTAATTTAAATAATTAGTCGCTTCCTAGAATATCCTAATTTCTTGTTTTTTGCGCCTTTTTTTAATGAAAAAGAAAGGTAAATTAAGAAAAACCCGACAGAAATTTCTTGGTTCGATAACCCGGTTCATTATTGTGAAGGTAGTCTCATTAAGGTGTTACTATTGTTAACGCCAAAGTATTAAATTCGAGCGTTTTCATGCACTTGTCTAACAAAGCGTACTTTTAATAGACTACTAATAGTGAATTTTCATAGAAAATAAAGCTATTGCAGCCTGTCTAATAACGGGACCCAGACCCTTTGCGCCGCTTTGTATTTTCTCCGATCTCCACCCCTAGATGATGAAAATGTAACTCGTTCATTTTGGGTCTATCACATACCGGGTGATTCAACAAACCTGTTTCGAGCAGATTTTAGAGATACAAAAATGAATTTTTGCATAGGTAAATTTCCGGTTTCACCGTAAATGAAGTCAATTTTATTATTATTTTTTTAATTTCAGAAATGAAAAGAAATCGAACGTGTTTTTCGCAATTTTTGAAAGGATATTTAAGAAAGCTCATAATTACAATTAAAATTAATAAACGTCGATTAAATTGGTTCGTCATAACGGGCGAACCATCTCGTAACACTAACAAATTTCAATTTCGACATAATTGTTTTGCAAATTGAATTAAACGAAAACGAATTTATTGCGATAACTATTTCTATTTGTGTTAGCGTTAGCAGTAATTCGTCTGATTAAAAGTATTTCGTTGTAAATATTTCCAACTGCGATAAACTTGCGTCCGATTTAATGATGTATTAAATACCGACAACAGTAATTTGCTATGTTGTGCTTATATTTTATAGAAATTCCATTATGCTCTAAAACGTGAAGTTTTATGAAGTTGAAAAGCATAAATCGTTATTAATTCTGTTCAACAAATAAACATTTCGATGCGTTTAATAGTAATTTCATGATATTATTAGGATTTATTATAAAAACCAAATTAATTATTATGGATTAAGATTAGGAAAATATAATTAAAAAGTTACACCCGTATTAAAAGTAATTTTATAAACTCTGATGATGGTGTTCAATTATTAACAGACATTTAAAATTCGGTTAAATTAGTTTCTATCTCCAACCGAAAAACTCAGTTTGCTACTTAAGGCCGCTCTATAGAATTCGAGAATTCCTGTATTGACCCTTTTTCCTTTCTATTTTGTTGGTTTTAGGTCAAAAATTCATTTAGTGACCCCTATGATGTATTCAAAACGTTAAAGATAACAAATACTCGTTATGTTAAAATAACGTGTAAAAATAACGGGCGTGATGTACATCTTTGTCAACATAAATACAATATTTTGTAGACATTAAGTTAGAAGTAAGTATTGAGGGATGGTACAACGGAGATAAATAATAGTATATTATACACGCTGTAGAAAGATAACCAAATTACAACAGTTACCGTATTAACGTTCGGTAACTGCTTCCTAGTAAACACCAATATAACCTAGACTTTTAAGCGATACAGTGTGTATAGAGTAGTTTTTATAAATGTCGAAATGATTGAAAAAACTAACTAAATGCCATCACCTATAAGAATGTGTAAAGATTCAATGAATCTAACAAAGTCCTTATTCATTTGTAAAATGAAATCTTTAGAAAGTAAAAAGCTAGCAGAATTGCGGCAACAATTTGTCAAGCACATGAATAAAAAATACAGTGCTATAAATATCAAAAAAGATTTTTATTTATAATTATTTCAATGCAGTGCTAAAATTAACACTATTTTACGTTGTGTTGATACCCCAGTAACTCGCGTATTACTTGTGGTCATAACTCTATTATTAAATATTGCACGAATTCTTTAGAAAGACGATAATAATACTTTATAAACGTGGCAGAGTTTAACACTTTTGCTGCGAATTTTCAATACGCATGCAACACTGGTGCTGCAATGTGCAAAGGCACACCTTTCTCCATATCTTAATTTTGAATAAAACTAATCGAAAACGACGAGTAAAGCAGCAACCCCGGATACTTTTTGTACACGCTGAGTAACACTACAATAGCTCTACGCAGCGCTGAATTCGTCCTGACTCGTTAATTAAACTCGAATCCTTGGCACGGATCCGTGCCATCAGCTAGTTTAAAAAAAATATCGTGACACGTATCCGCGCCATACGCAGTAAAAGAGTCACTACGATCTCGTAGTAGACGCCTTTGCACGTTTTTTCTATGTCAATAAAAAGTACAGAAATAAATGGAAAAAACACTAAAGTTAAAGAATCCATCTTATGGTAATTTTACCTATCGACACTATTGTCCATTAATTGTTGTAATAAAACAATACATAAATGCCCGTTAAACGCTTGAACCTAACCAATTAAAACGTGCACGCTATTTTAACACGTTAAGTTGCTAAATAACAGGCAGTATTGTATAACGTCTACGTTAACGCTAACGTTTTAGATACATCATAGGAGTGAGTATTTGAAAAATTTGTTTTGCAGTGGCCCCACCACTAGATTTTTAAATCAGGGTGACTGCACCTGACTCGCGAAAATTAAATTCTCTGATTTTTCAGATGTACTTAATCTACATATTTTTCCCCGACTATAAAAGAGAATGATTTTACAGTATACTTTATAATACACTATTTAATATGTTATTTTTCCATTCCGCCGTATTTAGTCGAAAAGTTGTATCTGCACTTGTCAGTTAGGTTGAAATTGCTTAGGTTATTACCTAAGTGACATGTGGAGATACACCTTTTCGTCTTGACAGGGTAAAATCCTCAACGGGTTTTGGGCAAATTAACAAAATTCACTACAAGATTTATGAAAATCGAATATACAATATACAGGCAGTCCTCGATTTTACGACAGATTATTTACTAGCGACGAGCGACGTAAAATGAAACGTCGTAAAACGAGACGCATTTTTCATACATTTCTTCGTAAAATCATGTACTTAGGTTCTGAGCTGTGAAAAAATATCATTGTTTAAAGAAATAAACTAGTTTTATTTATGAAATTGACGTTTCTTTAAGCAAAATAATGCACACAGTAATAAAATAATAACATGAACAATTAAAATAATTATGTCCGTTTCTGTCGTTTCTTATGTTGCTTCTGTTTCGCTTTTTTTTTAATTCTCATGAAATTCCCTATGACATTTATAGACGAGAGCGATGTTATTATTGATTTCAAAACTTCATTCATAGTGAGGATCTTTTAGCTCAAATATTTGATATTTTAAATATCAAAAAGATAAATAGATAAAGAACCTTAAAAAGCATTTATTAAAAGACCGTTTCTCGCTTGGAAAATAGCTTTTAACTTCAAATTCGCTTTTAGTTACCACCAATAATATCAGAATTACTGTCATTTGCATCGGAAATATTCAAATCAACTGTTATAAATGTTGATTATATTATTGCTAAAATTTGGGATCATAACAAAAAGGCAGATGTGCACGTTTTGTGTACTTTAAAAATGATTTAAAATTAAAGAATAGGTTTAAAGGTCGTTTTATTATTAAATTTTTGAATATTCGAAATATTTGAATAGGAACATTTTATAAATATAACATTATAACATAATATAATAATATATATATAACATTTTATTAAATATAGAAATACAAAATATTCTCTCATTTTTCCTCGATTTTCCAGGTTTTCCCTGACCTGTAGTAACCCTGTAAAATATTACGCCTTAAACTAAACTTGCCATTCCTGTTGCCCGGTTTTACTAATAATTAATAAAAAAATCGAGTCCGTATATCTTATTTATTTATTAAATTAAAAACATTCGTAAAAAATATTCCGTTTCTACTATCTATGTATAAAACGGAAAATTCTCGGATCATTTTTTTTAAATATCCTCATTAATTTTCCAACTTCGTCAATAATTTAAAAAATTGAAAAATAATCCGACATTTGAATCGGAATTGTTTTTTTTAAAACTATATTTCAAGATTTAAATTTTTGCAAAGTAGATACCTACACTCCCGTTTGTGTTATGCGAAGTTAAAAATGCCTACTAAAAGATTGTCGGTTATCTAACCCCTGTTTAGAGCGGCCTTAAATAATTGATAAAAAAACATAATTTTAGTATAATAAACAACATGACAAACCTTTGTAAAATATCTTGACAGAATTTTTTCGCGTAGTCACCTACGTGTCAGCGGGAGTTGACTTTCTTTACAAATTTCATCATCGATCTATCCTTTGTGGGCTGCTATCGCTTTGAAAATTTCATTTGCTCCTCTTATATCTCCATTTAACGTTTAGCCCTGAGCAGTCTTACCTCTTATGTGCTGAGATAATAACGAGCGATTTACGTATATCTTTAGAAAATCCCAAACCAACTGGTTTATATTATTATGACATCGCGCTCGCAGTCGTCCAGAGGAATTGACGGCGAAAATTTTTCGAGTAAAGTTTATTTAGTAATGTGGCTTTCGGAAATGTACCCGCACCGTTAAGATTATTATATAGTGACTTATCGTCTCCAAGCAGCACTGTAAGTTCATAACACGACCATAGCTCTCTTGCTTATATAGCTTAGATATAATCCTCACTTTCTCTGTCGTTATATTCAACTTCTAGAAGTTTTCTCATTTCGTTCATGCGCCCACTGTCACTCAAACCCTGTTTCTTACACGAGGGGCGGAATTACCATTTCACGTCGCGTACGCGTCTTGTATCTACAAAAAACCAGCGGATTAATGAAAAACATTATTATTTATTACATCGCCGTTATGTTATTTACAAAAAAAAACAGGAAGGTGCGTCTTTTAATGATTAATTATGACAACGATACGTTTCCAACAATTTTAACTATTTGAGTAACAAAAGAAATTATCCTCTAGTGTTTTAACGAATTTTCTCGTATTTGCCAACGAATTACTACACATTACGGTCGTTTCGGTTATCCGAAAATTCTCGCCAATTTGCACACCAACTTAAATCAAATTCCATTAAGAGCTGATGCCGCAAAACTTTTCGGTACCTACCTTACACCTCGAAAACTACATTTTGAATTCGAAATAGTTAGGTTGTAGATATTTTATAAAACCGTCCTTGCCGAGAATAAACTCTTGTTAGAAATAACGGCGTAATTATGTCTACATCTGAAACTTTTGTAACTCGCTGGTCGTATTTAACAGATACCGGTATTGTATTCTGGAAAACACAAAGGTTTTCCCAACAAAGCTATCTTGTATTCTATACTTCACTGCAGGCAAAATAAATACCGAACGATGCTGATTAGATCTGTAATAATCGGCGTATAGTAGACAAAATAATATTTGTAACATTTATATAAATACATGTTCAAATCGTAAGTTGCCGGACGAAATAGATTAATGGCGATAAATCAAGTGGTTAGGGTGAGTACCAGAAAGGCTCGTCAAGACGTAATGAAACATTCTAATATATCGTCGCATATACATCATAGTTAATGTCACATAACTACGTGACACAATTAGGAAAAAGAAATATATGTAATTAAATCGAACACTATTGAATTTTATAAACAATTTAAAAAAGACCTTACGTTAATTTTTAGTATATATAGGTCGCGTGAACGTTTTAATCGTATTTATACAGTGACTGTCGGAAAGTTGGCTATAAAAAAAGACTCAAAATAAAACGGTGATTCGAAAATTGGAATTGGAAAAAGTTACGTTTGATAAGTGCATTAGATATGTCACAAGTTTGGAAATTTTATCTTAATCAATAACAAAATTAAGGGGGTGTACCGTGATTTTGTTACGCACGGTATATGAAAATTTTTACCCAGAATAGTCCACAACCCAGGCGGCACACTGACGTTATAATGTCGTCAACTATTGGCCATTTGGGGCCCAATAGGGACGTCGTAAATGACGTATATATGACGTCAATATAACGGGTTAATGTCACAGCCCAACGACGTCAAATTATGACCAATCTAGTACGTTACTTGAGACGTCTAATTTCCTTAAATGGGACGTCGATTTGACGTCTCATTGACGTAATCCCACGGCATTAATGACGCATCTAAAGATGAAAAAAATACAAATGCATTCAATATAATTATTATTTTATTACAAAAATGAAGGTACAAACAAAGAACCTAAATCTAAGAAATTAAACAAAGTATGTTAAGATATCAAAGAATGAACACAAAATTATTTGGATTTACATACTTAATAACCAAATATTGATATTATTATTATATACGAGTAATACAATAATATGTTTAAGATAAGATGTAAGTGGTAAATATAATATAAGATATACAGTGTGTCCACGAGTTCTGGGATCCTTTGATAAAGCCTAAATTAAGCACAATGGAAAAAACTATTTTAGATAAAAGCTTGCTGGTTGTAAGAGTCGCACAATGTAAAATTTCACACCAACAAAAGACATCTAAATAAATTAATAATGAAATGGGGGTCACTCACGCCACAAAAATAACCTAATCAGCTAAAGGTTAAAACCTATAGAAATAAGTAGAATTTGTCTGTTTCTTGTAAAGCCATGATTTGTATAATTATTGTAAAAAATATTTCTTCCAGTTTTTAATTATTTAAAATTATTTGTTTTAACTTTAGGTGGCGATAGGCTGATTAATTCTTCAATTACGGTTAAGAAATTACATCAAAATTTACAACGTAGAACTCACTGCAAAGTAAAACCACTAATCTAACAAAACCGCTGGTAGTAAACCAAAGTATGATCAGTATATACAGTGGCGTGACACTTTAGAGGAACTAGTACTAGCCATTGACGTAAATAATTAGAATAAATAACTGGATGCGACTTTACTTATTTGTTTAGTTGTATACTACTGTATTTATAACGTATAGAACTATTACTATTAATCGCATTGACGCGATAGTGCATAATTCCAAAATAAATTGACGTTTTTTTTTTAGTTAAAATTTTGGATTAAAACATAAACATGTTAGAAAAAATTACGAATATTTTACGCTTTAAATTAACGCTTCAAAACGTCTTTATCTTCACTTTTCTAGTAACGATTCAGGACTTTGGAACGACCAAAAAAGACGTCTCAACGACGTTATTTAATGACGTCAAATGTTCGTCGTTAAAGTGTCGTCGTGCGTACACCACTTATTGGGTCCACGACGTCGCCGACGAATAATTACCAATAATTGACGACATTATGACGGCAGTGTGCCGCCTGGGAAGTACCACCTGTTAAAATATTTATTATTCCTACTGAAACATCCTGTATACTTACAGTCACCTATTTAGTCCGAAAAAACCGAAATTTTTCTGATTTTCTTCATTACTTTTATTTTATCGTCCCGATAAAGGGGGCAACTTGTTATCGGATGTGATAGAATGTATACTTTCAAACTCGCGTTTAAATCAATTATATATAAACTAGAGATTACGTCAATTGAAACTATATGCTACTAAAAATTACCAATTCCTTGTGACCAGCAACAAAAAAAAAAGGTAGAAAAAGTTACGTTTCCTTCAGACTATGCAGTTATATATTTAATATCGCCTTGCAACGTTAAACTTTTGTAAACAAAACTTTTGCGGCCAATTTTATATTCACGAATTTTCCCTGTAGATATACGATAGGGATATATTCAAATTTAGTAATGTTAAATGTTTAAATAAATCCGATATGTCTCTATTTGTCGACTGTTTCTATTTTTACTTATCCTTTGCAATTTTTGATTAATAAATGTTATAAAACTGAATGTCGACTTGGGAAGCTCTGTAGATTTTTAAAGTGGAAATATCTAACCGATATTGTGTTATAAGACTTGAATTTGTCTTGAAAATTCGTAAAAATATATAAGTAGGTTATTTTATGTAAAATAAAAAAGTTAATTATAATTTCGACTCACCCTGAATAAGTACTGTAAAAAGGACGTCTTTATTACAGCCGCCGATATATATTTGACACTCCATCATGAGCAGGATAGGTACATTTTTTAATTTGCTTCCAGTTTTCCTCTTTTATAATCATTTCCGTATTTCTCATGCCGATGTTCTTGGTTTCAGTGTGTTAGTGGCCAGTTGAAAGTGTTGGGTAATGTCGACATGTTTTTCATCAAAATTTCTATATTATTTTCAGTCGTTCGCGAAGAGTTATTGTCTGGTTTTTTGGATGGAATTGGTTCACGGATAATAACGTATTTATGATCGAGTGTTGTAAACGAAGGATCTTTAAAAATTAGCAGAAGTATACGTACTCTAAAGAAGTAAACCGCAAGAACGAAATACCATCTTCTCCATACCGTCGTATCCGTTTATTGCGGTAAACGATGTGACTAAAAGAAAAATAAAATATGATCTTCACTTGCTGCCAGTGTCACTATGAAAGTGTGACGCAAGTACATGCCCTTAATTTCTTTGAAGTTATTAAAGGGCATCACGTATTCATCTCTCGTAAACTATTAATTAATAATTTTAATTACAGTGGACTCTTGACAATCGCGTATTTTTTCTTTTGTTTATACACAAGACTTCTTTTGTATTACGAGATTTTATACTAAGCGTGTACGTTTTGTCAAAAGTTATTGTGGATTTTCCCATTTGCGGGAATCTCGAAAACGTAATTCCTACGAACGTCAAGGGTCAACTGTACTTTATCATTCGACCGTGAGTTTTTAATAATAATCAATGCGATAGGACGACAGACAATTCGAGCTACGATAACAAACAATAGAAAGAATATAAGTTGTGCAATTACTTACTATAAACTAAATGAAGGTTAAAATAAATCAAATAATAATTTAATCAGCGACGCACATACGTTATTCATAAAACATAACTTACAATTAGCTTTGCTTTAATTTTATAATACTTTAAGCAATTTCTTGTAATGATATTCATATTTTTAGCCATTATTTATTTGTAATTTAGTATGTATCGCAATTTATAGTAAAACTTTTAAAAAGTTTTAATTAAATATAGAGAATAATGTATAAAAATATTTAGAATTTTACAAGGAATTCAAAATTGTCAATAAATTGCGGGTTACTATTTGAAGAATTTTAATTGATGTAGGCTCAGGTTTTTTGTAACGTCCTGTATAACAAAAAATGTTTTTAAAATGAGCCCGGAAAAGAAATAAAATTGACGGGTCCGAGCGAATTCTATAAATATTAAACATTTTTAAAATATTGAATTTATTCCATACCTACTTTTTGACCTCACTGTATACAATAAATAAATAAATAAAAAACAGCGTCTGAGCATAAAAAACATTTTTGTAATTTTCGATAGCTCTGACGACGAGACAAATGAAACTTAAATTCTTTCTTTCATACGCTATATATTCATATCGCATACAGTGAATTGAGCTAAAAAATTTTTTTGGTGGATGTTACTCGTCGCCCTACATGCTGATATAAGACTCATTGCTGTTTGCCATTTGGCCCAAACAGGACAAGGTCTAAATTTGGGCGTCGATTCGATATAACACAATTTACATTAATATGATTTAATTTTGGTTTGATATCCCAAAAGGTATAATAATTAATTATTTTAGTAAATTGATTTTCTAATCCTTATCTTTTTATTAAAATTTGTTCATAATAAAAACTTCGAACGATGTGTCTTTTGTACGTTGAAAATTTCCTGCAAAACCTTTCATCTTATCCCAGTTTTATTATATTTTCCCTTGTTCCATTGTAGATTATTAATGTTGTAAAAACTTAATTGTCTTGTGTTTTACTCGACGAAACATTATATAATAAGCTATATAAATATTAAATTTTTTAAGTTTCACTTACTTTAATTATTTTTAAATATTCACGCGATGCGTTTCGCAACTTAAGTTCGTTTTAGCTTGAAGTTCTTTCTTTGATTAGAAAATCCAAAAATGGCGAATTAAAGAGATTTAGTTGATCATTTAGAATAAAGTAATTTAAATTTTGTTTGTGTTTTTTAATTTTTACAGTTTCCGAAACATTTAATTGTTTACGATCGTTATAAATATGTAAAGGTAAAATTTTGTTGTTAATTGTAATTTTGTATTTAGATTCTAGGATATGTTTTGCAAATTTTGATTTTTCGGTATGTTTATTTTTAAATGCAGTTAAATGTTCTTTATAACGAGTTTCGAAATGTCTTATAGTTTGGCTAATGTATACAGAATTACATTGATTACACTGTAATTTATAGAACAATTTGCTAGAACAAGTTAAAGAATTTGATTTTTCTTTCATATCACATAATAAGCTTTTAATCGTTTTAAATGGTTTATAAGCTACGTTCATATGTAATTTAGTAGTTATAGTTTTTGAAATTTTCTCTGAAATATTTCCGAAGTATGTTAACTTTTTATCCACTTGTTTAATCTTAGGAAAAAGTAAATTTATAGCACATTTAATTTCTGTTCTTTTTATTAATTTATTTATTAAAGTGTCATATCCATTATTGTACACAATTTATTTTATTATTGAGATTTCTTTATTAAAATTTTCAGATAATAAAGGTAGATTAAATGCTCTGCGAATCATTCTACGATATGCTACTAATTTTTGTGAAAACGGATGACACAAATTAAAAGGAATTGTGATATTTGTATATGTTGGTTTTCTAAAAACTGAAAATTTAAGTTTATTGTTTTGTTTTGTAATGGTTAAATCTAAAAAAATCGAAGAGTGATTAATTTCTTTTTCTAAAGTAAAATTCATATTGTTGTGTAATGTATTAATGTGTTTAAAGCAAACATTTAATTCTTCTTATGTACCCCTAACGTTTAATTAACGTTAACTAAAAATTATCCTTTCAATACTACAATATGTTTGACAAAAATTAATATATTTAATTAAGTATTTTATTTAATATGTTAGAATAGAAATATATTGAAGTAAAACCGTGCGAAATTATTAGATGGAACATGTGTCTCGAGTAAATCATTAACACAAATATTCTTAATATCTCCAGCAACATAGCCACTAAAAGATTATGGATCTCGTGCGATCCTTTTTGTGTAATTGATACGAGATTATATAAAGAAATAAGAAAACCGGAAGATACGTACGGAATTTAATTTGAAGGGAGTATAAATTAATATATAGGGTGTTTTTGAGTTAATTTTGCGGAAAAAACTGCGGGTACGTGAAAACAACAGGACAATAAATCTAAATAAACATTTTCCTATAGTCAATAATTTACCAATTAACGCGATTATTTATTTGATAATGTCATTTCACTCGAGTTTATGCCCTTTAAAGACTTTCAAGAGCTCAGAAAATGAAAGTGACCTAACAACGTAGTCGATGCAACTGTGGTTTATGACCTTCATTGTGTGAGGGCACCGATTGTGTGATTGTACTACTAGTAAATAATCGCAAAAATATTTACTATAATCTATCCATTCGTATTTGAAGGTTTTCGGATTAAAATTTTTATCTGCTTATGCGGCTTAAACAGTTTCATTAAAATTACCTGCGTATTGCTAAGTTGAAAGTGACCAGTATAAGCTAGCGGTACCAAAACATTTTAATGAGAGTATTTTTGTAATTTGAAAGGTTCAACCAGATTTTAATAATCTAATGTATCGATCAAACAAAATATATAACTAAATAATTTATATAGTTTATTATTAGGCTTGTAAATGATTAAAAAATACATTTTCTAGGAAAACAACGTAAGGTTCATATAATTATTTACAACGTTTATTGTGAGAACTTGTTCAGTATCGCTGATCAATAGTTAGTGAGGCTTATTTACAAGCAAAATATTGTAATCCGAAATCCTTAAAATACGAATGGTAGACTATATGTCAATCCACAGAAAGGTTTCTTGTTTTTATCGTAGTAACCTTGAATTCCAGCAGAGATGTCCTGAGATGTTCCTTCTTACGAGTTTAAAGGGGCCCGTTTATTAATTTTTCGGATAACATCCTCCCTCAAAATTAAACTAAATGTTACTATAATTTTTTGCTTGTATTGGTCTCACAATCAGCTACCTCATTATAGCATGATTTATTTAGTAAGCAGGTACTGAAATAAAACTTTCAATTTACACAGAACGGTGTTTTAAATGTTTTATAAAAATGTTTCTATTAACCTTTTGGAATCTTGAATATTTGGAATATTTTGCCTCGTATTTTGAGATAAAAATGTTGTTTATTCCGAAATTTTGAAAATAACAATATGGTATTTAAAGAACTCCATATTTTAAGATTTACCTATATATTATTTGAAGTGCAATATTATAAATGTGTAATGTGTAGAGCTGTACATTTATTTTTTAATCGAGTAGCGCTCTTTGTCCATTATGTAGATAATGCACAAGTACGCGATACACGTACTCAAAATTACAAGTTAATCTAATTTTGATTGATCCCATGAAGCGATACCTAAGTAGTTTACTTTGTACTATACTGTCTTAAAACTAAGTTACTGTTTCTAATAAATACTTTATTTAGTCTCTGCATTCCGAAAGCGCTTTCTTGAAGCAATTGAATACCACTTCCCGGAAGTACAATTTTCTACAATTTAATAGTGTTCGACTATCCACGTGTTTAGAAAAAATAAATACGCCGCTCGAGCTGAATTGCGTTACACTATCTATTTGCTAAGTTTTAATTTAAAATGCGTATCGACATACGTGTTTAAAAGTTAATTTTAAATGCAAAGTTATTGTCGATATTTTTATGGGACCAATTAAAAATTTATTCTAGATAAGGAAGTATCGTTTACGACTTCTACAAAAAGTATTTACGCGGGTGATACAAAAATGAACACCCTTTTTAGATAACTAAATAATAAATGTGTAACTTTTTAACCACGTCGTATATTCAGTTGCTTGTAGGTATTGAGAAAAAAAAACAACTTCACAAATTTATAGTCAATTGATTACAAAATGACGTATGAAAAGGGTTTCCACGTATTGTTCGCTTGGTTCGCTTATTTTAAAAAACTGTATTTCGCAATATTTTCGTTTAATAAATTATCTATCTCGGTAATATTTTCTATTTGGTTAAGTACGCGTAGGGTAATAAACTTTTATCTAAACGGTAAATTTGGCACCGATGGTTTCGTAAGACAAATGCCGAATTTCGAAGAGGAAAGCAAGCCTAGGCGCATCATCTCTTTA
Organism: Rhagophthalmus giganteus; assembly: GCA_036326145.1. Lineage (NCBI taxonomy): Eukaryota > Metazoa > Arthropoda > Insecta > Coleoptera > Rhagophthalmidae > Rhagophthalmus > Rhagophthalmus giganteus. The sequence continues at coordinate 4,345,163 of JARFJA010000075.1, read as the reverse complement.
CACTTAATCTCAATATTATGAGTATTATCTTAAATTTCTACGTTGCGGTTAAAGTTTTGCAACTCTGATCAATACTAACCGTCTTAAATGTTCTATGGAATCCAGTTATTATCCAACTCTCTATTTTACTTATTATTAAAGCGCGATAACTTATTTAAATGGTAAAAATTATCGGTTAAAAAGAAATCTGGACTTGAAGATATCACATCGCAAAGAGACGAATTAAAAACTAAAGTACGTGAATTTTGGTCTCCCGTTTTATCCTAACTTTGGTAAATATCATTGATATATAGTTTTATTATTCTACGTAAGTAGCTAGGGGTTCTGTAATATTTATCAAATTACACACTCTCCTGAAATAATGTAGTTCTTAGGGTACCGATTTATTCTGCTACCTCGATTACAGCGACAGAAATTATAATAAAATTGCTAGGGGTGGGTATTCTTGAATTAACTAAGAGGTATTGATGTTTACTGCACCCCACCTTAATATAGTCGATGTCGTTTTAGGAAATTTACCGTTCGCAGTTTTACTTAAATAAATTAAATTGAAGAAAATTGAATACCGACGTTAACGGAGAGGTAACAGTATATTTTAATATGAACAAAGTTAGGATTATAATTAATCATTTCCTTTGAAAATTTGTTTTTTTTTGTAGTTTAAATTTATATCTACCTACTAATTATGTATGCCTCGATGCATTCAAAGAAACTTTAATAATATTGTTTCTTTCAGCTCGGGATAAATGCATTACGATAGTATATTATATTACTGAAACGGAATATGTTCTATAATAGAACTACGAAATATCTGGGAAGTCTATTATTTCGACGGTCGATCATTAATAGTAGAACCATGAAATACCTTGATATCTAGTTTCCTTCGATATCCGACAACTGCTGAGCTCCCGGTGCGGTGCCTCAATAATCCTTATTAACTTTAGTTGCGGTTTCTACGCTCTATTTTACATTCGAATTTTCCATCATCGACGCCTTTCCTTTTCTATTTAAGATTATTTAATGTAGAAAATTATCTTTTTAAAAAACGTTATACATATTTGTTAAGCATTTTTTTTTAACTGATTCCAAAACTATTAAAATATGCATAGGTAAGTACATAACTGTATCGAACCACTAACTCGATAATTATTTTATTGTGATTAACATATTCCTTAAAAATAATTTGGTTGAAATGTTAAAAAAAATAATATGAATGTTATTAAATCAACGACATATGTTTAGCCCCTTTTTGGTTAAAAAAAAGTGCGAACCTGAAAAATATCTTGGTTGGGGGCTAAAAACGAAAAAAAATTGTTTTTAAATTCTTTTCTGTATTTTATTTCATATTAAAATCCAAACCTAGACTAAAGGGTTAAAATAGATTTTGTTTTTAACCTACGAGTTGTAGATAAAATGTGATTTTTTTCTATCGTGTAAAGCCTCGTTTCCACGCATACAAGTCTTGTGCCCGACAATGTTGGGAACTTTGTATGCGTATAAAACAACTGTTGGGAGCAAATTCCTGTAGCATGGACACGTCCAACGTTGTCCGCAACAATGTATAAATGAAAATGTGGTTTAAGGCGATCCCCTACTTTTCAATAAGCTCACAAATCAACATTTCGCAACTTTTTTATGCTTTGGAATAATTTTTTTAGATATATGTTTGGTATCAAAATCATCAGCACAGAAAAATAAATCGTCCAACACCGACAAAATTACCGTAAAACGTCAAAATTATATTCAAATATTACATTTAATAATCGAGTGTCGACAGATGTACTGAGTAGGTAAGTACGTATTTCACTGAAAACAAATATTTTGAAATGTGTTTTTAGACTTCTATTGATAATTATAATTGTAGAGGAAAGAAATCAGCATATAATTCGATACATTGACATTACTGTAGAAAAATACCAAGAAAGCATCAAAATATCAAGGGTTCGCGATTTAATGTTGATCTTGATTTGTTCACTGTTCAGCACTATCAACGCAATAAAGTTGCGAACTTGTGATTACCTACATTGTTTAAAAACAGAGTTGAAGTCGCTAATTTTAATTTACATATCATGCAATAGGTGTAGGTACCTACCACAAAGCGTTTCCTACATATTTTTGAGACAATTTCATATCTTTGAACGTCCCATTTTGAATTTGGAACCATGCAGAGATTTTTACAAAGAATAAAATTTTCTAAGAAATTTCAAATAAAAAAGCTTTCCATTTGTGCCGGTCTAATAATTTGATATCGCATATAGGTAACGTTTTAGCGTCATAACGCAAATATACCAATTTATTATGTGTCCAAAACATCAAATTAATATAAAATGTACGTTATATTTTTTATAGGTTATGTTTTTCAAATTAATTTTTTTAATTCGGCCTTTAGGATTGTGCAATGTTGAAAATTGAACCGCCGATGTGTCAAGTAATACATATAAGCATAAAGTAGTGTTTTGTGATAATGAATACTTAATCTGATAAAACATGATGGTTTTAATAATACATATAACGCGTTTGAACTTTATAACGTACATGTTATACGCGTCTGACGTTTTGGATACATAATAGGCCTGAATATATTAGGTTTGTTAGCCTAATTTCGTCGATGTGGGATAATTTCTATTTTTGTGCTGATGATTTTGATACCAAACATCATATAAAAAAAATTATTCTAAAGCATAAAAAAGTGCGAAATGTTGATTTCCATTTAATTTGCATTGAAGTTCGTGAGCTTCCTGAAAGGTAGGAGATCGTTCGTTTTAAGGAATTTTCGTGGTTATTTTATTGAAATGTTTTGGTAAAATCTCGACAGGCACAACGCCAATGCATTTTTATCAATAGATTTTTAAATGAATCCCCGAATGAAACAAATTAAATTATTGGGCTGTTTCGATATTTTGATTACGTACTTATAATAACACATTGTAATAAAAATCTATCAACTAACAACAACCAGCTTCGATGATTTCGATTTTCATACAACTTACGAATAGTACACGCTAAGAATTCAATGATTAAGAAACTATTAAATCCAGCGCTTTAAAGCTTTATTTCTTCGTAAAATGTTTAAGTAAATTTCCAATATTTCAAATTCTTTCGCGTCGCTAAATTAACTACGCGAAAAAATTTCGAAACATTAACTCCGTAACCATTTTTGTGTATTATTAGAGCCGTTAGTTTGTTTATTAGTAAAAGAAAAAACCGAAATGTGCTTTGCTTTGCAATTTTCGTTATTTTTAATATGTGCTAAAAATGATGTTGCCCATAAACGCTGTTTTTATTTCACTTTCATCTAGAATTGGACATTACGCGATTACGTGCGTGTATTTTATATAATAAATTATATTTTTGCCAAACCGTGCCTTACTTTCTTTTTTAATTTTAAAAAGCTAGCTTTATATCCTGTTTGCATAAAATATAACGTTATTTATGAGCTGCAGATGTTTTAAAATATGTCGCGTCACAAACATACGATCGTATTAAGTAGCAAATTTCTGAATTTGAACTTTTCTTCCTAAAATATAAACGTTTCTGAATAGTTTTTTAATTTTCGAGTTAAGTAAATTGTGGGAAATCTGAAAACTAATTGTAACAACGGGGATTGGTAAAATTTAATACCGACGTTGTTAGTAAACTGTCGTTAACGTCAGCGAAAAACGGTCGTTATATCAAGCTAATCAATATACGAAAACTTTTAATTAACCGAATTATTATCGATTTGTCGGTTAGTTTTCACGTTAAATAACGAAACATTTATTGAGATTTAAATGTTTGAATATAATATCGAAATTACGCTTTTGTATTTTTTACGTTTCTCCGTACGTGTAAAATAATTTTTGTCAAGCAAATATCGATCAACTAAATAATTTGGCGTTTTTCAGGTCACGTTTAATCCAATGAATGTCAAATATTCAGCTTTATAAACTAAGCTTTCACTGTTATCTCACAATTTATCCTAATATATTCCGTAAATTATCTGCAAATCTATGCAGAGCAAATCTTTTGATAGCATAGTTCGTTTAACAGCGAGGTTGTGCCATCAGCGTTTTCTTGACCAAGGAATTAAAAGGCGTAAATGGCTTGAGGTTTCCAGGGAGAGTTAAGCTTTAAATTAAAAATAAACGTTAACGACGCTTTAAAAATGAACGGTGAGGCGGCAGCATAACTTACAACTTTAACAGATTTTATAAACACGAAAGAAAACAATAATTCTTTATGCTAACATTTATAGTTCGTATTACGTTTTAAATAAAGCCTCGCTCGTGTTGTAACCTAATAAAATATATTTGTTACGGTTTATTTTCATAACATTCCAATACGCGAAGGAAAAAAATGAAAACTTCGCGGATTTTCCGTTAACGTTTAATTGAAAAATGGGACAATTTTGTGAAATGTGCGGGAACTTCTCTCAACTACCGAAGAATAGGTATGAAATTCTGGAAGTATCTAAAAATGTGACGCAAGAGCATGAGCGTCCAAGCTAATATTGATTTAAATCGACAGTAAACTGTTTCTTCACGCACAACATTTTATCGATAGCCTGCCTATGCAGTTTTATTTTTGAAAAAACATCAAATCTAGCAGTTCCGATGGTTTTCGGTAAACGCATATAAACTTCGCGCTATTAAATTTGAAATTCGAAATACGATTGAAATTAGTTTTGGAATTGTCACACGAAATGGTCTATTCATATGTATTGTGCCATGGCGTTATATAGGCATCACGATCTGGATGATAAGGGTGATCGATGCTTTCCCCTAGGTTCATTACTCCACTACAAATTCTCTTTGTTTGATAAGAAATCGTGACGGGCAATCATTCTATATTACACTATTTCAAAAAACCAAAATAATATTTTACCTTCGAAATAAGTAGCTTTAGTTGTTGAAAAAAAGTTCTATTCAAATTTTTGATTAATCGATGCAGTTGCAAATTAAATATATTTGTGATCCTGTACGAATAAATTGCTAAATACATGACAACTTATAAATTAGCGTCGCGGCTATGTATATTTAAAAAAAAATTAAAATAAAAAAATTATCACGAAATCCTATTTCTATATTAGCACTATTTAGGTCGACGATAGGAAAATAATAAAGCGCAATTAAGCGTGTAATTGTTTGCATACTGTATCAATTTAATTACCCAACGTAATTAATTCAATTACGAGTTGAACTGAATAAAACGCACGTAACTGCAGATAATAAATTAAAAATTTTACTTTTGAAAAATTAAATCGACTAACCTAAATCGTGCGCAGCAAACTATAGTAAGCTTAAGAGCTTCGACGTCGTCTCAAAAATATCAAGACTTACCTATTAAAACAAGAAAAAGAAAATGCATTTCCCAACATCTTATGCGAATATTAAATTATTAAAGAAGTATAAATAGTAACAATAAGAGTATAATTACAAATTTAATGAAAGGACCTTGCGGGTTTATATACAGGGTGCGTCATTTAAAAATTGCCACGCGTTTTTCTCGACAACGGTTAGAGATAGGTAAAAATCACTTATAATAAAAATTGTAGAGTATGAATAAGGGGGTCGTCTGATAGTAACATTGAATGATCTAGAAACACATTGCTTTTGAAGTTATAGGTATAAGTTGTCGTTTATTAAATTAGATAGGATATCTCCGTGATGCTGAATCGATAGTCCGTAAAACAACTAAAAAGTTTTACATAAAGGTATTTTTCAAAATAATCATTCGTTTCGAAGATACGAACCAAAATAAAAATTTAGTTTCGTATATAAGAATTTTTTAATAAATTGGAGTTTAAAATTAATTTATTTTTCATAATAAATGACCACCATTTTGCTCCAAACATTTTGCATCCTTCTGTGAAAAGCCTATTGAACTGCGCCTATCTCACAATCAGACTCGAATGTTTTCAAAAATATATTTTTCATGTATTCACGAGCAGTAGACCGTTCAAAGTATGTCAGCTCTTTCACTTTTCCACCAAGGTAAAAATCAATACAGATCAAGTTAAGTGACCTTACCGGAACAAACACAGGGGACCTCCTCTACCGATCCATTTGTTGGCAAACATTGGGTTTAATTGTTCCCTCGCAACTCTTCCGAAATGAGCAGGTTTTGATCTACAGCCGTAATAATTATTTGCAACACGTAAAGCTGTCAAACTGATTTATCTGTTTTCGTTTTCAACGATGTGGACTTTTTAAACTGAATGCTTATTTTGACTCGTATCTTCGAAACGGTTGATTATTTCGAAAAATATCTCCGAGTACACACTATCGATTGGGTATCACAGAAGCACCCCATCCAATTAAAAAAAAAGGTAAGTTAGGTCTATAACTCCAAAACCAATGGGTTTCAAGGTCATTAAATGTCACCATTAGACAGCCCCCTTCATACTCTACAGCGTTCATAATAAGTGATCTATCTCTAACCGTTTTCGAGAAAAATGCTTGGTATTTTTTAAATGACTCGACCCGTATAGAGCGGAAAATCCCAGAAAATTCCAAAACTCTCATCGAGCACTACAACATCCCGCTATCGTAACATGAACGAACGCTTTCGTAGTAACGTCGTAGTCAAATCTTTGTTCTCCAAGTGCTTTTCCTTTTAGTGTCCCAAACACATGATAATCGCAAGGTGTATGGGGCCGGACATTGTCGTGAAGCAGGATAACGTTTTGAATTGGAAATTCGCGTTTTTTCCGACGTTATACTAGTTTACTTTTATTCAAACGTTCGCACAATAGTGCGCGACGTTCACAGTACGACGTTTGTGAAGAAAATCTATGTGCAAAACTTTTTTGAAATAAAACAATAGAGTTGCGAGAACCGAGTTTTGACTTTGACTGGTGCAGAGTCTCGAGTTTCTCTCAGTTGGGTTTTTTTAAAATTTCTCTATCGCGAAAAATTTGATAATAATCCGTTGCGCAACGGACGAGAGTACCTCTCGCTTTGACATCGTGATACTGATTAACGAAGCGGTAGTTTGAGGGGTCCCTCACGGGGAGAATCTCCTTCGGGCATCCCTATCTATAATGCTCAGAAGCCTCGCCCTTCTCCGTTCGCCTCACGGCGCGTAAAAAAATAATTCCAGGTTTATATTTGATTCGCCCTCGTAACTCGTGAGGGTTTGTTCGTGTATTCTATCGATAAATGTCCTCAATAACAAAGTGTATATGAAACATTTAAATGCCCGTAAAAATGTTTTACGGCGTTTTCGTAAACATATTAGGAGCAATGCTGTAATAAGTATTCGATGAGAGCTTTCAAATGGTTTACTGCTATCTTCAGTTGAACACAACTCTATATACAAACCCGTAAGGTTCTCTATAGCAAAATATTTTTAGGACAAATATTTAATCTCTATTGTAAGGGATTTAAACGCGAACGTTCTAATTTAAAGCATTAACCTTTACCCACAACACCGCGCGTTTTCAATAAAATCAAACTCGACGTAATTTAACGAATTTAAAAGTCGATAAAATTATTTGCAGAAAAGCGCACATAAAGATAAACTGCGTAACTATTTATTCGAATATGCAAAATTTTCAATTTAAGTTTCATACGCAGTTACGTCGTTAACTATATTTATTAATCATGAAACATTCGATAGGATAATAGCGTTATATTTTTAAATGAGAGAGATTTTTGATTACGTTAAACGAATAAAGTTATAGGTTTATAAATCGTGGTAGGACAACAGCGACATTTTGAGCAGTACTATCGTCAATAGTATTCAAAATTGTATTTCGTAATTCCACTACGTTCCTATACTTTTGTCGGTAGATGGATTCAACAAGAGAAGAATTGCCTAAGAAAAATTAATGGTGCGGTAAATCGCGCTACTTTAATTTCAAGTAGGAACAGAATTTTATAATGACTTTCGAACAATCCGATTATCTTCCAGTAATGTTATTTTAAAACTTAGCGGGAATAGCGGAAAAACGTGCGAGTTACTGTGAACGATTTTTGGAGAGAAACGGCAATTGCAGTAGGCATATAGCGTTTTATAAATGAGTCGTTTCGATTTCTCTGGCCGGAAAGTAAAAACGGGGCAAAGTTAGATTACTTTTTACGGATAAGAACGTCGTTCGTACTAACAGTTGAAGAAAATCTTTAAGGTTTTAATCATTCTAGTTAGCGAAATTCCCGATAGAAATGCAAGAAAACTAACTTTTTGAACTAGTTAACGTTTGTAGGTGTAAATATTTTAAAATAGTCATAGTTTAGCGATTTAAAAATAATCCGAAATTAAAAATCATTCGCAAAATATTATTCTGAGTTTTACTTTGTATTATATTTTATTACTTTGAAATATTCGAGAGAAAGATCGAACTAAACAGATTTGATAAGTTAAATGATGTTCTAAATGTTACAGTAATTTTATAATGTCTTTATAAAAATTAGTTGCAAAATTACTTCAAAAGTCATTACTAAATACCTACTTTGTGTATAAATTGCTTGTGCTTATAAAATTAAACAATTAAACTAAGTAGCTGTGTATTACGTTATTGCGTTTTATTTCTCGGCAATGAGAGTAAAGCAATCATAGTTTCCTAGGTTCTAATTGAAAAAATACATTTATATCCGGATCCTTTTGACACAAAGATTCCCATTGAGCGTCCCCGAGTACTGCTTTTAATTTACGATAAAAGCCTCGACGAAAATTTCTAATAGTGTTTTCCACTAACGTTTATTGGAGAATAAAATATACATTACTGATACGATTACTGACATTATATTGATATGAATCGTCGATATAAATCTTTTTCGTATTACTTAAATAAATTATAAATATTAACTTGTGGCATAAATAAATTTCACGGTAATTGTTTTTGTTTTGTAAGAGGTTAAATACATAAAAATACATTAAATAACAGTAACTTTTTTAAATTATGGTAACAAAAATCTATTATCGTTAGTATTTTTTCAACTTTCGTTTACGTTTGTAGCGTATTTTTATAATAAAATCTACACATTAAGTATTCGATGTTTAATACAATGATTTTTATAGGTAAACATATGTGATCGCATCGTATATACAAATAATGCATATTTTATTTAGGTGTTTTGACGCATAATAAACAAACTCGCTAGAAACGGAATTCGTTCGTAAATCGAGAACTGCAAGTACCTTATCTACTATTTTTTGTAAATTAAAATGCCTTCTTTAAATTGATGCTCGATGTTTTTAAACTCGTTATTTTTTACCACATTATATGGAATTTTAATCAATTATATACAACAGTTATATTTATAAATCAAACTCCGAAACGTTCTCCAAAAAAAAAACACGACAAAACTTTCTTGAAACCATAATTCATATTTTTTGGCATCTGAATGAAACAGCGCTTTCAAAAGCCAAAGAGTTTTATCGCAATTATCAAAAACGTATGCGGGATCAGCAGTGACAGATTATTTTCGAACGCTCAGTCGTCGTTTTTAATAAAAGTTATATGTAGGTAATTCGGAACGGGTGTACCACATATAATACGAAAATATTTCGTATTTTATCCGTTTAAAACGGCGATATTGAAATTTCACCGAATAAAAATTTCTTTTGGTTGACTTTTTAAATTTATCTCCCTAAAAGTGTGTTAGTTGAAAAGGGATTTTTGTTCCTGTTGCCTCTACATATACTTTTTAAGTTAACCCAAAAGAAAAAGCTTGACATTAGCAAGTGGTTTCAGATGAAGCTAAAAAATAAAAGAAATGCGTTTTTGAAGTAGCTTATTCGTCGGTCAATAGAAGTGAGTTAACCGAGTGTAAGATATGAGTGATAATAAGGATTATGAAGTTCGTCGTAAAGTTAGTTACCGTTAGCGTGCAAAACTAAGTGGTTATGGAAACGTATTTAAGTATAATTTCAAGCTTTACCGAACAGCAATAATAATTTAGCTCATTAACTTTTTAAAGGTTTGCATAAAGAAAGAATAGATGATGGATTCTGACGTAACGGGAGAGTTTTATTTAATTCAATTTCACTTATCGTGTTTATATTTCTCGTTAACGGCATTTTACGTGGTACCTACGGATTATATATAGGTATATTCGTACGTTTGACGGATTTAGAATCCTCTATTTTCGATTTAAGTTGCTTTTTTAAAGAAACTTGAAGGAAATGTTAACCGATTTTCAATCTCTTAAGGTAGCTTCGATATAAAAAAATAAGCTTGAAATTGATCCCGCATATAGAATTTCCATAATTTGATGTTGTCAAGATGCTGATACAGCTATTCTGTAAACTTCGGAGGTTGTGGAAATATAATATGTAGGAGGCAATATTTGATTTCTTAAGAAGATATCTGTGATCAAATAATTTGATTAAAATCTACCCTAATTCAAAAGTTTAGGACCAAGTGAGAAATAGGTCAAAAATGTCCAGTATGATCAGACAATATAATAATTATTATTGAAAATAGTACATTGGTCGGACATATGCATAATTCTCTATATCTGCTGGGCAGAATAATGAAAACATTTTTCTTTTTATGAAGTTCTTTTATTTTCACAATAATAAAATTAAATAGGTTTTACTAAATAATTATAACTAAATTGACAATATAAAATAAATCAATAAGAAACAAACAACAATTCAACTTAATGATTTTTGCTGTTATTAGTTGTTGTTTGCATTTCGTTATTATTATTTAACATAAAAACAGATTAGGTACCTACTATTGCGGACAAAAAATGTCAACGCTTTTGTATCAGTGATACAAATCTCTGATTCCGGAACTTTTTCGGCAAAAATAAACTTTTCTTTAGATATTGTAAATTGATTTTTCGAATAAAATTGGTTCGATATACCTTATTTCGTACCTAATTTATAAAGGTCCATATATTTATAATTTATAAATACATGGAGAGTTAGTCGACAAAGAAAGATCCTACCTTTCCTCGTCGTATTAATCCTTTTTGTTTGTAATCCTTTTAGAAAACACAACACAACACTCGCGCACTCACACGCAAAAAGGCCTTATTAACCGAACGAGCACTCCTCGCACACACAAACAATGCGACGCCATAATTTAAAATTCGAACTACTGAAACAAGCACTACCGCTCTGTACCATTAACGCGAAAGATCTGATGCGGTTTTGCCAGAATTCTATATATATATATATATATATATATGCATTCGAGTTAGTAACTCGAATGCAGGATACCGGGATACCAGGAAATTCCGTTTTTATTTTAAAAACATTCAGTTCTTCGTTAAGTTATGAAAGTAGGTGGTGCACATGTTTTATTAGTTGTTTTGTATGTATTTTATCGGTCGCATAAAAATGCGATTAAACTTTTATCTAGTTTATGGTTTGTAATAGGGAAATTTTCAATGCTTAAGGGTACACGAATAGTTTTTAAATTAGAAATAGAGTAAATTTATAATTTTACGGTATAAAGACAGTAGATAGTGATTATTCAAATAATTTTGCTGCATAAAAAATACATAATTTTAGAATAAATTTCCTAAAAAGTACATATTTTAAAAATTTTCGGTTACTATTTCCATATTTTTTTTTAATAAAACTCCACTAGGACCACCGTGACAGATATTTAACATAGAAACGTTTGTTCCGACAATTGTTTTCATGCCGAATATCTGTCACATTAATTTTTTTATAAATGTGCAAAAACTCCCTATTAGATGCCTATCCGTCAAATTATTATCAAAATGCTCAGCATAATAACCAGACAATCTGATAAATAATTATTTTGAAATATGCATTTATTAACATGTTCGATTTCAACTGACATTATTCATATTGACAGGGCATTATAGATAATGCCCTAAATAATCACTTACTTATGCATCTATAACATATACATAAAGTACAGATGAAATTTATTTGCTAGTCGATGACTGAAGAAATTTGAATTTATTTGTGATTGTTTAGCAGAACAAATTTGTTCTTTATAAATTTCATTATAAGGATTGGTCGCGGCCTCGACTAATAATTTAAAATCTCTTTTTTTATTATTTACCTTTATCTAAAGGTTTGTAGTAATTCTGATTTACTTGACTACTGCGGATAACTTATATGAAAGCCTTCACGGAGAAAAAATTTGTTTACAAAAATTCGTTTATAAAATTTCGCATTTTAGTGAATGATTAGTTAAACGTTGCTAAAGACTCCCCTTAAGGCTCCTCACCAGCGAAGGGTCGGTTTTTATTGCTTTCTCGACAAATTGTTGTTGAAGATTTAAAATTTCAATGTCCATGTTATTCATTAATGAATAAGCCAATTCAATGCACTATTAATTAATAAAAAATTCGCGAATACGCAAGTTGCGTTCTCGCGAATGTTACATTTTTCCTCATTTGTAGGTTCGCGAATAGTTAAAGCTCGCAAATGTTAAGGGATTACTGTATTTTGTTTTTAATATGGAATAGAGCAAGATATGCAACTTTTGTAAATTACAGAGATTTACAACAACCACTGTTCAATTATTTCCATTAAATGAGCGAAGTTATATCAAAAAAAAATCCGAAAATACTGATTCTATTTCTAAAGCTCGACATACACGGTTCGTATTTCCGTAAATACCTCGAAATATGGCTTGAAATACGAATCACCCTATATGACTAGTTAAAAAAAATAAAAAATTGTTTATCACGTTTACGTAATATTTTACTCGACGGTAGTTTTCAATAAATTTAATATTTCACTCCACAACATAATATTCGCTCTATTTTTCAAATAAAATTTCGAAATATTTTAACTTACATCTTAATTATTATTAGACGTGAATATTTTGAGGATCGCTGATGGTTTAGTTAGTTTAGTCGTTCGTTCATTTCTGTAATTCCAAGACCTACAAATATATCGATTCCTATTTTACTAATGGAATAACTATGTATATATTATGGAAATGCCGTTTTTCTGTACGATAAAATTCTATACAATAATAACGTACAAATCTACTGTTAAAAATTGTAGGTCTTGTTGATATGTATCAACTTTTTCGGATTCGTCGTAAATTAATATATGGATGGCGTTTTGGTAGAACAGCGTAAGAGTCACTTTTATCGAAAATGAGTTGTTCTGACTATCTTATGCATCAACCGGTGACTGCGCCGCAGAATATGTACGTATTTGTTTATAGTTACGCCACAACACAATACGTGGGCTGCTGTAAAATTTCCTTTTTGTTATTTTCGCTGTTTTGCCAAAACGCCAACGACATGTATTATAATATAATTTTATTTCAAATAATATAAATATAAAGAACAGAATGATTTTCAATTATAGTCATTGCTTATCTAGCAAAATACACACATGCTGAATGAAATGATTTAATTTCGAATAATGAAATGATAATAAAGAAGGTAAATTTATTATTTATCTCGTAGTACGCATACCGATTAAGTTATTCCTGGAAATAGAGCAGTAACGTTTCCAAAGTACAGCGCTTGTTTCCCGATTGGATACGAGAAGCAATTACAAACAGTTATTCACCATTTCGTCGACACGGAAACAAAGAAAATTAAATGTCGCTTTTCCTGTATAATCTTTAATACTGCAGATAACAGAAATAGCAGTTTCTTAACACTTGTCACTATATAATAATTACCAAAAATAGATCCGTATTAATATTATTTAATAGGTATAAAAATTAGACCAGATTGAGGACCAAATTTTAATTCATATTTCCTATAATCCGATCTATTAATAACCTATGTTTAGCGGTTAAATTAGTTTATCCATAAAAAACCACATTGTGAAATGTTAAATTTGATAAATGTACTTAAGCAATAAAATTGAATAAAAATACTGAAAATATCGAGGATTCGTTTGTACTTTTATGATTCATCAATGTTTTAAACACTAAATATCAACAAATTTAAAAAAAAACGTTGCGTTAAAATCGTTTGACGATGCTTGGAAAACTCTTTTTTTTAATATTTAAATACAGTTGGACTACAATTTCCTTATATTAATAAACGTTTTAAAGACCGATAATTTCGTAACACCATGAATGCAATAAAACCTCGTCGATACCTTCTTAAACTTGAAATGTACGCCTATTAAGCGGTAGCGTCCTGACGAGGATTTACTGTACGTACTAAACTTATTTGTTCGATATGTGCCGTATTAGGTACACATCAACTAAACTATCTAACAAAGCACGTAACTAAACAACACTCAAAGCTTCACAAAATCATGCAAACAACAAACATACAGTTGAAGTAAAGAAGAATCCCGGAAACCAGCATGAATACTACGACCAGTAGTACCAACACGAGTAGAAGGATCGTAGGCCTACACCAACTGAACCAACAGGATTCTTCGGTGGCGCTTCCTTGTGCTTGAGATTGGGGAGAAACGCACCACCCACAGGAATTGGCTTCGGTAGGGGCTAATTCCCCAGATCGCACTACACTGCTACCACCGGAAGCATTCACTACGACTCCCCGGTAAACATTAGCGCGAGGAACAAAGCCGTCTCCTTCCTCGACAGTTTGCAGTCCATTATCGTGATAAACTCCATAAGACGCCACCATATTGGCCGCCGATTGAGAGCCGTTATTACAACTCATCGTTTCTTGCTGAGCTTTCGGTTCTTGTTTTGGCCAACATCCACACGAACAGTTGGACTGTTCCTTAGAATACGTTGGAGTTTCCGTTTCATGAATAGCTGTTTCTCTTACGTACCAAGAATCGTTATACGCCTGGGACGACTCTGCAGCGTAGCTAAAGTCGGGGTTTTTGGAATACGTAGTGGCGTTGTATCCTGGCTCAAACTTATATCTGCAGTTGTTTGTATTTATAACCATACCCTGATTTGGATGCATTCAAAATAAAGTAGTTGTTACGTTTATACTTTAATAATCAATCACATTTGAAATATCTGTATGCGAGGCATTCCTGTATCGCAAAATATTATTAATACGATTCGCGCCCGATCGTAATTACTTTAATTGGTGGATATTTGCAGTTACGAGATTAATAGTTGATCGTGTTGATTCCACGACTATGTTGATTTGACAGTTTACCTGTAAAAGAAGTTACATATTAATAACCTTGATGAGGTAAAACATGCATATCCGTTTCTATTGTGTCGCGTTATTTCGTTAGCTGGCTTTATGGGGTAAGTAGTTGTCGATAAAAGTAGACTAATACAATTGGTATTATTTTACATACATTCTTCTCTTACTTTATCTTATTCTAAACTCGGTCGTATTCTCAATTTGAAGTTTTCTATGTAACTCTATATCAATTAAAATAATGTATAAAGTCCATTAGCACGTCCTTAACTATACTCGAAGGTACTTCACCTAAATGTGTTACATAAACTGTATTTATGAAGGATATCAAGTCTTTTCGAAACGCGAGGAATTGTGATGTTGCTAAAAATATGCATATCAATATCGAACACTTTACATATTTTATATACATTGATCTTTACACAAAAATTTTCCAATCCCGATACTTTCCATTTTGTTTTAGATATTGAAATTTTAAGGATTTGAAATTGCAATCTATTTCTTTTTCTTTGAAAATTCTGGAAATTAATTGTGCGAAAATTCAAATACGAATGCGAATTGTTACGTCTCGAGTAAAATTTCGACAGTGAAAAGCGTTTCAACATATAGTCTATTCAAGCAGTTTACCAATACAAGTCACCAATAAAAAGTTACTAAATTGTATATTTGTAATTCAGTTCTATGTTTGGGAAGCGATATATTCTATCGATGATTTACTCGCACACATATTAGATGGTATGAAAAAATACTACAATTTATTAGAACCGTAAAAATACGAGGTTTTATTGATGACGTGCAATGGAACCTATCTTGTATACCGTATAGGTAAAACATTTTCTTTATAAAATAAAATACAGGTAAGGGACCAGAGAATTTTCGCGATCAACGGGGAATTTGAAAAAAAAAAGATTTAAAAGATAAACGACACCTTATTAATGAAACAATTAATGATAATGATTAACAGGTAATAATAAACAAAAATAATTTAACTGGATAAAACTGAAAAACCTATTCATTTTTGTTGCGTTGCGAAAAAGAATCAAGTGTTCCTTTATTTGGTATAATTTGGTATTTTTAAATATGTATTCTACTGCTAAATCGATCGCGATATAATCCGCACTCAACGGGGACACGAAGAACGAGGATTATCTGTACACTAATCCCTTAACATTCGCGAGTTTGAACTACTTGCGAACCCACAAATGAAGAAAAATTTAACATTCGCAAAGATGCAACTTGGGTATTCGCGAAATTGAATTGGTTTTATTCATTAAAATATTATACAACAACAACTTGTTGAGAAAGCAATAGAAACCGATCTTCACTGGTGAGGAGCCTTAAATTCAAAAAAGGAGTCGAGGCCGCGACCCTTCCTTATAATGAAATTTGTAAGGAACAGATTTGTTCTGCTAAACAATCACAAATCACCACTGTACTACATATATGTAATTATATAATATTTACGCTTGTATGTACGTACGTACACATATTAATGCTTAGTAAACATTTTTTTTTGTTTTAGTTGATTTATACACTATAATTAATATTTCATAGAACATAACCCGCTTTTTTACGTAGGTTTCTCAACATTTGCGAATTTGACATTCGTAAGAATTTTCTAGAACGTAACCCCCGCAAATGTTAAAGGATTATTGCATTTAAAATAAAAAAATATATCGTATTTGTTAAATTGTGTTTTATTGTTTTTTTTTAAAATTTTATTATAGCTGGCTCTGCAATATAATATGCAATGCACGGCTTTGTTATATAGTACGATAACTAACTAATTAACTAACCACAACATTAGCGTATAAACAGGTGAGGATTAAGTGACGAATCATACCTCTATCGAACAGATTCCGCGTTAATTATTAAATTATATTATATATGTCTTTAAATTAAATCTTGTGGTAGTTTGCGCTTAAGGCGCGTGTGAATTGCATTTTATTGAAAATGATATTTAAATCGACGCTGAACGAAAAATTCGAATGTTTTCTGTGATCGAAATTTGGTTCAAAACATAAAATGAATTATAGACATCCTGTACACGAAACAGCGAGCTTCAAATAACTAAATACCTTTCAGAATTTTTACGTTTTAAAGACGAAATACAAATAACCCCCGTTAAAAATTAATTTGTAGTCTTATGCGTATCTATGTAAATAATTAATTAAACAGAATTACTTACATCCTTTAACTCGAAATGACAATCGATACTACTTTACGCGATATAATTAGTTAATTTAAATTGGAAATTTAATCATCCACAAACCGCCTCCTCACACGCGGTTTTGATTTAGTGTTTGCAGTTCTTAAACATGCGGCGAATTATTTACCCATGCTTTTTAGAATTTAAATTGATCAGTTATTTTCGGTTATAAGCGAATAAACAGTTCTTGACTATTATAGTCACGTAGATGCTCAATTTCTCTATTTGATAATATAATCTGCACGTTTTAAACAAGCGATTTTCAGGCAATCGGAAAATTCTGCTCAGGAATCTGTAAGATTTTTGTTTGCCCGTCTTTCTCAATTTAGGTACATTATCATAAAAGTTTCATATGCAAAATTGTTCAATAATTAAGTGGGCGGTTTATTTTATACATATGTATACAATTAGGGTTTGATAACGCGGCGCCTAAGGCGCCATTGTACCCACAATATTTTGTACTGTCATCCGATTACTGTTTGTTGGAATTTAGCGTTATTGAAGAATTTATATTTTCATATAACGTTATATTTAAAATAAAGTATCGTTTCTGTACACGTAAAAATATTTTGAGATTGATTTTTGTAAACTACCTTCCATCCCTTCATAGCGAGGAAATCTATTGACAGATACCTTAATTTGTTTTTATTTCCATTATTTTTCTTTTTTGTATTATAACGAGAAATCGCTACATTTTGAAATACAAACGTATACAATTGCCGATAAATGATTTCGAAATAATTCAAATTAAGCTTCATTTTATTTTTAAAACAACATTTGTTGAAAATAACGAAGTCTCCCAATTAATTAAAGCAACTTACATTTTATATTTATTATTTTTGCATTTTATTTTGCGTATACAAGCATTCATTAGGGGCCATAAAGATGATCATTCGGAAGAAAAGAAACGTGTATATGTATGTATGTATGTATATATATATATTATATATATATATATATATATATATATATATATATTAATTGTGTCCTTGATTTGTAAAATCAGTCCGGTTTACGGTCTATAAGTACGTCTTATGTATGCTTAACCTAGTGCTGAGTACTATATAAGTATATTTTTGAGAAAAATTTGAAAGTCGCATAAAAACTTATCAAGATGCTGTGTGTAAGTATGAAATAATTTACGATTCATTCATTCATTCACGAGAGTAACGAAATTTGTGTATATGAGATTCATATAATACAGAAACAAGCAGCAAAATTCGACAGTTTTCGTGAAATACCTTACAAAATCTCTAAGACGGCTTTATGTACAAAACTAAAATTTTCAATGTACAATCTAAAATAGTGAATGAATACCCAGTATACCCAGTAAAAATTTTATACAATTTGGCCCCACCGGTTTCAAGATATAAGCTTTCGCCTGAACTTTTTTATTTCTATAATAGTGTGTAAAGTTATATCATTATTTATTCACCAGAGTATTTATAATTTATTTCAAAATTGTACAAAGTAATCCCCGATTACGATATATTACCTACATATAAACTTTCAGAATTAATTACCTATTTTATAAAACAAAATAATTACCTACCACAGATACGCCAATTATCGCCATTAATTTAATATAATTTTTTTTAATTCCTTTAATAAATATCGCCTGTAATATAACGTTAAAAATATTAAATTATAGGCACGAAATTCTTCTTACAATATTATTCATAAATTATCGCGAATTTAGAAATTAATAAAAAATAATTGACAATAAGTTATTTGTTGACAAACTACAAAGTTATTATAATTATATAGGTAGTACATTAGTTGTTTATTGTACAAAAGTAAAGTTAATAATTAACAATTATTGTTTGTTGAAAAAATGCCAAATTTAACAGGTAATAACAGATGGATTGGTCGTGGGGATCCGTTCGTTTGGCCACCAAGATTCCGCGATTTAAACCCTTTCGATTCTTATCTTTGGGGTAATTTAAAACAACTGGTCTACAGTGTCGAAATAAATATTCGTCAACAATTAAGTACTTTAAAGGATAATGAATGCGGCCAATCAAATTCACAGCGGCAATGTCATAGTTTGTGTTTATGATTCAATGATTCGCAGGTGTCGTGCTTTTACATTCAGGCTCAATAGGCACATTTTGAGCATTTGTTATAAATCGTACCTAATAATCGTATCTAGTGTTTTTAATTTAAATGTTAATAAATTGTTAATTTCTAGTCTATGTTTTGTTTTTCGAAATATATTTAGACACTAATAAAAATTTGATCTGTTGTAGTTCTTTAACTAGTTGAAATACGACCTATGGCATGCCATGTTTTACTCAAAATGGCTTCCCCAACAAAATGCCGAAGTTTGTTACACTCATTAATCACCCTGTATAATATGTAACCAAATTCAGAAATATACCTATTATCTACATATTTATAATATTTTTAATATCGTTCTCCTCATTACTTTCATGATTACAATTGACGAAGTTGTATAAAAATTTACTTTCAATTATTTACGAAATTCTTTTTATTAAAAATGAAAATATGTAAACAATTTTATATGAATTATAATTAAATAAATATTATTATATAAAATAATGGACGTACTATTTTCATCGACTATTCTCAGAAATCGGCATAAATCTGAAACTATTTTGCTTTTTATTTGTTTACTGTTATTAATACGATATCTATATATCTCAACGATACAATGTCAAAGGTTTATCCGAACGACAGAGTGGACCGAATTAATAACGATAATGTCCGCTTCCAAACTACATATAACGTTCGCCGAGCTTGGTTACTGCTCTGCTACAAATATTGTAAACTACCAGCTTTCCATGCTTGGCACAGTACATAATAACGACACTGTTTTCCTTTTATTATCAAACTGCTCATGAGCTCGGTTTCGGCTCAATCCTGTTCTCTAATTATTGTATATATCGCCGAATAAGTGTTTATATATCGATCGTTGCCACAATAACCGAAGTTTTCTTAACTACTAAATAAAAAATTCGTTTGTATATTTTCTTTTAGAAATAAAATCGATAGAACCTACCTAATTAAAATTATTGGTACCTACACGTGATTAATCTACAAACACTTTCTTAAATAAGAAATTCGAAAGAAACAAAGTATAAGTTATGGAAAGCGTCAGCTGTAACAACGAACAGATTATACTTTCCTATTGTTATTGCTCTCCTGACAATTATGTCCCGAAAGGGCTAAGTCTTCGTAAATTCAAGATGGTGGCTTTAAATTTGAAGGACCGAAAACAAATAATGAGAACCGCGATTTGTTTTTGAAAATTCTAAATTTCTTTGTTCGTGTAGTTTTTAGGTCGTCGAAATGAACCTGTCTATATTTTATGAAGGCGATACAAAATTCAGTTTGAAATGAAAAAACTGTCAATCCGTGTTGTATATCCAATTTGGAAAGGAACATCCGATTAATATCGTCTACTTATAATTTTTATTGGATGTATAAGTAGAATATGAGGTATACATCGTTGTGTTCTACTTTTCTATTCGCTATCCGAAACAATGTTAGCTAAATGAGTTTATTTGCATTTAAATCGAGACTTAATTTGGAAAAGTTGTTTTGTATACAGCGATATCATTAAATTAATGTAGTCAGAAGTAGATAAATTAGTAACGGTTCGTTCAGAATTATACAAGATAAGGAAGAATGTTCTGTTGACCGGCTCCTTGCATTTGAAGGAGTAAATAAAAGTAGGTATGTGCTTAAGCACATTTAATTTATATTAAATCTTAAAATCGTATGACGTCATTTTTAACCTTTCGCGAATAAGCCATAAGTGATTAATACATAATACCTACATGAATATAATTATTAAAAATCTGTCTTATTTACACGCTTATAAAGTTGTTACCACACTTACAATTCGTTGTTATCATATATGTGCACGAATTCGTAGATTTTTTCTAATTTTTTATTAGTAAAAATCATTGCATTACGACAAATAATTCTATAACACATATCTTGCGAGAATTTTCTTAAAAATACTACGAGTACCGATTGACAATTTTGTTCTAAAGCACGTTTGTAAAAAGATTTATTACTCGCGAAATAAAATAATCGATCATTCTTATTTCAATTTTTATAAATACGTCATCTACATAATACAATGTAGGAAATAACGACAAACAACGAAAGTACCGCCACTGTATCAAAATTACCATTTAAAATGACCCATTTTATATACGTAACCAGAATTGTTTTCGATCATGTAAGAAGTGGGACGTACCGTCTTTAATTAAAAAATAAAAACGGAAATATAAAGTAGCCCATCGAAGGCAAAGGAAAGTAGTTTAGAAGTGCGGAAACATTTTTTCACCGCAATTTACATTTAAGATTAGAAAAGATTTCTGACCGCAATTTTCATGTTTATTCCGAATACCAATTTGGTCGTCCGTGTGCAATTTTCATATGTGAACTATAAAATTTTTGAAAATCGTGGTGTTATTAAATACATAGTTTGTCGTCGAACGCCCGGTTATCTATCTCCATTTTAAATTACATTTAAACGCGTATATGAATATTTTCGACATTTTAAGGATAATACGAGAACATACGTAATGTTGAAAAATGAATATTATTTTCAGCCGCTAAAGATTGATATCTTCCTTTTATGAAAATGTTAGTTCCTAGAAAACATGCAAAAGCTTTTCCTTTTAATAAAGGTATGTTTATAATTCTTTGTCCTAATACAGGTCATGAATATAGAATTTCTGATAAGAATATCAACAGTAATAATTAATTAAAGGTCTACTACTTGTAGATACATATTCAATTTTATTTTCAAAACAATCTCCGTATAAACTTGAAAGATACAGAAATAGATAAAGAAACAGTGTGTTAGATTTTATGTGTCACGGCAAATATTTCGGCTATTGTATGAATTAGTAAAAAATGTTGTATGCGAAAGTTATTAGATTATTTATTATTAATAATGTGTCAAAATCAGAAAAACAATTGAACATCAAATAATTCAGATAAAGCAAATAAATTTAACATTTTTAATGGAACGTACCCAGTATTATTACATATTCTGAAACTATAAGAATTTATCTTTACAACGGTATATCACATGTTATACTTATTTCATTAATTAAAGGCGTAATAGAATAAATAACCGAACGCGTTGAACACGTACAGTGTAAACAATGTACCGACGACGCACACTTTTATCTTTGCATGTTCTATTAAGCAGAGCCGAGGAGGCCGTGATATGCGCTCACTTGTTATCGCTATCGTGTCGAAGTGGCTAAGTAAATTGTTAATTGTTAATTTTCATCTCGTGACACATGATGAGGGATAGTTATTATTCTAATAATGAAAAAATGGATATGTTAAGAGTGTACATCAGATGCAATGATAATCCTAAAGAAGCTTCTGTATTGTATCGAACCTTGTATCCAGAAACGGTACAGCCACATCCTCACACGTTTGCAAGAATTGAACATAATTTACGAAAAAATGGATGTTTTAATGCTACAGTGCGAAGACCAAAAAGTGAGCGTGCAGCACATGATAAAGATATTATGGTGTTGGCATACTTTAGAGAACATCAACAGCATCATTTAACAGCTGGTGATTCTGATAGAAGGCTAATATTTTGTAACTGGCTTAACAATAATCAACATTTAGTGGATGTCATTCTTTGGAGCGATGAATCTAATTTTAACAATAACGGGATTTCTAACAGAAAAAATTATCATTTCTGGGATACAGAGAATCCACGTCGAATTCGGGAATGCAGGTTCCAACACGGATTTTCTATTAATGTCTGACTTGGTGTATTAGGTGATACTATACTAGGTCCTTATTTTTATCGCGGAACGCTTAATGTTGAACGGTATGCGAATTTCCTTACGACAGAATTCGAAGAATATTTGGATGATATACTCCAACAAGTGCGTCGTGATATGTGGTTACAACAGGATGGCGCACCTCCTCACAATGCAAGGAACGTCAAGGATATTTTAAACGAAAATTTTGGTGCGAAATGGATAGGAAATGGTGGCCGGCACGATCGCCAGACCTCTCTGTGTTGGACTTTTTTGTTTGGGGATATGTTAAATCAAAAGTTTATGTTACATGTCCACAAAATTTAGAGGATCTTACAAATTGCATTCATAGGGCATGTGCTGAAATAACACCAAACATGTTGCAAAAAATGCGACGAAATTTAATAAGCAGATCTCGGGGAAAGTATTACAAACAACGGGAAGCACTTTGAACAAAGAATTTAGATGTTAGGTAGGCATTACGTACAATTTTATAATTAACTTACTTATTCACATATTGGTTTGTTCATAATGTTGTATTTCTGTTGAATAATCTGTTATTGAGTTTGTTTTAATCAACGCATTGTTTATACTGTCTACGTTTTCAACACGATCAGTTATTTAGTGTATTACGTTCAGTTAATTAATGAAAAAGTATAACATGTGATATATCGTTGTAAAGATAAATTCTTGTAGTTTCCGAATATGTAATAATACTGGATACGTTTCATTTAAAATGTTAAATTTATTTGTTTTACCTGAATTATTTAATGTTCAATTGTTTTTCTGATTTTGATACATTATTAAGAATAAATAATCTAATAACTTTCATATATAACATTTTTTACTAATTCATACAATAGCCGAGATATTTGCTGTGACACATAAAATCTAACACACTGTATGTGCATCGAAACGGGAAAGAAATTGCGGAAATTAACCAAAAGTTCAAATTTAATTCTGATTGCGAGATTAAAACAGGAATTGGAGAAATTTTAATCATTTTCTCGTATTATTATGCCCTACCTACGCCCAATAAACTATTATTTAATTTACTCACCGCTTATGTCGTAATAGCTATATCTACTTTAAAATTTGAAATAAACGTATAAAGAATAGTAAATTAGAAGTTTAATTTAATTTAACCACGATTTTTACATTAATGAAAAGGGGCGAAACTTTCTCGAAATAAATAATAGCAACTATAAATAATTAAGTAGACCCTAAGCGTGCCACACTAAATAATTCTCAAATATACTACAAATTCTTAAATCGGACACAAAAGGGTTGCATATTTAATGTAATCAGTAATAATAAAATTGTAAGTTTTTCATAATTTTTTTGTTTTCAGTAACTATCGTTTAAATTGCCGACTGTATTAGTTGTGCCGCATAAGTCGTAATGTCTTTAATTTATTGGACAAATTTTCAATTAACTTTTGATGTCAAAACCACATAATCAATTTTTCAACTACACTCGACCTATTATAATTCATCGAATTTTACCGATTTTTTCAGAAAGTTCTATATAATTAATTATAAGCGTTTAAGAATTTTAAATCCAAAACGATTAATCTAATTGTAAGAAAACTTTTCTATTTAATACAAAGTTATTAGGCGAGTTTGTATAGGTTTCTCCGATTTTAGAATTTTCCGATTTTATAGATCTTTAGATGGACAGGAAAATCTAAGGAATAAAAAACAAATATAGCGGATAGGTTTTTTCGTTATTTCATTTCCGCTACTTTCGTACTATGAATTGAAGTTGAATTCCATTCGATATTGCAGGTTAGAGAGATTATACTTAAAAATGTGAAAAGTATCGTGTCTTTTGTAACTATCACTCTTTAAAAGCTTAAATAACTGCTGCAAAAACGTTTAGCGTTTGAGAGAATTTTATTTTTATTTTATTACATTTCATTTAAACGTGTTATTGTTAAAATAAAATTTAATAAAAGTTCCATTTTCAAATCAAAAATGCTCGAATAATTATGATTTAAACTTCGGGAATAAATTTAAGGAAAGTTGTCGAATTGAACTCGTAAAATAATAATTAAGAGAATTGTTTGTAATTTAATACGAGATTTCCAATTTTCCTGAAGCTAATAAAAAATAAATTGTCGTTTCTTATAATTCGAGCAACAAATGTGCAGAAAACCTTGTGCAACGCATTTAAAATTTAAAGCTCCGTTCGTGTAAACGAACAGCACGAAAAACCGCGATCTCTTCAAAAATTAAGGTGAAAGCAATCGTCCAATAAAACTTGATTTCCGCTAATATAATAGCAAGGTAGGCAATAATTTACTCGAGTCCTCGCAGGATCTCTATAGTTGCTTCCGTATACCATTCCGTGCAAGTTCCGTTTACGAATTAAAAATTAGCCACCCTATTTTTTCATAATACTCACTTAGATGACGATTAAGTGGCGATAACGTTGTTTAAAGAAATAATGTATTAGGGTAAAACTCCAAACGAAACTCGCGTACCCATAAAATAACCAACGCAAATCTGCTTCATATGAAACCCGCTGCTGATGACGAACGATTATTTGGGTTTCCTATTTTCCTTCCTTCCGAGGAATTTCTAAAAGAAGTTTCTGGTAAATGTATCCTTCAAACAGATGTTGGGGAGTGTGACAAAAATACAAAATGATATCGATTTGCTCATGGACGTATTGAATTTGTGGGGATTGTCCTATAATTAATTGTCGGTCGAGTAATTAAGCCCTTATCTTTATTTTTTTGCGAACTTTTTTGAAACTCCAGGGAACGATGTTTCCACCGCGTCCGTACCGTCGAGAATTGGTCTGTATGCCCCCGAGCCAAACGGAATGATATGTTAATTCCCATAGCCCTTAAATTGTAATGGATTGGAATTAGAATAATTGTAGATTTTACAACAGAAGGGATAGACACGCACTACCGTTTGTGAGAACGGATTGATATTCCTTTCTGTTATATTATTTATAATGTTACATTTAGATTTATCATAAATGATTTATTACTGCGTAGTAATAACTTATTGTTAAGATAAATTTCATAAAACAAATTGACATTTTCGTTTGTATTTTTTGTAAGGTTACATATCTCGTATGTTCGCATTTTCTTAGATAATATTCATTACCGAAGAAAATATACGTAAAATATACGTATTCGTTGCGGCTAATTTCCCGCTGTGAATTCTAATAATTTGTTGGTAGGTCAGAAACAAATTAATTTAATTTACGAATTCGTTAGAAGAAACAAATCATGACTAATATCTCCTAATTCCATTATTTTACATTTTATTTTAGCACAAATAGAGCCGTTTTATGGCATAATTATTGTAAAATTAAGGCATATAAATGGAAAAGCGTGTTTAGTGTCGTAGTATTAATAATTAGGAAATGTTATGTTAGAACTGAAATATATGCTGTATCTATTTTCTTCGGAGTAAGTCAAACGGGTAAATTTTGATACGTCGCGATCCCAACTTAAGTAATTACTTGGACGACTGTAAAGCTTCTATGCTTTCTAGCGCCTGTAGAAGAGGCGTTATTTAGTTCAGTAGTGATAATTAGAAGTGCGCTTTACATGCGAACTAGAATTAGCATAGACAGAAATTTTACTATAAAATTTAATACGGTTTATATAAAATTGTTCAACTATAAATAAATTATAGTTTTATCTACTTTCAGGTTTTTCATCAGTTGCAATAGGTCAGTTAAATCCAAGTTTATCAGGTTTTAGTTTTGCTATTACTTACATCAGAGTTGATATACGTAATTCTTTGTTAACCGAGTTGTTAGACAACTTTTAAATAATCATCCTATAGTGCAAAAAAGATTTAAATAAGTCAAAATATTTAGTTAACGTTAATAAAAAGTAACTCTTAAACTTTATTATACGTATATTATATAAATAGTCTGCGGTACAACTAGTTGAACTTTCAAGCTCTTAATATACTTTTAATTTAAACATTTCACACCGAACAAACACAATATAGCAGAAAGCGCCGTTGAAGATGTAAATTTCGAGTGTTCAGTTCGTTTTCTCGTCTTCACCAGTTAAATTATGCTTGACAATTTTAGTTTCTTCTTCGCTTTCATAGACCTACGATTATGTTTATCATCTAATGGAGAACACTTCTCGATTACTTATTTATTCGCGCAATCGACAAATACTTGTTTATTGAATATTGCAATCAAAAAAAAAAATGAGAAAAGACGTTCTTTGATCATTATTATTAGAAATACTATCCTAAACTGTTGAATTATAGTAGTTTTTAAATGGAAACAACTTAATAATAAGTTTTTCAGAAGACCAAACTGGCCCCCATCCCGCCGTAAATAACTGCCTATATCGTTTCAACTGGAGATACATTTCTAGCCTGTTGGCAATGAAACGAAGGTTTCAAATTCCAATAAAGGGAGACCGCAAAAATTTGATATTAAAATAATGAGAAAAATTTTGTTAAGTATTTGAATTCAAAAGAAGAACTAAGGATGATGCATACGGGTACAAACATAGTATAGTATCGACTCAAGTAGTGACTGAAGCCTCGAGTGTGATCGTGAAGCAAACGCACTGTTTTAAATGGACTGCTTCATAGTAAAGCCTCGACTCGCGACTCGAGCTTCAATTCTAACCAGGAATCAAACGTGTTTGTTTTTCAAGCCGAGGTTTTTCACAGTCGAAGCTTGAGTCGATGCTTCACATGTTTTTATTCTAATACTCCGATGATTATGGCACACTTGAATATTTCTGTATTTGTAAACATACACGAAATAGAAACTAAAAGTCCTTTATTGTTTGTTAAAAATAAAAAAAAAATACCTACATGTACGTGTATATTTACTTGTTATTTAGGAATTCATAAAAACAACTTTTACTACATCATTATTTGAAAATAACCCCAACCAATATGTAGTTGTAAATAAGAATATAAAATAACATCGTATGTTGTACATAATGACTTTTGAAGTCGTATGCTAATTTATTTTTGTAAATAATTATTCATGACTAACCATAAAATGATGAAACAAATTCGCATCAAATCACAATTTGAATATTTACTTTAAAATTAAACAAAATGGCGTTACGTTTAACACGCGTAACAGTGGAAACGAGCATTTTTACGAAGCAGCCGAAATTCACGGTAGACATCTAGAGCGTCTATCAATGGGGTTATGTTAAAACTTCCATAAATTACACTAAAAGTTTTTCAAAGTCGCAGCTTTCCGAGCAGTAATTTGTAGTTGATATCAGTGTATATGACGTCAAGAACTTTGTTTCATTTTACAATGCTATAAGTTAACTGAAAAACATGTCTTGACGAGAAAGAAACGATGGCAGATGTCTGTAAGAGTTTCTAGGTTTTGCTTATGCATTTTCGGGCCCTCCAGGAATTATCGTGTCTGGATTTGAAATATTAGAACAGCTTTATTATTATGAACTTCGAAACTTTATATTCAACTTTTTAACATCTCGTATAAGTACGTACGATCAAAACTGAAATTAAAGGTTTAACATTCCCTTGAGCGTTTTATAACGAGCTTTCGAGATATCACTATTTTATCTGCTACTTATAGTAATTATAATTATAACAAATTAGCTATTTATACACTTATGTTATTAAACGCTAATCGGTTCTTATCAGTTCATTTTACTACCGAGCGTTTTGCACATGTTTAATTCGTACCCGAAACTAGATATAGACTGACTAATATCAGGATACACATATTTCTACGACATAGATTATTTTAGAAAATGACAACGACTAACTATGAGTACCGCCGAACGTTGCCAAAGCTATTGATGTCGTAATGCCAGATGTTTTCGAATGTTCGGTTACACGATTCATCAATCGTGTTATATATTCATCACTTTTTCTCGGAGAGTCACCGCCTGAGAATTTATTGCATAGTACTGCGTTCGATACAATAATGAATTACTTAATAACTTAAAAAGTATGTATGCTAGTTAAGCTGCGAACACACTACCGACACGTCATGTGCACGCATGTAATCTTCACATGGTAGCTAGGGTCAAACGTGCGTTTATGTGATGTATATGTCATAGCTTAAGTGTGAACTGTTTCTTTTTTTTATTATAAATGTCTCATTATCTTTATTGCAATATTGGTTGCCCATTAACAGTATAAATAAATCGTTTTCGCCATACCTGGCGCTGATTTTCACTTAATTTAAGTAAGAAGTGTGGTTTTTATATAACAATCAACGGAATGTCTATCATAATTTAAAAAAAAATAAATACCTAATATAGAGTGATATATTTCTAAAATAGAGGGCGTTAAACTCGCTATTGGTCCCTGATTTTCGCTTATAAAAATCAATATAATGGTTATAATTGAATGAAAATTGTTATGGACACGCCTTTGTATATGAGAAGTATAGTTACGGCATGTTAGTCCACATTTTTCATAACAGTGGATACCGCAGTCTATTTGAGAATCTTCGATGAGTTTTGTAAATCAGTTGAATGACGAGAAACTCCGTTCTGGCTATTTTCAGCGGGATGGTACTACTTACCACATTTCCAACGACAGCATGGAATAAATTGCGTCCTTTAAAAACCGTGTAATTTCAAAAGGAGTTTGAATTGACGTTGTGAAATTCCGCAACATGAAAAAGCATCTGCAGGTATGTCGCGATGTTAAATGGCTAACATTCGCTGTGAAATCGCCATGTTTCTCATACACCAAGGACTGTCCGTAGCAAACTTTATTCAATTATGATCATTATTTTGATTTTTATAAACGAAATTCGAGGGCCGAGAGCGACTGAAACACCCTGTAGTATAAACACCAGATATATACGAAATTCATATCCTTAATAGCAGCAGTAAATTTCGCGTTATTAGGTAAGTAATGTTTAACGTAGATTTTTCTTTAGCACGCGATTTAATACTTCCGTAAGTAGGTGTACCTAAAGTTTTAACGAGAAATCCCTAAGTACTATTTCTTTTAATAGTAGCGTATATGTTATGTAGGTAACGCTGGTTGTTGAAATAAGTGATATCGACGTTTTCTTAAAACGCCTCTAAACAACTAAAATATATTTAATTGTCCTTTAAATTACTTTACGTAGGCTACTGATCCCCAATTTTGAATTAAATTTTAATTACAAATTTTATAAAAATTTGACCGGCATAACACGTAAACAATAATATAATACATGTTCTTATTTTTTTATGACGTTATAACATATACATATGTAATACATATTTCTGACTCGATTATCGAATTGGTTTTATAATTTTTTTAGCGATCCCTATAATTTGTAGAAAATGATCTACCGTAAACTTTCTATTAGATCACTATTAAAAGAAACAAGCTTAATTATATTTTTTACGTTAAAATGATTAAGTTATTAGTTTTTATTTGACCTTGAACTTAAATTTTATAACCATAAATTGTTTGTGGCGTTATACAGGCTGTTTAGAAATTCGCGTATACGGAAAATAGGACGATAAACAGTAGGACAATAAAAACTGAATAAAAAGTTGCTTTGCCATTTTCGATTAGACCAGTACTTACTTTGACTAAAAATTTGAAAAATAGGTAAAATAGGGCTATTATGAATATGACCCATAGGACCAGTTGCACAACAGCTGATCACCGCTGAACCTCTGTAAATTGCCATGTAAACAATTATTTTGACAATCATTTCTATGGAAATTAACCGACAATCAGCGATGATCACTTGTTGTGCTACTGACCCATACTGTCATCCCGAGGGGTCGATAACTATTGTAAATTTGATATACAATAATACAAATCCATACTAATTCAATCTAATTAAATATAATTCTGTATTAAATTCCAGAAACAAATGCACACTAATATATAAGTTACCGATCCCTCCTCGTATCATTCTACTTTCTGTATCCGCGAATTCACAACTATTCATAGTTTCAGTGCCCTAATCTACGACGGCTCCTAACTAACTTATTAAAAATAGATGTCAAATCTCTTTTTATAGAAATCTGAATAACGCAATTTCTGACGATTTTCCCTAATTATAAAGGGATAAATATTTCGCCATGAAATACATTTTAGGAACTGAAAATAAAAATATTTTTCAACGAAGCATAAAAAGATTATTTAATTGAATATAAAAATCGCCGTTTTGAAAAATAAACGTTAATTGATGTTTCGAAGAAAATAATTCTGAAAGTCAGATTTTAAATCAACCGTTCAAGAATATTTTAGTATCGCTTTGCTCGTAAAAGTGTTCGTGTTATTTGGATATTTCGCAACTTTATAATTCAAATACAAAAGCGATAGGTTTTCAATCAATATTAAAGAGGATATTTTCTTATGAATGTTTATTAACCTTTTGATTCTTTGATTTGGATCTTAAAAATACATTATAAACTTTTTAAGTTTTTTACGAGTTATCGATTAGGCATTACAAAGATACTCATCCAATTAAAAAAAGATAACTTGAGCTGGTTTCAGACGGACGATACGCGTATGCGATTCTCCTGTGCTCGATGCAGAATTAACATTATAGCAAATGTAAGCTTTCAGACGCTTGATACAGCCTTCATACAGTATCGTATACAGACTTCTAAAATCTCGACAATTCGGACTTCGTCGACTGTAGGATCGGTGTCAGCCGGAAAATACAAAAACTCTTTGTGTGTGATGGATACAGAACTAACATTACAATATATGGGATCTTTCAGACGGCGATACTCGCTTCATACAGCGTCGCATACTAAATTTGAGTATCTCGTGAACGTCGGCCGCCAAAATGCTATACTCTGTTTCTTTAGAAACATACAACATGCTATACTCTGTTTCTTAATTAGGAAGAGTCAATTAAAATTTCCACCTAAAAAACGCGCTCACCGATTGACTGCTTGCGAGATTAGTTTACGCTGGGTAATTTGCCATACGCGCTATTAAATCTCCGGTAATTTATGTTTACCTACATGTGTGACAGTTGATAGGAATCGACTTTAAAGTGTTTTAAAGTCATTTCTTATATATTATCAATATGAAAAATAGTTCTTTGCAGAATTAAACTGATCATTTTGTAGTAAATTCAAATCCAAGAGCAAGTATTGCATCTGCAGTGTCACCGCAAACAGAAACGCCCCCATTTGGGGCATTAGTTTTCTCATTTTCTGAAAAGCAAACTAATTTGAATATGTAGAAG
The DNA here is from genome assembly GCA_036326145.1 of Rhagophthalmus giganteus. Classification (NCBI taxonomy): domain Eukaryota; kingdom Metazoa; phylum Arthropoda; class Insecta; order Coleoptera; family Rhagophthalmidae; genus Rhagophthalmus; species Rhagophthalmus giganteus. The sequence continues at coordinate 4,313,037 of JARFJA010000075.1, read as the reverse complement.
AAACTAAAATTAGATGATGCACATTCGGTATTACCTACGTTAAAAATTGTACTTTTAGCAGTTTAAATTAACAGCCCTGATATTACACACCCTTAATACTTTAACACTCATCTTATTCATCATACATTGACACATTTCGAATTGTCACTGCATTGATACATTTTTGTCCCATACATCTACAGGAACCAATGCAACTCATTCGATTTTTCCTACTTTTTTCACACTTTGCTACTATAGTCTAAAAAACATGAAACGAAATTTATGAATCAGCAAAAAATCAGACATTCAACGTTAAAGTCGCTGTAGTTTTAGTATGAAATAGGAGCTTCTCGTAAATTTACTTAATACAAAACGCTTCTTGTATTATGTACTTAATTATTAAAATAACGGATAAGGTGTATTTACAATAATAATAATAGTATGTTGGCTTATTTTAGAATTACGTATAGAATGAGAGGGGGCTACGGGAAAAAGTGAAATAGGAGATGCAATGCACCCAGTTGAGAGCGCGACTCCCGAAAATGAAATTTGCACATTTTTTTACTTTTAATTATCTATCTTAATTATAAAGCCCTATAAAAATATATTTCTTGTACCGTCGGATACTAGATGGACGAACCAAACTTTTCTAAAGAATAAAAGTTTTCGATATGTCGTACTGTTTTGTAGTTATGACAGTATAAACGGTAATAACACGAAATTGAAGTGAACTTTTTAGCTGTTCGAACTGAGATATCGGCCCCGAAAGTTATTTTTCTCCATAAGAGTCCGTGTATTTTGCGTTTTTTCAAAAATTTTTAAACGATTAATTCCACAAAACCAATTACGAATTTTACGGAAAAAGAAAGTTCACGTTTCCTTCTATACGTACGCTGAATAACTCTTTCGGTGAAGATAGTGCCCTTTTTTACTGGACGATTTTTGACGGCTTTTGACTTTTTAAATAAACAAATACATCCTTTCGATTTGTCGAGGTTTCATCTTGTAACCCCGACCTCCCCACGAAAGTCATTTTGCGGAGCTTCGAGTACTCTACTATAAACAACGAACCGCTATATACTACCGATTCTGTCTAACTACAAGAACTGGCGAGAAAATGCCTAATCGGAAAAGTATCGCAAGAGAATTTTGTACGCGATACGTGAATCGCATACGCGTATGCTCGTCTGAAACTAGCCTAAGGCTTACAACTCCAAACCCAACGAGTTTTAATGTCATTTAAGGTTTACGAAAAAAACGCGTGGCATTTTTTAAATGACTCATATCAGCCTATATTATATATATATATTCGTATGAAATGTATACATAAGTGTTAGAAACATAATAATCTAAATATCATTTTGGCAATATCAGGTAGCTAACAACGGTAATTTACTTGAAAATTGGTGGGGAGTAAAGTTATGGTACGATATTAGAACGGTAAAACATTTGTTTCAGAGGTCAGAGGAAAACCCCACAAAAAAAAACTCTAACATACCGTTTCGTTGGTAGTGAACGAGGAACTGAGCTGAAAAATGTGACTTTGGTCTCCTAAAACAGCTTGTTGTATTTGTATAGCAACAACATAAACAGTATTTACGGAAGCGGAACGTCGAATGTGTTCAATTTTACATGTTTTCAACATTAAATAATACGCTATTAGGAGTATTAAACATTCCTGGTGCATGTGTAATTTTAGCACAGTATACTTTACATATACTGTAGACCATCTGCGCGTGCGTGCCCCACTCTGAAGTTTATATATGTTTAAGGTCACGTATTGGTGAATATACAGTATGTATAGCAAACTAGGACCTTGAGTACCAATACCTTTTTTAAACGATTATTAAAATTACATTTTCCCATATGCTCAATATTAAAATATGAAGTTTGTGTCCCTATAACTTACGAACCACGGCCTCGATTGACAAAAACAAAAAAATACGGTATTTCTATTTTTTATGGTTTGTCAATTAACATAATTTGCTCAATAAATTAGGCCCTTCATTTTTGCTATGGATTTCAACAAGGCTCTTTAAGTGGTCACAAAGTCGTGTTACTAATGAAGTTGTGCGTATGGGTTCTCTTTATAGTTGTTTCAATTTACTTTGTTATCGTAATATTAAATACATATGCGTTCAATACGAGATGTGTCCAAATTTGAAATGAGAGATACCAATGCCAAAGTTACTATAGCACTGTCTGATATGTGGGAACAAATACTAATCTGTCTCACAAGGGGAGGCTCAGGTTTACCCCTCACCGATTTGAATAAAATTTTGTATATTTATAGATCATACTTGGAGATATTCGTGGTCAAAATTTTAAGATCCACTTCTTAAGCATGTTCGAGTGGAAATCGAATGCGTAACTGCACGGTGATCGCGCACTCTACTATAGGTAGTTAGGTATGTACCGTAGGAACTAAATTAATTTTCAAAAATTAATTACGCGAATATGCTCGAGAAATGGGTATTAAAATTTTGACCAGAAATATTTCTTATTGCGATCTATAAGTATGCCAAATTTCATTCAAATCGGCGAGGGACAAACCTGATCTTCCCCTTGTCAGACATTCAGCAACTAGAGTGCAGTGTTATGCGGTGTTTACATTAGTGTGGGAGCCACGGCTGAAATCAGACGCAAGTGCGTCGCACGTTTATTTATTCATCGACTTTAAATGCAAGGAGTAATATACATACGTCTGACAATCTACGACACAGTCGTGGCTTCACGCTAATGTAAACGTCGTTTTACGCATTTTACAAGTATGAGTGAATTAGAAGTGTATCCGAGCGTGGAACAATGCATTATTATTAAATTAAATCATCCGTTCCAAAATTAAAAAAAAACAGTTTGACGAGAAAATATTGTTAGATATAAACATCCATAAATGGAGTAAAGTTTTCCAAGATGCCCGAGAACGACCAAAACATCGACAACAGAAGGGATGACTGACGAGAAAGTGGACAGTTCTCCCCCATTTGGCGCCTTATAGTCCAGAGCTCGTCCTCTCTAACTACCATGTGTTTAGACCTTTAAAAAAGTTTATATGGAGGGGGCGGGGGGCAATTTAGTTTCAATAAAGAAGTTATCGAAGCTGTGTTGAACATTGATAGTGTGTAAATACCTTCTCTTATATTACTTTTCGAATAAATAATAAATTATAATTTAAATTTGAACGCCCCTCGTATTATAATAAAAATCATAAGAAGCTCATTATTTAATAGGACACTGGCATCCTACAATCGATAAATGAAATGAGTTGAGCCAAACGTAACAATATTATAAACATAATAATTTATAAAATCATCGGTGTTATTCAGGAAATGATATTTAGTGTTCCGATCGCATGTATTTTTCATTCCGTTTTCATCTGGTATTTTCTAAAAAATGTTTGTCGCGCGTAGATGGAAAATCAAAACAAAAGTAACGCTGACTCGTAAAATGCTATTGTTAATAATAGCTTTGTTATGGGCTGTTACTAATCAGTTTTTTTTTGTAAGGATTCCTTTCGGTACTCGACTCCTCGACTAAAAATTAAAACCGTTAAATTTATTAATGGAAGCTTTGTGTTTTAAATAATTTCGAATTTAAAATTTATACGCAAAATTAATAACTTTGGAATTTCGGACGAGCTATTAATAAATTATTTAATAGTATTTTTTAACTGTAACATATATTTAATTTATCGTAAATAAATTACAACTTAATTAATTTATTTTAAATTCAATTCTAAATAAATGGGACTACCATCAATAATAATACCGTGTTACTACAGTTATAATATATAAATCGTTTTAAAAAAATTAATGACACGACCAGTAATCGCAAACGTTTTATTTGCACGGCTATGAAGGGAAAAATATATTTTTCTCCTATTCCGTGTTCTAACAACTAATCCTATATCATATCGTAATAAGGCTACTGTAGTACTGCTTATTTTTATCACTCGGAAAAGTTTTTATTACGAAATAAAAATTATACCTAAACAATTAAATTAAAAAAAAAATTAAATCAATTATTAATATACTTAGCATGAAAACGTGATGGTGGTAGTATTTTTAGTATTTCAGATAAATTTAAAAACCCGAAGTCGTTTCTAAATATTCTTTTTATCTGTATTATTTTTGTAAAGTTTCTCGTCTATATTATGTACATAAATGTAAAAGTAAATATATATATATCTAACAATAATCCCAAAATGGCGCAATATTATTCACCGAATAAATTAAGTTAATGAAATGTACAGCTGTCGCTAAATATACAAAATATACAGGTTCGGAGGGTGAGTTTCATTAATAGGTAATACGTCATAATAAATAATAATAATTTTAGGTCTTTCCCTTTTATCCCTTTTATTCTCTCTTGGTCGTTTATTGTTGGACTGGTTAACTTCAATTCCGGCTAAATTATGTTAGAACGTTTTATGACTCAATTACACTATACGGGATGACCATAAATGAGTGCCGAAAATAACAAATATTAAAATAATTCTATTGAGAGATTTAATTGAATTATTTCGTTTCCGTGTATCGTATACCGAACTTTTCGTAATAAAATAAAGTATTTAGCATTACGCAATCTCAAAATGTATTAGGCGATTAATTTAGTTTTTGACAAAATAAAGCGTAAAATTGTATTAGTAGGTAATAACAATTAATAACGAACCTATAAAAACGTACTAATTAAATATAATTAGTTTTAATTTACGTGTTTTCATTTTATATGTATAAAACTTCCTTCGATGTTACTTGAAATAAAACAAATTTTACAGTCTATTTGAGTCATTTACATCACATTTAATGCTTTAAAGTTAAAATTTTAATTCTATTTCGAAATAAACATTGTTAATAAAGTTAATCATCGATATAATTATTGTATAAAGGACAGTTGAAATATATTTTTGCGAGATTTCCATTTAATTAAACATTTTCATTTAAACCGGGATAATTTATAAGTACGTTTGAAGAATAACTGAAAAAGTAACTAGAAAATTAAATGGATATCTGAAACATGAAATCTATGCTTCTCCCACTTGTGTTTTTCTGGGGTTCAGAACGTTTCGACGCGACCGTTTCAATACGATCGATTCAACGTGAGTCCGTTTCAATGCCGCCTATTTTAACGCAAAACTTTTCGACGCGAGAACATTTCGACGCAAAGTCTTTTGAAGCGAGGTCATTTCGGCGACAAAAATTTTTAAATTAGACATTGTATAACAAATATGTTGACTGGCCGAGAGAGTAACGTTAACCTATTCACATGATGAATTTCATCTTTCTCGGTACCTACTAATTATTGATTTTCCACTACACTAACCTAAAATTATCTCGTCTTCACTAATCTTAACTTGTCACATCTACACTAACCTAAATTGACCTCGTCTGTACTAGAGTCTAACATGTACTCATATTTATTTACTGTAATAAAATTACCGCAATCAGTTAGCATATTTTTCATTTTTTTAATATCCTTAGCGTCGATACGTCTTCGCGTCGAAACGTCCAATTCCGGTTTTTCTATTAGATAATCGCTATATGTAACTGCGATAGCTGGGTTGGAAACAACTTATTTTGTTTTAAATTGTAATTGCAATTTTATGCAGGCCCTTATTTTCGTCGACGATGAAATCTTATTTCAATGGACTACAATATAATCGAGCTTTATTAGGTAACGATTATCTGAAATTGTACTTACAGTCATGTTATAGAGTATAAATCACTCTTTTGTAGTTGTAATAAAAATAAGTTATTAATTAATAGAACTTGCGATCCATAAAAACGCGTTCCATTATACTAAAGTGATTGTTCAACTCGTTAAATATCATTTAGATCTATCACTATTCGAAAAGCTTATTTGTAGAATATCGCGTATACGCGAAACAGAAGAGGTTTGTTTCTGTTCGCTAACTATACTTGAACAATATCAATACTTTAATTGTTCGAAAGCAGCCATGCTAAAAGTGTAATAATCAGCTATGGTAGTATTGCAATTAAATTTCGTACATTGTATTATTATTATGAAATTTTTTTTTATCGTTTTTCGCCGTGTTATTTAAATTTGCCGGCAACTTTTTATATAAAAATAATAGTAGTTGATAACGTATCTCGTATCGTGCTCACACAAAATACGAGTTGAACAAAACAAAAGCTCAATTACCTAATATTTTTCCACCGTTACTTAATTCATTATATAACTCATTAATTTATTAATGATTGTAACACACGTGATTAGTTAGTTACCTATAATATAGGCTATCAAACATGCACAGTTGGTAATGACCAAATAATTAACAAGTAATCAAAGATAAAAATTGTTAATGGTTTTTTGTGATAACCAGGGAGTCAAACATAAACGATAAAGTATTTTGCGTTGAAAAATTTTCTGATTTAAGTATATAAAACAAAACGTAATCTTGGATTCCACGTGTATAAACAAGGTTTCGAGGCTCCTTGCGTGCATCTGAGTCATTTGACAATGATTAACTTTTTTTAAATTAATTTAATGGCCCTGGTTTTTGACTACATAGCAACTATATTTTATTGTGCATACTATGTATTTTTTTAGTAAGATGATCACAACATCCATGGTTACGAAAAAGTTCGAACCCCAGGCCGTTGGTTTACTAGAACATTGTCAAGCTTTCTAGTCCACCATGGCCTCTAGGGTTAATGTTTAGAGTAACAGTTCCCAACCTGTGGGCCACGTCTCCTTAGGAAGACGCAAAACAACAAGGGAAGGGGAAGACATTAAAAAAAGACAAAAACATCAAAAAGTATCAGCAACAAAAATAAAAATAGATATAAAACAAATATTAGAACTCCAAAAAATCATTGGAAAGAGGTCGCGATTAAAACTGATATGGAAAATTGGCATTCCCAATTGACAGATTACTAAGAACCGATCAAAAACATTTTATAGGCGGCTACCCTTCCAAATATCGAAGATAGGTATTATTTAAAAATTCGCTAGTTTTATATTGCTTACTTGTTTATAGGTAACAATATAATAATGTATTTTTAATTTACTATCCAAAATAGAACTGACAAGGGTTAGGGTTGTAAAATATAAGAGACAACTGTACAGATACAAAATTACAAGCAGGAAGTGCTCGAAACGCAATATCTACATGCTATTAACCGTGTTTACGTTATCTCCGTATCTAGTAACACTTACAAATTCAAATGAAAAAACGAAAACTTCGTGGATTTTTAACAAAGAACTTATCCACGGCACCTTAATTTCGATCATGTCCGGCGGTTATCGCAAAGCAGCGGTGGGTGGCGAAACCAATATGCAAACATCAACAGCACGCGTGCACGCGACACATGTCATCCCTCGACTAGCTTGATCAAAGATATCATGGGATTATGTAGTAGAAACATCGGAATAAATGTGGATTTTGTAATTTTAGTTCCAGTTACTACTTTAGGAAGACGTCAGGATATTCCTAGTAATTAATTTACGCGCTTATCATACATTTTCTTAACTTTAGGGTCATCTGCCCCTGATGATTTATTTCGTTTATTCGTGACGACTAACGACGCTACATTAAGCTTGACACGTAAACGTAACTTAGGGACATTGATATCAAGGGCTAAGCATACTACTCAGGTACGTTTTACAATTTAACTTGAGCACCTTCTTTAATGGCGTAACGCATCTCGTGGATAATGCAAAATAGTTGATCCAGTTAAATGACTGGGAACTTAGAACGTACTAAAAGTTACGGTTGTAACATTTATTGCCGTGATTAATCACAATTAACGTAACAAAGGGAAATTCTAAAAATAACACGATCGCAAATAACAAAAGATTCCTTAATCTCGAGTGCCATTTTTGGTTGTATTTTATTAATACGCCTCTTCCATTAGTTAAATATAATATATGAAGAACGCGAAGATAATGGTAGAAATAAGGTCGTAAAGTAAGACGAGCCCTATTCTAAATTAAACTTAAGGGTGCAATAGACTGTAGTAGTGCTATGAGTTTAAATTGAAGTTATTACATTAACATATAAAATTCAACAAAAAGTTTTACTCTTATTGTAGTTGGTTGGATAACTAGAGCAATATTTATAATTAATTTACTTACTTAAACGAACATTTACACTAATATTTATGAAACTACTACACAGTCGTGTAAATTTCACTAAAAGGAAATTACAAAAATATACAAGTACATATATCACTACTATAAAGGGTAGTTTTTTCTCTTATTTACTTTTAATTACCTATAGTTATCTTATTATGCGCACCGTGAAAATAGAAGTTTTATTATAAAAAAATGTTGAAAGGGTAATGAACATAGGGCTTACATGAACATGCATCTTTGTGTGTCATAACAAAAGGGCCATTTCAAGTTAAATCAACCAATAAAAAATACTTTTGGACCTTAATATTTTAGATTTGTAAGATTTTTATATGTATATTCATTGTACCTATCGCGAGGACGAAAAATCCAAAATTTCAGATGTTTTGGACTCGTAGTTATTGAGCTATTGATTTTAAAAGAAGTAAAAATCGCACAAACATGAAAACATTTTTAACCCTTTAAAAAATGGCAATTCAAAAACTATCTGACCCAGAAAGCTCAATTTGGTGTTACTTTTTTGTGTTTTTAATGGACTTTAATTTGATATGCAACATGACTATAATATTTACATTTTTTTAATTTTTGAAGACCTTAAAAGAACCAAGAACCAAGTGCTTGTATGAAACATATATGACAATAAAACGCATTGCCGACGATATTAATTGTGTCCACGACTGTACGTGAAATTCGCTAAATTTCTTGACTTCCATAATTATAAATTGAGTAATAGTGATTTGAAAGTGTAGAGTCTGCTCATATCAATTAGTCCGTATTTTTTTTAATTTCTCACATAAGTTAATTTTAATAATACAACCTTAAAAAATTTGAACGTCCAAAAGTACTTCTTCGTAATTTTGTAAAATCGATATAGGGGTTTTGGATGTTCTTTAGTAATAAACGTTATCCTTGTAATAAAAACCAAACGCGCATTTCTTTATTACAGTAAAACTAATTAACTAACCTAAATGTCGGATTTATGTGCAATATTAGCATAAAGGATTTCTATATTTCAAATCAAACAAAATCAGGTAAAAATTCTAGACGTACGAGGGCAAATCAGAAAGTGTCTGACTAACAATTTAAGTCTATTTTGAATATATTCAAGCTAGAAATTTAAAATTAAAAATTATTTGTGTACCACGACAAATAGCATAACCTCGACAGGTCGTGTAACAAGTAATACTTTAAGAACCAAGGAATTTCCGTGTCGGAACAATTCCTACTGAATAGATGACGTAGGTCACATTTTTAGATAAATAATACTACATTTTAAAAGCATCTGTCGTTAAATAGCTAATTTCGTATCATTTTAAACATGAAGTTGTAAAGAAGAAAACCGAGAGCTGTGTTATTGCAATTTTAAAACACCGATAACACGGGTAACTGACATTGAGAAATATTTGAATTGCTGATTACATTTTTTCTACCTTAGCTATTTATATAATATTCTATAGTTTATATATTGGGTATACGTTTCTTTACTTGCGAATATGAAAAAACTCGTAATCGAAGCGAGAAAAGTTAGACCGAATAAAACATTCATTTATTACCTACCTAAACGTGCACTTATTAAATTTAAAAAACATGAAACATATTTAGCATTGAAGCATTATTATTTAAAACGTACTTAATACAGGGTGTTTAAAAATTTGCGCATACAAAAAGTATGACATTATACAATGAAAGCTAAATAAATAGTTCCCTTGCGATTTTTAGATTAGACCAATACTTTTCTAGTTATCGTGACTTTAAAAATTTGGAAAAAGATAAAATAGAGCCGTTATGAATATGACCTATGGTGTTTATTTTAAATTTTAAATGTATAAATCTAGTAGGCTATGCAGGAAATAACATCGGAAATGATACGTAACAAAGTATTTAGTTCAAAATTAAGGCAAGAAAAATGTTAAACAAAACAATACTTTTCTAAAAATAAACATTTAACAACCTGGGAATATGTCAGTTTAACAAATTAGACGTAAGAATTTGAAAACATTAAATTAACTGTGTGAACATTTTAAATAAAGTTAAGTCATTCAAATTAAATACTTTTGTGTCGACAATTTACAGATTAATTTAACAGTTTTTTCTCTTCGTGTACATATATGTATGTACCTGTGTTATATGTATGTATGTATGTACATTATAGTAATATGTACTACACATACTCAATAAAAAAATTGAGTTAAACTTCAATGCGTTTATTTACATTTTTGCAGTCTCTTTGAGTACATCCTCTCGTTAATTCGTCATTTTCGCTAATTCGTCCCCCTTCCGCTCCCGAGTATGGCGAATTAAAGAGGTTCTACTGTAGTAGATTGCGTGTATAGGGAAATATAAACATCTTGTTGAACATTTTTTGGGCTTGCAATTTAATATTTTGATGACATTCTAGTTTGACGCATACGCACTCCTATATAAAAACAAGGTACAGATTTATCGATTATTTTATCACCTCTTACTAGACGATTTTCTCACTATAAAAAGATTCCTATTGGTCGATTTTTTTTTTAAATTGACGTTTTAATTGGTCAATATAGTAAGAATATATTAATCAAATAAACTACGTTAACTCCCTTTAATAGGAAACAATTATAAATTAATTTGCGTTTACAGTATGTTTAAATCATTGTTTCACAGTATCGTTAAATCAATTAATCTAATTGACTAATTAATTCGAATGAATCGATTTCAATGAATTAATTGTTTGCTGTAATTGTGGTAACAATACAACAGGCGATGTTATCGTTAATTAATGTTGCTTCACAGTCAAGAAATATGAACCGTTAAAAGTCTGTTTTATCGTAACACTTTCATTTTTGTAAATACTCAATAATAAATGGATCCATGCAACAAATACCAACGTCAATTACAACTAAAAAAATTAAAAACTATTCCAACAATAACATTACAATGAAATGGTCAAGATGAAAGCTAGTCACACACCTGTTGCGCAATTTATACAGCTTGTTTCTTACAAATTTTTTTGAACAGTTGTCCTTGTAAAATAATATTATAATCGAGAAATAAAACATTAAATACGCAGTTCATATTTAACTAATTCTAGGGATGTTTGAGCGAGTAGTAAACGTCGCGTCGTATTGTTATAAAAATTCGATTTAAATGGGGTTTGACAAATATTTTAAATATATAAGGGTGTCGTACCTATAAAAGTAATTACTTGGAGCTATAATAAAGTTAAAAAATGAATTGAGATAACAAATTACATTTTAATTTCTTTATAAGAGTTTACGTTTTTCAATTTTTTAATCAGCGTAAAAGCTTTTGAGTTAAATTTGTTGTTATTTGCGGATTAAAAAAATCGTTTTAACAGATGATGAGTTTTTAAATAAAAATGGTCTCGTAAATCCGTGAAAACTGTATTAGTAAAATAAAGTCTTATTTCTTTTTTGGAATATGCGTCGTGTCTTCGAGCCTTAAGGGTAGATTTCTGAAGTTTTACAGTAGATTTATAGTGTAATTTGTATCGGTTGTTTTAGTAACGATTTATAGCATTCGTAAACTTGCCTTTACATTGCAACGTACATTTTTCAATTACAAAAATGCCTAAAATCGATGTCGAGTGTAATATTAAATCGAAAAATAGATGGCCATTTAATTTAGTAAATACGTGGATTTTGAAACTGCGTTATTGACATTGGCAGTTGAGTTAATATAGTACTATAAATTCTCTCGGATTTAATACAATTACGCTACAGTAACAATACGGATTACCTTGCGTTGCAAATTCCGCTATACATCGCCCTTAACGTTAAGCAAACTACGATATTACATCTATTCATTGAGAAGCGTATTTTAGGCAAGTTAGAAATTTCATTTGAGTAACATAAACACACTTAATAATTTTCTAGTCTATAATATTGAATGTACAGACCGGCGTTTATTTCAAAATGAGACTAAATTGGAGGAAATAAGTAATACAACCAAATGTACATCGAAGTGATTAAAAAAATATACGCGACTGCTAAATCAACACACAATTTTGTATGATATATTCGTATATCTTTAACAAAATAAATATAATAAAAACGGTTATTCCGTTTAACGCATTTATAAGCAAACAAATCGTAGGTACTAAAGAATAAGCTCTAAATAACCTCATCTTAATCCCCGGCATAAATTGGACGTAACCCCTTCTCCTCTATAATTGATGAGAGAAACCTAAAAAACTTAACCGCCCATTTTCTAATTGCCGTTGCCTATCTGTTTCGACAGCCAAAAGAAATCCCCGAGTGTAGCATTTTGATTCCGATGTCAACTCGAAAAAAGCGTTTCCAGGGCGACAGCAAAGTGTCTTTTTAAAAGAATAAATGTTCTAAATTATGTTGAAAAATGAAGTATTGCGACGTTTCTGTTTTGCTGTTTTTATAGCTAGATGAGTCACTCAAAGGTACGTATCTCGAACTTGGTTTCTAGAACGGAACATTAGTGAGAAATCAAAAATTAAACGAGGGTTATTAAATAAAGTATCTAAAATTTAATGAAAAACGCGACTGAAATAATGTTGGGTTGCTAAAGTATTTTTCTTATTTAGTATAAGAATTATTTGTTAGAAAAATTAAGATTACGCGTCGACTTTTCCGGAGAAGGAAGAATTTCCGTTTCAAGATTATTAATATTTTAATAACGAAAAAATAATTTTTCTTAAGACAAACTTTATAATCTACCCCGTCTGTTTTGTAACGGTAATAAATTATTCTCTAAACAAGAATTAATATTTTCACTTTTAAACTAATAATAAAAGCAGTTTCTCTGCTGGCTCGATTTGAATTTACGAATACACAAACTTCTATTTGCTCTCATGTTTAATTAACATTTTGTTAAGCTTAGCAGATAATTATTATCTGGATTTTGTCGTGAAAATATAAAAGGCGATGTTAATTAAATTCGTTAAAAAAATTGTAAAGATAAATAAAGACGAGCTTTATAAAAAAAAACACTTTTTATTAAACTTAACTTACTATTTTGCAATATAATAGTAAATCTAGTTGTAATTGAAACTAATACATAAATTAAAACTGTTATATCGATTGTAATTTCAAGATTTTTTTTAACGCTTTCTCGTTTATCTAGGCTAGTGATTAATATTTAATAATTTCGACGAAATATTGTAGTTAACAAATCAGAAAGTACTACATAAATAAATAAATGAGGTAAATGTCTAATTTTTGACATTTAAAGAAGTTAAGACTCGTTTAAATAAATAATGTGTAATAGTAAATACATGTTTAAATTGAAAAATTGCTGACAGTTTACAAAATTGCTTAAAACTGTGTAATTTATATTTGTATGTAAATGCAATGTAAAATTGTATGCATGTACCTATTACAGAAACAAAAAGTTCTGGCGGACGAATTTGAAAGCTTATATCTCAAAAAGTACCAAACGGATTTCACTCAAACGAGCTGCATGCTAAAGATACTTTATTTCTACATAAGTATGCGTAATTTCATTATTTTCCAAAAAGGCGTTAAGCAATACACCGGATGTCAACGAAATCACTAGGCAGCCTTTATTGTCGATGGTGAAAAAAGTATCAGTCTGAATTTTTGTGTGTGTACATGGGTGCTATATTTTGAGTATTGCAGAACTACTATTACACTTCCGGTTAGGCCGGAAATGACCTCAACTTTCGATTTTTAAACAGAACACCTTGTATATTTTGACATTTTTGGAATCCTCTATCGATTTTTAATATAATTACATTATTTTGAAAAGTTTGTATAGATTACTTGATTTTTTAAGATTATTTTATTTGAACGACAGAAAAATTATAAAAGCGCATTTTTTGTAATATTTTTAGAGATGTAGGCTTTCGAAGTTTAACAAATCAGTTTTCACAAATCAACTCTCGGATAGAATTACATAGTGGGATAATTTTTTTTTATTTTTACATAATTCAAACCTCTGAAACTGTTTTTACTTTTCACATAAGTTTTACCGTTAATTAGTTATGTATTCGCTTTCTTCTGGAATTTTTGGACTTGGTAACAATTTTTCACTGAAACTTTAAATTAGATTAAGTGGCGTTAATTTAATTTTGTGAAGAATAAAAGTGAACAATAAAATATAAGTTACTAACAATTGATTTTCCATTTTTTTTGAATTTATGCCATCTGATCTTATTTAACGTTGCAGTGAAAAAATTGATACTAATTGTAAGTCCAAAAATTCCAAAAAAGGCGAATACTTATGTAAAAAGTAAAAACGGATTCAGATGTTGGAAATCAAGCAGGGAAATGACGTAGAATTAAAAAAAATTCCCTCTTTGTAACCCGATCCGGGAACATACTGTCTATATATATATATATATATATATATATATATATATATATATATATATATATATATATATATATATATATATATATATATATATATATATATATATATATATATATATATATATAATATATATATATATATATATATATATATATATATATATATATATATATATATATATATATATATTATATATATATATATATATATATATATATATATATATATATATATATATATATATATATATATATATATATATATATATATATATATATATATATATATATATATATATATATATATATATATATATATATATATATATATATATATATATATAATATATATATAATATATATATATATTTTATAATTAAAATTGTAAAAATCAAAATTTTATTAAAATTTTTGAATTTGTTACAAATATCCTATCGAATTAAACTTTATAAGCTCTGGAAATATGTTACTAGCGCTTAATGAAAACGTTGCAGCATTTCGATCAATTTAAACGTCACTGTGTGACAAAACCAATCGGAATTTTGTAACGTTTGGGTGAGTTATACCTATATTTAAAATTAAAAGTATAAAAAGATAAATTCAATATAATATCTACGTATTTGTATAATCGAAACGATGCAACTGGATTTTAAATTACTTTTTGGCAGAATTTTCAAATTTTGGAAAACTGTTTATACGAAAATTTCGAGGTCGAATTATTTTTACATAAAGCAAATTACGTAGTTGCACTTTCGCTATTAAAGAACTTCATCGGTCCAATACAAAATCAAAAATCATCGTAATTCGCCTAAATTAAAGGACTGCTAAGAATTTTTCAACTAGGTCTACTTGTCACGATTTTAAAATCATACCAAAAACAATAATAAGTAATAGCAAAAAAACGATACCGGAATTATATAATAAGTCCAAAACGAACACACATTTCATCTCCGCAACTTGTGTTTTCTTCATTGCCATGGTTATCAGGAACCTTTGACGTATACTGAATACAGGATAAAGTGACCAAATAAGTGGTGGTTGAGAAACGTAGGAAAACTCGAACATATAAATGCGGTTCAACATTCTGAATTCTCCGGAAATAGAGACGTGTGAGAAAGTTGGCACGACGTAAGAACTCAATAGGTGACCCGGGCAATTGTAAATTGTATCGACAGCTACTTATACTTTACTTAAAAAAAATGCTCTGTTTGTTTTCGAAATGGTTTTTAAAGAGCGCGTCTCCGAAACCAGTGAAATAAATTATCTCCTACTCTATAACGAAGTGCTTTAGACATTGACTTCTAATTAACGTTATTAACAGTTAGATTGATAAAATCAATGGTCCTTAAATTATTTTAAAAGGAAACGAACTCTCTTTTGTAGCTCGGACTCGACACCCTAAACGAAAACGTTTTAATTTAAAATAACAAAAAGTGAACTCCTACCTCGGATATTCGTTTTTAAATAGTTTATCGAGCGTCGTCGAATGTTTTTTTGAAATTATGTATGCAAACATCGCGATTGCTGTTGCTTATTATACGATGTTTTTCCAAAGCAGCGACTTGTGAAATGAGTATATGTTTACAACTAATTTAGTAGGTGAGAGTGGAAAGCAGCATATCATCTTCCAACCTAGAGAAGAAAGACAAGTTCCAGAGCCCGTAGCTATGCTAACGACATGTAAATCTGGAGAAACAGAAGCGCAGGAAGCGAAGCTCTTGTAATTGTACGAGTACGTCGAGCGCGTTATTGAAGTAATATAGAGTAGACAGGAGGAAATGTTAAGCTAAGATAGATGCTTCACCTCATTAAGAACTGGGAGGCTCATTAAGTCGTCTCTGTACTATATTAGATTATACGATCTCAAATGGTGTGCAGGGCCATTTCGACATCGATCACTGTTTAATAGCTAGAATTATTTGCGACGTTTTACCGAGGAACAATTATCATCGAATATCGAACAACTAAGGCCAGCTATGCAATTTAAACGAGTAACAACATTCCAATCCACGATGGACGAAATAAGTTTTGAATTCCACGTCCGTATACTTCCGCATCGACACATGTATCTTCCGAGTCGGCGCCGGAAGTCCCAGTCGCTATATGCCGCGGCGTCCATCAATCTTGTTGTGTCATGGACTATTTATCTCCGTATTTTTCGCCTACCCTTGCTTTACCTTGCAGTTGAGTGTTTACAGAAAACGAATTTTCCAATGTTCACTGTTTTCCCTCCTTTTCCTCGAACTGATTTTCTTATATACTCAACCCTTTTAAATTACGAAAGGTAGGTTTACTTTTTTTTCCATTTTGATAGTAAAAGGTATTTTAGGTCTTTTGAACATCAAGCGAATCACTTAAGTTAATTGAGGTACACATTTTCCTAACAGAAACTTCGCGATACTTTCTATGTGTATTAAAAAATTTAAAAAGAAATTATAACTGTCGTCGTAATAAAAATATGTTTAACGTATTACTTTGATTACGAATAAATATGTAAAATTGCTCGTATAAAAATTAGACACATAGCCCTAGAACATCAAATTGGAATTTGTTTATCGTTCGCAATAAAAAAAAAGAAGAAACCAAGAGCGCCCTGATCCGACAAATATTTGCGTTTAGGATCTAGTTCAAGCGTTTATTTTATAAAACTGTCTACAAAGTAAGATATGGACGTTTGTTGAACACAAACCTTTCAAAATCTAGATAAATCGAACCCAAACTTTCGTTCTTCTAATAAATGTTTCCTAAATTACGCGGATACGTCAGAAAGTAACTAGACATTTTCGTTTTACGAATTATTAAGTTGGCTACATTGATGAAATGTGTTATTAATTTTGTTCCAACGTGTAGGGTAACCATTTAAAACGAATTCTTCAGTTTGGTTATAATATGCGATTTTTTTATCTGCAACGGAATAATTTTTAATGTTTTCGTATTTTTTGTTTTTACGACGTCTCTTGAGCATGTAGCAGTATTCATATGACATAATGGGAAATTACGCTTGCCACAAGAACGAAATACCTACAATGAAAGATCAGTCACGACGATTTTTTGACTTAAAATTTTTCAAAATTTTTAAAACGAGTTAAAAAAAACTATGCGTGTAAGTGTGCACCTTCTTTTCCGTAAGGTTCGAGAGAACGAGTGTATCGAGTAGAACGGAAATGTGACAATAATATTCATCCAACAATGTAGGGGAAGGTCGGGTAGCCCCGGACAGCGGGTAGCCCCGGACAGTACAATTACTAAGTAAGTAAACCCGTTGGAAAACCAAAACATAGTTTCGGGGGCCCCCCATAGAGTTTGTACGCATATGCAACTTAGTCAATGCATGAGCACAGATTGATTGACAAGCTACAGTGAGTGTTTGTTCCTGCCAAACATTTCTCATCGCCCCTGTCGAATTTCATTGCAGATTATCAAGTGCAAAAAGTTAGTATACCGCCTTGTCTATTTTTTAGAGTTGTAATACATTTAATACAGTTTATGAATGTATTAGTATTCGTTTCATTCCATATACAATTTAAGACCTATGGGCAACAACATCGAATGATAGCGATCGGGTAGCCCCGGACACGAAAACGTCGGGTACCCCCGGACACCATTATAAATGTCGAATTTCATATTTCAATTTCAATTTATTATATTTTCAACAAATATAATGATTCAATTTATTATAGCTTCTCTGTGGTTAGTACATTAGATTATACTTTTGTATTGCAGGAACTTATACAACATGTCTAAATTTAAGGGACCAACAACTAATAGAGGTAAATGGGACGAAAATAAAATGAAAACAGCAGTGAAATGTGTCAAAGAAGGCAAGTTATCAATAAGACTATCTGCAGAAAGGTATGATGTGCCAAGAAGTTCCCTTCAGGACCGTCTAAAAGCAGTGAATAGTCACAAAGAGATCACGCTTCGTCCAAAGTTAAGACGATTTGAACCCACGTTTTCTGAGAACTTTTCTAAGTAACTGTATAATCACGTTAAAGAACTAGACAATCGTTTAATGCTCCTGACTAAAGACCTAGAGGAAAAACAAAAAGGTAGAGGTGGCAAAAAATTGAAAACAACGACAACTATTTAAGGTGATTCCCATCAAGTTGAAGAGACAGCGTGTACCATATCTGGCGAAATGTTTAAAGAAAATTGGATTCGGTGTCATGACTGCAAAGATTGGGCCCACGAAGCATGTGTTAACATTGACACTTCCGATTTTTACTACATTTGTGACGTTTGTAAGGCCAAAACACGTTTAGGCCACCATTGATATCTGTCCGGGGCTACCCGCCGACTTTTATATTACCGCAAATTGAGAGCTTAAGTTTTTTCAATATTCTAGTTACAATAATTAAGATATCCTTTTTTTTTTTCATTAGTACGATTAACAAAGTTCCTTACTCTATTTTAATGCTAAAATACAAACTGACATTTGTTGATTGTATTTTATATTTCTACTTCATTTAAGTGTCCGGGGCTACCCTACCTTCCCCTACATTTATCGGGCCAGCGTTGGTATAGCAATACAGATTTAATAAAACATGTGGACATTTTAAAATATCGGCACTTTATTTGTAAGTATATCAATGTTTTGCCAAGGAAGCAAAATAAACTTGTTGCACGATTGAATTTTCAATGTTTTATATTGATTAGAGTTCACAGTTGTTTAATTTTAATGCAACAATTTTGATACACGCGATTGAGAGTTGCTGCAATTATTTCAATTGTTATCTTATTAAACTAATCAGCAGTTTTCAAACTGTTCATGACAACAACTAAATTGTACCTAATAAATAGGCAAACGATACGTTTATTCCACACTTACGTACTTACAAATATAATAAAAACCATTACTGGCGTAAAGACTACAATTCGACATTGGGAAAATATCGATTTCTCAATATAGAAAAAAAGTTTAATCCAATGTTAGATTAACAAACAAATATTAATGGTCGAAATACGTTAACCTATACAGTAATCTCTTAATATTCCCGAGGTTAATATCAAATTCGCGAATGTTAAGACTATCTGCCTGTGTAAAAGTTTTAATTGTAGTGGATAAAGCAATTGAAACTGAAAAAATAATGTTATTATTTTTCAAATTTTTAACACCCTGAATCTCGGAAATTAAGCGTTTGCGGACATTATTTTATTACAATAAAGTGTTTAATTACATACCCTCCATCACATCTAAAAAGTAGAAATAATTATTCTGAAATACCTTGTATAAAGTTTTGTAGTAATTTATTCTCATTTTCTTGACTACTACGGATAACCTATATGAAGGCTTCCACGGAGAAAAATTTTGTTTACAACAATGTGTTTATCAAATAGCATATTTCAGAGAATGATTAGCTAAACGTTAGTAAAGGCTCCTCACCAGTGAAGGGTAGGTTTGTATTATTTTTTCAACACAATGTTGTTGACGTTTTAAAATGTTCATGTTGTTCTGATCTGTATATAATATTTTTTATCTGTATTTAATATTTTAATGAATAAACCAATTCAATGCACTATCAATTAATAAAAAAATTCGCGAATACTCAAGTTACGTCCTCGCGAATGTTAAATTTTTCCTCATTTGTAAGTTCGCGAATGTTAAGGGATTACTGTATATAAATATAGATTTTTCATACTAAGTTGTCGAAAAATATGCCGCCTATTAAATGATTAAAGAATTTTTTCAGAAAATTCCAAAAATGTTGCGTTAATATCGAGGTCACAATAGTAATGCGTAAAGAACATTACTTATAAAATAATTTTAATATCTAACCCGATAATTACCAATTCATTCATTACTTAAATTGGAACGAACATATACAAACATAATTTATGAATAAAACATTGAGTTTGGAAATTAATTTTAATATCTAAAAAATCGTTTTTGATTTGAGCAGTTAATTTCGATTTGTCTATAATCTACTCTTTCGTTATTACAATTGAGAAAATTTAAATGCCGAAGCTTTAGCTCTTCGGTCGTCATGAAAGAACAATAAAAGTTCTTCGAAGTAAATATTTAAATGAAAATGGTTTGTTAAAAACTAATTTAAACGCAACCGGCCCTCCAATGTTTGCTATCTATATTATTATTACAATAAACACTTTGTACAAATTATAGAGTAATAAACAATCTTTATCATTTAATCACGTACAACATGCAAATATACTAGCTTTACATTACATCGCTAGTACCGTTGCCGTATAACTACGGTTCGCATAAAACTAAATGGTCAAAATTCATGAAGAGGTTGCGGCACAATGCTTTTAATCCCTTTATCGAAATAGAAATCTTTGTACGTCAATATTAACTCACTTTTAATATAAAAGCAGAAACAATTTCGATCCTGCGAATAAGAAAAAGCGATATCCGACATTTTATTAAAATCTTTATCTACGCTTTAGGATCGACATGTTAAATTATGAACGAAACGCTCCTGAAATCCCACAACCTATTTTATCTATTTCTGATAACCCCATATTTACTATGGTTTTACTTGCCGAATTATATTATAAATTGAGCTTAGTTAATATGCGCAGTTTTCGAAAATGTTTATCGACTTTAAAATTATTAACGACCGGCATTTAGGTGTTATTATGTTATTTAATTACTTATGTCGACGATATATCGATCTAATAAAATTTACATAATGTTTTGTATAAATTATTGGAATTGATGTAGGCAGAGTTTGACTGCTTCATTTAAAATGATTATATCTATGCAATATTTATTCTAAATGCAGAGAGTTAATTAATAACATTTTGTAAGTGTACAACACGAATGCGTACGTACTAACCGAGAAATAAACGAATAATTCGTATAGAGTATATCAATAATTCGTGGTATTCCGTACCATTACAATTATTTGGAAAAGTTGTAAATATTATATATATATATATATATATATATATATATATATATATATATATATATATTCAAAAGAAAACCACAACTATTCACAGAAATTGCAGCACCAAGAAAGACGTGAACTACACGAAGGTAAAAGTTATTAAAGGTATGAATACGTAAGTGATCGGAATTGCAGAAGTGTAAATAAATGACTTGGACGAAACAAAAATCAATAAATCCTCCCGGCAACTGAGACATAGAACAATTCTGAAAGCCTTCTCGAGGAATGTTCTGTCACAAGACGTCTATTCGTATCCGTAATGCATTAGTGGTAACCTGTAACAAGACCTGACAGGTTTAGTCGTAGTTGCTCTATAGATAATAAATTTATTGTCTAACGTTATTGCGTTAAAATAGGACATCGAGAAGTTTCTATAGAAAATCTAAAACTTTGCTCTTCAAAATATCTAGGATGTACTGCTCACTGGTTTGTTCGCCGAACTTGAAGCACTAACTATCTGGTTCGTATGGTGCAGAAAAATGCGCGTTCGTTTGTAACAGTGAACCTGTAGTATACCTACCAATCGCGTTCCTTGATTATACTACGTACACTGACGATGAGTCGAGTCAGTAAGCACAAACACAGAGTGAGTGTTCACTGCACTTCTGTCTTCTCATTCGCTGCATAATTTCTGCAATATCGTTTATTCATTCGTATGCGTTTATTACGTTTAGGTATCAGGCGTATTATACGCTAGGTTGATGTAAGGTCACGCGCTGACGTTAAATCTAAGGCTGCATAAATGCAGCCTAAACAAACATTTGTGCAACGTGTATAAAATTGGGATTGCAATTGTTTACCAGTTTATTTAAGTATAGGAATTCAATAGTAATTGTTTAGTTACTTCGAATATCTATTATTTTATTATTAAACTCTAGTATATGTATAACAACAAAAAACGCAAAAATAATTTCCTCTATGGTTATTAGCATAGGCACTTTGGTTTGTTTAGATTCACTAACTTAACCTTGAAAAAATATGACATCACGACTAACCTAGTGGTTGGTGAACATCTTTTTCTAGTTTCTCCCACTACACTTTTTGCGACTTATTTTTATTTTAAGAGTTTTACTTATAGTTAAATATCGATCCACTTCGGGTCGGTCATAGGATCGATAAGTAGGTTGCAGAGGGATGTATAAAATGCTTTTGCTGTAAATTCGAATTTTTTCGGCGCGCAAAATGCGCATGTTAAACAGTAATTGGAAGGGAGCATTTTAATTGATGGTTAAATAAAATTAATTTTTAATCATGTTAAGTTCATCGAAAATGTATTTATGCGTTTATTTTATATTTCTTATAGTTTTAATTATAATAAACACTTATTTATATATTAAAAAGTCGAACAAAATGTTACTTTGTTTTTCAACTATTATGCAAGGCGTTTTTGAATTAATGTTGCAGAAAAAACTAGAGATAAGTGAGATCAAAAAGAACAAAAAACCTAAATAAAAATGTTTTCCAAAGTAAATAATTTACGAGTTATTACGATTATTAATTTAATAATCGTCTTACTGGAGTTTGTCCCTTTTAAAGATTTTTAAGAACTCGGAAAGTGATAGTGACCCAACACTTTAACTGGTTCACCTAGTTTATGGTTTCAATTGTGTGAGGGTATCGATTGTGCGATGTGGTAGAAATCTTCATTTGTTTGAAACATTTTAAGTATTTGTCCGATTACCATAGATACGTAACAATGTGTTACATGATATTTTTTTGAAGTAAATTTGTGTGTTTCGGACGGATTTGTGGGTGCTGAGTCCGAATCTGAAATTAGAATTATGCCACCAGGCACCGTTTTTGAGTAATACTGTTTTTTGCAATAATCTTGGAAACTAGCCTTAAGGTTGCCTTACTTCATAATGGAAATAAAAGATCATAAGGTCATAACACTGTAATTTTGTCATCTAACCCCACAATATTTTTATAATAAAAGGTATAGAGAAAAAATAGTTCTTTCAAAAAATATATAAAATGTCATTTATAAGTAAAAGCTTGCATATTGCTGCTCAAATCTCATTAGGATCTGAAATATAATTAAATGTACAATAGTATATAACATATCATCCTGAACATCTTTTGTTAAGAAAATATTTTTCTAATATGAATATTATATGATATTTATGATATATATCATATATGATATATATATGATATTTTATAGTATACAATAAAGTCCCGATTATTCCAACTGAATTTCAGATTAGTGAAGTTCGGATAACCGGGGTTCTACTGTAGTATCAAACACATGATCGATAGGTGTATTTGCAAATTTATCTTCTTTTCTCTATCACTTTTAGTTTTATTTCTTAGCATAGACAATTTTTTGTGTGTGATCATTCTTGCTTAAGTGGTCGGACGAATTCACTTTACTCCTACAAACCTAAATAAAAAAAAATTTTCTTAAAGAGAAAATAGTGCTTTTGCTGTTGATGAAATATTACTACTCATCTAAGAAAGGTATGTAGTTTTATGTTTTGATGGTTAATCGAATATGTAAAAGATTATTTGACTGTGTATACATACGGTTGTAAAACATGCATGTTTGCATGCTACGTAAACCTTATAAAACTTTGTTAACTAGGTAGGTACTCCGCGAAATAAATTAAAGCCCAACATATTCGAGAATTATTTACAATTATACAATTTTTAATGATTTTACATTATATCGTAACAATGAAAGTTAGACGTACATTAGATATTTTTGTAATCATGCGTATTAAATAAATATTTATAATATATTTAATTATAAATATAATAAAGTATATTTATAATATACAGTAATATTTAATTTCAAATAAATCACTCCTTAAAATTCAGAAAGTATAGTACTTATTGTAAGTAACAATAAAATTTAAATGTAAACGTCTTTATATAAATGAGGATAATTTCAGAAAGATTTACCCTAAATAGCGAGATTTAATTTATTACATCGACATGCAGCTCGAGTGCTACCCACATTGTATCTACCGCTAATTTAAATCAATCTATTAAAATAATTAAATTGGAGTTAGACGACGAAGTCTTTTGAATAGTGTATACGACGTCGACAGCTCTCAAGTGAAGTTGGCACTTAATTCAAGTAATTGTACCTTCCTCTCTTCATTTCGAATTTTTAATTATTCCGCATCAGAATCGATTTAAACTAAATGGTGGTGCATTATAACTAGTAATTCAATTTAACTGTTGCTTTTAAGGTTAAAGTAAGTTATAAGGTTTTAAATGATGCATCAGACAGTGCTTTTAGTATGACCTGGAACATTGTTTCCAAGGTTACGTGAAAATATCTTAAATGAAAACCCTTATTTTTCATTATACATTTTCTATGAAAATTCGCTAATAACGAAATCGAAAATGAGGAAAATGAAGAAAATTAATTTTAATTTAAGATAAAAACATTATTTTTTTAAACAATTATTTGTTTACATTTTTTTCATGATTTTTTTATAAATATTTTCCTAATAAAATTCCATGTCGTAGCACTTTGGAAATTTACTTTTTAACCGAATTATACATATTTTATGACGTTACATTCGCCATTTTGTATAAAACATTTTTAATTTTGATTTTTTAACCATATATTCATATTTAGCAATCCCAAAATCATAAGAATTCTATTTTCTTGACTATAGCTCTTAAATTGTAGAAATTACTACATTTCAACGTATATTTTTTAATATTTTCAATCTTTTTCGAAAAACTTTTGGATTTCCAAAATAGCAATAATTTTTAAAGGGTCAACTTCTTAGTTCTCATTATTGCAAACTGAATAAAACAAGTTTTACGAAAATCCATCCAATATAACTGGGTTCAGAAGTTCTTCATTTTTCACGTCTAACGACACTGGACTAATGACATACGAACTGTGTCTATGCATGATAAAATGTAATTCAGTTTTATATAATTTCCGTGAAGCGTGACAGACGAATCGTAACAATAAAATTTTCTAACGGTATACATCAATACTTTTTGCATTAGTTTGCGTAACCACCAGATATCTGAAGTTAATAAAACCTATTTTTATAACAAATTCTAAATTTTCGCAAATTTTTTACATAAAAAATCCAACCTCGTAGAAATTTTTGTTTCGTTTTTTCTATAAAGACAAAAATGACACCATCGTTTATCGTTTTTCTTTTTACGTTTAAATTTAAACGTAAACTTTTCACCAACACTTATTAAAATATGTATTAAGAACTGAGTTTCCACTGGGCTAGCGAAACAGTGTAAATTTCTTTGAAAACTATATTAAAATATAATTTGCTTTGCAATTTTGATTTATGCAAATGAAAACGTTGCCAAGCTATTAATAACGGTTTTTTAAACTACTTTTTTTGGGTTGATCAAGTTTGCTCATTTCTTGTTTCTTTTGAAGATTAACATCTAAACTTAATTAGTTGAAAAACGTCTTATATTTATTAACAAAGTTCTGGTGATCAAAAATTAATGGCGTAATCGCAGTACAAAATGAACTAGAATAGATAATAAAACAATATTTTGTGAATATCCGCATGACATTTTCGATCACAAAAAAATTAGGGGCAAATATTTTATACTATATACATATTTGAAATTTGCACATTAGATGCTTGGTTAACTTCGCACAATTGTTTAACTATCGTTTTTAATTAATTCCAAATGTCCACGAAAATTATTTAAGTATAGTAAAATTCAATAAAAAGGACATTTACAATGGAAACAAAGTGCGGAAATTTTATCTTCAAGTTCCTTAGTGGTGAGTAGTGGTTTTTGGTTTATGTTCCTACATGAAACGTGGAAGGGATCTTAATTTTACGAGATAAGATTCGAATTCGAAGTCGCATCGCCTAATCTGAAACCTGATTCGAATTTTCTAAAGTTGACAAATTCGTTTCTAGCGCTTCAAGATTCTTATCTACGTTTCAGATTCAAATTTGTTTAAGTTTCAATGTGAAAGTTCAAATTTAATTTATAATCTATATTCGAAAACTAAAAAGATGCGAATGTAAGCAAGCAAAATATGTATAGGTAATCGATAAATAATTCTTATATTATTACGGAAAATAAAAGTAATAATACTAGGGCTGATATTTGTCGAGAGTGTTACATATTACTTTTCTTAAACGTCAAACACACTGTACAAATTTATAGCTCCACGTTTCTGTTTATCGCCGAGAAAAATGAAGTACATTTATGCCTGACCACTTCGTAACGTTAAGGATTAATTACGAGATTTAGTACAAGAAAGTGCCACTAATAATAAGTATTATAAATGGCTTCATCTAGAATATATACGACGAATTTTTTAATTTTAAATTTAAATCTAATCCGAGACATTTTATTTAAGATATGTGAATAATTTTACATATGTTACATTATTATGATTCGAAAGCAACGCAAATAAGGTTTAAGGTACCTAGTTGAAAAATCGATAACAGAACATAATAGGATACCTCAAAATTGTATTTATGTAAATATTAAATTGTAACTGAAGTAACGGAATACAAAAATCCTTTTGTAAAGTATTATAAATATTCTTCATTATACGATACATACTTTGCAAGACTCGGTCGTTCAAAAGAATGAGGTTCTTCTTTCTCGCATTGGGTAATTTAAAATTGTTTATCTTTCTTAATACCTTCTTGCGTTTTCTCTTTATACCGTTACTCGATTAAGGGTCATAATATCTACAACACGTATCTTGTATAAGCTTTTCTCGATGTCTAAATTTTTTTATCTTTTGTATCTTCAATAAAGGTCTCGAGCACTACTGAGTTCTATTTTAAAAACTATTTTAAACGACAGAAGTAGACAATGATGTCTTTTACTTATTTGCATTTAATTGCATTCATAGGTTAATGCGTGGATGGTGGACGTCGTAAGTGATGCGACGCGGTGCGACAGCGATCTTAGAATTTAGAAGACGTCAGATTCTGTAACCATATCTGACATTTTATTTTACGCCTTCTTTTCTTTTTATTATTACTTTTACACCGTTTAAATCCCAACGGTTGAAACGGACATTTTTTAGATAAAAAAAATAAATCCTAAGAGCAACGCACCATAGTGTAAAATGGACGGCAATTTTTAAAGATCGTAAGACACAACGAAAATGGACATACTGCACTTGTAATTATTAATTTCCTTTTCAGACGTTTAGAAATTTTTTCCGAGAAAATCCTCCAACATCGCGGGTAAGGGAAGTTGATATAGTAGGTTAAAACAAAGACAAGTCGCTTCGAAATCCGACAGCTTCTCTGATATTCTAATTTAGACGTTAAATTATTATTATTATTCGAAAGCCGAAATTTGTGGTTGGAATTTATTGATTTAGATCAAATTCCCTCCGCTGACAATGAAAAGTTTTACAATTTTTCTGGTTAGTTATTGAAAACAGAACATCGCAATCCGATTTATAAAAGTTTACCTACCTATATAGTAGGTATATTAATTTTCTGGTTGTTTGAAATATGTTTCAAAATGTGAATTTTAAGCTAAATTAAATGTTAAAACTGATTTCTAAGCTTTTATCTAAATTAATTCAGTAAAAAAGCCATTAAATTATATACGAGTGCTTTTAAAACTTTTGTTTTCGAACAACTTTGTTCCCGCAATTTTAGTGTTCGGTTAGTTTGCTTTTATATATTACGTTACTACTTCTTGCTTTAGTTTTTACCACATTCGTCACCAAAAACTTCGTATTTCTGTTAATTAATCAATTAATTAAGTACCTAAATAAAAAATTATTTTAAAGGCTATTTAGATTTACAAACCTAATTAACAATTTCTGCAAGTGTTTTCGAAATACTTCATGTACGAGGGTTATTCTAAAAATTTTGAACGTAACATTTTCGTTCCTATTGAAACAACAATAAGAAGCCCTTTTATTATTATTAATGGTTTTGGTTTAGCCAATTAGTCAGTCAATTTTTTATCGATGGTTTCTGGTTTGTGTTGTAAACGTCCATGGTTATAGCAAGATTCAAACCCGCAGCCGTGGGTGAACTAGAAGGCTAGTCGAGTGACTAGCCCTCTAGGCAACCACGGTCCCTAAGAAGCACTTCGAGAAGACATTTTATGGTGTAGGGGAGACTGAAATAACGAGGACCACTAGTGTTAATTTTGCATCGTTTAAATTAGCCTTTTTAGAATAAATGGGCATTTATGAACAAATCCAGTCTTACTTTAAGGGCGCTCTCTTTTTGACCAAATTATTCTTCTTATTTCTAAATTATTAAGTTTTTTACACTTAATATTCTATTCGAGATAGCTACACAATACGTGACACTCTCGTTATTTACTACTTTTACTCGAATGTGTAGTTTCAGCGTCGATATCTATAAGTCAACAGTTACATTTTCATAACAAAGCATTAATTAAAAAAGAAAAAAGTTCCACAAAATAATAATTAAATGTTTTTGTAAAAATAAACACCATAAGCACATATTGGATTCTAGTCGTACACATGTTATCAATCATAATTTAGAAATGTTACATTTTTGTAACAATAAAAAATTGATTTTTGAAACTTTATCATAACTATCTTGTGTTAATTCTATTCGAAAAGACTAGATAACTAGACAAAAACGCTTTTGTAGTTTCTCCTCGTTGCACTGTTGATTGCATAAGCGTGCTCGTTGCTTACGACGTTAAATAAGTCCATCACTGTACGTTCGCATACTTCGACAGAAATGCCTTACTACAGTATTGGTTTCGAGTGTATTATTAAATTTGGCAGTGGTATAGAAGTCATAAATCACCAAAAGAATCTTTTCATAGAGAAATCTATTCAAAAAGCACTACTACAGATGATTTTATTCAAATGCACAAAAGGATGCACGGAAACATGGAATTGTAAAAATATTGGTTTAAGGTTAAGGTATTTTCTCCTTACAGTTTCCTTAAACTATAAAGGCCGGTCATGTTCAAACACGGATGTAATTTGGATATCAATATCGAAGTAAAGAAAATTGTTTCAGAACAAAACGAAATTTTTTCAATTCATACATAAAACTTCAAATAACGCTGGCGTTTTCCTCTTTTTATATATGTAAAACACAGACGAGCTAATGTAAAAAATCGTTTCTTTCATCTACATCATTTTACATGGTAGAGTAAGAAAAACGAATATTAATGAAAGTGTATATTACGAAATTGTTAATGGGCACTTTAAATTTTTTATGTAATTTACCTATATCAAAATAAGCGTTATTATGAAAATGACAAATTAAAGAAATAATTTCTCGATGATAAAAAAAAAGATTTTACAAAGACCGAAAGATTTGAAAATGTTTTGCACATCTATGAGAATTCTTTGTAATTGTAATTGTAATTATTTATAATTATTAGCTATGCATCTAAATCATATTATTTCTTTCTTAAGAAAGACACCTAAGCTAGGCTAACAGCACTTGTGTGGTGTGTGCCTAATAAAATATTAATTCAAAATTGACTATTTTACCGTTGTTCGTCCATTTAATCTCTAACTTTTAAGAATCTGTGATAAAAATGGCGAAAAATATCACCGTATATGAAATTAATATAGCCTAAGTATCTCTCGAATACCTTTATGACCTCAAATAACTCTGGGCAAATATTTCCGGTTAAGCAGATCGTAGATGCACGATTATGGCCACCATTTTCTTAAATTTATAACAACTTCGCCAAAAAAAAATGAAAGGCGAGCAAAACCTCCTCATCAGTTGACGATATGCAATTTTATGCAGTTAGAAGGGCGATAAGTTATTCTACGCAATTACATTACTGACATAATAATCGATAAAACTAACATTATGATATAAAACAGGAACTACATCAACGTCAAAAAATATCCTTAAAAGCCGAGGAGCGGACGCTTCCGTAAGAAAAATGTCAAATAATATAAAAACGATATGTGAACTAACTTTATACAAATATCTCACGTGCTCGTAAGCCACTTATTCAGTTTTACGTTCATACCATTAATGTCGTATTCAGAGCAACCAATTTATTTAGAAAAGGCGATAAAGTGAGCGGTAGATTACCTTCATTCAATCTAGACTTTGACATAAGGTCGTGAATGAATATAGGTTTTATACATTTTACCTTAAAATTATTCGAATTAAAATGCTACGCGAGCATTTAAAATGTTGTCTTATTTCGAAGATTATAAGAACGAACCCCTTCAGTTTTAATAGAATTCAGTACTTACGTATGCCGTCGAAAAGTTTGCATTTGTTTTGCACAACAAGCGTAATCAGAAATATTGAGTTTAAGTAAATACACAATCGGAAATGCTGATGAAGCATAGAATTCTCAGAGTTTGGCAACGAAATACCGAATAAAATCTAATTCCGAAAGCTGCGTAATAAAATAAACCTAAGCCTAAATTATTAGAGCGAACCCAAAAACTATTATCGTTCATTTACTTAAAGCTATCAGAAACCGCTAAATGAAGCGACGAAATAAATCAATTAAATACTATCGTTCTTCGTGAAATTCGTAGGTAGAACACCCGTAATATTATCCACCAAATACAGTTCTCCCGACAATTAAACAATAGAGACCATCTAGAATGCGAAAGGGACGACATAATTAAATAGGGGCGGTGCGGATTTTACAAGAATCCTGTTATCAGTAAGCAGAATTTCGAGCCTTTAGGCGTCTGATTAACAAAATGCTTGGAATGTTGAGGTTTTGTCCTCCCAAGGAACCTCCCCAATTTTCGAGCTCTTTATTTTATGGCCGCAGAATAACTCGCCGTTAACTGCTATGTTAACATGTTAATGTTTCATTACTTCATATTTAGTTTAACGACGATTTTCTAATGGCAGATTGAATGTGCGTCGCTTATAACTTAGTGTATTCGTTTAAAGCGAGTAAAGTAGAACGTTCGAAATGAACATTTTACGGCATTACGAGTCCTTTATGCTAACAGAATTTAATTTTAATCGAATTAAATACCGCATAAAAGATGTACAATGATATAAATTTCTACCACAAAAAGATCGTTCGTTAACGAATATTGCGATAATTTTTAATTTCGTCCCCTGCGAAATTGTATTAAAATATTTTACCGTGTAGGTAGGTATTCTCCGAATTTACATTTCAAAAGTACCTAATTAAACGAATTTTTTGATATCATTTTTGCCGCGCACTTAAGCAACACCGTAAGCAAATCAACATCGAATTCGTTTACAAAGACAACCAGAAAACAATTTTAGTTCGATAAAAAGTACAAAAGGTCGTACTTATTCTTTTTATTGCAGTTTGAATGATGCGGATACTAACAAAATCCCGAATACGAGCACGGTAGACATGGAAAAACTTGGAAACTTCATACAAGATATTATTATTACTTCTGCGATACGCAACTGATGCTAAATTAAAATGGTATTCGAATAAGTTTTATTGCATCTACGACGTGTAATTTGTTAGCCATTTTTTTCTAAATATACAGGTAATAATAATTTGCTCAACGTTTGGGTGAAAAACTAATATAAGTAAAGAAAAAATTTAATTTAAATATGCACCACCCACCCATATAAGTGGGTCAATATTTATATCATAAACTGGAACCTTTAAAGGGCTCGTTCCGAAGGCAGATACGTCGCTATTATTCGTACCTATAAAATGGATAGTAACCACTGTAAAACGTTCATCTTTTGAATTTAAACTATATCTACATTGAAAATCTATATTATTTTTATAAAGTCTATTTTATTATTTATAGCGGGAACGAATAAGTATTAATTTTTTTTCTCAAAAACGATTATAATAAGTTTATAAAAATAAACTGATACGGCTGTATTCGAAATAAAAAATACAAATTGGAAAATAACCTTATACTGTTATAACTTAAAAACTATAAAAAAAAACGAAAATTTCGCAACGTAATCAGATAGAATTTGATCCGTGAATTAAAAAAAATAGTAAAATATGAAAGGTGTTCTATTTGAAAAATCATATTTGCTGTTACTTCCCTCGAGATTGGAAATCGATTATTTTGACATTACACGTCAATACATTGGAAATTATGTATTATATGTTTGTTCCAAATTTCAAAATAATCCGTTCATAAACATAAGAGTTATAAACTTGGCCTGGGTCTCGTGGCCACCCGGTACAGTAAATAGTTAGTATATTTGTTCTAACGAAACAATCGTCACCGATCGTGGTTATTTCAATACCATATAGCGCTAAAATTATTTACTAAGCGTAAAGTGATAGGTTATACATAATATTATCGTAAAAAGCTATCATTAGCTATTTACCTACATTACATTAACTTAATAGCAATTCAATAACAACTCGAATAGAAACTAAAACAGTTTCGTATGCTAACCATTTTTATTTCTATTCACATTTGTAATATTTAATAATAATAATAATACGCGCAAGTTTAGTATAACTATAAATAGCACAGACGCTTCCTAGATTATGTGAAAATATAAACTTTTTATATATAAGTACTATTTATTTATTTTAAAATCTTTGACGTCGACGCGGCGCTGCTTGGGTTCGATCTTGAGATTTCGACATGCAATTTAAACATCGCATAAGCATATCAAACGTGTAATATTAGTCATTTAGTTAATACGTATTTAGCACTAACAAAAATTAAAATTTATTTTCTTGTTATATAAAAAAACAATAGGTACATATTCTGAAATATAGTTATCTATAAAACTCACAAACGTGTACGGATATCTTTCAGCACCAGTATATTTTTCATGTCTCATGTGTCTAAATGTGGAATATTCTACATTCGGACACCTTTAGGTAGTCCACAATAGCGGTTTTTCAACATTTGACTTTGAACGGTTGTAAAAAGTTTAAAAACAAATTTTGAATCAGATATTTATCGTAGGTTAGATACCTACTTTCGTAATATTACTATTTAGGCAAATTCTACACTAAATAACTTTAAAATGCAATCACAAGAAAAGATGTTTTAATTTATATTTCAATTTAGAGTCAAATATCAGTATTACAGTGTACATTCAAGTAAAAGCCGCTTTCAACACCATATAATCGTCGTGTTTGAATGAAGATAGCGCAAATAGTTTGACTAAAATAGGGTATAAGCGAATTTTCATAGAAAATAAAGCTATTGTCCGTCGCACAGACGTGTCATTTTGGATTTTCTCCGATCTCGACCTCTAGATCACGAAAATATAGGTTGTTCATTTTCGTTTCATTTTCATATGTATGTATATATAATTAATTTCTAGTGGACACGATTCCGGTCACAATTTTGATCGTAGGAGGCTGAAATTTGGACCTCGTATTGTCTTTATGAAAACGAAGAACAAGTTCGTTAACCAGCCTGTTTCAAAATAGCGGCCGTTCAAAAATTAAAAAAATTCTAATCTGCGTCATTAATCATCGGATGGGTAATATGAAATAGGTTTTGCAATCTGCCTAAAATTCTCTATCCATTATGTCTCTTTATAATTTTCATCAGAATGTACAGTTTTCGAGATAATCGAAAAAAAGTTATATATACATATATATATTCTTATAATTTTCTCTTGTAAATATTTTTCAAAAAATGTATTTCTTTCAAGGAAAATTAAAAAACAAAAGGAGTTTTTTGAGATAATACATGAAAATTCGATACCGTGGCTTGCGCGAGGTCGGTTATTTCACATTTAACTCGGTATTTCACGATCAGCTATACCTTACCTATTAAATACTACAGTAATTAATAAATTCTTTATTAACGATAACTTTAGTCAATCCTAGGATCTCAAACCTCAATGTATCACCATTTTCAATAAAATTAAATGTTTTACTAAAACTGTACAAAGTGCATACAGAGTGATTTATCAATTTTAATAAAATAAAATCTAAGTGTATTAATAATTAAGTGTATTGTACTTGTAATTAATGAATGAAACATTAATATTTTGATCCAAAGCCCAAAATATCAATTTTAATGACGGTAAAACATTAGGATCGCTAAGGAGTGGATCGACATAAAATGTTGATCAACTACGTTATTATTATAAACTAAATCGGAATATGCATAAGTCCTGTATAAATATGTATTTGGGATAGTAACGAAAAATAATCGCGTTCGCTTAATTTGTCCCCTCGCACAATTTCCAACTTCCCTTATTAAATCTAATTTAGCCCCTTTACATGCGATTTTAACGGCTAAAAGACGGAAATGAAAAAACTGCCTTAATTAAATATGGGCCCAAGAGGTAATTACTAATTAAGCGAATATTTATTTCAAAATAATTAGTAACTCGGCCTGTGATAAACAAACAGTCCGCAATAAGCTTTAGAGGAAGTGTTGAAGCTTTACACTCAGAAGGGTGTGAATAAACAAGTCTCGACAGAGTAAACTTGGTAGCAATGTATTATAAAGGTTAACAGACGTGATTAGGAGGCAGTCCTGTATTCTATAATGCGAAAGGTTAATAACAAAGTGGTTGCGGAGCAACCTTTCTATGACCTCTTACGATAAGGTCTGTGCTTTGTAAGCTGTACTAGCACCCCACCGAGAAGCACTCCCTACATGAGCTTATTTTCGTACTAATGTAGCTTAAGCTTATCTTAACGTTAACTTTCTACATTTCGTAACATGCAAGCTTGTAATTTTAAATTTTGTACGTTCCTATCCTGTACTGCGGTGCGATGATTTAAAAAATAACACCGCGTCGCGCCGCGCCCTACTGTTCTAGAGCAATACATATAATTTATTAAATTAATACAGAAACTTCAGTAATGAGCATTTAATGAAACATTACGTTTGAACTCTAATGGCATGTTTTAGAATTTTTTATATTTTGCTAGATGGAAATGCTCATTTGATGACGTCCAAAATTACCAGCTTAATTGCCAAAAGTTAGTTTTAAATAAAAATCGCTGTTACGCGTATATCGCATAAAAATCGATATTAATAATGTGACTAGAAAATTAAGGAAGCTTTATAATAACGAAAATCGAAAGTTCGTAAAAGAATCCCCCCAAACAATCACGTTAATTTCACTACATTCGTTCATTATTATTAACATAATTTTTAACCTTGTTAACAAAAAAATGGCAAATGCAACAACAAATTAATCGCACATCTAACGCGATGTTTAAAGTGCGATGTAAGTAATCGCTTATTTAATAGAAACTAAAATTTTGATGTAACACATTTAAAAATGTATCGATGATGTGATATGTGGAAGATTTAGTAATAGATCGTTCAACGGTTTTTCGCGAAATTAATTATCGATAAATTCTAATATTATTAAAACGATAATTAAAAAGATCCTTTGGTAAATTCGTAATTTCCTTTCAATAATAATCGTCATTTCCACTTTGGGTTGAAATAATTTGCCATACGTACCCATCTTAATTTCAGTTATCACCGAAGATTCGAGATAAGTGACTATCGATCTGGTGATAAACTTTTCAGTAAAGAAAGTATGAAAATTTCATTTCGTCAAATTTAGAATCATAAATTAATTACCGAAGTCGACAAAAATATAAATGTTATAAAAGGTCAATTGAACTAAAGAAAATAATGAATTTCTTTATTTCAATTAATATTTTATATGTTATTTATTGCATTATTTATATTTTCAGTTATAGTTAAATATAGTTGACATTCTTTAAGTGCGGTGATATAAAAAGTGGAGATTTTAGACTTGTGAAATAATTAATATTCGCACTCGGTGACGTTATAAATAAATGGAATTATTCCGTTTAGTGGTATAATTGTAACGTCGTGTTAATCAATAAATTAACGTGGTGAACAAACGTTACGCTATTCACAGGTTTATGCTTTCACGATTTTTGATTAATACTCATTAACCCCTACTTTTCGAAAGGTTGGTTTGCCAATTTATAAAATCGTTTCATTTTGCAAACACCTCGTATATTATTGTAATTTACCGTTGACTTTACGTCTAAAATTAATAGCTTTTGGTGCAAACTTTTAAATGTTATTTAATAGTCTATTGTATTCGGATTTTCTTTGAATACCGCACCAGTAAAAATCTTTATTATAATATACTTTAGTACAAGGCAATTAATTTTATTTATACCTGAATGACAATAAAACTAGTGTCTTCTTTGTTATTAATTTAAATTCGAAAAGATTTCAATAGATTTCGTGCAATTTTAATAAGCTTAAAGTTTTTAGCGGTCGTTAAAGAGTAAAACGAGACTTTCTCGTTCTTTAAATAAACAATGAATCATTATTAATTAATAAGTTGTTAATTTCTTAATGTGGCGTATAATGTAATCATTCCAAAATTTTCATAAAATTCAAACTATTACCGAAAAAAACCTCGCTCGTGTTTTATAATAATTTGTTTTAAAATTAATATTTAGTTATAGATAATATCGGTAATTAATAGATATAATTAACGATACATTTGATAATTACTCGGGTCCGTCAAGTTGGCCCGGACATAAAGAAATCTTAAAATTTTATTATAATACGATTAAAATGCTAGTAAAATGCTCCGAGATGCTGTAATTAATTTAAATTATGCTCTGTTAATTAATGAGTAATTTAATAATGAATTGTCCGGGCCAGCTAATACGGTGGCCCGGCCATTTTGGCATATCATAAATTTTTAAATCACAATAGAGAATGCTCGCAAAATGCTATAAGATGCCGTATCGATTTTTAAAAATGCTCTGTTAATTAGTCCGTAATTTAATTAATTAATGTCCGAGCCAGGTTGACGGTGGTCCGGCCATGCCGGCATCTTTAAATATTTAAATATTTTTTATTGTAAAAATAACTATTTTCGAAATGCTATAAGATGCCGTATTGATTTTGAAAAATGCTTTACTAATTAGTCCGCAATTTAATTAACTAGTTTTCGTCATCGTCACGTTAATCATACCCATTCAGGGTATTTACATTCGAATTCTAAAGAGATATGTGTATCGGTAATTTGCCCGTATAAAGTTGCTGTAAATAGGAAAAATTTTATAAACATTGGAAAGCCCTTTAAAGCTTATTTCATAAATATTTTTATTGCTCATTTTTGAACGTGAAATATTTGCAAAATTTAGAAATTCATTTCGTATGCAGACGCCGTCAATTATAGCCATCACTAAAATTCATTTACATCTGAAACGCAGATATGTAAAAACTTGTTTTTAACATTTATCTTTAGGGGAGATTTATTGCATACTATTATGTATTTAAAATTGTTAAGCAATTGGTAATATTTGTTCTTTTAAAAACGTGATTTTTGGTAACCGAAAAGTCTTTGGTAAGTAAGTACCTATACATTTGAATAATCCCTTTATAGCTTATTTTGTATATCTACTTCTTGTTATTATCCTTTATTTTGGAGCGTGACATATTTGCAAAGTTTATGAGTTAATTGCTTTAATACCTACCATAAGGTTATCAGCAGTGTCTGCATTTTAAAACTGTAATATTTAGGGGTTAACTCTAATTTTTTTTATGACAAAATATTTAAATAAATATGCCGAACTTGCAATTTTAAAATCAGTTTAAGTTTGAACGTCATTGTAGTTTCGACAAAATTGTCACTCTTGCTGAAGTGTTAATTTGTAATTTGTGTTTATTATCTACAAATTTAATAAAGGTAAGTAAATCATAAACAATAGTTACTTAAGTAGACATTTTTACTTTTAATAGATAATAGTAGATGATAGCGCAGTGGAAATAGCTCAAAAAGTCGTGTAATAAAAAAATCTTGCTGACCTAAAAATTTGTATGTGTATAGTACGTCATTCTGTAAAATACTTATAGAAAGTCTGATACGATCGAAAACGGGTTAAAGACGAGATAAAATGATTTTTTAGTAGCTCAAAATTAAAAGTTTACTCGTTAAGTATTAACATTAACAACAACTATGCTTGGTGTTGCTGGGTTTTATGTCACAATTTCAAAAATTTGCAATTTGCTATAAACAAGTATCAAATCATAGTAAAACCACGATACAACTTTAAATGCGTTTTTCTCAAAAAGTTGTTTTTGTAACACCAAGCATTTTTTCAATTGGTCAAGTTATAGATTTTTGAAATTTTGGTAGGTATGTAGACGTAAAAATTTTATGCCTTAAAATATAGAGTTATTAAACTTCACATATGCATTTTTTTTTAATATGTATACTTATTCTAAAAATGTAAAAAAAATGACCCAGATAATCCTGAAACAAAACCATGCAATTAACCATTTTTTTAAAAACGTATAGTAGACTTGCAAGTGCTGTATATGTATTTAATAGGTATTAACATATATCATAAGTAAAAAGATTAAGAATTTTTTAATAATAAAATAATAAAATAATTTACAATAATAAAAAAGTATCTATCTAACAATAAATTAAAAACTTGTAATTTTTGAAACATATTCTAACTTAAATTACATTTTAAGTTTATGTTGTAGCATAAAATTAATATATATATAATTAATTTACAAAATAACTAAAAGCTTTTGAAGATCATAACTTGATCACCCTCGATCGATAATATAGAGAGCTATTGAAAAATTAGATCGAAATAGATAATCTTATCCGTGCGTTTTTATCAAAGTATAATATCTTATAAGCTGTAAAATACGCATTTTACGGAAGATGTGCTGTTTGCAGCAGATGCTGTTTCGTACTATAAACAATACACGTAGGTATCTATTACGCTAAACATGAATTTTTTTTGGTAAAAAAACAATTAAATGTTTATCGGGTTTTAGCAAATTGTGCTAATTAAGCAAATTAAACTTTGGTTTTCTCGGATAGTCCAGTAGCCGACCGTAAGATGACTGAATTATTACTAAAACATTGGCGTTGAAACGTATTTTTTAGGAAGCGTTGATTGTTATAAATTGCGGTGCCAGTATTATACATGACGGTAACGATCGACGTTTTCTAAAAAATACGTTTGTTGCTTGTTTCAATTGCAAAATTGAAATGACGTCATTCGCTGTCATACTACGTAGCACAATAACACTATCCAAGAAAACTAAAGTTTTAAGTGCACTTAATGGTTAGAACAACTCATTTTCGATAAAATTGTACTTTTGTAATTGTTTTTTAAAATACTTTGGTAAAAACGTATCGTTTTAACTATTAACTTTCGTTTAAAGAATTTGTGATAAAGCCCGTTAATTTTAAACTATTTTAAAAAAGGCATTTCACATCATATTCGATTCCTCTAAACCAAGATAAAATTCTTTTGATCGTATTTGATTTTTGTTTATATTCTACACTATCGACAAACACATACATGTAGGTACATAGATACACACATAGGTACATATTTTTTGGGGTCAGTATGAAGTTTTCAACTTTTCTATTTTTACTATTTTACTTTTTATTTTTACTAAGTATAGTACCTATGTATTTCAATTTCAATTTTCACTTTACACTATTTATAAATGGAAAATATCGTTAACGTCCATTATAAATAAACATAATTTCTCAAATTTAATTATGAAATATAACTAGGTATTAATTTTTATTAATTTTAATTATCAAAAACGATAGTATAAGTGCCGCACAGTGGATAAATTTTAATAAATAAGTCGATAGGTAGCTAAAGTTCTAGAAGTATGTAAAAAATTGTAGAAATATTATTGTCTACGTGTTTTTTTTTAAATTAAATAAAATATTAAATTACTAAAATATTTATTTTCCGTTTTTCCGTTATAAATCGCAATGATCAGAAATAAAATTATATTGATATTTATAATCATAACAATACCTGATCTGATTTTTTAGCTGTAACCTTTTACTTTGAATATTGAATATGTTTTGCACCTACTATTTAGAATTATTGTAGGTATATAATATGTTTCTTTTATAGCTAAACGGTAAATAAGAGGGCATATAGACAAATGATTAGATTAAGTTGTTATTAAACTGAAATTATTTCTACAAAACTTATGTTATTTATAGTTTATGTTGTATTATGTTATTTCACTAATCTTTTTCTCTGCAACATGTTTCGCAAATTAACTTATTGCTTATTTTTGTCAAGCTTTGTCAAAATTTGATAATGTTGCTTCTATAAATCTTGATTTTTACCTTCTATTATAATCTTCAATACTTATATGTACTTACCTATAAAATAATCCAAAAATTGAGAACATAAATTCAGTTTGTTAATATATATATATATAACTAGGTATATAAATTAAATAAAACTTATTATAAATAAAATAAATAAAACTAACTAAAAACTATGTAAGTACTTATAAAACATTAAAATCAATAGATATTGTATTTAATATCATTTCAGTTTAATAGTTTTTTTAAGCAGATAGTCGTAATTAACTAGTTTTCGTCATCGTCATTCTAGTCAATAATAGGTAAAGTATAAATAAGTACGTATTAATTGTTGTATATTTTCTTATTAAAAATATGTAATACGTTTTAATAAAGTAGTGTACTTACTGACATATATTTAATTAGGTACTATACTATATCCTTAATTTTAATACTGCTTTTCTTATCTTATAATTAGACTAATTAGTTTTTATTTTTATCCAAATTAGCGCCACCCAAACAGAATATTAAATTGTTATTTTATATAGTATTGTGTATTATTATGTATGTATTGCTATGATACGGGATACCAAAAACAATAAAATAGAAAAAAAGATCATGTCAGTAAGTATACTACTTTATTAGAACGTATTACATATTTTTAATACGAAAATATACAACAATCAATAGGTACTTATTTATACTTTACCTATTATTGATTAAAATGACGATGACTAAAACTAGTTAATTAAATTGCGGACTAATTAGTAGAGCATTTTTCAAAATCAATACGGCATCTTATAGCATTTCGAAAATAGTTATTTTTACAATAAAAAATATTTAAATATTTAAAGATGCCAGCATGGCCGGGCCACCGTCTACCTGGCCCGGACATTTATTAATTCGATTGCAGACTAATTAGCAGAGCATTTTTAAAAATCGATACGGCATCTTATAGCATTTTGCGAGCATTTTCTATTGTGATTTGAAAAATTTATGATATGCCAAAATGGCCGGGCCACCGTATTAGCTGGCCCGGACAATTCATTATTAAATTACTCATTAATTAACAGAGCATAATTTAAATTAATTACAGCATCTCGGAGCATTTTACTAGTATTTTAATGGTATTATAATAAAATTTTAAGAATTCTTTATGTCTGGGCCAACTTGACGAACCTTAATTACTCAATATTATAAAGTGAAGCACAACAAAATTCCCTAAATTTATGATATACGATTTTTGTTAAATTTTATAGAGTATAAAGAGGTAAAATATAAAAAAATTGTATAAAGTAGACGTTTTATAGGACATTTTTCAGCTTTAATCGTGTTTAACAGTGTAATTTTATCATCTAACCCCACAATATTTTTATAACATCGTATAGAGAAAAGATAGTTCTTCAAAAAAAAATGTAAAGTATATACAGGGTGTCATTTAAAAATAAAAAGTTGAATATTACTGCTCAAATATCATTAGGCCCTAAAATAAAATATATGTACAATAATATACAACACATTATTCTGAACATCTTTTGTTGAGAAACTGTTTTTCCAATATAAATATTTCACAACTTATTGGGGGGGGGGCTACTATTTTAACTCACTCTGTATACAGATTTTACTAACGCACTTAATAAACGTATTTATTATAAGGCATCTTAGTTAACTCATTTTTATCGTTCAGGATATATGATTAAAATGGTAAAAAGAGTTATTTATTTAATTAGCGAGGGAACTGTTGAATACAAAGGTTTTCACTATATTTCGCAAAGCACTTTTTTCAGTTTAATTGTATTCCCAGTTACAATTTTTCCTTCGTTTCAGTTTGAAACGTATAATTAACGCTTTCAAAACTCAGTGTCCGCGAACGCAAAAGGGTAGGTTTACATATTTTCCTACAGGTTTGTTTTTAAAGAAAATATATTTTCCATCGTGCGAGTTTTCTCTATAGGTTTCACTGTCAGAATCTCCAGTCACTTTCAAATTCTAAATGTTAGATAGTAGCATTCGGATTTTATTCTTCATCCTAACCCTCATATAATTTAAATTGAAACGACATAACCGAAAAGGGTCCGGTAATTTCATGTCGTGTAACTGCTTTAAACTTTGTTTTGATTTTAATATTATTTAATGGAATATAACAATATTAGGAATTTGCATTAAAACTTTTTGCGAGATTCGATTAAATTAAAATTAAAAAAAAATCCGGTTAATTTTATGTTTAAATTAGAAACAATTGTGGATAATTTGAAGTTAGGAGCTTAACCTGGACGAACGATCAATTTAGTTAATACTATATTATCGTGTAGATTTTGAAATTAAATTCGAATACGGCATTTTCCCATTCTTAAAATTTGAATGCGTTAAAGCGGCAATGAACACAATTTTTACTACCTATTACGCGTTTTAATTAATTGTAGCGCATTCATCTACATACATATAAACAGAAATGGAGAAACGAAGCTTTGAATTAATTAAGCTCACTTATTGGTTTTGTTGCTTACAATTTTATCAGAATATTGTGTCGCTCTTATAATGCATCGGCTTGAAGCCTAGCTCGGGATAAATATAATACTGGCTTAAGACGTAACTGTATACTTGACAAGTATACATGAACACTTTTTTGTTCAAGTGCCAGTTTACGCGTAAACCATGTCGTCGACTGATGACGACGATGCTCGTTGTGGCTACTTTCGTTTAAATTTTGAAGAGAAAACATCAAAGAAAACACCGCAGTGCGAGGTGTAAAGACTGATTAATAAAAATGAAACGCTACTCTCATTCTAACCTATTAAATGAATTTTCAATTTTATTATGTCTGTATCAATATTAACGGTGAAAGATCAAATTACTCCCTTGTTTAAATGCCGCATTTAACGACGAACTTGAAAAATCTTAAATATTTACATAACAGTACCAAAAAAAAACCACAATAATAATTTGCTAATAATATCCTCGTGATTGGCATAACTATGTAGGTATTTAAGAATGAATGAAAAAACATATTTAAATCGTTTAGCACTCGTCTTTCCTTTAATTACAAAACAGGATACGGTTACG
The DNA here is from genome assembly GCA_036326145.1 of Rhagophthalmus giganteus. Classification (NCBI taxonomy): domain Eukaryota; kingdom Metazoa; phylum Arthropoda; class Insecta; order Coleoptera; family Rhagophthalmidae; genus Rhagophthalmus; species Rhagophthalmus giganteus. The sequence goes on along the minus strand of JARFJA010000075.1, from coordinate 4,269,741 downwards.
AGAAAAGCTATAATAACAATGTGCTGATTCACACTTGTGGAAGTCTGTGCTACACACGTTCAAGTATGCAGTGTAGAAATTCAAACATTTTCGTGTCACTTATTCATGTCAAACACTTCAGCAGTATTTTCCTACAAACGCTCATGTAACTTGAACAAAAAAAAAAGTTCATGTGTACTTGTCGAGTATACAGTTACGTCTGTAGCCAGCATAATAATATATCATAACATCTTTGCGAGCATTTTAAAAACGCCTTATCGTGTTCAATTAATCTCTTCATTTATTTAACAAAATTGTTTTCCCTGTCAGCGAAAATAGCGAGCGCCCCGGATCTTAAAGTTTATCATCACTAATCGAATATCCAAGTGTCATCCTTTTACTTACATTCTACTGATAATATAGGATATAAAGAGGTTTTTAAAAGATCCATTAAACTAGTGATTACGGCGTACAGGTGAAAAACACTTCATTTTTTAGTTGTTTTTTTTTAATATTTATTAAAATTAAAATCTTTACGAAACTTCCGCGCAATTATGCAAAGCTAATTTAGCATCTTGGAAGCGATCATTTTAAGGAAAGTAGTTTAACAAAACCTTGTCTCACCTTAAAGTTATTATAATAATTTACAGCGTGTTGAACAGTAGCTCGATTTTTCTTGGAAAGTTTCGCGCGAGGGCTTTGTTCATTTCTGTTTACTTTTTCGCAGTAATGGATTAACGTTATTGTATAACAACCACAACGAGTCACATTCACGTTAGCGGTAGAAACATAAATACTGGCTGGATACATTGTGTAAAACTTTTGTTTTTCGTGTCGAAGAACAATTAGTAGACGCACGGTATACATGAATTCGCGCACATACTGAACTTTTTTTTGGTAAATAATCGATTCCATTTAATCAAAGAATGAATGTCTAATCGCGCGAGTGCTTCGTGTAATAGGATTTAAAGAAAAATAATGCGGTTAGTTTTCAATTTCTACTCAAAAATTAAATTAATTGTCATTTTAGTTAAACTCGATTTTAAGTTTGTAAGTCAACAAATTCGTGTATGTCAATTTTTTTAACGGACAAATGTAAATGTTTATTCTATGCCCGTTATTTATAAATGGAATCATCTAAAAATTAGGTGTTTTTCATCTTCGTTAAGTTTTGATAAGGTATAAAAACTATTTTACGATGTGATTTACGTAGGTACGAATTATACGTTCTGTAATTTCCAAATATGTCCGCTCATACACAATTACATACAAGTATAGCAGCAAATAACAGCGATTTTGGGTACAGATATTTTTTATTGAAAAATCTTATTCGTTCAAGGAAGAAGTGCACGGTTTTGAATAAACACATACAAGTCTATAACGTTTCTATGCGACCGATTCGAAGCGGAAATTTTTGTACACACAATGTTTAAATTAACGTACTTATACAGGGTGTCCTACGACTATGATTCGTTATCTACTTTTAAGAAATGCATCTTTTTGAAATTTTAAATCTTTAAGATAGACGTAATGGTTTAATAGCTGTTAATAACAACTTAATCAACGTTATAAATATTTAATTTTCCTTATACAAACGCAGTTCTCAAAGTACCTAATTACTTTCTAAGAAATAACGAGAATTAAATTAAATATTGTTTAATCTCTTCATTTCAGGCTTCTTTGTAATAATGAAAAAATTTAATCTTTTGCTAAATATTGTTATTTATTTCCCTGAAATAGGAATAGGATCAAGAAAAATTGTTTCATCCGGCGAGGCGGGTGTCCTAATTTTTGATAATTTTCCTGTAACATGCGTAGGTAGGAAACCTGACATTTCGGCACGAGCGTTTTGGCGCGAACCTATTTGGATGCAGAGACATTACGACGCGAAATACATATTTTACCGAGCGCACTATCGATTTGAAATAAATTATGTTAGTCTTCGGACGTATGTATAATTGTATGTATTATTTGTTTTATGTGAAGAAAATTGTTTGCAAAGCCTGTTATTATGCATAAAAACTTACGAGATTAATATTTCTTTCAACCTTATAATCTAACTCCATGTACTACTACACAGACAATTATACATTTAAGACTGTACACACGGGGTAATTGTCTGCATACATAGAGTTACATACGTCTTAACACATCGACACATCCGAAGATTAACATAATTTATTTCAAATTGATAACGCGCTCGGTAAAATATGTATTTTGCGCCGAAATGTCTGTGCGTCCAAATGGGTCCACGTCCTAGTGGGTCTGCGCCAAAATGTACTTGTGCCTAAACGCTCGCGCCTAAATGTCGTGAGTCCTGCGTAGGTACATTGCTTTTGAGTGAAATGCAAAACCATCATTTTTCTTTCTGAATTATTGTCAAAACAACAATATCTAGTGAAAAAGTGCATATAAAGTAATAGGGGGACCGGAAAATAATGTCGTTTTTTACATTAAATTCAAAAAATTTATTTTTAATCGATGATGTAATCACCCTCGTTATCAATAATCTTTTGCCATCTAGTGTGCAAATTATCAATGCCAGATCGATAAAAATCAATTCGTTTTTGAGCAAAATATCTGGAGATGGCATTTTAGATATCATCCAAATTTTCAAATTTTTTACTGGATCTGGACTTAGAAAACCACCTTTGGCATTTACAAGCATCTAATGCACTTGGATAAACATCGTAAATGTTTTTGGTAGTAACTGTTACGTTACTACCCTTGTGAAACTTAAAAAGCGTACAATTCCAGATATGTTCTTCTTATAGTATTTGGCTGGCCATTTCACCCAAAATTGTAAAAAAAAATTGAAGATTTAATTATTTATAAGTAAACAAGTCACATTAACCTTAAAATATCTTTGGTGCGACTTTGAAGTACACAATGAGCTGATAAATGGTAAACAAATATTGATGTGCGCAGAAACGACATTTCTTTCCGGTCCCCCTAATATTTAAAAAACTCTAAGACATATTCTCTCTCGATACTAAGCTTGGGTTTTATAGTTTCTCCAACTTACGAAATGCTTACACTTACAAAGTTAAATCGGCCAAATGTGGTATATGTTCTATAAAAATTTTGCAAAGCGCTTTATTTGGCATAAATAACTATATAATATTGTAGGGTTTCAATGTTTAATTTATTTTTTATGTAAAACTTATATTTATAAAACTTTAGCGGGCAGTAAACAACGCAAAATATAAATATTTTAGTAAGGATGCTCTAACTAATTATGACAATTTTTAAATATTTTTGACGTCGAAATGTCGGTCGTCCAATCAGTGGCATCGAAACGTCCAATTTCGTCATCATATATTATTAACCTGGTACATCCAGCGTGCATTTTATAAGTTACGCGTTATGAGAACACACGTCAATTATTTTTAATCGACCGTTAAATTAAAAAAGGGGAATTTTGTTGTGTCGCTATGAAACAACACCAACTATTTAAAACGCACAAGAAAAAATTATGTATATAGTTCTAATCGATAATAAACTCTCGTAAAATGTTTACGCGCGGCATAATAACGATCTTAACCACGCTTCTGAAATAAACAGCAAACATGATTGAAATTATGTTTGGATGAAGTGCGGATTTGTCGCTTAAGGTTTAATAAATAAATACTAGAAAGTTATTTAACGCGTTGCAATCTGTCGTCGAGGATTTCAATGAAACACAATATAACGAACACTCTACAACACGCCCGTAATTTCCCTACAGTAATCTGGAACCGTCTCCTCGATAGAAATGTATTATCTAATTTTCAATGCTGACCTGAAACTACGCTGTTTCTTCAGAATTAATTAGTACGGACGTGAAATGAGCAGGAATTAGCACGACATTCGAGCACCAATTGCACCGTCAGCTACGAGTATATGTAACCTGAAATTGTTAGGAAAATGAATATATGACAATCCGACTAGGTACTTTTCGAGAAAATTAATTTTCAAAGTGATTTATATAATAAAAATAATTAATTATTAATGTAAGTAACTGTAATAAACCAGATAAGATAATTGGTTAAATATGAGAACCTTCCATTTCATGATCGCACGTAATGGTACAGTGTGGGCCATTTTTTATGTCGCAGGTAACGTGAGCGCATATGCAACCAATAATGCAACGAGGGAGAAATAGCGACACGCGCGTTCTCGGCTAGTTATCTAGTTTTTCCGTTTATGAATCCTAATTTATTACCGTTAGGACTTATTTTATTACTGGAAATACCGCTCCGAAACCTTCGTAAGGTCGAAAACGTGCTCAGATTCGAATCCAGACTAAAAATGTTTTTTATTTTATAAAAACGTATACATTACGGATTTAGTGTTTTTTAGCATATTAATAATCATTTAAAATTAGATAATGTAAATCGTAATTTATATTCACCTACATTTATAACATAAATAAATTGGAAGCATTGCACTAAACAACAATACTGACTGATCTAACGGTAATAACTCAAGATTCATAAACGGAAAGACTAGATAACTAGCCGAGAACGAGTGCCGTTACTTGTCCCTCGTTGCATTATTAGTTGCATACGTACTCACGTTACCTGCGACATACAATAAATCCCTTACCGTACACTAGAGCCGTGTATTTTATTACCTAATTAATAGGACGTCGAAGTAACTGAACGATAAGGAAATGGATTAAAAATGTTGGCCTTATCGTTATAAACTAACATGATTTAGTGTTGGTGGCCAAAAAATTGTGACGGACTCCCTAAATAAATAACAAGGTAATTTGAAGGTAAACGAAATTATCGACTAAAAAATTAAAACGGTTAAAGTAAGCGAAGTATACCTTCAAGCAGTTTATCTCTCCTAAAACCCTAAAATTTTTTCATATAACTTATCAGATAATTTCCTACCATCGTCGATAGCTCTGAACTAAAATTGCAGTTGGATATCGATCCCGTACGTTAAGATTAACGGACGGTTTACTGATTTTTTCGATAAAAAATTAGAAAAGTGTTTGATAAATTGTTTTCACTGATAAGTTGTTCCTGCTAGTATTAGTTTTTGATCGCGCTTTAATAATTTATTATCTCGAAAATTTTGCAAGTACTATATTTGAATCTTAAATTAATAAACAACTTGAATGTGCATTAATAAAAACCGCACTTTATAAATTCTTTTCTTTATAAGTAGGTAAACTAGGAAGTTAAAGCTTCGTAGATGATTGTAATGAAGTGTCACGGCGACGTGAAGGGAGCTTTTCGTATAAGCGAACACCCTCGACCTGACGGTACCTCTAGGGAAAAACCCAAAGATTTTAGTTGCATCGCCATTTTTTTTTAAAGTAACCACGTTCCGTTTATCGAAGAAAGTAAAGAAAAAGAAAAAAGAAAAAAGAGCGCGGCTCTTAACAGTATTTTGTAAATAATACCTATTACGTTTGAAACAAATTATAGATCGCCGTCGAGTCATTCTTATTCCGTTAGTGAGCCGTACCTATACGCAACGAGCCTTATTCGAAACATTTTCTGCAGTAACGGGTTCAATTTGTATCGATATTATGTAACACCATAAAGATATTAATATAAGTCTAAAAATAAGCAATTTCGTTTTTATAAAACTTTTTCCGTAAATAACTAGTTCGCAAACTTTATAAATTATCTACAACGGAAAACTTAAAAAGTAATCTATATAATTATTGTGTCTAGATATATATTATAATTTAAAAGTGTGTTTATTGTCTAACGGTAAAATAAATAAAACAAATCAACACCATTGTATTCCTTAGGCAAAAAACGTAATGAGGAAACGTTGTTCCAGTACGTAATTCGGTTGAACACTCACTCGCCCCTAACACAATTACCTCTGCAGAACGAAAAGGCGTAACATTTACAAGAGAAACCAGGAGAACCACGAAGTCTCCGCGTACGTGTTTGTATATAGGGAATATATCTGGCAAATTGCAATTACAACGCGGTAGAGATTTTTGGCTAGAGATTTTAGTAATAACTTATACGATAAACTTCACTTAAGTGTCCGAATAACAACGAAAATTGGAAAATTTCCCCGTACTATTAGGTAATAACTAAACATCAGCCCTCAATAACTAATACTTCAAAGCTATTCTCTTCCCTATTGTGCTCGAGGAAAACTAATCAGTTTTCAATATAACAAGTAGATAGTTCGAAACTTAAAGTTATTCGCAATTAATTCCCATTTGATAAGCTCATCGAGGACGTTCTAATACCTTCGTTCCGATACAAAGTAATATCCTAGTCAGCAAACATATTTAAGTTGACGGTATACAAGATGCTGCGAGCATAAGACATGAAGTGAATACGAAATAAGAAGTTGAAGGCTTTAGCCTTAAACGTCAGCAGGCTGTCATCGGCATGACTCGTTTGTCCCCAAGTTGCTCCACCCGAATGAGAACATGAGAATTTTACATTCTAAACACCATCTTACGAAAAATGTAATTGAATATTTTCACCGAAGTCGCCGAATCGCAAGGTATCAAAAAACCGTTTCGTGCAGAAATTAAAACCAGACGAAATTCCCTATAATTACTATTGATGCGCGATTTCAAAATTGAAATTACGTTTACATTTAATTCGATAAAAATTGTATTAAGTAGATATACATAAAGTTTTATAAAAGTTGAATATATATATATATATATATATATATATATATATATATATATATATATATATATATATATATATATATATATATATATATATATATATATATATAATATGGATAATATAATAAATATAGTATATATATATATATATATATATATATTATATATATATATATTTATATATATATATTATATATATGATATATATATATATATATATATATATATATTATATATTAAAAATAAATATATATTCACTAGGATGCAACCAAATTAAAAATAACGAAACATTGGGAACATATAGAACACATATAGGTATGCTAAATTTATGAATTGTTTATGACATTCGAAACAACTTTTAAAAATATTGTAAGTGAAGAAGAGTTAATGTTATCCCGCCAGGGTGAATTTTGACAGCAAAACAATTGCGTCATACATACCTATGTATGCTCTAAATAATCCCAAAGTTTGGTCATTTTTTGAATTTGCGTATTGGCGGATCAATTCAAATTTTTAAATTTAAAATAAATATCCCGGATTTAAAATTCTAAACCAATTGTTTATTTGGGTAGTCAGAATCGAATGAATAAATTGGAGCGGAAAATGAGTAAAAGATATTTTAAAAATTTAAAAGTTCCCCCCTACCCTGCGGGACAAAAGTTTAATAAAATTCGCCGAAAAAAATCGAGCATTAATAAAACGAAAATGACGTCCTTCGCAACATTTTCACAATTGAAAATACATCATCGGGAACTATCAACATTAATTTATTCGACATCGGCGACAGTCGAATAAAATTGAAAACCCATTCGAACGCGAATACCACCGCTAAAAACAACTCTTTAAGTTCATTACTAAATGTACAAAACTTCAAGGGGTTTTCTAAATTTTTGTTTTCACTCTCGTTCGAGAAACTTTCAGACCTCACAACGCCGCTCAGAATGTGCGTAAAAATAGAAACGACTAAGAAAGGCACAAAAAAGCGAATTCTATAGATACCTGCCAATCGGTTAATCTTCTGTAGAAGTATCGATAATTAATGAACGTAATTCTGGAGTTGCTTTATGACACGTGCTTTACGAATACGCGACGTCTACTACGAGCAGTGTAGTAACACTAAGGTCGCTCGCGATAAACTGGCTCCGTCGTCGAAGGGCGTCGGTGCAGAAGCGCCACCTGTGCGCCGAAAATCCGTCGGCTACTACGACACATCGTAAATGTGAAAACATCTCTTTGTCCATTTTGTCACTTACAGATTGTTGCTATTAATCTTATTTTAACACAAAAATGCGTCGTCTAAATTTAATACCCTTTGAAACTTTCGGGTTCGAATATCCAATTTTTACCAAGTTCGCGGTAGGTTATTGCTTTTTTCGATTAGCCGCAATCTGAGAAATAGCCCCAAGAAAACGTATGTTGACTTGCCATTATCTTTAAAGTAATGTAATTGCACTGCTGACATCTTTTTGTGTAAAATTCCGAAAGTCGCTCTCGAGGAACTTACTAACAGGATATTATTATGAATTTTTCGTAATATCCGCAATTAAATTTGAGAAGTCTCCTTCGACGTACTAGGTAGGTATTCATTTTAATAAAATAACGTGGGCAGATTTTTTACAAATTTAATTTTCGATATCCAACAACGACGAACAAACGATAAAGTGTTTTTAATCGATGAAAAAAAAATAGAACACGAAAATATGATAGTGCGCGCGCGGTACTAAAAAAGGTCCCTAATATAAATAACTAACTAACAAGGAAGGTTAGGCAGGTGGAAATCTCAGAAAAATTTGAAACTTTGCAGGATTGTAGTACTAGTCAACACTAATCAAGAGCCGTATTCCGTTCGTGCTCTTACGCAGTTTAAGAGGGTGAAATCCATCTTTGAAAATTGGAACTTTTTTCGATTTTGCTTATTATCTGTGAAACAACAAGAGCTATCGGCAACAAACTATATATTTTTGTAAATGGCTGTTCAAGGCCTACATTATAATACAAAAATTGGGAGTGGAAATTTTAAGGGATGGTACTGTACGTTCGATACGGACTAGTGGAGGATTAGCTTAACACTGCTACCGCTGCGACTGCCACTTGTCTATAACAGACCATAAGAAAAAAATTAGAAACTTCTAAATTTTTATTTGTATTTCCTACCTTTTTCTCGATATCGTTTTCCCTCTGTGGTTAATTTCCAGCGTAGATTTTTCCGTTGACTGTGAACTTGTATTACATATCTATACCTACGCAAGGTAAAAATTTCGTTCGCGAAATTGGACCGTTGAATGTTTAAGGGGAACCCTAATCAAGACCCTAACCGAGTCCCTATCCAAGCTCGATTTTCAGAGAATTTGTGTTAGAGCTTAAAGTCCATGTATTTATATAGTGTAAATAGTAGTAGTTAGTCGACAAAGAATTATTCTACCTTTCCTCGTCGTATTAATGCTTTTTGTTTGTAATCCTTTTAGAAAACACAACACAACACTTGCGCACTCACACGCAAAAAGGCCTTATTAACCGAACGAGCACTCCTCGCACACACGAACAATGCGACGCCGTAATTTAAAATTCGAACTACTGAAACAAGCACTACCGCTCTGTACCATTAGCGCGAAAGATCTGAAGCGGTTTTGCCAGAATTATATATATATATAATATTTACTCCGATAAGCTATGAAACTAAGCGGTGCATATGTTTTATTGTTGTTTTGTATTTTATCGGCCACATAAAAATGCGATTAAACTTTTATCTGGTTTATGGTTTGTAATAGGGAATTTTCAATGCTTAAGGCACACGAATAGTTTTAAATTATAAATAGAATAAATTTATAATTCTGCGGTACAAAGGCAGTAGATAGTGATTATTCAAATAATTTTACTGCATAAAAAACACATAATTTGAGGATAAATTTCCTATAAAGTACATATTTTAAAAATTCTCGGTCATTATCTGCATATTTTTTTTATCAAACTCCACTACAACCCCTGTAATAGCCCAAGCTTCCATCGCACAAAAACGTACCTCACAACATTACTAAAACTTTCTCAGTGTGTTTAAGAGTTAATATGGTGGGAAATATCCAACCGGTGGCAAGACAATTAAATTTTTGTTTTAATCATTTTTGATAAACTTGATACTTGATAAAATTTATTATGGATTTTAAAGTAATATCAATTATTTAGAATTATTGTGGTTTGCCTTGCAAACCTGGCAGACCTCCCTGCAAATGAATAAATTTTCAAAATGTCACCTACTGTAAAAAACTACATCGCGTTGTTTTTTTTTCAAATTATAGTTTTAATTGTCCTTTACATGAATATATGTCTGCTGATATGAAAATGTACCCAAGTATAGCAAAAATTATGGGTGAAAATTCGAAGGCACGACACCCTTTACGATTTTCATCCCTAATTTTTGTATCATAATGTAGGTCTTGAACAGCCATTTACAAAAATACATAGTTTGTTGGCGATAGCTCTTGTTGTTTCACAGATAATAAGCAAAATCGAAACAAGTTCCAATTTTCAAGGGTGGATTTCGCCCTCTTAAACCGCGTAAGAGCACGAACGGAATACGGCTCTTGATTAGGGTTACTAGTACTACAATCCTGAAGTTTCAAATTTTTCTGAGATTTCCACCTACCTAACCTTCCTTGTAAGTACTATCGTAACTGGTTTAAATACATTATATTATTTAATAAAGATACAATTAATATTTTTCTTTTAAAAAATAATGGTAATAAGCCAATAAATATAAAAATAATTGTATTATATTGTTTACCGATTAGTTTTCAAGGTAACTTATAAATGCCGTATATAGCGTAACTTATTAGAGTTCCTATTTTCATCAACCTACTTACAGGTAACTTAACTTCTCAGTATAATTTCGCAGTTATATCAACTTCGAAAACTCGAGATCTACCCTTCCTATGGTTAGAAATAGCTACTATTTAATTGATACCCAAATGGAGTAAACTCCCGCGTCTTCTAACATCGATAATTAATGTTCGAGTTTTAAAATCGCATTTCGCTATAAAGTTTCTTGTTTTCTTTATTTTATTACTTATGACGGTATTTTGTTAAGGGCCGACAAATGCCGCTTGGCATTTTAAGAAGTTTATACGCAAATTTATTCTCGTGTTCTGTCAATTCGTCACGATGGCCGCTTTTTACTTGTAATTTCTATTATTAAAGAACAACGTGCATCGTTCGCTTTTTATGATCTGGGGGCCTAAAGTAATTCAAAATTAACAAAGGAATTTTAAGAACGTCGATTAAGCATGCTCAAACAGAACAATAACGTTGAAGAAAATAAAGGTGTGTTATACGGAGGCTAACATAAGACTGCTGCAAGGTTGACGAATCGAATTTTCAGTTTCTCCTTTTACGTCGAATAACCCTTTCGATTTTCACCATCGCAAACCCTTTAAAATGGGTTAGGTGGACGTTGACGAAATTAAGAATACCTACGTCGAATAAGTAGTTTAGTGAGTAACGGAAACGATTTTTTAAATGTATTCAAAGTCTGTCGACAGTACAGAATTTGTTTATCGCCCTAAAAGGAACATCCCGCGTTCTTTTGCAATTTTGTATTTTGTACTATTGTGTGCAGGTCGGTGAACATTCTTTTCTAATATCTTCCACCAAAGTTTTTGCGACTTATTTTTATTTTAGGAGTTTTACAATTAAAGCTAAATATTGATCCGCTTCGGGTCGATCACACGATCGGTAGGTAGGTTGTAAAAGAATGTATAAAATACTTTCGTTTTAAATTCGATTTTTTTCGATGCTCAAAATGCGTCGGTCAAACAGTAGTCGAAAAGGAATATTAGAATTAATGGTTAAATAAAATTGATTTTCAGTCATGTTAAGTTCATCGAACATGTATTTATACATTTATTTTACATTCCTTATAGTTTTAATAACATTAAACACTTATTTATAAGATAAATAGTGGAACCAATTGTTACTTTGTTTTTCAACTATTACGCAGAATGTTTTTGAATTAATGTTGCAGAAACAACTAGGGATAGGTGAGATCAAAAGGAACAAAAAATCTAAATAAAAATGCTTTTCAAAGTAAATAATTTACGAGTTATTACGATTATTCATTTAATAATCGTTTGTTTCTTTTAAAAACTCAAAAAGTGAAAATGACCCAACACCTAACTGGTGCATCTAGTTTATAGTCTTCATTGTGTGAAGGTATCGATTGTACGATTGTAGTAGATATTTTCATTTATTTAAAACATTTTAAATATTTATCCGATTACCATAGATACATAATTAGTCAATAATCGCAAAAATATTTACTATTTAAGATTAGTCCTTAGAGACGTTTCTTTTTATTATCATGGTAACCTGGATTCCAACAGAGATGCTGAATTGAATTTTAAATACATAGGAGTATTATTTAAGTTTATGTTCACGTGTGGTAAATTAGCTTTGTTTAACCATTAATTAAAATGCTCTTTTTAATTATTATATGTCCTTTGCATTTTACGCGACGAAGGAAATAGAATCTTCAGCATAAACATTTTATACAGCCCTCTGCCACCCACCTACCGATCCTATGATTGACCCAAAGCGGATCGATATTTAGTTTTAAGTAAAACTCTCAAACTAAAAATCAGTCATGTAGTGGGAGAAACTAGAAAAGGATGTTCACCGACCACTGAGGAATTGAGCCGCACATAATAGTACCAAACATGTATTAAGAGCACATATTATATTGTACATTTAAAGATCCATTCGAACATAAATAATGTCGTTAGTGTTTCGAAAAATCTAATAAAATCTTCTCAATTTCTCCATTTTAATTTAATTTAATCTGCGCTGTACGAATTAAAATTTTAAAATATGCCGAAGTTAAATTTGCAATTAAAATAAAAGTGCGGTTTGCTTTAAAATAATGAAAAACCGACGACCTCTGTATTGTATTTATTGTATTTCGAAGATTAGTCGAATTATAAAACAATAAAAACTAAATTATACGATCGAAATTAAATTTTATAATTACGAGATTTTATAACTAATAAAATAGTCCGAGATGTTATCTTTTAAATAGACAATCTACTGAATTTATTACATTTTGATACCTTTAACAATAGTGACAATTTTATTAGATCCGTTGTTGGTTGCTGCTCCGACGAAAAATTAGGAAACGAAATTTATGTTTAACAATGTGACAACGTGCACACCTTTGTTCTGTATTTTATGGAAATACAGGCCCAAAGAATAACCATTACGTTTTTCCGGATAATATAGTCTTGTTAGACTTTCTATTATTTTCCCGAAATTGACGGGAATAAATAAACTAATAATCAATTATTAACGTTTTAAAAAAGGTAAAATTATATCGTGCGATAAATTAATTTCCAATATTTGCAATAGGATATAAATTAACAATAACGGGACTTTTGCAAATACATTTGAACCTTCATAAAAGAGATGCCGGAGAGAAGTTGCGTAAAAAGTAAAATGTCCTAATAAGAGTGACACAGTAATGTAATAAGACAGAAGAAATAAAATAAATGGCGAAGTTAACTAGAAAGAAATGAGAAAGAAGTGATACGAAGAGGCTACTAAGAAATAAAGACTGTAGGGATGTAATGATAATAAAAGGTGAAAATGAGTAGACGTTTTACACATACACATTTGCTAAATTTTTATAAGAACAACAAAATATAACGGATAACAAAATAACGCGAAGGTAATTAATTTTAAACGCGATTTTAAGGTCGTATCTCTAAAGAAAAATAAACAAAGATTTAATCGTGATTGCTTGTGTAGATGCATGCAAATTACACAAACATGACAGACTGACCGGTTAATTAACATTCATGCCCTACTTGAGATTTAATGTCAATTCTAATTAATTACGGAAACGTAAAGCGGTGATTACGATTTCAGTAAATATAAATATGTAATGAACATTTAAATAATCCCTTTAATTTATCTACTTATAATATCGATGACGTTTTGCCAAAAGGGAGTAACCCAAACTTTTTGTGAACAGGAGTTATTCTGACTATCTTATGCATCTAAAGCCAAGACATCATCTGTTAAAATCTAGTAACAATATTTCGGTTTTTTCCACCGGAAAAATCGATTTGTATTTCCGCGAAACGTATCTTCTTATAGCTTCGCGACGATACAAAATGTGCTCTCCTGTAAAATTTACTTTTTGTGGATTACGCTCTTCTGGAAAAACTGCGTCGATATCTACTTTTAACGACCCCCAGAAATACATTCATAAAACAAACTTACATAATAATTTGTTTATTTTTATGAAATATTTTAATAAGAATTTAATGACATCTTTAATTCTTTAAAAAGTTGTAACTCAAAAACTATTTGATCGTACGATCGTTTGACGTACAGTATAATATAGAAAAATTAATTTCCATAAGAACCCATTGGAGTCCCATTATGAATTTGTTACATAAATAGTCAATGAATGTCTTTAAAACATATATTCTTTTCAAAAAAATTAATGGGAGTGTTTTTGAGATTTTCAAAAAAAAGTTCTTTTAAGGTCTTTAAAAATTACAAAATTTAAATATCAAATTAAAACCAATTAAAAACAGAAGATAATAACAACAGATTGAGCTCCCTCCCTACGTCAAATAGTTTTTGAGTTACTGTTTTTTGAAGAGTTAAAGACGTTGTCATTTTTGTCAATAATAATTCAAAAACTATGACCCCAAAAAATCTAAAAATTTGGGTTTTTCGTCCTCTTGATAGGTACAATTAATATATAAACAAATCTTAAAAATCTGAAATTTTAAGGTTCACAAATATTTTTTATTGGTTGATTTGACATGGAATGGACCCATAGAATAATTTTAAAGAATAGAGAACGTACATAAAACTTTGTTATAAACTTGAAAAAATGGCACAAAAACGTTGCAAATAATTTAGAAGATTTTTGGGGATGCTGTAATGAGTTGTTCAAAAGTGCACAAATGGTATGATAGGTTTGAAAGTACTTGAATATCAATTGAAGATGATCAAAGTCTGGAAGATCTTCAAACTCGCGACATTCGATCAGTGTGTGTAGATGTTTAAAGAAAACGCACAAAAATTCGGGATTTTTCTCCCAATGATTTAGATTTCTTTTTTTGCTCCTTCCTAAATGGCGATAATTGAGAAATCGCACTTTAATTATCATCAACTTCATTTATAGTAGATTGCATCTGGAACGTCTCAATTAATGAAGCGTACTTAAATAAAACTAGAAATTACACGTACGATTCCGACAAAACTTCTACGTATGTACGGTAGTTTTTAGTGGCCATATACCATTGCACTACATCGTTTATTATTCATCGTTTAACATAATAACTAAACACACAGAGAGCACCAATGTGCTTCTAAATCACGGTCTTAGTACGCACAATTTTCTAGAGAGCGTTAACGAAAATACACTTCTACGAGCGAGCAATATTGCCAAGGAAGCCGTCCGTAGAAAATCTTTTTAAAATGTGAAAATGAATTCTGAAAGTGTTTATTTCGCTTTCTCTTTTCTCTAAATTAAATAAGAAATTGTCATTTTCATCCATAAATAAATCTCGATAAATATATATCCAATGCACTCGAAACCGATATTATAAAAATTAATTTTATTACCTTCTTTCCATTTAAAAATTCGTGAATTCCTATGACACGTTGGAAAATTATTCTAAATATTATATCAAAATACTGAATGATAATAAATTATTTAAGGGAGCCTATAAGGTACGTCTTCTTATTTTAATTCCTTATACTCATTAATATTTTTCTAGTGATTCTAATAATTAATCAGTCAAATCGTTTTGTTATAGATATTTTGTACTAAAATTCACATTTAAGAAAATAAAGTGAGAACATGTTACTTTTAACTAACACTGTATAGAGCTAAAATTCTTCTAATTAAGTCTCTCGTTCGTTTAAAAATTAATATGATTTCGATAACGTAAAAATTGATTTGATTTAAAAATTAATTGATTGTTATTCGATGTTTAGATACCCACTCGCCGAAAAAAAAATAAAATTATTAAACGTTTACTTTCATATTTTGCATTCGCGATCATTTATAAACGAGATAACTATGTATTAATGTTTGATTTCTATTTTTTGTTGGTTAGAACGTTTTATACTTTAAACGGCAATGTTTTGTTTATTTCTAATGTTTTGATACCCCACTTTGGATATTGCAAATATTGCAATTGTTATTTGCCCGATATAAGCACGTACTTACGTACGTACGTAATTTTATAGATTTCACAAATTTTGTGACGTGTATTGTTATTTTAAAAATTCAACCTGACAAAGAAATTTCTGGAATCCCATTAATTTTATTAGCAAGGGGGCTTCGATTTGGGGATTACTGTGTTTATAAATAATTATTGTATTTTTTCAATCTTAAAAACAAACGACGTCATTATTTATACTTATTACATTTAGTAAAAATATAAGTAGACAGTTTTGCAATTTAAAAAAATCTGTTTGTAATGTTGGGCGTTGTTGTGGGATAAAAATGAATGCATGAATGAAGTACGTAAGTACATTAAAAAATCAAATGCCAAGTTAAAATCGTTAAACTGGTTATTCTTATTAACAATATGCTATCACGTATAAGGGTCTAGGACAACTTAACGCGGCCGACTGGGCGCCAGTACAACTGGGTATCGGAATAAGTAGGCACCGGGGCAACTGGGCGCCAAATAAAACAATTAGATAAACGTTCATAAGAAAAGGCAATATCGCATTACAAAATTTGTTGAATGGTAAATTAATCGGTTGAAAATGTACTTTGGCGTAATAGATAATTTACATTAATTTAAACGTACCTCATCTACACCAACTTAAGCTCACCTGGTCTGCTCTAGTTTAAACTTATCTCATCTACACTAACCTAAATTTTTTTTTGTTAGTAGCAACCCCAAAAGACACCAGGAACCGCCGTTAGGCATTACTTTTAGTGCCCCCGCCGGGACATCCATGCCTACCAGGGGGATATTTCACCTCCCGTACCGGGATTCGAACACAGGACCCGTCAGGCGAGAGGTTAGTCTCCTAACCACTCGACCACCGAGTCGGCACACTAACCTAAACTGACTGCATCTAGACTAACCTTTTCATTGCACTTAAACTTTGTTATTAAATACTCCTAATATAAACTCCGGTATGTTTTAGAATATACTTATTTATTTTTACAGTTTTTTTAAAATTTTATCGGCGCCCAGTTGTCCGACTCCCCACACATAACGTTAATTACCATAAATTGTGACATTTCGAGCCTTATTTTTTATCAATTAATGAGAAAATTATAAACGGTTTTTAGGAATTAAAATCCGAAACTTGAGCTATAATTTGTTAAATATGGACATTTAAGAGTCTATTTTAAAAATAGACGAATATTTTTAAACCCAGACGGTCTTAGTTAATAAGAAAATACAATAATAATTACCGCTCTATATATGGAATTTCGTTCGAACCGTTTTCCATTGTACTTGCAACTGATTTGTTTACGTACTCCGCTATTTATATTTTTCACGCGTACGATAAAGGATATTACGTTTAACGAGGACTAAAAAAGTTAATTTGTTAGGAGAGAAAAATTTCAAAGGTATTATCCAGCTTTTTTTAACTTTCTATATTCTTATCCCCTCATCTCACAAACATCGTTCCGGAAAATTGGCATTTCGAACACGTCTTTCACAATTACCTACTATTTCCTGGCGTAGAAATTTGTTCCTATACATAAGTACGTATCCGACGGTGAGATTTTGTAATGGACAAATTTTGATTTAGGTACACATACAACGTAAGGAAAGCGGAAGCATGCGCAAGATATTATATTTTAATAGTAAGTCGTAATCAAAATTAGAGAAACTCCGCTTTATAGTAGTCTCGACTGTAATGGTTCCGAGATTAGTCCTTTAATGATAGAGAAGATGTAGGGCCGAATTAGGGGAAAACGTAGATGAATCCGCGTGGGACAAGATAGAAAAATTTAAGCAACTGCTGTCGCTGTTAGTTTTCGTCAACTTGAAAATATACATAGATTTCAATTCGGCTACGAAATAATTGCAACTTTTAAAAAATCTCATTACAAACAAAAAACAATTACCTCGTATCAGATAAAACACGAACTAATTCAGATTTTAACTGTCCTACAGAAGGGTCGTTTTATCTAAAATGTGTGTCGGTGCATATATAAAGCGGTACAACACGATGCACCGCAACGTGGTTTATTCCATAAACTAGTACACACTGTTAATTAATCTATATTGTCCTTTCCACGGTTCTGTATCGTTTACAATTAGATACAACGCTGATTGTTCCGAAAGCTGGGAAACTGCTTGTTTAACGAGGATTATCCAATTATTAGATTATTAGATCAAATAGTTCATAGAACTTAATTGAACCTCCCAAACCTGGCACTTCATTGCAAGTTTGCTCACTTCACGATTAAATGTAATAATTTTGATATGGTAGTAATGCGAATTATTCATTAGTTACTTGTGAAACAGTAATAGAATTTTTAATTTTAAATGTAGAGATTTTCAGTTCTTACAATTAGAATTGCAATATTAATCGCGTAAAGAACAAACCTATTGTACTTTTCGTAAGTTATTCTATATACCCTTATTTATTTGAAAAACAATAGAATAACTTAGTTTACATTAAAATTGTGGGTGGCGGCAACACCGTAAGTTCATGAATTCTCTAAGGTACCTACGCTATGTAAGCACCTTTTGTGTTGTAAGGTACATGTTCTATATACGTCAGGACTGCGGCAACGCTTTCTCGGGAATCATACAAAGCCGCACTTACGTAGATCAAACGTACGACCTATAATATCTTATAGGTCTTAAACTCACGAGCTACAAATAACATTTTACATATTTACATCGATTTCGTTTCGAAACGAATAAAATGGAATTTAATTTTAAGTAGTTTCGGCTCAAAGGCGGCTATATTTGCTGTTGTAACGATTTTATATTAATTTAATGAACAGAAACGTTTGTGTCATTTTCCATCTGCGATTTTCTATTTAAACTGCGGAAACGTTATTTCGACATTTCAAATGAGTAGGCAGATAAATGTATAGTTACGGCGCGGCGCGGTGGTTAAATTGAAAAGTTAGATTTAATATACTTATTTAAATTTAATGCGCTTTATCTTTATCGATCTTAAAGAATATTTTAATCTAATTCCATTTAGATTTATCTATCACTAATAAATTCTAATGGTGCCTTCCCACGCCCCGTAACGGTGCGGGCCGTGCCGCTAAAGAAAACACCGCGCGATCACACGCCAACCGCGCACGGGCACCGTTTGCTTTGATGGCGCGGCGTATTGCTTTGGCGACGTAGTCCGCGCTATTACGGGCCGTAGGAAGGCACCCTAAGGTTCCTAAATATTTTATTTACACACCAATAATAAGAAAGTAATCAAATTTAAGATCTCTAAATGCAAGCATGTATTTATAAAATACCTGCAGTCCCGTACTCTTAGAAAAAGAGTAAAAAAATTTAAACAGGACAGTTTTACATAAATGCAGAGAAATAATACATAGTCAACGAATAAATAAATACGAAATTAATTGTAAATATGGGAACAATCTGACAAGTACAGTCGACCAAAAAAGTATTGGGCAAGCGGAACAGCACGAGATCCCTCGTAATCCTTTCATTGCTAACAAGACCTATGCAAGAATAGTTGAAGTAGCCTGTTTCCTTGTCAAGTTCAAAGCAAATGCAGTTGAACTTCTATCGCGCAGATTACTTATCTGACGTTCTAGACATAGTGGTACAGAAAAATTTTCATCATCAGTTACAACAAACTGTATATTCAGAAATGAACTCAGATCACAATCCCGTTGTGATTTGTTTTACAACGCATCATGTTTACAAACACACCAACCCTAAAATAATCAATGGCATTATAAATTGGCAATTATTTCAAGATAAACTTGATAATAATCTCACATTTAATAAATATCCAGAATTTACCAATGATATTGATAATCAAATAACCAACATAACAAATGCTTTCAACCTTAGTATTCAACAATCTACCAAGCCGAGAAAAGCAGAAAATCGAAAAACTACCACATTCCACTAACTTCATCATAGAGCTAATAAGGTAAAAAAGCTGAGCACACCGAGAATGACAACATACCAGAGATCCTGCAACCAAAAATCTAGTGAATAATTCCGTGTCGAAAATGAAGCGTTAGAATATAAGAAAAAAGGAGAGAGAGAGCTGTTGTCAGATCAATTTTACGTAAGACTAGACTGAAAGAAAATAATTTTGAACAGAATGATCGAGAAATATTGTTTTTATTTTAGTACTGCTTCAACTTTCGATAAATTGTAGTTCAGTTGCTTTATGTTATGAACCTCAAGTCATTGGACACCCTGTAAATTATTGATAATGTACAGCAACTGGCATAAAGTTGGACATTAATGGAAAACTTTTTTATTTGAAATTTTTCAGAAAATTTTATTCTTCATAAAAATCTTTGTATAATTCCAAATTCAAAATACACATGTCAAAATTTGAATAAAACCTTTCGTATAGGAGGGACGTTCAAAAATATGAAATCGGCTCAAGAAAATGGTGCGCTTATTTTTGAAAACACACAAAAATGTTATTTGAAAACGTTTTTTGGAATTGCAAGATGCCAAACACGAAGGAATAGTCACTTCTTTAAAAATATTTTTTTCTATGTAGAATAAAATTATCTTTTATTGATTTATTTATTTGTATCATTTGAATGTAATTACTTTGTTTTTGTTTTTATTAACCAATAAATTTTGTTAAAGACAACGTGTTTGTGTGTTCTTTTTATAGTCGACCACAAAAAATTCGGTTGTTTTAGCGTTAGTTTCAATTACGATAATTTTCTAGTCATCGGGTAATCGAAAGTTCAATTCGATAGTACATTTTTATGTTATAATATTATAACATACTTATAATAGTAGTTAATAAAGTAATTATTGTAAGACGGTAACATGATAACGACACACATAGCCTACATCCACCATTTAGTTGATATTATAGTGATTAGTAAAACTTTATCACCAATACCTTAAGAAATAAGCGGCGATACTTTCAAGTTCGCCAAGTCGTAACTTTTAGAGGTGACAAAGCTAGTTAAAGACCAAAAGAGACTTCCATAATTAAGTAACCGTACTTTAGAAAATTAAAATTCTACCCCTTTACGTAATGAAATTTTCTGAAACATTATACGGTTGTCAACTACAATTTTGCCACTCGATATTTAATTTTATATAAAATCCTGACACCAAAACCGAAGACTTGTTTTTTAACTATTCCTTTGATTATTAAATGTATTCCTAAATTTGTGCATAAATAAATTATAATCATATTATCTTAAAACTCGGTACGTCGATAATTAATTTAAAAATTGCATTTTCAAGTAAGATACGTTTAAATAGTAAATTTTAATTGAAACACAGTTCATTGTACAGGTATCTTACATAGCAATGTACGATTTGAATAGTTTCACATTAATAAATGCAACAACGTGACTAGTTGCGTTGAATTTACGTGTAGTAAGTATCGTTTGGTTTGATGTCTCCAAAGTATCTAACATTAAAATTGGAGTAAAATTTGTATCGCACATATTTATTTGCATCTTGTTTATTTATAAAGTAGTAGTTTTCAAAAACGCATAACTCCAAAAAAAAAATTAAATTCCTCAGCCATATTGAATTGCAGAAAAGTTTTAACGAAGTAAATCAGCTCCAAAAGTGCATATTTAGGGAATTTTTGATACCATTTTTAATTCTCGTAAATAATGAAAGTAATTTCCTACATAAATATTTCAATTTAATTCCCTTCATGTTTCCCCGAATATTTGCTTTAATATAAATTAAATGCGTATTATATGATATCGCACTTACGAAATTTACTTTTAGAACTTAAATAGCCGCATAAAACATGATTAAAGATCAACAACCCTTGTACGTAATTTTACTAAAGGAAATATTTCTATTAATTTTGACGGAGTCATGTTTACTTATTCTAGTTAAAAGAGCCATTATGATCGTTCGTAAATAAATAAAACGATTTCCAGAAAACGTTTTACGTTTTTTACTCGCATATACAAAGTATAAACGATTTCAAAATTAATATAAATATAGGAACGAAAGTGAGTGTAAAATTATTTATATTTGTAAAATGGTTTATGATGTTAAAATTACCAAATTGGCAGTAAATGAAATCTTTTTGAAAACTCCTCAAATGTCAACATTGGAATAGTTTCTTCTAACGTTATTGGTTGCGAATTAAAAAAAATTATATACTTAATTGAAAAAATTATTAACATTCGTAATTAGTAAACATTTCTCAATCTCGAAACTATTTATTATATAGTTTACTGCAATTACAATTGCAAAACATTTCTGATTTCTTAAAAGTGTAACTTTTCTAAACCTTCTGTTAGTTCTTCTACCTTCTTTTTGAAATTAAAATCTTGTCGGAGCTTATAAATTTTCGTTTTGCTCTTAGAAATTTCCATGCATTTTTTTAAATAGAAATTAATGCGAGTCAACTATTTAAACCAATTAATTTAGAAGTATGTAATATATAGTGTGCTCCGAATGGTATTGACAAGAGGAAAAATCTTTATTATTGATTTTACAAAGAAAAGTTACTCTTTATAAAGATTCTGCTTGTCAAAAAAATCAGCTTGCTATAAAAAATCTGAGATCCAATGTTCAGGGTGTTAATAAATTAAGAAAACTTGAAAATGCCTCAAAAGAGAAATACAATAATTTTTTATTCTAGACAAAATTTGTTATTAGAAAAAGTTGCTTAAAATCATCAAAAAGGTCTGAATAAAAAATTTGAAGTCTAAATTCTAATTTTTAATTTTATCTCAAAATTATGTAACTCGCGTTCTTCTTCAAACATAACATAATTATGTTTTTAAACAAACAATAAAAATGAAATAAAAATTTCCACGATTGCGATCGACATTCTCAGATTTTTATTTTGAATTTTCATAAATTCAATTTAAACAAATTAAATTAAAAACATAATATTCAAAATTTAGACTTCAAATTTTGGTCATTTTGGCATCCTGGTTTTTTATTATTCTAAACGTTTCCATTAACAATTTTGTCTACAATAAAAAATAATGGCACTTCTCTCCTGAAGTATTTTTATGTTTTCTTAATTTATTAACACCCTGTACATCTGATCTCAGATTTTTTCATGGTAAACTCATTTTTTCGATAAGCAAATTTTTTTATGAAGAATTAATCACTTTTCGTCGTAAAATCAATAATAAAGACTTTTTCCTTTTGTCAACTCCATCTGGAGACAGATTGTATATTTTGGATTAAAAAATTAAATTGTTTCCTATGTATTTATTATATTTGGACTTGCAACAAAACGATTTTAGCTAATTATTTTACATATTTTTAGAAATATCCGCACTTTTAATAATTGTATGAAACTAAACTGCCAAATATTAGTTATCTATGAAGTTGTATAAAAACACCCATAGATTTCGAAAACAATCTAGAAGTTTTAGATCATGCGTAAGTTTAAATATAATAGATATTTTAAACTTATTGCATTTTCAGTTATAATAATTTCATTATCAATTTGTAGCTACAATTTACTAATTTGGTTTATACGACTATTAGAACATGAAATAAATGGAAATAGAACGTTTCTACGCCGCTGCACAGAGGGTTGAAATTCGAAAAAGCTAGCTAAAACTCTTAAATACGCAAATATTCAAATTCAAAAAGAAACTGCAATCATAAATAACGCTATAATAGTAATCAATTATCTATAATTAATTATGTACAGTAACATCGAATTTTTAATATAGATATGCTTACAAAAATAGTAGAAATAATAATAATTTTGATCATTGTGACTATTAAAACTGACTTAGGGTCGATTTTATAAACCTTTTTAGTTAACAACGGGTTCACAAACCAAAAGTTAACCTATTATACAAATTAAAACTACGCCAAAAATTATTTATGAATTTTTTTATAAATATAATAAAATTGTTATATATAATAATATAACTTTTATTTTACCTCAAATTAGTTCAACGTTAGCCGTCGATCACACTATAAAATTGGCCTTTATTGAAATTGCTTTTGTATTCAGAAAATGATATGAAGACTGACTGGCTCTTCCTCAGTTTCCTTCAATTTTATATCTGGTTCTTTAAGAAGTTGTGTAACATAGGTATCCGGAAAGGGTTTGTACTTCCTTCTGTGACAACTTTCTTATATAGGGTGTCACAAAAAAGTGCTCAGACGAGGATGGTAGAAAGTAGACGAGATTTTAAACACAAAAAAGCCTATATTGCCAGGGTCGGAACGGCTTAGTTCTTTTTTGCTACGCCCTTGAAATTTGTTCTTATTTGTTTTGAATAACAATATTTAATAATTTCAGTTAATGAAAATTACGTATTAAACGTATTTAAAATTAACGCTATTCGAATATATTCCAAATAAATATGAAATTGAAAATCTTATACATATAAAAATGGGGCGTGTAACAAGGTGAGAAAAAGGCTGTTTTTTGTGTTTGTGTGATTCTAGATTGGTATTATGGATATGCGATGTACTGACGGAGGTTATGAAGGAACAAAATATTAAAGCGTTGGATATTATAATGAAACATGTATGCATTATCTTTCGAATAAGGATTCGTTCAATTTTCTACGTTGAACAGTTAAAAAATTATAGAACTTTATAAATGAAATTTAGAAATAACTTCGACAAATAAATAATTCGAAATACGACCTTTAAACAGAAAATTGTTGTTCCGACACGACCTTTAAATATGATAAAATAAATAAAAAGAATGATCGGTCAATTTTAGCCATTTATGTTCGATTCTACATGAAAAAAACTCCATAAATAGACACTCGTGTTGCGCAACGTCATCTCCAGAACTTTATTAAATTTAATTATCACCCTACGATATCGATATCTAATGACAAAATGTAAAAAATGTAAAAAAATGTAAGGTGGATGTAAAAATTTAGTCAAAAAAATTAGAAAAATCTAAGTTTGAACATTTTATTTTAATTGTGGCGATAAAAATTATTTGTAAACAAATTTCACATTATATACCGGGTGACCACGAGACCCAGAGCCAAGCTCATAACTCCTATGTTTTTGAACCGATTCTTTTGAAAGTCGGAACATGCATATCAGACATAATTTCCAATTTATTAACGATTAGAGTCAAAATGGCCGACTTTTGGTTTTGATGAAAGTGACACCGAATTTGATTTTTAAAATGGAATATCCCGTATATTTTACTATTTTTGGAATTTACGAACCACGTTCCATTTGATTACGTTGCCTTAGTTTCTTTAAGCCTAGAAGAGGGGACCGTGTGACTTAGAGAGTCGGTCTCTCGACTAGCCTTCTAGCGACTCACGGCTGCGAGTTCGAATCCCGTTGGATGTTCGTGAACGTTATACTAACAATAATCAAAAAACATAAACAAAAATTCGACTGGCTAATTGGTTAGATCAAAGTCATTAATCAATTAATTTAAAAAAATAGCTTATAAGATAAAATTATTAAAAAATGAATTATGGAGAATACGATAATTATAAAAAATAAAACTATCATTGGTTCTTAATAATCGTGACGCACTAAAGCCAAAAATATCATCAAAATGTAACAAACGATTTGACAGTCAATTTTCCCATTATTGGAAAGTATTTAATTGAAATTGAAAGATGTTAAAGAGATATCGGTAGCTTGAAATAGTGTCGTTTGTTTGTGAATTACCGTGTACGGCTTATTTTCGGAGTTTCGGTGCTTCAGTGTTGCGTGTTAACGAAATGAAAATTCAGTTTAGAACGCCGACGTTTTTATCTACACCTGGTGTGTGGCGTTTTCAACATAATTTGTAACCATATGGGCGTTACTAGAAAGATATTTCTATTCAGCATATAGTTTTTTGTTGAATAATTTTTAGTTCTTAATCTAAACTTGGAAGCGAACCCTAGTTGTTTTGCATAACAGGCGCGAGCGTTACCCGTCGCATCCACGAGCTTTTAAGGGTTTTTAAATTATTATGTTTAGCAATGTTGATTTTTTATATTGTAAAACCGCTATTGGCACACGATGATAAATTTTCTATAAAATGCATTGTCTGCATTACATGCAACGTACCATTTAATAAATACGAATCTTAATGTCATATTTTCGTTAATTTATAAGTTATATTATGTACAACATTTTTTATCAAATGTAGGACCGTGTCATACAGGCTTAAGTCTGTATAAATCGAAAGTCGATATTTCCTTTACTAATAAGCATTCAACAGTAATTATGGTATAATTAATTTAGTGCAGTAAAATGTCACTCAACATGTACATAAGTACAACGAAACATATTGATACAAGGAAGTAGGTACGTGACAAAAGCAGATAAGAGAAAATGTTTCAGGAATTTTCATTATATTGCGCATAACAAAGCGCCAATATCGTTGCTATTCCCTATATTCTGTTATTTGGGAAATTTAATTATTGTCAACAATTTCAGAAACAACAAACAATGTGATTCGACGCGGATTCGATTCATTTCGTGTTGAGAAAAACCTAGACGTTAAAATTATGCGAGTATAAAAATAATTGCGTGCCGTATATGCGATATGGTCATATCTACAGGTTTCCGGAATTTTAATACAAATTTAATTTCTTAATAAAAATGCGGATGCATGTTTTACCTTGCCTTGAAAAATCTAGCGATAAATTACGCCGTAGCGTAAAACAACAGGTTAAAAGGACTAACCTAAACACGAAAAGTGTACCCAACCATGTAACGTAAAGCATAAATACGGACAAGGTTTACTTTTGCAAAACGACGGTCGGCACATTAAAAGTAAAATGTTATAAATGATTGCAATTGCCTGGTAGTTAAAGTAAATTTTTTATTTTCGTCTACGGCAGGTTAAATAATTCAATCGAAACTTTAAATAACCTGCACATAATGTCTTTTCCGTTTTGGCGTTACGGCCCATTTGTTAACCTATCGTCAGATATGAACATTATTTCAGTCCGCTCACCCTTCAAGTTAAAATTTTGTCTCTTCTCTACGATTATAAATCATTGCGACAAAAAATTGTTCCAATTTATTTAAGTTACACGTTTTCGTTTGTTTCCTTTAACACGTCATTGTCGTTTATTATTCATTCTCGTGGTGCACTTTAAGGTGTTTTTTTATACGATAAAAAGAGATGTCAGAAAAATATAGGTAACAACGTGTTACAACATATGCTATATAACGCTTATTGGATAGTTCCTCGGTGACGTCGGAAGTCAATTTTTCACGTGTTCTGAATACGATAGTTGACGAATAAATACAATACGTCGGATGGTTTCTCAATTTAGCATTGAAAATTGTTTCATTGCTTAACTATTTCAATATATTATTATTATTTAAAATTTGTAATCAAGATAGAAATTAAAAAAAAAAATGCAAACGAAATTGTAATTTCCCATTTGTCGCAGCCAAAACGTTGCACGAACAGTTGTTGAACATTTTACAAGTGCAACTATATTTAATATGAAACAATAAAATATGGAGAAATAGTTGAAATATCCCCAATATTAAATTTAATAGTCTTAAAACTTAAGGTTTAAAAATTTAATTTTTATATTAGATTAATTTGACGTAGCATGAAACTAGCGGTTGTGTATCAAACAAAAAGCGACCAGGACGACCAAAAATAACGACAGCAGCAGAGGATCGGGAAATTGCAGTGCTAAGTAAAAGCAACAGATGCAAAACTGCACCAGAAATTGTGGCGGAAATAAATACCTCGCGCCGGAAACCAGTTGGCATTATGACAGTAAAGAGGTGCTCACGCAAAACTAGTTTCTTGAATGACCACTACGAAATGGGCATACATTCACACCGTTAAATGTTGTCGAATGTTGAACATTACAAACAAATAAGCCGATCGTGCGTAAAAAAACTCGTTAACGAATCATAAACGTCGTAGCCCGTGTACAATTATTGCACACGCTACTCGGCCAATCAAAAGTCTGTCACGCAATGTCTTTACGCATAAGCAGTTCAATTACTAAATAGAGGTCGTTTTTAAAGTGTCAAACGTTAAGAGGATGATTACGCTCGCACAGAAAAGTTAAATACAATTTTACAAGTATGTTATCTACACGTTATTTCAGTATCCCAGTATACAAGTTTGCCCACGCCACACTTCATTTCAGTACAGAAAATATTTATGCTTATCTAGTAAACATTCTGATAAACATCTAGCTATTAAATTCCAAGACATTATATTAAATAGGTATAATTATTCAGTGACTTGTTCGAAATTTATATTCTACAATATCTGGTTTGTCAATTGTTCAATTATTACAACAAATCAGCCGAATAATTCTAAAATTAGTGGCAAATGTTATAACTACTTGTTATAACAGTACCCTCGTAACCACTCGTGTTAGTGTGTTATACCTTGTCATGTTAACAACTTGTGGTTGTTAACAAAATGGAATTTATGGAATAAAAACCCAGAGTAACTTATACATATCGATGTGATTAATTATAATAAGGGCCGATTTTTCCATCTTCTGATTATATCTGACAGATATTTCCTGTAGAAACTTTTGTTCGAACAATCGTTTTCATAGTACATATCTGTCAGATAAATTTATCAGAAGATGGAAAGATTTGCCCTAAACCTGCATTCTGTTAAATTTTAAATAAATTAAAAATCGTTCTGTAGTAAGTTTAGATCGTATTCAGACAGTTGTATTTATATATTGAATCATTCACTAAAACATAAATACGTTTTGGAGAAGTAATTGTTGCAGTTACTTCTAACAATAAGTCTAATAAGTAAGGTACGAATGTTTCACTTGAGTAACTACAATTAAACCCCGTGTATGTGAATCTCGAATTTTTTACTACCTGTTGAAGTAGAAAATTATATAGATAATCGTCGGCATCGCTTCAAAGTAACAGTAACTATATCGACGGTAGTTGTGGCAGATTATCGTAAACGACAAAAAGTAGATTTTACAGAAGCGCACATTTTGTATTATAGCGTAGCTACATATAAGGAGATACGTTTTACCGAAATACAAATCGATTTTTCTGGTGAAAAAAATCGGAATATTGATACCAGATTCTTATTCTTGACATATGATGTCTTTGTCCTAGATCCTTTGATGCATAAGATAGTCAGAATAACTCATTTTCGCAAAAATGGCGTTTACGATAACTGCGTCGATATGTATTTAAAATACATACAATTGTAGACAATTAAAAGTATTGTTGGAACAACCACTTTTACCATACATAAAATTTCAAGGAACACATTCTTTACTAATTATATGAGGTAATATGCAAGCCGATATCTCGAAATAAACATTTCTCGAGTTTATTTTACGCAGCGAGGAGATAGCGCGAGCAAGACGGCGATACAAGGATAGAGCATACGCGCGAGCACGAAGACCGCGATTCGCCGATTATTAAACGAAAATGTTTTGAGCCCTTATTTTATTTATAAGTATCTATTAAGAAATATTTTTTAGATAATTTAAAGATGGCAGAAGGTGTACACCTTTTTATTTTTTTAATATATAGCTTCTAATTCAAGAAAGTGACATCGAAAAGTTAGTCTAATTATTTCCAACTTTAAATAGTTATTATATAAGAAGTATATATATATTCTTAAGAAAATAAGAACGTCTTCACATACTTGATGATACATATTTTCAGATTCTTTAATAAAAAATTGAAAATTTCTATCAATATAGGTGTAATACCTGACCGAATTTACATTGAAACCCCTATATTAGTGCTTGGCGTAATCATCCTCTTAAACGTCAACATTCGAGCATCCGTTTGAACGTGGATCACTTAATCACTTAAAAACTCCTGGTCGTTGAAAAGGTGTAGTGTATAACACGTGATGAAAGGATATTTCTATTAATATTATATTAATTAGGTATTTATTCATAATTTTCAAAGAGCGATATAGATACTTATAGTCAGTCGGGTTCAGTCACCGTAAACAACTTTAACTGTAAACTATTTGTCTGAACTAATGCCGATAATATAATTTTTACCTTTTGTAATTTTCTAAATATGTTTACAATTAAGTAAGTTTTGTAATACAACCGACCTATACGAATCGATACAACCAACAACCGATGAAAAAATGTTTTCGGTGGAAAAATTCTCAAAAAATAAATATTATAAATAAGTGTTATTTACATAACATGCTTGTAAATAACGTCAATAATATTAAGTATATTTAAATGTTTTAAACTTACATAAACATGAAACTGCCGATCCTTTCCGCATGTTCAGAAACCTACCTGAAAAATAAAATCGAATTAGTTTCAGAATTTCGAATTAATTTAATTAGTTTTAATGTTCGCCAAATTTGCGTTTTCGCCGGCAAAAAAAATACGACACAACGAAATTTCGTTTATTAAAATTTTTACGAAATACAGCGGAAAAGGTGTTTTCGGGATTTTAATTAATAGTATTTTATTCGGCGTTGAAAAGCTTGACGAAAAACTTATTTTACCTACTAAAAAAAAAACAAAAAACAAACATTTAAAAATGTTAAACCAGAATTGTTAAAAAGAACTTAAAACCATTAACTTTATTTTCCGTTACAGTTCGGCAGACACACACACAAATCGATTTTAGTAACGAACTTTTTAAATTCGTGGATAATTCCGCATAATCAGATCTTATTGATGTAAAAACACTTAAGAGTTTTGCGTCTTTTATTAATTTAGACCAATATTTTGTGAAGATCGAACCGAGACGACAGGTATATGTAAACATACATATCGATAAGTAGAAATCATTAATCACGTCTCCATCAATATTCCTATCATTTAATTAATTTAATTAATAAAGACCTTCGATTGAACGTCTGCAGATGTAAATTGCAAAAAAAGCAAAACTTCTTTCGGTTTCAGGCTGTTTAGTATTCCTATTACTAATTGGCATCACCAAAATAGCCCATGGCTAATTGGCTAATTACTGTATATAACTAAAGTCTACGAATATATAGTATCTAGAATCAAAAGAAGTGTCGTTTTCTGCTAATTAATAAATTTATTTTACAGAGAGATTTGAAATTGAAATTCAATTGTTATACAGGCTATTTCAGAATAACTATTCCTACTTTTCATATGTGATGGAGGGCATGTAATTAAACACTTTTATTGTAATAAAGTAATGTTCGGAGATACGGGGTGTTAAAAATTTGAAAAAAGAATAATGTTTTTCATTCTCATCAGAAACGGTTAATTTAAATCATTTAAAATCTTGTATGTTATTTGCACTTTACATGTGTGATATGCTGGCAATAACAATGATAAATCATTTCGTCCAGTGGCGGAGATCTAGGTATACCGTTACAGTTTTTCAGTTAAAATTTCTACACCACTGAGTTTATAGCAAAGTTGGCAGCATTTCTGAATTTTTCAGTGTTTTTTGCACTTGCACTTTTATCTTGGTTTTCGAGATAAACGACAAAATCCGATTTCATGCCCATTTAAGCGTGCGTCAGTGGAAACATTTATTTCATAATATTGTTGCCAAACTTTCAAAAGTAATAGTAAGCATCCAGATAAGAAAAAAAGCCCTTTTCAGGTGAAAATTTACGAAAATCCTTAAAACGTATCTAGGGAATGAAGCGTTTTCAAACATTAGTCCATATGGGTTGTTTTCTTATCTTAATGCTTAATATTACTTTCCAATATTTGGAAGCAGTATTATGAAATAAATTTTTCATTGACGCACGCTTAAGTGGGTACAAAATCGGATTTTGTCGTTTATCTCGAAAACGCTGCGTTGTATGATAAGAGTGCAAGTGGCTGAAAAATTTAGAAATGCTACCAACTTTGCAATAAACCCAGTGGCGTAGAAATTTTAACTGAAAAACTGTAACGGTATGCCTAGATCTCCACCACTGGACGAAATGATTTATCATTGTTATTGCCAGAGCATATCACATATGTAAAGTGTAAATAATATGTAAAAGTTTCTGATGAAATCATGAAAAACGTTATTGTTTTTTTTCAAATTTTTAACACCCCGTATCTCCGAACATTACTTTATTACAATAAAAGTGTTTAATTACATGCTCTCTATCACATCTGAAAAGTAAGAAGTTATTCCGAAATACATTGTAGAAAGCAGATAGTTTCAACTACGTTGTAAATATTAAATAATTATATTATAATTCTAAGATAGTGATATGTACACCATTTTACGAATTCTTGGTCGTTATCAAAAATTCAATTAGTTCTTGTAAGTGCAACTTTAATTCTCAACATTAATCTGTAGCTTAGAGTTACGGGAAACTTTTAGTTAGATATTTCTTTCTACGGCTTCTAGAAAAACTTAATAAGACATTAATCTCCCGGAATACGCGATTGCCAAAAAAATATCTTTTCGTTATGGACGAAATCTAATCTCAATTTATTTTTAAAAATTAAGATCAAATGTATGGCCGATCGTGAGGTAAAAGCTTTCTATATTCCTTCGATGCTAATAATTAACGATCCTGTTGATGTCTAATTTTTATAAACTACAAATTTTATTTTTGGGGCAACTTATTTATCCCCCTCCATTTTACGTTTTACTCTTCTACCATCTGTCATACTTCCTCTCGTCAAGTTTTCCGCGACAGCTTCTTCTGTTGTTTCATAAACTCTTCTTGTGGGCGTTTGGTGCGAGATTATATTTATGTGGCCTAACTAACCCAATTTTCCTTTTTCGAATTTTTGTCGTCACGGATTTTATCTCTAGTTCTTTTCCGTAAACCTCATTTCCGACTTTGTCTTTTTCTGTATTTTTCTAGGAATCTCATCTCGCGCACGAGTTTATTCGACTTTTGTTTGTATTCGTGAATGTTATTTCTACTGCCTACCCTAAAAGTTTCGTTCGTTTTACATTCTCTAAAACGTATAATTTTAGATGTCAAACTTTAATTTAATTTTTTACGTTATGGCATATAAAAATTACTTGTCTCGTTTCTTATTTGTATCTTTTATAAAGTTCTTAATATATTCACCGCCCACATAACTTTATAAAAAATTCTCCCCGATCTCCCTAAAGCGCAAAAAAGCCACTCCACTTTGTTTAAAACTATATTGCCCGTCACAATATTTTTGCTTTACTGATTAACCGATTTGCGGCCCCTTGAAGGATATTTATTACCAAAGTAATTGAATGTGGTGACAGTACAAACGCCCCGAGGGTGTCTGCGTTAAGAAAACGATATTGCTTCCTATTAGTAATCAGTAGGCGTAAAGCTTGAAAATTGATTATTTAACTTTATTGGTCGAATAAATTAAGAAAAAAACTAATTGATACTACTTATTTAACAATGTTTCCGTGCTGTACTTATATCTTTATAATGAAACTATTTAATCTGTCCTTTTTATTTATTTATTTGAAGATAATTTTATAATAACGGCCCTTTTGTTTTTAACTGAATCTATTTTATTTTGTAGTATAAATTATTTCAACGTGATTTATTATTTATTTATTGTAATTGTATAATAACAGGCGAATATTTTGGTAACTAACAAGAATATTGAAATTTGGTAACAAGTGATCACTAGGCACAAGAAATAGTTTTAAATTTTGGTAATTCGCGATTTTTAACAGATTTTACAAAGATGGCGCTGAAGCGCAAACGTATTTTTTGATAGCTGGAACATTGAAGCATAGCATACATAATTGGGCATCAAATGACAAATAATTTTGTAAAACCATTAATTTTAGAAATATTTGAGATTTTCTATTTTACAATTTTACAAAGAATAAGCCTTGTATCTTTTTTTATTAATTATTTAAATTAGCTAGATGTTTGAAACATTTTTTAAAGTTTTACTGACGCTATGTACAGGTTGTCTCAAAAGGTTTCAAACATTTGCGTCGCAACACTCGCGCAAATTTTATTGCACAAGTCTGTCATATTGTCGATTGGCTCATTGCAAATCAAGCCGCCCGACCGAAGACGAAAACGATACTTTATTCCAGAACAATAACTATGATTTCTTCGGTACTTTCACAATTTCACAATTTCAGAACTTTTGATTAATCCGAAATTTGTAAGTAACATGTTAAAATAGAAGAGATTGTTAGATATGTATTTTATGTTATGTTGTATTTATGCATTTTATTAACTTCTCTAGTTCTTTTATTTTCTAAAGTTTTTTTAATTATTGTGTCAACAAACGTCATAATAAATTATTGCAGAACCTTCTGGTTGTATTCAAAATTACTTGAAAAACCTTGTTCCGTTTATAAGGGGGTTTTGGGGCATGAGTGAGCAGCTTTGAATTATATATTTATGTATATGGTAAGGTAAGTTTAATAATAATATCAGGGTCCCAAATTGTAACGCTGTATACGCGGAGGTGAAATAGGAGATCAGAAGGGGGAGGGACCCCTGATTTGGGTATTCGAATAGAAATAAATTTGAAGACATTGTTCAAAAAAGTGTGAAAATTAAGTTTGGTTAAACAAAAATCTTGAAATTAATATAGTTTAGTGTAACATCGGTTGCTTAATTTTAATACTAACATATTTTTATAATCGATATTAATTAGCGAATAAATTAATTACCTACCTACTACTACTACTACTATAGTTTCATTTTAACACGCATTCAAATATTGGTAACTATCCGATTTTAATATATAATTGATTTGTACTTAATTGTTTAACAACTTACAATACTTCAACTTATTTTTAATAGAAAAGTAGGTGTATTGAAAATTAGTAAGAGCGCTTGTGCAATATCATTCTCCTTCGATATTTAATTTCTAAAATTTTGATTTCCTGCTCTACAAGAAAGTAATTTGGCATCTCGTAAATTCGTTTTTACTTCTGCAAGCAGCTACCGTTTTGACCTAAAACGAACGTTGCATGTTAAAGAGCTTACTTTCCAATTGTATTTTTTACTGCCTCTAAAGCTACGTTTTTCTTTCTTAATGAAACAATTTCTAGTTTGCGCTATGTACACACACACGCGCACACACACACACATATACGCACCCACACACATATACGCACGCACACACATACACGCACACACACACACACACACACACACACACACACACACACTACATACACGCCCACACAAACATAGTTAACTAAAATGCAAATTTATTAAAATAAGTATCAATAATATAGTAATAATTGTTTAGTTTGAAATTTTGAACCAAAAATTTAATTTTGAATAATAAATAATTCTCAAACAACGAAAGTTATAAGTAGTCGATTTTTAATCACATCGATCTTCGAAAATAAATTTAATTTAAAATTTAAATCAAAACACGTACTATGTTTCTATCGATAATATTATAGGAAGTTATTATAATGGGAAGTTCAGTTAATTTTATAGCTAAATATTTTATTATTTTGTTATTCAGTCACAAAAAGTATTGCATCTTAAGCTGGGGACACACTGCCGACACGTCACGTGCCGGCATGGAATTTAGAAAAAATTTAGATTGTTAAACATTTCCCTCAAGCGAAATTGTGTTGTCAAGTGAAGAATCTGGAAAAATTACACGTTTGCCCTTATTTCCATATAATTTTCGTGCCATAACTTATCCCAGTCGTACATATAATTAACGTCATATATTATTGATGATTAGCAATACACGTTATATTTCAAATTATCGAGTGTCATGTCACACGCTTGTGCATAACTGCTAATGGATACTTTATACAAAATATCGCTCGGTGATTAAACTGTCATTGCAATCGATGATCGACACGGATTGATACATTCGGCTCAATTTGCATCTTGCGTTGGCCTATCAACTTATTTAATTAACGACGAAATTAATCTCGAGTTTTAGTTAAATTGAGAATCGCCCTAAAAGTGCTCTCATTTTTTGCTTTCAAATTTATAATTGAAAACTTGAAAAAATGCTAATTAAACTACTACCAAAAAATTGAAATGGAGACCGCGAAAGAACAAATTGAATAATTAGAACAAAAACATCCAAGTTAGTAAAATAATGTATATCGG
Source organism: Rhagophthalmus giganteus (assembly GCA_036326145.1). Lineage (NCBI taxonomy): Eukaryota > Metazoa > Arthropoda > Insecta > Coleoptera > Rhagophthalmidae > Rhagophthalmus > Rhagophthalmus giganteus. The sequence goes on along the minus strand of JARFJA010000075.1, from coordinate 4,234,073 downwards.
GGAAGCCTTACAAACAGCATAAAAAAGACTATTCCACTTACCAAATTAACTTGGTTATTAATATTAATTTTCCGTTAAAATATTTAAATTACTACTGTTCGCGGAAACCACGATGAAAAAATAATGTTCGAGTGAAAAGAATAGGGCTTCCAAAAAAAAATTGGATAATACTGAAAATTACCCTGCTGTCAATCATTACTAACAAATTTACTTCGTTCAAAAATAAAGTTATTGAAAGTTGTAGATGTCCATCAACGAGTATTAAAATTAATATAACTTCGATTTTTTCATTTACTGAAAAATCTCGTTCGACAGAATTTCAATTTTCCTTATCGTTATAAAAAAGTAAGCTTCAAAAAATATAGTGTATTAGACGTTCGCAGCTGTAAGGTATAGGGCAAACTAAGCATTCTAATTTTTCGTTTTAAGGCGCAATTTTAATTTGGCCGGATATGTGTTGACAACAGCTGTTACTATCCTTTTCTTTTTTTAATAAAAATACTCGATTTAGATTGAAATCGGAAAGTTCTCGTTTTACGCTTTAGTTTTAAGTTTTAACTTAAATCGATGAAAATATTAGCGAATAAGCAACACATCTAGCAGATTATTCTTTTATTAGTGATGACGATTTTTTAAAATATTTATAAATTAGGTGTCGCTTATTATAAAAATTAGAAGAAAAGCACGGTAGACTTTTTATAAATACAGTAGAAATCGTTTAACGACTTCCAAGGGTCCGCGAAATTTGGTCGTTATAACCGATATCGCCCTTTTCCTGGTCCATACGTTCCATATCAGTGTCAATATACGGCTGCTAAATTTAATTACTTCGATATGACAGGCATAAAAAATGTAAAATTATTTGTTTAATTTTAAAAAAGTTTTGTTTACGTTTTGCAACTAAAATGTGGTCGGTTGTCGTTATATCCAGTTGGTCATTATAACTAATGAAATTATTAACTAATTAATTATTATAGAAATAAAAAGTTCTGTCGGCTTTTATTTTAAAGCTTATATTTCAAAAAGTACCCAACGGATTTCACTCAAACAAACTTCACGCTAAAAAGACACTTTATTTCTAGACAAGTATGCGTGATTACGTAATTTTCCAAAAAGGCATTAACTTACTACAGCAATACATGTTTTAAAAAACGGATTTTTACTCGTATTTTAAAAGCGTCTGGATTCATAATTCGATTGTTCAAAGACTATTAAACGGAAAGCAACGATATTTATGTATACGATTGGCAGAACTTTATATGATAGTTTAGCGCAATTTTTGTGGAGTTTTGTTAATTAATAAAAAAAGTTATAATAGAATGTCTTCTGCCATTCAATGCGCTCATTTGACGAGATATTTACAAAATTCACGCGCACACGTGGGAGGACAAAGAAGGTAAACTACTAAGTAAAACAGTTAGTAATGTTTAAAGGCTCCAGAAATTATAACACATTTATAAACAATGTGCGATGCTTGCGTATTCGAACCGGGATGGAGTGGAGTGAGTGCTATATCGCGCCTACCATTGCTACTAAGCAGTATTATGAATAATGTAAAGGAAATAATGGGAATTATGCAATTAATCGTTTTCATCACATGCTTAAAAGACGTATTCGCAAGACGTATGAAAGACATACACACAGACGACTTAAAGTTTTAGTGTAACACTCCTTATTCATGGGAAAGATGCTTATAGTTGTATTTAGAAGTACACGTATTGGCCGCTTACTATATGTAGAATGGTGAAAGTTGCCGATCGATCTAATAATGCGTCTCGTCATTTGGTGCCAGACGTCAGTAATTGCGATGGTTCGACTTTTATCGTCCCCAAAGGCACATTAATTAGAGAAATTAAAATTGAATATATTCATTTCCTTACAACATATTTCAGGTACATTATTTCCAAATTTCATATAAATTTGGTGCAGAAATATTTGTTATGACATCTTAAAGACTCCAACTTAGCCGCCAGAACATTTTACTAGAACTATATAGATATGTTTGATGTTAAAACAGACCTAGGATTCGCCCGGCTGTAGTAATAGTAGTTTTCGGACTTAAAAAAAATAATTGAATAAATACTTGTGATATTATGTATAAGACGTAATCGATTACCGAGTTATTAAATAATTATAAGTATTCTGCGATATAGGTACCAAGTTTTTATTAGTTTATTTTCTCATAATTACGAGGAATCTTTAAGAAAGTTATTAATAAAAAATTCCTTTGAAAGATCGAACTTGTTAGATAACCACTTTCGAAGTTTAGAGCCCGCATCGCTTAAAACATAAGTCACTTCCCCGTCCCGTCGTCTTAAATTTATACATAGTAAATCTTGACCTGAATTTGTATACGTTATTAAACCATCCATGTAAAATTAATTTTTTGTCAAATACGTAAGTATTTGTATGTATTTTACAAACAAATATGTAAACTGTATTAAGTTCGAAATATTGTAATTTGTCCAAAATTTTTAAAATATCTTTTATTTAACGTAACGTTTTAACGCATATTTAACGTAATACGTTATTTAGCGTATTTAACGAGATTAAAATGTCGTTTAACTGAAAGATCAAAAAATACTTTAAGAATACGTGTTGTACGCCTAGAATTGTTTTTAAATGGCGCCTTTTTAAGTTATCTCTAAAGGAATTTAAAACCGCCTTGAAATCTATTTTAAGTTTGATTCATAAATAATAACATTCATTCACGTATCTAATAATTTTCGGAAGGAAAATATGGAAGGTCTGTATGAGCGTCTTATACACACTATGACCCACCGTGTCTTTAATTTATGTATTTATATCATAGTTGTTACGGTTTAACAACCAGAGTGTCTCAGATTGTGTCATTTGTTCCAATTTGTCAAAAGAGATGAATTGAGGAATCGATTATATTTAAAATTAATATTGTATATTTGTAATTCAATACAAAGTTTGGAAGACGACATATTCCATCGATGATTTAGCTGCACACATATTATATGGCAAAGAAAGATTACAAAAATTGACTAATACTGTGAAAATACGAGGAACGAGGTAACACTACTGCGTTAAACGTCATCATCTAATAACCTTTTATTGATGATGTGCATCTAAATAAAATTTGGGCGACCATATGTATTATAGTAAGTCAATAACGGTTTATTTTTGTACAATTCCTTAAATATTGTTTGTTTTAGTAATAAATTTTTTTTATACATTTCTTTATACATAGTTTACAAATAAATTTAATACACAATATTGAATATTATGAAATTCAAACAACAAATCTCGAATTTTCACTTTTTTCTGATTTTTGAAAGATTCCGCTGCAACCTCTACACTTTCGACTAAAACTTAATCTTTAAACTATCAAAGATAGAGGAAAACATTTATAAGTCATTTTATGTAAAATTTCATGCTCTACAACTTTTGTTTGAACCTTTTTTAAATTTTTGCAACTATTTTTGGACTACAACAGAAAAATATATTTTTAACCCTTTGCATGATGCGAGGCTTTCTTTTCTCTGGGCCGATCACACCTCAAAGTTATGTATTTTAAGAAATTTCAACTTTTCTATTTTTTGAATCAATTAAGCAAAATATTTCAAATTTAGAATTGTTTAATTTCGTTTTCTACATTTTTATCAATAACAACAACACTATAGTTACAGCTTTCTACCCACAGCCTTCTTTGCGACCCAACGCCCTTTTTAATTTTTTTAACTACCCTTGCCGACGACTCAGGATCCTGAAAATTTACATGATGTTTTTTGATGGTGTAAACGTATTACTCCTCACATTTTCAGCCTTTCCACTCAAAATGGTAATTTTTACTGGACTAATACATCGATCGTAATAAATGCCCTAGTTTCAAACGATTAAGACAAATAAAAGTCTTCGTACTTTTTTCTGTATTCATTATAATTTATTGACTCGACATGATGATTTATTTTAATTCAACATCATGATTTTTAGTTAAAAAAAAATTAAACAAAACTATTGAAACAATCGCAAAAAAATGAAGTTATTATTAGTCTCCGAACAATTTCATATGCAGAAACTTTAATATCGTCAGTGGGTCAGGACGACTACTTTTTGTAAAATAGACTGGATATAGTAAAACTTTTAAATCGAACTAAAAGTTGTAAACGAATCTCGAAGTTTGAGGCGATACTCATATTGACCCTCAAACGTAATAAGTTTTGTTGTTATATTCGATTTACATTTCCAAAGTAGCATTGATTAGTATCAGAATTTTTTCGCAAAATTAAAAATTACTTATAACAAGTTTATTTTGTTATATTGCGTTAATCTAACACATTCAGGTAATATATGATTATCGAGCTTCCATATTGACAGTTAGAGTAACACTAGTTTATTCGTTTTGTATTCATAGTGTTATTTTTAACACTCGAAAAACCAAAATGTCCATGAGCCAAGACATATTTTGGTATAGGTCGTGCGGACTAAACGCCACTTTTAGAGTATGTTTCTGCATACTTCTAGATTACAAAAAACGATGATGGACATCTGAGAAGGGTAGCTATAAAACATGGTGCCTGGCGTTCTCATAAAATCGCTAATAATATTTGAACTGTTCACTCAAAAAAAAATCCGATGTAACGCGTCCAATGTACGTACATTAACGTACATTAAATAAAAGTACACTACAAACGTACATTAGATAACTATTAAAAAGTAACGAAAAATTCGTTATTTCGATAAAAATTTTCATTGTAGGTATGAAGAAAGTTATTAGGTAAAAAATTATAAATGATTCGTAAATACAACGATCGTTTTAATTGCATAATTAGGCACTTATTTTCTTTAGTGTACTAGTAGTATTAATGAACATTTCATTGTATCAATGATCAAAAAATCAATAACTGGTTATTGTACATAATTCATATTATGTACAATATTTTTTGAGTGTTTGTACTATTTTGAAATTCTTTTTTTGTTTGAAAACCTATCAGACTTTTTATAATCTCAATTAACAAAAGTCTGAAATACAGATAATTAAGTCGAACACAGTTCAGCGTTAGATATTTCGGAGCGCTATACATTCTGTTTAGGTGTACCTATAAGTAATGGATCAAATGATCGGTAGTACTCCAATTTTTACCACTAATTATTCTAATATTTATGATTTGGAAATCAACGTAAAGGTTATTTAACGTAGTTTCTTTTTGGCGAGATGAACTTTTTTTTGTAAAATGCGCCGTTACAGAGTCATTCCACGAAATATCCAACGCTAGACTGCATCCGACTTATTTATCTACTTTTGTTAACTGAGATTACAAAAAGTTGGATTACATTATTCGAATCTGCAATTAATGGGCTTTCAAATAAGAAAAAGAATTTCACAATAGTCCAAACAGTTCAAATGTTATTAGCGATTTTATAAGAACGCGAAGCGCTATCTTTAAACGTTTCCCATGTTTAATATCTATCCTTTTTAGATGTCCGTCATCGTTTTTTTTGTAATTTAGAGACATGCGGGACGTGCCTTGAAAGTGGCGTTTAATCCGTACGACCTATACCAAAATCGCGATTTTAGACTCTTGGCAAACAGACTATTATACTTTTTCACGATATAAGCTTGTAATTAACACGTTTTTAAAAACAATATCAGTAACTAATGCCGCATTTACATTAGTCAAGTTACTTGAATTCAAGACGCTTGAATTAAGTAACTTGAAAATACGTGAAATCCCGGTTCTCGTTAGGCAAACTACTGGCTTCAAATCGCTTGAATTCGAGTAATGCGCTGTGTACTTGATTAATATAAACCTGCTACAGACTTGACTTGAAACATTCTTTCAAGTTGCGTTTAAGTTTCAAGTAAAGTAGAACCTTGTTCAACTTTTGCCTACTTGCAAGACAATTTGTTGACAACCATGTGTTTTTCATAAAGAGCGCGTTCGTAAAATTGGCACCATGTTCAAATGGTGTCAAAACTGGTGGAAACGTGAGGTAGCTCTATTATGATCATCCTTGAAACGACGCACAGTGGTCGGAAAGCGATATTTAGGACAATATTTTAGAAAGGCATATACTCGTTTTAAATGATAATTATATTAAACATTTTATATATCAATAAACATATACAGTGTATCCACGAATAACTGATAGCATACATATAGTTGAGCAAAAACTTTCGAATTGAATTTTGATACTTTGGATTTAGCTCCCGCTTGTCCTTAAGCAGTGTTATAGTGAAAATGAGTTTAATCATTCATATACAGGGCGTTTCAAAAGCAAATTTTTGAAATAAGATAGGAGAAAACTGGCTTTATTTGACAAGATAAGAAAAAGTTTATTGAAAATAAGTTGATTTGAATTAAGAGATAAGTCCAAACTCAAATTTTCAGAAATATTAGCTATTTTGGCATATGATTTTTTAGAAATTTTTCTATTTTATCCTTTTACTTACATGTTTAATTAAAATTTCTTATCTTTAGTTATTTTTAAATAAATTTTGTATATGATTTTGCCATTCATAATCAATAAATAAATAACACTACCTAAAAAAAAAGTATTTTAACATACATATCTATGTAGAATGTATTTTAATCAATAGATAATGTTTAAAAATAAAAACCTAAGTAAAATAATTAGCATCTATAAGGTTTTAATTATTAGAATTATGTATAATACCTACACTTACTATACAATAAAAATTGAAGTTTTCCATAGTGGGTATTTAATTTACATACTTATTTATAGTGAGTTTATTTTCACTACGATATAAATTGTACTACACATATTAAATTATTTCTAAATGTATTACATACGGAAAAAAACTTAAAGATATGTGAATAATATACGTTTATATTTATAAAAATTTCGTTGTTGGTAGATAATTAACAAATTTTATCAATAATTTAATTTCATTATTTACGACTTTTATTATTATTATTATTATACTATTATTAATTAAAGAATTAAAATTAAACATAAATGACCTTGGAAAATACGACAATAATTTTATTTGACGTAAAATTTGATTTTAAATTCACTATAGTATACGCTACAAGTCCCATTGTTCAATAAACACATGTAAAAATACATGCGTGTACCTATGTTTGTAATCTGTATTATTGGCTTAAGAACTTAAGTTCACTACTTATTACAGAAATTACGTACTAACTCTTTTAATTCTATTTTAACGACTAATTACCTACTATAATTAACTTGGAAAACGTATCAAATTTTATTGTCTTTCAAGTATACAAAAAATTAAAAATGTTTCTGCTTTACTTGAAATTTGAACGTACCTTGAAGGAATAGTTCAAGTCAAGTAAATAATCAGTTCTCAATATCATTCAGTTCTCATTCAAGCGACTTGAATTCAAGTAACTTGACTAATGCAAATCCGGCATAAGCGCCGACACTTAATTTACACACTTTAATTTAGAGCTGGACGGATAACTACAAAAATAAATAAACTGAACGAATATAGGTGCAGTATAAACTCCCGATTTTCTGCGACTCGATTATCGACGAAGCGGATTATCGGCGATTCCATTTTGCCGGATATTGTCAGATTAAAACTAAAATGTTTTAAAAACAAAAGCACCTCAATACAGACTATTTCAAAACAATTTAGACAGTCTGTCGAATACATTTACCATAATAGTTTAAGGTTTAAACTAATTAAACATTGTTTTGAGTATGAAAAGTTAATTGAATTAGATTAAAAACTAAATCACGGTGAATACCGTAATTATAAAGTTTGTTTATTTATGGAATCTTCGTAATTTTATTTCATTTATATATTTCATCTTACATACAAAATCTTGCATGTTTAGAATATAGAATTTGTCATTTTTAAGCAGGATATGACGTAATGTGCTTTTTGCGGATTATCGGCGATTATCAGTTATCGGCGACCGCCGAGGCTGTAATTATCGCCGAAAATCAGGAGTCTACTGTAGTTATATTTGATCGTAAAAAATACTGGTTTGAAAAACATTAATGTTATTATTTTTGACGAAAATAAACCTTAAAAAGTTCACACGTAAATAATATGATTTTAAGGGAACAGAATATAATAATTTAATTTAATTCTAATACACCCAAACGAGAAATACCTACATAGATTAAAAGCGAACTAAAACACACCCCTTAATTTACTCTTATTAAAATAGGCATGCAGGTTAATTAATATTTCAAATTCAAAATTTATGCGCAAAACAGCGTTTGTAAACAATGCGAGGGTGTTGAGCAGATTCGTGGTCCGCTTAGATAAGACGTGAATAACCACCGTTTCTTGGCTGCGCGCCCTGTTTCACACCTTGGGGTACGAACATCCAATTAGGATTATCCCTTGTCATTTGATGGTATCGAGTAGTTTCCAATTGCCGCTTGTCAACAAATTTAGGTAGTTGTTGCTTACCGTTGTACCGTTAAGTACATTTAATCAGTTAAATGGAAAAGTAAAATTCGAGGATCTAAATTAAAATTTTATTTATAATAACAATCCATAAATAATAGTTATTAAAGCGTTAACTTTTGTCCTGTGATCGAATTTATCAATCACGGTATGTTTTCGGATCAATATCCGAAAAAGGCAAAGTTAATGAAATTTCTATTGGTTAATGCCCCAAGGACTAACAATATTTTCTATTTCGGCGTACGCTTTTACCGTAACTTTTTTAACGGCGGCGAAGAATATATTAATCCCTACCACTAGTTCTAAGTTTTAGAAAACATTTTATGTAGTTATATGTATGTACATTTGGAAAGCTTACGATTCATTCCGCGAGCTAGTTAGCGAGTGCAGCAGCGATGGAACTTTCTTACTTTTTATAAAACGAATAAAAGGCTTACTTTCATCATTCTTTGCATTCTTTTGAAATCTCGTTATCTTTTATATTACATAAAAGTAGAAGCACCTATAAATTTCAAATTTTTTGTTTTCACTTGAAAACTCGACCTTTATTTTAATCAGTTTGAAAAATCTGTAGACAGTTTAATATTTTTATAATCTACTACACATCTAGTAATAATTTAATTATGAATATGTAAATTGTAATAAAATGTTCGAAAGTTTATTATACAGGGTGATTCGTAATGAGTGTAATAAACTTCGGTATTTTGTTGAGGTCATTTTGAGTAAAAAATATCAGATGATCATACGTCGTATTTCAACTAGTTACAGACTACGGATCAAAGTTTTATTAGCGTGATAACAAGTTAAGTTTAATGTCTAATTCTATTTCACAAAACAAAACATTTAACTTAAAACAAGTGCTCAAAATGAGCCCGAATACAAGTACCACACCTGCAAATCATTGAATCATAAATACGATCTATGGTATTGTCATTGCGAATTTGATTGGCCGCATCGATTATTCTTTGAAGTAATTGTTGACGAGTATTTATTTCGACACTGTAGATCAGCTGTTTTAGATTAAGCCAAAGATAAAAATCTAAAGGGTTTAAATCGGAGAATCTTCGAAGTCAAGCGATGGGAACTCTACGACCAATTCACTTGTTGGGATAATACGCATTTAGCCATTCGGTTACTCGTCTTCTGTAGTGGACTGGGGCGCTATCGTGCTGATATCAATCACATTTGTTGCCGAATATTGTAACGTTTTGAATCAATGCGGGAATGCGCATCTGGCGATCGAGAACGTGCGTATACGAACGCAGTAAATTCATAAAACTAAAAGAGACCAAGCCTAAAGTCGTGGCGGGCGTTTTGTGAAATTAGACCGCAAACGTGTTCAAAAGACCCAAAAGGTCAGATTTACCAGATTCTAGTTGTAGTATAAGAAGCATAGAGTAGCAGTTATTTGTAGTTTGTCGACAAATAACCTATTTTCGATTATTATAATAGTGTGTTTTATTTTTTTTTGATAGATGTATGAATTCGCTACATTGCTACTAATATTATAAAAAATTTATCTCTTGTAGTTTTGTAACGAGCTGAAATAGGATCTAGGTTCTATATAACGCTTTTTACTCAAAATGACCTCCCCGACAAAATGCCGATGTTTGTTACACTCATAATGAACCACCCTGTATATACTTTATTTTTTGCAATAATTAAATTAATTTTTGAAATAAAAATTCGTAGCAATAAAAGGAATTTATATCTAAACAATTACGGTGAAAATAAAAAAACTTTACCAAGTAATCAGGATATACCTATATGTAAATTTAAAATATCTGAAGCTTTTTCGAGAGTATCCGCATTAACTAAAATTTTAAAAAGTCGCAATTACAAACGTGATATCTTTAAAAACCTTTTAACCTAATGCCGCAATTTTATTTTGTCCGCAATTAAGATTAATAGCGGTTTTAGTCGTTGAAGTGTGTAGAAAAATAACCTAGTTTGTTGGTTTGTAGAAAATCCAGTTTTCGACATTAAAACATAAAAGCACTGATTAAAAAAAAACTGGCATGAACATAAATCCCCAATTTATTTCTCAACATCCGATGCACCTGCTCATTTGCACTCGTAAAGTTTAAAGCGTTATTTCCGATCTTAAAACTCAATTTTTCGATCACAATTAGCGCGCAGGCTTCATTCACATACGAATTACCCTCACCATCAATCTTTTACGTTTACTTCTAATTAATCTCGGCATTTTAATTTCCTGTAAACTCTCGAGTAAGTTATAAAACTAAATGATCGAATTTCCTTATTATCAAAACTTTTTTGTCGAACATCAAAGACAAAACAATCATCAAATGATTAAGGGATATTATACAAATTAGTAAATAATTCACTAACTAAAACTACGTTAATTGAGTTCACCTACACAAAGGGCGCGTATTCAAGCCCAATTTAAAATAAGTCGACACACTTTACCATTTTTAATCTTGAAATTGTATTTGCTTGTTTAAGAAATATTGCCAAAAGAAATCTTAACGTATAATTTTACGAAACACAAAGTAAAACGCACTCATTTTTTTTTTATTTTAAATATTTAAATTGTTCAACACAAAATAAAACAATTCAAAAACATTTTGTATATTATATTGTCAAAAGTTTAAGATGGAGAGTAAGTTCATTCAAAAGTTAGTTATTAAATGTAGATAAAATTGCTTTTAGTTATAAATACCATAGACAAATGACAATAGCTGATCTGCCTGACAATGAGTGATATGCTTGTAATGTATTCAGTAGCAAACCATTGTTTGCAATAAATATATTCGCACAAATCGTTTCTTTAAGGGCACGTGAGTCGTCATTGGACAAAAACTTCATAAAAATAGCGTTTGCTTCCTATGTATAAGTTTCCGAAAAAAGTAAATTTTCTTTTTTAATAAACACCTTAAATATTGATTAAGCTCAACATGATGGTTAAAAGATTAATCGTACTTAAAAAAAGTGAAGCAAATCCGCGTTTTCTGACACAACGAGGGGTGGGGTAGGGATTAAAAGTTATAACCCCCTTCAGAACCTGCAAAATAAGTTATAGTTCATCAATTATAAAAGTTCAAAAGAAATAAAGATAGAAAAACAGTAATAAAAGTAGAACTAGTAATTGATGTCATTTTAACTTTGCGATGATTCAAACTCCCCCTTCCGTGAAACCCCCAAAATTATTCACTAAAGCCCCTTCCAAAGTGAATTTCTGGGCGTGCCACTGCATATAATATTATATTTTGATTAAAAATGGCTATCCCTTCACTGCTTTTTATTTGATCGTCTACTTTTGCGATGCAAAATAAATAATTTAACCAATATATTTAAAGAACTGTAGCTTCATTAACATAATGATTTCTAATTCTAATTTTCTTTATATTTTATTACGGCAAATATACTTCTTAAAAAATAGATACTAATTTTTTATTAACAAGTTAATTGTCTTGATTCAAATTTACTATAAAAACCCTAACGTGTAAATAGGTAATAATATGTATGTTAAAAATTATTTCAGAAACAAAATCATTATGAATAGTTGGTAAGTATACAAGTTCTTAAGAAAACCAGGCCCTGTTCGTAAAATTCATTGATTTTGTGTAAACAACTGCAAGCCGCAGGTAACAAACTTATTTTAGAATGAATTCCCATTAGGACCGAACGCTGCAAAGGAAAATCGACGTTTAAAATATGAAAGTGTTCGTAAACAGGTGATTACTTGTGACTGTACCTATATTTATTTACGGTAACAAAAGTTGGGTGTTCTTAAAAACTATAATATGGAGGTCTATGATTACGATTTCGCCATAGATGCGTAAAGTACTTACATATAATAGTTCCAATAATTTTACTTTTTATTAAAAACGTCATTTGGTTTATTTAAAGAATTTTATTGCCAACTGCACATATGTCCGATATGTGAAACTCGAATAAACGATATTAAACTTCAAATGCACGTAATATATCTCACGGATATATTCAAATCAAATTTTCCGTTTATTACGTGTCAATTAAATGCGCCGACAAATAGAACTGCGACTATTGTAATATCGCCTCGTACTATTCATAACAGCTTATTGCTGCCAAAACATTTGTTAGCAATTGAATTGATCGATTTCAGCGTTAATTGTTTAATGTGATGAAATGTGTAGAACAGTTTTAAAGCATATGTATGGGTACTCGGTTAAAGCGAGGAAAATAATTTAATAATTTAATGATAATAATTTATCATCTCGCAAATTGTCAAAACTAATATACGAATTTTATTTTAAGGTTCCTAAAATACAAGTAAAACTGCTAAATTGGTAAGTGTAAAAGTGGTATCTCCACGTTCCGTTTCATTCAAAACATGTTCTACATAACAATATACATACATAGATGTCATCCAGTAATACACGAAGTCACTTACTCTAAATAAAATCACCTTTTGGTCGCTCTTTAAAAATTAGTCTAATCTAACGTTATTTACACCGATTATCCAACGGATTTATATTTAATATCCAAATCAAACTACAGCAAACAAATTCTAAAACTCCCAATAACTATATTATATATCCGAAGTTATGTTTTCAAATAAATATAAGTCTAGCCTAGTAGAAATAGTACAAACATCTCGCAGACGACGCCGGCGGATTAATAATAAAAGGAATAAAACTACAAAAGCCGCTGGAACAGGCAAGATTATATTAGGTACTACATCACCGTTTCCAGATACAGAAACTAAAATATTTCCGTCACCAAAGCAGGTTGTTTTCCTGCGCCATAAGACGCCTAGGGCAAAGCTAATCCCATAGGAATCTCCAGCGACATCGAGACAATTAAGAATTGTAGCTATACAGTTTTTCGCCGACTATTCAAAACAAAACTCGCAAACAGAATTACCTATTAATACAAATTATCAACACTAGGAATACTTTTGCCGACCGTTAGAGATCGACATCATCAATGATTTAAACTGTACGGTTCCAACAATTTCCACAATACGTCGGCGACGTCTATACTGTGATATCTCATGAAATGTCAGGTAGAGTTTCGTTGATATAATTTCAACAGCTTTAGAGCAGAACCGAGTAGTACTCAATTAACAAGTTCGGCAGTTACATTTTAAAGTGCTATTTGCGAAGATCATTTCATCAATCTAAAGTTTTAACAGAATTGTTATATGAAAACCACGTCGTATAAAACGCGTAATCGAGATAAGACCTAACGTATCATAACCGCATATTTGATTGCAATTGCTTTTAATATTTAGTATATCTATAAATTTTACGGTACACGAATAATAAAATAATTTTAGCGGATGCATTTGATTTTTTTTTTAAAGCGTATTAACATCTGAATAAAGATTTAACGAAGCAGGAAGAATAGCGAACTACGGTTATTATTCTGATAAAACGTGCGATTCTTGAATACTATTCCAATTAAGTAATGAAATGCAATTCAAACTGGATATAAAAACCAGCTAACAATACATTATTCAATTAACGTTAAAAATTTGCATGACAAAATGGAAAATATCGATCCCTAGTATGTAAATTTTCTCGTTTACCACGAAATACGTTTCTATTGTTTATTATTAAAAATATGCAACTTTATATGATATTAAAACAAAAGGAGCCATATGGCCTAGAGGGTCGGCCTGTCGACTGGCCCTTTAACAACTCGCGGCTACGGGTTCGAATCCAGCTGCAACCGTGGACACTTGTGAACGTAATACTAACAAGATTTAGAAATCAATTCCAAAAATAGACTGACTAATTGGGGAGTCCCAAAGTCATGTTAAAAAATAATTTTAGTATATATACGTCTGTCGTATACAGGTCGAAACGCGCAATTATTACCGAAATAATGATACTGATTTGTAAACAGTAAAAACCATGAAGACGTCAAACAGATTCGTAAAAAGTAAATAACCTTTACGTTTTAATGAGTCAATACTTATTTACCAGGAAATACGAAAAAGTCGCGGTAAGTTTTATGAACTTAAACTAATTATTATTTATCCACGAAACTTGATTATAAATTAAATTTAAAATAAATTATTGTCAAAAATAGATTTCAATATAAATTCAAAGTCTGCTCTAGTAAACAAGCTAATATTTGTAGATTAGTCCCAGAATCAAATTTAGGAGCTTCCGATAATATTGTTTTATAACTATTGAGAACAATCCCTATAAATCCTAATTATCGTTTATACTTTAACAACTATTATATTATTTCTTTGAATATGACATTTATTGTTTATAAATCAGAGTTTTTATGTTCTAGCACTTGACCTCGAAATCGCTCGTATTTTAGTACTAACGATTCTAATTTGATTATTGTAATTCCCCTTATATTTTTCGTTCGCCCCTTTTTTAATGATATACAGTAAACATTTTCATTCCTTTAGCTTCGTTTATTTAGTAGGGGTCGTGTACGTTTGAGTGTCCAATTCATTGAAGAAGTTCACACGAGTGGCAAGAGCTCATTCCGATAGTTTTTTGTTAACACGAATTGGCAAAAAATTAAAAAAGTTATTTACAGCTATATTGGTTATAAAATATCAAATTATATTGATCATTCTTTTAATAGTGTAGATATTCGACTATTTAAAGCAGCAGCATTTGTGTTCATGTTTATTAATTTGAAGAAAAATAAACTATTTAGAGATGTTTGTCGTGATTCGTTAAAAGAGTCCACAGTTCCGGTTTATTTATTTAGTCAATAAATATTTCGATTTCGAATAATTCTCCCATTTTATAGTTGCATTGAAGTGGCGCAAACTGCAAGGGTAAATGATGACCCTATTGACTCATCACTGAGGATGAAAGGTAGTAATGACCTTAATGTTTCTTTTCAACTTTTCATTGAATTGTCGTGATGAATTGTCCTTGTTATTTTTTGGAGAATTTGTATAAGAGGAATGCGAGTGCAGATCTTGATCACAGCTCATTTTTTGCTCCAAACGACATTTTCTTACTTAACATCAGCGATAATCAGACTATTCGGTGTGTTATACACGATGAAACCAAAGATACTATTAAGGGGATAATGCACGATCCGATTTACAGTGCCTTAGCTTAAATAATCTCCTAAAGTTATTAAAAGACACATTCATAAACTTACACTTATCTGGAAGACGAAACTCTATATTACTCCGCTACAGAGCGCTTTTTTTTAAATTATTTTTTGTAGTATAAATTGATGCATAATATTGGCAATATTTGGCATTAAATAACTTCATGGTAAATAACAATATCTAATAAAACGCTCTGTAGCGTAGATAATTCATATCTTACAAAGCTAGCTGCCAAATTATATTGTTTTTGAACGTACAGTAAAAATACAATGTTGGTTTTACGAAAGCATGTTTTTCAAAATTTCTTCATACAATTGCCTAAAACCAGACGTTAGCAGTAACAAGTTTTATTATGCTTCGTCTGGAGCGACTCGAGAATTATCAACATGATTACGTTATCGCAAAGTCTATGTAGGTATTAAATTACAAACAACGATTAAATGTTTACAGAATATTTAAGTCTCACAAGGGGACACTACATCCAGTACATCGAAATTTGGGATGTCGATCTTTTTGATGATTCTAGAGGTCAAAAACAAATATACGTGTCTTGGCGTTTTGTCGAATGCTCCATAGTTTTCGAAATATAAATTAAAAAATAAATCAAAAAGTGAAGTTGCTGTTTAATAACCGTCCCCGTTAGTACGTTTTTTGACAATGTCGTTGTGGCGATTTGAGTATTGTTCTCGCTTCGTAATTAATTAGTAGATCGCTAGTTCGATCCCAGTGTCTCTAAACTTTTTTTTTCTATTTTTTTTTAATTTCATAAGGACTTGCTTATTAATACCGACCAAACTAGTAGCGAGTATCGCGCCGATGTGCGCTGAATTCTCTCCATTAAAGACGAAAAAAATACAAAAGGTTTTTTGGGAGATTTTATTGTCAATAAAATTACGTCTTCTTATACAACTCACATTATAAATGTGGAAATTAATAAATTTATAGTTGTCTTCTGTCAAAACTAGCAAGTTGGAACAAAAAAAAGTTTGAAGACACGGGGTTCGAACTAGTGACATACTAATTACGAAGCGAAAACATTACTCAAAGAGCCACAACATTGTCAAAAAACGTACTGACGGAGACCGTTATTAAACAGCAACGTCGCTTTTTGATTTCTTTTTTAATTTATATCTCGAAAACTACGAAGCATTCGACAAAACACCAAGACACGTATATTTGTTTTTGACCTCTAGAAGCATCAAAAAAATCGACATCCCAAATTTCGATGTACTG
The DNA here is from genome assembly GCA_036326145.1 of Rhagophthalmus giganteus. Lineage (NCBI taxonomy): Eukaryota > Metazoa > Arthropoda > Insecta > Coleoptera > Rhagophthalmidae > Rhagophthalmus > Rhagophthalmus giganteus. The sequence continues at coordinate 4,217,409 of JARFJA010000075.1, read as the reverse complement.
GATGTAGTGTCCCCTTGTCAGTAAATAGTTAATAACTCACTAAATATGTAGGTATAGGTACCTACATTTATATTGGAGTTGCATATTAAAATAACGGATATTTTTTATAATAAATTAGTGTTATTGACATATTTCGTTAAAACAAAATGTGGAAAAATAACAATGTTTGTTTAGCAATTTGCATCTTTTTTACTCGTACAGCAACACTTTTCCTTGTTTTAGAAATATGTCTATTATTTTAAAGCGTCCTAAATATTAAATTGAAAGACAGAAATTTTATAAAAATGTTCAACCTATTGTTTCCACGTTTCCTGTAAGTGTGCATTTTCTGTTAAATTTTAATAATAATGTTGTGGATAGAGCTATATGTGATTGTGTAAAATGTGTAAAACTCTCTATATGGGACAGTCTAATTTCTTATATCAATTTATTAAAAAAATTATTTTTTGTCAGAAAAGTTTGATCAATGGGCAGTGATCCCAAGATTATCAAGTAAACAAACAAAAAATTCGGACTCATACTGAACAGCACTTTACGTACAATCAAACAAATGAACGTGTATAATGATCTGAATATGCACTCCTTTCTTTATTTCGCAAAGTAATACAGATTATTTTATCAATGTTTAATAAACACCGGTTATAGTTTAATAATAACTCCATCCCACATGGCGATAAGCAAGAATTATAGTGTGGCACGTCAGTTTTATTTAACTACACGATATACATTACATTTATATTTGACCATCTCGTTTTGAATTTTTTGTTCTCTCTCTTAAAAGAATTTCTCATTCTGTGCATTACCCCCTTAAGTTAAAATAATTAAATTCTTTAGTTACCATCGTTGTTACACAATAAAAATTAACAGTTTAAACTGAGCGGACGTGAGTCGTGGCTAGTGTAAGTCGATGTAAGATATTGATTATGCTTTAAGTTATTAATCTTAACAATGCGTTATTTTTAAAAATACGTAAGTGTACTTACCATTTAGTATAAAAAATAAAACTGGATGTTCGATTTTTGTATATCATAATTGTTGGATTCACAATAGAAAGTCTATAAGTAAGGTACCCTCTACTAAAAAATAATGATTACCGATTTATAATTTTTTTAACCAAACTTTTCAAAATGGCGCAAATTTTTATTTAGTTTAACTTTACTTGGAAAATGAAAGTACCTATGTAAATATCAAAATTTAAAATTCCAGTAAGACACGGCGTCAATGCATAAAAAGCTTACGTAATTAGAATATGATGTTAAATTTAAAAATACTATTTAAAAATACTACTATTACTATTACTATTACTATTATTTACTATTTTAAGTGTAGAAAAATAATTAATACATATTTAAATTAATTGGAAATTTCGAAATATTATTTGATAAAAATTCAAGTATATTAGAAAGGGATCCGAACTTTGTGCCACACCCGTTGTCATAATAAATTAACTACAAACTAAATTAATAAAATCCTATCTTTCTGTCCGTACGAATTTCTAAGGTAAGCGATACAGCATTCCAAAAAGTCCTCCGTAAAATCGAAATATAGGTTGCATATAAACGCAATAATCACATTAAATCCAAGTCTAAATTGACACACGCGTGCATCCGAATCTTGCGAGAGACGACCCGGAACTGAAAAGATTTTTAAAAACTTTTAGTCAGCCTGTTATTGTTTGTTACATAAGTAAATGGCTTTGTTTAAAGTGAAAGTTTCTATTTTATCAAGCAATAATACGTGCAGCCTGCGATAACCGATAAATGTGGGCACGCGGTAAAACATCTTGCAATGCGAGGCGCGCGTTTGTAAGCTTATCAGTTATTGTCTCTATATAATTCTGCTCCAAGTTTTATTTTATGCGTTTAAATTACCAATTGTAATTTAATTTTTTTTAGAATAATTACGCATTTTAAATATAAACAGATATTATTTATTTTAACAAAAAGGGAACCCTAATTGAATCGGAATTGTTAACATTTGTCATTATTTTTATTTTTGGTATTTTTATAATAAACGTACAAAGTGTTTCAGAAAAACATGGCAATATTACTAGTAGTGATAGAACAGTGAAAAATAAGTAGGGTTTGCTTAATACACATCTGCGAAAAGGTCGTCCGTTTTCAAGATAAAAGGCGTTGAAAATTGCTTTTCGTAATACTTTTTTATCGACTGCATCAAAACTACAATCGATATCGTATCGAAATTTGGTATGCAAATGTTTTCGGGATAACTGAAACGATTTGAGGTACTCACATTCCCGTATGACATGGAGGGCGATAGTTACACAACGTTCACGTTCAACTTTCGTTCATAATTTTTTTGAGGTCAGGGAAAACATATCATTTATAGGCATGACAATTGAATAAAACTGAAAGGTCATTCAATTTTACATGAAAAATTACTCTTAGTAAAAGTCTCCCAGATGCACAGTTTTCGAGATATTTCAGCATTAATGATGTGATATCACGATACGATACCCTCCGCGTGTGTTTTCGCAAAGGAGATGACGATGGAACGCTGCAACAATTGCACATTGAGACAAACCCTGTATATCGAAAACGAACGACTTTCAGATAAATGTGTATTAAGCAAACCCCATTTATTTTTCACTATTTTATCATCCCTAACAATATTGCCATGTTGCTTTGAAACACTCTGCTTTCACAAGCTTTCCGCCAATTATCTTGACACTGTTTAATTTAACGTTTATCTTTACTTAACCAAAAGAACTAACGTAGGTACCCATTAATTCTATTAGTATCTATTTTCAAACGCGAATATCTTGGAAAGTACTCACTTTATGGCAATGAAACAAAAGTACGTTATTTACATAGAAAGCATTGAAGAATTAAAAAATCATAGTAAAATGACGATTTCACCAGTGGTGTAGAATTTAGAGCGACAAAAGTCTTCATCTGCCCCTGACGTACACCTCTGGCAATAGTTAGAAATTTTATTTTTTCAGTCTGATGTGTTATAAAGCATCAAAATTTTCTGCAAATTTTACAAAGAAATATTAAACAGTGTTAAAATAATTGGCAAAAAGTTTTTTTTTATTTTGAAATAAAACACCCTGTACCTCAGTAAGGAGACACATTTTATCTAAGTGTTTTAGGTTAAATCATCATATTTTAGACCAAGGAATCTCCAGTTACTCTATATCGCATTATTAATAAAACGTCCTGTATAAATATGTATTAAACGATATAAACTCGCATTCAATGAAAATGTCCCTGTCTCCCATTTCATTTACAAAATGTTATTCACGTCAACGTGAATAAAAACGCTGTCAAATCAAAGCAGCATCACTAATTTGAAGTCGTTACTAAAATACCGCGAATTTCAAAATAAAATTAATACAAAGAACTTTTGATTTAACGTAAAAAACAATAACAAATTAAAATTTAGAAAACCGCGAAAATGACAGATAACAATTATCAACAAAATAAGTTCAAAAATATTCTTTAGTGGCTTTTTTCAAACAGCTATAGAAAAAAATTACGTGTAAATACATAGGAAGTATTTTTTACGTGCATGCTAGAAAAATAAAATCTTATAAAAGGAAAATACCTATATATTTAACCGTACTTTGCCAAACAGACTGGCTAAGCGAAGTTCTACGTTCTCGTACTACCACTTGGACGAAGGACATTTTCGTTGCACGTGGCTGTACATACGGATATTTGTAAGATAAAATATAACCCTCGCTTTTTTATGTTGCAGATTCGTGACATCTCGTTATTTATTAAACAGTTAAATTTAAGTGCGTTTGTATTATTTAAAAATTCACGAATAGGTAGAGAGGTTTAATGACTAAAGTTCAATATTAAACTTATAAATTGACCGAATTGAAAAAACCGGAATATTCTTACCTATATATTAAATTTAAGTGTAGAAATGAAAAAAAAACAAGAATCTGGTATTTAATTTCAATCACAGAGGTTTCGGTGTCGAGCTTTAATAACAAAAATTTTTTAGATTACACCTAACAGGATACCATTTCGCGAAAAAAAGAGAAAACGAGTGTTAATTGCAAACAAAGTAGTTCGTCTCTCTAACATATTCTTCGTTACACGTTAATTCGTGGCTTTAAGAAGCTTCTATGGAATGTAAAGCCTCGATAAGTACTTACTTCAACGTACCTTCACAAACGAAATTTTAGTTTAAGAGTTCAAGTAGCGAAGAAACGTTAAGATTTTCAATTAAAAATAATTTTGAATAAAATAGTAAATTCTGATTGTTTCACTGATATTTTATAATTCCAATTCCAATTTTGCATTTAATTAAGAAAGGAACTAAAACGAATTCTAATATGTAGCTAGTAGCAATTTCGACGGGCGTTAATTTCGATTCTCAATTATCTTTTTAATTTTAAATTATAAAACGAAGGAATTTTTGGTTTAATTATAACTTCCGCGTTTTCTCGCGTTATTAAATTAATATTATAAATATGGGGATGCATTAATTATATAAAAACGGGATAGTCAATTTTGAGTAATATTACAGTATATCCTGATTTTCCGCAATCTCAATCCTGCGTTTTCATTATACCGTTGATATCCCATGATCCTAAAGGAAAGCCGGCTTAAGGAAAGTTAATCCATAGGGTACAAACACAAAACGCACGGATGAATCTATTGTATTGTGCTACAGAGAGAACACCTACCACAGGAAATTGCTCAAAGGCACAGAAATATGAGCCTGTAGAATAAGTGGCTGCAAGAGAAATAGAAGTACAAAGGTGACAAAACAATGTAACGACAACGGCAGAAATTTCGATAGTTAGTCGTTTATAGCACAAAAAACGCCTCGACTTTTTCTTTCTTTTATCGTCGCAATGATTTACGAAAATATTTACACATCAAATTAAAATAAATAAACTATAAATGTCGGACGTTGATGTATTTTCCGATAACAACAAGGAACCCTATTAAATTATTTATTAAAGGTCTAATCGATGTCCTATTTAATAATTTATATGTGTTCGCTATTAATAAATATTAGGAATTTCTAACGTGACCCGTAAATTACTATTTTCCGATTTACAATTATTCAAATGATAATTTATTTTTGCATTTATTCGGCAAGTCAGTGCGTTATTTATCCGTAAAACGTAAAATTATTAAAATTTTGTAAGTAATAATTAAGCCATAAACGTCTAATTTAATAGGTGTTAAAGCTCGGATTTTAAAATAACGCGTTTTTGTTAAAAATCAAAACATGCCCATCAATTTAATTAAAAAAGCTCACCACTAATATGTAAATAATTACAAATTAAAACTCGCAGATGTAAGAAACTAGTTTTAAAGCATCAAACATCAACAAATTCAACTTGAATGTTTACGAAAATATGTCGACCGTTATAAAAACTTAAACAAAATTATAGACGTTTTCTTTTTAAAAAAAAATGAGACTCGTAATGATTTGTTGTTAATAAATATAGACACGACGAAATGGGTTGCTTAAAAGCGATGCATAGAATATGCATGAAAATCCTGAAAATAAAGGGTACGAGTGAGGTTTTTTTAAATTAAATTAAGCGCCTTCTTCGAAGATTATGTCAAACGTACTCGAAAAATATAGTAGTTGCATCTTGAAAAAAGCAGTCAACTTGTCCTTTTTTATAAAAAAAAAAACTGATGAAGATATGACAGATGTTAAATTACTCTGCAAGAAAAACACTTTTTTAGTCCAAAATAAGACATCGAGACTAAAGTACCAAAATCTAAGATTTTAGAGAAACAATTCGTCATTATTTCTACTAAAAACATTGTCATTTTAATAATTCCGAAAATAACAAACCGTAACCAAAACACGCGAGCTGCTAATTAAGCACTTTAATTATATCTAAAGCTATCAACAGAAAATTAATACTATTTAATAAATTATTCAATTATAATTAATTATTTATGAAATATATTGTTTTAATTTTAATACATCGTTAATGTGGTTGTGCTTCTTATATAGGGTGGTTTTGTAATAGTTAGTCGAAACTCTAGTGGAAGCAGAGGTCACTGATAAACAAAAGCAAATTTAAAAAGACAGTCAGATAAAAATATTCACTGACAGAATCTAAGTTGATGAATGACTATAGGTGACGCTCCAAAATGTAGCGTTGCACTTGGTAAATTCCCCTAAACGTATAAATATGAAATTTTCCTAAAATATGTAAAAAAATATTTAATCGACAATTAATTAAATAAACGAAAGAATTCTAAGAAGCTGTATATAACACCCGCTAATATCATAGTAACAAAGAAAAGAGAATTTAAAAGTGATTAATGTACAATAAAGTGACAAATTTTCAATTTTTAAGTTTTTACAATTTAATCAATACAAAATATACAGGATGTTAAATTCCTAAGTGTAAATATTAATATGGCTGTTAGGCTCTCTCATATGAAGAAAGAAACTGTAACTCAGGCAGCTGAAAGCTAACAACAGTTTATGGAGATATTAGTTTGGTGTGAATTTTCCCCGTGAACTACAAAGATATTTTCACTAATCTGTTAGATCCAATAAATGGCATTTCGAACAAATGCTACAGTAGTTTCGAGAACTTTGACAACGTTTGTACACTTTTTAACAATCATTTAAATTATTTTTATACACTTTTTAGGTGGTCGAAAGGCAAAATTTACAGCAATTTTTATAAAAAAGATGATTTAATAAAAAACAACATAGATTAAGGACGGTATTTTTTTGGATAATTGCAAAAATGAAGAAAAACAGGGTAAAAGTATGTAAAAGTTTTCGACATTTAACCCAAATAATTAATATTTCATACGAAAGAGCATTTATTCTTTTATAAAATAGCAGTTGTTTCATTCAGATCAGACTAGTAGGTTTAGAGATATACATTAAGCAGTAAAATGAAGTCACTTACTAAAAAGAAACTATATCTCCATACATTTTTAGCTTTCAGCTGCCTGAGTTACAGTTTCTTTCTTCACACGAGATGGTCTAACAGCCATATTAACGTGTACACTTAGGAATCTAACACCATGTATATATAATTTTTCGTTGTCGCAGTTTTTTAGAACGCTATGTAATATAAAGTACCTGAATATGGCCTAATAGGCTACAGCAGAGCAACTGTATTGAAGAAATCAATTTTTTCCGAAGAAAATACAACCAGACGCAGATCTTCAAAAACTAAACCTAAAACACCACCCGAAAAGAGAGCAAAACCATCTGTCAAAAAAGAATCCTGGGATTGCAATATTTGTAAAGAAGATGTGGCGAAAGACATGTGTATGTCCATTGTCTGTTCGACCTATATAGATGAAACATGCGTTGGATTGACAAAGAAGACATTTTTGTTCAAAGTGCGAACCAGCCACGTTTAAGTTTATTTTTGTTTCTAATGTAATAGGCCATATTGGGTATATGGGTTACCTATTATGGCCTAAATATATTTTTTTCATGTTGTACTTTTATTGACATCAATTAAAATTTTCCCAAAATATTGTATTTTATTAGTAAAAAAACATTGATTTTTACATGTATTTATTAAAAGCACAACATTTTTATATTAACAACATTTAAAAAACAAAACATAAACGTTAGATAGGCTATATTGGGTACCTTATATAATTTTTAATTTTAGATATTAGGGTAGGTATAACTATGCGTAAACAAAATTACATCTTACAGAAAAAACTAAGCAAACAATATCTCGAGTGAATTAATAAATTTGTATAAATAAATTATTAATAAAATCAAATTTGAAGATGAAATTCTTATAGTTACACTAATCGCAGAAGACATGTTGAACAGAAACTGTAAGCTTTTATGGTTGTCATAATAAAGGCAAATTTAAAAAAATTAAGACGCATTTTTAAAAACATTATTGCATTCATTAAAATAATCTGGACGTATAAGAAATTTCAACTTAATTGGTAAAAATTAAAAGTGTTCATTCTTTTTTAATTAAAGCACTAAAATAATCGGATTTACAGCCCACTTTTTCGTTTTCATCTTCGGAAGTTTTCATACAAGTAAATAGAAAAGTTAGGAATTTATTGGGTTAATTCTTGAGCCGATTCGCCGATAGTCGAATTTGCACTGCTCTGTACAAATGGTTTTTGTAAAATTCGAAAAGTTTCAAACTAAATCTTTTAAACGTCAAATAAAGTAAAACATCATTTGAGTAAAAAATGCATTAGGTGTCTGATCGAACATTTAGGATATCGCGTCGGGTCGTGTCGATAAATGAATTATTAAAATAATTTCGTAATCAAAGAAAGATTTAATTAGCGAAGTTCTTTTGGATTAGTTGCGAGTTAATATAAATTTTAGAGTTGGAGTTAATTTATAAACGTCGTTGCAATTACGCCCTCTCTGGCGGCCTACTTTCGAACTATCGTAACCTTAATGACTAACATCTTTATACCGCTGCCACCTGTACAAAATTTGTGTGCGCGGTTTGAAACCTTAGTGAATTGCCGTTCTTCGCCAATTGGCGATTTTTCGATAGTCCAATTTGGAAGATATTTATTTTCGAGGCGCAGTAACTATCGTTAAAAACGAAATACGAGAATATCGCAGATCTTGTAATTGTTATTCCGCTTGCAAGATGCGATCATTTAAAACACGACAGACGTAGTAAATGAAAGTGCAATCCACAGCCGTAGAGAGACAATATATAACGTGGGTTGTCGAAGCGGCGTCGGTTAGAAGGGATAAGGGAACGTAGGACTCCGTGGAAGGGCTCCCTAGTTATTTACGACACGCTACAAATCCCCAATCAGTAACGAATGGCCGTGATCTATGCACTGGTACCTGCTTTGTCCTAAGACAATTTTCGTTTCATTTCCCCTATTAGGTACGAAATGAATTTGAACTACGATCAACTACTTTTAACTGGCTGGTCAAATACGTACTAACGACGTCGATTTGATAGAAAAGCGCGAGCAATTTTCTATCGAGGATTTTTCCACAATTTTATCTTGCCTTCTCGTTCTCGAAAAAACTTTTAAAGCGAGCTTTTGTGTCGATGTAGCGATAAGTATCGCGGATGTGGTGTAATCGTGATCATAAAAATATCTCGGTGTTTTAACTAAATTTCTTAAGCCGCGTATCGACTTGGCGAACACGCCGCCGCGCGCGGCATGTTCGCCAAGTCGATACGCAGGGCTTTATAACCAACTGAGGAGTTTAATCCACGAATGAAATGTTAAAGAGAGTACTGTTCGAACGATTAGTAATTATAAATAGTAGACCAGCTGGAAACTTGTCTCTCGGTTTACGCTATTAAATTATAGTATTTCTATAAATAAAATGCTTTTAGTATAACATTTGTTTCTATGTGAATTTTTGGTGTTTTTATAATTTGTTCTTTGGCTATTAGTATACATATGTATAGGATTTCGAACGAAACCTCGATTTCCTTTGTTTCAATTTCCTAATTAATTACCTTCGATGATTATTAAACAGCGGAAAAAGTATTATACGTTAATTGTTTTCGATTAGTTACAAATTGTATGTATGTACCTACAGATGTTCCACACAATTTAAATGTTGTATATATACCTGCATAAATCGCAATAAATTTCGTTACGCCTAACCTTATCTCAATACTTTATGGTTACGTCCAAAAATAAATATTAAATCTCATTAGTTTACAACTGACATCCACGGTTCGTCATAAATAATCGGTATTTATATCTAACAATAAAATTTTAAAATAAGGCTCATATTTAGTGAAAATTATTTTTCAATTAATCCTAATAATAATGTAACGGACGTAAAATAAACGACACTGTTTCGGCTATCGAGACTCGATCGAAAAGCAATCTATTCCCGTTGTAAATATTTACAAAAAAATATAGAGCTTAATTGGTACGGTTTAATAATCGACTTAAATTGTTTGTAGCTACACAATGCGTAAAGTAGAACAGTTTGAACGGTCTCTTGTTCAAGAGACACTTACATGACGTGTAATTTAGTAGGTACGTAACCGTGATGTCCGATAACACCACTGTTCGGTGGTTCTTTAAAGTTACACGTCTGCACTTCACACGCAATCTCTTCAAGCAACCACTAATACCTATTATAAACGAGAAGTGGTGCTTAAAGAATCGGAGAATAAGCTTAGATAGTTCGTCTGGAATACGCGTATTACAAATTCAACGTATTGTGGGATTTACGAAACCAATTTTTGCCTTTGGCTTTAGCAGCTTAAGCAAGTCCCTCTAAAATTACGAATTGGAATCCATTGTCCTCTTTCTAAGGAGAATAGCTGAAACGTGCGTGATACGCCGAATCTTGTTATTATTGAATTTCCTTCCAATACGCTTCGAAATAACAACGAATTCGATTTTATTTTAAAAACGATACAACGCCCTGGAAAATAGTTTTTAAAAACCGTCGTTCTTTTTATCGTTCGCGACTTCCGATACTTCTCGCTAATTATTCAAAAGCTCTAAAGTTCAATCGTAATGTTCAAGAAGTAGCGACTACAGCAGAAATACGATAATTAAAATATCAATTCTCGAGACCTACAACGTGTTTACTAAAGATATAAAGACTTCTAAAACAAATTATCATTTTTAACACCTTTTTAATGCTAATTTGAATACTTAAAAAACATTCTTCGCTTAATAACGCTAAAGACTGCAGTTGGGAATTAAAGAATTCTCGGGGAATAGGTTATGCGCAAGTAATCATTCCAAAACTGTTCGTAGGTGGCAAGAATCCACGTCCTCTAATGAAGTCTGACAAATTAATACGATTAAGTGACAAGAAAGAAACAAGGACAATAAAGTGGAAATAATAACGGTGAGAATCGTAATTATAGACTTACAATAAAAACAGAAACCTTTACGATAAACAAATAGGTGTAACAATCAGTAACAAACAAAAAACTGAATACTACCGTTGGGCCACTTATTTCCACGTAATACATACATGTATGTATAGCTAGCTAGCTGACTCGTTAGAGTTGTCGAGTTTCGATAATATAGGGACAAAATACAAAGTTGACACCTAGTAGCACCTTTGTTTATCTTGTCAATTTGTGCCTTGCTTGAATAAAAATTTACACCATAAATTTTGCTCGGAGGCATAGCTTATTTTTAGAACTTTTATTGCGCGTCTTACAACTAACTACTAGGTCGACACTATTCCAAGTTAAAACACATGACGAGTACGTTTCCATCGTGATCAACAATAAAAAGGACGACCTGGTTAGCAAAGCCTTGTTAAAAAAGCCAAAAATCCCATTGGTACCTAATAACAACAAAATAGACCGCCAAAAGGAAATAAGAAAAATAAAATTCTTACATAAATGAGGTTAATGCTGTTGCCACTTTATTTTCTAATCGAAAATAAGTAAGCGAAAAATTATTAACGATACTTTTGAGACAATGAGCAAAAAAATTTGCCTTTAGCAGATCTAGTTTGGGAACCGAGCGACAAAACGTATTACTTGACGATAAAAGAAAAATTATTTCAAAATTTCTTCGAAATCTAATAATAGAAGAAGATAAAAATATAATTACAATAGGGTCGTTTCATGTCAAATCGACTAATACAAAAATATTTTTGCACCTTAAGATTTCAAATTTGTAAGATATCAAGAGGACGATAAACCAAAAATTTCAAATTTTTGAGCTCAGTCGATTTTAAAATAAGCAAAAATCGCAAAAATTTGACAACATCTTTAACTCTTTAAAAAGCTATTTAATCTAAAGAGCTCAATTTGGTGTCATTCGCTTCTGTTTTTAATGGGCTTTGATTTGATATGCAGCATGACTATAATATTTAAATTTAAAAAACCTTAAAAAACGTTTTTAGAAAAAATTCAAAAACGTCCCCTTTAATGTTTTTGAAAAACATATATGTTTTAAAGACATTTATTTACTATCTGTGTTTCAAATTTCATAATGGGACGCCAGTAAGTTCTTATGAAAATTATTTTTTTTATATTATAATGTTAAATTACTTATATTTTCATTATATTTATCGTTAGTCCCAATTTTTAGTGCGCCTACCTTATCTACCGTGTTGTAGGAAGTCACCTGTATAATCTATGAAGATTAACATTGATCTTTATTAAGATTACATTATTATTAAAATTAATAAATATTAGGTAGGTACTATTTTTACATCATTTAAACTGTAAAAATTATAAAATAGGTTATTAGCAACTTTCAAATCACAATTATTCAGTTTATAGTTGTGGAAGGCAATAAAAGCGAATTTCATGTAAACACTATAATATGAAAAAAATAATTTCCGTAAGAACCCGTTGGCGTATTTGGCACACAGATAGTCAATGAATGTCGATAGATCAAAAATATGAGCCCAATAATCTGATATTTTACAGTTTTTGTTAACTCTGTTGGTACTACCATTGTGCCAAATATGACACATTGACAATATTAAATATTATGACAATATTAAATATTACTTTTCTGGGATGTCAAGGTTAAGACCATTGTATTGGTTGATTTGACATGGAATTGTCCAGTAACGAGTTTAGAAGAAAATTACTACTACTACTTTGACTTAATAGTCAAAAAGTGTTTCTTTTTTTTGTAAACAATGTTGTTCTAAACTTATGATATAGGTGATAAATTGATAAATGATATAGGTAATAAATTTCTTATCACTATTGGACTATGTCTAGAAAAATAAAGCGTAATTAAGTTTCGTTAACTGTAATAGGAACTGTATAATGCTAATTACAAATGTTGCTTGATATGATACCGTTTAATTATTTATAGTAACCTCGATCAATTTTCTAATGTGGGTAGGTAATTAAAAAGTATATACGTAGGAAAAATATCGACTGTTAAAAATATATTAGATAGGACGAAACCATCTAAATAAATACGTATACTAAAAATCCTTGAATTTAAAAATTGAATTCTGAAACTCAATTTTAGACATGTTACTCGATAACATTATAAGAAGTCTGTAACGATCAAAACTTATATAGTTACAAACTTTATTGGCTACAATTTTTTGCAACGTTTGCAATTTAAATTCCCTCGATATAAAATGTTTACTAAATCAAGTTTTCGAGCACACCGTAATAGGATCTTTAAAGACCAGGTAAAGATCAGGTTTTTATTAAATTTTCGTTTATTTATTTATAAGCGTATTAGTTATAACTGGATTAAGAAACGTGGTGACCTTAAGATCATTCTAAACAGAGGTTAGGTAACAACAATCTTTTAGTATTTTTAAAGCCCGCATAATACAAATGGTATAAAAATAAAAAGAAAATGATTCTGAAGTAGAATTTGAAAATGAATAAAGGTTTTATATAAAATATTTAAATAATAAGTTTTTTTATTACATTTAATACATGTCCCGCTTCAACTAGTAATGTGCATTTATTAAAATATTTTAGCTTTTCGTGATTATAAAGAATGTTTTTAAATCCAAATTTTAAAATGAGCTCTACAGTGCTAAACCGAAAAAGTGAATTTACGCAGTCGTTTTTAATATTTTGAAAAATATCGCTACAAAATAATATTAATTGGAATAACAATTTATTAACGTCAAGTGTAACGATGTGAATTCACATAAAAATATAAAATTTTAAACTAATATTGTAAATTGATAGTATTAAAGCCAAACGGATATGTGAATACTTGATATGTGAATAAAAATCGACTATTCCATCCACTATTTTACTTTATATTATAAAAAGGATACGTGAATGTTCTTTTTCTAAATATTTCTCTTCTTTCTGCTATTCCAGAAAATTACAAAAAATTTACCTACTATTTTTGATTAATTCAATTTAATAAACAATATAAAAGTGTATTATTTATAAAGTTTTAATACTTTAATATTTATTCGCTTAATAACAATAACCCCAAAACTTAGTTAATTTGTTATAATTTATTTAAAAAGACCATTCAAATTCCGTATAAACTATATGAAGTGACAGAAATACTTCGTGACAATTATTTTCTTTTCTCTCGTAAGAAGGCGCTGCTAAGCAATATCCGCAACCCGTATATTTACGACACACAACTTTTCATTTTTCAAAGTTGGTAACATTATACGTCACATCATAAATTCCTAATAAACCTACCGTAAAACTTTAATATTTAGAATTAAATTGACATATAGCTGGCATATCACCAACTACAACAAAATACCCTATATTTATAATATACGATTTTTTTATTTTAAAGGGGCAAAATATAAAAAAAAATAGTATAAAGTACACATTTCACAAGGCTTTTATTACACAAGTGCGATACGAAAATTCCTTATGAAACTTGTACTTTTTAATACACTATTATGCAACCAGTGTTCGTATTTGTAAACAACGTTAATCTTCTTACAGTGTAAGTGGTGATAACTAATTGGGTAAGCGGATCACAGTTTCCCGTATATTTAGATAACAAAATAACTTGTAGGTAGGTACTTCTTGTTCTTTAACCGTAAACTTAACAAAATATATTTAAATCGATTGAACTATCTTGTATTTTTTTAGATCTATAAATCAAAACGTTCGAATTTCGTTTTTATGTATTATATAATCCGATACGTGTGAATTAAAATCTCGTCGTAATCTTTATGTTTTAAATAATCTAAAATGTTAACGTAAATCAGATTTTTCTATAGCATATCACAGTCTAATATTAAAATATATAAATTTTTAGTCGTAGGTTTTATTCGCCAAAATTATTTAAATACCAATTTTTAATAACAATAGATAGGTACATCAATTAATTAAGGAATACTATCTTTAATTTAGTCGGAACAAATGTTAGTACTAACTGAAACTCACACATCGTTTTTCATGTTAAATAGAAATCGATTTTCGAAGTGTGTGGTCGAATTTATCGTGGTGGAGATTAAAGAAAACTGGTATAATTTGGTTGGTCCGCTTTTTAAGCTGCTATTAAGTGGGAGGAGGGTGAAACTATTTAATATACATAAAATTATATTAAAATGCGGTTTAGTGCACGCTTTGTGACAATGCGTCGTTTAAATATAAAATTAAAGACGTTTATGTCCTGTTAGTTCCAGACATATTTTTCTCGGCCAGGCTTCGGGCCTGTTTTATTGCTATTTCTTGTATAACCTGTGATATACAAGAAATTACGAGTGGAATGAATATAATGCCCTTTATTATTATTTTTTTTATTATTGCGCATGGATACTGGCACACCTTCCATAATAATTACATATTTTCCTTTTATTGTTAGCATATCTCATTCTTTTATTATACTGCACCTGGGCAAAGAATAAAGGAATAAAAATTTGTATAAAATGAAATTCTCCTATTGTTTTTTCGTGTTCAACTAAATCGTAACTTTAAATGTGCTGTCGCTTTTACTCAAGATTTAGCTGAATATTATAATAGCTACTCTACACATTTTCGTATTTTCAACTTTGAATGTTTTCATTTTCATAAATCACCCCGAAGAATCATGGAAATGCTTTTAAATGAGTTATTCTATTTGTCTTTGAACTCTTTATTATCTCGTTTTCTTCATAACCTTTTTATCATTTATTTTAAATTTATTAGTTTTCACGAAACGTTTAAGATAATTTTATTTTTCCAAAGTTGTTTTTCATTTTTTTGTATATTGATATTCGCATAATTTATGCTATACGTAATGTATTTTTAATTTTCTTTTATCAAAACTACATCGAGAAAAAGCTCATCTTTCTGTAAAATATAATTTTTTACGAAGTCTTGTAAAACGTTAACAGAAATTTCCACTATATTTAATATTTATGAAAACCTTCAACATCTAGACAAAAGCAGATATTCTCGGTTCTCAGCACAATTGTATAAATAGTTTTAATAATTTGCAATACTTTTATGAATATTTAAGAAAAACACATAAGAATTTGGATATTAAAGTTTTCTAAAAATTCTAAAATACTATAAAAACATTATTAAAAAGATTTTTAACATTTTATTAGAATTTAAATCAAGAAAGTAATAAAAAATTATGTAAATCGACTAATTAACTGGAAGATAATTTAAAATAAGTTACCTACCTAAAGAAAAAATTAAATGTTTCCCATAGTCCAGCAAATTATAACAATACTAAAAAAATGATAAGGGCGTTGACTTTCTTAAAACTTTTCTTTAGAATTACTAATTAATTTATAAAAACTCTTAGTAAATTTTAAAAATTCATAAATCGTTAAAGTTCCATGCATTCTTATTCTTGCACTTAAAAATTTTGAGCTCGAATAATATTTCCTTTACAATTTTTAATAATTATTCATTTACGTCTACAACTTTTAATTCCCGGCATTCAAAATTAGTTTGCACAAGCTGCTATAATCTATGATTATGTATTACACATTTTTCCTATATCACCCACAAAAAAACCTATTCATATATTTTAATTCAGTTTTAATAATAATGTTTATAAATTAATTAATTACTATACAAATATTTACGAAATATACAGGGTGTTTCAGAATAACTATTCCTTGCAAGTAAACACTTTTTTGTAATAAAGTAATGTCCGAAAACGTTTAGTTTCCGAGATACAGGATGTTAAAGTTTACGAGAACCCTTAAAACCTTTTAACACCCTGTATTTCAGAAACGAAGCATTTCCGAATTTAAGTCTATATAAGCTTTTTTCTTATCTCAATGACTTATTACTTCCCAAAGTTTGGAAACGGTATTATGAAATACTTAAATTTTTCCATCGATGCACCTTTAAATGAGTATGAAATCGGATTTTGTCGTTTATCTCGAAAACAATGCGTCGCACGATAAGAGTGTAAACGGTCTTATTTTTTGCAAAACACACTGAAAATTTTAAAACTGCTGCCAACTTTACAATGAACTCAGTGGCGTAGAAATTTTAATTGAAAAACTATAACGGTATGCCTATATCTCTGCCAGCAGACGAAACGATTTATTATTGTTATTGCCAACATATCACACATGTAGAGTGCAAATAACATACCAAATTTCAATTAAAATTAAAATGACAATTAAAAAGAGGAAAATAATCGAAGTGTTTTTATTTAACAAGAAAAGTATTATATTTTACAAAGAAATAGGGCAAATGAAATAAAAAACACAATTACATTTGGCATTAAATCTGTTAATTAAAACCTTTGCAACAAATGTTTATATTATGTTCTTTACATAGGTTAGTTAGCGTTGCACTTATTACTAGCTTGTTTGGTCGTTCTATGCAAAACAGCAGGATATATACACATTTTGCGTGAATTCAATTCAATACTTGATTGTAACAATAGAATAGCCTCTAAATCGCTTTTTTAGTTTCGTTTAAAAAGAGCGTTGCATTGTTATTAAGTTTTCAAGGTTTCGACATTTTTTGATGACAACTAGTATGTACGTATCTACAAAACTAAATAATTGTTTATCGAGACGATACTTCGTAATGTATATTGTTTCAACAGTTTAGAAAAAGTCGGGACAGGGGAATCTCGCGGCGTAAGGAGTTTAGCCGATGTTACATAATTTCAATATTTGCTTCGTCGTTTTTACGAATGCTTAGTTATCTAGGGTTAAACACCGTATATACAGAACGAATCAAAAGTGTAGAATATGTCAAATAAAATTGAAATAAATGAATTTTTGTAAAAATCCTGAAACACAGATTTTATTTTTTTAAATGCAACTTGCATGTCAAAATCATGTTTAGATATTAATTTGTTTTTAAGTTGTGAGGTCATCAGATTTTTGCTACGATTTTGATAGATCCTTCGATTGTCTAAATGGTGATATAAAAATGTTAATACTTTACATAAGAAAATTTTCGAGTAATTATTAAAATATTTTTATTAAAATGCAAAAAAGAGACTGAAGACTTCTGACTTGCTTTGTATTATTCAACAATGAAAATAAAAAAAAAACTAGTAGGTACAGTCAAGTTCAAAATTAATATCCCGGGTCGCGAGCATTGCGCGGGCATACACGATACAACAAACAAATTATGAACTGAATATTTAAAACAGTAACATATAACCTAAAGGTAACATATGGAGGCAAATCTGCGCATATTGTTTGACGTCATTCGTGAGTAAATAAAACCGTTAGACACCGTCAGAGATTTTACGAATACCGATGGTACAGGTCCGTTGTTCACAAGTGTAATAAAACGTAGTTTCGGCGTTAAAATTGTTTTTATGTCTCATCATAAACAAGAGATACGCGGTGTTTAATTGCAACTCTGACAAATAACTACTTTTTTCTGCTTTCCTCGCAATGAACTTGAATTACGGTTAAAGTGGATTCATTTGTGTTATCGGTTGTTAACATTCAAGAATTTGTTGGAAACGTTTCAAAAATGACGATTTCGAGAGAAATTTGAAATTCGAACTATTGAACTTGCCTGAAAGTAATATTTTAAATTCCTACACGTATTACTACGTGCTACTACTCTCCGGATGGTGTCATGCGCGGAGTTGAACGTGTTTAGAACACCCGAATATTCTACCTTATATAGTTATTTATATAGTTATGTATTTATAATTCATGTTACACGTCGCAAGTACTTTTTGTAAATTTGTTTGTTGTACCATGTATTGCCAGCGTAATGCTCGCGATTCGGGACATTAATTTTGAACTTGACTGTACACGTGTATTTAAATTCTAAGAATTAGAATAGAAGTTTCATTTTTTCGTTTGTCACCGCGGTATACTATTAAATTTCCTAAATGCTCATTACAGCGCCCAAGTTAAGTGGGTTAGATAACAACAATTACTGCATTATCTGATTAATTTCAATAGTAAAGAAGTTGTTTGATGACGCAACGACGCCGCATAATTTTCTTTTTATGCATAAACGCATATCCATCACACGCCTTGATACTGGCTGGTTAGAACATTACATCAAACACAAGCTTTGGCGTAATCATAATTTAATTTAAGAGTTAGCAGTTTAAGTGGGTATTGAATTATGTTTTTATTGTCTATTCGTTGTCAGGAAATGCAAATAATCGTGAGGGTGCTAATGTAGAAACATGTAGTATAAATTGTTCTTCACACGCTCAAATCGTAAGTGCTTGAAATTTCAAAAAAAATGCGATAAAACTTCAACGACTGTAATTACGACACATAAAAAGGGTCATTTACAGTTTTTACAAAAATCGTCAAAAATGACGTAGGTATTATGTAACATAAATGAATCAGTCATCTTGTACATACATTGCTTTCATAAAGCGGAAATAGGGTATGCATTCATCGGAACGTTTACTATTTTGACACAGCAGTTAATGACAATAATTGCTTTTGCATGTCTGCTTGTATTAAATTTACATTTCGTTGACAAACTATTCCCACATGGAATTTAAATTGACAACACGCACCTCTAATCGATATCAAAGGCGTTCAATTACACGACGCCTGTAAAATTCATGAATCTATTTAAGTTTGACACTTTTTTTCAGAATTCTTCTGGTATGTCGCTGGAGCATTCTTTTAAACTGCAGACTAAGAGCCCTATCGACGATATTTAGTTTCAAAGGCGCCTTGCACTTTACCTGACAGTTTTTTTTGTAACGGATAGATTTTTATCCTAAGATATAATCCGATAAGCTCTTCGATCGTCTCCTAGTTAGAGCTTATAAAAAACTAATTTTTATAGCTTACAAAATAAAAAGAAGCAAAATTTCCGGTTCAACTTCAAACAAATATAAAAATCACACGACGAGTTAGGCGTTAGTGAGGGAGGTATATTCTCTTAAAAAAAAACTCTTGGTCACTTACGATAGAATTCGGAATTAATTATTATACAGATATATGTTATGTAAAACAAAATCAATGTAAATACGGTTTATTTTTCGATAAATTAAAAATGTTTCGCGTCCGTATTCTACAGATAGCTCGTATTTTCGACGAACTTGACAAGTTCGTTATTGAAATCGATATGTGTGCGTATGTGCGTCTGTGCAGTTTTTTTAAAAGTCGCAAATTTTGATTTCAGATTCGGACAGAACATCAAAAAGTAGAATGGGAACAGTCTGATAAACTAATGTTCTATCTCCTAAGAAATATGAAGAAATTGAGATAAAAATTGTGTGTTATGACGTGTGTATGCCAAACCGTAACGGAAAGTAAATTCGTTTATTTTAGTTCGTTCTAGAAATGCTCTGGTTTAGCATTTCCGAATGTTTGATTAATATAAGGAAGAAATCCGAACGTAAACCATACAAATACAAACATAATTCTTGTTCCTGTAAAGACTAACTACATTAAGCTGTCACTTAAATGAGATGAGAGTCTTATCGTCATTGCTATCTACTCTCCTTCCGTATTAAATAAATAAACATTAGTCGTACTTAGTTTCCGTAAATTCGGATTAATATTAATATTTCCGAGTGTAGTAACCAATAATATACGTGGACATACTAAAAATAAAAATAAATATTTAAACAAATTGTTTTTTAAGCCCAAAGACTAAAATCGAAACGAAAGTTGTTTAGGGCACTTATTCAACTTCGAGTGAATATACATATGGGATTAAATCCGAGAATTAAGCTGGCCAACAAGTTAAAAGCACCTGTCACTTTTTCAAGTTTTTGCAACTTTCAAAGAATTAATAAAGTTAAACAAAGCAAAACCAATAACACATGTAATAAAACAGTAAATATAGTTTAATTTTAGACGATAAGCCACGGTTACATCGATTCGATTTCAATAATCGATAAAAACAATACAGATGCCTCTTCTGTTGTTCACTGTATCAAACAAAAATTACCCAATACAAAATATTGGATACGCGCATGTTATTTGATCCATTTTTTTGTATTCTTTTATACAGGGTGTCCAGGAAACGCTAGCGAATCTCTCGGAAACGTATAAACTACGTAAAAATAATACCACAAATTCCTATAAATGTTTTTCCTACGGCATTTCCCAATTGGGATATTCACCTCCCTCCTAAGTTGAAAAATTTTTATTTTTCGTTGGTATTTATTAGGTGTACAACTTTGCTTCCGCCGTTTTTTTCCGAAATTCGAGGCTTTATTGTAATAAACTGGTAATACATTTATGATTCAAAGTATTGTCCATCGCTGGCCACTACTTTCTCCCATCTTTCGGGCAGCGTACGAATCCCGCGTTGAAAAAACTGGTCATCTTTTGAAGCGATCCACGAATCGATCCATTTTTTTACTTCTTTATAAGACCGGAAGTGCTGGTCATCCAGGCCGTGTGCCATTGATCGAAACAAGTGATAGTCCGAGGGAGCAACGTCTGGAGAATACGGCGAGTGGGGTAGGACTTCCCATTTCAACGTTTCCAAGTATGTCTTGACCACTTTCGCAACATGGGGTCGAGCATTGTCATGCTGTAAGATTACTTTATCATGTCTCTCGTTGTATTGAGTCTTGCTCAAGTAATGCCTCCAATTCTGCATCTTCGAAAACCTTCTCTCTTCCACCGCCATGCCGGTCTTCGACGTCAAAATCACCGTTCTTGAAGCGTTGAAACCACTCTCGGCACGTTGTTTCACTAATAGCGGCCTCACCGTAGGTATTTGAGAGCATTCGATGAGCCTCAGCCGCAGATTTCTTCATATTAAAACAGAAAATTAAAACATCCCGCAAATGACGAGAATTTGGCTCGTAAGCTGTCATGTTTAATCGAGAATAACTTTATGATGCAGACACAAATCGACTAATATTTCGATGGCGTTATATTTACAAATACCTAACCTTATTGTATGACAGCTACGATCTATTTATTTCGACTACCACTTACCGCTACAGCCATTTATTGCAAAACGGCGGAAGCAAAGTTGTACACCTAATAATATGTTTGGTATACCGATGTAATACATAAAGATACAACCATTATTTTAGTCAAAACAATAATAATATAATTTAATAGGTAGGTAACATATACGAAGGTAACATATACTTATTATCCATAGTTGTATTTTTAGCTTATATTTAGCTTATGCCAACGTTGGCAAAAACCAATCGTATTATAACGAGGGAACCTTATACTGGAGAAACGTTTTGTTGATCACGAAGACCCCTACAATAAGTAATGAATTTCTGGAAACGGCAGTTTCTATTAAAATCAGTAGTGCTGTAGCACGACAAGTGAGCTACAACTATAAAACCGTCATCAAGAAACTAACTAATCATATCTACAGAATTGCAAAAATGTCTACGAAATGTCGCTATTTAATATCATCATTACAATATCGAGCAAATATCATGTTTAAAACCGTACATTCGTTTGTGCGATAAATATATTTTTTTAATGTTGATATAATAAAGATCGCATAATATTAGATTAATATATTAAAAGCGATGTTAATACAATATTTAATCAATATATTCAAGCAACGTTGATAAAATATTTAATTTAAATATTAATTTATTAGTATAAACACAATATTGTGTTAATGTTGTTTTTTAAGTTATAATATTGATGCAATATAAGCATAATCTTATCACAACATTAGTTTTTACTAGGGTCGATTATTTAATTTAAATTGAAACGCAAAATGTCAAATTGACATTATTTTGAAATTATGAAAATGAATAAAATTTAGCGATTATAAAATACAAAAGAAATTGTTATTACAGAAATTCAATGATTCGAGCATGATTTTTTAACAAAGCTCCTGTGTTAGAATATACCTACAATTTTTTTATTAAATTATATGTATAGGAAGCAAACTAAATATGTAAAAAGAGAATAAATGGAGTGTTTATTTTTAGAAAAATCCTAGAATTATCGTTGGCCGATATTGATGGTAAAAATATTGTATTAAAAAAAATACATTTTATAAAATATATTTGTCGATATTTTTGTCAAAGAAACGAGAAGCCGCTTTCTCTTTGAAGAACACACTACGTTTATCAGGTATAGGTAAAATGTATAAAAATAAATATTGAAAGAAAAAACTTATACGTCGCGTCAATAAAGAAATAGATACAATTACTTTTTTAAACTTTTCACTAATAAAAACGATGTGATGATTGTAAAGAAGCGTCCTAAATTTTAAGATATACCTACGGAGATCGATTACAAACTTCTTAATATTGAAAAGAAACTAAAAATATTATTTTTACATAATTAAGAAGAGAAGTTGCCAAAACGTTATTACAAGTTTAATGAGCAAAATAGAATTTCCATTAAAAGGAATTAATCCTGAAAGCATGGCATTTTTTTATACCTATTCAGTACTGCCCAATTTCAATTTGATCAAGATCAATAATATGTTTTAAGGTAAATTGAACCTAAACGTGTGATCTAAAAATAATAATACGTTTGAATTTTATAATATTTTAACGGTAGTTTTCAGGTTATGTAGCTTTATATAATTTATCAATTAACTAATATTGATTGAATCCATCCAGAAATGTATTCAAAAATTTTAATTGATCCTAAGTAGGATGTGGGCAGCGCAGGTGCCGTGAATCGGACCCCAATTTATTATGGTAAGGACTAAAGTGGCTCCAGGGACCAGTAACATAAATCCTTCAATATGATTAAACAAAGGTTAGAGCTTTACTTTTGTTAAAAATATAAATCACAATTACTAAGCTTGGATATGTCAAAATTACTCTACAATGCTTATAAAAAAAATCACGAAGTCCCTATAATTGTATTTCGTCTAAAAACCCTCCCTTTATTTGATTTATATAAATTTACCTTTATCGGATTAACTTGAAAGGAACTATAATCAGGAGAGGAATATTCTCTTTTAGATCCGAAACGGATCAATCAAATATATATTGTTATGGCTTAAGATAAAATATTGACAATAGCACAATGGAATCAAACCGTGTTCAATATTTAATGTTCTTAAACTAAACGGTTATTTTATTTATCATTTCTCAAAGTATATACAAAAATGACTGAACGTAAATATTTAAATAACAATGCGGTATTGAAAATAATGGTTTCCTTTAATTCAAATTTATGTTTTTTTAAACACTAGCTGATAAGCAGTATTCATATGACTGACGTTACGAGGGTTTAACAAAAAATATTAATGTATTTGGACATAACGTTTAATTATATCGATTATCTGCTCCAATTTTAATCAAAGTTAGCTTTATAACAGTATTTATTCTTTCAAAACAAATATGTCATGTTCTATTATTTTATTAATATTTTTTTAAACAATCTTATGCACGTAATTTCCATAAACGTAAACATTAATCTTTTATTTTTGTGAAATAACAATCAAGTTAAAAATAAATTTACCTACAAATGCACGACTAAACTAATAAACATTCTCCAGTCAGTAGAACGTTAGCGTTAAATTACGTGGTGTAATATACCTACAGTTTAAATCGCCGGGTAAAGTTATTTTGGTTTCTTAACAGTGAATTATAACTATTACGCTGTACCTACATGAGGAATGTTCATATTTTGTAGGATATCCCACGCACGAACACCAGCATAAATTTTACCATAAATGGTACAAAGCGATTGTAAAATAATTAAGAAAACTAACTCGAAAGCGGCAATAAATAAAATTAATATAAAAATACTAATTGATATTGGCAATCTGGAAGTTTATTACCAATAAAATGTGCACATATGGAGTAGAATGCATATATACACGTTCATCGTACACCGCAGAAGTACCAGCCTTACACCAACCAATGTCCAGTACAGTCGTTCCATATATTTATGACAATAAAGAAGTTTGTGTAATACTACCATCATAAAACATATGTTAAGGAATTCCTAGAAAACTAACAGCAGCCTACATAAAACGACGACGTGTTAATAATGGGTTTTAGCTGTCAATAGTCCAACTCTTGTTAACTTGGACAGAAGGTCCACACGCTTGTTGTCAGGACACATAAAGCCAGCCACACCTGTTCTGATTGAGATATTTGTCAGATATAAAAGATCAATATCGTATGTATGCCACTCAAAATTAAAAATTCCAATATGTTTAATAAAAGGGTTGGGCCGACTAAAGAGAACATCATTCCGTAATGTTATTAGCTGAACGCACGTACGCTTTCGATATAAACAATATTCAAATATAAATATGGGGATTTTAACTTAGTAGGAAATGCAATTATCACAATTCTTCTAGTTAAAATTGTTCGGTAATTACATTATATACCGGGTGTCGGCGAGACCACTAGCACCCCTTTTATGTCCCTTGTTTCTCAAGCTACCGAAATGTAATCCGACACAGTTGATAAAGACGCAAAATGCCATATTTTGACATAATGTATGATTTTTCGAACTTCCGGTTTGAACGGAAGTGACGCCAATTTTCGATTTTCAAACAACATCCTCCCCCTGTATATTATTGAATTTTCGGAATCTTGGGTGAATTCTGAATAGGTTAGCACAATTTTGGCGAGTTTTTAGGACAACTTAATATTTTGAAAACAAATTTTAGATTTTAATCTAGAGAGCTGCGACTTACTTCAAATCATTATAAATCGCCTAAGAAATAACGGAAAACACAAACTTTATTTCTAATTAACGTATTTATGGTTACGTTGGAAATTAGTTTTTTTGCCGAAAAGTAGATTTTTCAAATGGCACCATCTAGCAGCAAAAGGTTAGATAAATACACTTTTCGAAGATCGATCCAACGATATTCTCAAACCCAAAATCCATTCACTATTCAACTAAGAAAAAAACAACACATTAACTACTTTCGTAATTATCATAATAAATAGAAGAGTTTAAATATTTCTGGTCAAAATTGTACTAACCTATTGAGAATTTACCCACAATTACGAAAATGTAATAATATACAGGAGGTTCCGTTTGAAAATCGAAAATTGATGTGACTTCCGGCCAAACTGGAAGTCCGAAAAATCACGCATAACGTCAAAATATGGAATTTTGCATCTTTATCAACTGTGCCGAGTTCTATTTTGATAGCAAAAGAGGGGCACCAGTAATCTCGTTGAGACCCGGTATACAGGGCCGTTCACTTATTGTACTTTTTCGCGATCCTTACTTGAAAATATACATTTTAGGTAAGTTTAACGATGTGCAAATTTTCATGTTTACATCAAAAGTAACAGAGTAATTTTTACAATACATGCCATCAAGCTTTTGTCGATTTACCTTGCAGAGTAAACTTTGTCAAACTGGCACGCCGAAATTATCGACTTTGCAAAAACAATGACGAAAATATAAATTATAGGAAATTTTCCCTAGTTTATTTTCTCGTATAAGTATTTTCGTCTTTAAATGAACCGTAAAGAAATTCTGCAGAAAAACTGTTTTTTATGGCCATTTCTTCAAGATGGCGGATCGAGCTCAACAGATTGAATTCAGGACTTTCAGTATGTTAAATAATACGTCGAAATCTCTGCCAAGTTTCAAAACTTTATCAATTTCTGCCTGAAGTTTTCTCTATTTAACTGGGTTAAAATAGATGAAGTGACGTTTCGTCCGAAACTAAATAATAATATATAAGTAGTACACCTAACTTTTCATAAAACAACTCGCCGTTTCTTAGTTTCGCCATGACCAAATTAGGCGTCGCCGTTTCATATATATATATAGCAAATATTTAATGGAAGTATCAAGATTAGGAAAAAAAAACCTATCGATCATCATTCCCTTAATATGTATTATAAAAATGTACCTTCACTTATTTATTTAAATATAGATATTAGTCGCGTAATTAATCAATTTTTAAATCTCCGCCAATCATTTCTACGAATAAAAATCTATTCTTTATAAATGTTGACACAGTTATGGAGAAACTTGTTAGCTTCTGATTACACATGCAATGCAGCGGTCCATTTAAATAATTCGAAGTTTGTACGATTGATTGCCTGGCGCGTTTTCACGTAATAATCGCAATTTGAATCAACCGCCGAAAGCCCTTACTCAAGGTAGTTCAATTTTGTTTGTAGATTATCAAGACACATTCAAATAGAATTGAAATGCCCCTTTCATTTACTTAGGATTGAATAATTTAATCAAGATTATGGATTGGCATAATTTGATTAAGCACGAATTACAAAGATTATAAGTATAGAATTATGACCGATAGCGTTAAATAATTTAATAAGGAATCATAAATAGCAAATGAGATTGTTTATTTAATGGCCCTTCCAGATAGATTCCAAAATTCGCAATATCGATCAAATAAATAAATAGTTAAATTATAGATTGTACACCTTTAAAACAGTGCTGTTAAACATATAGCTAGCGGGTACAAACTGCTCCGCAATCAAATTTAATGAGGGTCGCTAACTGTTTTCGATAAATTGGATACCTGCACAGACTATTTCCTAGACAAAGATTATGAATGTTTGGTGTCTAGACGCTGCGTGGTTCATTCAGCGCCCTTATTACTCGTCTTTTCTCGAAGATACGCAGTATCAATATTAAATAATAAGTAGGGGGGACTGGGATAAACCGGACACCTGAGCAAATCGGACACTACGCCTTACGTTACCTTATGTCAAAAACAGTTTATTATAAAAACTCGTCTTTGCTATAGTAAACGTGTCTTCATGCGTCTACATCACCGACGTTTGGTGGCGTTCGTGGTTATGATGTAAATATGTAGGTACCTACATTCTAGAACACATTTTCCATAGCAAAAGTACCGATTCTTCTGAAAAACTAGTTTTGCGCTGACGGACATTGGCCTAAGGAAGAGAACGTCTAACGATAAGAAAAATTGTTGCAGCCATTAGCAAGTGACAAAGCTTCAACTGGACACATCTCGCGAAAATCGAAGATTATAAGAAGCAGCACTCGTGGGATTTCGAAAATGACTTAAAAAACATTTGTTGCGTCCATTACTTTCTTTAATTTTAAGCATTTTCTTTAACTAGCTACTTAAAAATACGTAATTCACCTGCATACATTGTTTTTCAGACACCTACTCTTATAATGACGATTACAATTAGAAAATAAATTTTTACTTATTTTTCATATTTTTTATTTGACTTTTCAAATCAAATCACGTTTCGAAAATTTTTCAATAATTCCGTAACTGAGGAATCGCTCTTTGATACGATATAATTTATTTAACAAACAAATATATGTTGTTATCTATCGAAAATCGTAATTTCAAATTCTGCGGCTGCAAATCCACGCTCTTTATTATTAT
This sequence comes from Rhagophthalmus giganteus, assembly GCA_036326145.1. NCBI lineage: Eukaryota > Metazoa > Arthropoda > Insecta > Coleoptera > Rhagophthalmidae > Rhagophthalmus > Rhagophthalmus giganteus. The sequence goes on along the minus strand of JARFJA010000075.1, from coordinate 4,189,394 downwards.
TTCATCTACATTAGCGTTTTCCATAAAGACACTGTTATACCGAACCAACTTATCGCCTTGGAATCTACAAACTAATGATTATTTATCACTCTAGACAACTATTGTACTTTTCAAAGTAAAATTAAACATTTTGTTTAATATTGTAAGAATTAGATTAAATGAATTTTTTGTTATTCCGAAGTTGGTAGTTGGATATAAAAAAGTAATCAGATATGTGCAACAGAAAAAGGTGTATAATAATAATAATAATAGATTGTGTACGGATTTTTTTTTATTTCGGTAAACATCCGCCGTTGGGCCCGGAGACGTTTCTTTACAATATCTAGCTTTTCTATGACTTTCTAATTAAAAAAAAATAATAAAGAAAATAAGGTTAAGTGTTTACTTTAACTAGAATGTTCAATTTACGAACAAATTCGACTTGCAAACGCACTCTCGGAACGGAACTCGTTCGTATGTATATAGAGGACTTATTGTATTTTGTTTTTCGTAAAAATGCTTAAAAACCCCCACGTCCTCTGCAAGGATTTTTCTATAAATATTATTTTCGTGTCAAAATTTCTGCTCATTTTTAAATAAAAAAATTCGTAACATGCACCGCATAAGTTAAAAATTAAAACGTTTATCTTATTTCGCTAAATTAATATTTAAAATATGCAAATTTATCATAGAAACAAAACATCAACGACTTCGCCGTCCTTTATGTAATAAATTTAACAGTGGTCAGACTAAATTAGATTTACATAGTACTATACAGCACCTAATTTCACATTACAAAACGCAAATTGAATTGGAAATGCTCCGATGAATATAATATGTATACATTTGTTATATGAAATTAGAAACAGTTGTAAGTTGATTAATTATAAATATCTCGTGTGCTTGGCACAGATCCTGTTTTATACAATTAATTATTAATTTAATTAAACAAGTGCAACAAAAATGCGTTAAAAAGTTTTTCGTATTAAAATTTATAACTACACTAAAAAAATTTTCGTACAAAATGTTCTGAGCATTTCATTATAAATTTTAAGAAAATGTTGAAAAAAAGAAACTGAAAAGTTAGTTTTAGTTCTATTAATAATTTTCATCATTGAACATTGAAACACAATAACGATGCGCACAACTTCACACATACCTTGTGCAAAATAACGAATAAAAGTATTGAAATTAACTATAACACAACTGAATTCCTTAAAGTAAATAATACAGTGAAATAGGCACAATACAGTACTCAAAATAGGCGACGTCACGCTGATAAATATCTATATCATTGTTATAAATTCATTTAAATTTACTCTCCCGCTAGTTTTAATGCTTCACAACTTCGTACGTTAAATAATATCGAATCGTTCATGTCCATTAAATTGATATCTAATCGAACCAAATAATTATTTAAATTTATATTAAATGTTCCACATTTATTATGTAAATGTTTCGGTACGATCCTATGGATATCTATGAAAATAAATATAAAGATAGGATAGTTCCACAAGATAGACAACTTTATTGTAGACAGGCATGATATCAAAAGTTGTAATACTCGTGAAGGCTTCGTTAAGAAGCAAAACGATATCTTACTTTATTGACTCGAATAATAAAAAGTCTTATAAAAACAATACAGGACATTCAGTAGTTATGAGATTTTCGGTCAACATATATAAAAAAAGCAATTCCAACATTCTTTAAAACTTTTCCAACAACAATTTTTTAAATTGTAGTTATAAAAATTATTTGTATAAATAAAATTAATGACATTTGAAATGCATAAATTACTTATACAATAAATTCGACATATTTACTCGTTCATTATTTTGAAATGATTCCTTTGTTTAAATAATCATCCATCAAAAATAAAAAAAAAATAGATAGGCAACTTTTCCAGTAAGTACCTACACAACAAATAAAACTCATTTCACTATTTAAAATTTATAATTTACAAAAATTTTCTAAAATAGTCTCTGTGAAAATATGTACACTCGTTTTCATTAATTGAAAAGATAATTAATCTTAAATTGGCGAAGAATTAAGTTACATAAAAATCAGAAAAAAATTGAAGTAATACTAGTTGCCTTTCGCATTAAAACAAGTTAATATTATAAATAAATAATTTATACAGGGTAACTCGTAAATAGTTGATAACCTTGGAACTGACAATAGACCAAGTTATGATTGTCCAGAATATCACAATTTGACCTTAGTAAAAATCCCTTGGGTTTCTAAATTTTGGCACTTTTAGGAATATCACTAAAATTAGTATCTTTGGTCGGTGTTTCGCATATCGTTTCTATAAATAAAAGTTTTTACCATTTTAAAATTAGACTAAATGCGCCAATTTTTAAAATAACTGGCGTGTTTAGTGAAGTAAATTTTTTTGACTCTTGATTAGGGTTGACTAGTACTACAATCCTGCAAAGTTTCAAATTTTTCTGAGATTTCTACCTGCCTAACTATCCTTGTAAGGTCAAATTGCGATATTCTGAACAGTCATGACCTAGTCTATCGCCAGTTCCATGGTTATTCATTATTTACGGATATCGCGGTATATCAAATAAATATATACTTATGTATGTATATAAACAATGATATGGAATGAAACGTTACATTAACCAAATGCTTATTTATATAAATAAATCGATTTCTACATGTCGAAAATCGCAAATTTGTTAATACTTTTGATCACCACAGAGCCAAAATTCCCTAGTTTTTTTAGTATTTTTTCGGAAAATGCTTAGTTTCATAAAATATAAATCAATTTCTTTTTGAAAAGCATTACAAATTGTTTAATAGAATATTACCTATGTACGTAAATTCCAAATGTAATTTTAATCGACCCCCTTCTACTGAATGTAAGTTTTTGTTTTAAATCGCCTAACAAATGTAATTATCCTAAATATCACCGAGTTACAAAGAACAATATTCAGCATAACTTACATTCTTCTAAAGCAGACTAAACTTTCCATTAAGAATCTGAGAAAGCGCGAAAATTTAGAGTGTTCAAAAAAAGTCTTTAAGTGTCGCACGGCATTAAATTAAAACACTCACGTTACTCTAGCACCGCAATGATTTATATTTTTTAACAAATTCTTTGTTCTAAATTACCTGTATTCGAATAAGCAGCGTCGAAACACGATGTCTTACACGACTGACCGTAGACAGATAACCGCCTGCAAAAAAATGTTTTGTTCTACTCGACGTCACTGATTAGAGCTCACACGTGCTTGATAAATAACTATTGTGAATGTGTGATACGATTAAAAGTCGATTCATCATTACATGTTTAAGGCCCAAGTTCTTTTAAATTTAATAATTATTAAAAATTAAATTAAAAATTAGGTATTAGATATGATTTCACAAATAATGCTCAATAATAAAATTAAGAACTAAAGAATCGTACGAATGCAATGTATTAAATGTTGTATTTCATAAAATTACGTAAGTAACGTTTTTTAGTTCCATATTGCAATGCAACTCCCCGAAACCGAAGAGGAAATTCACTTCTTAAACTTTCTTTTTGAATTTGAATCGTGGAACAAAAATGCACAGAGAAAAATGTTAACCGTCGAGTCAACGCGATATATAACAATTAAAATAAACAACTTTGAAAAAATAAACAAAATCCTGCATCCATATTTATACAGTGACCTGCATAAAGTTGGACACAAATGGAAAACTTTTTTATTTGAAATTTTTCAGAAAATTTCATCCTTCGTAAAAATCTTTACATAATTCCAAATTCAAAATACACATGACAAAATTTCAATATAACCTTTCGTATACGAGGGACGTTCAAAAATACGAAATCGGCTCAAGAGTAAATTACCCTTATTATTAAAAATCCGACCGCGTGCACAAGCCTCGGTATCGAATTTTCATGTCGCATATCAAAAAATTCCGTTTTTTTTTAATTTTTATCGAAAGAAATACATTTTTTGAAAAATAATATTTACGAGAGAAATTTATAAGAAATAACGCCTTAGTCCATGGATTACAACAATGATGTTGTGAAGGGTACTAAAAAACGACTTTGACATTTTCGTTCAAATTCAAACAACAATACATATTTGACTTTACTCACGATTTTCGAAAATTCCTAAGAAAACTTGTGAATTTTCAGCTCAATAACCAAACCCGAGTATTAATTTTTAATTAGCGATTGCATTTCCGCATTCGATAAAATTACGAACCGGTTTTACGAATTTTTCTCTAGATAAAATTATTCACAGTAATCCCGTTTCATCTAGATTTAAATTTTGTAGCAGTAGCGTCGTTTATATAACTAGTCGCATTATTACTTAATTCAATATTGTGAAGTTTCATTGATTTTTTAGTAGACATTTATGACTTGAGAGAGGTAGTTCCAGCTTGTGAGCATTTTAGTTGACGACGGTCTAACATCCTCAAAATCTCAAAAATTTTAAAAATTTAAATTATTTTATCGTACATTACGTACATAATACATATGTAGGTAGCTATGTATCTACGTATATGTATGATGAAGTTTCGCATCGACGCGACAACTCCTGCTGTACCATTTTCATGAGACCTATTATTATTGTTAACCATTTATATGTGCTTGATTTATTTCACACATAATTATTAATAACTTATTGTTAGGTGAATATAAACTACGAGATGAAGTCGAGACAAACATTTTATGTATATCTAACCTAATGTAATACTGAAGTACAGTCGTAGATTACTTAATATTTATTTTTAACGAAAGCAATAATTCGAGTTCAGCTCGACTACTTTATGTAATCTTATCAATAAACTTTTTTACTGGTGTCGGCATTCCTCGCGTAGGTTCTTATATCGATGGCAAATTTTTTTTACCAATTTTATAAAAGTAATCGGAATTTTTTTACAAGGTTTTTCGTGTGAAAAAATACAACAGCAAGATGGGGCAACATTATGATTGCAAATGTTATTATTTCCGGACATGTTTGAAAATTATTTTTTTTAAGTACAGCGAAAGTCGCAAATAACGACGGCAAAGGGACCGCGAGATTTGCGACGCTATATTCGACCGTCGTTATATCCGAAAATGTTTATTTCTTCTTTATAGTGAAATACACGTATACACCGTGTCCAAGATAAGAATGCACAGCATGGGGATCTTGAAAACGGTAGAAGATACAGAGTAGCTTAAATTAGAAAAAAGTTGCGCTATTTAGAGTATGTTCACATGCTGGTCGCAAAAGTTCATTATTGTTTATCGTTTTCAAAATTCTCAAAAAATGTGATTTTTTGGATTTTCGTTTCTTTTCATTTTTTTATTTATTTTAAAAGATATTAAAAAACTACCGGCACTTTCTCATTGCCACTTTTTAAGCTCTACAAAATGGCGTGTTCAAATTTTTAATCCGACGTTTCGTATCCGAGAACCCATCATCAACTTTATTTTTTTATATGGCCACAAACAAAGAGACACCCTGTATTCGGTAGCATTATTCATTACAAATTCAACGATGTATCACACATTATGGTTTTGAAGCCAAAAAAGGGGAAAAACGTGAGTTATAAGGTTTTTATTTTTAAATTAGTAGGCGCTGGTACAATAACAGAAACAAAATGTCAAAAAATTATAATAATTGCTCAAATAGGTTGCCATTATTTTCTAGACACAAGTATGCTCTGTCTACAGAAGAATTCAAAACATGGTCTAACATTTCTGGTGTGATTGTATTAACTGCTGCTAAAACCAATGCCAATAACTGTTCTTCATTTTCAAAAGTGGCGTCATACACTTGGTTTTTTAAATAACCCTACAGGAAAAAATCCAACGGAGTTAAGTCAGGTGATCAGGCTGGCCAGGCTACTTCACTGTGAGTTCCAATGCATTTTTCAGGAAACCTCTGGGACAAATATTCCCGCACAGTTCTTGAATTATGCGTTGGGGCACCATCTTGCTGAAACCAGCAGTTGTTAACTATAAGTAATGGTAATTCATCCAAGGCATTCTCCAAATCAGTCTGCAGTAGGTCGAGATATCGTTCGGAATTTAAATTGTTGTGATAAATAAAAGGTCCTATTATTCTGCCACCCAAAATGCCTACCCACAGATTAAATCCAAATCGATGTTGATGCCTTGTTTCTTTTATTAAATGAAGATTCTCTGTTGCCCAATAATGTTTGTTACGCCGGTTGAAAATGCCATTGTTGGTTATCATGCTTTCATCAGACCAAATTACTTTAAAAGGAAAATTTTGATCTTCTTCACATTTTCTGGTATACCATTCATAAAAACTTGCTCGCCTTCTCTCGTCACCAGGTCTAAGACCCTGGCAAATTCTAAATTTATAGGCATGAAATTTATTCTTTTGTAAAATGAACTGGGCTGTAGATCTAGCTACTCCAGTTCGACGTTCGATTAGTCTTGTCGATATTTCAGGATTTTCAACAACGGTTTGTAAAACAGTAGTCGCTTTTTCTTCGTTGGATTGTTTTTTACGAGATACAACAGGTTTTTTAAATGAACCAAATTCCTTTAAATTAGATACCAAACGTCTAAAAATGGATTTTTGAGGTTGTCTTCGTTCAGGATAATTATCAGAGTACATCTGCTCAGCAGCTACACAATTTTTGCGGCACAAGATGTAACACGTCAACATATCAAATTTTTCTTCGTTTGTGAAACTTTCTCTTTCCATGGTAACACTTGTAAATAAATTAAAAGCACGAAGCAACAAACTAACGAATAAGTAACTTTAATAAGAACAAAAGTTAAAACACTTCAAATTCACGTAACAACAACTTACACAACACCAAATTGCGTTTTCAACAATAATGTGACAGATAAAACAAAAATATTGCGATTGCGAATGCCTACTAATTTAAAAAATAAAAAACCTTATAACTCACGTTTTTTCCCCTTTTTTGGCTTCAAAACCATAATGTGTGATACATCGTTGAATTTGTAATGAATAATGCTACCGAATACAGGGTGTCTCTTTGTTTGTGGCCATATAAAAAAATAAAGTTGATGATGGGTTCTCGGATACGAAACGTCGGATTAAAAATTTGAACACGCCATTTTGTAGAGCTTAAAAAGTGGCAATGAGAAAGTGCCGGTAGTTTTTTAATATCATTTAAAATAAATAAAAAAATGAAAAGAAACGAAAATCCAAAAAATCACATTTTTTGAGAATTTTGAAAACGATAAACAATAATAAACTTTTGCGACCAGCATGTGAACATACTCTAAATAGCGCAACTTTTTTCTAATTTAAGCCACCCTGTATCTTCTACCGTTTTCAAGATCCCCATGCTGTGCATTCTTATCTTGGACACGGTGTATATTATGTGCATAGGTGCATATGAACTTTTTTTGAAATAATAACCACATACTAGATAATTGAAGTATAATAGGTATTTTATAACAATATATAAATTTTAAATTATATGAACTGGGGTACTTACAGAAGTGTAGAGAATCACAATTTTTTTAAATTTTTTCCTTTTTGTTTTCAAATTTTTATTTTTTAAAATTTTTAATTTTATTTATTTTCAAAAGGCTTAAAAAAAATTTTTTTAATTTTGGGGAAAACAAACCCTTAAATTTTTTTTTATTTTTAAATTAAAAAAGAATTACTTTTTAAAAAAATTTTTTAAATTTTTAATATTTTTAAATTTATTTTTGAATTTAAATTTAAATGGTTTTTTAAAAGGGGATTTTCCCTTTTAAAATTTTTTAAAAAAAATTTTTAAAATAGGGGCCCAAAATATTTTGAATTTAAAAATTTTTTTATTTTAATTTTAAAATTTTTAAAAATTTTAAAAATATTTTAAATTTTTTAAAAAAAGAATTTTTTAAAAATTCAAATTTTTTAAATTTCTTAAAAGAAAATTTTTATTTAAAAAAATTTTTTAAATTTTTTAAAAAAAATTTCCTTAAGAATAAAAAATTTTTTTTAAATTTTTAATTTAAAACTTTAAAAATTTAAACCCCTTCGGGCCCCAAAAAATTTTAAATTTTAAAAAGGGGAAAATTTTTAAAAAAAAAACTTTTCAAAAAGGGGTTTTTTTTTGGAAAAAATTTAAAATTTTCCCTCAAAATTAATTTTTGGAAAATTTTTTAATTTAAACTTAATTAAGCGGGGGGAAATTTTTAAAATTAAAATTTTAAAGTAAAAAATTTTTGGAAATTTAAAAAAAAACGGGAAATTTAAAAATTTTAAATTGGGGAAATTTTTGGGAAAGGAAATAAAATTTGAAACCTTTCAAAAAAAGAAAAATTTAAAAAGTTTGAAAAAAAGGTTTTTAAATAAAGCAATTGTACAATTATGTTAATTATTTCGGTTAATATACAGTTTTATTATTTCATAATTTAAGGAAATTTTAATGTTTGATTTAAATTTAAAATGTTATAAATACTTACAATTTATAATTTAAAAACATTCATTAACGTATTAATATAATCTTAAAATTAAACATAAACAAGATCATATGTTTAAAGAGATATTTAAATTAAATAATTAATTTTAATACTGACTTATATAATTTTAATTAGACTGCAAATTATTTTAAATACAGCAATGAGCTAATTTAATTTCAATTAGCATAATATTGTTACAAGCCGATAATTATACTTTTAAAAGTAAGATGTATTTATTTTTGAAATCATTACGTAAATTTTTATAATTGTCGCATATTGCGTAGCATTTTATTACCAATAATTTTAAAATATATTCAAATTAGAGAGTATATTAATTTTATCAACTTTGAGAACATAATTACTTTAAATTGATATGCATTGCTAATAGCTTTCAAAATGTTTATTAATATCGGATTTTTATAAGTTACTTTTGAATCAGATCAAATTTAACATGTAGCACAAATTTATCTAATTATGAATTTACTACATAGAAATACAATTTTAGTATAACACAATGTTATCTATCTCAAGAGAAGATTTAACAATATGGTGACATAACATTTCACTTGAAATGTTGACATGCTTCAAGACATTATTATATTTATAGCAATCATTTCAAATAATTAAGTAATTTCGATAATAGAAATAGAGCTTATACAGAATAATTAGAAAAATTTTAATATCTATTTTAATAATAAAATATTGAAGTGAATATCTTGTATCAGATAAATGTTCACGTACATTGTAATTAATTTCGCGGTTTAAATTTATAATCATGATCAATTTCATTTCATAGAACTAACGAATTACATTTTATTGTGTAAAAATTATTAAATTATATAAGGTTCAGTACTTTAACTGTTAAATACCTTTAAATAAATTAATGAATTTATTAAAGTTCGTACAATATTGTTATCATATCTTAAGACATAATAGAGTTTATTATATAATCAAATGTATTTCGCTATAATGAATCATGATATTGTTAAAATGATTTATAGTTAATATTCTTAAACACAATTGTTTACTAATAGGAATTATAATATTGCAACTCTGATGATAATTAGATGTCTTAATAATTGAACGAAGTATTATCAATTATGAACGTATGTAAACTTGACACTGTTGTTAACGGAAATTTATATTGTTAATTGTGTAGAAAATCAATATTAAATCAATTAATTAGTTAAATATAGAATTCGATTAAGGATACTTAGCATTTATCGTGAATTGAATGTAATTATAGTTACAATTAACTCTATAAATAAGTATGATTAGAATTATACTTCTACCGTAAGCTTATGTTAATAAAATTCACAACTAAACTCTAATAAGTATTAATAGGTAATTCAATAAATAGTTAACGAAATACTTGAATACTAAACAGCTTGCAAGATAAATTATCATAAAGCATTATTAAATTCAAAGATAAGATATTTAAGATCTAAGTTTTATAAGACTAAACTTAAAATATCTTAATAAATTCTAATGAAAGACTTATCTAATTTATTATCAAATTAATCAAAGACGATTATGACATTAAAATTATTCAAGATTAGATACAATTAGAAAGTTAATTTAGATTTTCAAGATCAATCAACTATTTTATATATACATTTCAATAATAAGAATGATAAAATTATTCATAAATATCACTTATAGCTATTAGAGTTTGACCTACGATAATTAATCACTTCATTATTAGTACTTGACAGATTATTTATCAATTTTGTCAAGTAAATGATTCAATTTCAACTGAATAATTTAGTAGATTTATATTTAAAGTAAAAATCATTAATAATGATTAAATATCAATTTAATTCCTCAAACTAAATATCAGAAAATGAAAGATATAATGAGTTAACACGAGTCAAATTAATTACATTTATCCGTTGATTATTGAACTTCTAAAATTTTAAATAACTAATATAATCATTAAAATTAATTAAAAATAATTCAAATAATTATTTTATATAAATTGCACATTACAAGATAGTGTATATTTCTTTAATTAACATCAATATTAAATAAATTAATAATATTAACAATCAAATTTAATACTAGTTTAAGCTAAATAAATCCGTACAGATTATCATAGTCTACTTATTCGATGCATAATATATTTATCATACTATTTCCACTATAATAATACGTAATAATCTGTACCAAATTACAATTCTGTTTCGTTTATACATACTCATTTATTATGTTAATTTAATAGTTTGTAATTAGAATTAATGTTTTAAATAACATATCGAACTGACAATGTGAGTTTTCTAATTAAGATATATGGTTCAATTACTAAGACGAGTTATGTAATTAGTCTAATCATGTTAACAATTCGCAGCGTATAACTTCAATACGTAAATTTTATGTAATCTTTTAATACAATTTGAATTCTACGTTACACAATTATCGAATCTAACTATTAATTGGCAAACTCTTAAGAGACGTTCTAGTAGTAATACTTATTATCATATTCTATAATTTTCATCGATTTATTATTAGAAACTACAATATTAATACCTTAAATGAATTTAAGGAATTTTAAATCGATTTATATCATTTATTCATTAATTCATAGATTTATTTAGTATACTTAATTTGACTAAGGTACAAATGAGTCATATTAATTACAAGTTTAATTGTAAGTAATTTAATTTAAATTTATTATAAGTTTGATTTTAATATTCATTGTATAATCTAATGTTTTAATTGTAAATATCAATCTAGGACTGGATTCACATAACTTTTAAGATCATTTAATAAGTACGTTAATTCTAAATGATTTAAAGTCTTATATTAAGAATTTTAGAGTATTTGATCATACTCGAATGTGTAATCTTGAAAAATTCGTAATAATCAAAAAACTAATATTTATAAAGTTCGTCTCAATTATTTCATTATGCCACGACTGTTTAAGTATTAATTCAATTACTTTTCATATAACCTTTAGATCAAGTATTTGTCATCATTATAATTTACGAACTTCAATAAAGTCTTATAAATGCTAAAAGTAAGTACATTTCGATAAATGTTATGAATTATACGCATATTTAATGTTACAATATGAAATGTTTGTCAAGTTACACGTAATGTTTATTTCAGTTTTTACGACTACGTGAACTGCGAATTGATTTACCTTGACAGAATTCGGAACTTTTAAAACGTAGCTAAATTACTAATAGTACTTTCAATTAATGTGTATGTAACTAGTTCAATCGTACCAAAGTAAATGTTGATCAAACTATATGAATTTTAATTCGAACCGTAATATATTTATGACGATTCTTAATGCACGTTAGTTTAATACATATTCGATTACATTACAACCATTTCAATAATCTTAGTAAACTAAAGTGTTTATTCTTGATTTATGCGTTACTAATAATTATTATTTAATTTCATCGTTATTACGCATTGAATACCATTAGCGATTAATAAACGATTATTCATTGTTTCATCGATTCGTACAGACTAACTAAGATTTTTTAATTAATCATTATAATCTGATTTTAAAAATGTTATCAGTTACCATGTGACGTTAATGCTCTATGTCATAGTTAAAAGGACTAACGATCTGTTAGTATATTCAAACGTAATATCGAACTTGAAATCGATAATCCAGCATTAGCGTACTTTCAAGTCATTAGTTATTACGACTATAAATAAGTTATAGTCATATATAAATTCTTGAGTTTTATTCAAATTGATTCCTAAAATGTTAAAATTGTAATAAGCAGTCTTACGATGTATTTAATATGTTATATTTAACCATTGAATAAGTATAATGCTTAAACACACATTTTTGCTTTCGTTCTAATGTCAATTTAAACACGGTTGTTATACAAGTGTTTAATATCGTTCAACCAAATATTATGATCGTTTAAGATAGTGTTGTCTTAATTGGTTTTATTATTTTAATAACATTATTATTGTGGATTAATGGTATGCAATGTGTATATTTAATTCTTGAAGTAAGAGTATTCAGATACAGTATTAATGCAATTAGTTACGAATGAATATTACGTTACATAATCATAAAGTCGTTAATAGTATTATTTTAGACTTAACCTAAAATTAATAGTCTTAAACTTATATTTAGCATATATCGATGGTTAATTAAAGCAATTTTTGATTCACGACAGTTAAATAGATAATTAATATTTATTATTACGTAAATTTTCAGTTAATTCAAAAATTATCAGATTTAAACTTCGATATAATTCAGGTAACTAATTGAACATACGAAGCAAATTATTCAATAATTATACAATTCTATAGTATTACGATAAAAGATTTAAAATAATAACCTAAATGTATGAAACAAATTATGAAATAATAGTATAAGCAATATTGAAAAAACAAGTTCAAAATAATAAATACATCGTATAATATTAGAATAAAATTATTTTTTAATGCACTTTATTTTACTCATAATGACAGTTTTAATACAATTTTCTTAAGAACATGTAAAGAGTTTTATGAATTACTATAAAACATACAATAATTAATTAATAATTTTATGTAAATTTTAAATAAAAATGTTAAATTATCAATTAAAGTCATGCTTTCTAATTGGCTAATTTAAATAATATTAATAAACAATTAATTAACGTTATACTTATTGCATATTATTACATTAAATTAATGTACAGTTAAATTTAATATTAAATAAAGTAAAATATAGAATTAGCTATTCAACAATATATATTATATATTTAAATATTTACTAAAAATTGCACGATCGTTTAAAAGAAAATCAATACTTTTTGTGATTAATTGTACATACTGAATAGTTTCGAAGTCTAACATAATTCTTGAGAATTTATTATTCGTAAATTAAAATTGTAAAGTCCAGTTAATTTTTAAAATCTAAATATATTCAAACAGTATTAGCGTAGAATTTTAGGGCAATTAGTTTTACAAATAAATAGATATTTCCTAATTTTCTGAGAAATGTAAATTAGTTAGACTAAATAGTAGCAAAATGATGTATTTAACTCATGATTACAATATCGTTGAGCTAATAAGTTTTCAAAATCATTTTTTGAAGTAAGTCTAAGCCTCGTAACCAATTAGTTTGGCAAATGAATAAATTTCTAATCGACAACTATATTTCAAACAGTAATAGTAACGTACACTTAGAATATCAAGTAGATGAATTTAAAGATGGTACAATTTAATTGACTTCATAGCGTTTTATCATAATTTCGAATTGTTACAATGATAGATTAGCTCAAATAATTAAGTGTCAAATATTATAGAATGTTGCACTAATAACAAATATGACCTAGAATATAATACAGCGAAAATAATGTATAATGATCGACAGCTTAGTAATAATCAATTTCTGTTATGTAAAATTCATATTATACTATATATTAATTTACTAAGAAAAACTATTAATTCTTGTAATTTAGACATTTTAATATTAACTTAAGTTATCTTATAGCTCAATTTTAGTTAGATTACGATGTAATTGAATATAAGATGTAAACGATATATAACGATATATAGTAAAGTTCTACATACTGTTATCATAATCGGATTACGTTACTAGAACCGCATAATGTACTGTCAAGAGTACTTTAAGTATAGATTCGTCAAACTTGTAATACGTGGTAACGCGTAATTAATCAAGATATTATGTCATCATTAAATGTAAATTATTTACAGTTTAATTCAATCGTACAATAAATATGATAATCATATATAGATTTGCAATATTAATATCTTCCTCATAACTATTAACTAGTACCTTGTGAATATAAGATAATGGTCTAAAAAACTCTACGAATATTAAAATTTAATTGCTTAACATCAATTTGAGTTTATATATCGAAAAGTCTGTTACAATACTTAATAGTACGCTATCAAATGTACTTTCTAGATTTTATAGCAATATAAATTCATAGAATTTACCGTCGAAGATTTTATCGTAATAACAGTTAAGGAATAACTACGTAATAATATTAATGGCCTAATGTTTTAAGGATAAATAATAGTACTAAAACTTGAACTTAAGGCATATTACATTCAATGTTCACGGACAAATTGGATAATCAAATACGACATTATGTTAAATTTATCGATTAGATCAAATTAAACATAATATATTATTTATTAGGCATTTACATATACCTAATATTTAATGTATCTTCAAAACTGCATTAACAGATTTAATTAATTACTATTTTATACATTACAAGTATTGTTTAAATTATGCTATATTACATTATTCATGTTATTTCAGATATTAATTGTACACGATCCTGTTAAAATATATTATTAGATTAATTTTAGAGATAATAGTCGAATCAGTAGTTATATAGTATAAATCACAACAATTGTTTATTCATATAATACCAATAATTATTTCTAAGACTAATACAATGTAAATAATTCATAAAATTATAAAAAATAGGATCGATATAAAATAATTATGCTGATTTAAAGATAACTATCAATTAAATTTAAAACATCATGTAATAATGAACGTTTATATATATGAACTGCAGTGACGAAATTAATTAAATTATTATATATAGAACATAAAAAGAATCAGATAGTAGACCATATTGTTAACGATTTATTAATGCCGAGATTAAATTATAAGATTAAGATATTTTTTGTATTATTATAAAGATAAATTTACGATAACACATGATCTATTCTGATTCCAGAACGTAGGCAATGCAAATGAATGTCACCAAAGTATTCAATTAGTAAATCCGTTGGATTAGAAAAATTGACCATAAATAATTTAAGTAGAATTTATGAAAAAATAACTAAAATTAGTAGAACTTAAGCGAACTGAACAAAGTACTGGAAGTTACAAATTAATATTTCGTTATGTAAAAACATTGTCACGAAATGTTCAGAATGCTAAAAGTATGGCATGTCGAGATTCAAAATTTTGCAAATTTAACGTAAACTTTTGAAAATTATACAATTCAACAAAATTACGTAGAATATCGTCGTATCAGTACGACTAAATGTATGTCGATCGCGTTAACTAATAGTATATTGAAATATCAGTCTGATGGAAAAATGTCACTACAATAAAGATGACATTATGAAGAAGGTAAGCAAGTCTAAGATCGCCTTACAGTGAATTCAAGAAAGACATTCATTTAGTAAAGTGCAATTGAAATAATAATACTATTAGTAATAGAGATATAAATATTGTACAAATGAACGTCAACTAATGATAAACTGACAAATGAAACTGTGTATCAAAGTCATGACAGAATCAATCATTGTGTTAGAATTGTACCAAGTCATCGGGTTGGTAGATTCCGATTAAGAATTGATCAAAATTCAAAGTTTACATGCACTTTACATAACATGTTTCCAATAAATCATATGTTTCATTACTAATTTTTCAAAATAATCAATTTTATAATGATACGTTATGGTAAATACAGTATTATCGTAAAGATATTACAACGTAATGCTGTACACTTTATCGTTTTAATCCAATCAAATCAATGTAGTAACAGAATCAGGACAATTGTCATTCGTCAACTCCTTCTTTAAGTTCAGAGTTGTTTTATAAGATTTTAGCAAGCAAGATTCAGTCTATTAACAACATGTATACGCAGCTAGCTTTATCAGCAATTCGGTGTCATAATTGGCAAGTCGTAATTAATCCGTTAATTATCGATATGTTCCTTTCATAAATCTGTTCAATTTTATCACTTAATCAACAAACATAATTACTTTAGGTTCATCTCACAGACTGTCATTAACAATCAAGTAAGTACGTCATATTAATTTCTAAGTATTTAGCTATTCAATTTGTAAGCATATTAATACAATTTATTACATCTAGTTATCCTAACATATTGTCAAAATGTTTATAAGTTTATCGGTAAGCAATCTATATTGTTAAAAGTAATCACCTTATTTAGATTAATGAATACACTATAGTTATCAAGACAAATCGTATTATAACTGCAATCAATTAGTAACGAGCACATAAAATAGCCACTTAATTCAATACGTCTTCTATCAACATTAGTTTACTTTTGATACACTTTTGCAGTCGAAATTATAACTAAATCATTTACTTTGCATAAACGATCCTAGTCCAAAAATGATCATTTAATTAGCAATAAATTAACTTGTATAACACCGTATGACTTACTGAAAGAAATGTATTGACACAATGGTTTAGTTACCTAAAGAATACTAGCACTCAAACTAATTTATATTAGTCAATAATGAAAAGCTAAACCTTATCTAAAACGAATATTTATTATACATCGGCAGCATTAACTAGTAATATTTTAAAGCTAATACGATAGTGATAAAAGCAGTTAACGATAGACTTCTAAAAGATTTAAAATGAAAATCGCTTTAACGTTATACATGATTCGATAAATACTGTATATAATCTTATAAAGATATCGATGTCATACGTACATATAATTTCTAAAACGTAATCTGTCGCAATTCGTAAATTGTACAATAAAAGTAATCTTATAATATGTCAAAATCAAACACCTACAATTTAATAAATTATTGACGCAAAACGAATTAATTAATGAAACATATATCTAATATTTACGAGTTTATTAGAAATAATTTATATGTAAAAAAAACTGTAACTTCACGTTCAATATGTTAAAATTCAAATTACACAAGTAATACAGATACACACTAAAATATCACATTTTAATCCAACGACCAGAATTATAACTAAAATAATTCGCATATTAATTCTTTAATAGATTTAATTAAGATATGTCAGTAAAACTACTAAACGTTACTCACATGAACACAATTTCAAAAATACTAATGACGACTGTAAAAGACTCATAATTTCAATACTATTAGTAAAGATATATTATCTCATAAAGAATTATTCAATTATATTCACTAGTTCGAGTAATTTAATAAGCTTATTGTTCAATATGCGGTCGAAACATACACTGTCCAAAACATTTTAAACACTTGACCGCGCACAATAATACGCTGTGAACAATATCAGGTTAATATTGTTACATGCAATACGATATTTAATGTCATTCGATAAACTTACTTGGCATATCAGATAATACTTTTAAATAGGTAAATTCAATACTAATAATAATAAGACGTCATAATCAAAATTATGTAAAATAGTTATATTAAAATTGATTATAATCATATTTAATATTCCGAATTAACGTTTCCAAATTTAGCGATAATGACTTGTATAAATTCTGCATTAAATCGTTGACTGTTCGTATAAATGATTCTGTAATATACGTTAATATATGAATTTTCAGAATTAACTATTACAACACTACTGTAACGATTTGATAACATTAGATATAATCGCATATTCGGAAAACTATTAAAATTTTTAATTTATTCGCACAATTTTTAAATGAATAGATCTAACGATAATAGCGATATTTCTACCGACCGTATTAAATTAACTCACGTAATGAATTTCTAAATATTCATTTTGAAAATTAAACGAATTAAGTAAATGTTTCAAATCGATAAAATTTCCAGAAAATTTACTGTGAAATTAGAAGTTTCACACAAGTTACTTTCAAAACGATTAATTATAAAAATTTTTAAATGAAGCAAATTAACAATGACATTAAAATAATAGATTTCTAGAAAATTCTTCAATTATTTAAAACTAAATTATAGCCAAGTAATCTTAAAAATTATATATTTGTTAAGATCAGCTTAACGTAATAAAACTGCTAATTTGCATAAATAATTATTTTCGAATCAACAATTAGTTTAAATAAATTTTTACGTTTAAATATAAATATCATTTGAATTAATACTAATTGTTAATAACAATGCAAACTTTATAAACGTTTAATATTATAATATATTCTTGAACAATATTTGAACTTATTCGAATTTTTAAATATCTAATGTTAATTGAATCAAATGACTTCATTAATATGTCAACTATTTTTATATCCGTATTGGGTATTTCATATCACGTATCATTTGATTTTTAATACTACTTATTGTATCATACGAAAGATGCATGCATACCAACGTTCTCCATACGGAATTTCACATCACGGTATAACTTTTAAATAAATTACGAATTAGAAATTTTAACAAACATACTCCGATAGCGGTTTGACAATCGGCTACAACTTATAACATCATTAGAATTATCTTAACAATATTATTTAAAGAAAGGTATAAAGAGGAACATACTTAATCATCGATAATGATACACATTAAATATCGTTGCAAATTAGTGTTATTCGTAAAATAGTTTCAATCGGACGTTAATCTAGTAACTAAGATTATATATAGTGAGGCTATGATCTGTATTATTTCAGGAATGTAAAGATTCGATTGATTATGTTTCATTGTTTATTATGATTAATTATTTTATATATATAGATTATCTTATTCTATATACAATATTTTAAAGTGATCTTGTCACATGATGTATTATATGTGTAATACATTATAATGAGTCATAATTGTGTATTCTAAGTAATCGAATACGCTTTACCGTTTAATGTAACACTATTATAATGCATAATTAGTAATATCTGTCACAATTGACTAGACAAGTTTGATCGAATTGCATTATTACGTATACGTGTCAATACACATGTTTTAACACTGTTCAATACCAATTATGAAGCTTAACTAAGTTATATCGACATAATGCTTTTATAGTCTTATCATATTAGTATTTTATAAGATTTTAAATAGTATAATAGTTTTAATATGTCCAGTTTTTAATTAATAGACTAATAGAATCTTATAGATACTTTAGATTGTCTTAAACTTTTATTCTATAATTTAATTCATGAATTAGTAATATGCTTAACGTAATATATATTTAAATTACATTAAATACATACATTAATATCCACTGAGTAATTAATTAATTTATTTAAAATGATAAGTAGTTATTATCAATATTACTTAACGAATTTATAAAGTTATAATTAATGGATGAATACATACATATTTACTCAAAGAATGAATTTTCAATGTAGAACATAAAAGTTTATTTAAATATGGAAACTTATATTAAAGAATGTTCAAAATTTTAATTTACAATTTAGACCAAGTGACATTTAGCATGAAATTCGATTTAATTGAGAATCTAAATTTATTTTAAATGATAACGATGATGGTACTAATCTGAAAGAATTTATACATATTTAATGTTAACTATACAAATCGTAAGTTCATTGGTTCAATTAATTTATACAATTTATGCTCAGTTTTAAGCATTTGTCCTATGATATTTAATTGCAAGTACGATTTTGAACGACGTAATCTTCTTGTAGTCGAAATCATAATGAGCTACTAATAGTTTAATCGAGTGCATACTGAATCACTAATTTTGAAGTAGGATAATGAAGTAATCTAACTCTATTATAATCGGTAATACATATAGTATTATAAGTGCGATATTATGGAATCTATATCAGCATATTAATGCGATAATATTAATATTAGCATGATATACGCAATTAATGCACAGTATTGTACGCGTAATATTTAAATTCAACTTTTTATGCCGTGTAATGACCTCCACGTATGGCCCAGTTTAAATTTAAGCGAGATTTCAATGGGCCGTTTCAAAGGGCGTTCAAAACGGTGTTAAATAACGCTTAAAAAGGTTCGCAGGTACATTCAGCAGTCTATCAGTCTAAATAGATATCAAATATAGTTGAATAATTGTAAAAAATACAGTTTTATGTAATATAACGCACGTTACAAGTTTATTGGAGTAACACTTAAGGAGACGGTATACCCTTCGAAAATTAATACTTGTAAATCGTTTTTTATCGTCGATAACGACTTTGAAACGTTTCTTGTCTTTGTAAACGATGTACTTGTTATAATTATTTGATATTCTGTAATAAACATTTATTGGTCTAGTACGATTTACCTACCAAAAATAAGTTTTCGCCCATTTTCTTAAAATCTATCAGAAATTTGTAACATATATAGAATTTGTTATTGATTTATCTAGAAGTTGACAAAACAATTGCAACTTTCCTTTAGTAATCTCACAATTTTAGATAATTTGTATAGACCTTTTATGGTTATCATGTCATAGATAACAAGGTAAAAATATGTTAGTTGTTGCCAACGATAAAGACAACGATTTATAAGTATTAATTTTCAAATGATATACCTTCCCCTTTGGTATAAATAACGAACTTTTACCTGCGACTTCGTCCGCGTTGGATTCGCAATTATTCGAAGGGATGTATTCCTCCAAACTTCATATTTTAAAGGTAATACGGACAAACTGGTTGAATTTTAAGACATACTTTCCCCCTTTTATCCCCTTAAGAATGAAATTTTGAAAATCCTTTCTTAGGATCATAAAAGATACGTATCCTTCGAAATACACTCCACCGTTCGATGTTTGCGGCTGATTCCGGTCTCTCGATGACGTCAAGCGAAGAGAGAGACGGACAACAAGCTGCGCGTGGGTTTACCTTATTAAGTAGTAGTACCATGCAATTTTTAATTAATGATACAATTAATTTATTTTTTACGGTTACATGAATGGACTTAAGTTTTCTTTTACAATCGTAAAAAACAATCTACATCAGTGTTTGTAATAATTTATTAAAAGTTAAATTAATTTTTGCGATTTTAATTAGTGTTTCGCATTATTAATATCGTATTTCATATTATCGTCGTCTCTTATAACCCTTTACTAACTAATTCCATTTCTATTTAGGAAATCCCTTGACTGTTTGGTAAGTAAACAAATTTCATGGGCGAAATTTTAGTTTCGTAGTATTTTTACTTATGAACTGCATTACCATCTCGTAACAAGATTATACAGTAAATCCAGCAGAATTTCAATCTGCATCTCTAAAATGATTTTTGTTAATCCTATTAGCTTTCGTTCAATATTATTCGACTGAAGTTAACGTAGCAGCAATTTTCCTACCTCCGTGTTCTCTTAGCATAATTTAATGCTTTATAAATCATCTAAATGTGATATTTTCAAGAATTGAAAAACGTATATGGTATTATCAACGCAATTTTTTATTACTCGACTACTAATGAAAATAAATCTATAAAATGAACGCGAACCATCGTACAATTTTATAATAGCGAGTATAATTTAAATTAAAAATTGTAATTACTTTTTCTAAATACTCTAGAGTAGTATTAGTATCAACTTGTTATCAACTATGTTTATGAACCGATTATTTTGAAATTTGAAACATACATATAAGACATAATTTTCAATTTATTGACGTATATAGTCAAAATGGCCGATTTTCGGTTTCGACGGAAGTGACACAAAATTTGATTTTTAAATAGAATACCCTGCATATTTAACTATTTTTAGAATCTACGGACAAAATTCTATCTGATTACCTTGCCAAATTTTCATTTTTCTTAAAAATAAGTTCAAGATGTTTTATTTTATTTTTCAACACAGAAGTGTGTGACTGCGGTACAATAAAATTGTTCTACCTCGATGTTGGTGCGCGATGCCTGTAGGCATTCCTTTATTATTTTATTTCCAGACCAGTTATGTTTATAATTCAATTAAGCAAAACGACAAATACATACATTCAGGCAATGAAGAATATTTTATGAACCTATTTTTGAATTATTTACTGTTAAATGGAAATAAAACTAGACATGTCGCATATCGTTGTATTCGCAATAAAATGTTCTATCTAATTATGCGGGTGGCCCATTCACTTTTCCATTTAAAAAATTGACCTTTTTATCAAAAACAAGATTTTTAAAATTTATGAGGGCACAAAACACTTAATAGTAATTTGCTACATAGAATTATTATTTGGGTGGATAACACAGTCGAGATAGAACAATTCTACCGCTATCGCAGCGTTCTGTGTTGAAAAATAAAAATGTTGAAATTATTTTTGAAAAAATCGAAAATTTGGTAAAGTAATCAGATAGAATTTTGTCCGTACATTCTAAAAATAGTAAAATATGCAGGATGTTCCATTTCAAAAATCAAATTTGGTGTCACTTTCGTTGGAACAGGAAGTCGGCCATTTTGACTCTATACGTCAATAAATTGAAAATTATGTGTTATATGTATGTTCTTAATTTAAAAACAATCGGTTCGTAAACGTAGGAATTATAAGCTTTGCCCGAGTCTCGTGGCCACCCGATATATTTGATTAATCTTCCGGTTAATAATAGAACGAGTAGGTGTTTAATTATTATCAACGTAAACAACTAAGTGCACAATTTTCACGGCGTTTTTATTGTTACTTTGTGTAAAAATTTATTTAAATACTTACATACAGCGTCAAACTCCCACTTACCGTATTTACTTGGTTATTACCTTTTAACCTTTTGAAATTCAATTGAAGTCTTTATTATGTCGTTTATGAAAGACGGGATATAAATCACATTATAGAAATTAAATTATTGGCCTTCTATACGGCGTCGATATAAAATTACAGATGCAAATTCGTATACCGACACGCACGCAACGCAACACCGCAAGACTTTAATATTTTATAATTGGCGTGCAAATCCCGAAGTAGGTATATTAGGTACAAAGTGAAAAAAGAAACTGATAACCTTAAGATCAAAAAATTGACAATCGACACAATTATCAAAGACAGTATTGGGACCTTAGAACACGTGAAGGGTTTTTTGCTAACACGGAAAAGCTTTTAATTTTGTGGCTTGAAGATCAAAATCAATGCAAAGTGTGTTAATCTAATGCTGTTAGTCTCGAAAATAAGGAATTAAAGAACGAGTTAATCGAAAATGTTTGATACATTAGTTAAGTCGTGGGTGGTTGTACAGATTGGAAAGTTCCAGCATTTTAAGCGATTTCCTAAAATGGTCCAAGACACAAGTAGAATTTTACTTCTCGAAACAACATTTTGCTAATGAACTAAACATTTCAAACGAACCAATAAATCCCTCAAGAGAAACTTAAATGCCATTCAAAATATATAAAACGAGTAATAACCTTAGAAAATATTACTTAAAAATATGTCTTCCAAACGAAATATGCAATATATTTCAAATTGAAAATTAAAGTTGGAATTTTTCAGGTACAGAAAACTAAGCTTTATAGATTAATTTAAAAAGAAAAAAAGAAAACTGCGTAATATATTGAATTTTCAGTAAAAGTATCAATTTATGTTCAGAACGATAAGTAGTTACAGAAGCCTACGAGTAATATAATCACCGGCATTTTAGATTACATACTTAGACAGCTGTTATTGACGTTTTATTTTGCAAAGTTTTCATACGAATACTTCGTTATATTTTCATTTTTCTATTTAGTTAGGGCAATGATAAATAAATTTAAATTTTATAAATGCCAAATATAATAAGAGTAGGTACATATTAACTTTTATCCTCAAACTAAAATTAAATCAAACATTTCCAATTAAATACTGTACAAATTAGTCGTTTAAACAATCGGTTTTTACGAAATGTTTTAATGATACAAATGTTAATGGCACACATAATTGAAATTTAGACCATTCTACAAAGCTATTTTAAAAGTACCTAATTATTATCATTAACACAATTTTTATCTAAAATCGCACTTTAAAATTCCACACCATAATATATTAGGTGTCAGTAATAATTTGTTGACACCAATGTGTAGCCACCAAGTGCAAATATGTATTTTTCCTTGTTTTATATAGCTAACAATTTCTAAAATAAGTTAAACTTTAAAATAGATAAAATATCAGAAAAATTAAAAAGATATTAATATAATTTATTTTTAATATAAAATGACCACTGCCACCAGTATTGCCCGAGTTTTCGGTTATTCGAGATAGATTCAGTTCACATTAACTCAAATAATCGAGGTTCTACTGTACAGTAAATCCCCTACATACGAACGTCAATAACTTTTTTCGCAGCAGCAAAACCCATTATTATTATTTTATTTACATTACGCGTTTTCCATAAATACACCGTTATACCGAACCAACTTATCGCCTTGGAATCTACAAACTTCTGATTATTTATCACTTTAAGCAGCTATTGTGTTTTTAAAGTAAGATTAGAAATTTTGCTTAATGTCTAGTTTTTTTATGATTTTATAATTCAAAAAAAATAAACAAAATAAAGTTAGAAGTGCTTTCTTTAATTAGAATTAACAATTTTTCATCCTTAGTACACCTTTGTTCAACTTATGAACAAATTCGAATTGCGAACGCGCTCTCGGAACGAAACTCGTTCGTATGTAGAGGACTTACTGTATTATAAATTGCTACATCCCATCGATTTATTAAATTACGCAACGTACATTTTATAAATTTTAAATTACCTACTAGTTAATTTAGCTCGTTCGTAATTTAATATACATTATGTAGTTTCTAAGTTAATTCTCCATAATGTTTATTAGTGGTAAATACCTACACGTCACTGGGCGGCGTTCAAAGATATTTGATAGTTAATTTAAAAAGATTCATTTAATTAATTTAATTAATTAATTAATTAAGTTAATTTATAAAGATAGTTAATTTGAAAAAAAAACGAATTACATTTTCATATCGCGTCAAATATTCAACTGCAAAAATTTCTAGAGAAAACCTTAAATTATAAATTTATTTAAAGAAACATTTTAAGATTTTTTTATAAAAGGTTGCCGTTGAAGATATCGCTAATTCTTAATTTAACTTTATAATTTAAGGACATTTTCAGATCGTATTTAGCTCCAAGCTTCGAACTCCGAAGAGAACGCTAAATAAAAGATTCAGTTATAAGCATTAAAAAAGAAATAAGTTCTTTTTCTAAAGTCGGTGCAGTGGAAATCTCTATTTCGCATATTTCCACTCATAACTAAGTATGCGTAAAATGTTTGTCTTCATAATTACTTACATTAACGCCGTCTGCGTGTTTGCACATATCATAGGTGTAAAAACTTCACGTTTAATACATATGTACGCTGTGTACAGAAAACCCACGTGAATTCTTTGTACAAAGTAAGTCAAATAAATTAATATCGGAATAATTTTCTATGGTAGTGGGTCCACTATCAGTTGGACAATCGGTGAGCAAAAAAAGAAAACGGTGCAAAACCAGTCAAGTTAAACGCCCGTAATATATTTTAATATAACAAGTGTATGAAGTTTACGGTGTAACCACAATTATTTCGTATTCATTTCGCCTTACCTTGGCGAAATGACGTGCAGAATCGTTCAAGGAGACGTTAATATAAATCTTCGATTTTATGCGTACTATACCAATCAACCCTAACAAATGTTATAATTTGAATCGAACTTATTTATGGCGATTCGAATCTCTAAAATACAACCTAATAAACAATCGGACATTTTTAAGTGTGCCTGCAGTGTATGTGTTTATGGACCATTTACGGATCTACTTTTATATCCCTATTTATTTATCCTTTTTATTTAATTTAATGACTGTAGTACAACCAATTTGGCAGTCTATTTTGTATGCGTTTACTACATCTTGTTAGTTTTTTTGTTTTGTTTCGAGTTTATCTAGTTCGGCATTTTGAAATGCCATCGTGCATGGATTTTAAAAAGATTGTATATTTCATACAAGACGTGATTAACTTAGAGACCGCAAGTCTATCACTTTGTTAATCACTCAACTCACTGTCATCACAGCTACTGATGTTTAAAATGTCTTGTGGAAGTCGCCTTGTTGAGACGAGTGTGAATTCCTTCTATGGTCCAACTGTTGAAGGCAAATCTTGTTAGTATAACGAGCACAAACGTCCACAGTTTTCGAGGGATTCGAACCCACAAGCGCTCAACTCTCTAGTCCACGACGGCTTCCAGTTCTTTAGTTATACAGGGATGTTTCAAAAATAACGTTTATATTCGATATTATGGAAATTCTAGAGTTTTTCTTACATTATGATTTTTGTCAACTAAGAAACATGTATATAAATATATAAGGTAAGGGCACAGTCTTCGACCGTATATTAAAGTGTTATAATTTTAACCTTGGGAAGTGGTTTAAGATGTTTACCGACTATCTGCCACTTTTTGTGTCATTCGGTGGCGAATGGTTTTTTTAAACACGGTTTAGTTAAATACAAGTGCGTTTGACATCGTTCAACCCAAAAATATATTACTGGATCTTTTAAGCGCTAAGTGTTGATTTCTTAATATGGTTTTTCATATAGCTTGCTTTTTTAATCATTTTTTTATTGTGCGATATGTTGTAAAATGTAATTGTTGGTGTTTTAATTTCTGTGAAAAAGGGCGAATTTTTAGAGGAATGTCAATCACTGCATCTGTAAATATGGCATTCACCAATGATCGATATAGTCGTTGATAATAAAAGCAAACGTGTTTAGTTTTTTTAGTTTTGCCTTCTATAAAAATTAATCAAATTATAAAAAAAATTACAGATCCCGATTTGGCGTTTAAGGGTGAAAGAGCTAATGTTTTCGCATTCCGTACCAGTAAACGAAATTAATTTTTTAATTTTTCTTTACTGTTATAGTTTTTTTTACAGTGGAACATTGTTTATCCGAGTTAATGTGAACCGAGCTAACCTCGGATGACCAAAAATTCAGGTAATATATATGGACTGACACGGGCTGACGAGCTATTGATTCACAACCTACATATACCTATTGCAATAATTGATAACAAGTCCGTTAAGTAAACGCATCAAAAAATTACTTAAAAAATGCATATTGGAACCACTAATAATAAAGTTATGGTTTTAATACAAACTCTAATTTATTGCACATTATAAAATACAGAAGTTCAAAATAAACCAGAAAAAAAAACAAATTCGAAACATTAAACTATTTTATGAATCAACATTTTTTAAATAAAATTCTTAACAGTTTTCTGTTTTACTGCACTTTGCCGCTTTTTTTCTCTTTCCCTAATTGACTCGGTTAATCGAAACTCGGATAAACAGAGTTGATATTAATGAGTTAATTTTTTTTTAATTTAATAAAAATTAACTGTGATTAATATCAATTTATATTGTAAACGCTGAAGAATACCTCAGAAAAAGGTGAAAATATATGTAGTTAAAGAAAATAAGATCATTTTCTATTGGCTAAATATTAAAAATAATAAATTATAAAAAAACACCAAAAAGAATTAATTCCCAACATTTTTATTATTATTGTCATTATGTAGGTACCTATTAAATTAATAGTACAAACGTAAATATAATTATTGAATAATATTCACAATTCACCGTTATTTTTTACCAACTTTAATAATGATAAATATATTTTTATGGCACTTTCTCTACTGTATCATAAATATATTCCCGAGTATGAATTTAAAAGTATAATCGTGAAAACGAAACATTGTTTCGTTTGTTTTAACAATTAAAAAATTACCTGTGGGTATCGAGGAGAAGAATTAAAATATGTCCAGGACTGGAATTGGATTGTCGAGCATTAGTGCCCGAATAACCTTGAGATTTTTATTATTTCAATTGTTGTGAGAAGGCCAGTTCACTTTTAAAAAATTTTATTTAAAAGCTAACATTTCAAAGTATTGAGCGGTAGTTTTAGATGGCCAACAAATTAGTTTTACGCATAATGACAAAGATTTTACGCATATATTTTTCTAAACATGTCGAATATTGAGTATTTTACCTTAAATCACGTAAAGAAAAACTGATGTGTACTTTAACATCGATTACAAATATCGTTCTTAATAATTTTCAAAATCAATTTGTTTGACAAGTGATCAAGACTTAAAGCGGCAAATCGTCTTAAGTTGGAAGTGCTGCAAAATAAAATTATCTAGAAATTTCAAAACTAAATAACGGACACGAAGCAAATTAATGCAAACATCAAATGCATCAAGACGGAGTGACTGACTTTTAAAGTAATAAACTAGAAATTCCTAGACGTTGAAGCTAACTCAAATTGTGGAATTTTTATCATAGCTCGTATGTGTTCAAAAATCTTGCACGTGTAAAAAAATAAAATGTAATTGTTTGTTCTTCATATCTTTATGAGAACTTTTAATGAAAATACTACAAAATTTATGTTTATATGTTTTCTCACATTTCTTCTTTTTCAGTTTTTGATGTACCACTTCGATTGTTATTAAATGACTAATAAATAAATTAATCGATAATTTTTGATTAAATAAGAAAATTATTTCACATTCTGTTGATACATTTAAAGGGAAATATTATAAATTAACTCGTAAATTAGTTTCTTTTCCGTCTAACTTTATTGGCGAGTGTATTCTTTACGTGTCACGAAGTTTAAATAAGCGTGGTTAACCGATGTAATTAACTTCAGTTATCTAGGTAATGCTTTGCTAAACCGGCGTTTTCTGAATCGTATTTTACGATGTAAATAATTTTGCACGTCGGCTCTTTGAATGACGTGGATACAACGAGTAAGTCGTTTGCAGAATTCACAACGTATATTCCGCTAAACTTTTGTAACTACGGGGTACCAGCCCTGAAATTTATCAAACGAATTGTATGTCCAAACGAAACATTCGCGAAAAATTAGTTATAAATTTAGTTCATTCGTTACAACAGATCGAAATAAATGAAGATTTTTGTACTCGATAGTCCAATAAGGCAGACCTTAAAATAAATATCTTACCTCATGGACTACTTAACGAAGATGCCTGCTGAGCTATATAAAAGGATAAGAGGCAAATAAATTTGAAACACGTCCTCGAAGCTCCTCGTAAAATAACGTTTGGCGAGTGTTAAAAATTCGAATTTATTACTATATATTACAGGTACCTATAGTAAGTTCTTAGTTTAAGCAAGAATATTCTTAATGTCCTTTGAAATTTATTCGGGTCGTAACGCGGATTTTATCTTAATTAGTTACAATTGCCAAAGTGGCAATTACCGACGAACGATTAATTATTAAATAAACGGTAGTGATAAATAAAGGTACTACCAACATAGTTATTCGATCTCGGCGCCACATGTTTTACATATCAAAGCAACGACGGACTGGAAATTGTAACCTTTAAATGGACATGCACAAACTGGTACAATTTAACTACTTCAAGCGATACATAATCTGATATATACTTTATTATTACGTTACCAATTATCTTCGCTTTTATTTATTGCTCAAAATTAATAGTTTATCTGATTAATATAAATCGATATAATAAATATTTAATTAGCGATTCCTTACATATTTTATTTAATAAATCAATTACGTCTCACCTGGAGCCCGCATTAAAATAATTTAGTTGCAGAGTTTACAGCTTTAGTTATAACATCACAAAACAAGTAGGTTAATAGTTAGTATTAACAAATTTATTGTTCTCGATAAAATACGACAAATAAATAATACCTTTCACGATCGAAAATTACTCGTAAACTAATATAGGGCAATACTGTAAAAATAAAAAATTACATAGGTATAATTGTTTTTTTAGGAGAATAATTTGTTTGAATTTAAGACGAACGTAAAAAATAAAAAACTATAAACACAATTCCGTATTTTAAGGAAAACGTGACGTTATCGAATCGGACTTATGCGACACGCAGCTCGCAAATTAATACATTTATTATATTTTAAATATAAAATAGAAATCATAAATAAATCCTAAGTGAGGTTGTGTATAGCGACCATTTAAAAATAACTGCGCGGAGTTTAATTTATTAAGCATTATATATTTTAATGTGTTATTATTATAAAGAATATACGACCTTTGACATCTTATGCTATTTTCCCCATTTCGTGATGCATGCAACACCAGTAAACGGAAACAAATAGCTTTTATGATTTATAATTGTTACGCTACGTTTTTTAGTAAAATGCCAGATTAAAGAAATAAATGAAAGATTGATTCTATCGGCAATGGATAACAGACGCCTAAAATTATGTTTTTAGCGCAAACAAAACAAATTTAGTTAATTTCTAATTTTCGAGAACCACTTAGGAGCGCAATTGCCATAAACTAATGTCGTATGTAACATATGGTCATGTCGAGAAAATTTCAGAATCCTTTTAGGAAATGTGTAAACATTAATTACCTTTTGTTTGCAAATTTTACTGTAAACATTCAAC
This sequence comes from Rhagophthalmus giganteus, assembly GCA_036326145.1. Lineage (NCBI taxonomy): Eukaryota > Metazoa > Arthropoda > Insecta > Coleoptera > Rhagophthalmidae > Rhagophthalmus > Rhagophthalmus giganteus. The sequence goes on along the minus strand of JARFJA010000075.1, from coordinate 4,159,050 downwards.
GAAAAAATTATGTAGAAGAGAGTCGTGCAGTACCGACCACTATATCGTCGTATAGTACCGATCGTGTTTTTACGTTGTTTTTTCTGCTTGTTAGCAAATAAAATTAAATTCAATTGTTCTTCGTTTTGATGGAAAAATGTCCACAAAAAATACCTACGAAAAAAAAATGGAACGAAAATGGAATGAATGCGGCTTTACAGGCACTTCTCTTAAAAGAAATGTCACCTTACAAAGAAGAATTAGGAAAAAAAACAACCTGGCCGATGAGAAAAAATTGAAACCGAAGAAAGGAAAAGTAGGTAGATAGAGAACTAAAAAGATGTGAACGAAGATAGAAGAACGCACACAAAAGAAAAAAACTGGAAATGCAAAGAGGGACGAAGAAGTGACAGAATGCATAATTTGTAAAGAAACATTTAACGAAGATCGGGTTCGATGTATTCGGTGCAAGAGTTGGGTGCATGTGAATCAAGAAAATATGAATTATTTTACATGCGATGTTTGTAAAATGCAACTTTTTACCAATAAACCTTATTTTCTAACATTAAAACTTTTTTTAGTGTTACGAATCATTTAAATCCAAAAATTCTTCAAAAACATAACTGATCGGTACTGGTAACTCAAAGTTACTGGTAAAATTTACAAATTAAATTGCATCGTCGTTCAGCTGTTATGTGACCATTTATGACACTGTTGGCAGGCAATCCACCCTTCAACTGAAGTAGAGTAAAGTCCAGCACGATACAGACACTTGTCATTTTCGTCAACATCGCTTCCCTCGCTAGAAGTTTCTTACTGAGTTTTTTTCTGTGTTCCAAGCAGAATAAGATGATCTCTCGTCATCAAATTGATTCGGTCCCAGGGTTCCTTAGGTATGATGCAGCAACACGAGCTGGCAGGGCAGATAGTGCTCCTTTATCAACGGCAATATCGGTTGTCGAAGAAGGCAAAAAGTCATGGTCTTGGAAGATTCCCGGATTTACGGGCTAGATCCCTGTTTTTTAGAACCCTTTCAACGCTGTTCGTATATTGGCAAAGTTGACATAAGCAGTTCCAAAGCATAAGCTATTTGCCATAGTGTTATCACTTTTCCTGAGTTTGTTCCATTATGCCACGGATCATTTTGTCCCCGGTGCATAGATTATGTTTACATATTCATGCGATTCAGTCGTTTCGTTATGCTCCGGTTTTTCCTACTAATTGTGGTATACATCAGTTTTATTCAATTATATTTTAACCAATCTTAATCCAAATAATGGTAAAAAAAACTTAAAGTGGTCGATACTGCACGACTCTCCCCTATTATTACAATAGTAAGTACGACATATTCATTATTTACTACAGTTTTAAGCGTTAATTCGAGATAATAAGCACTATTATCATTGTTATTACAACTACTTAAATACGAAATTTTTTCTCAATAAAATTTGATCGAGTGCCGAACAAATTAAGAAATATTTTTTTCGAAAACGTCTCCTCTTCCAAGAAGTTTTTAGATTTTAAAAGCACTTATTTAATGACAACACAATCGTTTCTAGCTTCTGCAAACAACATAGTGAAGACAAAGCCAATGGCCCACGTCTCGCACACACGGGAGTCCTTGGCTTCCTTCGAAACCAATTCTCCAGATTAATTACCCGAATAAGTTAACTCGTTCATAAACCGTAAGGACACGAGAAAAAAAAAGAAATGTTTATTTTGTTATCGAGCCAATAAAAAATTATATGTGTTAGAATCTACATCGTCTCGACTGGATTAGAAATGAGAGTAACTAAGGTGTTTAAAATGCCAACCCTAAAAACGATAAATAACTTGCTAAGCTATTTATACAGACGCTAACATAACAAAGCTACCATTTATTATTCTTACACACGAGCTAACATTCAACGGTGAGCATGTATATAACCTAAGTTACTGATCGCGCACGCTTCTAATTGCTATCAAATTGATTATAAATCCAACTTATAACGTATTAAGACATCAAAAGACTCAACAAGATATAATAATTATTGGCGAAAAGGGAAGCCGCTGCTAATAAACTACACTTCGATATCTTGTATCTATAAACGTCTACGTTTAATTTTTGTAGGTATTTGTTTTCCACGTCGGAAGTAGTAATTCCCTATAAACGATATTGATCAAGAGACAGCACAAGACACTCAATTTTAATTATATTGTGTTTTTGCCAAAATAAAACCTTCATCTCAAAAATATTACTTACATTTTACGTTTTTTATTTATGAAAATATAGATTATAAAATAATGTACAACGAAAAGCTGTTAAAACGTTACTTAAACAGAAAAATTGTTTATTAAATCAAAAATTCGGCAGCGTCTCCGTAATGATTTTTATATCCGCTTTAAATTGGTTACGACAGATATTAAGTTTTAATAAAACGTAGAAAAATTTTCGCGATATTATCAATTTCTGTTACCGATAAATTGATGTTATAATCTTTAAAAGAATATGGTCAAAAGTCAAGTACCTACACTTCACAAAATTCGCGTTTCATAAAACGTACCTCCCTTGACAACGGCGCAAAATCAATACAAATAAAACGAATGAAAAAGTAGATAGTTTCCAATATTGTAGAGAATTGTATTGACTACATAAACACTCAGTACAACATTTTTGTCAGACTCACGGTTACGGAGATAAATTAAAAAAAAACTAATTGCGCCCTTATTTTCAAGATGGCGGTCGAATAACTACACACTCGATCCCAAAATCTCACTTTTAGACTCACGGCCGACCCCCGCCCATTACAAAATCCAAAAAATATCTGCCTGCCCAACATGCGCGGTTGTCCATTTTTTAACACCGGATTGACTGGACTATTAGTTTATATAACATTTTATCCATCATTAAACACGTATATGTGTCACAAAAATCTAAATAATGACCTTGTAATAGATAGGTACCTGCTAGATAAATTTCAATAACAGTTTAGTAAACAAACGAACTACTAAATTATTGTCATTAATTAGAAATTGAAGTTTCTGAAGTTTTTACGTTTCCATTATTTATTCACGCGAAAGCAACTACTAGTAAAACATTTCTAAGCGGAAACGAGTTTTAGGTGAATAGAACGCCGGCGCTACGGGAACTATGTCGTAACAAAAAGTTTTCGTGGCAACTGTTTATCGTTTTTAAATGAATTCGATATTAACGGTGAGTCGAACTTATTTAAATACACCGCTAATGTTTTGGGAGATAAACACATAATAAAATTAAGATCATGTCGATAATTTTGTCAAAATAATAAAAAGTATGATTTATATGTAAATTTCTCACCTATTCCGATTAAAATATTCTCCAAAACGAATAATTTAGGCGTGTTATTTCTTTTTTCGACGTTTATTAAATTTAACTTTATCGATATAACTGGATACATTTTTAATATCTATAAATTTTCAGAAAACATTACGAAAACAAACCAAGTGTTACGCAATTTCTAACCAAATCGAGAGTTGTTAATCTGAAAAAATCTTGGCCAAAATTTGTTTATTTAAATGATGATCAATTAGAGCACAAAAATAGCGGCTAGCCGATCTTTAAATTACTCATATTGATTTCTCAACGACTGCTACAAACCTTAAATAGTAATGTATTATCTCAAAATAAAAAACCTTATTTCGTGCGGATAAATTAACGAAATTAAAAAGTTTTCATGCCAAGTATTTGGGCCGTTCAAAAAATAATAAATTGTGCTTATGAATCAAATCGAAATGTTGCCTGGTTCAAAAAAAATTGATTAGCTAAAAAAATCGTTCTTTAATAAAACGAAAATGACTTTTGAATAACTCATTTCATATAGAAATCTTCTTTGAATTTGGTTAAAAATATCTAATGCCTAAAATTACACCAACGCATCAACGTTTAATTAAAATTAAAATATATTTTTCTTTAACACAAAAAAGTGATTTTGATATAATTTATTCCACAATTTTTAGAAAACTAAAGTATAATTTGATTTTTCAATACTCCATGATATTAAACTTGCAATTAAATACAGCCAACCGCTTTGTGGTTGTTTAATTCGACGTTATTGGTGTCTATTCGAACTTTTTTTTAACCCTTTTTCGTTTGTTTGTTAGTAGCACATCCCGGAAGACACCAGGAATCGCGGCTAGCATTACTTCTAGTGCCCCCCGGGACATCCATCCTATCACGGGGATATTTCTTTAACACTAATTAATTTAAATAGCACATACGAAATGAGTCAGAGTGAAACCAACTTTCTCCGATACGCGAGATGTTCGACCAATCCGGCTACAAACGACTTTTAAAAAAAAAGTTGGAATTAGCAAATTGTTTTTTAACAAAAACGTAAAAATAAAAAAAAGGGTTTACAAAAAACGGAAACTATACGGTATTAGCATCTACTTTATAATGTAACAGTACCTACAAGTTATTTTTAGTATGGCGTCAAGTGGCGCTTAGTAGGCGCTAACTGTATATATATATACGGAGAAAATTTATGTTTTCCGAAAGCGCCGGTTGCGTGAAATTAGTCGTTATTTCACTTAACACGGAATAACTTTTTCATTTTTAGTACGGATCTGAATCTATATTTTCAAAAATAAAGAGGTCCGATGAAACTATGTGTCAATTAAGTATATTAATGATTTCTTTAGTTGTTGTTTTATTTATAATGAATTTATCGATATTACGTAGGTATACAATATTGTTATTTGCTTATTTAACGAATATTTTATACCGAGTGGGTGCTTTGAATCACACTTTATGAATAGCATTAATTGATGAGTATATAGCGGACGTCAACGAGATCACTAGCACCCCTCGTTTGCCCCTTGTTTTTCAAGCTACCGAAATGGAACTTAACACAGTTGATAAAGATGCAAAAAGCCATATGAAGTCGGAAATCCAAAAAAATTAACATCGTGTCAAAATATGGCATTTTACGTCTTTATCAACTGTGCCAAGTTCCATTTCGGTAGTTTAAAGAACAAGGGACAAAAGAGGGATCCTAGTAATCTCGTTTATATCCGGTACTTATAAAGACTTTTTGAGTCCCTTTCTCAGTTTGTTTTTATATTCTTTTATATATTTTTTATACTTTTCTATAGTTTATATTAGAGTAAATACTGCCACATGATGTCCGTTTTATAAAATAATAATAAATAATATACATACGAAATATATACTAAGTATTACAGTTTCCTATGAAGTTACACTTAAGTATCTATTTAATTTACAGATTCGACTTAGGTAAAGGTTTACCGAATACATTACTTACGTAACTCGGAGGGTTACTGTAATTTAAATGTTCAAAATATCACAATTAATGAAGCATCCAACGATATTTTTTATCTTCAAATTATTATTAAAGAAGATGTTTTTCGAAAAAATGTTTATAATAATCAAAATTTGAGTGACCAATAGAGCAGGTGTGCAGCGATTATTTATACATTAATGCAAAAACTTGGATTATTGTAGAATCATAAAAGTTTTATTTTTAAATTGGAAAACGTTGTGCGATGCGTCTAACGTGAATTTAAATAGTTTTTAAAAACTTTAACCCCAACTCTGTAGGCGTTCCAGGTAACTCAACTGACCGGAAATTCGTATTACATTTTAAAGTGGTTTTAACGGTATTTAGGTACACAAATAAAAATGAAATTTGGTTAATTTTAATTTTACGCGAATTTTGCGAGCGTGTCTAGTTTTTTGCTATGTTAAAATTATTAAAAAACTACAAGTCATCGTTCTTTGAAACGCGAATTACCTACTGAGCATCATTTAATTGCAGGTAGCCGATGTTAAATCGAGAGTGCAATCTGAAGCACTTGTTGTGAAGATCGGAATACAATGAAGTCTTAATTTAACCGGTATTATTATTATGGGGCCGTCAATACATAAATTGTATGTATTATTGAAGTAGGTAATGCGATAAATTAATCAATCGTAAATCTAGTCGAAGCGGCGACTGTATTAAATTTGCCGATAACACCAATTTTTGCGTATTGTATTAACTGCAGTTAAATATAAATATTACAATATTCGCGCGTAACGTCCATTAAATTTACCTTTTGTATTGCCGTGTAATGACCGTCGCACGTAGTGGACACCAGTTTAAAATTTAAGCGAGATTTAATGGGCCGTTTCAAAGCGGGCGTTCAAAACAATGGTGTTACAATTTAACGCTTAAAAAAGGTTCGCAGGCACTTCAAGTTCTAAATAAGACAGTCATCAAAGTCAAAATCGGGAGGTGTAAAAGTGGAAATTAACTCGATATGTGTAGAGCTATTCCCCCACCCCCGCCCCCCCGGCTTCAACAGCTGTTAAAATCCTACACACGTATATACTTGCCATTATAATTATTTAATCGATATTTAATTGTTTTTAGTACGATTATTAAACAAAATATTGCAAAAAAATTTAATAAATAGTTACTACTGCATCCCACCTTTTTTTACTGCTTCATTTATTCGATCGAGGTTTTGAAAGGTAACCGTAATAGGACTTATAGAAAGGATTACGTCTCCATCCATCAGTTCTTCCGGTTTTCGTCCTACGAAAATCGCTACGTAGCGGTACCGCACCACCTGACGACATTCCGTACCTTCCCCATCCATCAATTTTTTTATCACTTTAAGTTCGTGTGCGCCACTTAATAGCCGCGAACTTTTAAAAAATCGTTTAACGAACACAAGGAAAGAGATTGTTCTGTTCGTTTCGTGAAATTGTACGTCACTGATAACTTTCCCTGAAAAGACGTAATCCGAATTGCGGATTTTATCGGCGAGCTTTTTATCGTCCTTGATAATATCCTCGTCAAATTTACAATAAGGTGAATACAACAGGTTAGAAAGGGATTGTCTGCGCGCTAAAAAACGTGGAAAATCGGCTGCGACGACCAAAACGAAGGCAGCCGGTATCAACCAAAAAAAAGCTGGATGCATTTCGGGGTGTCCACGTACCCTTCGCGATTGCAAGCACGCACGGCTAAAGACGCGACATGACTGACTCCACGCACTGTACCGCTCCTTCTTCGACTATATTAACACTAACATCTCTTCGTATTGCTCTATCACAGGCTCTTGTGATTGGTCCTTGCGAACACTGCCTACTCATTTAAATTACTCATTAATTAACTGGTCACTGTTTACACTCACTATTCGTTTTTATAGGTATTGTGTTACAAAGATCAGAGATACGTATAAAAGCGCTACAAAGGGTAGCGGCGACATTAAACAGAATGATTAGTAAAACAAACACCAATTGCTAACTTAATGACTTTCCGCTGCACTTACTTATTGAACATGCTAAATATTTATTAAAACGTCGGACGTAGTACAACCATATGTTCGTTCCGTATAAAGAAACGCGTTTAGCATAATTACGTTGCCCGACTTACGTCGAAGGTATTATTTAAAGAAAACGTTTCGATAAAATTGTACGTTTAAAAACGCGATTTGTTGCGCTAAATTACTCGTTGTTTATCCTTAAAATTTAATCGTCAACCAAAACATTATACATACTCCTGACGCATTTTAATCCGATTCTCCTTCGTTAATTCAAACTGAAAATGAAATTTGCTCTGAATTTAAACAAATCTTCGTAATCGAAAAAGCACACGTAAAAATCTCTTCGTGAGGATAAACGCGTAGGATAAAGTGCGAAAACGCGGCAACCGTATTTTTAAACTTCACACCAAGGTAAATATGTACGTTTTAAACAATTTTTGTTTTTCAATTAAATCTATCATATATTATGTAAGTACCATTTCTATCCCATAAATAGGTGTTTGCCATTCAGAATGTACCGTAAAAATAAATTGGGATATCAATTAGCGAAGCTACGTAATCGAGAACTGAAACAAAAAGTGCTAATTATAAAACAAGCCAAATAGGGCGTCACAGAAATAATAACACCACATGTAACTTGCACGAACAAATTGAAATAAACAAAGAAAGAATTTGAAAAAATATACATACATACGTAGAGAAGACGGGTCAAAGTCGACACTTGAACAATTTATTTGTTATTATTTAATAAATTTAAAAATTCCAAAATCATTTTCAATTATTTTCCATACAAATGTGCATTTCGATTTGTTTGCCCCAAAGAAAATTTTTGTTTATTGCATATTATTGCAGCAAAAAGTCATCTCGCTGTACTACTCATTTCCAAATAAAATTACCCGTTGGGCACTCGAGTCGTAAACACGCCGTATACGAGAAAAAAATTTTTCAAAAAGCAAATCGTTTAGGCGTGGTAGGCTTGGTTCCATACTTTTTCCATACATATATTACATTATTGCATATCATTTTATCATTAAACAATTTTATTACTGTCGTTAATATACGTTGATTACATTAAACACTGAAGAAGACCTCAACAACAGGTCGAAATATATGTTAAAGTATAAAATAGTAAATAATTTCTATTGGTACTACAAGGTATTAAAAATAATTCTATGCATATACAGCGAAAGTTTCATATTACGACGGAAATAAGCGGAAAACCCCTATTTGCGAATTTCACTGTAGTACCTTAAATATGCCCGTTAAAATTATTTTTTGATAATTGACGGATTCTGTTAATAATTACAATACCGCAATGTAAATATTGGTTAAATTACCAGGAATCTCATTAAAACACCACAAACCGTCACTTTTAACACAAAACAGTCTGAAAAATTAAATACGCCTGCACTAAAGGACCGACGGATACTAAAACTACGAGTAAACCTATATATGACCATACCTACAAAAGTTATACAAGTGCAGATAAATCCTATAAAGCATTCGAACATTATCTACCCCACATGTACGTTTTTATCAATAAGTTCCAGACTTGCTTTCGTCGATAAATAAATAATACTCGGAATTATATTTTTATTTAGAATAAAAATTACGTTAAAAGTTGTTCCGTTTCTATAATAAACCATTTTATACATGTTGTCGCACCTAGATTGCGTAATACTTCACCAGGTTATTCTTGGGCTAAACAAGCAAAAAAAGACTTGACATGACACAAATAATAAACGACAAACTAAAATAAAATGTTGCAAAAGATGTTCAATGTAGCCAACCATTTGCTTCAACGCAAGCACGAATTTTTCTCCTAAAAGAACATCCTATTCGTTGATAAATCCCCGGAACTTGTCTGACTCGATTAAAACCATTGTTAATTTCATTTCTTAAATCATCTGCCTTTAATAGGTTCGGAGTAAACTAAATTGTTTTAGATAATCACATATATGCAAAAATCAAGCGGATTTTAATCTGGTGAACGAGGCAGCCGCGAGGTTGTTAACTTATTTTTCATCTACGAAACTATACATTTACGAATATATATTTATTAGGTTTTTACTGGCTTGTTTTGGACCAAAAATAACTTGGTGAAGTATTACGCAATCAAGATGTGAAACACTCAGTATGGACTTAATTATTTATTAAAGTATTGTAGGTGGAATAGGTACTTCTTTGGGTATTTTTACGTATTTCTTATAGACGTACGTCTAATCATTATTTTCTAATCAATTTCTAATAACGCACGAGGAACAATTATGTATTATTAATTGTTTTCGAAAATATGTAAAATACTGTGAATTGAGTGTTACAAATTCAGCGAATCGTAACAAAAATAAATTTTTACTTCAATTCCTGAGAATTTTCAAAGCTATATCTACCTCGAGAAGAAAGAGGAGTAACTGTAGCTTTGATAACAATGTTTGATAAAGAAAACGATGACTCTTTTGGGAGAGGTAACAATGTTTCCGGCTGGTTGGAATGTGCCAATTATTTTTTTCTATAAAAGACCGTGCTAGGTATCCTGAATTTTAAAGTTAATATGCGCAAATGTAAAAGGCAAAATTTATATAAATAATAAATTTAAAAATTAATACGTATTACTTAAATTAACGAAAAGATAAACTTTCGAAAAATCTGATAATGGAAAAACAAAGTGGAATATATTATGTATGAGTTGACTTGTAAAAAATTAATCACGTTTAAAATTGTGCTGTAAATAAGTAAACCAATACACACATCTCTTTTATTTAGTCATTGCCCATTTATATTTTAAATTTGATGGTCATAAAGGTGTTATTATATTTTTATATAGAAATAAAATTAAATATGATTTTTGAGGTAAAATGCCCACTTTTTTAAAGATCTACGTATAGAAAAAACTGTTCGTTCTTATTAGTATCTACTACCACAAAAATATAGGTAGATATATAAATATTTTTGTTTGTTCATTATTAAGAAAATAATGACGAAACTAAACTAGTAATTGATTTCATAAATAATTCAATTATTGGCGGCCTGGTTGTCGATAATAATAAAGCAAACATCAAACAGACTTGCATATTGCAAATAACTAATGTATTGACCACACATAGAATTAACGTTTATCATGGCAGGTAAATTGAATAATACAATGAGGAATAATGAAATTTAATTAGATATTTATCGTAATTAATATGGAATTAAATTAAAGATCGATTATTTGAAAAATAATTTTCACTTAAACTTTTTATAATAGTTACATCATTAAAAACAACCGACTATCTTCATTTTACTTTTAACTATAAATTAAAAATAATTTTACATCTATACAGTCCTAGTAAAACGTTCTGGCGATTAAGTTTGGAAGCGTTTAAAGCGAAATTTAAAAAACAGCGGGGTCAAATTGTGTAAAATTTTTACTGCGAATTCATTCACTATTTGAGTTTGCGCTGTGAAAATTTCAGTATCATATGAAAAGCCGTTTTGAAGGTTTTGTAAGGTATTTCACGAAAACTGTCGAATTTTGCTGCTTGTTTCTGTATTGACAACTTTAAGACGATACAACTAAAGTATTTCTGCACCAAATTGCATGAAATTTGGAAATAATGTATTATATATCAAATCTGTTGTAAGGAAATATACAATATATATTGAATTTTAACTTATCTAATTAATGTGCCTTTGGGGACGATAAAATTGAACCATCGCAATTACCGACGTCTGCCTCCAAATGACAAAATTATTTATATATATAATAAAGTTACATTTTGAAACAACAATTGTATCATTACTTTGTTTAAATAATAATTCGTTACGCTTTTATAATAAATAATGTATGTTGTTGTTGAAACGAGACACTATATTAGATCGACCGGCAACCTTCGTCATTCTACATAGTAAACGGCTAATATGCGTATTTCTAAATAAAACTATAAGCATCTTTTCAATGAATAAGCAGTGTTACACCAAAATTTAAGTCGTGTACGTTTTGCATATATGTCTTTTACGCATATGGTGCAAAAGAAAATTAATTACATAATTCCCATTATTTCCTTTACATTATTCATAATGCCGCTTTGTTTTTTACAACATATATTGCTATGGTAACTTAACGCCTTTTTGAAAAATTATGAAATTACGTATACTTATGTAGAAATAAACTATATTTAGCATGCAGTTTGTTTGAGTGAAATCCGTTAGGTACTTTTTTAGATATAACTTTCAAACTCAGCTGCCAGAACTTTTTATTTCTACTAGTATAATAGTTTAGAAATCTAAATTAAAATGTCGATGATAATAATTTAACTTTCATTATAACGTGCAGACTGTGGTAATGAAGTCGCTCGAAGATTACTTTAACTTTAAGTAAAGTTATTTAACAAGAGACATTTTGAACAATAGTTGAATAGTTTTCATATAAAACTGAACTATTCTTTCAAACATTTACCTAAATTTATTAAATCTGCATGTCTATGCATAAATGCGATTATCGTGACTTTCCATAATTAAGGAAATGCGAAATTTTACTGTTATTTTAGTAATTCATCAGTTTAGAACTCATGCCTATGTAAAAAGAAAACCGATAAATTATTTTATCATTCACCGAATGACTGATTTTATACATTTTGTAATAAAAATACCTACAATAACGTTATAGTAATTGATTACGAAATAACTTAAAATATGACCATCATCTCCAACTAATTTTGCTCTTAAAAAAGTTGAACACTTAGTAATTTAAATTTAAAATTGTCCGCATATTTTAAATACCTTTAAAGGAAATTAACTTTGCAAGGTGCAAAAAATTCACGAAGTCATGTTTAATTACTAATTGTTTGCAGTAAAAGTAGCGACGATTTAAGATAATTAACTTATAATTTGATTTGTTTAAAATATTAATTCGAAACTAATTTAATAGATAGTGTTTAAAATCAATTTTCTTCTTTAAATGTCTATTTCGATTGTTTTTGAAGTTGATTTTCAAAACGAATCCACTAATTATTTATTTTTTAATGCGTTCGTATTGAGTTACTTCTTAAAATTGTGTTTTTAAATACATATTTATGTAAGTGCGTGAATTGTTTTTGTTTCGTACTTTGTTATTCTCTTCTTCTGTGACGAGGCTTAATAATCTCTTTTTATCTTTTGATGATCTTCTGATAATTTTATTAAGGATATAGGCACAAAATTATAAAAGCCGCAAATAAAACGATAGTATTCGTGATAAAGCGTGTAAAAAAATATTTAGCAAACGCAGTCTAAATAAACACAGTCGATATGTGATAGTCTGCTGCAATCGATAATGCACAGAATCGTTGTTTTCGCGTTAAATATTATCTACTTGCTCAATGAATCATTACTAAACCACTTAATTTTAGTGTAACTTAAAAGAAAATTTATCTTGTTAAAGTATGTAGATATGTCTAAAGGTTATAAATATTGTAAATAGAAAGTTACAAATGTGATTATTTCAATGGTAAAGATTAAGCAAATTTTGCTAAAATTTAAGGGTGAAAATCTCGAAAAATCGATTATTTTTATTACTTAAGAATAACCTTCGACCATTCTACAAACAGTAATTTATACCATATATTTTGAAATTTTAATAAATATTGTTTCCTTTTCTCATAATGTATTTAGAAAAAAACATCGTAAAATGAACTATATTTTTTTGAGTGCGCCTATACCCTTAATTGTGAAGTTTTGTCAAGTAAACCTTCATTAATTTGCTTTCGTTCGTGTGTTATGGATGTTTTTCAACATACTAATTCAAAGTTATTCAACACTGATAACAACAACATAAATACCAACACTTCACATTCTTGGTTTTCCTTCACGTATTTATTCGTTTCAAATCAGAAAGATCGTTTAAGAAAAAAAGATCATACTGTACCTATACATAACAATAAGTATATTTGACGTTATCAGTTTTTTAGTTTAAATAAATTTATTTTTAGAAATTATTTATTTCGGCGATGTTATCATAAAATTAAAAAATATATATATAAGCCTATTATGAATTTATATTTTTTCGTTATAAAATTCAAACATTATTTACTTTTCGAAATGTTTCGTGCTACAATATTGTTCAAAAACAATTTATCTCAAAATTTATATGCCGTAGTTAGTTCAAAGTTTCTCATGAAATTCATCATCGCGAACGAAATACTGCTTTAGAATATTTTATAAATTCCGCACTGTTCATCGTCGTTATGACTTTGTAGTCTACGAGCCTTCAATTTCTGTCAAGTGTAGGTTTTAAATTTATATTACAAGTCCAATATATCTCGCTGTCGCATTTCATATACCTGCTAACTAAAATATATTACTTCTCTAGCAAGCATATGAAATTATCTATACATCGTACCTATATACTAAATTATTAATATTTAGTGATATTAGTATAATTACAAAATACAATCGATACAAATCTGTACGTTGCGGTCAAGGTGATTTCGCTTTTAATAAATCTACCATTTTAGCTGGAATTTTTAAATTATCGACAAAAATAATTTCTTTTTTAGAATGAATTTTAAAACACTAGGTGCACTGAAAAAATAAGTTCTTACATAATTATAATTGAAACGGTTATCGTATTTATGGATGATTTATAATTTTTTTACCCAATAATTTCTTTCATACATATACATATGTATGTTTATCTACAACGAAAATTTTCATTCAAGGAATGAACTGTTCTTTGTACTGACGAATTTTTCGTAAATATAATATAGGTACTTTTTTAAAATAAAACATTTAATGCTACTACATTCATTGGTTTTTTCAGTATAAAAATACATAAGTACTATTGTGTGCGCGTCAATTCCCCCAGTGATCGGTGAACATCCTTTTCTAGTTCCTCCCACCACAGTTCTTGCAATTTATTTTTAGTTTGAGAGTTTTACGTAAAATTAAATATCGATTCGCTTCGGATCGGTCACAGGATCGGTAGGTAGGATCCGGATGCTTTGATGTTAATTCGATTTTAATGGTTAAATAAAATTGATTTTTAATCATGGATAAGTTAATCGAAAATGTATTCATGCGTTTATTTTACATTGCCTATAATTTTAATTAAAAGAAACACTTATTTATAAAATAAAAAGTCGAACAAACTGTTGTTTTGTTTTTCAACTATTATGCAGGGTGTTTTTGAATTAATGTCGCGAAAAAACCTAGGGATACGTGAGATCAAAAGTAACAAAAAATCTAGATAAAAATGTTTTCCAAAGTAAATAATTTACGAATTATTACGATTATTAATTTAATAATCATCTTACTGGAGTTTGTCCCTTTTAAAAACTTTTAAAAATTCAGAAAGTGAAAGTGACCAACACACCCTCTAACTGGATGGCTTCCATCGTATGAGGGTATCGATTGTGCGATTGTATTAAATATTTTTATTCTTTTGAAATATTTTGAGTATTTGTTCGATTACCATAGATACAGAGAAAAAAGTGTCGATAAAAAGAAAAAGGTGTCGGTAGAAAGAAAAAACCTTGGCTACGAAACATCAGAGACTGTACCAACTTAACAGTCGAGCAGTTATTCCATGTAGCAAGAGATAGAGATATGTTTAAAAAAGTGGTCGCCAATTTTTGATAGAAGACGGCATGAAAAGAAGAATAAGAAGACGAAAATACATAAATACTCAATAATCACAAAAATATTTACTGCTTAAGATTAGTCCTTAAGAAATGTTTCTTTTTATTATCATAGTAACCTGGAATTGCCAACAGAGATGCCGAATTGAATTTTAAATACATAAGAATATTTAAGTTTCTGAATTGACCCGAACACAATGGTACCTACAAATAATAAAGCTGATAAACAGAGCCATCTATCTATACACAAATCATTAATTGAAATTTAATTTATTTTAGTGGTCGCTAAAAATGAAATAAAATTTGTCGGTAGATTGATAAAAAGAAAATTTCGTATTGCATTATTCGATCGTAAAGCTAAACAAAAAATTGAAATATACATTTTTCCCATCAAAACCCTTTTTTAATACACGACATAAATGATAACCCGTTAATATCCCATTATTTAATATCCGGGTTATAAAAACAACTGAAAAATGTATTAAAATCTAAAATTCCAGGATACGGCTATATTCGTAAACCGATTATTTTTAGTCAAACGATAGTCGATGGAATCATTTTTGATTCAATTTTGTAATACATACCTATACCTACATCAAAATTTCGAGCGATATAATTTATTTTTTATAACGCTACAATAAACGGTTGCGAACAAAAAAGTACAGACGCAATTACTTCAGTGACCGCATGATTTATAAATTGTGTTATAGGTTAAGTAGTTTGACAAGCGATTTATCTCGTGGTTGTACGAAATCGTCTATCGTTCTTTGGCGGTCAGTAGCCAACGACTTGTGTGATGGCATTATAACAATAGCTAGATTGCTATAAGTAAATCAATCACATTATAATCATTTTCTTATTTATAACGTATCATTATTTAAACTGTTAAAATTTCATTGTTAATTTTTTCGACGATAAATATTAAATAATTCTCTCACATTTTGCAACGTTTAATTGAAATTGATTGTGTTTTGTTTCTCATTTTATTTTTCCCAAATTACAATTTTTTTTGTAAACTAGTGGTAAAAGTTCAAACGGGAATGGGACGTTTTCAATTATGTCGAAATTAATTCGTTTATTTCTTAAAATTATCCACGCTAGTTAGAAAACTCTCGAGATTAGTTTATCTAGCAGTTCTTCTCTTGTATAATTATTTATGTTATTTCACACCTTCCGAAGTAATAGTTGTAGCGACTTCCACGTCTATAATGTCATTAGATTCTGTTGAAATATTATTTGTACTAATATTTGAGTTTTTTGTTTTCATATTTAACGTTCATAAATATCAGTCACTTTTAAACACGCCTTAATTTTAAAATACATTTGCTGTAGGTAATGCAACTGTTTGAGAACTGTTGAAATTTAATTTCGATTATTTATTACATAATACTGTAAACAGAATTAAATACTAAAATAATTGATACAGAAAACAAAAGATGTAAAAATATTAATTCGCCATCTGGTTCCAAGTGCATAATAGGCTTAGCTAAATGGACATCATTTCCTCTAAATGAAAAAATATCTTATTACCATAAATTTTGGCGTCTCACACTAATCGGTGTCCCGGTGTGACGCTACTCCTCTCATTACTTTTTGACGTTCGTTTCACACAATGCACACCTTAGTACTACTGCATTGAGTTCAATTTATAAATCTGTTACGAGTTCGTTTCAACTATAGTCCAAGTAAAATGTTCTGAATGCAGAGTTTAAAAGCTTATATACCTAAAAAACAGAGGGGCTAAATTGTATAAAATGTTTACAGGGTATACATCCACTATTTAAAATTGCGCAACAAAAACTATCGAATTTTGCATGGTAATTTTAATGGTGCAGTATTCCTGCACCAAATTATATGAAATTTGGACATAATGTACAATGTCCAACGTAATTTGGACTTCAATTCTGTTGTAAAGAAATGTACATATTGAATTTTAATTTATCTAATTAATGTGCATTTGGGGACGGTAAAAATCGAATCATCGCAATTACCGACGTCTGGTACCAAATGTCAAGATTATTTGTGTATATAATAATGTTACGTTTTGTAGACTCTGTGGCTGAGTGGTTAGAAGACTGTCCTCTCACCTGATGGGTCCTGGGTTCAAGTAGCGGTACGGGTGGTGAAATAACCCCCCTGGTGTAGGCATGGATGTTTGTGATCGTGAAGGTTAATAATGATAACCACAGCAGTTGATGCTCCAAAGCCCCATAGTCAGGGTGGAACAAAAATTTTAAAAAAAGTTACATTTTGGAACAACTGTATCATTATTTTGTTTCAATAATAATTCGTTATGCTTTTATAATAAATAATATAATGTGTTAGTATTATACGAAACGCAGTATTAGATTGGCCGACAACCTTCGTCATTCTACTTAGTAAGCGGCTAATACGTGTATTTCTAAATAAAACTATAAGCATCTTTCCAATAAATAAGCAGTGTTACACCAAAACTTAGGTCGTACATGTCTTTCATATGTTTTGGGAATACGTCTTTTACGAATATGATGAAAAATAAAGAATTAATTACATAATTACCATTATTTCCTTTACATTAATCATAATGCCGCTTTGTAGTAATGGTAGGCGCGATATAGCACTCACCGTACTTCTTCGCGGCCCGAATACACTAATATTACACTTTGTTTATCGATATGTTATAATTTTTGGAGGTTTTAAACATTAATATTTTTATTAAATGTTTTACTTATGGTAATTTACTTTCTTTGTCCATCTGCGTGTACGTGAAATTTTTTTTAATATCTCTTCAAACGAGAGTAAAAACACATTTTTAAAACATATATTGCTGTAGTATCTTAACGCCTTTTTGAAAAATTATCAAATTAAGCATATTTATGTGGAAATAAAGTATCTCTGGTTTGAGTGATTTTTCGAAATATAAAACTTTTTATTTCCATAATAAGCTTATCGACACGTTTATTCGTCGATTTTCATGAAACGTCGATTAAAATTCGTTTTCAACTATTATTAATGTATTTTTAAATTAAAATATCTACTTACAAATATGAGGATGCGCACATGATGACTTTGGTTCAACATGCTCGCCTCGTCCTTCTACACACTCAGGTGTGTTTCTGTAATAATTAAAATTAACAATATTTCGAAAACAAAAGAAACATGTAATTAATTTTTTTCAAAATTAACTATAATATAACTGTATAACTACTGCACATACAAGTCAAATAAAATTAATATAAATACGTCTACGTTAATACGTAAATAAATATGTACTAAAAATAGATCGGGCTTATAATACAATAATCAGCGCATACTGCCTATCTTCGATCAACGGTTATAAGCTGCCGTTAATTACGTATAAATTAAAAGCAATTCATGGGCGGAGTTGAGTAGTAAATGTAGTGGCACGTCGCGTCTTGGAGTTAAATGAAGTTGTTAGGCGAAATTAAAATCGGGCAAACTTACAATTATAAACGACTAATTTTAAATCTTTACCCGATTATAACTTATAATAGCTATCGAAGACTGGAATCCAACAAAGGTTAACTTCTATTATACGTCAGGTATTATCATTTGTTTACCGCACATCAAACGTGTTGTCGCATATCAATCACTCCCAATTAAAATTAATTCTTGCATAGTAATTAACGCACTATTATCGAACATAGCTCAATTAGAAACCGTGTAATGAGTGTGTATGTGTAAGGTACATTCAAGTTTATTTGATTGTTATACCTTTGTTCGGTATTTACTTCACAAAAACGCGGCGCATAAAAAATAATATTATTTTTAAACGTCGATCGATAAAAGATTAATTATATATCGGTTTATTTATTTTTGAAAGTTTAAGAGCACGGAAGTTGGTTGGCATAAAACGATTTATCAACGATAAATACTTCATATCGAATAATATAATGTAAGAAGTGCATAGGACATACGCTCTTTTATCGTGAACCTATTTGTCAATGCTGGCTTGTGTGGGCACAACATAATTCGTGTTTACAAAGTCCTGTCTATGAATATCGAATGGCTAGGTGTGATCGTCCTAACTACAAAATTTTCTATATAAGGAATATTACAAAGTATCTGGCCGCGTTCCTAAGATGTCGGGCTTAATTGATGTTGGGTAACTTGTGGGAATTCTAATCCCGATTGAACTTTTCGTCCGTCATCAAATTCCTTTCGATATTTAAGACAAAACATTTTTACATTAGTAAAATATTTTTTAAACCATACCAAAAACTACCGTAACTATTAATTTTCACTGTACATAGGTACAACCGAGTTACGGCGGCGCAATGCACCCATGTGGTCCACCATAACTCCTACTATGTGGTATACTGAATGTCAACGAAACCGTGCATCATCTCGCCACTTTTTTTTAATTACCGAAATAAAATTTCGAAATTCAGAATTTAAATATAAAAGGTACGAGAAGAAGATTCATTTTGACGTTATAAATTTTTAATTGCACTTCCGGTTTAAACTGAAGATAGAGAGAATAAAGCTTTAAAAATAATGAGTCGAGAATAACGAAACGATAAAGGACATTTTAGAAACTATAACGAAGGTCTTGTATGTTATTAAATGCGCGTGTTTATTGAACGTGGAATTTGCATTTAAATCATTTAAACCTGGTTAGATATTCGATTCCAACAAGATTGCTTATAATTATAATAGATAATGCAAATTAAAAAATATATATATATATATACCGTGTGTAGATATATTTTTTTAATTATTTAAATTTAACATTCTCTATTTTCCTCATTTTCTATACACGGAAAGTCCCAAAAAAATACCACTGATGAGCCTTTAGTATCTTTACAGTATCATACAACTACCACAAAATTCGCGATAATAGTTTCTGAGAAAACAATATTTAAAATTTTGAAAATAATTCTTTTCATGAAAATATAAATTTTGGAAGCTAATATTTTGCTAAAGTTAAACTTACATCACAATGGACTTTTGAAAAAAAATTAGCCAAATTCGAGCAAAGGCACGTTTCCAACGGCTTGTCCGGCTATGGCCTTTCTTCAAAGAATAATATTTTTACAGAAACTAACAAAAGTCTAATATTCATAAAAAGTTTGTTTGAAAATAACTATCTCCTATTTATAGTTAAAACCTTTAATTATAGCTACGTGATTTAAAAAACAATTACCTACAATAATTAGAATAGAAAATTCCAGAGTCAGCGCGTGACTCATATCCAGCACTAATTTAACAATCGAACTTTCCTGAATTCTATGTTCGAAAATATTCTAGAAATGAATGTTGTAGACCTCTTCGATATATGTAATCTTGCTTCGAGTAAATTATCTCGCCAGAGTTGAAGCGTTTCTAATAATCTAACGTAATTTATTTAAGAAACAAGAATCTTTTGTTTAAATCTATTGTTGCCGGACGAAACGAGTTGATAAATAGGAACTAACATTCATTTAAAAGAAACATTTTATTTTCAAATGCGCGAATTAAAATTAATATTTTTATTTTACATATTTTATCAGAAATATTATACAAATTAGCATGATTAAGCGTTAAATATTAATGTTCGAATTCGAATTGTAAAAACTGTGGTGAGTATTTTAATTCAATGTTCGGATTAAAAATGCTAGGCAGAGAGCTTTTTGTGAGATGGATTATCGGAACTACATCATTTTTTCTCATTTTCCTTCGCGCTACATCACACAGTTTACACATAATAAAACTGATTTATTATTTGCTTTTTTAAAACGCACGATAACCTTAATATAGGAGAAACGGTCGTGGTGTCTCTATTCTATTAATTTATTAGGAAGCGTCAAACTTAATTTTTCCCAAAACAACTTAATTTCGTTGTACTATTACTGTCTTGTTAAATGTCGTAAACAATTCATCATGGAAGGTAAACAACGGGGTAAACCAAAACCATCAAACTTGCACGTTTAATTACTGTCAGAGTAGAGTAAACCCTTTCAACTTTTGACCTGCCGATATAACAATTCACTAACAAAGGTTATTTAGGCACTAACGCGAACGTAAACATCCATTAATCCTTGTTGGACGAGTAGGTATGTATTTTGCATATTTTATTTTTTGTCATTTTGTATGTCAAATAAATGGTTAACCATTACACACAATAAAATATCTGTATTATATTGATTTCTGTCACTGCATCTGTAAGTGGGTAGCGCAAACTTGAAATAATTTACTTATTTTAAGAGCGGTAATAGAAGTTTCTTTTGCAATAAATTATTTAAATAAGAAAAAAAGAACATGTAGACCTATAATCGTTCGGTCAATAACGATAACATATTTTGTGTATATTAGGTACAGAGTATGAAATTAGAGTAGCTATATTTTATTTAGAAAAAAGTTTTTAAAACGCAATTTTCGTTAAAAACAACCGCTACTGTTTTATTCCCAATTTTAAAATCAAATATTCACGCACTTTCAGATAAAATCGAAATTTTCTGTTTACGCAATAATTAATTACTTACCTTTGTACAATAAAACCTCATCTTAAAAACACCTCAGTAGTAGAGACGCCTAGATATCAGAGACGCCTTGGCCCGGTCCCGACCGATCGCCATTTAAAATGTATTGACCAGTACCTCGATATTAAAGACACTATATATAAGAGATGTGGGCGCCCAAGTATTTTCACAACTGATTCTACCAATACCCCGTTATTAAGGACAGGTTTAGATGATAAAATAAGAAAATTCTCTCAGGGTCAGTTTTATAATACAGTGAAACCTCTCGTCAGACGACCACGCTCGGTACGACTTAAAACTGGTCTTCTTTAGAGGTGGTCGCCTAAGAGAGAATGAGAAAATAAAAACTAAAATTATATATGTATACAGAATCTTGTAAAACAAGGAAAACTTTTCAAAATTTTCTTGTTTTATTAAACGAACGGCATTAAAACACATTAAAAATGTATGTTTTATAAAATATATCTTTTATATACACATTCACTGGCATAAAGTTGGACGCAAATGGAAAACATTTTTATTTGAAATTTCTCAAAGAAATTTATTCTTTGTAAAAATCTCTACATAGTTTTCAATTCAAAATACACATGTCAAAATTTGAATACAGCCTTTTGTATACGAGGAACTTTCAAAAATATGAAATCGGCTGAAGAGTAAAGTACCCTTATTTTTAAAAATACACAAAAATATAATTTGGAATGTAATTTTAAATTTTGTCATCTTCATTAGATAACAATATCGATAGCGAGATTTGTTGGTCCCAATTAAAATTCGCAAATACACAGATTCGAAAACCTTAATTTTCGAAATAAGTGATCGTTTATAGAAAAAAATTGACGGTCGCGATCGGGTTATAGAGTGGTCATCTTAGAGAATAACAAACCTTAATAAATAGGCTGTTTTAAAACTGTTCCTACAGATATAAGTCGCTTTAAAGAAGTGATCGCCACGAAAGGTTTCACTGTATATATTTAAAAAATTGATATGTAACATATTATGTAAAATGTATAAATATGTATTAATTATGTACATACATAGATATACATAATACAGGTCTTTACCGTTTACTTTTCTTTTTTTACGTAACCTGTTAAAATTTATAAAAACAGCATAATATGATTCACTTCGAGGTCACTCCCAATATAAGAGACACCTGGGATCGGTCCCGAAAATGTCTTTAATAACAAGGTTTTACTGTATATCTATAATTGAAAGTTCCGCATGTATAATACAACTAAAAATGCGAGTATAGATGACATTAAATTGGCGTTGATGTAAATTGGTGTGGCTCATTGTCCCCGTGTTTGTGACAATAAAATAGGCGATCAAGCGGATTACTGATTAACTGAGTTATTTATTCATGATATCCGAGGATGTAAAGTGGAATTATACCGAATGTGTAGGAGTATCCCCCGCCGGCATTAATCGTGTAGGCTAGTTACCCACCCCCCCGCTTCAACTATAAATCTACCATATATTCTTAAATTATTTTAATTTATTATTAGTACGATTATTAAAATATTGAAAAATTTATTATATACTGAATAGTTATTATACCATCATTTTAGATAATTAATGATCATTTTAAAAGGATTAATCTCTATAGGTCCCTTTTTACGAAGAATTACGACTTACTCACGCATCACGACTCGTCCTTCCCATCGAATCAATTTCACTCGTAAGGTGGCCCATAATAGCGTCCGCCATCCAATCAATTTTACACTTATCGGCAGATTTATACTCGTCGATTGCACTTAAATTGTAAGACACCAAGCGATAGAGCTTTTATCGATCTGTTATCTCATGAATTATCTGTTACTCGAAATTATAATCCGTAACGTGAAACTTATCCGAATCGATATCGGAACTTTACCAAGTGAAATTATCCGCGTAAAGTAATCGCTGAATTGACACCGTAAAAGCGGAAAGACGGCGACACCAAAAGCGGATCATCGCGAGCTCGCATGCGCAACGTAGCCTTCGGATTGTCAAGCAACGCTAATGACTCGAAGATTACCACTGACTACTGTCCTGTCGACAACTACTAATATCGTCGTCGTAATACTAAGCTCTCGTTGTCTAACACTGCTCTACTATACTCAAATACTGATGACATTTACAACTATGTATACTCACCTGTTACTAATTTATAGGTTTCTTAAAAGACGCAATAGTAACTCACAGTACAGATATTGTTACAAAAGAATGATTAGAAACTAATGACCATTAGCAACTTAATGATTAGTAACTTCTGAAACATTGCTATTAAACTATCTTCAGTAAACTGATCCTGTATTACACTAATTATCGTTCAACTACGCAGTTACATATTCGTTCCGATAGATAACGTTCAGCTAATTCACGTTAAGAACTTTCGATTGTAAAACGATTTTCAATAAAACTTGTATTAAAACCATTCGTACATTATAACCAATAATGACGCAAACCGATTTATTATATCAACTGTAAAGTATAATTCTAACTCGAATCTATTAATAAATCTGCCTATTTATAAACATCTTCGTACAAAACCAGGTAAATCGATTACGTGAAAGATAAAGTTGGATAATATGCAAAACTGCGTAATCGATTAAAATTCCGTTAATTAAATAACATATTATGTGTCAAAAATGTATCATATAACTAGCAATATTGAATCCATTTATCATAAAATTATCAGAATGTACATAATATCGTAGAAACGTAAAAACAATTGCTAATTCATAATCATAACTGTAAAAATGCTAATATAAATATTCCAATTACGTCACAAAATAATACAGAAGAATTACAAATTCATATTCGAAATAAATCAAACAAGCTTAAAATTATAATACAATTCGTAGAGTAAGAGTCAAATCATACTTACGAAAATTTTCTAAATATTTAAAAATTTGAAATATTTTCCAAAATTTGTCATCATATATTATCAAAGTTCAATTCATTTTTCATTAATTTATTATTGGCAAATATCCATAAACATCATATCTCAAAAACATATACTTCACAAAGTCAAAAATTTACGTATCAGAACATTGTTAAACTTCCAACTATATTGAGTCATAAGCAATATTTTATAATTAACAATATATTGCGGATATCTTATTCATTATACTATAATATGCTAACAATATGTTTGATTAATTAAACATTTAAATTACAATATCATTGAATATTATTATACATATACAAGATTAAATCAAATTCATTTAGTATAGCAAAAAAATTCTAATGAGATCACAAATATGCGAAAATAACTATGAGATAAACGATTTGCATATTACATATACACAAGTTAAAATATATTGAATCATTAAGACTCTTATTACGACAATAACGTTTAAAATACTTTACTGTAGTACAAACTATACCGCAGATAATCCTATTTATAAAATTACAAGTCTCATTATAATCATAAACCGCATTTTATACAGTACGTTAATAACTTAAGTTACTGCTTACATACAAAACTAGAACAAATATAACGAAAATATATTAAAGTCTCAAAATTTCAATAATAACCTTTATCAATGGCTATCAACTTTTCACTAACTCATTATACAGATAATGACTTACTTCATCAATAAAATATAATTCTGTAAAACTCATTTAGCATTTCGCAACTAATTCGTTAAAAGCCCTTAATTCGTTTTCGATAATAATTACATTGAACATGTTAATACTAACGCTAATACGTTGATAAATTATTGTTAGTCTAAATTACTTAGCAAGAAATATTTAAACATCTATACGGACCTGATTGCAATATGTTGATCAAAATACATACATTTGATAAATTTCAATTAAGATATACTGCACTATATTGGACATGAATAATTGATTTGACTAGATTAACATTATGTCTAATCATTTCATTAAATAGCATAATGTGAAAAGTAACATTTGTTGATATCATTTCTGCTACGATAATTACATTTTTCATCAATTAAAACTAGTGTTAACTAATTTGTCATAAACTATAGTTTAATCAGATAGAATAATAGTATGTAATCTGATTTTATAAAAATACGTGAAAGTTTTCGGAGTTACTATTCCTATTAGACATCTTATATTATTTTCGAAATAAGATTGGTATTATTTATAATTGTTTGAAGTAAAATATTGGAAATATAGTCAATAATGTACATAACTATTTAATTATACATAAAATTGTTGAAATATTGTTAAAGATATGTTAATGAGTAGAATACGCTAATAGTTAAAAATTTTATAAAGTAACAATTACTTAGATACTGAAATCTGTGAATATTTCTCGATAAAAGAGTGATTGTAATAATTTATAAATGTTAATATAAATGACCTTATTAGCATAATTTACTAATTAAATACTTTAATATTGAATATTTTAGATATACATATAAAAAGATTAGTGAATCATTAATTGTAACTGAGAAAAAAATGTGAAACTTTATATTACTAAAATAATACAATTTAAATGTTTGTAATTACAATAATATATTATCATAAACATACTTATTGCTAAAATAATAATGAAACATAAGATAATTCATGAATGAATATGAGAAATATCACTTAAATTAAGTATTAATAATTAAAGTATTATAATATAACGAAAATTTTTAATATGTATCTATAATTGAAATTGCTAATAATGACGATACTATTAATTAAATAAAATTAATTTTACTTTAGTAATACTTAATAAAAACCGATACTCATATTAATTTTAATTAGTTATACCAAAATTATTATAGTATAAAATTTGGGTAATATTGAATGTAGGATAATTAGTAATTCATTCATAAATATTAGAATTTTGGCGAATAATTAAATATGAAAGATTTTGCTAAATTAACTATCATATGAAAACGTATTACTGTTTGAAACTATTAGAAATATTTATAGCAACTTATATCTAGAAATTGAATTTAATAATGATTTAACTGTATTTAAATATGCATAATTAATATTGATTATAATTAATTGTTGCGATATAAATCTAATTTAAGTTAAATCAGACTAATTATTGCTATTTAATTAATTAAATCAATTAATCTAATTATAAAATACTGTTTGATAATTAATGATATTAATAAAATTTATAAACACAGCAAATTCTGTATTATAATATAAAGTTGCTAATATAAATATATGAGTTGATTTAGAATATATGTATATTAAGTCGTGTAGTTTGAAATTGCATACTTTACGATAGTTACCTAAAATTATCTATAATTATACATTTCATAATTAATATTTAATTCATAAGTCAGTAGTTTGAAATTATATTTATTAACTTGCTTTAAATAGAAATATAACTATGAATTTTATTTAATAATTCATTCCTTGATTTAAATCTACTATGGAAAATTTACGATATGATTCTATATTAATATTCAATGACTAATATATGTATTTATTGAATAAACTGTAAGATTTGTTCATTTGATATAACTTTATTAGCTCAAAATTATTTTTACATAATTCTAACTATAGAATAATTATTATAATAATTCATCATTATATAATTACCTATTGTATAATTACAATAAGTAGATCTATCGACTTTAAATTGAAAATAACATTATTTAGTAGAATAACATTTAGAATCATTAATATGTAGATTGATATATTTACATTATGATTATAATTTTAAATTAAAATCTTTATTTTATATAATAATTACGTTATTGACTTAAATATAATAATTAACATAGCCTTAAAATTGTATCTGATATTAGTAATATAAATATCTATTTTAAATAAGAAATTATTTACATCAATTGAAAAGCAGTTTACATTATAATAAATAACGTTAAAGTTTGAAATTAAAATTACTTACTATAAATTGTAACTTATAATTAAAATTAATAGATATTATATCAATTTTATTATCATTTAAACTTATCTATTTAAGTGAATTAAAATATTACTCAATTATTATATTTTTAATGTTGCTGAGTATTAAATTTAAATATTAATATGAATTATTAATTTATTCTGTTAAATATATTACTAATTATAAGTTTAAAATTTTGTCATTTTTATATTGATTTAGTGAATTACTTTAAGAATCCAATTACTAAACTCAATTATTTAACAAATTGAGTAAATGTAAAATTTGAAGATAATAGTATTATATTTAATGATAAAATCGTATGTAATTGTCTAAATATTAATTATTGTCTGAATCATTAACTACTAATTATTGTGACTTTGATGAATTAATATAATCTAAATTGATATTATTAAATATTCGTAAATGAATTATTCATAAGTGAAAGAAAGATTAATAATATTTATATTAATGTTGTATATATTACAATGTTTTCGATATTACTCGACACAAAATATTTATCTATTATGAATTTAATAAATAATTTGATTAAATTAAATAGAAATTATATTCTTCGTTAAAATAGTTATTAGTTATAATACGAATCACTTAATTAATTTATTTAATCTGTGCAATTAAAATTTTTGGTAAATCGTTATTTGTCTAATGCAATTTCACTTATTCATAATATTATAACTTACCATTACAATAGTTTAAGTCATTATTTTTGAATTTAAATTGTTTACGATATTATAAATTATTAATATATAAATATTATAACAAATTATACTTACTTTAATAGTTTAGATTTTATAATAAATTTTAAATAAATATCGTCGATATGTTATCTTAATTAGATAACTTGATCAACGTTACAACTTTAATATTTGTTATTTCAAATATTATTTTAAGTCTGAAACATTGATTTTTTGTACATATGTTAACTTTTTAATTTTAGTATAGTTAATATTTTTTTAATAGTTATGCGATTTCAATTATTCAATTAGCTAAATTATAAATACGCTTAAAATTAAACTAAATTCGATGTTAATTTTGCACATTTAAATAACTCACATTCAGAAGTGTATAATCATTTCAATGTAATAAATTGTATCTTTACGTATAATATTATTTACGATAATTTTGATAAATTCATTATTATATATTTATATAAAGCTATATTTAATTGTAGAGTATTTAAATTAAATCATTTCTATCGAAAGTTTATGATATGTCATTTACAATTCAAATTAATCATTAAAATCTGAAATCTAATGATTCTTCTATATAATTCGATCATTTACTATTTTGAATTTATCAAATCTAAGTTAATTAATAAATATTTATCATTACAAGTATTTTAATATGTCCTTTTAGTTAATTAAAATTCATAAAATAATTATTTTTGAGTGATTTATCAATAATTACTAATAACTTTATAATTATATATTACGTATCGATAATTTTTGGAATGTTTTACACTATCAATTTATTACATATACAAGTAATTTTATCAAATAAAATCTTTTAAGAATATTCTTGTATTCAGAATTCAAAAATCATTAACGATAATATGTTAATAACATTACGCTTCATGTCGATTGATATTTGTGTATAAATTCTAGTACTTTCTTAGTATGCTATTACTAAATTTATATTTAGTTAAATTCTTCGTAGACGATTTATTATTGTTAAATATAATTAATATGAGTGTAATTAATACATTTATCGTTATACATTTTTAATATTTAGTATATTTATATTAATAAAGTTAAATTGTATCAACGTTATTCTCAGTATTTACATTCCTTAATTTTAAATTACTTTATCGAAATTATGTCTCAATACTTATGTTTTTATATGAATTTAAGTAATTAACTAGGTGTGATGATCAAAATTTACAGTAATCGATAATGTTTGTTAATATATTTACGAATTATTATATTATTATAATCATCTTATATTCCTCTTATTAAACTTTTATTCTCAGAAATTATAAGTAAATAACTGCTAACTATGTTCTATATATGGGATTATAATATGATTTGCTGTAAAATTATATAAATATAATTTCAAATAATTCTAGAAGTTCGTCAATTAATAAAAACAATGTTGTCGCTGAATTAAATTAGTCGACAATGAATTTGCGTTAAATATTCAATTGTCGCATATTGAAGTTTAGCATATTAAATCGAGATAATCTAGTTGTAATTAGATACAATTTTGATTTAAAGATGTCTTAAGAATGTTAAGTAAAATTGTAACATAGAATTCATATCAAGAAGATTATCATTTTGTACATGTATAAGTTTTTAAATTCAATAAGACTATATAATAAGAGCAATAATACTCGATTTTACATAAATAATTATACTAGTGTTTCTGCAAAATGTCAAAAATATGTAATATGTATCATATACCATATCTATACAAATTGTAATTAATTTAAATATAAAATTAATTATATAAATTGATCCTCGAATTCCTAAATTCGTAAAGAATTCAAGTGAATTAATCAATCTGATCTTGTTAAATATTATTTAAGTATCGATTGTGTATTTCAAATGTAATACATTTTATATTACATAAATATTTAGATTAAACATTATTTATATAACTAAAAGTTGAAATAAACTGTTGATAAAATCGTATTAATGCAACTTATATGATACTTATATTCAGTAACGATCATTATAAACTGAAAGTCAAGATTCATTACATGTAATCGTAATTTTTAACAAATGTATCGTATCATTTGATTCAGTTATGATATAATAATATTATATATTATCAATAATTTACTTTAAGTAACAATCTTAAGTAAGTACAATCATTTTATAGTATAATAGTTTAAGCGTTATTCGATTGTGAATTATATTTTTGTGTAAATATCTAGAATATTACGATTGTGTGATCATTAAAAAGTTGATGATTGTCATAAAAATCAATACAATTCAAATTATTAACATATCATTATAAATTAAATTTATTTAAATTTCAGTAGTTAAAATTCGAATAAGTTTATAATTTCAAATTTTTGTTGTTTATCTTAAGCAATTAATGTAATTAACATATGTCAAATTTTAAACTGTAATATTTACAATTATTTAAATTGTTATATTATCGTATTAAAATCTATCTTTAAATTAATCTATAATTCTATAGTATAATTTTAGATTTTTCAGATTCAAATTGCGATAAGTTCTAGATTCTAATTAAATAATAATATAATTTAAGTATAATTTGACTAATATTTACTTCATACATCATATACTTCACTTAAACAGTACATTTACATTTCGCTTTGAATAATTGTTTGTAGTAATTTAAATAATTTCGATATATTATAAAATCTTGTACAGATGTATCTAAAACACTTATACATAAAGAATAACAATAGCAATAATTTAATGCATTAGCTCAATTGATAAGTACTTACTATCGATTTATAAATAATAAATTACTTAAATTTAAAATCTTTACTAATTTCGTATATGTAGTAATCTAGCTAACATTCATATTTATTGACAATATGTTTTTCACATACACCTAGTACTTATCTGAGTTCAATTTTGATAAATTTATAATATAGTTCAATAATGAAGTCAAGTAATTATTACAATCATTGTATAAATTGTTATATAAAAGTTTAAAGTATTAATCTTAAAATTGTATACAATCATTACGTTTATTGCAGTCAGTACAACTTTGTAATTTCATTAAGTTTGTGACTTTGATTAATAATTTCATGAGTTCGACTAATTCTTACGATGTAACTGTATGATCTAATTTTGTAGAATTTCATTATTAATTAATCGCATTGTGACTTAAATCATCGCAATTCTAAGTTGAACAAAATTGATTGTTAAATTATTTTGTATTATATGATCTGTTATAATTCGATATATGTTTAGTTATATTATAACGGTTAATAATCGTTTAACTGTGATAATGGAAAGTTGTATTTAATTATAAGGTCAATATATCAACACAAACTATCGAAATGCTTTCCATAATCAGATGACAATTATATATGTTAATTGCTTGAATATCTTGTATATATGAATCAGTTAGTATATGTATCTTTAATTAATTATATGTTTTAGTATATATACGATATTGATTACGATACTTCGTATACTTATCAAATCATATTAATTTACTAAGCTTATTCATAGTTAAACAAATTTTAAAATGTTAAATGTTATGAATCAAGTAACTGTTACAAACTATTAAATGATGAATTCATTAATTATATTCTGTAATAGTCTATCTGTAATATATGAAAATTACATATTCTGTACTAATATCGAATGTTTAATTGTTAATTACGAACTTATATCGGTAATACATTACATTTATTATAGTAAGAGTTTTGACATTATATAAATGAATATAATTCTTTCATCTGTACGAAATTAATATTTTAAAGTGTCAACAATACATTAAAACATGTAGATTGTGCATGTAAGACTTCTTTAAACTTGTATTCGTCATTTACAATAGTCTTGTGGAAATAAATTGAAATTTGATCGAAATTAATAAATTATCAATCACTATTAACTTTCAACGATAGTCAATAAAATTTTTAAATGTATAGTTTAATAAAAGTATTATTAAAAATATTATAAGTGCGATCATCATGATTAATTTGGTTAACAATGCACGTCGTACTTACAATCATGGTCTGTAATTATGTAATAATGAACAGCATTTCTATAAAATAATTTAATTAATTAAATTTACATAATTAACATGTCCAATAAATTATAACTTACAATATATCGTAAAAGAAATAAATATTGAATTATTAATCGTATACTATAATATGCGCTATTACAACGTGTCGCATATCAACGCTTCATCTACAAAGTCATAATTCATAAGTTAAAATCGAATGCTCATGACTGTTTGAGTATAATTGTAAAGTACTTGTAATTACTTGATCTCGGTAATTACAACGGTTAATAATATGTAAACTGATACTTTAAGAATATATTGTATACTCTTATACATTAATTTGCAAACATGTCATAATAGATATTCATAAAATATCTCTGATATTATCATTATTTAATGTCATAAAACGTGTATGATGACTTTGTCAATAATATATTATTGACATTGTTTACTAGTAACGTTTTGATTATCAACTATTGTCGATTAAAAATTTTAATAGTGAAATGCAATTAATCTATGTTCAAAGTGTGTTCTTGAACTAGGTTACTTTGCGTGAATTGTTATTCAATGATTCGTAGCAATAAAAATACTATTATAATTCAAATATTTTAATCATTAACATTATATTTAATGTTAACTGATACAAGTCATATTATACAACGTAGTTACAATCCGAATGAATTTCGATCTAATATAATTGTTAATAATACACGATACTGCTTTATTGAAGTTTTAAATTATCTGCGTTTAATTGTTTACAATTAAGTTATGTTACTGATCTTGCATTAAATTGCTGTAAACTCGTTTGATAAATAATTCTATAGTATCAATGACGTCAAGATTAAACGGCAATTTAAATTAAACTTAATTTAAACTTACCATTGATCCGTATATAAACTTGATATATAACAGTTAATGTATCATCGCATTTAATTTACGAATTAAATATTCGAAATTAAATATCCATAATTAATCGGTTCGAAGCACTATTTCACTCTATTAGACGTTTAAATTGTATTCAATCTTAAACGTGATGATACCTATATTCTTCAAAAAAATTGAGTTAGATTATATAAATAAAATTTTGAAACTTCGACTAAATTATTATATTTTAAACTGAGCCATTAACGTTTAAAGTAATGATGTGTTCTGATAATCGAATATATGCAAAGTAAATATAAATATAACTTGAAATTAATTAATCGAATTAACATTTATCTAATTCGTAACCAGTTCAATTAATATTCAACAATAACTTATATTTAAATCAAAAGTGTAAAATATATAATTCCTAGTTGAATATTAAATACTTATTAAATATCTTCTATTATAAATTGAATACAAATTGATAGAGTAAACCTAATAGCTGCTTGTCATAATCTGATCATTAACACCAATTACTATTTAGTTCGAACATTTCAAATGTTTGATATTCTTCAGAAATTAATTGTATAAATTTTGCAGTTATTGAATACTATAACTAAAATTCATTAATCAGAGAAACTAAACGTTATGTAAACCATATTAAGAATACATTAGGCAGCATAACTAATAGACTAATAACATAACTTTCAAGAAACTTCATTAAACTCATTATATTAATAGTATATTTTCAATATTAGATATTCTGCACATAAATTAAGAAGTTGATCATACGTTCAATTAATTAATTCTTGTAGAACTTAATTCTGTTGATATTAAAATATGTAGACATAGATTGTAATAGATAACGTATTATGACATTATTTACATTAACAATAATTTATTTAATATACCTGTTAAATTGTGATTACTTATTTAAATGCACAATACTTTAATATTAGATTTTAAAGATGTCGACTTAATAATTAATTGATTTGGATGTTATAAATTATACATTTTATTAAGTTGTATTAAGTTAACATACTTAATATGTCTTATCATGAAGTAATGATAATAACGCTAAGAGTTGTGACATGTATTCAGCTAATATTGCCACATAAGTTTTGAACACAATCTATACAATTATAGATCTAATGCAAACTATATTTTTGGAAAAAGAATATATACAATATTTGCGTTATTCTGTCAAGTTTATATACTCAATAATTTACTGTAAATCAACTAATTTGACTAACTGTTAAGTCTCCAGATTGTGGACTGTATCGTATTCAAAAACGTATTTTCAATGTATCAATAAAGTTAAATCTATAAAAATTTATATTAGTATGAAACATCTAATTAATAGAAACTGTAATAACTATCATTATTTTATGGAAGAAGTATTCATTATAAATTTATTAGTAGAATAAGAATGTATACACATATATTCACAAAACTTAACTGATTCATATGTCCAATATTAGATACATTTTTAGAACTTTCGTAAAAATAATTTGTTAAAGCAGATAAATATCTTCCAATTTAAAAAATCATCATTAGACACATTAATGTTGACACTACATTAATATCTTTGTAATAATGCTTGGTAGAAACATATGAGATAGAGCTAATTTAAAACGTAAACATTTACGTATTTAATCGAATTAAATTTATACTGTAATATTGTAGATCAATAATTTGCACATATTAACTTTAAAACCTGTTAGTATAATCAGATTCGAGATGCATTAAAAACTCAGTAGTTTAAACTGCAATACCGTAAATACATACTGAGTATTTAAGTGCGCTAGATATGGATCAATATTTTCAAGAATTACAATAAACTTTAAATTATAAGTTAAATCCAGATTATATGTAAAATTCTAGTTAAACATATCTTAAATTTCATAAACATCACGATTGAAACGTTAATTATTAAAGTTTAAATTTTTCCCAAAAATTAAATTTTAAAATTATTTTTTTAAATTTAAAAATATTAAAAATTAAAAATAACCAAAACTTTCAACCTTATGTTTTTAAAAATTTTTTAATAATTAAAATTATCATAAAAAAAAAAATTTTTTTAAAACCAATAATTAAATTTTTTAAAAAATAATAAATAATTTAAATCTTTTTAAAATAATTTAAAAAACCCTTTAATTTGTAAAATTTTTTTGTAACTTTAAAAAACCTTTAAATACAAATTTAGCGTTTTTTAAAATTTTTTGAAAAAAATTTTTAAAACCCGGCAAAATTTTTGGGATATTTAAAAGAAAATTAAAGGGCAATTAAAAAAATTTTTTTACCCTTTTGTTAAAAAAGATTTTTACCCCAAAAAAAATTTAAAAATGGGAAATTTTTAAATTAATTTAAATTAAATTTTACAAAACCCTTTATTTAAAAAATATTCCCTTTTTAAACCCCCTTTTCCCAAAAACCCTTTAATTTTTTTCCCAAAAATTAAAAAGGGGGCCAATTTTTAATTTTAAAAAAACTTATTTTAAAACCAAATTTTTAAATAAAATTTTTAAATTAAAATTATATAATAAAAGGGTAAACCATCAATTGGTTTTTCTTTGGGTGGTCCCTTTAAAAAAGGAAAAAAATAAAAATTTTTAAAAAAAAAACCAAAATTTTAAAAGTTTTTAAAAATTTTTGTTTAAATATTTTTAAATTAAACAAAATTTTATAAGCTGTCGTTTATGTCTCCGCAGTATGTTGAAATTCATTTCAAAATTTATTTTTATCATATAATAATAAAATGTGTGTTTTATATTGGCAGTACCAAATCAATAAATTACTTACATCGCGTATTTTTTTTGTAATTAAATTGTGTTTTAGAAATAATGATAGATTGTAATTCCACCTATGAATAATCTTACGAAGCATTAAAAACACTGAACATTAGAACACTGTGAATTATAGGTAGGTACATAAAATAAATAACATTGTTCGTTAAGAGGGGGCTGGAAAAATCAGCTTCTAGCATGTTTCCGCTAGTAACGCCACAGTAGTATTTTTCTAATTATTTTAATTAATATCAAACGGTTTAATCGTAAGATGGCGCGATTTTGGCATCAGCTATTTAAATGTTAATTCCTGTTTTCTTGTACTAAATAGTTTTTATAGAGTGCGCTTTTTCATTGATGCATTGGCATCTAATTTAATTATGTTTACGTTGTAAACTTTGCTAGCGTTTTAATTATTTATTCTAGGATATAAAGTTACAGAATATAAAGAACGGGCGTTTTGATGAGAGACACAAAAATAATGAAATGCAAGTTAACAAGCTTAAAAAATTATTTAACTTGCAACCAGAAAAGTTACCAAGTTATGGGAGCGGAAAATTCAAAACATTTCTCTTCGAGAAAGTCACAATGATAATGATTATTGATTTTTAAAATTTATTTTTTGTGCAAGATGTGAGAGAGGTGCCATTATTAATACAAAATAAAAATTGTAACAATAGAAAATCCAATATTACTGATATATGCACATATGTAATTACTTATGTATATATTTCAGAATAATAATTATTATAGCATGCCATTAATTGCATTAAAAATTAGATAGTTACAGATTCGTTCTCAAATACATGTAGCTATACGTTATTCACGATAGGTTCCAATGCACGCAGCCATGTAAATTGTATATTTGTAATATTCAGATTAAAGTTTTAAACATGGCACTCCGATGTCTACCGATGATTTACCTGCACACATATGACATGGCAAAATAGTCTAAAATCTATTAGTACTGTAAAAATACGAGGTTTTATTGGTGACGTGTTGGGACCTATCGCGAATAACGTATGTATACATATCTACTTATTTATGGGAAACGTCCGCCGCATTCTCAGCATTTCTCGGTAATTCACAGAAATCATAAACATCAACACGTCGAAATGCAAAATAATTATGCTTATTAATCGAAAAACAAACCGAATGAGATTCTATATTTTATTGAATGAAAATTTCTGAATAAATAAAATTGTAGGTATGATAAATGTACCTACATACATATTTACTTTAATTGTAATTTTAAAATTAGACCTTTTATACAACATAAATCACGTACACATTTGTAGAAATGGTGGGAATTTCACTATTTAGAGTGTAAGAAAATACAGGAGTTCAATTTTGGTTTTAGTTTATATGTATAAGAATTACGAGTTCATTTTCGGTATAGGTACGTTGACTATAAATATTTTCACAACGAAATATGCCACCTATGCAGTTTGATGTTTGTTTATCAAGCAGGAGATTAATGTCCACGAATCAGCCGGCAAATAAAAAAAAATTAAAAAAATACCACTATAGTATTTTTACAGCACCATCTATTTAATAATAGTTGGACAATTTTGTTAGACAAATTCTTCGAAATCAAGTAGGTATCTGTAAGATAGCGTTATACTTGAAAATGACGATTTTTCGGAAAGCGGTTTACGAATTCTAACAACAATTACACCCTGTACTTTCATATACGTATTCACTGAACCTTCTTCTAGTTGCTCCTTATAATATTTTAGTCATATAGTAGCTAAATATCTTATAATTTGAAGTATTCGGAAGCATGTGTACAACTTAGCAAAACTCTTCCTTTAACTTTTTTAGGATAAAAATATAGGGAGCAACTAGGTAATTGAATTAGTATTTATTATCAATTAAATTTTTTAAATAAAATTTAATAGTTTTTTAGTATCGTTTCCTGAAGTGAATCTACCATAGCGACATCTGTTGATTCTCGCTTATCGAACCCCCCTCTTAAACAATAACTCGTACCTTTCTATATATTTTTGTGTTTTCTGTTTTTTTTTGTATAACTCATTTTCGCTTCAGTTTTCGAATATAACACAAAATACAACAGGTTTTACAGGTTAAGCCATCTATACACTCGATCTTGACAACGCATATGATAAATGAAATTTGTTTCTCAAGTTAATATTACTTATAAGATATCTTTTCCACAAAATTTTATAGAACAACTTTTATAGATCAATAAAAAACTGCATTAACTACAAAGGCATCCTTTCAACACAAATACAGAAAACTATATTTAGTGTGAAGAATTTTCTATAGTATCTTGTAAACATTTTTAAATAAGCATTCTACAATACTGTAAAGTTAATTTTAGGATTCACTTACAGATGTCAGCACCTAACTATAATTTGAATTATTTGAATATGTAAGTAAATAGTTTTATTTTATATAATTTAATAATAAACTTATTTTATATGACGTTGCAAATTTATTTTAGTATTCATTATAATCAAATAATAACCCTCGCATCTTCTATATGCATAATCATTGCTTAAAATTCCTTGTTTAGTCATATGTGGTAAGTATTACCATTGACTGTATAGTATTATAGACAACTCACGTAAATAGAACGAGTGGCAACCCCATTTTTCTGTGCTATAGATGGCGCGCCAATACAAAATCGTTCGTAGTTTGAAATTTCGTATTTGACGGGAAAAATTGAATTAAAAGAGAAATATAGATGTCGTGTTGTTTTTTTATAAATGGTTTGTGACACTACTTTAGAAAAGCAAATCAAAGTTGAAACTTGCTTTTAGGAATGCCACGAACAATACGTAGTCGTAAAAAGCAGGTACCTAGCAGGATACGCCAGAGTTAACACCGTTACCCTCTCGATGTTAACGTATTTGCGATTTCGATTCAATTAATTCTTATTATTGATGTAACATGGACAATTATCTACTTACTAATATTAATATTACCTGGGTACTCATTAATATTTAAAATTAATATTACAAAAAATAGTTTTTTTATAGATTATAATTTAGTAATTATAATAATACAATATAAAAAATTATATAATAAATTACATATTCACATTACTTATATGTACGCAACTAGATGTTAAACTATACTTGTATTATTTATATACAGTCGATCCTCAACATTCTTTGGGATTATGTTTCCGAGATTCCCGCGAAAATTCGTGGAAAATCCGTAAATAATTAACCACTCAAAATTTCTTCAATTTAATTGTAGCGTTGATCATCTTTCCAAATCACCACTTAGATCAAAATCTTAGTTAGATACTTAAATAAAAATATACGAAAAATTAAATGATTTAACAAATACCTATGTATAGGCAAATAATTAATTTTACTTCAATATGGATTTAACATAGTTTATTTGCCCAGAAATAACCATGTAGTAAATAATCCTATATTTTATTTAGCAGTAAACGAAACTGCAGTGCACGCCGTTTAATGTGATCACATCTGAACTCTGAGTTTTTGGTAACAATAACCGATTGATAACAATATGCGATAAAAAATACACAAATTATTCTACATTTAAATTATTACATATCTACAGTTGAAGTTGCTTATAACGAACCTGTTTCTAGCGAACCTCTAAGTCCCGCGAAGTCCGGCCATCGAAACGCATAAGATATCCCTTATAAATTTTGGTGGTTATAACTTATTTTCGGATATAACGTTCGACAAAATTGTTCCCGTATGTTAAAAGTTTCCATAAAAATAAGTAAACATGTTTTTTCGAGAATAATAGATTATTTATGACGCCGCCAGTGTACAGATGTTGTCTTTAAAACGTTCATATAATAAATTTTTCTCTTCTAAAAATACGTTTATTATCTGAACTTCCCAGCGGATATTTAATCTTTTAAACTTTACTGGATAACGGACACAAGTGATAACCAAGCACAATCGCCTTAGATGTTATATAACAATAATACATAAGACAATTGCGTACCTGATTTGGTATTTCCAAATCACTTTCAAGCAGAGAAAAGTTCAAAATGCAAATTTAGTTCTGGTACCTACTTTCTACTCAAAAAAAATTAAAAACAATATGTACCGTATAATACCGTATAATATTGCCGTTCAATAAAGTTTTTTCAATTAAATTTATATTACCGTATACGCTCGAGGAGTATCCACGCTCATGCAATTGACAACACCTTGATTTTCAGCAAGGAATATAAGAAAAAAATATTGACCCGTGTAAGACGGCATTAGTAATTTTTTTTTTCAATTTCTTTGAAACTGGAAGGCCCGTGTAATGTCCACACCTAGAAATTTGCACTGAAATTTTTGGATAAAAAGTGCAGACATTTTTATATACGGTAAATGAAGTTTTTGTATCGTTTAGTACGAACTTCGGATGTAACGGACTCATGTTGTGAGTCCCTTGTGGTTTATTATAACCGAATTCTACTGTATGTATGAATTTACGAACAAAAAGAAATAGGGTTTTCACTCAAAGTGCAAAACCCTGAAATTTAACGATCCAAAATAAAAATCCATTAAAATTACCGATACAAAAGTAAACAATTGCAGTGTTCCTTATCTACAATGATTTGTTATTGAAGTTTAAAGTGGGATAGAACTGTTTCTTTCTTTTTTTTTGGAAGTGAGAATACCGATAGGAAAAATAAATCCTGATGGGACAGATGAAAATCCTGGAAGGGTCAATTGAAAAACCCA
This sequence comes from Rhagophthalmus giganteus, assembly GCA_036326145.1. NCBI lineage: Eukaryota > Metazoa > Arthropoda > Insecta > Coleoptera > Rhagophthalmidae > Rhagophthalmus > Rhagophthalmus giganteus. The sequence continues at coordinate 4,118,880 of JARFJA010000075.1, read as the reverse complement.
GAATTCCGGGATGGTCCCGGAATACAATTACCTATGAAGTCTATTCAAAAAGCATTCGTATTAAAAAAACTCATTCGACATTGTTTGCCTCTGTTGCTCGGTCTATGGGCTAGTAACTTACGGGAGAGAGAAATTCGATGTCACTTGAACTTGAAAATACAAACAAACAAATCTACGCAAATAAGGTTTATTGCTCGTAAATGAAAACAATCTTTAAGAAAATTGATATCCGAAACCGATATCGTGATTACTATAAACGATGTTTTTCCTATGTTCGCATCGTGCTTTGCGAAAGTGATAATAATACCCGAATTATAACATTATATCATATCACATTATTCGTGATTCTAATAGAAACTTATTATTGGTGAAATATTAACAGAAAGGTACCTGCCTATCTAATATTATATGAAGGGAAGTGCTATAAATACATCATGTACATTGTTTGACCATGTAGCAATTAATAATAATAGCGAAATAATTAAAAGTACAAACTAACAATATTTTAACAAAAAAGAATGTATAGCTTATATGAACCTTTTTCGAACGAAATTAGCATAAACAGTCAATAAGAAAATTTAGGTGGTAAATATCAGCTTTGACAATAAACTACGCTAAAAGATTAGGACGGTATATTTAAGAGATCAACAAAAGCAGGTAATTTTAAAAACGGTCGGAAGAATTGAGTGCGATATAGTTGTAAAATGCAATTTTAATTTGCGACATCTAGATGCACCGCGTTTAATTTTTTTTTTCAAAATCTAACAATGTTCTACCTACTCGAAAGTAGCGACGCTTGTAATGGTGTCCCAAAAGAGCGTTTCTGGTGTCTCTTGAGCGTTACCAAAAAAAACATAGGGTTAGCTGTCTATAATACTATATAGTCAATGGTATTACCTTAATTTTTTTAATGTAAGTATGGATGAGTGGTTGCGCTGCCTCCAAGTTCTTCACCCCTTTTGGCTCTTCCGTACTTAAAGGGGCGAAGCACGTGTAGGCAGTACATCCACTCATCCATATAACAAAAGTATTAATAATTATGGTGAATGGAAAGAAGTAATACAAAAGTGTATTTGCCTATATACAGTGTTCAAAAGTGTACCAACGTAACTGTTCAAAGGTGTACTTACGAACAAAATTTAGACAAATATACATATTATCAGTTTAAATTATAAATAATTAAATTTCTATGTGACCTAAAAGTATCTTTACCTAACTACTTAGTTGAATAATGCTAATTTAATTAATTTAAGATGCTATTGATTAATATTTCATTAAAAATTATTACAATAATGTGGCTCAAAAACCATAAATCATTTTCCTATTTTACAAGTGCATCTAATTAAAATGAATTGAAAGTTACTTGCTAAACATTTACGACAATTTAGTAAATGTTTCTTTTCTAGGGAAAGAAATGTTGATTGTTCAAAATTACCCTTATTCTAAGGTACCCTTACACTCCTGTCGATTTTACTATTCATTGTAGAAATATTAACACATTGTTAAAATTGTAAGCAATCGTTATTTAGAAGCATTTTAACCGTTAATTCTTCAGTGCGTATAACGCGGATCCGTGCCAGGAAATTCGAGTTAGCTAATGAGTCAGGATGAATTCAGCGCTAAGATATACATACGTTTTAGTCAACGTGTAGAAAATATATTCGGGGCTAATGTTGAACGAGAAAAGTGTAAATTTGCACATTGCAGCACTTGGGGTGCATGCTCATCGAAAAGGTCACAGCCAAAATGTTAAATTCTATAACACACATTCTGATGATTTTAAGTTATTATCAATATTTGAAAAGTCCATCGAGATAAATTTTACTGTATACTATTTTTGTCCTATAATAATTTAGTCTGGTCAGTAAAGGGCGAAACCTATCCGTATAAATACCCGTGCAATTTAAAATTAATTACCAATAATCAAGCAATCGTTAAATAACTGCAAAACGCAAGATAGGTACCCAAAAATCACCCATTGGCGTGGTGAGCCGTGGATACATTTTAAATTAAAATATATATATATATATATATATATATATATATACAGTCACACCCCCCGAGTTACGTAATACGCGACTTAACGAGCCAACTTAACCTCCCCCCCCCCCCCTTTAAGACATTTATTTATTTCAAAAGTGAATATTACAATTTGTTTTAATCTTTTATGTATAAACACATTTTTCATACTTTTATAAGTATAGTTTATAGAAGATATCTACTGTTTTATAAAATAATAATAAATAATATACATACATAATAATACATAGGTATTGCAGTTTCCTACAAAGTTACACTTAACTATGTATTTAATTTGCAAATTCGACTTACGTAAAATGCAAGTTACATAAAAGTTTACGCAACGCATTACTTACGTAACTCTGAGGTATGACTGTATATCTAATTATCTCCATTCGTCAAAATAAACATCTAGTTCCTATGTATGTAGATTAAAAATTGAAATATTGATTTTGAAATTAATTTTGTCAAAATTTGATTTTCTAGAAGAACTATGAAATGCCTCAAAAAGTCTGCAATAAATATTATACTTTGCACTTTAGTTGAATTTAATGATTTTTATAGTGGAAACGAGTAAAACTAGTATATTACTTTAATTTTAATTGCAGTTATTTGATGATATTGTAATATATTAATGTTCCGATTCATTTTAAAAAATATCACTAACCTCATATTACATTAATTCCCAACCGATTTCGGTTATATTTGCATCGTCAAGGCGTTGATTACTGTCAAAATTCAGACATATCTGCAACGAAGTTTTTTGGTATTTCATTCAAAAATGGTGAGCTAATTAGGTCTAGCTGTTCATTTAAAACAAGATATTTATTTGGATTTTTAAAATGTTTTCTTAATTTCTAATGCTTCCAAAAATTCTAATTTTGTACTGTTATTACATACATTAAATTTTTTATTGCAGTTTACTCTCATATAGTACTTTTACTGTATTTTAAGTATTTGTATAAAAAAATTGAAGGATGACGGTTTAATTCTTCCCTAAAAAACATCATTATAAAAAACAATGTCAAATACAAAATTTAGTAAAATTTCTGGCGTAAGGAAGTAAGATACGAAAAATAATATACGTAACGAAAATGTAGCATAAAATGTGCCAATAATAACAGTTTTAATTCCAGAACTTTGCAATAAACTATAACTGAAATACGCCGTTTTCCGCAAACCTCTAACGCACAGCACAAAACAAAAGCGTCCGCCATTTTTAAACGAGTTAAGATAAATTAAAATATTTTGACTTTAACTAGCCATATGTAGGAGTCATCACCAGCATATATATATATATATATATATATATATATATATATATATATATATATATTTTTTTTAAATAATCGAACAACTAAATTATAGTCATTAGTCATTTAGCGAAAATCCGGAAAATAGTTACCTACCGTAATGGGTATGATAAACTGTAATTTTATCAAAAACAAAAATAAGTTTCATTGCTATATTGAATTCTTTACTTTCCATTGTAGGTAACTGTTCGAAATATTATTAAATTAAAAAAGGCCGAATGATATCTGCTTCCTTTTTTAATATTGCCTCGTAATTAAAAATAATTTTAATGACATATTCGTGCAATTTTTTATTACCGCGTTTAAAAATTTATGACGGCCGTGCTGTCATATAATATTCAGTATCTTTTAGAAATGTTTAAAAGCAACCGAGATGAAAATATTTGTCGACTTTTCACAATGAGTACCATGTTATTTTTCATATTTTTAGTGCTCGCAACAGCTTTTGCAGATAAAGTTGTATCAAAAAATGATGCAGAAAATACGGGTAAGTATTTTCAATGTTAATTTACCTATTCATTATAATATGAACTTTTTGTAGTTACAGAATATCCTAATAACAAAGAAATTCTAATAGAAGTTCTAATGTTTACCACTACCAATCATTGAGGTATGTGGAAAATTAAAAGCTGGAATATTAACCTCCACATTCATAATCTATTCCTGTTCCATGTTCAGTGTTACGTTGATAAATAAAATTGAACTAAAACTTCCATGTATCGTAGCAGGACCAACAGATTTAATTCATACTGTCGACGAAGAAAATCTTGACGATTATTTAAACAAGTTCGGAAATAATACCTATTAAATTTAAATATATAAATTATGTTGTACTTATAAATAAATACTTGGGAGATTTCAGATATCGTTTACTATATAAAAGTAGGTAAATTATTAGTTAAGATAGTTGCAGAGCGATACGACGCTATATTTACTGCAATGTGAAGTCTCGAAAAATTAAAAATAAACCCTAGATAGATTTTTTTTAAATAAACACAAACTATAGTTTCGTAATTACGTATTGTTAAGGAATTCTTAAAAAAATACAGTGCAAACGGGCATAAACAATAAGCATTCGCAAAATATTTTAAGATTAATTTAAACAAAAAATAATTCAAACACATTTATTATTAAAAAAATAATATAAAACGGCAGTAGCTGTAGAAATCCTAAAAATACACATACAAGTTGATATTTTTCGCATATTTCTCGACACTTCCATAAATCAAATCCTACCAAATATCGATAAAAATCAAACGCTTAAAACCAATAGATAGTAGTTTAAACTTTTGTAGTTTAACTTGAACTTGAACAACATAAAACGTTCTTACCACATTTAGAACTCCGAATTCAGAATAGGAAGCACTGTTTTGATTACATACACCAAATAACATGCGGCAATGACCACACAAAATTTTCCAACGTTGCCCAGGCATTCGAAATAACAATCATAACGAACTTCGTATTACCTTTTATAAATTCTAATGCAAATTTTATAAAAAAATCGAAATAGTCTTGTTCGCTGATAACCAAGATTTTGGAAGTGTTGGAAAGCGTCAGATAAAACCAGGAGTAATGGACTCACAACAACCTGTGATAGAAGTCGTGGATTTTCACCAACGAATCCAATGCAACGCTCATTAAAATTAAGACGACGAGAAAGAAAATCTCTGGAGTAAAGACAAATTTAAAAATTAAAAAAATAATTTCTTTTCTTTTTAAAAATAGATAAAATAGGAAGGTTTCCAAGAAATGGTGTAAAATCTCTCGGGAGCGTATAAACTGCGTCAAGATAATACCAAAAGTTCCTATAATTTTTTTCCTACGGCGCTCCCTGTTGAGATATTCACCACCAAAATTGAAAAATAAAAATCAATTGCTTTTGAATAACATTTTTAAATAAAGGTCTTTACAATGGCGTAATAGGTTTTTTGATATCACGTTAGGCGAGCCAGGGATGCAGAGGGGTCCATGTCACTAGCACTCCCGCAACTTCGAAATCAAATTCGAACTATTACAATCGATTGAGACGGATTGAACCGTAAAAATTTTTGTTCGAGCTGTTATCTGAAGTTAAAAAATCGTGAAAAATAATCTCGTGCGCTCCTAAGGTAAAAAAATGTGTGTTTGGGCTTAAAATATTTCTAAAAGCCTGTAAATTACAAATTTTGATGGTGTCAAAATTTTTATGACGTCAAAAAGATGGCGCCGAACACTGAAGTTTTAAAATTTATTTTCTTGGACACTATTGGTCCGATTTCAAATTTTAAAACGCCAAATTGTAGGAAATTTATTTAGCTAAAAATGTTGTCGTAACGTATATTACTAAATTAATGGTAATTATGGAGCGACAAATAGCAAAATGCATCGAATCGTTAAAATTACAATAAAACTTCTTTTTTTGAGATCTTTTAAACTATTTAATTGATTTTATTCGTGTTGTCTCGAGCGATATTCACTCAACAATCACACATTATATTATCAAATCTGATATTATGAAAATATCCATAATAGTAGAAGAGCTAATGGCAAAAATAGGGCTCCGTGGCGATTTTCATGATGATTCTATGAAACAATTTTTTTTGTCAATTTCTACCTCTAGATAAATAATTTCGATGATGTCACCTCGTGATGTGCGACGGGTGGTTTTGGTGACGTGATCAAGATGTTCAAAATCAGAAAATTGGCAATATTTCGGTTATTTATAGATCGATTTCAATTTTTAAAAGCTTGTTGTACAGGTTATTCTTGGCCCTATAGAAAAGGTTATGTACATTTTTATGACTAAAAGGCCCCTTCTTGAGCTATTGTGCTAAAATATAAAAATTAACAGAAATTTTTCTGTTTTTAATTTTCATTGTGTATTTTCTTATTAATCTTATTCCATTCAGTTACAGGTAAGAAAATTTACCTAAAATAGTGAAAGCTTTATAAAGGTTGATCATTTACCAGTATTAAAACATAAACACTCACGTGATAAGACTTCAATTCGTGTATACAGGGTGTCCCGCAAAGTGTGAATAAAACGAAAGGAGACGATAAAAGAGACCATTTCCAACAAAAAAGTCCTATAAGTCAATATCCGATTCGTATCGGTTACAGAAATAGAGCCGTTAATGTTCAATTTTGGAAAATTGCAATTTTCATTCGTTTTTCGTATGTCTACGTAAAAATTGACATGCGATCTTTAATGTTTTTACTTTTATTTAATCTCAAGACTCGTATGTAATAAGACACATAGACAATTTGTGCTTATTAGGTTAAAAAACTATCAAAATTTGTATTAGTTTCTGTAGACTAAGGTATTATCGCGCAGCTATGTACAACTTCAACCCTATCGCATTTAAAAAGAAGTACTGCCATAAAATGAACACTTATTACAAAAACATCCTCATTTTATGTGTATTTTAACAAGATAAATTAGTTAGTACTTTAATGTACATTTACCATAAAATATGCTAGTTAACAAAATAGATGCGACAAAAATAATTAAGTATGAAAATACTAATTCTAATTAAATACAAAGAAATGTAAGTTATACTAGCAATATTGTATTTATTATGGTAAATGTTCGAAGTATTACCCTTCGGTCCTAATATAAAGTCGACATCTTCCTAAACATTGCTCTTTTAAGAAGCGTTTGAACGACATCTTCGATGTGAGTCAAATTGAATGAAAATAATAAGAGCTACCTATGATCACACATTTAGAAAAATGTAGGTATGTACCTATTTGTATAGGGAAATTGAAGTCTACCTTCAGGAAAACGATCAAGTTCAAAAAGGATACATTATCGATTTGGTTAAAGTAAACCATCACCTCGGATTGTCCTAAAATAAAATTAACGAGGTGAATAAATTGTAAGATATTTACTAACAATAAGAAAAAATTAGATTTTTCTAAATTTTTCTTTCCAACCATATCTCGTCGTTTCAACACTTGCACTCCCGTTAAAGCAACGAATCGAACCGAAACGAACGTCCCGACATATAATATTATCGTAACAGCAATTTCAGCAAACGTGATGGGGAGCAAAATACATGACAAGTTCAATACTAAAAGTGTACTACCTTGTAGATGTCCTCTTCCGTGAACTGTGAACTTGCAACGCTGCATCTCTTGAACCTCCAATGCTGCATTACCAACAGTTTTTACCTACCTTTACCTACGATTTTCACTTTATCACCGTCACTAATCGAAGAGAGAGGTCCATCACATACCTACAAGTGCATATTATGGATCGTAACCTACGCAGTGACCATCAAAAAGTTGGCATCAAATAGAAAAACTCTGTTTTTTTTAATTTTTGAACTAACTGTAAGGCTAAGCAACTACATATTTTCCAAATTTTACATACTTAACAAGATGTAATTGCAAAATTCAAATGTTTCGGTTGAAAATTTTAAAGATTGAAATTTCAAAAAACTATAGAAAACGTCGTTAATTATTCATTTTAATTTTTTATTAAGTAGGTACCTATTTAACAAAAAGTAATACCTACTACTTATTTTTGCATAAGTTTTACTTTTTCGATGCATGGTGCTTTTTAAATGAAATACTTTTCGATGATAGTTAATATTATAATAGTTTAAAAGGCTTCTATAAACTTTAATCTACTCCTATTAATGGATTACTTTCACAACCCCCTCCCCCGCAACCCTCTTGTTATAGTTGCTTAAATGAGGACATTCTTCTTTATTCATCAATTTACATCAATTTTCATCATCATGTTCCCCATTTATAATCTTTTTTCAACTATCTCCGATGGTCATGTTGTTTGATTTACTAAAAAAATCACAAGAAAACTCCAGGTCGGTACCTACATAGGTATAAATTTTTCACATTTGATGCCAACGTTTTGGCGATCATTGTGCCTATATAATTCGTAATTTTCTGCAAACGGCGCCATAAACCTACGTCTTACCTACAACTGACTCTAAGTCCACTTCGTTGTGGAGGTATAATCGCGGAGATACCGAAAAGTAAACGCAACGAATGTAAAAAAAAAGTTGTGGAGATTGTGGCCTATTGTCTATAACATATGTGCATCAGAAAGTTTCGCCATATCGAAAAGAGAAAGTTTTTTTGTCATAGAGAATTGATTTTAGTGCTCAAGGGTATTTATGTATTGGTATGACAGATGACGTACACGTATAGTGTGCGCAAATCCCATAGGATACATAAATAAATATATGGTTAGTAAACGGTACTTTCCTACCTTTAATCGTAGGCTACAAGTTCAACAGTCCCGCATCCCTCGCCGATTTACCTACTACCTAGTTACATGTACATATATACCTACAGCTATTTACCAATAAACATGGTAAACGAATGAGGGAGAATTATATATTTTGCTGTTGCTTGCGCTGTTACTTGTTCGATAATACACACATTTATCTTAAGGAATTAACCACTGTCGTTCCTCCGACCACTAACATATAGATGTAGGTTGGTACTTATAAGCATTATTAGTACATGGAAAGGCAGTCCGAGATAGTTAAAAAATTAAAGTACTCATGTAATTGCCAAATTAATTTATTAAAATGGCGGTTGAAAGTTACAGTTTCATCTAACAAAATAGGTATTTCAGTAAATGAAAGAAAATCGAAAATTAATACGTATCGTGGCAGGAAAAACGGCAATGGGTGGGGCATATTTTAGTTATCGCAAAATATTTCGTGTATAGGTTACCTTATAGCTATTTATTTAAATCAATATTTGAACAACATATTAATCGCAATTAATTTGATTATTTATAGGTAAATCCGCAATTTAAATATTACCTATATTATGTAGATATAGATATAAGTATACCTGTAATAATTTATTATTATTTAATATTTAGGTACCTATATTGAATATCTATATGTATCTATAGCATTATTTCGTTTTAATTTTTACATACATATTTAAAAGTAAACTATCGAATTTCATGACTTTGTTTAAACCTCTCGTTAAATTTAAACATTGATCTAATGCAAACGTAGATGATAAATTGTTTATATCAATGTACTATTGTAACGTCATTTTCATTTGACTTATGTATTTGTAACAGTTTCGATATTTATATGACTTTAACGAATTGCATGTTCGAACCTTAAACGTCTAGGTACCTTAATTAATCGTTAAACAAACAATTATGACTCATCGATAAATATAGCCCCGCTTTACAAAATAGAAAAATCCTACCTTTCACCATCAAAAGTAGATTGAAATGCATTCGACTTTCAGCTGATTATTAATACTGGTACTTCAATCCCGGGGCGTCCTTCCAACCTGTTTATTAACCATGGACTCCTCGACTGCAAACTGTTAGAACGGCATCAGGCACTTTACAACTGAAAAGATTGATTTAAAAATTAGTGTGTATAATAGACATAGGTACAGGTTAAGTTCATATGTTTTGTCCCGTCGCCTGTGTTAGTTTTTACCGTAAAAGGCTCAAAAAAACATTACTGTCCCTACTTGGCTGTCCCTAATACTTACTTAATTTTGAGTGCATTAGAAATTAAATTAATTTTATATTTATTTGTATATAGCTACTTAAGTAGTCTAAAAAAAATTCAACGCTTTTCTATCAATGTTTGATTTTCTTAAAATTGCCTTAATGTAAAGCAGGATTTTCTTGTAAAATCCGACGGCTAAAATAAAATTAATTTTTTAAGTTTTATTTTAATTATTAATTAAGTTTTGATGACCATTCCTTCTCTATTTTGGCTATTGCTAAACCTTGTTTAGCTTCCGTTAAAAGATGATTACCTATATAGGCAATTTTAAAGAAAAAAAACTGTATTAAATTTTTAACAGTGTCTTGGAAAATAATGAAATGCTAAATTTAAATATTTGTCATAATTAGCCACTTGCTAAAATCACATTTACAATAGGAAAATACAGCGTTGAAATTTTTTTGTCTATACAATAGACAATATTCAGTGTACCTAACTAATTTTAAAAAGAAACATTACCTAATCAATTTGGAATTTTAAAATAATTATATTTGAATTATTCAACTGACGATGAGTATTACAAAAATATAGTAATTTTAGAATTATACACAGGCCAAATCAATGTTTGTTTCACATTTTATATTCTATACTTAGGTACCTACTTATTCTCATTTTATATAAGTAGATACTTGCTTGTTTACATTTTATATTAGGTAGATCTTAAAACTGAATGCTTTTTTTTAAAATAATTTTCTGTGTTATTAGGTATCTATTTATTGACCAAAATTGATCCTGTTTAAAGATGTGCCCCAAGATTGCTCAAAGGTGCTTTGACTAAGGTCATTTACCTCGGAACAGTTGCTTTATCTTCTTTCAGAAAAATTTAAATAAAACATCGGGACTATAGGTATAGGTACACAAATGCTCCCCTCGTGCTTCGTATTTCTTTACAATTTATTAAAAAATTCCCAATTCTATTTCCAAAATAAACACTTACTATTGAGGTAATTAAGTAGGTACCTAATTGGTAAACGATGGTATGTATACGTATAGGTATAAAATTTTCCAGTCGATAAAAAGGCGGTTACACAAAGCTGACTAACCAACCCACATGCGTTACCTATAGCGGTTTATATATAGGTATAGATATATATCTACTAACTTACTGCGCACTTAATAATTTTCATCCCTTCAATCGTTTAATTAAATACGTAAAATATTAATATACGTTAAATATTAACCGTGCTTCAAAGTATCCACAAGTGGTTTTTTAGATCAAATTCAAGGCAGGTGGTAATATTATTAGGTCCCCACCTACCCACTACGTATAGGTATCGCCTACCTATCAATCAAAATATTTTAGATAGGTAAACTTTAACATAGTTTCTAAACAATAGCCCCAAAAACCTATCTAATATTAAATTCAATAAAGGCATGCCTATTTATTATCTACACTATTAAAACGCACTCCGTCACCATATATTGCATCTACTTTTTAATTAGTCAGTAAACCCGTAAAATAGTTTTATGATACAGATCTACCTATACCATTTTATTCTAAACGAAACTACAAAATTAATTCGGATGGCCGCGCCGGTTCAAAGAAATCATCGTAGGTAAGTGATTTCGAGGATTAAAAAAAAAACAAAACAAGGCGATATTAGATATCGATATACCGTTAAATAAAAATTTTCTAATTTAACGTTTTACGTTGTTAAGCAGACCCGGCAAATATACATAGCTACATGTAATATCAAATAAAAGATGCATGTCGACTTACTGCTTTTCGTGAAATCTTCTTCGGCCACTTCGGGGACGCCATGTTCATGTACACAATTTTTTAATCGAATAAGTCCGTAAATTCGTTTTATGACGACGCATAATTAACACGCAAGTTCAAAACACGAACGGGACATTAATAAAATGCTCATTTGAAAACGGTTACCATTATTTTGAACACGGAAAAACAACTTAAACGAGACACCGGTTTTACAACGTCATTAATTCAAAGCTTCTATGTTAATTCTGTAGGAGTAACTGGAAAGATGGTCGTCTCGTGCGTGACTTCGACCAATCGCGGTCGTTTATAATTCGGACAAGCACGTTCGCTTCCGACAAAACTTGATCGCCCCATCGCCTGTCTGTCTTCCTATGACGCAAATATTGCAACCTCGAGTTGTTTTCCGAATTAAAATACATTTACCGAATGCATAATTTTTAAATTTGATATGAAAACGAATTAAAAGTTTGTCATTCTACCTTTCGTTATGCCTAAGTAAGAGAATTTCTAGGTGCACGGGAGAAAATGTACGTTTAAATTAAACATGCGATTTAAAAAATATAAGAACATAATTCGTTTACTTAAAATAAAGATACGCTTAATTTGTTTATGTCACTAATCCATTTTATTAATTAAGCGTAGTATTTTCTCTGTATACAGGGTGTCCCCATTTTTTGTAGCAGGACTTTCACAACTTGTAGTAAAATTCATTTTGAAAACAAAAGTTCATATAAACATATATGTATGGAGGCCTCGTTTTCGATTTACAGGGTGTCGAAATTTAAAAAAAAATTGGATGTTTTATTTGTAAAACAAAATTCCCTTTTTTGATTTTGTTGAAACTTGGCAGTTTTGTTTGTAATAATAATACACATTTTTTCACATCATTGAATTTGCCCTACTTCTTCCAGTGCCGCCACAACAGGGGACCAGCTTGATAAAAATAGAAAAAAATATGGTACGCCCCTGCTTTTTTGTAAGTTTGAAATTTTTTTCAGATTCAGCAATCAAAATAAAACTTTTTCTTTTACACAACTTTTTTCCTATCTCGCTTCGTTTAGAGAGAAATAAAACTTATTTTTTTACAGAATTTATTGTTTGATAATAATTTGTATGTCAAAAATCAACCACACGGTATGAAAGGAAACTTATTCAATAAACAGAGACATAAAATCAAAGGAGCTGTTCAAAATACTTGCCATTTTGTTCAACACAAATTACAACGACGTATTAAAGACTGCCGAACGTTTTCCAAATGATCTGGAGTTATTCTAAGAGCAGCATTTCGGATTTGTCGTTCAAGTTCCTCCTGTGAATTGACAGGCGTAGAGTAAACTGCTTCCTTAATAAATCCCCAAACAAAAAAATCCAAGGGTGTTCGATCAGGCGATCGAGGAGGCCACCCTACTGGTCCTCCACGACCCACCCATCTTTGCGGATATGCTGTATTTAGCCAGTTCCGCACCACCAAAGCATAATGGGCAGGGCATCCACCTAACTGAAAAAACGAGTCTATTCTTTGTTGGATTGGAACATCCTCCATCATGTTATGATACTCTGCATTTAAAAATTCCAAAAATAATTGACCGTTTAATCTATTGGGCAGGATTCATACCGTGTGGTTGATTTTTGACATACAAATTATTATCAAACAATAAATTCTGTAAAAAAATAAGTTTTATTTCTCTCTAAACGAAGCGATATAGGAAAAAAGTTGCGTAATAGAAAAAGTTTTATTTTGATTGCTGAATCTGAAAAAAATTTCAAACTTACAAAAAAGCAGGGGCGTACCATATTTTTTTCTATTTTTATCAAGCTGGTCCCCTGTTGTGGCGGCACTGGAAGAAGTAGGGCAAATTCAATGATGTGAAAAAATATGTATTATTATTACAAACAAAACTACCAAGTTTCAACAAAATCAAAAAAGGGAATTTTGTTTTACAAATAAAACATCCAATTTTTTTTAAATTTCGACACCCTGTAAATCGAAAACGAGGCCTCCATACATATATGTTTATATGAACTTTTGTTTTCAAAATGAATTTCACTACAAGTTGTGAAAGTCCTGCTACAAAAAACGGGGACACCCTGTAGATTAAAACCTATCGCCTTTTAAAACAAATTTATATGTTTTCACTGGCCGAAACATAATAAACGATTATTATACAGGATAAAAAAAAATGTATCCATCGAAATTTAGTAAGTTTGGGCGTTTTAATTTCGAGCCTACTTAAACGCATTATTTTGTAATAAAACAATAACTCTTGATTTCAAATTTCTTACTCTTATGTCCAGTTTCACCGAATAAATAAATAATTTAATCTAGATTAAATTGTGATGGTCATGATGGTAACAAAAGTTTATGATCAATATATGAATTCATTATTACTCGATTTAATGTTGGATTAGTTAATTCATAGTTTAACGTAGTTTACTTTTATTATTTTCAACCCTTAGTATACCTATACCTATCTGGGTATAAATAATAACGACATACAACAAATTGTATTTTTGTAACTGTAAAATTTTGCCTATAGAATCTCTAAATTACCTATAATATATGGTATAGGTAGGTATACCTATACCTATCTAAATTTTATTCTTTCGCTTAAACTTATCTCATTCCTATTATGTAAGTAACAAAGTCATCTACCTCGCTGTCTTTCATCAAATTAAAGGGCGGTCTTTTGTAATCGTACATCTCGTTGATGTCCCTTTGATGTTGAGACGTTGGGACTCTTACACCATCAACGCTGACGATGCGTTCAGCTCGTAATCATCAAGATAGGATCACTTACATCTTCTGCTCTACAAACCAACGTTGAGTTAAAAGATTAACTTTTACTGCGCTTTCTATAACATGACTTTCCAGTCCACTCGCAATTTCTTCCCCGTCCTCCAGATCTTCCACAACAAACTTGATTGTATTGGACTGAATTTTAGGTCACTTTATGTATCAGTCGTAATGCATTTCCATTTAAGGCCGCTGTCGAACCTCGATACACCATTTATTATATGATCCATTCATTTCGAGATAGATATCGAAAATTTGCTCTAAAAGCCAAAGTTGAGTTAGAAGATATACCTGCACCGCGCATTCGGGCAATTGACGTACCAAAAATGTCTTTTCTATTCGTTCAATTCCGCCATCACCACATGATCCCATTATCTACATTAAGGTACCATTAACATGCATCTAAACCGTTGCCGAATCTTCTTCATACACCGACTCTCATAATCTCTCCACATGAGATTAAAACGTATTAGGTATAATACTAACATATGTACAATTTTTCGTCTAAACACCATAGTTATTAGTATTACGAGATTAACCTTGACAACGCATAATGATGCAACTTACCTAACTTGTTTTATCTTTGTAGTGTCTTTTTTAGCTCAATCGCAGTTACTTGTTGGATAATACACACATTTATCTTAACGTATTAACAACCACTGTCGTTCCTTCGACCACTAACATATAAATATACATATATATAAACTTATAAACATTATTACGTAGAAATAAGTCATCCGAGATGGTTAAAAATTTAAATTACTTATGTAATTGCCACATTAATTTATTAAAGTGGCGTTGATAATTACAGTTTCATCAAACAAAATAGGTAGATAGGTGCCTATTTCAATCAAAAAAAGATTCGAAAATTAATACGCATCGTGGTACCTATACTTATAAATAATACCTACCAATAAAATACAAAAGTATTATATAATTATCATATATGTATACAAGGTGTTACAAACGTAACGCCCGTCCTTTCAACGATTGAGCCAGTAAGCTAAAAAAAAATCGAAAAATAAGAGTGACAAAATTTCCGATTGGCCCTTCCTTATAGATCACTCGACCTCAATCCGGTAGATTTTTTTATAAGGACGCCTCAAAGAAGATGTTTATCTTCAACCAGTCATGGAAGCAACAGTTTTGTTACTGACAGTCTTCGTACAACTGTCGTTTCAATAAATGAACATATCTTAGAGAAAGTCAATATTTGGCATC
The DNA here is from genome assembly GCA_036326145.1 of Rhagophthalmus giganteus. Classification (NCBI taxonomy): domain Eukaryota; kingdom Metazoa; phylum Arthropoda; class Insecta; order Coleoptera; family Rhagophthalmidae; genus Rhagophthalmus; species Rhagophthalmus giganteus. Next base: position 4,103,307 of record JARFJA010000075.1, on the reverse strand, counting down.
ACGTCAAAACGTGGTGACTAACAAAAACGCCAACAAAAATATCGTGCGTCAAAATACCGTCAGGTCAAAACGTCGTTACATAATGTCAAATAAAAATATTTGATAAAATGTGTATAACGTAACGATAAATGCAATTCGAATAACTTATAAAGTCTCGTTTCTAAGCATGCATTATTCGGAATATTGTATAGGACTTTAGTTGACGACATTTGTTAGGCACAATGTTGGACGCAAAGTTGTAAAATATTAGACGTGTCCATACTACAGGAATTTGTTTCCAAAAGTTATTTTAGCGTTTCCACTTATACAACGTTCCTACCACTGTTGTGCGATTTTGTGCCCAACATTGTTAGTCACAAAAATAGCGTGTGCGTGAAAACGACGGTTAAAAATGTGTATAATCGTCTGAATACGCATTCCTTTATTTTCATAAAATAATAGATATCAAAGTTTAATGTTAAGATTATTTTACAGATATTTAATAAACACTAATTGTTTCAACGGTATCTTTATTCCACACGATGATAATAGAACAATCTAGTGGTACTACACATCAACTTTATTTAAATTCACAGCACACCTTATATATTTATATTTGATCATCTCATTGTTTTAAACTTTTTGTGCTCTCTCTCTAGTAAAAGATTTTCACATTCTGCGCGGAAAATTTATATAAATTTTCTCGTCTATTTACTAATTTAATTTGAGTTTTGAAACTAGCGGCGTTTCTGTTGACGGCCTTTTGACGTGGAACCTTGTAGGAGTAAGTATTACGGTAAAAACTCTCCAAAGTATTTAATGAGCTCATTTTTAAGAAATTTTAATTGTCATTTAAAAAATAAAATAAGGGCCGATGAAAAAATAAACTGCATGTACACCTAGTTACTGGCGCTTTAAAACCATTATATTAGTTCTTATATCAACCACTTCGCGCTGCAGTTATGATATTCAAGTTTTTAATTGTCATTTAGTCGTTGTCTTCGTAAAGTAATCTTCATTAGAAGTGGTAAGTCAAATTTTTGTATCAATGTAATTGTTATTATTTCAATTATCTTCTTACATCAAATTTACATTAAATAAGTAGATAGGTACTTAATTTCTTAAATATGTTATTACGTAAAAACGTTTAGAATATTTGACATTTCTGTATTTCTTTGTATTAATATATGATTCTCATTAATCAATAAAAATAGTAGTTGTACGTAGGTACTACTGTTATGCAGCCACTGTATTATGTTATAACTTAATAAATTATAATCTTCTTTATTTTGAAAACGTAGCTGAATTATAGGAACCAATTCATTCCGGATTAAAATGAAATTTCGTTGAAATTCTTTTAAGTATACTTGCATACGTGCATTTTGCACTTAATGATTAATAGAATTATTGTATAAGTAAGTTTCACATACTTCTAGAAAAATATGTAGGTCTATGTACAATCATCGACATAATTAATGTTGTCGGCAACGTGTTTTATAGGCGTATTTTATATGTATATGAGTCTATATATTATGTTGTATATCACATATATATCATATATAAATACTTATAATATTTATGTTACGTTTAGGTATTAATTTTTTTAATTGATTATTATTTATTATTGAACGTTGTCGGCGACATTAATTATGACCGTGACTGTACATACCTATCCAAGAATTTACCTATTTATCGAGTATTTAACATCAACAATTGTTGATTGTTTTGCAAAAATCGTTTTACGAATTCGAATATTGATCTTCAAAATCGGTCAATTTTTTATTATAAAAACCTCTATGTTTATAATATACTGTAGGTAATAATACAATATATCGTTGTGAAGTAGGATTGAAGAAACACGGTATAGCGAATTCCACGCCAAATCCGCAATTTATAAAAACAAACAAAATTAGATAAATAAAATAAAAAATAAAGTTTATATTTAGGATTAAAATACACAGACCAGTTGAAAATTTAAAAAGCAGCAACAATTAAAGTTTAAATAATAATTAAATAACAATTAAGTAGTCGGAATTGATCAATTGATTTTTATGTCTACGGTATGTGTTAATTGATTTGATAACTTTTTATGACAGTGCATGTATTATATTTGTAGTTTGATGATGACAGAGTGTCTGTCAAAACTTTGCGATATTGACCAATAAAGGGCGTCAACAGACTTTAAATTGATCAATTCCGACTACTTAATTGTTGTTAAATTTAAGTGAACTTAGTCGCTATTAATTTGCCATTAAAGTTTAAAATTAAAATAAACAGGAATAGATAGTAGTTAAAATCGATAATTCTTCAGCTTTAAAAAATTTCAGTTCTTGACCACGGTAAATCCGAAACCTAATAAATCTGTCCCCGATAAATCGAAAATCGACTGCATATATAGTTAAGTATTATTATACTTATAGGTTCGTAACACTTTTAGTTCCCAAATTGTAGTTTATTAAAATGTTTCCGTTATACTTATTTACATTCAATTTGTATTTGTATTTAGCGACTTTAGAATTAAGTTTAAATGTTAATTCAAGTAGGTATACAGGATGTTAAAAAAATGATGTAGGAAAATTTAAGGGCATGTAGTACTGACCAAAAGAAACAAAAAAGTCTGCCGCTGAAAAAAAATTATTTACGTATTATTGAAAATAAGTGCATTTTTTATTAAGTTTTGAAAAAAGTCGTCATTGCAGGCTGTTTTAGTGGTTTATTTGTTTATGTACACACATAACTGGATTTGTTTATGTCACGGAAATTGATACTGAGAATTTCTGATATAAAAACTTGCAGAGCTGTTATAGTTAAATGCGCAAGAAATATTTATAGTCGTTAATCTTAAGTGTTACGCGTCGATATTTTTCTTGTTGACGTCGCAAATCACTTGTCATGCAGTTGAAACAAAGCAACATTCTTAAACATTTTACTCGTTATATCCGGGAATCGAGCCCGTAGTAAACGGGAATTTCTAGCATTGACTGAATACAATATCAAATATAAACACGTAAAATGCTTGTAATATTCAAGATCTCGGTAAATCCGAGCTCGTTATAGGCTAGTTAAACTGTACAATGTTTTACGATTTTAAACGATAATCGTGTAATTGACTGAAATGTTCAGTGTCACATAGTTTTAACTTCGTTCGGTTTTGATTTAGTAATTTTGTCTTGCAAAGTGTTAAGTTGATTTGTAAAAATAAAATTACTAACTTTTAAATTCATATTTTTGATGTTATTATAGAGCGTCTTCATTTAAAATGATCATATCTAAAATTTATGTTAACTGTGAACTTTATATATCGAGTAATTTGAATTCAGAATTTGTTTTTTATTATAATAATTCGTTGAACGGCAACAAAAATTGTAGGTAATCGATAATAACTAGGTATACAAATATACTCTTTGGAATTAATAAAGCGCACGACGGTAAATACATAATAAGTAGGTACTTATTGCTCACCAAAACATTACTTATGTCATTGTTTAAAATTAATTAAGAATGAATCAATTATAAATTATTTATTGTGGCTTTTACAATATTTTTATTTTCTTTTAACCGTTGAATGACTTTCATGAAAAGGAATTTTTTAACAACTAATTTAATAAACAATTACAATCGATAATTGTAAAATATTTGCGTAGTCAGAAGGGGTTTAATGTTTTCGATTGAGAATTATTCGGACCTAATTTGTATTTAATTTTTTGGCTTTGGGAACTTAACCCTCTAGCCACGTATTTTTATTATTGCAACAGCATCGATATGTGGAGGTGTGGTGTTCCCCAGGAGTTATCCTCCTGATAGGCGCTGATCGTATCCAGCACTTGTTTCATAGGTGATCATACCACACCGGTTCTGGTGACGTAGTGCCTATACCTAGCTCTTGCTGTTAATTTTTTTTTCGAAATTCAACATCATTCACCATATTCATGGTTGCAGGGAGATTCAAATTCCCGGCCGATGCATTGAATTACTAGAAGAACGTAAAGCTCTCTAGAACACCCTTACATCAGAAATATTCAACAATTTTTTTTTAATACAGACCTACATCAAGTTTCATTTTAAATTGAAGATTATAATTTTGTAAATATTATCTACAGGGTTGATTAGAGATAACCTTCTAATTATAACAGTTAAGCTGCGTAACAGATATCGGGTGTTTTTTTTTAATAAAGTATTATTTACACTTGCTTTCATTAATAATACAAAACAAATGAATATTTAAAATTGGCCATAAACTAATGGAAGCCAAAATTTTCCAATTACCTATTAACAAAAGAATCCTTTAACTATGAAAATAGTATCTATCTTTTAAATCGTTTTTATTTGAACAAAAAATAATAATTTTTCACGTGAAATTTATATATATATATTTGTAATTTCAGCCAAAACAGAGAATTTAGCTAAAATGACTGAGAACGAAATATCGCAACAACTTGCTATGTCGGAGGCAAATAGATTTAAATGGTCACTTTTTAATACAGCACAGAGTGTATCTCGCTTATCATTATACAGAATTAGAATGAAAACAATAATTGTGCAAGTTGGAGCAGGTTTGGCTCGGGTGCCTATAAATCTTTGCAGAGTTTGTGGCGTCAAATGCCCAACATTTTCCTGTGCTGGAAATGAAGTGATCGCTCGTCTACTCGTCGTCAACTTGCCCGTGCTGGTGAGTACCTGCCAATTTTAGTAGTAACACTGAACCATATATAATAAATGATGAATAGCTCCAAAAATATTTGTTTATTACGGCATTCATCATTCGCTCGCGTATGCGGTGTTCCCAGTGATTATCCATCCGAGAGTGTACAACCAAAGACACAGAAAATGATCTGTTTACCGACACTTTCAAATTGTAATACAGTCGATTTTTCTTTGCAGCGCAGCTTTTAAATCTAATGGAGATAGATTCCTTCTCAAATAAGCCAGTTACCTGCGACTCGCGACTGTTTAAACAAAACAAATAAATTTACGAATAATATGCCTGTAATTTAATATGAGCAACAGTTTTGATTATAAAGAAACTAATAGATGAGTGAATGAAGAACCCACAAGAACAGAACCGACTTTGATAAAACTTTTTTAAATATTTGTTATATATTACATTATTTGAAATCGGAAATATTCCGTCTGGCGAATTTAAGTGTTTGTATTGTTTAAACAATTATTACAACAAAATACAGGGTGTCTAGGAAATGGTAAAATCTTTCAGGAGCGCATGAACCACGTCAAAATAATACCACAAGTTCCTATATTTTTTCTACAGCGTTCCCCTGTATATCGGGGGTGATATTCATCCCCAAAGTTGAAGAATAAAAATCAATTTTATTTTATTACTTAAATAATATTTTAATTTTTTGTTGGAATTTAATAATTTTTGGTAAACATACGTAATAAATAAAGGTCTTTAAAATGACGATAATAGGTTTTTTGATATCATCTCGGGGGAGTCAAAGGTGCAACACCCTTAACCTCCTGCAACTTTAATTTTTTTTAACTTTTCACGCCTATTAACAAAATCCTAACCACCATAGAATCAGCTGTTAAACTTATTAGGTTGCGCTTGCGCCAAGCCGTTTTGTTCCATTGCGCAGCTACTTTTCTCAACAAAAATTGTTATCCCTATACCGTAACACTCATTGTTATAAACTAAATTTCAGAATATCAAATAATAACAAGTTGGTAACAAGATTACTATAAGTTAGAGCATAATAGTTATCTTTACGGTAGCAATAAGTTAACAAGCTTAAATCAGAATCGCACAGACTGTTCGTAAAATTCGCATTTGTTTTGTTTAAACAGTCGCGAGCCGTAGGTAACTGGCTTATTTGAAAAGGAATCCTCATTGGGACTGAACGTTGCAAAGAAAAGTCGACCGTATTAAAATTTGAAAGTGTCGGCAAACAGGTCATTTTCTGTGTCCTCGGCTGTACTAATCGTGGCCAGCGTTTGTTTCCTTCGATAATCACACCGGAGCTAGCAATGTAGTATATTTACTTATTGCTTTCCTTTTTAAAATTCTATGTCATTCACAAACGTCCATGGTTGCAGGAGGATTCGATCATCTTGTATATATTATTAGTTTACCAGACAAGCGATAAACTCGCTAGTCCATAACGATCACTCCCTGAAAATACCTATACCAATGTCATTTTAAAACGTTTTATTACTATATTTCTTTCTTAAAATACTTATTTTTGAAAGATTGTAATACTAAACATATTTTTAGGTGATCGAAAACGACAAGATGGAAGTCGGTCTCTGCCATTTGTGTGATGAACAAATAAAAAAATTCAACACTTTTATAAACAAGTATCCTGGGAGGCATTCGAGAAAAATGAGGAAAAATGTTTGCTTCGTTTGCAAAAACCGTTCAAAAGACGAATTGATAATCCTTAGGCAGTTCCATATAGACAAACTGACGTTTTTGTTAGAAGGATTGGTAAAAAATCATATTATTTGTAATTCTCTTTATTCGTAGTTATAATTTTGCAGGGCTTGCCGTTCACTATAAAAACAGAGTTCTTCTATCAAATCTGCCAATGTTGCTTGGAGAGTTTACGAATTTTAGAAGCAATGATTCGACGCACTTTTGCGGCAAACAGGATGTTCGAAGAAATCAATAATGACTTGAGCATTATTAGTTATCATACGGCTAATTCCGAAAATAATGATCAGGTAAATATCTTTTACATGATACAATAACTATTAAGGTAAGATCTCGGGACGGTTCTGTGCATATTGTGTGACGTCACTGGATCCCAAATAAGACCGACAAACAGCGGTAGACATTTTTCAAATACCGATGATACAGTGTACGTTGTTCACAAGTATAATAAAACGTAGTTTCGGCTTTAAAATTGTTGTTATGTCTCATCGTAAACACGAGGTTCGTGGTGTTTGGTTGCAACGCTGACAACCAATGTAAAATTTTGATAGAAAAATTGCTTTTTTCTGCTTTTCCCACAATGAACCTGAATTGAGGTTAAAGTAGATTCATTTGTGTTACCGAACGGACAAATTCAATATTAACAATTCAAGAATTTGTTCGAAACATTTTAAAAAAGACGATATTGAGAGAAATTTGAAACACGAACTATTAAATTTGCCTGAAAGTAGTTTCCGTTTGAAATTAAAACCTGAGTCGGTGCTCAGTCAAAATCTACCAGGACAAACATCAAATTCAATGTCTGCAACTGACGATGAACGTAAAAAACGTATTGAAAAACGGAAACAATCAACAAAAAAAAACAAAAAACATCAGACTTTTACAAGACTATTATCGTTTTACTAATAATCATATTTGTGAATGAAAAATATAATTAATTGTTAAGCCTTCGAAATCGCACTAAAAAAAACTAGATACATTCGCAAGTGCTTGTTAATATTATAAATAATCTTTTACGACCGTTAAATAAAACCATGAAATATCGATTATTTAATCAACTTCTATTCCATATAATTTCCATCTATCCTACATGACCATAATTTCTACGTATTTCCGCGTGTTACAACTCGCCAGTGACGTCACTGTGCGGAGTAGACGTGTTTAGAACACCCGGAGATCCTATCTAAGTATGTTATTATACCAGATATCTTTTATACCTATGTATACGTAACGTATATATTTAAATAGTAAGTTAACTTTTGTCAATAACTTTTCTAAATTTTCTCGAGATTTACTCCGATCATGATTCAATAATTTCTTGAAACTGATTTTTATAATCTTATAATCTAATGTATACTCTACATAGACAATTCTGTTCAATTAGTATATATTTGATTCTTTTGATTTATAATTTCTGAGAGGAGGCCGTGTGGTGGACTATAGAGCTAGATACCCTGCTAGTAAACCAATGGCTTGGGGTTCGAATTCTGCAATTATGGATGTTTGTGATCGTTTCAACTAACAAATACAAAGTATGCACAGAACATGCATACTTAGTTGTCCAACTGAAGGTCTATGACCAGATCCATTAAAACATTCTGAATTAAAAGTTATTTATATTTTTTTTTTCCGATAGGTGGGCGAATTGGCTAACAACACCAGTACTGCAGCTGTAAGTATATATTTAAAAATATAAGTATATACATACATATAGGTATCGTAAGTACCTGTTCTTTGATTTATTTTGATTTATTTGTTTAGTCTGTTAGAATCGAATCTGATATGATATCAACGTTGGTAAGAAATAATATATTTCATGTAAAAGTCATTTATAATTAATGTTGCTGTTTTAGCGCACACGGGACGAAAACGATGCAAATGAACAGCAGATAGGGGTAAATATAGATATTAATTTTAATAACGTTCGTCGCTGACGTGTTCGCATGTTTTTAGTGCTGCGGACAATGGTTCCACAACTTATTCAGATAAAGGATTCGCTTAGGAGTATTCGCGCGATGCGCCCTAATAGGTATGCGTCCTGTACAGGTATTATAATTTAAACTAAAACTGAAAAAAACGATTTTATATTTTTTTAAATGTCAGAAAATTTTAGAAAAATTATGTCTTTACTGTTTCTATTTGTCTGAATTATTTGTCTATTGTCATATAGAACGCCATAATAGCAGTATTGTTAAATATTATTTGTAATTTTTATTAAAGGAACATTATGGCGAACAGCAGCCAACTTCGACGTTTTAATGTTTTGTAGCCTTGAAGAATTTTCATATCGTTTAAAATTAATATTTTTACCAACATGACATCTATTAAATAAGTACGTATATATATAACCATGATTCTTAATAACGATTTTTATGACTACTTTTCTATTAATTTAATCATCTGAAATCTAAACAATCTAAACTGTTCGATGATTCAATCATTTATACTCACATTTGTATTTGAGCTAAAAGGTATTTAGTGTAGGTACTTAGTATGTAGACTTAAACACATTTCAGTGAATTTAAATTTAAATGATCGCATTTATTATTACATGTATATTATATAAACTAACTATTAATTAATGTTAACTTATTAACAAACTATCAAAATATGTATTACAAAATAAGGTGAATAAAATAGAAATTCATTTTTAATTTGTGTTCTTGTTTCCTTAATAAACGAGACACGGATAGACCGTTTCGTTTTTAGCCTTAAAGCAATACAATCGTCAATAAAAAATGGCAAAAAAATATTAAAGGCCCTACAGACGATACGATTCAATTAAGCGGTCAAGTCAAATTGGTTATAAGATCGGACGTAATATCAAGTCGCTTGTAGATGTGTCTTGTGACATACGTAGATAATTATTAAGTAGTACCTATACTTAAGTGTTTATTTTGTTGGGTAATTACAGCTATTCAACAGATAAGACCGCCTAACTAAATAATGCCGTCTGTAGTAGGTACTGTTTGGTAGTTCAATACGACAGTTATTACCATAAATTAAATAGATGTAGGTACGTATACCTACTATACCTTACCTTTACTATTAAACAAATGCTTCCCTCTATTCATTTTGCAACTGAGGGTGTTATTGACAAAATACTCTACTAAAATAAAACATAATAATTAGGTATAGGAAGGTATAGGTGGAGCTTATGTCATTCTAAATGGCAAAAGAACGGTCAAGAAAGGTGACAACTTTCACTAACAACTCCGCCCCTCACTGATAATTTTTTCAGTCGCGTATGCACAAGCAATACAATTTTAAATGCTACTATAGAATTATTATCACAAAACGTAGTACTTTGGTACAACGTGATTTTACGTAATTCACGGTACGACGTTCTCGTAAATATTTTAAGGGCGTACGGTCCCTATTGCCGCCAAACGATAATCTGTAGATGGCACTGTTAGTGAATTTTAGAGAAATTTTAAACAGACCATCCTTCTTGGTTGAAATAGCCTGCCTCTGTAACGTCGTAAAATCTACCTGCTTTGAAGCTAAGGGTATAAATGTTTAGATACTGTGTTTTTACATTAAAACGTATTCGAAGACGATTTTAAAATTCGCAATACAAAAGTTAAGATTTAATGTTAAGTACAGGAAAAATCTGAGATTACTGATCTGAAAAACTGATTTATTTAAAGTTCGCTAATAAATAATCTACTTTAATTTTAATTGAAATTAGAAAATTAATTAATAATTAATATTATTATTATTATAACAATATAAATAGGGCGTTCTCGAGGATATTGAATGCGAACGGATCTCGGTAATTGTATTGTTATCAAAAATATTGTTTTTAAAAAAATAATAGATTTCACATGTGAACAGTATTACATTAGGAAAATTGTAATTTAAGTAGATGTATTTTAAAAGAATATGTCTCGTATAAATTGTAATAATGTTTAATTTAATTTAATAATGTAAAGTTAAATAACTTTATTAAATTTAAAGTTAAATTAAAGTTAAACAACTTTATTTAATTTTCTTTTTCGATAACTGCATATAAAAAGTTTATTCTTATTGTTACTGTTACGCGAAATGAGGTATTCTGCGAACGAAATGCGAAATGACAGTTCGGGACGCGAAATATTATGGATTGTTATTATCATTAACCTCAAATTAATTAATCGTAAATGTCAAACTTTCAAATCACATTTTTACTAATTTTGGGACAGTTATCAAAAAAATATTTGATACACGATTGCGAAATGCTTTCGCATTCTCGAATAATTTATATGCTCGCTAGCGCTCGCAGAAAAACTTTTATTCTCGAATGCAAATAGTATAGTAATATTGTATAACTAGTGCTAAAATATCCACCTTTCCGCACGTGTTATATACTATGCTTTTCGACGATCACAAGTATTTTTATTAAAAAAAAATTAATTTTTGACGTTTACGAAAGTTCGTTTGACGTTTTAATAAAATGTCATTTTACATTTAAATTGTCATTTGAATGACATTTTAATAAAATGTCAAATTTGATAATAAAACAGTTTATGCGTAAAGTAATTGCATGACAGTGTAGAAGACTTTGATTGACCGTGTGCAATGATCGCACACGGGCTGCAACGTTTTCGATTGACTAACGAGTTTCTTTACGCACGGTCAGCCTATTTGTTTGTAATGGTCAACTTTCCATAACATTTATTGGTGTGAAATTATGCACTTTTCATAATGGTCGTCGGAAAATGTAACTTTCCGTACTAATAATGTAGGTAATATACCAATTTCTAATATTTTTATTTGTATTACACCACCAAAGTTTTATAAATATGTACATGTAAATAAAGACCATTTATTAAATAATGACGTCAAAAGTAGAAGGTGCCATATATAAAAAAAGGCAATATCGTAAGAACTTCAATTGCAAAATAGTCGTCAAAAAACTTAGTTACAAAATAGCAAGAAAAAAAGATCAAAATTGACGTATTCCAATGATCTTGCGAATTCCTCATTGTTAATTTTCTCAAATTTAAAACATTTTATTGGTGCAATATACGATGTAATGAAATAGCTAATCGTGATTAAAATTTTGTTAATCACGATTCCGTTTCTAAAATGTATGTAAAATGTCATATACTAACCGTTTATTGATGTTATAATAAATTATGTCTAAATTCACAATATTGACTTAAAGGACTTAAAAGGAGAACGTTTCGCTTGATTTATACTGTTAAGTGACCAATGCTCGCGTTAGATTTTTAGGTTGTAAAATTTATGATCTTTTACAATAAAAATAGGGAGGTCTAGTCATATTACCCAGTATTTAACAATAGTTGTGGGACGACCCACAACCATTGTCCGATATTGGGCGTCAACATTTAAACCAAAAATTAAAACTTCCAACAACCCGCTTTTGATTATTTATAAAAAATTGTTGTAAAAACGAAAATGATTATCAGAAGTGATTCTTAACGGCAAGACGTGCTAAAATTTCTCCAATTTATTCAAATGATCGTTAAAAACACACATTGAAATTTTAAAAAATTGCGAAGCGATTATTTAATTAAAATAAGTATTTATTAAAAAAAAGAGCACGTTGTGCCGTAGAGGGAATGTTACGTTACCCACTAGTTATTAATTTGCAAACTTTGGTTACCCCAGTTTTGAGTTATGATTGCAGTAAAATTGTACTTTTTACACATTCATTAAGGTTTTTAAAGGTGTTATGGAAATGATAGATTTTTTTAAGTATTTTTCTGTGAATCAGAACATTGTAATCTATGGAAAACGTAATTTATTTCATGAAAATATCAATCTTTTTATTTGGGCTGTACCGCCTTAAGGCAGCCCACTTCTTCTATTCCGCAAGCAGGGCTTTCGCCGTTTAGAATGACATAAGCTCTAGTTACCTACGTGTACACTTACCTTACCTACATAAATATAGGCATTTTATATAGATATATAGGTAGGTAAGATTATTTATATATCTACCTATACATAACCGTTATAGGCACTAAACAAGCAGATTGATTTGAGCTAAGCCCTACGTTCTCGTGTCACGACTTGAACAAGGGACATTTTCTTTGCATATGATAATAGGTAGGTACTCGTGAAGTAGTAAATCAATTTTATTACAACCTGAGGGCGTGACATTTTTTATCGAATTAAATAGTACAATAATCTAACAAGTAGCACCTTAAAATATCGTACGACACTTAGAAATGTACGTACTTTGTAAGTACTCACTACCTTCTTTCCGTGTTGTACGACGTTCAAGTGCAATAATGAAATAAAGGAAACATCGCCAGCGAATAGGAAACTGCAACTCTCTCACGGAGTTTGCGTTCAGCGGTTGTGTGTTAACTACCAATGTTTGTTGGTTCCTTTGCGGTGTCAAGCGGCTGTTATAGGCCAAGATTTTGATCTTTACATTCGTTTGCGGCGTGTGCGCCTTAATTTAAGGCGCCAGTGTGTTTATCTTTTTTTTACAATATTGCGCTCGCATTTTAATCAATATAGGGAAAAAAAGTATGACCGGTTTTCATTTGGTGGGATTCCCCCAGCGATATCGGGCTGATTTTTACACACATAATACCTCATGACCCAACACTGAATTACCTTATAATTGCAGCCCTTCGATCCACGTAGTTCCCGAGTTATGACAAAGTTCAAAAATTAAAAAGATTTTTACACGTCCGAGAAAAACATTTGGAGGGTTCTGAAGAAAAAAACGAATAGATCAGAATTAATTGCTATTTAATTGCTCTACGATACAACAACCAGATACCGAATATATCGAAAAAATTTCATATCAAATATTTACACGCTTAAAAGGCAGGTTTGTCAGATTTTTATAAACGTCTGAATACCTACTGAATTAACTGCTCTTAGATTTTGGTTATTTGAAATCTATTCCTGACATTATAAGGGTAAAAAATTAGTTTAAACTTTCGAATATAAACTTTATAAGAGCAACTAACTGCTTTTCTAAATATTCTATCAAAAAAACACATTTTAAATTATTTCTTACCCTTATAATGCCAGCAATAAATTCCAAACTATTATATTTCAGGAGCAATTCATTCAAACTTTTGATATAATATAATAATTAGTGCAACTAACTGTTTTTATAAATATTCTTTCAAAAAAACATAATTTAAAATATTCTTCTTCCCTTTAAATAAGGGCAAAAACAGTTAGTTCCTCTTATAATTTGTATATTACCTCATAGTTTGAATTATTTGTTTCTGGAAAATGGTAGTATAAATTCCAGTAATAAATTCCAAACTACCATTTTCCAAGAGTAATTAATTCAAAACATAAGGTAATATAAACATTATAAGAGCAACTAACTGTTTTTATAATTATTCTTTCAAAAAACCATATTTTGAATTATTGTTTGCCTGACAATAAATACTAATCAACCAAAGTTTAAGAGCACTTAATTGAGTCTTCAGTCGTTTTTAAAAAATCTGGGAAACCTACTTTTTAAGCTTCATTAAAAGGTTTGATATCCAACTGACAAAAAACAAAATATTCTATCTATGGTGATCGTTTTTTTTTTGTTACTTTGTTAATTAAGAACCTATAAATAAATCAATTTCTAAATCATTTTTTATACCTAACCATACCTACACTGTAATTTCTAATAGTTGATTATTCTAGTTTATCTGTCGAAATTATAACGGTTATATCTTATACATCTAATATTTTAACCTCCCTATACGTAACACGCGTAATACGTTATACGGGTTTTTCCACGTTCTTCATAAATTACTTACTTACCTAATTATTTTTCTTTATAAAATATTAGTTAGTAGGTATCCATCAAATATTATTTTTAAGGTGATATAATTCAAATAACAATACTGTATTATATGTATAAATATTTTACTATTTTGATAGCCGGTACGTTCAAATACACTGTGTTCATTCTTTGTTATCGTCAAAACAGTTTAATCAACGAAACTAAAGATAAATCTATATAAGAGACGTATATGAAATTTAAATAAATATCAGTTCTATGAATTTTATATTTTAAATGTTAACGGTTTTTTACTAACGATAGTTACATTAACATATTACATAAAAATGTAGGTACAGTATGTTAACAAAGTAACGACATATAAATACAGTCGAACTTCTGTATAATAAACTTCCGCAATACGGATCTTTCCACATATAGAATTTTTGAAGAACCTTCACCCTGAACTCGGTTTTGGTGCATTTTATATCCCTTATAACGAAGCAAACATTTCTACACAACAATTTTTTTACTTGAATCTTTCAAAATTTTTATAGGTACAGTAATCGTCACAAAAACTGGGACATGTCTTGAAGTAGATTTTAACGAATATTTAGTGGTGTGAAACGGACTTACTTGACGGCGTAATAAATAATTTGCATAATCCGCAAATAGTCTTACGACCTTACTGTTTACCTATACCTACAATATATTTGTATTTTTTCCAGCCAATTAAGTCCTATTTCTATTTTATTTATAATTTAGGTAAAAATCAAATAAAATTAAGTAAAAAATAAATATAAAAATGAAACAACATGTATAACTATGAATAAATGTAACTCATTAATTAACAATAATACCTTATGTTTAAAAGTTTAACCGAAATTAGAAGTCAATTAAATATTTTTGTTATACATATTTTACTTTTGTTTTTGTGGCTTGTCTTTGTTGAACACAAAATTTTTGATGTCAAAATTGCCGTTTTCTATATAGCGTATTTTCTATATATATATATATATATATATATATATATATATATATATATATATATATATATATATATATATATATATATATATATATATATATATATATATATATATATATATATATATATATATATATATATATATATATATATATATATATATATATATATATATATATATATATATATATATATATATATATATATATATATATATATATATATATATATATATATATATATATATATATATATATATATATATATATATATATATATATATATATATATATATATATATATATATATATATATATATATATATATCTTTTTCTTTTTCCGTGACACTTCGCTATATGGAAGTTCGACTGTAATTCGGTTATTTTCCCCAATCAGTTTTATTGGCAAATAACAATTATCGTATTTTGTAAAATTTATTTATATAAGGTACTTGTGCCAAATAAAGCACAGTCCCTAATAAGACCCATCATTTTTTCTAGACGTTATCAATAGGAGAATTACAACGCTTCTCACTGATTATACACATACAAGGTGTTCTTAAACTAGGTGGTCAAAACTTGAGAGCACGTAAAGCAAGTCAAATCATTATAAAAATATATATATGTTTTCTAAGGAAGATAGAGCTCCTAATTTTAAAGGTAAAGTTTAAGTTTAGGTTTAGTTTAAGTTTAAAGTTAAGTTTAAGTAAAGTTTAAAAAGTCGTAAAAGTCTAAACAAGTGGAAATCTAAAATTATCTTAAATCGAAAGGGCGTAACCAATTACCATTACTTCCAAAATTTCAATTAGCAATTCTTATTACTCTCCTATATTATTTTAACCAAAACTGGTCGTGACATACCCTGTATAAGCAAGTACCTATATTTATTTTTATTAAAAAATCAGATTATCTCTTTTAATTAAAATTAGTTTTGCATTACATCACAATCTTATTTATTTAAATAATCGAATAATCCTGGTGCACGTCAAACGAACTCCTTTAAACAATTTCGAGAAGACAGATACGCAACACTGAAATGTCTAGAATCAAAATGTACCCTTTTAAAATTTCTATATATTTACCCCTTGTTCCTCCATTTTATTTTCGATGCCCACTGAGAACTAAAATGGCGATAATTATAGTACGGACCAAACATATATATAATCCTAAAAGTACTCACCAATGTTGTTAAATTACATACAGACGAAACACACTAAAACATTTTATATTTATTTACCTATGAATATTTTGTATAAAGTCTATCTAAATGTAGAACTCCGATAAAGGATTAAAACCAGTAATTCGTAAAACCCACTCAATATTTGGTCTATTGAAGTTGTTTATTGCAATACTCGTTCTTAAAGGTAGTATAAGACACAGTTAAGTAGAGGCTAAAATAACTTGTAACAATTATTACCTATTTAAAATATTCAGCGGTGCTAAATATTTTAAATTATATTTTTGGAACCCACCAGACCAAGGTATTAAGTATCTTGGAGTCTATCTGGACCAGAAACTCACATGGGGTTTCCATATCAATAAAAAATTAAGCGAAGCCTACTCAAGTCTAGGAATATTATCATCCTAATATATAATATATAATATCCTATCATCAATCGAAGAAATTCCTTAAAAATCGAGTGTACCCAGCTAATCCGATCATTACTTACGGCTGCGTAGTGTGGAGCAGTGCGTCAAAAACTCATATTAAAAAAATCAAAACTTACCGAAACAAAGTGCTACGAATGTTGATTGGTTCATCAGAAACAACCAAATCCACTACGAACTTAACCAACCAAAAATTCACGAATTTATCACAAAACTATGTTTTCTACGCAAACCTACACTCGTTTCAAGTGCGCGAACCCACAATCTGGGTAAGCTAGGCATATACAAGCGATTGAAACGGCGCTTGCCTCAGGACATTACTGTAAGTGCAGCGAACTAACCTCTACTATTTATTATATACTTATATTTATACCTACGATTTATACTACTATAGATGAATATATACTAAACATCACAACCATGCATAGCAAATTAACTTTGCTGAACTGGGTAAAAATAATAAAAAATATATATACATACATATTTTGATCATTCACTAGCAAATAATTTGAAAAACTAAGGCTATTATTACATTAACAAAAAAATATTATAATTTCGTAAACTTATTAATACAATAAATTAATTGCAAAACCGAATTTCATTAAATTATTAAACTAGTAAATGAACAAAATATAAGTAAGTCATTTAAAAAGTTTAGAACCGCTGAATGTTTTAAACAGTTAAGAATTCCTACAAGCTATTTTAATCTCTACTTGACTGTTTTTATACTACCTACTTTTAAGGACGAGTAATAAACAACTTAAATCAGACAAGTTTCGAAATTCTACACTTAGATAGACTATAGGTACATTAACTTACAGACGAAACAGGTGTATTGTTGGGCACCGCAGAGACCTGTATAGACAATAATGCAGTTTAAAATTTTCAGTAAAAAGTATTAAATTAAATTAAATCAAAATCTCGATTAAATTAAATCTCGATTATTAAATCAGTTTTGTAAATCGTCAAGAGACAACAATTGAAAAACTAATGCAGAAATCTATTAACCATACCGTTCTGTGGTTATTTAAAATATCAAAATACATATAAATAGGTAAATGAAATATTAAAGACTAATTGTGCTTCATACTCCGAACAGAGCTGTGTATAAATATAAAACACAATTTCGTAAATGAATTACGTGCATAATAGATCATCGTTATCTATACAGATTATAAATGGAAATACCGAAATATTAACAGCTTATACTTATTTAAATTTCTAAAGGGAAATATATGTTTTTTTATCTAAAATAATCAACGTTTTTAAACAACTATAAACCACAGTTTTCTTGCTAATAATAAAGTTTAATTACTTCATTCAAAATTCCTTTCGTGTAAGTGTTACGTAGATCAACATCATACAGATTATTATTTACGTCCTCGAAGATTTTGTTTATCATCCAAATACGTTGATTCAACAATTCCAGGATTTTACAGTATTTTAAACAAAAGGCACATATTAATTTGTATGGTACATTATTTTTGCATTCTAAAGGCTATAAAAAGTTTTTAAGAATTCTAAACCATTACATCAAATACTTAGATATATACTTCACCTGTTCTTCCAACAAATACATGAACTTTTGAGCAGTTAACTTATTTACCGTTACCATGCACTTCCTTGATCTATACTTGCAAATAAAGCAACATTGCTTCTTCGTGTTTGGTACTTTCACTTTAGAATATAGTAAAATCAGACTTAAAAAAAGGCAACACTTCGTAAGTATTTTATCGCATATCTCGCAAAGACCAATTCGCGTACGATCATTTTCAACAATCTACAAAAAGATTTCAAAGTTAAATTTTTTGTAGATCCAAAAATCATCTATAATATTAGGTATTGTGATGAAAACCAGCGTAGAAAATATTCTTACGCTGCAATGCTTATTTATTTTAAATTTATTTGCACCCTATACAGTACCTAATAAGCATTCGCCCAATTTAATATATACGTATAGAGGTACACTGGTGACCATATGTAATGATCTGTTTACGAACACATTCTTATTTTAATACGGTCAACCTTTAAGAAAAGTCGACCGTATTAAAATATGAAAGTGTTGTTAAACAGGTCATTACATATGGCCACCGGTGTACCTATTTATACAAAGCGCTAGCACTCTGTTTATATTTGTAGAAAATGCAAAAGAAGTTAAGTACTTAGTATTGCTACAACCATCTTTAAGGAGCCGTGGTGACGCAGAGAGCTAGTTACTCGTCTAACCTTCTAGCGTACCCACGGCTGCGGGTTCAAATACCGCTACAACCATGTATGTCTGTGATCCTCCTAATCCCTACTAACCCAAATCAGAATCATCAACTAAAATAGACTGGCCAATTGGTTCCGCCAAAGCCCAAGAAAACCATCTGTAATTACCGCCCCTTAATTTAGACAAGGACACTATATACCAACGATGTTCGTTTTTTACAAGATAAATACGCAACACCGACTATAATCAGTTCTTGTGGAAAAACTAAGTATGACATCGGTTATGATTACGATTTAAAAATTATAGTACCAAACTTTCCATACAAAAATGATAATAAAATAAAGAACTAGCTTATAATGTCCAAATTTACTCACCAGCACTGGTAAATTAGCCGCCAACAATTTGGTGATAACATCTTCTCCAATGCAAACAAAGTGTTTACAACGAATGCCGCAAAGTCTGCATATCTTAGTCGTTGAAGTGCGATGAAAATTTGGCATAGGACGGTAAAGTTCCACTTGCTTTTCATGGTCTGTTAAGATCTTCCTGTAAGCAACTCTATGATCGCATAGAAAAACTTTGATCGTACTCTGCTTTGCTGTATTCAGCTTTAGCTAAAACGGATCGTGTATCACGCACTCCCTCTTTAATAATTTGAAATAAACTGGGAGTAAAACAATCTCGACTGGGACTGAAATCTGAACGAAAGGCTTGCTTGTAAACGACATTCAGGTTCTCGTG
Source organism: Rhagophthalmus giganteus (assembly GCA_036326145.1). Classification (NCBI taxonomy): domain Eukaryota; kingdom Metazoa; phylum Arthropoda; class Insecta; order Coleoptera; family Rhagophthalmidae; genus Rhagophthalmus; species Rhagophthalmus giganteus. The sequence continues at coordinate 4,083,693 of JARFJA010000075.1, read as the reverse complement.
TATCCTTTTGCTGTTACCGAGAGAATTTCTGTATAGCGATCTCCTGTTTATAAATCCACACTCGTCTTCTTTAATTAAATTATTAATTTCAATCTCGGATCGATAATTTGACGAATAAGGGAAGCTCTAATTCATATTTCAAACCAACGTCTCCGTTTTGAATTTGCAGCTTATCTATAAAATCGACGCTTTTTGAGAAATATCCAGAAATATTTACTTTCTTAAAAGGAATTTCCACGCACCGTTTTTCCATTATTACGGACTAAAACGATGGATGATGTTTTGACAAAATTGTATTATAGGTAATATTTAATATTTTTGCCTTACCTCTTTCTACGCACCATAATAATTAATTTTTATTAATTCCAATGTTTTTCTCTAAGAAAATTTTAGGTTGAAATCTAAAAGAAAAATTATTCAATGTGTACTTAAATAGGCATATTATATTTATGAATTTTGATTCGATTAATTGTATAAATGAAATAAAGTGATTAATTCATATTAATTTGTAACGATAAACCTTTATACCTATAATCACGACTAAATCGCATTTTTTTAATTTAGCGTTTTTCCCCTTTTATAATGGAGTTTTTTTTAGAAAAAATCTTTTAAAATCTAGGATAAACTCAAATAAGTTAACGATTAATTTTTATTAAAACGTTACAAATTAGCCAGATTTGGATATACTTGTACAGAGAGAGTCAAAAGTATAGAATACATCAAATAAAATTGAAACACGTCATTTGTTTTTAAGTTATAACGTCATCAATTTTTTTAATAGTAACCCCTGATTTTTTTCGTGATTTGCATAAATCCTTCGATTATCTAAATGACAGTATAAAAAATGTTAATACTTTACATAAAAAAATGTAATCTAGTTGAATAAACTTTTGATTTTAAAATAATCCCATAAAAAATCGAGGGGTGTATGTTTAGGCGACTACTCTGTAATCGATTATTGAATCAGAGTTCGATAAAAATATTTTAATAATTTATTTCTCGAAAAATTTCGTATACAATATTTTTATACTGTCATTTGGAGAATTGAAGGATCTATTCAAATCGCGAAAAAAATTAAGAGTTGCCATTATAAAAAAAATATTGAAGACGTCATAACTTAAAAACAAATGAATATCTGAAGATGATTTTGACATACAAATGTGCATTTTTAAAAACTAAAATCTATGTGTTTCGGGATTTTTATTAAAATTCATTTGTGTCAATTTTATTTGATATATTCCATACTTTTGATTCGCTCTGTATACATGTACAACTTCATTTTTATTTATTTTTTATTTATTTGTCAGACGCTTTAATTCATTAACATTTTAAACTATTGCATCTGTTTTGTGTTTCTTATTTCCTGTCAACCAGTCCTGTTTCTTTTATGTATTGTAGTACTTTGTCCGATTCGGTCTAGTCGTCGGTCAGGATTTCTTTTGTCGTGTCCTTTAGTTTGTGTTTTTTTCTTAAGTTTTTCCGCCGATAAAAAAATACGCGTCTCTTAGTTTTTAATCCTGTATAATACATCAAAAATTCATCAAATCGAAGTGGGACATCTTGGGTACCTTCCTAATAAATAATAAGTTAAGAAGGTTAAGTAATAAGTTGCATGTATCTAATTGTTAAAGTGTATTTAATGTGATACACCGATAATTAAAATAAAATGATCGTTATAGTAAAAAATATTATACATTGGAAATGGGAAATTTATGTATTGATTTTATTATGAAAATTTCTTGTGATTATCGTTATAATCCCCATATTATTCTCGGAACAATACAATGCCTTTTACAAAAAATATTTTTATTCCGTTCTAGAAATTACGGCTAATACAATATGATAGACTGGATTCGTGGAAAATGACAAATAATGTACCGTTACTTTGAAAAATAAATTAATAAGTTTGCGTTTCTTTTTAATAAGAGAAAAATAAGAGTTTTGTCTACTTATATTTAATAATTAATTGGACTAACAATAAGCGCGAAACATTTTTAAGTCGCGCATTTTTTGAATCAAAATTTTGTGCCAATTTCGAATCTGTCCATTGAAATTGTGGAAAATATCATTTTCGCCCAGAAAGTTTGATATTTTCTAAAGTTGCATTTTTTAATATTTTAGATGAATTGTGCCTCGTATGCCTGATTAAACAGGAAAGGGGAGAGTATTCGTTCTCATTGTTAGCTTTGGTGTTTCGTTGCTGATTATTTTTAGTGTTATCATGTTCACTTTGGAGTTCTGACGAATAAGAACTTCCTTGCTACAATTAGAATTTAAAAACCCGCAAATTTGAAAAACAAATCTGGAGAAAATGATTTTTCCGACAATTCGAAATCAGCACAGATTTTGGATCCTTCCTAATTATCTGTCCACCACTATTTGTTGGATTCTAAATTGGTATATAAAATAACACTTTAAATAGAAAATACAGTGAAACCTCTATTAACGGATACCTCTCAATAACGAACACCTCTCTTTAAGGGACAGTTTCTTATTCCCCAAACTTAAACATTTGCCCTAGTTAACCTTCCCTTCAGCGGACACCTTCCAACAACGACTAATTTTTCTATCCCACAGCTGTTCGTTATAAGGAGGTTTCACTTTACCTACTTATAGATAGTATATTTAATTATTATACCTTTATAATATTTAATTGTTTAATACATAATAAATATTTAATGTGAAAATATTACACACTATACACAAGAAAAACAAAAATAACACTTACTAGATTGCAACCCTTGAATAACTCTTAACCTAAAGTACATAGATCAAGGGCTGAAGCGAATAAACAATAAATCGTCCGTATTAGAACGAAAACAAAGCGTCTTATCGGGCAGATAACAGGAAAGGTCCTAAATTTTTGATCCAGAAAAAGGTGTAGCTAATTTAAAATAAAACATGACCAACTCCTTTTAACTTATAAGAAATATTTACATATAAGTAGGTACCTACCTATATGGTTATATGTATACATAGGTAATAATTATTGAAAATTTGACTGAAAATTTGAATTTGACATACAAAATATGCAGCTATTGTAAGTTTTACTTTAATTTTGATACCTTAATTATGGGTATACGGTGTAATTTGGCGTTCTCCAATAAAAAAAAAACGAAAAATTTCTAATTAGAAAACAACTTACTCACTAACGTTTCCCGAATCTACACGGAGTGAGTACTTTTTTATCCGTCCACTTCGAACACTTATACAATTACCTAATACCGTCGACCGTTGAATGTTTTTTAGAAGCCGTAACTTATTTCGCTTATCGGTGGCAAAATACCTCGCGACTGTAACATCTAACAATAAAATATGATTAAGAATATTTAAAATAACTACTTACCTGAAAAATGTAGCTTTTCACAAATTTTACGAGCAAACGAAAACTTTGAAATTAATACATTTCTATCATTATCATAAAGGCATGAATGTTCGAATGTGACTCTTATAATAACTAAATACCGAATAAAATTCAACTTGGGAATATTTCAAATGAAGGCAGTGTTTTATTTACCTACCAGAGGAATCTCTCGACTCATAAATACATACGTAGTACATTTTTTATTTATGGCCACGATTAAAACACGGATGCAATATCAGCGAAAATATAACGGCGTTATTATAATTTATTTTGAAGATAACCAAACTATTTTCTGAACATCAGTGTGCTGTTTATAACGTAATAAATAAATTTGTACTGCCTAAAGTATTAATTGTCGCAAATTCCGACAAAAACACAATGCGTTTATAAATAAAAATTCCGGGAAATAGTTTGCAATTACATCAAATCTTTTGTAACTGTACGCTGCGAAAAACAATCTGGCCAAGATATAGTTACGATGATAGCAGATTTATGCGTGTGTCATGTCACACCAGCAAACATTTTCGAACTAAAAAATTACAATTAAACCGCCCTTTTAGAGCAAAATTGTGCAAAATATATTTACAATTTTTGGTTTTGGTATTATGGGTATCGATAAGTTTTTTAAATCCTACAGGAAAAAAACAGTGACGAAAATATCTACGTAAATAATTCATGTTCTTAGAAATAACACGATTCCTCACGTAATGCTTGCTCAACTATTCTATTAACTATTACCTAGGTATAGTCCACGTCCTGGCAAAACCCAACATTCGGCTGAAGAACAGGCAGGTGTTTGCAAATTATTATTTAACCTTGTCGCACTTCAGAAGATTATTAATAACATTTAAGCTTTGTAAGTACAACAAAAACGATGGGCCGTACTTAGGATCATTTAAATATAAGACAGAATTAATTATAAAAACATAAACGTCAGCAAAACAGGTTTATTACAAATTCAATTCTTAATAAACACTTATGTATTTATTTACAAGAAATGATAGCAAATGAGAAATTGATAGGAAAGCCGCAATTCGCGATTTTAGATTAATATATTTCCTATTTAAAATACATTGGTGTCAATCATTTCTCGGAATAGCCATACACATATACGAATAGGTACGAAATAGCCTATTAAAGTGATCCTCTCAGTTACTTTAAAACTTTTAATCTTTTGGACATAAGGTAGGTATATCTGGTTTCTATTTACACTTTTACGACCAAAATATTAAAAGTTTTAGAGTCACTGAAAGGATTAGCTTAATGAGACTACTAGGTGCTATTGTTAAGAGAAAATCGCTAATTGTAGCTTTCCTATCAATTTTAAATTGTTGGACCAACGATAAGATTTAATTGTTTTTTCATTATCTATCGAATGGTATAAAAATTATCAAAATCGACTGATATTTAGTTTTCCATTTAAGTGGTGCCTAGTCCCAACTTTTGTTTACATTTTTAATAGTTAAATCAGTTTTACTTGAACAGGTTCATATTTAATAAAATTTGCTAAATTTTAATTATATACTGTAATCTTTTGGGTGATTTTTAGAGATTTTACTTCATATAAGAATATTAGGTGACGTCACAACACCACATTTTAAATATTTATATTTTTTAAATGGTTATCATATTGAATTAAAATTAAAAACAGCATACTAAATCAATTCATGTAACTTACTGTTATTTTTATTTGTTGCTCTATATAAATTTATATAGGGTGGTCCTGAAATAGTTGGTCAAAATAAGGGACTGAGCAGGACTCGCCATAACGATGAAAAAAGTTTCGATAAACATTGGTTCAAAAAAGTAACCCTCAGGAATTCAATGTTAGACAATGTCAGACATATAGTTAGCCAATGGTTAGACTAATGGAAGCATTCGTTATATGGTTAACGGTGTACATTTTTAACAACTTTTGTAATTAAAAATAAAATAAATGTTCTTTTAATTGTTTAATGACTTACTTTTTTATTAATTGGGTATTAGGTGGTAATTAAATAAATCATAACTCATGAGGGATACTTTCTCGAACTAATGTTTATTGAAACTTTTTTTATCCTTATGACGAGCCCTGCTCGATCCCTTATTTTGGCCGACTATTTCAGGACCACCCTGTATATAAAAACATTGCGATAAACTCTAAAGTTAGTTAAAAAAAATTATCCAAGAAGTATTATCAAGAAATCAAACAAATTATTTGTTATTAATTAATTTACATATAGGTATCTATAGGTGTCTGAAAATATCTATAAATAAGTATGTAATTACACATAGGTATACTTAATCTATTCGAACTGATTTATGAAATGTATTTATTTTAGAGAACTTTATCAGTATTCTGTTAAAATTGTCTCTTTCAAAACATTAATCTAGTTATTTGTAGTAATTTATATTCTTTCTCATAAAGGGAATGATTATAAAAGAATTCTCTATGTCGTCAAAATAATTAAGTTTTAATAAATTTCGAAAACACACAAAATGAAAAAAGACAGAAAATTTACCGATAAAGTATTGTTGTGAGTTTTTAATCAAAAAAATTAAACGAGGACTAGATTTAATTACTAACATAAGTATTAAAATAAAATCTGAAGCAAATGGTGGATTGAAATAAAATGGCCGACCGAATGGATATTGCAGAGTCACTTCTAGAAACGAAACTTCTAGAAATAGTAAAATCGATGAAATTGTTAAAAAAAGATGATTAATTTACAGAGAGAAACAGTTGCTGCCATCGGACATTGTTAGGCGGCAAATTTAAATGTTAAGGACTGTTACTGGAATATCTTAATTTTGTATAATTAATCTAAAGTTGCCTTAATAACTGGTTGACTATTTTCTACCGAAAAATAGTAGATAGTGCAATAATTTCATTGTTTAAACAATTTTTCGTAAATATCTTAGGTAGGATATCTTCGTAGGTATCTTTATTGTTGACTACTGTGAAAAACGCTACGTCTTTGCCACGTTACTGATTTAACCTTAAAATTAATGATATTCAACATCACGCCTCTCTGTCTTTGGTATCTATCAGCTGCGTGAATTAGAGGTATTTTATTTAATATTTGATTAATGTTATTTAATTGTTAATTTCGCTGTATAAAGAAATAACGTTAGACTGATTTTAATTATATCTTTTAGTCAATTTCGACAATGGAACCGGTAATAATACAGGTTTCATTAAAAAATGAATGTTACGTTGATACTATTGTAAGTTTACATTAAAAACTTTATGCCCACATAATTGTAAACTATACCTAATACCTATTAATTTATAGTTTGACTTGGATAAAGTAAAATTTGATAGAGCGTCGAGAACATTTATCAATAATGAATTAGAACGCGCATTTGGAAAAAGATCGAGAACGTTGCAAACGTCGGTGTGGCAATTTTTGACGAAAGACCAAGTGTGTGTCATAAATTGTTAGTGTTTTATATTTTAATATTTAAACGTGTGTTTTAGTTAACTTCTATGGAGGAATTTGCAAATTTCATGATTATGAACGCTCCATCAATAAGTCAATCTAACCTGCTCCGATTTCTTAACAACATTCAGCTTTACTTGAATAAACGACAAAATATGCTGCTTCTGGTATGTAACTGTTGATGATTTGAGTTATACTGTAAATTAATAGATATTTTATGTTTTCAGAAAATCGATCAGCAGAGTGTCCTTTCTTGTTGTCTTCTGGATCATTAAAGCTTTTGTGCGATCTCAATAATATAAAATCGCATATCATGTAATTGTAGTACTTATGACGTTTTGCCAAAAAGGCGTAACCCACACTTTTTGTGAAAATGAGTTATTTTGACTATTTTATGCATCTAAAGCAAAAGTATCACTTGTTAAAATCTAGTAACAATATTCCAATTTTTTCCACAGGAAAAACCGTTTTGTATTTCCGCGAAACGTATCTTCTTATAGTTACGCGACGCAAAAAAATGTGCTCTCCTGTAAAATTTACTTCTTGTGGGTTACGCCCTTTTGGAAAAACTGCGTCGATATCATTATCCACATTTTATCTTTTTAAATTTCTACTTATGTATTTATAAGGTATGTCAAGATACAATTTGATATAATGTGGGATAATTATATGATAGAATAGAATATTGATATAATAATGTGGAAAACCAATACCTCGCCGATTTTGCGATTTGAAATTATTTATTAAATCAGTTTTCGAGCTATAATCTATTTAGAGCTACGTAGAGCTTCGAAAAAGGATTAAGATCAATATCTTGTAAAACCCACTAAATACTTGTTCTATTGAACTTGTTTATTGTAATACTCTAATACTAAAATAGCTTGTAATAACTCTTGCCTATCTTATTTTATTTTATTCTGCAAGTCTCACCAACAGAAACTAGCAAAACTATTGCTCAATTATAAGTAAAAACATTACAACTATTTAAAACATTTAGCGGTTCTAAACTTTTGGAATTATATTTTGGTCATGTACCAGCTAATAATTTGAAGAATTAAGGCTGCTATTACATTATCAAAGATTTTTATAATTTCATAAACTTATTAACACAATAAATTAATTGCAAAATTTAATCTCATCAAATTATTAAAGTAAATGAACAAAATATAGGTAATTTAAAAAGTTTAGAACTGCAGAATGTATTCAGCAAGTAAGAATTGCTACAACCTATTTTAATCTCTACTTGACTGTTTTTATATTACCTTTAAGGACGAGTATTGCAATAAATAATTTAAATGAGACAAAAATTTTAAGATTAAGTACCTATTAATTTAATTTCATTTGCACTTATTCGGTGACATTCATATATATTATTGTTCAGATTAATTTTTCTAAAATATTACTAACCTTATAATTATATTTTTAAATTTTCCAATCGGTTTCGTATATTTTGCATCGTTAGAAAGTTATCTGTCAAGATTCAGATATATCCGCATCGTGGTTTTTTAAATATTTTATTTAAAAATTGTGAATTGATTGGTTTAGTTGTTCATTTTAAAACAAAGTATTTACTTTGATTTTTTAAATGTTTTTTTTTTAAATGTAATACATACTAACAAAAGCAGGCACAGGAAATACAATTATTATTATTCCAAAACAATCTTATAACAATAAAATTCAAAATTTCATTAAGTCAGAAAATATCAAATAAATATCTAAAGATCCAATTAAAAATTTCAATGTAAAGTTAAAACCAATGTGAATAATTCTAATGGATTATGTTCAACACTTGAAAAAATAACGTTAACAGAAAACAATCAACAACCTCCAATTTTATATGGTGTATTAGAAACAAATAAAGAAAAGATTCCCGTTAGATCAGTTGTATCATATGTAAATGCACCAAATTACAAAATAGTTAAAAAATTAAATTAAATTTTTCAAAATTACAGGTATAAACTAAAATATTCTGTTCAAAATTCTTTAGAATTAATTTAAAAACTAAACAATATAGTGATACCGAATAACAGCAAAATTATTTCTTTTGATCTATGTAACATGTATTCAAAAAAGCCCCGAAATAATGTATTCCCTTATTAAACAAAATTTTAGAAATTAAATAACAGAACGTTATTATTAGAAATGAAATCCTGAGACTGGGGTATTTGAAATTTGTATTGAACAAAACTATTTTAAATTTAATGATAAAATTTGCATACAAAATGAAGGACTTCTGATGAGCAGTCCTATATCTCTTTATTAGCTAATATCTTTATGGCGAATCTTGAAAAAACAATTTTTAATTCTAAAAAAAAACACAAAATATAATATTTTTGTAATAATAATTTTTATAATATTTAATGTGCATTATAAAACATTCAAAATTATATTAATCCTTTAAATACAAACATAAAATTTAAATTAGAAATATTTAATTTAAAGAAATTAAAAATTAGAAATTAGAATTAGAAAATTTAAATTTTCCCGTACACAAAAGATAATATCACTTACTCAATTTGGAAAGATTTCTAAAAAACTACCAAACAAAATTTCGAGTTTCAAATCTTATTGTCCAACGAGAAACATTCTTTTCAATACTAAAGAAAAAATTAATCCATTTTTACATTCAGGAATTTATTAACTAAAATGTAATGAATGTAATGCTGTTTATATTGGAGAAATTTCCAGAAACGAAATTCGTAATAATGAACACCTCGCAGTTTTTTGTAATAAATACCCGGAAAAATCAAATGTTGCAAAACACATTTTAAAAACTAAACATTAATTAACAGTTAATAATAAATTAGATATTTTACAATATACAGTGATTTCTAAAAAGTTATTTCCGTATGGAAAACTTTTTCATTATTAGTTTGTCAAAAAATTTGATTCTTGATAAAAGTTGGTGCATCCTCTAAAACTAATAATGAATCCAACAGGTATTATCAGTGAGGATTAGTAAATTTTGCTCAAGAATAAAGTCCCATTATTTTACAATATATCCGAAAATTTTATTAACAAATATTATTTAAAATTACAAATAATAGTAAATTTAAAGCAGGTAATTGAAATAGTTGAATGAAGTAATATTTGAAGTTAATTTAAAATTAATTGAATAAAGTGATAAATTTTATTTTTAAATAAAAATTGTCTAAAAAATATTATTCGAGTGGAAACTTGGCCATTTTTGACTAAATTAGTATCAATTTTTTAAAATTTATGTGACAGTACCAATTGCAAAATATAAATTTTTATTAACAATGTTTGTTTAATAATTGTTTAACAATTAACCCAAAACTTTTCGATTTCAAAATATGATCGTGAAAATTTATACTTAAGTATTATTTGTAATTCTAAAGAATATTTGTTAATAAAATTTTCCGATATGTTGCAATATAATGGTAGTTTATTCTTAAACAAAATTTACTAATCCTCATTTCCTCGCTTATACTTATATCCCTGATAACACCTGATGGGTTCGTTATTAGTTTTAGTGGATGCACCAACTTTTATCAAAAATGAAATTTTTGACAAACTATAGCCTATATCAGACTATCAATCAATTTAATCAAACTGAGTTGATGACGTTAACCATTACAAATTTGACCAAACTACTCAAATTGCTTGTCACACTATCAAACTGTTAACATATTATTTTAATGCGACACGGCTGCTAATTGGGATAAATTAAATTACCTTCCAATGTTCCAATAAAACTTCTTAACCTATTTTTACATATTTACTCAAATACTCTAAATATTTCTCACTTTCTTTCTTGTTTTGGTATTTCATGTACTATTTAATTCTTGAGATTCTGTGTTTTCTGTTATTGTTAATTATACAAACATAAACAGAAACAAGTACGACGATAGAGGAATACCTATAAAAGATAAAAACTTTAAACGTCTCCTTCATGCCATTTCTCTTCATTTAAATTAACCAATCAGGTCACAGATCGTCTCAAATCGACTGATGGAATAGAGGTTTTTCTAAAAATTCAAGAGTTTGATCAAACTGTTGTAATGAAGTCACGTGACGTCATCATCTCAATTTAGTCAAACTGTTTGATAGTGTGACATAGACTTAATAATAAAAGTGTTTTCCATATGGAAAGAACTTTTTAGAACTCACTGTATGTAATAACAAAACAAAATTAGAATTTTTAGAAGCACTAGAAATTTAAAAACATTTAAAAGATTAAAGTAAATACCTTGTTTTAAATGAACAACTAGACCTAATCAACTTATCATTTTAAAATGAAATATTAAAAAAACCGCGATCCAGATATATCTGAATCTTGACAGCGATAACACCCTGACGACGCAAAATATGCAAAACCGGTTGGGAAATTTAAAAATATAATTATAAGGTTAGTGATATTTTAGAAAAACGAATCTGAATAATAATTAAGTATTAAGATATTGATCTTAATCTCAAACAATAATAAGAAAAATAAATACCGACCTATTTATTATCACTACAGAAATAAACTGAAATTTTCTTAAATTCAATTAAATAATAAAATTTCTTAACGCTGTAAATAATAAATAATTTTATTTCAATAAAATAAACATTATCTACATTTTACCTTTCGAGAATAACATTATTTAATTAGGTACTTAACTAAATTTTTTCGTGAAGTACCTACTGTAGTAAAACATTCGACTTTATTGTTACAACCAGTTTAACAAGAAAATACCTAACTAAATCCATTAAATTGTATTTATAAATATTATAAATATAAGCAAGAACGTTTTATTTATTAAAAAGCTATTTTATATTTTAAGGAACATACGAACATCCTAACTAAATTAAATAAATTAAAACACTTAAAATTAATTATAAATGATAGAGCCAATCACTTATAAAACTGGCAGCGAAATAGTAAATGTAACGACAGAAAAACGCAAGTATGATAATATTCTGAGGAATTCGAAAAATATTTATAAACATGTAACAGAAAATCATTGTAAATATGATAGAAGATTCCGTGAAGAAAGATCGAATATATTTTTTCAGTTGTTCGTAGAAATGTAGTTTACAGCAAGTCGTTGCAAACAAGTTTATGAACAATTCCGTATACCACCATAAAGCATATTGGATTATGAATACAGCCCGTAACGATGAAGGTTCAAGATGAATTACGAGAACGGCGATGAATAGTTCTACGAGAGGAGCCAATAAAAATACTGTAACAAATAAAGCAACTAATATTGAAATTGAAAATTGAAATTTCAAATAACCTCCCATCCAGCACGAAAACATCTAATGGATACCTAAAAGATATCAGTTTTGGATATCATAAAACATCGTGAAACATCTAATAAATATAGGTACAGATATCCACCTAATATCCATAAAAATGGATATCTACTATATGGTTGTGACATAGATATCTACGCATATCCATAACCATAATCAGTGGATAACCAGTGGCTGCATTTTTTACTACAATAGATAGCCAATGGATATCTATTGTTTATTGACGTGGATATACTGGATATCGATGAATATCTAGTAATATTTAAATCATATTCATTACTTAATATTATAACTGAACAACATTTATTTAGGGTCAGTTTTCCAATCATCGGTTAAACCTTAACCATCAGTCAAATACTTGTTTTGACTAAAGTTTGTATATGATAAATAATTGATCGATGGTTAGTTAACAAGCAATTAAAAAGTTAGCCCGTAATTTACGAATGTTTAAAATATTTCAATTACGACATGTTTTACCATTGTTGCATTTTTCACATTAACAACACATTTTTCTTATTATAGATGTTACACGGTTTATTTTATAGATAGGTTTAAGTTTTATCTATTTACATAGATTCCTTAAATACGAAAAAATCTTGATTTTTAATGAGTGTTTGATCTTAAAGCAATCAAAAATAGAATATAATAAATTTATTCAATAGCAGTGTGTGCATAGTTGGTGCTGTACGGGCTCATTATTCTGAATTTACTCGAGAACAAAAAAAGAATTGCCCAAAATTTTAGTTCAACAGTTTAATTACCTATCATAAATTCCGATATACGTATAGGTATGTAGGTACAATAAAGATAAAATTAAAAAGGTACATAGGTACTACGCACATAATCCAAATAAAGTATTTAAAAAGTTTAAACTTACGGTAAAGAATGAAAATAGCGGTTGCAATTGTTTTGATTCTTAGGCAGTAATCGAAGGCGACGTTTCTTTGGTCTAAAAACATTTAACGCATTAATTATTGATAAAGTAGATACAGAATGTTTAAAACTGCTTACATTCACCAAGACTGGTTGTATTGGTCTCTCTTCTCTGAGTACTTGATTCCTCTGTTATTATTTCTGTATCAGATGCTTTTGTATTTTCTTCGATATTTGGTACAAATGTCTCTTCTTCAACAAAATCAGGCGTAGATTTTTCGTGACTAGTTCTATCTATCGCCTCATCTTGATTCTCATTTAAAACAGGTTCATTTCTGGGTGTAGTCCACCGTTTCTTAGTTCGTGGTCCTTTTCCTTCAGGTCTAAGGACTGATACCTTCTTTTTAGTATTAGTCTCTCCAGTCTTGGATTTGTTTTTATTTTTTTTATTCTTAAACTGACTCGCGATTTCTTTGGCCTCCGTCTTTTGTTTCTTTGATTTATTATTTTTTGGCATACCGTCTCGCTTTTTCCAGCAATAGGTGGAGGTATCTTTAATAATTCGGATACTACCGAAATAGGGAAAAAATAAATTTACAGCAACTTATTCGCACCAAAACTTTTTAAAAATTTCATAAAATTTATAGATGGTCACCATTCGCTCACCTACCTTACAATGAAATGTTAACAATCGGGATCAATATAAACGATTACCAAATTTTTACTATTTTAAATTTACAAGGAAATGGCGTTATCCGTTGTCAGAAAAGGTGAGAAGATAAAGGATGTTTTACTTTTTCTAGGGGAATTTTTAGAGATTTTTGGAATGCATTATTTTAAATCGGTATTCTAATTTTTAACTAGCGATATAATTTGTCGTATTAATCGTTTTATTATATTATAATTTTATTAATTAATAATAATTAGTTTCCTTAAAAATTGTATATAATCTGTCTTGTTGTAGTTTATGGACTTGACGTTTAGTTTAAACTATTTACAACTAAAGACAACTGTTTAGACAACTAAACTTTGTAAATTTTGAAATAATACCTAATGTAAATATAGTTAATACGACAAATTATACCGCTAATTAAAAATTAGTAATACCAATTTAAAATAATACATTCCAAAAATCCCTAAAAATTCCCCTAGAAAAAGTAGAACTAGCTATCCTTTATCTTTTCACCTTTTCGGACAACCGATAACGAAATAACGGACAACATTAAATCAAGAAACAACACCGAAGTTGGATTAATAAAGTAATTAGCAATTGTTTACTTAAATATAAAACTGAATATCGCCTGCGTTGATTCTTTATATTAGGTTTGTGCAATCGATTCAAAATTATAACTAGAGACGCTTGCATCAGGGACTAACGAAATCTATTATGTATGGTTTAGAACTTTACAATTTGCTGTAACTTTTTTAAAATTGAAAAATAAAGTTGTTTTCGCTTTAAATCTGTTAAAACTACAATTAATATATTTTTCGTAAAGTAGACAAGAAATTACTCTGAAAATATGTAATCATCAGATCAGATCAGATGAAAATATCAGAAGGGAATTGGTGAATTTTTATTTTATTTCTATTTATTTGGGTGCAATTAAGCACACAATAACGTTTTAGCTTCATATTATTTACTATACATTCCACACTTCAAATGAGAATCCTACTTGCAAATATATTGTACATTACAGTTACCATTAGTTCCTGACGCGAGCGACATCTGTTATTTCTTTAAGGTTGTTAGGTCAATAGTTTTATGCGTTTGCACAGACCTAACATGTCTTGTCTCTGACCAGAATCAACACAAACGACGAAACTGAACAAAATTTTAAAACATTGAAAACATCATTATTGATGTTAATATTTAACTAATATTTAATTTTATGGGTAATTATAGTAACATAATTAATTTCTCGATAGAAGTTTATTCCTTTTAATTTTATCTTACTTAACAACTAGGTATTGTACTTCAAAGTTCTTTACCTAATAAAATTCAAAACAAATTCAACGTTTTTCCGTATTAGAACAAGTGCTTACGAAATGACATTAACAGATTTACTTATAGAACATCGTTTATTTTTGTTTACGTAATTGCACTAAAATATTTAAAATAAATTTATAGTTTATTATTAGTTTCTTTTTTATGCACTTCGTATTTAACATTTCTTGCAATTATACAATATTTGAAATTAATGAACGCATTTGCGCACTGTCAACTTCTTTTATAATTACTGATGGTGATAGTAGGGGAATTTGGGATATGCTGGCAAAAGGTATAAAATGGCGAATCGGTAATATTTTAATAAAAATTCATTTCTGTATAATGTTGGTATCATACATTAATCAAGAACCATCTGGTTGTATAAAAAAAACACAAACGTCTCTGATTTTTATATTGCAGTTAAAAAATTGTAGTTCACTCTTTCGGCTAATTATCCGTTAAAATGTATCGAAAGCAATAAAATTGCATTTTTACATAGACAACCAAAATTAAGGCAATTAAATAATATTTATGTGCCGCTCGATTTCGTTTGGATTTAAGCCCTAATACCCACTGTTCAATTAAACGAGTGTTCTTGAATAATTGAAAATAATTGACAGGTCATTTTCTATATGGCACGATCTCACAAGCATAAATCCAATAAAACACCTGGTCGTGGTTTTAGCTAATTAAAGGTTAAATATCTTTATGTACGGCGTCGATAAATAATTTATTTTTTTAAGATATTTTCAAATAATACTCACAGTACATGAAAATGCGATCTTTTGTAACTTCATATATCTTGTTAGCGTGTACCATAAGTCTTTCTCGACCTGAAAATCATTAATATTTGTAAATGATAATTTAGTCATTATAGGTTACCTAATTGACTAAAATTAACGATTTGAATACTCGCGTTTATGAAGAGCAGCTGCTGTTACTTTTATTCTCTTAGTTGTAGTAATATCCATAACAATTTAATTGTATCTGAAAAAGGAAAAAAAATTCAATTAGGTAGCTACCTATATGAAATTTTGCCAAACAGTTTTATCGGAAAAGATCTGTTGCCTAATTATCCTTCTCATGATTGTGTATCAATTAGTTTACAAGAGTAATTTGATAATTATTCCGGAAATTGTAAAAAATTTCCGGAATTTTGAAAATTGCGAGTAATAACTTTTTTTAAGATTTTTAAGTCCTTTTTAAATTAGAAGGTGATTTACAAAGTATAGCTGAATATACGAAAATATTCTTACGTATAGTAGATAAAATTTAGTTTTAACGTTTACCTGGTAACATGATTACCAAACTACAGTGGTTACCTGAAGCTATAACTGCTAATTGAAAATCTAACCAATTAAATAGTAATTGAAATTTAAATGCATGCATTAGCAAACCATTAAAATTAAATGAAATATTTCTAACAATATAAGACGTTGAAGTTTTATTGGTGAGATTCGTAATTTTAACAGGTAGAAATTTCAGTCGTTTTACCTGCATAGCCTTTAAACCCTTGTTTGTAGATCCAATAGAAAAATAATTCCGCCATTTTCTGAAATTTAAAATAAATTAAAGAAGGACAAACGTCTACCAGTACTTTTAATCTAATGACTTATTTATAATATATGTAATTTAATTTGATAAGTTTATCTTTTAATAACTTTTATTAGAATCACCACACATAATTTTTACATTTTTAAATTAGCTTTAAATTTTTCTTTAAATATCTCTTGAAGGAAATACAAATTTGTTATATTTAAGTACTTACCTGCATTGCTTATGTATTTCTATTAATCTTGACACCTAACGATAAAAAAAAGTTCTGATTATAAAGGCAAGTAAAAGAAAATCCTAAAACGATTAATTTATTTACTAGCATAGGATTTTATACCTTTTTAATAGACACGTACTTTAATAAATACGGCACAGGTGCCCCGGATGGAGTTGACAAGAGGAAAACAATTTTTATTATTGTTTTTACGACGAAAATCATTCTTTATAAAAAATTCTGCTCGTCAAAAAATGAGTTTACCATAAAAAATCTGAAATAAGATGTACAGGGTGTTAATAAATTAAGAAAACATAATTGAAGTGCCATAATTTTTTATTTTAGACAAAATTTTTAATAGAAAAAGTTGTTTAAAATCATAAAAAGGTCTAAATGCAAAATTTGAAGTCTAAATTCCCATATTTAATTTTTTTCAAAATTATGGAACTCGCGTTTTCCTTGAAACATAACATATTCTTGTTTTTAAACAAACAATAAAAATGAAATAAGAATTTTCACGATTGTGATCGAAAGTTTCAGATTTCTATTTTGAATTTTCATAAATTCAACTTAAAAAATCAAAATAAAATCATAAAATTCAAAATTTAGACTTCAAATTTTGTATACTGTCTCTTTTTATGTTTCTAAACAACTTTCGCGTATTATTAGTGAGAGAATAGTGTAGTTATATATATATGTATATATATATATATAACTTGATTTTTTTTCAGTGGATAATGGAAATTCGACTGTATTAAAATGATCATTTTGTTCTGTTTAAATTTAGATTAAAAAGTTAAATTTTGTTTGATAATAAGTTTTAAAAATTATACTGGTGACGCCATCGTTTATGAAGAATATGAAACTTTTAGGTAAAACGACAAGTAATACAGTTCTGTTGCCGATAGATAAAAAGAAATTTATTTTAAAAATAGTGTCCTACTTTTTATATAATACAATATATGAATATGTAGTCATTTTAAGTTTAAATTTAAAATTTAACATCAAATCAACTTTTATCTATAACAATAGATTCCAAAAAAGAATTGAATAACTTTTACATATATGTACCTAGATATAAATTGCAGTAATTATTGTCTAAAGTAATCACAAAAATATTATTTAATTTACCTATACCTTGAACTAAAAATAAGAGAGATCCTATCAGTTAGTACTGCTATGTTCTCAAGGAACCTTTTCTAAGTACTGTTTTCGAAAATCGTCGTTTTGTCTTCAAGAAACTCCCAAGAAAATATGAGTTTAATATTACAATTTTATTAATCGCATCTTTCTATAATATTCAACACCAAAATAACTTATAAAATATCTAAAACTAAATAGTAAAATTAAATTAATGAAAAACAAAATATTTTTTAAATGAGATTCTTATGAGTTTCAAAAAAAAAACAAAATTTGATACAAACATTGATATATTATGTAACAACAAACCATTGAAGTATGCATTTGCAAGTATAAACTAATTACTTTAACTGGATTCACAACATCTAGATTTATTTATAATAAATAATACACATTAAATTTTAAATTACCTTTTCAGTTGTTTCGAACTATTCTACAATACAAAAGTGTAACTTCTCTGATTTCAAATTTTTCAGATTCGATAAACCTTATAATAGTTATTATAAAACATGAAACAGAATCCTTTATTAAATTGTAACTAATAAAAATAATTAGTGTAAATATGTAAATGTAATTAGTGTAAACTAATTTTGCATGTATTTAGTTAATTTTAATATAATTATCATAAATAGATTTACCTGAATTGTTTGAAATAAGTTTTATTTTTTTTAAATTATATTACTTATATATTTACTGGAAGGCTTTATATGAATATTAATTTAAATTATATATTAGTAATCAATAATTTTGTGTACTTCTTAGTTCGATAACAAATAATAACTTCAAAATTGGCAATTGAGCATAAAAATATTAGCAACATAAGAATGATTTTACATTTTGTCACAAATTTATTCATGATATTATCTACTTATTTATTGTATTTGTTTTCAAGCATAACACATAATTAGAATGTTTAACTTTTTTTAAAAATATTTTTTATAGAATCAACTTTTATAATTAAAATTACATGTACATATATACATATTATCTACAAATTTGTTTAAAATCTACTGAGTTAACATTTTGTTATTTAACAAATTACTTTTCTTAAAGAGATTGAATTCTTTGCATGCTAACGATATATTAAATCTTAATTTGTGAAATGTATTTAAATCAATTTCGATAGTATATTTTCGATTGTTGTTCAAATGCAAACTAATTATAATCGTCGGAGGTAGTTGTTTCTTTAAAATCCTAAAAAATAAAAGCAATATAAATCAAAATTTTAAATGTTATTTAAATTTACCTGTTTGTAAAACTAATATCTATTCTCCATTTAAACAATGTTAATTTTTGACTGTTATTGTCACATATACTAGTTGAAATTGTATTTAGCTCATCATTCACACAATTTAAAGAATAATTGTGTAAGAAATCTTCACTAAATCCTGCAGAAATCATTGCTTCCCAGTATTGTTTCTTATCAAATTCTGTATGTATACGAGCTATCCATATGAATATTCCTATTAAGTCTAATATTTCTTCGACAGATAAATTTAAAACATCTGATAAGTTTTGAATTTCAATTTGTTTATCACATGTCTCAAGTGTGTTGCATTTGGTAGTCACTAAAACAATATAAATATTATTTTAAGTAAATAACAAAATATTAACGCATTATTTACATGATATTAAATGTTTGTAGGCATTGCTTGGAAGGTTAGAAACTAACTGAATGAGATATTTATTATTTAAAACTGCAGGTAGGTAATTCATCGTTACTTTGGACGGTGCCTTTTATTTCTTTATAAAATGTATTATTTGAAGGCGAATATTATTAAATACCTGAAAGCTATTAAATTTAAGATTTTTAAATTAAGATTGTTATGAAAAAATTTGTTCCAACAACTTCATACTTAAGTTTGTAATTATTTAAAGAACAACGGTTGGTTTCCACAATTTGTTTACTTGTTTTGGTTATATTTATTGGTAAACAATGAACGAAAATCACAAACAACAAGTAACATTTGCTTTTTTATTAATTCTAATACACAGAACCATAACCCTAAAAATTGGAATTAAAAACTAATAGAAACATTTGTTTTTTAAACGAATAGCCAACATAACATTGATCTTAAAAATCACTAACTTGTACATTACCAGACATAAGTTTCACATAATTATAAATTACATTTCCGTTTTTAAATAAAAATATGTTACCTTTACAGACAAGAAACACAATTTTATTATAATTATATATACTGAATAATATAAAGCATAATAACCGAATAAATAATTTTAAGTCTTTTCGTAAAACTACAAACCTAATTAATATTACGACTTACTTGATATGAAATTTCGTATCTACCTCCCCCTAATTCTTCTTATGTTACTAACTAAAGATGACAATATTTATTTTGGTAGTACCTATATTTTTTTTACAACTTTCACTTGTATTTAATAATTAAATTCCATGTTTAGTACATTTTAGTTACGGTGTTGTATTTGTTAAATATTTAATATACACGTTAATTTGGCAGTAAATTCAAAAATGCATTTAAATGCCGATATATCTAGTGCTCTTCAGTTATTAGAAGATATTAAACAAACTGTAGATGATTTAGATGACCCTAAAATACAAGTGAATACAAATCAAGATTTAAATTTATTAATATCGGTATTAGAAAATCCTATATTTAGAAGTATAGTTACAGTTCAAGATTCGATAAGTGAATTAAATCAGCAATTAGGTCAGCATCCCTCAATATTGCCCGTTGACTTTGATATTATACCTTCAGGTGAACTTGCAATTAATGTACCACCAGGTGGTGAATTATATGATCCTGGTTATGCAGAAGATTTTCATCATATACAAGACTTTGATGAACAGAGAGTACCTTCGGCGCCTGTATCCCCAGGTTCACCTCAATTTCACAACTTTAATGTGTCAGACGATAAAGTGTTGCTTGTAGATGGAAAACCTTTAGATCCAAACATCTCACATCAAGAGGTTAATTGTTGTTAATTTGACGGATTTCTTTTATAAATAATATTTCTGTAGGCGTTGCGAATACTTCAGAAAGCTCAAGGTTTAGCGATAATTCCTCGACCTGATGAAGATAGTGTGCATCGATCTCCATCAGCTGTAAGTGATATTTCCAAAGCTGGCTCAGATACATTATTAGGTACAGAATGGGCGCAAGTAGAAGGCATCGATCTTGTAAATGATGGTACAGGTTTAGGTTTTGGAATAGTCGGCGTTCGTACTATGGGAGTTGTAGTCAAAACTATTTTACCTGGAGGTGTTGCAGATCGTGATAGTCGATTACAAAGTGGTGATCATATTTTGCAAGTAAGTTTTAATTAATAACAATAAATTCTAATAGTATCATATCTTGATACATAATCTGATTCTAATCTGACATTACATTTTTTTTTGACTACAAATTATATATTTTGTCTTGAATTTGTTTAACCCTAATATTTACAAAGGAGAAGGGAACTAATTCTGTGTGGAAGTAACCATGTTTCTCGCAGAATTCTTTTCATATTTTGCATGTAAGTAGTTTTTTTAGTAGAGGGCGAAAGTTGTCCAAAGACATGACCCTCTGAAACTTCTTCCTTATCCATAATTTGGGCAGTTAAGTAACGTGGTGGAGATACTTTTTTGACCAATTAGTCTTGGTATATAGGTATAATAAAAATTTTGAATTGAATATTTTTCAAAATTTTTCTCCAACACTCCTTGAGTATATAAATACCGAATAATTAACAAACTATTGTAAGGGAGTAACATTTTAAAAATGTTCAATTTAAACCTTCTTCAGGATCAAAAGTTATGCCGATATATTAATTTTGAGACTGATCGTTCAAAAAAAAGGGTAAATCACCATGTTAACATGACCCCTCATTTTGGGGGTGACAGAGTGGTTCTAAAGGATTATGCCTTTAAACAACTTCAATTTCTTATCAATGATAAGACCTTCATAAAAGATATGAAAAGCATAGTTACATCTAATTTCTTCCCTTCTTCTTTATCATTTAAAAAACTTTATATAAAATTACAGTGAGTTCCAAAAAGTTTTTTCCATATGGAAAACTTTTTTATTATTAGTTTGTCAAAAAATGTAATTCTTGATAAAAGTCAGTGCATCCTTTAAAACTAATAATGAATCCATCAGGGATATAAGCATAAGCGAGGAAATGAGGATTAGTAAATTTTGCTCAAGAATAAAGTACCATTATTTTGCTATATATCGGAAAATTTTATTAGCAAATATTCTTTAAAATTACAAATAATACTTAAATATAAATTTTCATCGTCATATTTTGGAATTGTAAAATTTTGGGTTAATTGTTAAAACATTGTTAAACATTGTTGAATAACAATTTATAATTTGAAATTGGTACTGTCACATAAATTAAAAAATTTCAAAAATTGTTACTAATCTTGTAGTCAAAAATGGCCAAGTTTCCACTCGAATAAAACTTTTCAGACAATTTTTTTTTAAGATAAAATTTATCACTTTATTCAATCAATTTTAAATTAACTTTCCTATTAAACAATGGAAATAAGTCTAATTAATCATTCTGTAGATACAAATTTGATATCAAATAACGAGGGGTAATTCTCGTTGGAAGTCCTGTGTACATAACACTGGAAGTCTTTGAAAGTCTCTGGAAGTCTTTAAAAATCCTAAAGAATATTTGTTAATAAAATTTTCCGATATAATGCAAAATAATGGTACTTTATTCTTGAACAAAATTTACTAATTCTCATTTCCTCGCTTATGTTTATTTTCCTGATAACACTTGATGGCTTCATTTTTAGTTTTACACCAACCAAGAATGAAACTTTTTGACAAAGTAATAATAAAAAAATTGATTTAATGCGAAATAATAACATATTAAAAATTATGTTGATTTTCTTTATTTGTTTTTCTGTCAATAATAAGATTTGGTACATGATCTACATTAACAAAATTCTGTTGTATTAAACAGAATAATGTGTAAATAACAATATTATGTGCACACATTTAATATCAAAATATAGTTAATTTTATTATATAAAGAAACAGCAAACATATTATAAATTAATATTAAAATACAGTTCAAATTTGAAGCTTGAAAGAAACTTGTAAACATTTAACCACCTTGTTTAAATACAGTGTGTTTCAAGATATAATCACAAATTTAAGGACTTGTTAATTATGTTTTTGTGAATAAAAAGTCATTAAACTTATATGTTCAATTTATAAAATGGTAATTTTCAAGATTAACATTAAATTAACGCTTTTAAAATATAATAAACGTCAAAGTAATTGTAAAATGATTTCATTGTTCATGTATACTTGCACGTTTCATACTAGTGATTCATAGAAATGATAAAAATACAATATTTAATCATTTATTCACGTACTTAAATATATATATATTTTTTGATTTTCACACTTTTAATAATAATGAAACATTTGAAATTAGAATTAAAATCGAAAATAAATACGCATGCACTTTTAAAATTTCTAAAAATCACTTATAATTCTAATTGTTTAAATATTTATATTATTTTCAGATTGGGGAAGTTAATTTACACGAAATGGGATCAGAACAAGTAGCCACAGTTCTAAGACAATCTGGTACTCATGTAAGATTAATAGTGGCTCGTCCAGCTGATCTATCTATCACGTCGTCAGACTACAAATATCTCAGTTTATCGGCACCACTAGTGCCGACAAGATTATTGCATCAACCTACCGAATTAGATCGCTATTTAATTCAACATAAATACAATCCCATATTTTATAAAAATGTTACAGACTTTGGTGAAATACTTTCTTTTGATCAAACAAAATCATATACAGGTCTTCCACGTATACCAGCCTCTCCATCACTGCCTTTAATTAATTTAGATATGGGAATGAACATGCCTGAAATGGAAAAATTTACAGTAGAATTGAAAAAGGATCATAATGGACTTGGTATAACTATTGCCGGTTATGTATGTGAAAAGGAAGAACTTTCTGGAATTTTTGTTAAAAGTGTTAGTAAAAGTAGTGCAGCAGATTTGAATGGGAAAATTAGAGTAAATGATAGAATTGTGGAGGTAGATGGACGTTCTTTGCAAGGATATACTAATCTTCAAGCTGTAGAGGTGTTACGAAGTAGTGGAAATGTCGTAAAATTGTGTTTGGAACGATATTTACATGGACCAAAATATGAACAGTTGCAGCAAGCAATTGCAGCCAGTGAACTTAAACCATCCGCTGTACCGCCCAGCCCGCCTCGAGTACCACGGTAATAAATCTTCAGCCCTACGAACCTACAGTGTTGTAATAGAATCTCATTTTATTTTATACCATGTCTTTTAATTGTTACGGGTTATGCTGTAAGCTGTTGTGCTAGATGCTATATTGTTGTTATTGTAACTAATGCTTGTGACTTGTAGTTTCTACTAATATAACCAATTTTGGCTTTATACCATCACTTGCCTACATTAGTTGTGTATTCTATGTCATTGTAAGTCTACTAACCATGTTGTTCTTTTTGAGTTAAATTATTTTATTTATTTTCACATCAATTTCAGATTTCCATTGACAGAAGAAGGAGACTTCAGAGATGAGAGAGTAGATGAAGAACCCGTCGAAACCAAAAACGAGCATCTCAATTTTTTGCAACAGAAGCCGTTAGAAACAAACGAGTTAACTCCAAGTATCGAAGAAGCTATTCAATTAAAATGGCAGAAGTTAATGGGTTCAGATACCGAGATCGTAGTAGCTCAACTTACTAAGTATGGAGAACGTGGTGGTTTGGGTATCAGCTTAGAAGGAACTGTAGATGTTGAAGATGGACAAGAGGTTAGACCGCATCATTATATAAGATCAATTTTACCAGAAGGACCTGTCGGACGAAACGGTAAGCTTAGATCTGGAGATGAACTCTTGGAAGTGAATGGACATAGATTATTAGGTATGAATCATCACGAAGTTGTTAGTATATTAAAAGAATTGCCAATAAATGTTAGAATGGTTTGTGGCAGAAATTTATCAAATACCACTTATCGTGTTCCTCATGGTTCGCCATTTGCTCAAAGAGGAGCTTTGGGAGGAAGTTTACAAAATTTATTGCCAGTCTCTGATAGGTTAGTTAAGGCTAAATCCGATGGTTCGCTTACTACGAGTATAGCTTCTGTAGGGAATGCTGATAATTTTTTTAATAAAGTAAAATCGAGGTCACTCGAACCGCTTACTGGTTTAGCTATGTGGAGTTCAGAGCCGCAAATTATAGAACTTGTAAAAGGAGAACGTGGTTTAGGTTTTTCTATATTAGATTATCAAGATCCTATAGATCCAAATGATACAGTAATAGTTATTAGAAGTTTAGTGCCAGGTGGTGTTGCACAGTTAGATGGACGATTAATACCTGGTGATCGTTTACTATTTGTAAACGATACAGTTTTAGAAAATGCATCTTTGGATCAAGCAGTGCAGGCACTTAAAGGAGCTCCAAAAGGTGTCGTACGTATTGGTGTAGCTAAACCACTTCCAATACCAGACACTGTTGCACACAATGTACAACAGTTAGGGCTTGAACAAAATCGTTTACCAGCCATTATTAGTAAAGGTCAATCTTCACAATCATAAATAGTAAAAATTATGTTAAATAGCTATCAATTATTATAGGTAATGTATGTGCTAATATTTATTTTAAAATTGTTACTTTAGCTATTCAATTTGGAATTAATACAACTAGTACAACATATCACTTTTGATAGAAGTGTTATGCATCATAGAGGAACTAATTAATAATATGTCTTAAATTAGACAAAATAGGTACTATTTAGACATTATCTGATTTGTATCTTGAGTAAAACTTTATTTTCCATAATGGTTAAAAAATGTTATTTATTAAATATAGGCAGCAAGAGTACAAAATTGTTCATTCCCGAGTATTGGAATAATTTTTTTAGTAGTCAATTAGAGAGCCATTTAGTATGTCGGCGATATAAATGTTATTTTTTGTGGCCAACTTTTTGAATACAATTTCATACTGTATAGTATGAATTGCGTTGGGAACAATTATTATACTTTCTAGTTTCAATAGTAACTTGCAATAATGTATTTGAGATATTAAAAATATTTTATTTTGTTAGAATACGTTTTTTAAACGCTTTTGATACCACATAGTTGAGAATAAAAAAGTATTTTGTATTGATGTATTTCAAATATAATATACACATTAATTTAAAATGATGGAAATTAATTCAAAGAAACTTTATTTATAGATGTAATTGAAATTTCAATTTGGAAACTAATACAAATCGCCTGTGGTTTATATATTGCAAAATGTGTAATCTATTATAGTTACATAAAAAGAACACATTTGTAAATTTGCATATGTATTTATCTAGTTTTAAAAATAAACTATACCAAGTTCTATGTCTATCATATGTATAAAAATGAAAATGTTTTTGTATTTGTTTGCACAATTATTTCTTGTATTAAAATTTGTTTATATTTTAACTGTTTTGTTTTACATAATATATTCTTTTTAATAGGAAATTATCAATATTTACTGCTTGTTTAAAATAATGTTGATTTTATATTGTAGAAATATGTAAATATTAAATTAGGAGAAGATTGAAATCACAAAAATCTATAAGTGACTAAACTATATTTTTAATTTTTATAGTGTACATTGAAAAAATTAAATGTTGAGAATTTTTCCAAAAAACAAAATTTATCTATTAAACAATAATGTACTAAAATTTTCTTTTTCAAATTGACTTCAAATGGATATGTGACAATCGGTTTATGTTAAATTACATTTTAGAAAATATATAGTTTAAAACCTATGTTGATAAAATTGATTTTTGTTCAAGTAAAATTATACACTTAGTTATATAAAAATAATAATTTTAATAATTGCTGTCTAGTATTTCAATTAAAATGGTTTATTTTAACTTTAAAGCATACATGAAGGTTCTAAAGATTTTGTACATATGTACGTAATACAAGATTACAACGTTATAAATTGAAAAGTTCTATACCAAATTAATATTCGACATTCGTATATATTGAGTGATAATATTGGTGATAATGCATTATCTATAAAATTTAGCATCGTGACAGACAGTCTTATAATAAAATACTGTTCTTAAAATAAAATAGTTGTCGATTGTGAACGTGCCACAAAGTGGTTTCTGTGAACATGCCATTAAAGCGATCGTTGGGTTTATGTGATTTGTTCGTTATTTTGTGTTTGTACTTTGTACTTTAATTACATCGACAAATTGAAAGCATTTTAATTATATCAGGTTTTATTTTAATGCTACGGCCTCTTATATAAAAATGTTTTCAAATTGTTCCAGACAACTTACAGTTCAGGTAAATAATTTCAATAAAAATATAGGTTTAATTTGATCTAGTTTGTATATTGTAGTTTTCCAATCATGTTAAACGTTTGCAAAGTACATTAGTTATTGCAGAACACAACGATGAGGTTCTTGCACCAATTACAAGAAACGCATTAACTGCCGCTAAGAAAATCGGAGGTGATATAAATGTACTAGTAGCGGGCACTAAATGTTCCCCCGTAAGAAAATTTAGTATCTTATTGTTAGTGTCTTACCTAATTAAATGAAACTTAAAGGCCGTTGAACAACTTCTTAAAGCAAATGGAGTCAAGCGTGTTCTTGTGGCTGAAAATAATGCATTCAAAGGATTTACAGCAGAAAGCTTAACACCGTTAATTCTCGCTACTCAAAAGCAATTCAATATTACACATATTTTGGCTGGAGCTACTGCATTCGGTAAAGCTGTACTACCAAGAGTAGCTGCAAAATTAGATGTCTCACCAGTTACAGATGTAATTGCATTGCATCTTCTGATACTTTTATTCGTAGTATTTATGCAGGTAAAATCTATTATATAACTAATTTTACTGAAGTAATGCGTAAAATGTTCAGGTAATGCAATTCAAACTTTAACTGCAACCGATCCAATTAAAGTACTGTCAGTAAGAGGAACGAGTTTTGAACCAGATAATTTAGATGGTGGTTCAGCAGCTAAGGAACAAGCTCCGTCTGGTGAATATGCCACTAACCTGACAACTTTTGTTAGCCAAGAATTAAGTAAATCCGACAGACCCGAACTTACAAGTGCAACTGTAGTTGTTAGTGGAGGTAAATATATTTTTTCATATTTTCAATCGTTAACATGAAATTCAATCTTCATTTTTATAATTTAAATCGGTGATTTTCAAACTTTTCCAGTCAAGGATCCCAGTTGATCCCATATTTAATATAATCGCAGGTTTATTGTGATGCATACATACCTGCATTGTCAATACAGAAGTTATTAAATATGTATTAACATGTTGACTCCTAATTCCAAAGTGATTTGATGTAGTAGTTAATATATTAAATAATTTTTTAATTTCTGACCTCGTGAGCTAGGCCCATTAACCGCACACAAATGTTAAATATGTAAAGTTGAAATAACTAGGAACGATTAAGTTATATTATTTTCTCTGCAGGTCGTGGTTTAAAATCTGGAGAAAATTTCAAACTTCTCTATGATCTTGCTGATAAACTCAAAGCAGCTGTTGGAGCATCTCGTGCTGCTGTAGATGCAGGATACGTTCCCAATGATATGCAAGTTGGACAAACTGGAAAGATTGTTGCTCCTGTATGTTTTAAATAATATGTATTATTTCGAAATTTAAATTGATTTGTTTTAGGATCTATATATTGCTGTAGGTATATCGGGCGCTATTCAACATTTAGCTGGAATGAAAGATAGTAAAACAATTGTAGCCATTAATAAGGACCCCGAAGCCCCTATTTTCCAAGTGTCAGATTATGGATTAGTAGCTGATTTATTTAAAGCTGTTCCTGAACTTACTGGTAAATTGTAATGATGTATATGTAATATTCTTACAGAATAAATCACTGTTTATTAAAACCCTGTACAAAGACAAAGACTCGTTTATACCCTTAAATATTTGATTTTCCAAATAGGTTTACAAAATTTTAAAATAATATTATTAGGTTTATTGGTTATCTTTGTTTTTGTGAAATAACTGAAATATGTTGAATTCAATTGATAATAGATGATAAAATGATATGTAAAGAAATTAAAGGTAGTCAGAGTTGATCTAACCAATTAGGGTTTGTTATTGTCATTCAATGAAAATTCATTAAAAACTGTTAAATTGTTAAATTAAAGTTGCATAATTAACTTTACATGTTTATCTCTACACTTGCAGAAATAATAGACGTTAATGAACTTTTCATGTTTTAACAGTTTCTTAAACATCGGTTTATTAGGGATCATGTAAGTGTAATTTTATAACAGTGATCATTTCTTAAATGCAGATTAGTATTTTATAAAACTTAATTTATAGGTATACCTATAGAGTATTTTCCGGAAACAAAATTGTTTTTCAAATAGAATAAGTTCGAGCTCCTCGTTCTTAATTTTTCAATAGCTTTTTCAGTTATATCATTAAAATAAATATAAACGCAATAATATATATTTTTTTATTTGGAAAATAAATATTTAGTATGAAATTTTAAAATAAAAGATCTATCTCCTTTAATAATTTAGAATACTGAAAAATCAATTTTAATAACATTTATATGTTTTTTTTATTACAAATTCAGAAATAATTAAATCGTAAAATTGTGTATTTTGTATAAATTTTGCTTTGCATTGAATGTCTTCATTGTAAATAAGTAAATTGATGAAAATTAATGATCTTTTAGTTAAATAGTGACAAAAATTAATACATTCGCATTGATCCTACTGCCCATATGTATTCATTTTGTTTTATATTTTTGTTATTTATATAGACAATGCAATGATTAATTTATTAAATACTAAAAACATGGTACTAAGTAACCACTTACAAATTTCTCAAAAACAATACATTTTCAAGCCTAGAATATATTTAATGTTAACAATTCAATAATTTATTAATGGAGATAGTTCACTTTGATATTTTTGATTTAAATCATTGATTTATGAACTCATTTGATATTAATTAGGAATAATCTACCCAAAATAAATCATTTTTATTTTCCTGATTTAGTACCGGAGATTGGAAAAAAAAACAAAGAAATTTCCTGGACCTGATCATTATCCAGTTTACAAGAGCGTTATATCCTTCCATTCCATATTCCATAATAATTCCATAATCTCCAAGTAAGTCGATTTTCTATTACCTGATATTTAATTATACTAGTAAATCTTATTGTTATTTTATGATGGTCATAATTTATCATGGTTGTTTAGTGTTTATGGTTTAGGTCACAATTTTAAAGCATCTAGTTGCTGGTTGCACATTGATTTTAATAATATTTTATATAAAATAATGACATACCTATGTTAACAAATAACTGGTTATAGGTACATTATGTTACCTATTACATCAAATTAAAAATGCACATACATATTAAACGAATTTGACCCAATATAACCCATTTATATAAGTAACATACTGTTTAAGTTTTTTCCATTTGAAAAGTATTATACTATATTGACCTTGCGTAAAAATCGAAAGTATAAGTATTTCAAATAATTAAAGGATATGATCGTTTTTGAAGATGAGGTGACCTATTTTTTTTGTTTCTAAGTTGTGTATAATCGTTACATCCATGTAAATTATAAATTTGACAAACGCAGCTTTATTAAAATGAAATGTTGAGGTATCACGTATTTATATAGAATCAGTTAGGTACTTATTTACATTTTGTATATTATGTATCGCGTGCGCGCGCGCGCTTCGTTTGAAATTTTACAGGTACCTAAATATGTCTGTAGATAACATAGAAATCTGTTTTTTATAATCGATCCCCCATTGAAGTATAACAATGCCCTCTAGGTATCTAAAATTTGAATTTCACACTAACAGGGGGACGTTTTGTTTTTTAAAAATATAAGAAATAGAAAACAAGAGTGTGTTGAGTATAAAAAATTAATTAAATTGTTATTTGAAACTTATTCGATTTTTAGTTGTTTATAAAAATATCAAGTAAATAAAAGAAAAACGTCGGAATCAATTTCTAGCGAATTCGTGTATTAAGGGTTTTTAAATATGGGATGACAATTTTTTGTGGATTTTTTATTAAAAATCGTACAGCTTTGATTCATTGTGGTGATTAACACGATCAACATGTTCAATTAGATGTTATGATGATTTGGAAGTGTTCGATTTTTGAAGAAAGCCACTATAGATATATTGCACCTGATGCAAACTGTTTATAAATTATTGAACGTTGAATGCTATTGAAATAAATTCAATTAAGTTTAAAGGTAGTTGTAATATGTGCTATCCTCACCGATACACAGCTCTCTTCTACCTATACACCTATTTATACTTATTTGATTAAAAAAGGTAGACTAGCTAGAGAAGTTAATTGCCATAGATTTATCTATCTACTTAAAAATAAATTAGTTAAAAGGTATGGCAATTAATTTGCCGTTCCACTTTTATTTATAAGAAACGGAGAAAATTGATTAGAGAATCTGCAAATGAACGTATAGCCAGGTAGCTCATCTAATTATACAGGCAAGCGATGTACTGATAAACACCTGCTATTATCTCATTAGAATATGGTAGGTATACATCAGGTATACGAGCTTAGGTAGCTAGAGGCGGTCTCTTTTGGAAGGCGGTTTCAAAGGCGCGTTTGAGGGCCATTGTGAGGGTGTAACCAATGAAATTCTACGTATTAAACGAGAATTCTGAGGTGGTCCCTAGCGAGTCCCAGTTTAACTTTGATTATTAAAGTTGTTGGATGTACTTTGCTAGTGGTGCTCGGAGATCATTTGTGTGTCAACTTTATGGTATGTGACATTCAGTGATAGTGAGTGTTCGATAACGACATGCCTCGACCTTCTCGTGAAACTTACGGAGACCAAAAACCACCCTATTCGTATATTTCTTTAACTGCGATGGCTATTTGGAGTTCGCCAGAAAAAATGCTACCCTTATCCGAAATTTATAGATTTATCACGGATAATTTTCCGTACTACCGGCGAAACACGCAGAGATGGCAAAATTCGCTTCGCCACAATTTATCGTTTAACGATTGTTTCATAAAGATTCCGCGACGACCGGATCGACCAGGAAAGGGTGCTTATTGGGCTTTGCACCCTGCGGCTTTCGATATGTTTGAAAACGGTAGTCTTTTACGAAGAAGAAAAAGATTCAAATTAATGAAAAGCGACAAAGAGATGTTGGACAATGAATTGGCGGCGTTGGCCAATATTAACAAGTTTTTTTTCACTCCGACGGATACTCAACCGGATTTAGTTAGCCCAAACGTGCAAATTCCCATACCCAGAATATCGTCTCCTCCTATGAACACGACGGAGCCCATCATAACCACCATTAGGCCTAAAAGATCTTTTACGATAGAGAGTTTAATTTCGCCCGATAAACCGTATCAACAAGAATCCCAAATTACTCAACCCGCTACTCATATTCATTGGACGTTTTCTCCCTATAGCGATTTGGGGTTGAAACCGCCAATTTTGATGCCAAACCCGACCTATTATCATCAGCAGTATCACTTACCGCCAGCCGAAGAGTTTATTTCGGTACCTAGACTTGCTTTACCTTCTGTGTGATTAGTTTGCGTAGATGTAAATAAAATGACGAGTAAGTCTGAAGTGTAAATAAGTATGTAATATATAGGTAGTTTTACGTGCATAGTTTTCTAGTTTGTAACAGCGTGTTACTGTGCCACTTAAATTTAGCCCTTTAGAGTATTACTTATATATTTAGATGACAATATTCGAGCAATTAAAAGTGGGGGCTGCAAACGTAAATTTTTAATTTTAAAGTTGTGATATTTACTCGACGAATAATGCGATGTTTCGTTTAACGAATATCCTCGCAGCGTAGAATAATGGTATTGTTCCTTCTAGTTTATCCATTTTATATAATTAACGCAAAACTTAAATGTGATATAATTTAAGTTATAGAATTAAAACAAAAGACGCGGCATTATTTATTTTATTCATATTTATATACCTAAGCACGCAATGTATAGATTTATAATTTGTATGGGTAGCTAAATTCTATACGCACTTTGCTCCCGTTTTAAAATGCTTCGTGGCACGATATTGCTGAGTAATGTATAACGTTTTTGAGACCGATTGTGTCAGATAAATGAATCGAATATTTAACATGCAATGCCCCTCTAAAATAAATAATATCGAGCACGAAAAACTCTTTTATTCTCTGTTTTCGCGCTTCTCGTTTTCGTCGTTTGTTAAACCATTTTATTGTTACTTTGTCTAGACTAATAAATAAAACCCCTTATTCTCAGAAAAGAAAAAAACAAACACGTACCTATATGTAAGTTATACCTATTCGTGTGGGGTACTTTAGAAAGCGTACTAAGGTACGCAAGATAGGTCTTGCGTGCGTTTCTGAAATTGTAAAAAAAGTTGCCTATCTATATGTTTAGAAATAAATCGTAGAATTTGTTGCTGATATTTTCGTTAATTGTTATCAATTGTAATTGCTTAATAACTTGTGTAATCTATTTAAAATAATTGTTACCATCTGTTATATGTTATTTTCTTGTACTTAAATGCCCGATCTATACCTATATAAATTTTTCGTCTTGATTGTAAATTCCATGTTATTTTTTGTTTTTTATTTTTTTTCGTTGTAACCGTATATAGGTATTTAAATACAATTTAAAAATGTAGGACTAAAATGCAAAATATATCATTAATAAGTTATTTGTCTACCTATAAATTTCATTCAACTACACGATTTGGAGTATTATTTACTTCGTGAGTACAAAAGGACGTTTAATTTAAATTAATCAATATCGCACTAAAAGTGACAGCAATAAAATAAACACCATATAATTATAAGAGATATATGACAATCAAAGCACCGTTTTAAAAGCGATAGAATGCGAAATAAAAAGTATGTTTTCATTACTAAACAAATATTTAATTATTAATTGAGAAATTAACAGTTATTGCTGTTAAATTTGACACGTATCCTTGAGTTTTATGTATAAACAGTTTTTGACAATTTTTCGTTGTAGAAAGAAGCTCGTAGGTATCGGACAGTGTTAATTATTTTGGTTTAAGACATACAGTAGCGTTGTCTGTCTGCAGACATATTATAATCGATCAAATTCAACGATTCTCCGAATAATTTTACATGTATTCGATGGTATCTCGTTAACAGAAAACAGATAGGTAAATGAGTTACATCAGAGTAGTCGTTTTTGTTGACTATTGACTTTCGTATTCTAACATAATTGGAATGCAATTTTTAACACCCTCGGTCGTTCATCAAATTACTATTTAATATACATTACAGAGAACATAAAATAATTATATGACAATACACTTCAATCAATCAATTACGTAATATAGTAGGTACCGCGATTTAAATTAAACGAAATTGCACGCTCACGTTGTTAATTAATTAATTTATTTATTGTGATACTAAATATTTCATTACCTGACATCTAAGAAATGCTCATTCTTAAAGAAGCTTTTTATAAAAATTAAACGAACTTTTCGTTTTTCTTTTTTCTTAACGTTGGGAAAGTGGGTTAAATTACAACATTTTTATTCAACTTATTACATCGACAACACTGCGTCAAATATGGATGAAAAATTGAAAATATTTATAAAATTACCAATTTTTAAACACGAAATATTTTGAAATCGTCGCAATTTTTCGTTCGATAAATATTTTAGAGTGTTAATTGAATAAAAAAATATAAAACATTCTCGAATTATTTCAAGGATTTTTATATTGCGATTCTAAGAATCCCTTATTAATGGTGCTTTTGACGGAACAACATTCCAGAGACATTCCTTTTTGTTAAAATAAATTTATATTTAAAAAAGATATATCGGTATATGTATATATACGATATCCAATAAACTAATATCAATATACATTTTTGCTTTAAAATATTTTTTAATTTGTGTACATCGACGCAACTGAAGAAAACATACACTGCACGAGAATTTTATATGAATATCGTATTAAATAAAATACATTTAACTTTATTGTCTGACCATAAAGTATCTATCTATCTTTAATAACTGATTCGGATTTCTAAACTTTGCGCAGTCAAAAATAGAGTTTGATAAGGTGCTGCACCTAGAAAATGTTGTACTTACAAATATAACAGGTTTATCGTATTTTGAAATATTTGTTTATGTAGGTACAGTGGCCGCCATAGAAACTGGGACGTGTCTTGAAGTAGATTTTAAGGAATATTTAGTGGTGTGAAACAGACTTACTTGACAGGGTAATAAATAATTTGCATAATTCGGATGTAGTTTTACGACCCTACTGTTTACCTATATCTACCTACAATATATTTTTATTTTTACCAGTCAAGCAAGTCATATTTCTATTTTATTTATAATTTGCGTAACAATTAAATAAAATGAGGTATCTAAATAAATAAATATAAAAATGAATCAATATGTATAATCATGAATAACGATATACAAATTAAATTAAATTGCCTAAAACGAATTAAATGAAATTTAAACGAAATTAGAAGTCAATGAAATCTTTTGATTATATATTTTTTTACTTTTTATACCTAGATAATTGTTTTTACGAATTATCTTTCTGTTATAGTATCAACAATGGTAATTGAACAGACGCATAAAGAGCAAATAGTTGCATATCTAATTTTTCCTTTTTAAAAACTATATTTTTTGTAGGTAATTTGTTGAATTTTAATAAAAATAATCATCGTAAGTAACTTGTTAAAAATAATGTATAAAGCGAGTAAGATGGAAAATTGTTCATAAAACAATAGCTGTTTGCAAATATTTTATTTAACAAAAAATAATAATTAAACACAAACAAATCTAGACTAAAGCTATCAAACATGTGTAATGGCATTTTTAGGCCTTAAATAGAAATCACGAACACAAAACTGTAAGATATCTTGCATAATACAGCAAAAATATAAAATTTGAAAGGTTTCTAAAAAGTTATCTGATACAATTCTACGAAAATGTGGGTGTATTTCAAAAAGATACATTCTAAAATAAATCTTTAATGCTTGATGGTATAACAACTGTTTACTACAACTTTTACCCCTATAATCTCCAGTAGTTGTTATTATTTATCTGCTGTTTCGCTTTTCTAAGTATTCGAATGTAACTTCATCGATAGCTATTTTAACTTTTTAAGTCAGTTTTACATTGCACAAAGGTTGATGTTTCATTTTCTATGGCGCCCACCGTACCAAGGGAATTAACTTAATGTTTATATCCCGAGGACGACAGGCTTACAAACTCAACGGTAATAAATTAATAAAACGTAAAAAAATTATTCTGTTTATTTTTTCAACCTAAAAATCTCGATACAGTTAGGTATCGATTATCCGAACTAATTAGTATCAAGGGTAGTTTGGATAATCAAACACAATTTACCTGATAAGTACATAAAATAATGTTTTCGATGAACTTTAATGAATAAGAAATCAAACAAATTTACAAAGAGCTTTTAAATAATAAATGCGTGCTTTTAATCGTAGATTTTTTACTTGGTTTTAGAATGCTCGACTAAAAAGAATTTATGAGAATGCATATGAGGGGGTTAATAGGTCTTCTTAATGTTTAACTTATAGGTATTAACATTTTTACTAAAATTAATTGTTTTCATTACGGGACACTGCTGCGCGAATAAACACCTACACACAATGGAACTAACAGATAGTTCCTAATGGAGGTATTGTGAGGAGGAATACGAAACACCCCTTCACTGCCTATACACTTGTAAAAGACTAGCGCTCAGAAAGTCACACTTTGAAGTATCTGAAATAGAGATAAAATCTCTATAGGAGAAATCTTAACTTTTTTTCAAAAAATAGGAGTGCTTTGCGATTTGCGACTTTCATTTTTAAATGACACCCTGTATATATTTTATATTTTTTGAAAGAATGATTTTTTCTCTATACGACGTTATAAAAATATTGTGTTATCATTATTATTATATTATATCAATCTGGTTAGCTAAATTGTATCAAGCGCACCTACTGGTTTTAATTTCGATTGCTTTTTTATTGTTAACGATTAAGAGATTTAAAATATAGTTTTTTATTTAAAATTGCTTGTAGCGGGTGTCCAAAAAAGATTTTTAGTCTTGGTTGACCGTGGAAAGATGAAGGCACGTCTTGGCTTAAATCATGTCATAAATTATTTTTTGTCGTGTCATACTTACAATTAGTAATAAAATTCTGACTTAAATACTTAAACCACGACATCCCTTTATCTTTCCACAGCTAACCAAGACTGACGAACGACTTTTGGACACCCGTTATTATATTCTGTCACAGAATTATGTTGAAGGAAAACGTGTTGTCGAAAATTAACCGACTTTATAATTACCTATACCATACGATATTTTATTTCGCGATTTTTGGATGTATAGAATTAAAATAATCTCGAAATATTATTGATTCATTTATTAGTTTATCGAAAATAATTGTTACGAATATAGAAAATATTTTATGCAATCAACTGTAGCGCTGTCTCTAAATAGACGGCTAGGGAAAGGGCTTATCACGTCTGGCTTTTAGATAACGCGTTCTTGTCCCGACACGAAACTGCTCGGTGACTCCGTGCTGTCGAATGAATTCGCGTCTAATTATTATCGAAAATCGAATTCGTTAAAGTGTTTGTGTTTTAAAATACGTTTTGGTAAGAGCCGTATATGTTCTTGTTAGTAATTCATTTGTCATCTATTTCTGATGTGTTTACGATATACATGCTCAAAAATAATTTCAATATAAGATAAAGTAATCAAGCGTTTCTTTAAAAATCAAAGCTCGTTCCAATTCATTTGTAAATTGACTACTTTTTTCTATTGATAAGAAATTAAATTGTAAGAAACAAAAGACTACCTATATAGGTAATCATTAAGGTAAAAAAATTGTATACTTTAATAGTGGTAAAAATTAATATTTTAATATACTGTATCTACTTATATATTTTTCATTATGTTAAAACTAATATTTGCAAAAAGATGCAACGTTTCTTTTAAAACAGTTTTTTAAATAGCGATTTTAACAATAATTTCAATTATATCGAGCAAGTATTTCATATTATAAAGGTTGTGACTGTACCTACACATGTTAGAAAGTTAGTGTAAACTCATATCTGTACGGCTCTTATCACGCACGTGTTCACAATCAGCGAATTTCTACAATTTCAGTTACGATTTTATTCCTCAATCGTTGAATTATTATTGTATGTGCGTAGTACGTGAGCAATAGTCGAATTGTCGGATTCTGTTTCGGGAAAAGTGTAAATCGCTACGCGAACATTTTTTAAAAACTTTTTAAGCGGACTAATGCCCAGTTGAAAATACTGGGTGCTTTACGAGATTTGGCGTCTAAAATCGGTAAGTCTCGTTATTTCCATATTACATTTTTATAATAAGGCAATATTTGGATTAAAATGAAAATCAATCCGTAATACGAAATTATCGTGAAAATGAAGTTCATGGAACTTTTATAATTTAAACATTTTGAATTCAGCACAGTTCAGTGGTAAATAATGTCAATTCTATAGGAAATAAAAATTTGAAGTAATACAAAACCTATTTTTAATGTAAAGTATTCAGTGTTGTTGCTGGACTGATATATAATAAATATAAATTAATACTATAACAGTAAACAGGTTGGGATTACAAAAAATTGCTATACATTTACGTGCAACTTATAAAAGAATATTTTTATCTGGGAAACTTGAAAAGCATAAAACTTCCTCGTGTTGAATTGCGGATATGGATAAATATCATGCTAGCTTTCTTTGGCGTATTTAATAAGGACGACAATCGAAGAACTCATTTAATTATTTATCTTACAATTAGTCGCTCTTTTTGTTGGGTTTTATGTAATTTCAGTATTTTAATATTCTACATAGTTTGTTTAAAACAAAACAAAATAGCGGAATTTTTATTTTTGGCAGCACTCTTTTTTGACGGCAAACTTCAAAAAAACGCTCTTCTTGAGATCGACGAAATATCTAAAATAATGCGAAATTTTCATTGTTGGCACTTCTTGGAACTTTAGTTTGATTTAACAGTAATACAAGTGAGTTGCTAACCTAATATGAAGACGATACATTTAGGATGAATCCACTCGAATTTAGGTTTTGTGGGCTTTTAAAACTTAGCTAATTTTTGTTATTTTTTTCTTAAACATTATATAGTATTTAAACAACTGCAATTATCCACGAAATACTCTAATAAGTATATATATATATATATATACACCGTGTCCAAGATAAGAATGCACAGCATGGGGATCTTGAAAACGGTAGAAGATACAGGGTAGCTTAAATTAGAAAAAAGTTGCGCTATTTAGAGTATGTTCACATGCTGGTCGCAAAAGTTCATGATTGTTTATCGTTTTCAAAATTCTCAAAAAAATGTGATTTTTTGGATTTTCGTTTCTTTTCATTTTTTTATTTATTTTAAATGATATTAAAAAACTACCGGCACTTTCTCATTGCCACTTTTTAAGCTCTACAAAATGGCGTGTTCGAATTTTTAATCCGACTTTTCCGAATTTTTAATCAACTTTATTTTTTTATATGGCCACAAACAAAGAGACACCCTGTATTCGGTAGCATTATTCATTACAAATTCAACGATGTATCACACATTATGGTTTTGAAGCCAAAAAAGGGGAAAAACAATAACCAACAATGATAACCAACAATGGCATTTTCAACCGGCGTAACAAACATTATTGGGCAACAGACAATCTTCATTTAATAAAAGAAACAAGGCATCAACATCGATTTGGATTTAATCTGTGGGTAGGCATTTTGGGTGGCAGAATAATAGGACCTTTTATTTATCACAACAATTTAAATTCCGAACGATATCTCGACCTACTGCAGACTGATTTGGAGAATGCCTTGGATGAATTACCATTACTTATAGTTAACAACTGCTGGTTTCAGCAAGATGGTGCCCCAGCGCATAATTCAAGAACTGTGCGGGAATATTTGTCCCAGAGGTTTCCTGAAAATGCATTGGAACTCACAGTGAAGTAGCCTGGCCAGCCCGATCACCTGACTTAACTCCGTTGGATTTTTCCTGTGGGGTTATTTAAAAACCAAGTGTATGACGCCACTTTTGAAACTGAAGAACAGTTATTGGCATTGGTTTTAGCAGCAGTTAATACAATCACACCAGAAATGTTAGACCATGTTTTGAATTCTTCTGTAGACAGAGCATACTTGTGTCTAGAAAATAATGGCAACCTATTTGAGCAATTATTATAATTTTTTGATATTTTGTTTCTGTTATTGTACCAGCGCCTACAAATTTAAAAAATAAAAAACCTTACAACTCACGTTTTTCCCCTTTTTTGGCTTCAAAACCATAATGTGTGATACATCGTTGAATTTGTAATGAATAATGCTACTGAATACAGGGTGTCTCTTTGTTTGTGGCCATATAAAAAAATAAAGTTGATGATGGGTTCTCGGATACGAAACGTCGGATTAAAAATTTGAACACGCCATTTTGTAGAGCTTAAAAAGTGGCAATGAGAAAGTGCCGGTAGTTTTTTAATATCATTTAAAATAAATAAAAAAATGAAAAGAAACGAAAATCCAAAAAATCACATTTTTTTGAGAATTTTGAAAACGATAAACAATAATGAACTTTTGCGACCAGCATGTGAACATACTCTAAATAGCACAACTTTTTTCTAATTTAAGCCACCCTGTATCTTCTACCGTTTTCAAGATCCCCATGCTGTGCATTCTTATCTTGGACACGGTGTATAGTACCTTCAAATTAAATCTTCACAGAATTTTAAGAACATAATCGCAACATCGCAACTTTTTTATTAATTAATAAAATTATACGAAAATTGCACTAAACTATCATATAAAATTCTGCCTTTCGTGTTTTGAAACGTATATTACTGTAGTAACTTAACACCTTTTTGGAAAATTATGAAATTACGCATACTTATGTAGGAATAAAGTATTTTTAACATGCAGTTTGTTTAAGTGAAATCCGTTAGATACTTTTTGAGGTATAAGCTTCCGAACTCAGTCGCCCGAACTTTTTATTTCTATAATAGATGATTAAAATCGCTTGCTGTGCACCGTGTCGCATCGCTACTGCACTGCGCCGCAAAATGCTTTTAATTGTAGATATGTAAATGTTGAAATAATTACCTTAAATGGTGTACCGATAAAATAACCAGGACAAAATAATTCTTTACTATAATAATCTCGACCAAATAGTCCCTAAATAAAATATAGAACTGTTCTGTGAACACATACCTAATACCTTTTTCCTATAGTTATGCTTCCCGGCAAATCATCAACCGACCCGTGTGTATCTTATATTTCGTTTGTATTAGGTGGAAATCGACTTCTCTCGGAGTACAGGACCTAAACAAATAGTTTTAGGTCGGTTTAAAATTTTGCGAAAAAATACAGAAAACTCCTTATTATAAAGCACATTTAGTTCCTTAATCATGATTAATAGATTCATTACTAATAAAAAAGGTGAAGAAATACCTTTTATTTGTACCTTCACCTTTATTAAATAATTGGCTGCCAGCGTAACTCTTTATGTGTAAATTTATTGTAAGTTTATTAGGTATGCATGTTTTAAATTTAAAAAAATTATTAGTTGCAGAAGATGCATCATTATCTTTTAGCAAGAATGAAATTTTTGATAAACTAAATAATAAAAAAAATTCTCATATGAAAACAACGTTTTGAAATAAGTACCCTGTATATTATTTTATTTAATATAATAATTTAATAAAATTGTAGAGTAAAAACGGGAATTATTTTGACTTGCCGATTTTATTTTATTTTATTTTATTTAAGGGCTATTTTCCATTGGACTATTTTTTGTACCTACAGGTTATTTTGTTGAGGTTGTTTTGATTTATTGGTAAAGCAAATGTAATTTTTAACAAATTGAATTAAAGTAATACTTAAGAACAAAAACTATTTGAAGCATTACTAGAACGACAGGTCCATAAATTCCTCTTTAACGTTTTACTATAATAAGCAAATTGTTTCACCGAGTGCCTAAAAGGCCCCCTAATATGCATTCTAGGGTTAACATAATTTTAGTTAATTGACGTTTTGCTGTAGGTAATGTAATTTCAGGCTTTTTGACTATAAAATTTCTTTTGTACTTTAATGCAGGCCTTAGTATTTTTAAGGTCACTGTTTGCTATGAATATATAAATGTTTAAATGTTTTATACACATTTTTATTTATAATGTTATTTAACAATCGCTTTCCAATGATAGAATGAAAATAGAAAAGCTGGTTAACGTTAATGTGTTGTTAAATAATATGTAGCAAGTATATTGCATATCCGCAATAATAAAACCTTAGCGAAGTTCTTAGAATTCAAAATTGTCGTTTAATTTTTTTATGAGGGAATTTAAACAAAAAATAATAATCCGACAACTTGTTTTGAAGATTTGTTTTTGTTTTTTGTTTTCGTAGACAAATTTTCATTTCGGCTGATCGTTTAGATGAGTTATTTATAGATAAATTTACCCATAGGTCCGTTTTGATGCCAGTTTTTGAACTATCGAAGGCAAGTTAATTGTATTTTTGTTGTTGAAAATTAATTTTGTCTTGATATATTTATTTATTATACGTGCCACGGCAGTCTAACGAGGAGCTATAGCTGAATTTTATTTAACAAAGGAATAAAATGTAAATTGGAGTAACATTAAAATTTTCCGACACAACGCCTTGATTTCCAGGAACATTAAATTATCTATTTTTTTAAGTATTTTTTAATTAGAGAAAAGTTTGTAGAATTATCGAAATATTCGATTTCTTTTTAACTTAATAAACTGTTCGTAAGATTTTTTTGTATAAACAAGTTTTCCATCATTTGACTGAAAAATGTATTTTTACCGGTTTTCTAAAATATTTAGTTATTCTTTTTACTACTCATACCGTACGATATTTATTTAAATATTGATGTTCGGAATTATTTTCAATTTTCTTGAAAATTATGTAACGACTGAAAATTTGTTATATATAAGTACCTATGGTTTTTTGCTTCTTTGTAGGTCGGTAACAATTAGTTTAGGAAGTTTCTTTCCGTTTAAATTTTCTATATTTAGCTATATGACAAAGAGCCGGTTGAAGAATATCTATTTAACACGCTCAAACGATTTTGAGTAGGGAGAAGTTCAAAATCCTATCGCATTTATAGTTAGAGTATCTTATTACCGTGCTAAAAAAACCACGTGCAAAGAACGTTAGAGATAAAGTAAATGTGTAGTTTTATTAAAATCTATAAGTTTCAAAATTAAGCATTTACGTCTTTTACTAAATGCACCCCTGTTTCTATGGTAAATTATATTAACAGCGTATCTGTACATATGGTCATGATTTATGTTTCTGGGGCATCTTTCGTCCCACCCTTATGTTTATCAATGTTGAATACGAATACAAAGGGCGGTTGTCTCGTAAATAGATTTTTTGTTATTATTTAACGATCCCAGTACACAAATTTAAACAACCAAATAATTCGTCAACCTTATATTGTGAATAAAGCGAATATAATTGTCGCTCACAATCGGTTGTCACCCTTTGTTGTGGTTATGTGGCCTATAACGTGAGATGTTTCCTTTTCTATTGAATCGACGAACATTGTGTCATTATGTTTTAAATGTCGATATTTATAATTCCTGTCCAGGTAAATTCGAGTGAAAAGTTGATTTATCGATAAACAATGGACTGCCCCAACCAATAATTAAATAATTATATAAAAAGGCAACGGTTTACGATATAAGGGGCAATTATTTAAAAATATAGATAAACGAGGATGCATTTTAAGTTTAATGCGGAGATATATAATTTCTATATTAATTATAGGGTAACGTGCCAAATGCCTATATAACGATAAAAGATCCCAATCGGCAGGTGCGAGAGATGCAAGTTAACTACTATTTGTGAAATTAATACAAGATTATTACTAATTTATATCAAAAACTGTAATTCTTATATTGCTAGCAACAAATAACCTTTACTTCGTTTCATTGAGTTACACAATTAATTACGTATATAGTAGGCAATTCCAAATATACAACGAAGATAAGTTTGACAAACTTGCAAAAAATTATGATGTGAAGAATAACATGCATTCTTCCCTATTTATTTGTCAAAATTATTCGAACATTTAAAATTTAGAAAATTACAGAAGTACATTACCAATAATTACTTAAACATATAGGTACCTATACTTTATATGGATATTAAACCTACACATAATAATTTTCTTATAATTTTAAATGATTTTAAATGGTAGTTATGTTGAAACAAGCAGTTAACGCAAACGTATTCAATTTCAAGGAAGATAACGTTTTTTCCAAAAGAGATGATAGCAATTGACTTAAGTTCACACTCTTTGACGGAACAATTAAACTAATTAACCGATTTAATTAAAAGCGTAATTGTCGGGTAGCACTCTGCGTTGGTAATTTTTTATACGTAGGATATATTTACCTGTAAAAGTTATGCAGAATAGCGAACGAAGTCAAAATAAATATTCCCTCATTATATTAAAATACCTTTTGTTTAATAATATGTTGTTACTGTACTCATCCGGATTAATTAGTTTTTAGTAATTAGTTTATTTATGATTTTAAAACTACGGTTAGTATTTAAATTACATGAAAATTACAATTCAAATTTTAACATTACTCAACTTTACCAGTATAATTATTTAAAAATTATCATAACGTTTTGTTGTATGCTAATAAACATCGGTTATTTTGTAATGTAGGTGTCGAATTATTTTTCTTATAAAAAAAGCAACATGCAGGTAGCCAAGAAGTTTGGCAAAGAAAACCTAGATTTTAATTATTTAAAATCGTTGCCGAACCGTAATTACTTCATATTGTTTATAAATTTTATGATTACGTAAAAAAT
Source organism: Rhagophthalmus giganteus (assembly GCA_036326145.1). NCBI lineage: Eukaryota > Metazoa > Arthropoda > Insecta > Coleoptera > Rhagophthalmidae > Rhagophthalmus > Rhagophthalmus giganteus. The sequence goes on along the minus strand of JARFJA010000075.1, from coordinate 4,038,959 downwards.
TTGGTGTGAAATTTAACGGCGACGTGTATATATTCGTCAAAGTACTTTCGACTAGATATTGTTCTATGGTATGAACGTCTTCATTAGCGAACGCATTTTATGTCGTTCTATAATGAAGTATCTTTAATGTAAATAATAAGCTTCGTCAAGTTGGCCCGGACATAAATGAATTTTTAAAGTTTTGTTAGTACTTATATATAATTAAAATGCTAGCAAAATGCTGTAATTAATTTAAATAATGCTCTGTTAATTAATCAGTGATCTAACGAGGTAGTGTTTGGGCCAGCTGATATGGTGGCCCGGACATATACATAAATATCGTTGTTTTCCATTTATTATTTCTTGAATAATCGAGTTATGAATCCAGGCGTTTTTAAAATACGAGAAAAATCACGTTTTTTAAAACATATATTGCTGTAGTAACTTAACGTCTTTTTGGAAAATTATGAAATTACGCATACTTATATAGGAATAAAGTATCTTTAGTATGCAGTTTGTTGGAGTGAAATCCGTTAGATACTTTTTGAAATATAAACTTTCAAACTCAGCCGCCAGAACTTTTTATTTCTATAATAGGTATATACGTACGTGGACTTTTATTACACTAAATATTCCGATTAATAGTTACTCTAGCTTTTTTTTAAGCAAAACTATTGTAAAAATGAGATCTACCTGCATTTTTTAAATTACTAATTGTTTTGTTAGTTTTGTTAATGAGTACCAATTAATTAACGTAAAATGATAAGTGCGTCTTTAAGTTTTTTAATTAAGGACTGTTATTTTTCCGGATAAATTCTGAGCTTTTAATGTGTTTATCTTCAATCGGTTAATGTGTTTTGTAACTATATCAACATTAGCGTTCTAGTAAAATATGTTTTAATAAAAACCTAAAGAATAATTATTGTGAAATTAAAATTCTCGAAAACATATTTTTACTATTCACACGCGTAAATTGTATATAGGGTAACGAAATTACATTTTGCGTTTAAAAGCACTCAATTGAATCTTAAAAACATCCGGTTATTAGTTTAATATAATACGGCGTAACAATTTAAAACTCATTATGTAAGTCCCAGATCCATTTTCAAGGGTAGTAAGTTGAAATTCGGATATAAATCTATAAAAAGGCGTTCTAAACCATCCATTCTGATTCTCATTGACGAGAATCACCCGTACCCTAGTATTTATAACAAGATTAGGCAGGTGTCAAATGTTTCATTAAACCTGTTAATAACATTAGAAGATTATCCCTTTTATAACAACCTGTTTCTTTGTAAATGATTGCGGTATTGGTAAATTTAAGACGGGCATTTAAAATAAAAAAGAACGGGTTTTCGGAATAATTATCACGGAAAAACAATAAAACCGGCAACGAGAAAAGATCACATAAATTTTATTTGAAACGTTTATCGGAATTTAAAATTAAATTGTCCTTTGTGGATGTTAGTTTTAAAAATTTGGAGAATTTACCTAAGCCTTCCGAATAAACACTTCTATAGCGCGGTATTAAACACTTCAAAAGAAACTTATTATATTTTCGTTATAAATGTTTGAAAAAAGAAGCAGCAGAATGAAATATTGCATTTTGACTGGGACATTAGTATAATTACTTTTATTTGTCGGTATTTTTAGTTCTATATTTTTTTCAGTTTCTTTGACTGTATTACGTAGTAGAACTATAAACGCCGTTGATTTAATTTTATGCACATCGACATGCGCGCGAATAGTCACTAATATTTTCAAATTTTAACAGTTTTTTTTACTAAGAGAATATATATATAAGTAAACATCAGAAAGTTTGACTGGTTTCGTTACGGACGCGGTATAACAAGTAGCATTTATCAACGTAGGTGGGCTATTGTGTTCATTAAATAGACTTTACTCAAATAAGTCGATAGATCGGGTCTTAGGAATCCATGGAAATCGTATTACGATATCGTGTAAATGAGCAAATAAAAAAACTTTGGAGAGTCTACTTTTCTTAGAGTGTAATAACCACAGAAGTGCACGGTTATCAAATAAAATACAATTCGTAGGATCAAATAGTTGCCGGCAACGAGATTACATTTACACGCTTATACAAATTCGATTTTTTGTTTGTAATTAACTGAAAAACGGCATTCATCTAGTTTATTTTCCTAAAAATTGAAATTTAGATAAAATTGCGTTTAGCTATCGATTACTAAAACATACCTACACTTACCTATTATTTTTAAGCTTTAAACAGAAGCTTTGCAATTAAATATTTTAGCACTTTCAGAAACTTCTATTTACAGTTAAAAATTTCTCTTTTATAATTCATTAATAATTGCTGTAATTGTCCAAGTTCTTTTGATGAAGTTTGTTCGATCAATTGCTGTGAATAATTTTGATAAATTCAAGAAAACTTTAAATTACATAAACGATTTCATGATATTTTATACAGAGTGTCCACATTCTGGAAAATCAGGAAAAGTCGGAAGTCGGGAAATCAAGAATTAGTTAGGGAAAGTCAGGTAAATTGGGGGAAACTTTGGTACTGCGATTCGTAGATCAAGAAAGTAACTTTTGCGTGCATTCTTTTCACTTGATAATATCGACGCAGTTTTTGCAGAAAAATTTAACCCACAAAAGTAAATTTTACAGGAGCGCACATTTTGTGTCGTCGCGTAGCTATAAGTAAATACGTTTCACAGAAATAAAAATCGATTTTTTCGGTGGAAAGAAATTTTGCGCAGTGACAGTATTAACCCTTTTGAACAACATATCAATCTACTATCGCGTCAGCATAACAAAAAGTTGACGAAACAATACGTTAATCGCAAATATCTCCGAAAGTAATGAAAATTGGGGTGCAAATAGGCGCAAATTGTGCGCAAAATATTGGTAGAAGAAAATATTAATAATTCAACTTTGTTTCGTCAGCGCAACGTAAAGTTAGCGAAATTGTAAGTTAATCGCGAATATCTCCGAAAGTAATGAAAATTTCAAAATGAACATTTGGGCGTAAATTATTTCGTTTATTTTCAGAATTTGCGCCGATGGTTGTTTCGCCAAGTTCACGCACCTGAATTTTAGGTACATTTTAAAGGCATGTGTAAAAGCATGTGTTAAACACGTTTTAAGTATAGGTAGGTACTTAATGTTACTAACGTCTATCAGTGGTGTTAATCGAATTGTTCTTTTTTTTTTGTAAACGTTGAATGTCACTATCTCATGCATTAAAGAAAAAAGTACGTAGAAAATTGGGGAAAATACTTGACTACCTTGGAATTGATTTCCTAAGAAAACTAATAAGTGAAGGCTGTTCTTATTGCTGGGAAATTTTGAATTTAATGGGTTAAAAGACGTTCAGGACGTCAAAGACGATTGATAGCTTAATTTTAACTGCCCGTCATGTAGGGCCCTTGTGGGGCATTAATAGTCATGTCGACTTAAAATATTTATATCGAAAAATATAGTCAATTGACTTTGCTGGCCTTAATTTTATATTTATCGACAATTGTATTTATCTGATTTAATCTTGGTGCTAAATTATATCGACCATTTTATTTCCATGGTCAAATTTTCGATCGAAACTATTGTTTTCTATAATGTAAGACCGTAAACTGAGAGAGAGTGGGATTTTTGTTGAAGTAGTAGTTTTGACAACATTTTAGTCATCACAATATCTCTTCAGTTTCATAATTCCACGAGAAATTTTCTTCCACAACGGTTCAACTGATCCATTATGTTGTCTCAATGTTGCGTTTTGACACGATAAATGTCGTAAGTTTGTATATTTAACAAATGGAAAAAATTACCGGTGTTATGAAATAATTGAGTTGTTTGTATTCGTTAACCTAGAGATAGTTATCTTCACTGAATGGCAGCTTTAACAAATAAATTATTTAGGTGAACTGTTTTATTTACAGTTTGTGGTCTATTACGAATTATTATAATAATTTAATGCGTTACACTTTTACTGTATGAACAGCCTTCAGTATTCAGTATCAACAAAAGGTTCAATTATTTTGATGCATGCCCACCGATTACAACAGTACAACTGAATTACAAGTTATCTGCTTTTTATTTATTTTCTTTTATCAACGAGTTCCACTTTATTATAAGTATATAATAAGGAAGTGCTTATAATATTTATTTGTATATTCCTATATTTTTAAAACATTCCAGTTAAAAAATAACAATTTTGTGAACGAGTTTGTTGTTTTATTACGCTTAAAATTGAATCGAGTGGTTGTAAAATAGCTAATTAATTTGAAATCTCGTCCGCAGTTACAAACTGCATAGACCATAAAATATAATTTAATTATCTCAATTCCATTTGCGTCGTCTTAAACCATTTTCTCGTTTTAATAATTTGTATTTGTGTAAGCGTGACGTTGAACTTCATTTTATCACTTATAATAATTTTACTGTATTATGTAATATCGAGTGAACTGTAACGTACAAAAAAATCAAAACCAAAAAAACACAAAAAGCACTGTTCCTCACGATCAACGTTAGAATCACAACATACTCCGACACGTCTTCTATTATATTGTCAACGTGTTTGCCGTAATTCTACTTGAATTTGAAACAATTGCTTTAAATTACTACCATTATAGACTAAGAGCTGGTGAACATTTTCACACACGAGTTTCTACCTCTTGGTATTTTGTAGGGAGGTAGTTTTTTAAGTCTGGCTAAAGAATAGGCCACCTGATTAGGCAACTCCGGCCGCGAGCCACCCCTCAATTGTTTAAAATTGCAAAAAAATATGTTTGAAATTGTCATGTTGTATTGTATTTTATTAAGAAATAACGAAATATTTTTAGCTTATTGAATAAAATTTGGTTTCTTTTTTAACGATGTAGACATTGTCATACATTTTTACTGTGACTAAACTTTAAAAATTAAATTTAAAACAAATATTGAATCTATGGCTATCTGTCATAGGAAAACAAATAAAAATACCTGTTGGACGTTCATTTTTTGCCTGGATAATTTGATTATTTAATTAATTATCCGATTTGTTAGTTTTTATAAGAAGGCGATGAAATAAATCGATAATGTTTATATCGTTGAAAAAAGAAAAAATCTTTATTTAATAAGCTAAAAAAATATAGTGCCTATAGCATTCTATTTAAAATAATAAAATTGACTTCGTTTCCGGCAAAATCGGAGATGATGTAATGGTGTTTAAAATTGAAGAAAATATATTTTAACCCAAATTTACGTATGCGAAAATTCATTTTTATATCTCTAAAATCTGTTGAGTCTTGGGACAGGTTGTCTGAATCATCCGTTATAATAAAATCGAAATAGTAGCACTACTTGATACCTAATAATAAAATACAAATAAGATTTGTTCTTCAAAAGTTCATCAAAATTGATCGAGAGGAGAAATGCCAACAAAGACTTGAAAAAACTATAAATATTGGACGGTCAACTTTTTTTTAAATCTACATAATCTAGAAATAAATTATGAAAAGCAAATATGGCAATGCATATATTTGAAATTATATTTAGCTAATTTTAAATCGCCGAGTTTGTCGTATATAATTAATTATATTTTACTATATTCGCGATTATTAAAAAATATTAAACGTGATTTTAAAAATGTATATTTTTTGGAATCGCATATACATACATATAATGTATTAATTCTTTTATTATAGAGCTACATTATGAATGTATTTAAAAAAATTAAAGTTTGTGTTAACAAGCGGAATTTTATTATATTTGTTATATTGTTAAAGAAAACTTGTTTATTAAAAATTCCTGGAAGTATTATGTTGCACCGAGTCGTATCAATAAATTAACGAGAGCTGGATTAGAAATAAATAACATTTACTAAAGTGGTATTTTTAATGTAGGTCTATTAATAAATTAATGAATTTTTAAATGACTAGAACTTCTACGGATCTTTGTATACATATATTTTTGTTTAAGGGAACCGCCTGATTACCAATTCCAGCAGCATTTACATTTCTTTTTCTTATTCTATCAGATTATTTCTGTCCGTGGCATAAATTACAGTATTAAGTAATTATAAAGGTATGTTTATGTTTATTTATATACACGCAACCTTATCGATTATAACTTGGAAGTTGCACGTTATAGCGGAATTAATTTATTTCATAGATTCCTAATTTTATTTAACTAACGCTAGAGGTTAGATATAAATTGTAAAATTTTAGAAATTTACATCGCACATAATTATATAAAATAAATCATTCGAGATTTTTAATATGAATTTATACGATAGATAAGGTAAAGAAGTTCCATACATTATACATGGTGGTTACGGTACGAAGATTTAATGCTTGCATGGAAAACTTCATTTACCTACAATACGTTTTCTTAAAAATGAATATAATAAGTTGGTAATTTATTTAAATTTATTAAATATATTTTATGAATGTTAAGATCTTTCGAATGATTATAATTTTTATGATATAAAAAGTGTGAAAATTGTTGATTTGATCCACTATTTTATTTATTTATTTACACGTACAACCAAATATAACAAGCACGATTATTCTCAATATAATAAAGATTAAATTTAATGTTTAAATTACAATTTAAAATTTATATTCGGTTGGTAGTGAAAAGGATAGAAATATTTTAACACTTACATTTTTTTTATGAAATAAAAATTAGTATTCAAGATGATAAACCATCATCGCTATGACGTCATGAAGTTTGCTGTTATAAATTATTAATAGGCACAAACTGGAGGCAGTGATGGACCAGAGAGCTAGACACTCTCCTAGTAACTAGTAAACCAACGGCCTGGGGTTCGAATCCTCCTGTAACCATGGATGTTTGTGATCGTCTTACTAATACTACATACATAGTACGTACCTGCAATAAAACATAGTTGCTGGCTAATGGTCACTGATCAAAGCTATTAAATTAAAAAAATATATATGCACAAACTTAAATTAATTCCAAGAATGACAGCTAAAGTAGGATACTGGAGTTCTAAAATACATAAGGCACCTGAACCCAATATAGCCTATTACATCATATTATATGGATTTCGTATATACGTAATTAAAATTTCCTAAAAGTTGTATTTTTATTAATAAAAAACATTGATTTTTACATGTGTTTATTAAAAGCGCAACAATTTTACATTAACAACATTAAAAAAATTATAGGTTAGGTAAGCCATATTCGGTTCAGGTACTTTATATAAAAAAAGAAAAGCTTAAAATAGAAATAAATAATACAGATTTTAAAATTCATCTTTTTAAATTAATCTGTATTTTGTATAAGGTATTTAAATTTAAGGTGGGTAAATTTAAAGGGTAAGAATGTAATTAATAGTCTACTAAAAAGCCAATATTTATTTACGAGATAGTACACGCTGTTAAAGTTAGTGCTATACAAGCAAGGCTTTAAAAAAGTAAATACCTACCTAGTATCATTTATAGTATTGATATAATAACTTGACTTTAACCACAGCTAGGTTCTCAATTTAGACATTAACTAAAAATCGTAAAATAAAAGGGCTTCTTAAAAATTAAGGAAATAAAACATAACGCTTACATAAATTTAAATGCGCTTTGCCTCCGCACCATTCAAAAATTATAGCAGTAGCTTATGTAAAAATAATAAATTAAGTAAATTGTTTAAAATTACAAGGAGATATAAATTTTAATTATTATAGCAATTAAATTTGATATAATAAATTGGTCGCTTCTTAGCCACAGTTTCACACATCGTATAGTTAAGTTCGGTTTTTTCTCAACAAATATTATGTTACGCTCTTTATTGTTTCGTATATGATTTGGGCTCTTGTTGCAGTAATTATTAGCATTTTAATTGTTCGCTTAATTTTATTTGGATGAATTGATTACGTAATTAAACTTTGTTCGTGCAGGTTATCATTTTTATAATTAAAAAAGTAATTAATGCAAAATTTATACAGAGCGAGTCAAAATTATGGAATATATCAAATAAAATTGGAACAGATGAATTTTTGTAAAAATCCTAAAACATGTTCATTTTATTTTTTCAAAATACACATTTTGTTTGACAAAATCATCTTCACATATTCATGTGCTTTTAAATTATGACGTCATCCTAAATTTTTTAAATAGCAATCCCTGTTTTTTGTGCGATTTGGATAGATCCTCCTGATACTTTAAATGACAGTATAAAAATATAAGAAAATTTTCCAGAAAAAATTATTAAAATATTTCTATTTGACAATGTAATTCTTCAATAATTGTTTGAATTTCCTGTCTAATAGGTTTTTTCAGATCTTCAACGTGATTTTTTGTAATCTAGTTGAATAAGCTTTTGATTTTAAATAGCCCCATAAAAATAATCGAAGAGTGTAACGTTAGGTAACCTGATTATTGAACTCTGACTGACGTCATTTTCAGTTGCGACTCTTGTCATTTATTTGTTATTGTTTATATATTATTTATTTATTGTTTATTTTGTATTTCAGTCTCTTTTGCATTCTAATAAAAATATTTTAATAGCTTATTTCTCGAAAATTTTCTTATGTATGGTATCAACATTTTATACTGTCATTTAGAAAATCGAAGCATCTATCCTAAACGTGTAAAAAATTGGGGGTTCCATTTGTATAATATGCAATTAGAATAACTTGCAACATAACTTGTAATTCTGCTTATTAATATCGAGATATTATGAATAAGTTTTTATCAGTAATTACTGTTAACTCCATATTCATAAAAATATCTTGTAAATAAAGGATTTTTTAAAGATAAACATCGTTTATATTTTTTGCGCATAATAGATAAATATATAAGTATATACTGAAGGTAATCGGTAAACAAAGGTAGTATTTTTTTAAAAATATAAACTCTGTATATTATATCGACATTCTGATTACGACTAAGGATATTTCAAGCTAACAAGGGAGGCTACAACCTCCGTCCCACCGATTTCGATCCGCTTTAACACACGGGTTGGGGACCACACAAAAGTAACTTGTATAAAAGGGTTCAGGTCACTATGCCTTCGTTGTTTTTTTTTAAATCTAGGTCAAAGATCATGCTACCGGATCTTGTTTTTTTCTAGCTATTAATCGATCCGGCATCATGACTTTTGACCTCGATTTTTTCAAAAACGAAGGCGTAGTGACCTAAACCCTTTTACACAAGTTACTTTTATATGGTCCTCAACCTGTATGTTAAAGCGGATCTAAATCGGTGGGAAGGAGGTTTTGGCCTTCTCTTGTAAGCAAATCTCTTTATAAAGAACGATGACTTTTCTCTAAAAACGAGAAATAAAAAAGTTGACAAGTATAATTATGTCCATTCGTGGACACACTGTATATTATAAAGAATATTCAATCAGAAAATGTATAATTTGATCAACTGATGCAGATTGTCATAAATTCACCGTTAAAAGAACGGAGATGGCTCAATAAAGAATGATTAAAATTTTAATTCAACAAATGTCGATGATATAGTACATATCATGTACTAATCGAGAAATGTATTTATCAAAGTCGTTGAAAAAAAGTCATAAAAATTGAATGTCTTGCCCTGGTTATATTTCTAGTAGGTAAATACTGTTGGCTCTATTAACACAATAAGTTGAATCTGTCTTTACATAAAAAATTGTAAAAAGAAAATAATGTTGTCGGAAGGACACAAAGGAAAAAATAAAAATATCCTATCGTAATATTTAAAAATTAAAAATTATATTAAAATTATTATATTAGCGGATTCGTGCATAGTACAGCTTGATACAACTACAGCAGAAACTGAAAATTTGGATAATTTGGATAGCCGTCGTTGTGGTAATTAAATCATAATTAAATACGATGGATAGGTATAGGCACTAAACATATTTAATGGCGACAATTAACACTGATATCCAAACACTTTCTGCGGTAACCACCATAAAGTTAAACGAGAACGGTCAACGTTATATTCTTATTTGAAAGAATGAAATTATAATTACAAGAGTCATGTGTTAGCGTCATTAGACTTTTATACACCGGCATACGTTAATAATTACCTGGTCTTTATTATATGCCCGCCCACACTTTTTGAAACCCGCTATATTATACTTATAAACGGCAAATTAAATATGATCATTATAAGTAAGCGAGCATGCCACGCCTGCTAATGTCATTTGCCGTTTTTCCGCTGTAACTTCATTTATTTTGTTCCGGTATCAGCAACGCTTACATTAAAGTGCCCAATTTTCTACTTCCTGTGTAATTTCATCACTAATGTCTCTATGATTTCCTACCGTTGTCTCATACTATATTTTGACAGGACTTTATGAACGACTCTGGTTTTTATTAATAATATTTAAAGTACGTAGTTTGTTTAAAATTGATATAATTATGTAAATATTACGGGGAGATATCTTTGTTACCAGAAAAAAAGGTAATTTCGATTCATGTTTAATGATAACTTTCATTTTTATTGTAAATTTATTTTAAAAACTTTTTGCCCTTATATTATTGGTATAAAACACAATTATTCTAACTAGTTTAAAAAAGTTTTCATCATCGATGAATATTTCATCGTCGTATTTCTCTAATAAGGAAATTATTTTCGGTATCATTTCAGTACCTACTAAATAGTTGGAGTTTAACCCGTTCGGAAAATACTTACAAAACTTTTATTTGGTCTTGATACGTTATTTCGAACATATGGAATATAAATGGGGAGCGAAAATACCTTGTGCCAATTTTTTGAGAAGTCGAGTTTTTGTGTTAAAAATATTGAAAATGCCATTTACGATAGTTTAGTTAGGTATTTCTAACAGAAAAATCGACTTCTGAAAAAAATCGATATTGCAACTCTCCCCCTATATCTTCTTCATTTGGACAAGAATATGAGAATATTGCACGTGTGGATTACAAAATTAACCACACTGTGCCAATGTAGTTTCCGTCGGATAGTTTCATTGTATAAAAATTCTTCTAATCCGTTATTTCTTGGAGTTTCGTTAGATTTTATCGAATTTAAATAAATAGCTTTTTAATTCTAACACATTAATGACATAATCGCTTTTATGAGGCGTGCTATTAAATAATAATCGAGTTTGTAATTTTTTTGTTGTGTTTATTGTTGGCGTTTATACAATATTTGTTTACTTTCACAAATATAACTACAAAGGAATCAAAAAGGCCATCTAATAAAATTGAAAAAGCTAAAAATACTTTGATTCTATTGTTAGACTTAGAACTGCAACAACACTTAGCTGTTGGATTCTTTGTTATGTTATTATCCTTAGATATGTTTAAGTCATTCAAGCTATTGTTAGTTGGCATTCAGTTGGTTACAATACAAATTGTTGCTTTAAAACGATTCAGGCCCGGATTATCAAACATTTTAAACGAACACTTAATTATGTTTATACTGTGCGATCAAAAACAAACGACAGGACTTGTTTAGAGCGCAATTTACAATATCGAGTTTTCTATTTTTCTTACTTGAAAAAGCCTATTTTACTTGAAATATTGTACGAGGCACGTGCCTTTTTTTAAATGTGGCTCTGTAAGGGTCGGCATGTCAAACGCCGATATCCACAGGGGGGTCACATTGTGATGTTAGTAAAATACATGCCCCCCGCTTGGATCATAATACGCTCTAACCGACACCTAACTAGCGGCACTTTACAAAGGTACAAAATATTAGTATACACCTGTTTCATGATTTATACATCCCTATGTTGACTTTGGTTTAAACTGTTGTGGATGAATGGACCCGGGTAAACCTGCATGGATTTTGAATGTAAATCGGTTGTTTAATTCTTCTGATGAGGCTTTTAAAGAATGGAAGCCTTTTGGAATTGCCGCTTTCACTTCCACACTGCGTGTCTTAAATAAACGGGACATAATAAATTTTTTGGTTATGCATAAGTATTTTAGGAATTTATAAGGGTGTTATAAAATTGAACATGTCCTTAAAAAATCAAACTTTATTAGTGCGCTATTGTTGTAGGTACATATATATATATATTATCCGAAGAATTGTGCTCGTTTTGCAGAAATACTTATTTGGAAACATTAAGACAAATCTTTAGAATTGAGATTACAACGTTCAGATGTATGTCATGATGATAATGAACGAAACAAAAATCAAACGTACACCTAAGGCCTAGCGCTGATATGCAATTAACAGTTTTGCAATAGTTAGATCTTCTAATAGATGGAACTGCGCTGACATAAGAAACTAAACCATCAGTTTCCGATGGTAAACACACGTGCAACTAAATTTCTTAGTTTCGACATGGATTTCTAGGAGTTAGCTTTGCTGTGTGCTCTTGAACTAAATCGAAGAAAAAAATGGGAAAAGGAAGCGATATTGGGTAGATACAATTACAAGTCGAAGTTTTAGTTAAAAGTCAATTTAATAAATTATATGAAGATTTACGATCTCATCCGGAAAAGTTTAGATGAACTTTTGTATCTAGTACAACCTTACATCATTTGCTATGAAATTAACTATCAAATTAACAACTATCTGGTTGCAACTGAGCTCAGACGTATTTGAACATGCGTGATACAAAAGAGTTGCACAACTCTTTTGTATATCACACGTGTTGAAATACGTTTGAGCTCACTTGCAACCAGACAGTTGCATTTCTGGAAGTCTTTCTACGGAATAAATTTCTTTTCTTCAGTTAGTATCTATCCTGGTAAGTGATGTAAGGCTGTAGCAGATGCAACAGGTCGTCGAAACTATCAACACTTGTCCAATAATAATTCAGCAACTTCTTCAGATTGGCTTGTAACTCTTCATTGTATATTAATGTATTAAATTGACCTTTAATGAAACGTCGACTTATAATCGAATGTATTCAATATCGCTTCATTTTTCGCATTTTCTTTCTTCGTTTTAATTCAAGAACACATACCGAAGCTAACTCCTAGAAATCCATGCAGAAACTAAGAAATTTAGCTGCATGTACATTCGTTCATCGGAGACTGGTGATTTAGTTTTTTTCTGCCAGCACAGTCTAGCCATTGAAGGATCAAATTGTTGCACAACTGATAATTGCATGTCTGCGCTAGACCTAATGCTATTAATCAAAATTACGAGTTGGTCGACAATTTCAATTTTACGCGATTTAATATAATAATTTTGCGGGTGAATACAACTTACGGACAGGAATAACCTTTTTAATATGATATAAGGAAATAATTTCATGGGTTATCATATACAGGGTGGGGCAAAAGTATGGAAAAGTATAACGTTGACGTCATACGTAAAAATGATAAGATTAAATGTTCAACTGACAACTCTCAAAGATACGCCTTTTTGTCCCATTTAACATACTTTTTTTATTTTTTCCAAAAAGCAAATAGTTTAGGCGTAAAGGACTTGCTTTTATACTTTTTCCCCACTCTGTATATTATGTAAATGTAGTTCAGCTATATTTAATTATTTACGAAAACGGCGATAGATCGTGATAACCAACCCTCGATGCACATAAAAAGGCATTCATCTTGGAGCAAAACTGATAAAAAGACTTCGTAAAATTTCATATTCCTTAGAAAGTATTTGTTGATTCTTAAATTAAAAAACCTCACGTAAAATTTTCATTAAATGCATTTTCGATCGAAAAATCGTAAAGGAACTTTTTATTCAACTTTCACTGTATAATATCATCCTACATCCCATATGCGTGAATTTCGAAACATCCTGTATATCTTATAATTCGAAAATCATTTTACTATCTATGTATATTTTTCGATCAATTAATTAACGAAACGCTTGACGTTTCAGAACAAATCTTTTGAGAAGATAGCGCACCGATGTGTAATAATAATTATTATATTACCAAGAGACTTAATTGACAATTACCTATATAAATTATAATTTAAAAACCCTTATCACTATTACTAATTCATTGTAAATATTATCAGAATTAATAGATATTAAAATTAAAAGTAACTGAAATTTCTATTCCAAAAGATCATTTATCTATTTTGTCAGCTTCAGCTGTTGATGCAGATATGTATATTAATTTAAATAATTTTAATAATCTTTCGGTTGTCGTAAATGGTTTAACACTTTCTTGGTATTCAAGATCTGTCTTTTAAATATAATTTGCAATTTACATATTCGGCGTTAAGCATCTATTGAAACAAGTTTTGACAACTTCTCCAGCGGCACTCAATTCCTTCGTTAGACACTAATAAGTTCCATATATTCCTATTCAACACATTATAATATATTATGTTTACCCAATTAACTTTAGTCATAAAAAATATTTAGAAACAAGCAGCTAGTGATAGGCATTAAAACATACCGTACACGTATAATTTGCTTTTATATGGAGACTAATGGCTATTTTAAAATTTAATGTAGCTATTAATTTCGGTGATTTATCAATTTTAAAACTTAAAGTGCGTAACAGTTGAAGTCAAAAAACAAGTCTTCATCTGAAGCAGTTATAAAGCATCTATTTTGTTTCATTTGTCTTTTAAACCACCTTTTATTGTATTTACATATACCGCAACTACTGTATTAATACTAAATGTGCAACACGCAGCACCTTCAGCATCTTTTCATGACCGTCAGTCACTTATTTGGGTTACTTAATCAATTAAGTTGGGTTTATGAATTTTAAGCATTTACACTGAAATTGTTTTAAACTTTAAAAAAAAAACAACCTTTTCAACAATTAATGAAATAATGTAGATTTTTAAAACCGAGCGCTTATACGGTGTGTCCACGGATAACTGTTATTATAGGGTAATGCAGGTGAATATGTCGCAGTTTGTTATTTGACTTACGCAGCTGACTGGCGGTGAATATGTATATGTGTCACGTATGTTCCATAGGTAACGAAACCCATATTAATACACAAGTTTGCAAGCAGCGTGTAAAATTTTAGTAACTTAGAGTAGGAAAATAGGAAAATCACTTGAATTTATTTTTTAATACTTTGCTGTATGTTACTGAAAAGCGATTTGAAGTGTTTTACGCCCGTTTACGATTGTGGCAAGGGTAACTTCGATTCATAACTTATCTTTTGCCGTCGCTAAAGTCATTCACATGTATTCCGAAGTCTATGTTGTGATTGTTAATGTAATAAACTGCAATGAGGGGTAATACGCATTATATTGTTTTTACTGCGGTTTTTACTGCTTTTATGGGCAATAGTCCACATACCAAGTCTGCATAACTTGATTGCCTTTGAGGGCCAAACCCAACTTGGACCACCTGGCCAAGGGCTAGCTCACTTCGGACCTTAAATCTTATCGTTAGACCAGTCCGTTGCAGTTAAACTTATTTTTGGTATAGGCAGTTGGGCCAAAATAAATAGCATTATTGCGGCCCGCGGGTCGGCCGAAAACAGTCGATTTTTCTGAAAATTTGAATTTCGATCTTTCTTTTAATTCTAAACAACTTATTTTAAATAATTTTTTTAATTTTATTTTGCAAGTAAGGCTACTTCTCTCTGTCTTTTTTAGAAATTTTCCCTTAAAACGCCCTATATATGAATGATTAAACTCGTTTTCACTATAACACCGTTTGAAGGACAGAACCCAGAATATCAAAATCCAATTCGAAACTTTTTGTTCAATTACATGTATACTATCAGTTATCCGTGGACACACTATATATTTAATGTTTACTATATTCATATTTTTTCAATTATTTAATTATTTTAGTATATTACCTGAGTTAAAAATTCATATTTGACATAAAATCAGAAGGTAATCATTTAGAAGAATAATTATACCTACTTATTTATGATGTAAGCTTTGTGAAGAAATTCTAACAATGAGAAAATATTTAATTGAACTGCACTTAATAGGGATATCGAAGAAAATAGGGGCATTTTTAAAGGGATAAATGGGTAAATTTATCCCGTGGATCGACTGCCTTTCTTGGGGCAATAAATTAATTAGGTACCTACCTCAAAAAAGGAGTAATAGTATGTACCTCGATCCACGGGGTAAATTTACCCGTTAATCCTTGTAAAAATACCCCCATTTTTTACAATGTCAAGTAGGTAGATTATGAAAATTAACTTGATTACGTTTATCCAAGTTTGCTGCCTGCGTGACAACGGGAAATTGGCTTATTGTATCTATAAATAAATTAAATAGTTGTTGTCAAAATAAGGTATTTTTCGAAAATGTGCAACTTATAACACTTTTAATTAAAAGCCCAACACAAAATTAACCATAATCCATATCGAAAAACGTTTAAACAAATTAATTTGTTGCGTTAAGAAAAAATGCGTTAACGTTGTTTATTTTCAACGTAAGTCTTTTTGAAACTAACCCGTTGCGGCACGGAATCATTTCAACTGAAACTTGTGTGATAATATTGCAGAGGGCGGTTGAAAATATGATTTTTCTATTAGCGTGATATGTAAAGATACGTTTTTTGTGTCACTTGTACATTTTTAATTTTTTTTAAATAGCAAATAGTTTAAGCATTCCTATTAAGACTTGGCTCTATTCTTTTGCATCATTCGGTATAATTAATGACCAAAATAATATAATTTCAAAGATACACGTTCGATTTCATCGTTCGATATTAAAATTGAATTAATCGCATCGTGTGTTGGCTACTTTACATTAGATTTTATTGGGGTCTGATATCAATTTGACCAACACTTTGCACATAAAACTTTATCGCATCTATCCAGGTGCGATTATCGCTAAATGCGAGTCGGTCAAGTCAGTATTTATTCTATCATTGCATGCTACGTGTCTGTCGTTCTTTCTTCGAATACCGGGATATTTAAAATTAAAATTTATATTGAACTTCGTGAAGGTACCGTGGCTACTAATTAATATTTTACAACCAGTCGGGTGGTTTATTTTGTACAGTTAAAGTTATTGTCGTGAATTAAAACGTTTTGTTGATGAAAGATCTTCAATTTTAAGTCGTTGATTGTGTGGTACACCTAATTTTGTCGACAATTTTTTGTTATCATAGTTATTAATTATGATTTTATAACAGACTGTAAAATTTTGTACTCAAAATTAATGTCGCGGGTCGTATAAAATTTTGTGAATGAAAGATATGGTAACGTACAATTTGCGTAATTTCATAATGATGTTAGTTACTCAGCAGGTGTCGGAGTTGTTTTCGTCCAAGATCGTATCACGTCGCCCATGATTTCCAGGTACGAAAATCTTTGTTGGAATTTTTGAATCCAAAAAGAGTTTTTAATTTTTTGCATGTACATCGTGCATACAAATATTTGATTTACCGGGTATAAGATCGCGAATTTTCTGTTTCTAATATATTCGTTGGATGTTTTTTCTACGTACAACATTATTATGTACTTAGGTAAATTAATTTTGCCTTTCAATCAGTGAAAGTAACAAATAAATAATTGGAGTCGCCTAATACGTCATTGCTTTTAAAATAGCCATTCAACAAACGTAAATCGTCTTTTATTGTATTTCAATTATCTATACCTATGTAAATTAAATATCAACATCAATTTCTAAATTCAGTTTTAGAAAACGTTTATTTCATAACCATTATTGTTATTATTTAAATGCATAACACATGTATGGTTTTACATTTTACGGCAAAAAGGCCCCGGGTAACGATATCTAATGCATGATTCTTAGGTAATTTAAAAACGTAAACCGAATATTATCTAAATACGAAGTATTTCTTTTACCATCATTATTTTTTTGATCTAAAACCTTGCTTGTTTTATTAGAGATTACGAACAATAGGTACAACATTTTAAATTTTATTATCGAAGCAAATTTTTATATTTATTTTATTGTATTGAAAATAAAATTATCTAATGACTAATAATTTATATTTTATATATGTTTAATAAGAAAAGTAGGTAGATATTATTCTGCAGGGTGATTCAATTTTTAATCGGAAAATTTGAGAATTGATGGAACATGTAAAAATAATGAGAATTTGCTGTAGATATAATATTTACTTTGCTATTATCCACAAATGCTTCGTTTCATATTAAAACGGTGCCAAAGCTTGAATTTTTTAACCCTATAGATAACTAAACTATCCTTACATTCTTATGGTTCTCTACAATATCATTTATAAATTAATTAGATCTCGTTTATTATAAAAGCAAAAATCATCAGTTGCGTTTTTAGAGATTTTATTTCACTGAAAAATACAAGACGACATAAAAAATGTTACTTTACGAAATTTTATATCCTTTTTAAAATTATCGTATTAAATTTAAATGTTGACAGTGCAGTACGTGTATATACGTAATATAACTATAACTAATATAACTTATTATTTTAACTTTTTTATACAAAATATTTAAATTTGGGTATCTATAGGTACTTTTATTGTTATTTCCGAATCTTTTAAATATTTTAGATTGATAAAGATATTTGTATATATACCTACCTATACATTATTAATAAATAGCTATAAGAGAGCATGGCACGTTGAATTTTTAATATTTATAATGTTAATTTGTCTTTAATTGATAACACCATCAGTACACTGAACGACCATTGGTCGGTACGTTGTAGTACCATATAATACCTACATATATTATGGCGGTAATCGATCACGTTTTTATTTAATAACAGAAAATATAGTATTTACTGGCGCAATTGTCCCCTTAGCGTAATTTGTCCCTTAAGTTTTTTTAAGACATTGTTTTAATTTATGATCAGTTTATACAACCGATATTTTTAATCATCGCGTAATTTCCCTCCTCGAAATTTTGTCCTTAAATTTTATGAAAAAAAGGGGAAAATTACGCGAGTAAATTCTGTATATGTTTATGGTAGGAAAAGTCATTTTGTCATATTTGTTGTAGCATAATAAATCAAATAAACTGTATATTTTTTTAGTACGAGTACGCACTTTGTTACCTAACATATACCTAACAGTTTATTTACGTGTAAGTATAATTTTAAAGCAACATCGCCTTTATTTCTGAAACAAATGTGTCATTTAATATTTTATGTAATGTGACGTATGTACGTACGTACTTACATTTTTGACCAAAGTACTCGCGTTTTGATGAGTAGTCGCTGAATATCAATCACTTTTAATAGTCAAGTCAAATTACGTTTTTACTTCGGAACCTATAAGAACGGAACAGATTTTGATAAAACTTTTTTTTTAGATGTTTGTTATACTACATTATTTGAAATCAATTTATTAAACAATTATTTAAACAATTTATTGTAACGAAATACGGGGTGTCCAGAAAATGGTAAAAAAATTTCTCGGGAACGTATAAACCTCAGTAAAATAATGCTACAAATTCCTATAAATGTTTTTCTTACAGCGTTTCTCTGTTGAGATATTTACCCCCAAAGTCAAAGAGTAAAAACCTTTTTTTTTTAAATAACATGTTCATTTTTCGTTGGAATATAATAATTTTTGGTGTACATAAATAATGAATTAATATCTTTAAAATGAGATACCTAATATGTTTTTTGATATCACCTCAAGGAAGTTAGGAATGCACAACCCCTAACCGAAATTCGGAACACCGGGTTTCTACTGTATTTCTAAATTCTTTTTGGCGATCGGAAAATCTCTTAAACGATTTAGAATGAGATAGCAACGAGTATAGTATTTCATTTACATAAAACTAATTCAGAAAAATGGAAACTCTTTCGCTAATCAACTTTCATTATCTCTAAAAAATCCATAAGTACCATTTTCTGTAACATAACACGTTTTCCGACACCCTGTATTTTGTTGTAATATTTGTTTAAACAATACAAATACTTGAGTGCGTTAACCGCTATGTTTCTAATTTCAAATAATGCAGTATAACATACATTTAAAAAAAAGTTTCATCAAAATTGATTCTGTTCTTGTGGGTTCCGAAATTTTTCGGCTTTACTTACTCGTGACGATAATGTTGCTACTAACAATAAGACTTGAAAAATTATAATTTTATGGATTGTGGCAGTACATAGCCACTCTACTGCCTTGATTAAAAATTATCAAAGAAAAGTATTAACGCAAAGTTAATAGTGACGACTTGTTTGATAACTAATTTCACTTTTACAAACTCGAATAATCATAATAGTCTTGGTAATTTCGTTTGATATTACTGCTGCGATTGAAATTAATAAATTTGTTATGGTCAGGGTTGCAGCCCCGGGACGTTATAGTGCCGACTCTTGGCGGTCGCTTTACATCGCACCTGGCCGCCCTTTATAAATGACTAGATACCTACATTTACCTGCTTCCCGCTGCGCTGGCCAATAGAAGAACTCATAATAAATCACTCGAAGCCGAGAAGGAATTTGTAAAACACGGGTCAAGGTGTTGATTAAAGGAGCGGCGCGTCCTAACATAAGATTTGCTAGCGGGCAGCAGTCTAACATCCCTCGACTAGGGGTTAAAAGTTAATTTTACGGTTGCAGAATCGGCTTTGCCAAGTTTAGTTAAATATTTTCTCAAACATTTTTTCTATCATTACAATAGTATTTAAGATGTTTTGAATCAAATCGAGTCCGGTTCTGCCACAGTTTAGTGAATCATTTGGGAACCACGACGAATTCAAATTTAATTGAAAATTTACGGTTTAAATAATCATTTAAACCACGATTATGCTTTAAAATAACCCGTGAAACGCTATTTAATTATTTGCGCCTATTTTTGGGTTTAATTCGGTTTATCGAAGACCCGAATATTGTATAATAACGCATCATAATGGTTTGTGTCTAAAATCGTTTAATATGTAATTTACATTTAAGTAAGTGACTTCAATTGGGTGCGTTACTGCACTAGAATTACTGTTATTAGTACACAGGCTTCTAATGTGGCACTTACCTCCACTTGTATTAACCATTCCATTAGCTATTTATTGCCTTAAGCTTTTAGCTCGATGCCACTTTTAAATATCCCTACTTTGTAAATGTTGTCTTTAATATGTTATACGAAAATTGATATCGGTTTCGTATTTAAGTTAATTGGTTCAAATAAACAGAACCAATAGGACGGAGGTTTAGCTGGCCAGTTTATTCCATAAAGCCCGACACTCCACCGCCTATACCTTAACCAATAGTCATCATAAATGCAATTAACTAAGAAGGGTGTTGCGAAATTTCTTTTCCGAAAAATTACAACCTCGCTAATTTATATTTCAAGGGTTTGTTT
The DNA here is from genome assembly GCA_036326145.1 of Rhagophthalmus giganteus. Taxonomy (NCBI): domain Eukaryota; kingdom Metazoa; phylum Arthropoda; class Insecta; order Coleoptera; family Rhagophthalmidae; genus Rhagophthalmus; species Rhagophthalmus giganteus. The sequence goes on along the minus strand of JARFJA010000075.1, from coordinate 4,017,927 downwards.
GGCGGTTGGCAACAAGTGTCATTTGTGGTTACCAATTTATGGGTTATTAAGGCTCTATTATTACACCCAAAATAAAACAAAAATTTCCATTAAACAACTTTTCCATTAAAACAAACAAAGTCTTTAATAATATCGATTTTCTGGCGATTGCAACAGGAAACAAACATGTTAACATTAGAGCGATTTATTGTACAAAAATATTCTGTATAAAATAAAATATAAAATAATAATATATATTAAAAAAAAATTATATATATTTACATATATCTTCACATTTTTCTTTCTGCTTTTGCTTTTTTTAATATCTCTTGATTGGTTGTTTTATCAATCCAGCATATCGACACCCATTTTTCTTATTTTTCCCAGATAATCAACCATTTTTTGCATCTATATTGTTTTATATAAAAGAACATAATACTAGCAGCTTTTTATTCCGTACACATCATAGAAAACAATGCTGACGTACTTACGTATTATTTATCTATTTCAATTATTTTTAAGAGCATTTATTAAAATATTGACGCCATCTCTTTTGCGTAGATTTTAATAATGAAAATTGCAATTTATTGGAAACAAATGATTCATTTATTAGCAGCATACGCGAATCGATGACAACACAGAATTGAAAGCGTTAAATGCAATTTCTGGGCCAACGGCATCGAGTTCGGTGCAACATGATGAATAACGCTATTTTGACTTTTAATGTCGCATGAAATTTGAAGAGGCAGAGTCCATGTCGGCATAACAATGCACACGGCTGATCATATCGGCCGGTGATTGAGCGTGAAACCATCCAGTTTATCTATTAACTACTCGTAAAAGATTGGATAATATACTCTATTGTCTATCGTTCAGCCGGCGAAAGAAGTTAACACTATGAAAGTACGCTCTTGAGCTCGCCACTCCTTTGTGTCCAATCGTCCATAATTAATTGATTTATGCACGCCTCGATGTCGATATAGCAAAAACCCTTAGAAATGATGAAGAAAAATACTACAGATATCAATTTTTCTCAACTTCACAAGTTTAATCCGAACTCCGTTACTTACTTTTTACATTTCACATTGACAAAAATTAAATAAATTGGGCATTGCTAGTATTTGGCGAGAAATTGAATTTTTAAATAAATAAGAGAAAGTATTTTGCAACGTTAAAATTAATTTGTTTATTTTGTAAACTTTTATAGCCGTTTTATTTTTTATCGAGTGTAGGTATGTGGAAACAGTTTACCAATAATTTATTTATTTTTTGGACTCCGTTTTCTACCATCGTCCAGTAGTTTACCAATAAAAATGGCAAGCGAAACATTTTATTTACGTGTAGTATAAATTTGAAATTTGGGCATTTTATTTTGTCACGTTCAGTTATATAATTTTAACACTTACAAGTAATTTATTTAATTCAGTCAAGATACTTTGAAATTATGTCCGTTAGAAATAGCTACATAAATTATATTTAAAATGAATTATAATTTATTTTTATTGCGTCACATATTTTGACGTTGATGTACTTAGATAATCTTTTTAGAAAAAGCATAATGCTGAGGATGAAAGTGAAATATTAAATAAAATTAATTGAACGAACCCCTAATATATTCATTTAAATGAGTTTTTTTGATACAGTTTTGTATTCACGTCATGTTTTCTTTAAGTGATTTATATATCAATCGACATTTTTCAATAATTTTTGAACTTTTCTTTTATATAGATATACCTATTATTACGGTTATTATTATAAAGGGTGGAATAAAAATAAGGAAATAAGGCTGTCCTGTTCAAACGATATTAGATACAAATTTGAATTTGAATACGTATAATGTAATGGGAAATGATTTCGCATATTTTAGGACTAAAAAATACTTTTTTTACTGTCAGTTTTTGAGTACAGTCGCCATCTTGCATGTTTTTAAATAGCACTATAGATCCTGCAATGCGTTATTAAAAAGCTTATTTTTTCGTCTTTATAACCATAACCAGGGTTGCATAATAAAAAATCCAATAAAAGTTAATAAATGTTTGAATTATGCTACGCCGACTAAGATACTGTACTTTAAATTTAGCAACCTCTGAATGAAATCAACAATTTCGCTCTTAAATCTATAGTCAACGCTGTAATAAATTTGAGAGTGCAATCTAAGTTGTTGTTAATTTCAGTCAGAGTTTACTAGATTTGAAGTACAATACCTTAGTTGGTGTAGCATAATTCAAATATTTATTAACTTTAATTGCTTTTTTTTATTATATAACTCTATGAAAAATTCTAGTGATTATAAATACGAAAAAATAAGCTTTCTGATGACGTATTGCAGGACCTATAATGATATTTAAAAATGCGAGATCGCGACTATATTCAAAAAGTGACTGTAAAAAAATAATTTCTTGTTCTAAAATATGTGAAATCATTTCCCATTACATCATCCCATCAATTTCAAATTTTTATCTCATACCGTTTAAATTGGCTAGCCGTTTTTCCTTATTTTTATTATTTTTATTCCGCCCTGTATATCGTTATTTATTCTATTCTATTGTCTAATTTTATAAATCTGTCTACAAATATGTCCATATTATGCCGGTTGTTTGCATCAATTGAACAAAGTTAAATTTAAACTGTTCTTACTGCATCTGACTTCAAATTAAATTTGAGTTAAGTTTAAGTATTTGGTGTGCTGGTTAAAAAATGACCGACTTTTATCTAATACAAGGATGGGCGAAATAAGTAACAGACGACAATTTTAAAATGCTATTTACAAATTCTTACATTGTTTTTTATCTTCAAAGCTTTGGTCGGTATTTTTTTTCTAGATAGGTATTATGTAGCTTGGGGCTTTTTCTATGCAGTACCCAACTAAAAGTAGTCTTATCATTAAATTGATATTTCATCTTATTTGGCTTGTTGGAAATTTTCTATTAGTTCCTCCACTAATAGATTTATTGTTTTGTGTTTTCGAGTGAACGCTCGGAAAGTGTTAGATACCTATCTAATGCGTCGCAAAAAAAACAACAATCTTTAGTTCATTGGAACTTGCTATATTCCTCAAATCTGCCTCAAGTAAGATTGTGGGTTACAGTACAAGCGACTTCGCGCGAAGTCGCCCGAATTTGCGTGAACAAACAAACTCACAAAAGTAAATGCAGCTGATTATGGCATAAGCGAATCGCTCGTTATCGCTTTTTCACTTGTACCCGATGCTTTTAGATCGAATCGCTTTGCGTCGCCTAAACATTGGAAAAACAAAAAACCAACTTTCTTATTCGCGCGAAGTCGCTTATACTGTAACCACAGCCTAAGTTGTAGGTATACAATCTTTATCTGCATTTGGGATTAAATGTAGGCACTTCAACTATGGTTCATGCTTTTTGCAATTTTTCTTCCTTTTTGTGCGAGGATTCATTATTTTTCATCATAGTTGCCTTTATCCCTCTTGTTCATATATTAAAGTCCAATGAAAATTTATTGTTAATCTGTGTAAATTGTGTAACATATTGCTCAAGATTTCAGCAATAAATGAAAATTTCAACGTTGCGCAGAAAGTAAATGATATATTACAAAATAATTAAAATTGTTGTTGACGGTAGATTGGTAGAGCAGTATTTTGGTAGCGTAGCGGTCAAAAAATATTTTGTCAAACACGATTTGAAAACTTTTATAAACAGACATACTATTAATCGGTTACATATTGTCAGTATGTTGATAAAAAATTGGGACTGCCATAAATGAATCAGAATCAATTTACTTTTGAATGTTCAAAATAAATAGGAGTGAAACTTATTTTTAATTTCTCAACATAGAAATTGAATTCCAAGCAGCGAAAAAACGGCGAGGTTTGTGGAATATCAAACGATGGCTATCGGAGGCGTCTGTATTAGCAAATAATATGTTATTCTCTAAACTCTTTAAATTCTTAAATTTATTTATATTTTCTTCGTTTATATAGAAATTCTGCGTTTTATTTTATACATCAAATTTTAAAGATGTAAGTAAAGCATCAGTTTTTAATCATGTTGTTAATTGTTGAAAATATTATATTTTGTACGAACAATTAAATAGGAGATAATTTATTGCTTATGGGTTCTAGTAAATTCCCGTTTAGCGTCAATAAATAACACTTGACACTCGGAATTTGGAAATGCAACTATTTATGAAAGCATTATTTATAATAACGCCTATGTTTATCAAACCACAAATGTTACCTAATGGGGTTCGTATACGTTCTATAGCGGAAATATTCGCTACACTGTTTCGTAACAACCCTCATTTTAAATCGGATGACAGAAGATTATTGAAATAACGTTTTGCTGAGTCTAGAAAAGTTTGCGACCGTGTTTAACAGTGCGTGCAAGATAAACGGCTCATATTATTTTGGATAGTAACAAATATTTTACATCGCCTTTAAATTTTAAACGCGGGGAAGTTTTGACATATATTAATGTTTTTGATTAGAGCTTATATAAAAGGCAAATTTATTACGCCAATGTTTTATATAAGTAAATAGGAGTAATTTATAATCTTACGTATGAACATAAATAATAAAGCGAATTTTCAAAGGAATGTTATAGGTACACCTACCGTAATTTACTAGAGACGACTATCTCATAAAGAAAATAATACACTTATTGAAATTAACAATATACAATGCCTTAAATCACTTCCTTAATGTATTTCCGAATAATTTATTGGGATGACATTTACATAAAAGCTGTTCACTGTATATCTTTCATAATAGTAGATATCCATTCAATACGTTTAGGGTATCCCCGATAGAAATTTAAAATGAGATACCACCTATAGGGGTATTTTAACCCTTATTACGGAAATTAGTTTTTGATACATTAACGAATTAAGTTTTGTAAAAGTATGTCATTTATTTTTATGAAGAAAATTAATTTTCTATAGTTAACGAAAGTGGAACTAAAATATCCAAATTTTATTTATCACGCCTGTATTTATAATAATAAACTAGTATTAATTAAATTAGTTGAATATACAACTTTGTCTTACTCTAGTAGAAACTAATGTTGTGATAAAGTCGTATTTATATTGCATCAATATTTAAATATTATAGATTAAAAAACAGCATCAACGCAATATTGTGTTTATGTGTAAATCAATATTTAAAATTAAATATTTTACTAACGTTGCTTAAATATTGTATTTACAATATATAAATACAGACATATTTTGAATATTGTTTTAACATCGTTTATCATGCACAGTTCCATTTAGTCCTTATTCACAATGAGCGTAAGAATAAGAAATACATGAGAAATTATAAAATTAAAAGTGAATTATAGAGAATTCGTAAAAGTATCCGTAATGAATGTTTGATTTTCTTATGTTGATATTATCGTTACGTATTGTTTCTAGATGAAAATTAGGAATACATAATCTGATTCATATAATTCAGTTTTTGTTTTATAATTTCTTATGTATTTCTTACGCTCATTGTGAATAAGGACTTATACGTAAACAGTTTCATCATGTTCGCTAATAGAAATTTCTAAACCGTGACGTCGCTCCATCGAATAAAGTGATAAAATAGAGATCTATGATCTCCAAATCATATAAACTAATCAGTACTACTTTGTAAAATAAATATTGATAAAAAATGTTTAAATGTAATTAGACTTTTATATTAATTAAATATAAATAAACGAATAAACGTTACAGTTAGATACAATTCACGGAGAGAACATCTTGTTTGTTTTAATTTTGAGAACATTTACTTCGGTAGATATTTAAAATTTAATTTAAATACAATTACGTTTAATGTACCTATTATCGATAAAATATTCCATATTTATATAATTCGGACATTATAAACGTAAATGGTAAACGTCTCATACTCAATAAAATAGGTCAATATATTACAATAATAAAAAAAAATTGATTTCATAACATAAACCTTTGCAAATGTCTAAAATACATTACGATTTATTTAATACAATAGTTATTGTTACACTATTTTATTGATGGCTTTATCGATACAATACCGTTCCACGTTTAAAAGTGAATAATCATTATCGTATATGTATGTTTCTCTAATTTAAATTTTGTTTATCGAAATAGCGGCGCACGTAATTAAATAATGATAAAGAATATTGTGGTATAAATTTTGCAGAATAATGGGAGTTAAAAGTGTTTAAAAGTTCACGTGACCAAGCAAGCTGCATAAAGAATTTACTTGTCACTATATTCAATCTATTGGCAAGAAATACATTCTGGCAGAATAATAGATCCCTTTGAAAGGTTTTCTAACTCACAAAAGCGTGGAATTTTATCACCACCTTAATTGATTCTCTAAGATAATTAATTTTTTTATAATTTATTACCGAGAAGTTACCTCATTTTTTATCCAAATATATTGGCGGCTATATTTACAAAAAAAAAACGATCAATGAAAATTATGTTCCTTCTAAAAATTATTTCAAAGAATTCGAAACTGCGATGCATAGTGTACGCAATTTTGTTGCGTTTGGTTTTGAGTCATGAAATATGTTTTTCACAATGGAAATATTGTATTAGCGTTTATAAAATAAATTTCACTCTTTCGAGAAATCGAATTAAAATTGCAAATAACAAGTTAAATTTAAAATATTTTCGCGTTAGCTAGATCGTACCTGTCCACGTTTGAAACTAAGGGCGCATTTCACAGTCTCGCCCCTCATTTTTAGATTGCTGGCCGCGTCACTGTTTCTATTAGTGAAACATAAAGAATGCATTAGCTGCTATGTGTACCTACGGTTCCGGTAGGTTAGCTTTGCCCTCTGTTTGATGGCTCTCATTCTCTTCCATTTTGCCAGTTTCTCTATCAAACACGCTCCGGACTAATTCGGGGTTCTTATTAATTTAAATTTTTTTAAATCGTATTTTTCTTTAAACCATTGCTTTGTTGTATGATAGTCGTTAAAATTAATACCTATTTATTGTTTATTAAATAGAATTTTATCAGTATATTTTTCAAGATTTTGATAATTAAACATTATCGACGACCTAAAAAATTATTAAAATTGATATGTACTAATGTGTATGTGTGCGTGTGTGTGTCTGTGTTTTTTTCGGAAATTTAAAATTTTGACTTCAGATTAGGATAGAGTTTAAAACGGGTCGGATAGGGATGTCTGATAAACTATAGCTCTTAAGTAACTTTTAATTTAATTCGGCATATCTGCTGGCATTCCCGATTACTACGATAATAAAAAGAAACGTTTCTAAGGACTAATCTTAAGTAGTAAATATTTTTGCAATTTTTGACTAATTATGTATCTATGGTATTCGGACAAATACTCAAAATGTTTCAATCGATACGTTCACGCAATAGAGGTCATAAACTACAAATACACCAGTTAGGGTGCTGGATCACTTTCACTTTCTGAGTTCTTAAAATTCTTTAAAAGGTACAAACTCCATTAAGACAATTATTAAATTAATAATCGTATTAACTGGTAAATCATTTACTTATATAAAAAAATTATTTAGGTTTTAAGCTTGTTCGATTTTTTATTTTATAAATAAGTGTTTATTGTAATTAAAACTATAGGGAATGTAAAATAAACGCAAAAATACATTTTGGATGAACTTAACATGATTAAAAATCAATTTAAAATTCGAAAGAAATCGAATTTACAGCTAAATCATTTTATAGATCCCTCTGCAACCTACATACCTACCGATCCCTATGACCGACCGGAAGCGGATCGATATTTAGCTTTAAAGTAAAGCTCTCAAACTAAAAATAAGTCCCAAAAACGGTGGTGGGAAAAATTAGAACAGGATTTTCACTGACCACTGAGAGTTTGAATTGCACACAATAGTACATATTATGCTTTGGACTATATTTAAAGCACTGAAAAAACTGTATATATTCCAGGTCCGCTTTATCACCATAAACTCGATTTCTTTTTAGAGATGAGAAAATCCACTTCTGTTTTTTATGAACAATTTATTTCTTAAAGCCGTTGCCTGTACTAAAAGTTTTTTTGCCAACCAAATACTTCAGTAAAAAATTGTTTTGCATTTTTCAATAGTTTTAAATTCTAAATTTATTTGCGAAGATAGTTTTTGAAAATGTGTTTGGAAATTCAGTGCTCATGGTTTATTATCAAAATGAGTTTATTTTGACAATATTAAAGTATTTCAGCGTGCGCTATTTTTGTTTATATTTTCACAGCCAATTATTATTGAATTTTACAGATCTTTAGTAGCACGAAATTACGTTAATGTTTTTATATTTCATCATAGTAACAACAAATATTTTCAATTTCTTTAGTAACAATAAGCTTTCTTTTAAGCGCTTAAAGTTTATAAAACCGTTTACCATTAATTCGATAGATATAAAAATAATAATCAATAGTGTTTTTACAACACATATTTAACTAAAGACGAGGGTTTCGCATAAAAATTAATTTAGAGCGGATTTTTATTTTCTTAAATTTCGTGCCTATAATATTTCATCGTAAAACGATTAATACAATAGGATCTAAAATATTATGTAGAATTAAATTTTAAATCTTCCTATTTGTAATGATGTCACGATACATCAAAAACCCATATTATTAGGTGTTATTAGTGCGATAGCACATGTGATAATAAGGAATAAAACATGCGTATTTTAACCTTATAACGGTAACATCGATAATATCTTCTCATTAATTATGTCGAACATTGATAGATTCTGAATGGCAAATTTATTCCTATTTATTTTCTATTCTCCGTACTTTATAAGACAATTTATGTAAACGTGTAATTAACAACACCTGCGAGGATTATCAGAAAATTAATCAAAGAAGGATAGCTATCGTACGAATTTTTATATAAATGTTAGTAGGTAAATATTTACTCCAATAGATGATCTAATTTTGATTAGAAATAGTAATTTGGTTCGCTACTTTTTATATCAAAGCAAAAAATAGCGGCGGTTCAAATTTTAACAACTTCCTGTAATAGTTAAGGTGTAATAACTGCTTAACTGCTTAGCCTTGACTGTCCAAATTACTTAAAGCTAGTTTACTATTTATCGGTTTATATCAATAAATAACGCTATTAATACGCTTATTATCGTATGTACTGTATAATTATTGTAAACAACTTTTAAAGGAATTTGTTTAGCATTACATATATCTATAACTAGGTGTTTTGTTTTTATTTAATTTTTATTGCCGGTAACCTTTACAAATACCATATCAACATTATGTGTTCCTGTACGTAATTTAAACACATGCCTCTAATTGTTCAACTAAAGTAAGCTCACAATCAGTTTCCTCGTTGTTGATGAACTTAGCTTTAACGACAGGTTAATGAACACTACTGTCAATTATTTCATTACAATGGGCGTTCTGTAATTTTCGCTTTTATTAACACCATAGTGAAACATGTATTTGAATAGTGAAGCTTTTAGTTACGAGCCAATTATATTTAAAAAAGGTTCGACTATTAATTTACGAAGACTTCAGTTAATCTTTTACACGGCGTAATTTTTTAATCTTTTGTAGACGTCATTGTCGGCTTCGCGCATTTGACAATCGCCATGGGCACGTTAACCCACAGACTCTATTTGGGTTGGCTATTCTTTGATATTTGCGGCTTTTAATTTGGTTAATAAAATGATGAACAGTTTGGCGTCAACTGCAACTAATCATCAAATTTCTGTGGATACTGTTTTGCTATGTGATATGGTTTCAAGATTCGCGATAAAGGCAGGTTTGTTTTGGGTTTATAGTCGCAATCAAATAAGTAAAAACGACAAGGGAAATAAAGAATTAGATGCCAAGTTAAAATTATCGAGCTGTATGTATATGTCATAAGCATAAAGGAAATTTAGGCAAATGATCATTTGACTCGGCTTATGCTAATGTAAGTGCCATGGTAAATAGAAAAATAATTTAAAACGCATACGATTTTGACATTTAATATTTACCGATATCTATGTCGTTCATTGTGTAGTGGTGTTCCCTAAGAGGAGATATCCTCCTGGGTACTAATCGTGTCCAGCATTTGCTTACCAACAAGTAATGCTAGACAGGTGGGAATCTCAGAAAAATTTGAAACTTTGCAGGATTGTAGTACTAGTCAAGAGCCGTAATCCGCTCTAGCCCTTACGCGGTTTAAGAGGGTAAAATCCACCCTTGAAAATTGGATTTTTTTTCGATTTTGCTTATTATCTGTGAAACAACAAGAGCTATCGCCAACAAACTATATATTTTTGTAAATGGCTGTTCAAGACCTACATTATGATACAAAAATTAGGGGTAAAAATCCTAAGGGGCGCCATCTCTGAAAATTTTCACCCCTAGTTTTGAACAGCCATTTACATAATTTTTGATTAATCATTTATTTCAAGTTGTCGCATTCAGAAATGGTGACACCAACACCAACAAAAACGTCAAAAGACAAGATAAAGAAATATGTTTTTTGCATTCAGGTGTTAGCAACGAGGATAAAATGCACGAACTCATTTGTTTGTGTGTTATCTATCGAATCTTGGGAGGTCTTAATGAAGTGTTACATTGATGATTTGATTTGGCGGAGTAAATTCCTTATATGGTCAAGGGCATTCCGGGGAGACAGTTACGTATAATCAGCGACTTGGTCTGAGTTAAAACACATTTTACGGCATGGAATTACAGTTCTCTGAAAATAAATAATATGGAATCACACACTGCTTAGTTTGCGTAAGCGAATTATTAATCCTACAAACTGTCTTCCCGGAGCGCCCCCGACATTAGATATAAAATGCAACGAAAAACTCGTGGCTTTGTTTAATTTTTGTCTTTTGAGTTTGGATCGTTTCATTTTCTTTCGATCGTCAATCGAAAATTCGAGTTCGTTCGATAGAATGCGCTGACAAGTTCTACAGGTTAATTTTACAGTATAACCAATATCGTGTATTGGTTTCTTGTAGCACTTTAGAATCGTTGCACGCAACTTCGCACCTTGCTTACAGTTCAATTATACTGTTCGTCAATTTTTCAAGCATGCATAAAACAAAGAACAAGTAGATACCTATAGCGAGCGAATTGTTATTTAAAAAATTGGTTTATAAAAAATACATACCTATATAGCGCTGCAACTCGTTCACTTGCAAAAAATTTTAGTTCAGATGATGAAAATATATTTTGAAACGCTTCATCTCATGTAATCTACAGAACTTTCGGAAATTATTAAAATTTAGCGAATTTAATACATATTCTGGAGTTGCCAGGCTATTTGATACTAGCAATTCAAGTCTTTCTTATAGAAATAACTTCGTGTCAAAATTTTAAAATGTTCAGAAACAAGAAAAACTTTTCAAAATTTTTATTATATATTTATGAAACTATTTAAACAGTAATAGGTGACCAAAAAAGTTCTGTCGCTATTTACAATTAAATTAAAAACGCAATTATTTTTGCTTATAAGAACTTTATTGATTAAAATATTCACCATTATATTGTAGTATTCTTTTCCAACGAGAAGGTAATTTATAAAATTCAATTGGTGTATTTTCAAAAAACTGAGAAACGTGTATTTTTAATTGTGTTGCATTATTTATGATTATCCGCAGATAAAAACGTTGGGGATATATTGGGTGAATACGGGGGATGAGGAATCATTTTTCATTTGAATTCATTAACTTTTTTCTTGCCTTGGTTGCAACGTGTGGCCGAGCATTATCTTGCAAAAACATGACTTTTAGCCGAGTTACTTGTGAAGGTTGCTAAATTTTTAATTGATCATGTACACTTTGTTCGCAGTACAAGTTTGCAGTGAGAATTGTACCAACTTGACAGTATTTTTAATGAATAATTCCTTTCGACGTTCACTAAATACATAAATTTTACTTTTAGAGTTTGTCGTAAAGGATTATTAGTGATAATTAGCGATAACTTCGTTTGTAATTTAAATAAGGAATCAATTTTTCATCACAAGTTAAGAAGTCTCGGTTTTTAGTCTTGAAACAAGTGAAATGAATATGGTAAAACGTTGTAGTTTGTTGTTTTCACTTAAAGCGTGCAGTACCCATCTACCCAATTTCCAACGCTTTCCTAGTTTATGTAAATGATTCTTTATTGTTCCATTACTTATACTGAATTGTGTTTTAACCTCCTGACAGGTTAAAGTAGAATTTTTTTCATTGTTGTAATTCTTGAAATCTGTCGAGTCATAACGAAAACTATAGAAGTTCCTTGGTTACTTTTATAAAGGGTAGGTATTTACACCTATGAAGGGTTTAGGTGACAAATACAAAGAAATGACAACACTATGAACGCAGAAAATAATAATTATTCACTTTTATATTACTGCTACTGTTTGCAATATGAGTCAGTGGATTAATGTCAACATCTTGTTCTTTAAAAGGAATAACAAATGAAACATAGAAGAAGAAGAAGAAAACTTCTTTTTCTTGTTGGAAAGAATGCTATACTAGCAAAGAGACTCGTACAAGGCTGCGTTGTCTTTATTTGATAATATTGGTCACAAATAAAATAAACATTTGTCACTGACATAGAATATTTTTGTAGAATTTGTCCTGAAGTTTTCAAACGTTACAACTTCGTATACTGTACTTATTTATGTTGTTTTTATACGATATTATAACAATAACATAAGCGTATAGATGCAAGTGTGAAATTCCAATATTTCGATTTTTTTAAGTAAGACTTAAGACTTCAATTGATAATATTCGATTTATTTCGTTGTAAAATAATTTAAAAAATAATGATGCAAATACAATATTTTTTAAATTAATTGGAACAAATGTGCTAGAAATAATAGCAAGTTGTTGGAGTTACCCACAATTGATAAATAGAAAAAGCCAATAAGAGAACAATGAGCTTAATTTGGCTTCCCTGGTTCTGCGATAGGGGGAGATTAGTTACGGTCTTAACTTACATTAGTGGTATTGTTTTTCTATTCGCGTAGGGATTTTTGTTTTTTGTTTAAATAAGTTCAATTTTGTTTCCTTTCTCCCGAGATCGTTCATCGATAAATATTGTTTTATCAGTTCATAGTAAATTGTAACTACCCTAAGACTATTATAACGCCTAATTTATCCTATAAATCGCGAGTGCTCTATTTGCGCAGTGAGCCGTGCAAGATGAAGTGCAATATAGTCCACACTGAGTGATACGAGTTGCGTTGGGGATGGCGTCTATTATATTTTAAAGAAAGCCCGTCACGCACTGTCGGTCTACATGACTGTTTGCGGCGCTGGGTCATTTGTTGTCGCAATTCGCTACCGTTCGGCATTGTATTTGGCGTTATGTTGTTATGGAATAAATTTCGTTTGTCTCTGATCAAATACATATTGTAAATAATCGAGTCTATTAAGCGCCTGCCTATAAGAATTATGAGACTCTAAGATAGGGTAATTTTGATTGTAAAATAATTCACTGTAACGATATTGACTGAAAATATCACCAAAAGAATTAAGTTCTTCAGGTTTCAAAACGTAAGTCTATACTTATTTCAGTTTCATTCGTAAAGATATTCAAAACTAAACCTAGTCATAAATATGTATAACCATAATTATAAACGATCCATAATTGCTGAACTACCTCATGTTCTTGAAGTCTACTTTTAGGCGGTAACTCAAATTTATTTAGTCTTAAATATATATTATCACAATCTTATATACGAGTCTATCGGGTTATTGTTTTGTTTCACAACGTAATTGATTTTTTAGGTAACACATTAGCGGATTTATGCTTGTAATGCTTGTACGTAATAATTTAAACAAATCTATGATCGCGCGGCTATTTGAACATTGTGATAAATAAAATATTATTAAATTGAAAACGAAAGGATTCCACGAAAGAGAGTTTATATTTGGAGGGGCCTCATTTCGTAAACTAAATCGAAATTTATAATCCCATTCAATACTGCTATTACTAAAATTAACGTTTTCAGTCCAGTAGAGATGTATGTAGGTATACAGGTGTTCTAGAATGTCGGTTTGTTATTGTGAAGTAAATTTTTTTTCTATCATTTTAACAAAATACCTACATATTATTAAAATAGGTTTATAAACAACGAAATTAACCATCCTTTAAAATTTTGTTATCAACGAGTACATAAATGTCATTCCTAGTATACAGATTTTATATAATTGATCTTTAATTTCTTGTTAGACAGTGTAATGATGTTTGCTTGCGCGTTATACCTACCGTGGGGAAACAAGGATTCCGTTAAAGGGTCATTTAGGACAATTCTAATTGATAAAAGTATTGCAAGTGTTCACTTAATTGTTTTTCATCCAAAAACCCCTAATACTTGTGTCGTCAATTTATTTTTTACAAGTTCAGTATTTAGGCCAATCGTCGAATGCGAATAGTTTTATGCACTAGAGCATTTTGTGAAGTCTTTGTCCGTGATTTTGAAAGGCAACCATTCAATGAAAATTCTGTTAAGGGAAACCAGCATGAGTTCACGGGTTCGAGTATGATACCTAATTGTCGAATTTATGAATTGATAATGTCTTGGGGATGTCAGTCGTTCAAATCGCGAGAAAGTCATAGTTAAAAAATCCTTCGTAATTGTCAAAAATTCACAATTATTTATGTGCTACCAACCACACAACTTCTTGTAGTGCAATAGAATGATCGAGAATTTTTTATTTTAATTTTTTTAATGGTAACTCTGGATTTTTACACGATTTGGATACATCCTTCGATTATCTAGAAATGACAGTATAAAAATGTTAATACCTTACAATTTTCGAAAAATAAATTATTAAAATATCTTTATTAGAATGCAAAATTGAAATTGAAAATCTAATTAACAATCAATATAAACAATACCAAATAAATGGTAGAATAAACTAATAGTTTTATTGAAAGAATAACATCAGCTATCAAAGTAAATATTAATTAGATTTTCAGTTTCTTTTTTGAAAAGACAACAAGATTTTTGTAGGTACGTAAGTATTTATACAGTGACCGGCATAAAGTTGGACACAAATGGAAAACTTTTTTATTTGAATTTTTCAGAAGATTTTATTCTTCGTAAAAACTTCTGAATAGTTCCAAATTCAAAATACGCATGTCAAAATTTGAATATAACCTTTCATATACGAGAGACGTTCAAAAATATGAAATCTCCACAAGAGAAAGTAAATACCCTTATTTTTGAAAATATACAGAAATGTTATTTGGAAAAGTTTCTTAGAATTGTAATAAGATGCAAAATACGAAGTCATAGTCATTTCTTTGAAACATTTTTTTTTTATTTTTGACCTATTTTTTTCTAGAATAAAATTGTCAAGCTTTGTTCTTTAGTTGTATCATTTGAATGTAAGTGGGTATTATTTTTGGTTTTATTAATAACTTTTGTTAAAGATGGCGTGTTTGTGTTTTCTTCTTATAGAACACAAAAAATTTGATTGCTTTAACGCTAGTTTCAATTATGATAATTTTCTAGTAGTCAGGTGATCGAAAGTTAAATTCGATAGTATACTTTTATGTAGCCCAATAATAAATCAATTTTAAATAAATTCGATTTACGTAATACATACAGGGAAAGGAAAAAAGTAGACTAAAAAGTAAAAAAAAAGTATTTTTGAAAAAAGTGACTATAACCTCATATTTGTCGTAATAGACATTTTTTCCAACTTTTCTAAATAACATTTTTGTGTATTTCCAAAAATAAGGTCGATCGAGCCGATTTCCTATGTAATAGTTTTTCTACTGATTGTAAGTGTGCGAGTTGAATAAATCATAAAAATATAGTTGTACATATTAGGTTAAATGGTAAAAAAACAAGAAGCATAAATTAAATTTTATAATAGGAATAAGTACAAAATCGCAAAAAGTTTCTCATTTATTTGTTTATAAAGTTTTTATATATGATAACATTTTTAGATCATCGAAATCGTCCAAAATTATATTAATTTGACAGTTATTTTCGAAAGGTTTTCATTTAGTCGAAAAATAACACATTTTAAATACAACCCAAATAAATAAATGTCAATTTTATTTTTAATTAATTTTAGTCAGTACTGCACGCTACAAAGCCTTTTTTTAGCGTCTCGTACGGCATAAAATTTTCCAAGGAATAATTTAACACCAGAATATTCAAAGGATTGTTTTAGTTTTTAATTATTTAAATTAAATTCATAATTTTAAATAAAGAAAATATTTTTTCAGATACGATACGATCTCTTCAGTTGCTGATATTACACACCTATATGCCACAATTCGTCTGAAGTTATGTTTGATTAGTTTGTGCGGCGTCGTGTCGCGTTGACTGATATTTGTACGTTTCGTTAGTGTGAAAACTATTATTATCGGCGGTGAAAGACTATCCATGGGTGTTCCAGAAAGCTTCTACAGGTGTGATGGAAAAAGGTATAGTGATCTTTTTTGTTTTAAGTTTTTAAAGATAAGATTTTAAAAGTTTGACGTTAAGTACAGAAATAAAAGTTTTCTCAAATTTTAAAATATTATATGATAGTAAGGCGGGAAAAATACTCACTTTTCCGACGGAAAAAATCTGGATATTGTTACCAGATTTTAACAGATGATGTCTTTGATGTCTGATGCATAAGGTAACTCAGAATAACTCTTTTTCGCAAAAAGTGTGGGTTACGTCGTTCTGCCAAAACGCCGTCGAAATTTTGTGACGTTGCATTTACCATTTTGTACCATAACAGTTTTAATTTTGATTTTTTAACCATAAATTCACATTCAGCAATTCCGAAAATCATAAGAATCCTATTTTCTCGACTATAAAATTTCAATTGTAGAAACTTTCAATACGTATATTTTTTAATATTTCTACTCTTTTTCGAAAAATGTTTGGAGTTTCGAAATAGCCGTAATTTTTAAACGGTAAACTTTTTAGTTCTCACTATTACAAACTCAATAAAATAAGTTTTATGAAAATCCATCCAGTATAACTGGATTCCGTGGTTTTTCATTTTTCATATCTAACGACTATCGACTAATTTTCACAATTATGAAATTTCATAAATATGATAACGAGAACTAAATATTACAAACAAGTATAAGGCTTGCTATCTGATTGTGTGAGACAAGTAAGCAGGGTAGAGTGAGCTTTAAGCTGTCTCTAGCGGCACGATTGACCCAAAGATAGTGTAATTTGTCGGTTCAAATTCTAATGTAATCATTCTGTCATACCGCTAACACCTGTAGGTGTTTGGGATGGACGTTCTCTGTTATTATTTTATTGTTCCTTATAAACATACTAATTTGACTAAAAATAATTCTTTAGTGTACTACGTTTTTAGTAGGTACACATATATTATTCTTAAATCGGTTTTAAAAAAGATTTGCTCGTCAGCTCATGGTCCGTAATTAAGAGAAGGAAATTTAAAAATTGACCGCGATAATTTATATTTAAGTAATTAACGCAAATAAAGTTCGCTCATTAGACATCAAAATCATTTATAGAAAAAAAAAATTACAAAAAATTTAGCAATTTGAGTTTTAAAGTAAAACGAGTATAAATTATAGCGATATGTATACCTACTGAAACATTAAGGGAATTTTCAGTTGTTAGCGTGAACAAGAAAAGGGTTTTATTTACTATAAAAGGGGAAATTTATAAAGGGTACAATGTAGAGTAGCTTTTTGTGGTGTTCTGGGACGGATACTACAAACAGAGCTGGCCTGCCATTATAAGCCAAAGTAGCAAGTAAAGGCCCATGATTACGGTTGTTTAAGTTGCCGCTTAATTGCTGTTTACCGAGCCTATTCGCGCGTTTGATCTGTTGAGATCAGCTTCGACCGCATCACCAGTTCTGTGATTATTTACTAAGCCGACAAACTTTCTGGCCCTAGCTACCAATTGAGGGCCTCGGGATATATATCAAATGCTGCTCGGCCATCTAATTATATTCCTTCGCTACACCTTTGTAGAGAACAGTAAATTCCACCTAATCTCGTAAAGATACACATATGCCGTCTTTGCTAATAAAATTAACTGCAGTCGCGCTACCGATAAATTATAGTTCGAAAAATCTAACTTTATTTTCTAAAACGTTGAAAACTTTCTCCTAGATGAATAATAAGCGATTTAACTTATCACGGAGTTAGTCGAGCACGAATAAACCTTCTGACCAAAAGATACGTGTTCTTTCGTCAAACATCGCGAGCGGACAAGTAAACGTTTTGGAAGTTGAATTCTATTTTTAAAATTACTATAAATAATGAAATTCGTCGAACCGCGTAAACCACATAATTTGCATATCGGTTAAGGACACATCCAGCAATTTGTTTGCCTTTAATTTGACGGGGAATGTACGAGAATAATTTGGTAGTAATTCTTTAGCGGGCAATGTACACGCCTCTGCATTACATAAAACAATGCCGACAAAAGAACACGTAGGTTGGAGAAGGATATTCACGTCCAATGTTTCATTTCCAATACCTCTTTGATCAGATTGAAGATTTTCAAAATTGATAAGGTGATTAAATATAGACACCGCTCCGAATCGAAAATGGAAAGGCATCGCTTCTGACGAGTTTACTGGTGTAACATGCGGCGTACAAACGGGATTTAAATTAATATGTTCGTTATTGCCATTAATAATTAGGAAATATCCAGTTATTTTATTAATTAGCATTCTATTTTGATATTGATTTAATAAAGCGTTCGAATGGGATATCTAATTTTGTTAGAAACGAAGTAACTCAACTCGACGTCTAAAAGGATCCAATTTCAATTATCGCTGTTAAAAAAACGATCCAGTAAATGAATGGTCCGTTTCGTTTTGATTTAGGAAATAAGGTGCAGGATTAATATTTTCAATTTTGACGATATCTGAATGTTTATGGAAAATAAAGAGACCGACGTTTGTTTGGCTCAAAAAAGGTTACGGTCAAATTACGGGCTTTCATAATCGACACTAACATTGCGACTGTTTTTCAAAATAAAAAAAAATATTTATTTAATATTTCAGGTCCCGGTGAATATTTGTAATCATTTTTTATTTGTTTAAACGATAATTTTTCTCATACAGGTGCGGTGGTATGAAATTATCTTTAACTTTATCCTTAAAAAGATGCGGATAGCTTGACGATTGGACAATGTTGACTCTCGATATTTCAAAAATTCGCCTTTATTAAAACAATCTGAAAATTTAATATTTATTTTTTTACTTCTCGAGTTTTTAAGTGTATAAATATGTGCTATATTTTACTAATAATATATAAGTTCATGAAATATATAAATTACATTGAATAAAACACAAAAAGATTTCAACTATACATACACACAAGCATGTTGATAAACGGTACCTTAGTAGAAAAGCAATATTTGCATAATATTGGTGCAATACTGTGAATTATTGTATAAATATAGTGGATGCGCCGTATCGCGCACGATAAATATAGAAATGAGATAAATCTTTAATTTTTTTTAAATCATTATTTTAATCGAAACTACCTTATAATAATACAATTTAATAGATAACATATCAACTTATTTACCTATTATAGTTGTATTATATAGCTTATGTTAACGTTGACATAAACCAATCGCATTATAATCCTTATCCTGAAGAACCGTTTCGTTGATCACATTAGGTAATGAAATTCTCGACACTGTAGTTTCTATTAAAATCAGCAGGGCTGTATGCAATATAAACACGATCTTATCACAACATTAGTTTTGACTAGGGTATTTAACAGCGATGTTTACCTAATTTTTTAAAATTTAATCCTCTATTTGGACCATGAAATAAATTAAACAACTATTTATTGATTCTTTCTAAGCAGTTTATTATTACAGTACCAAAATTTTCCTTTTTGAAACTGTAAATATTAAATCTTTCTTATTTTACTTTTATTACATTTTATTACTTTTATTACTTTTTAAGTATAGAAAAGAATATAAAAAAATTGTAAAGTTTTTAAATTCCTTTGTTTTACACAAGTTTATCCTTTTTTTTTTGTTACTATTTTTAATTGTCGATTTTTTTCTGTGATGTTATACACAGGAAAATATTTTCAGTTGCATCTTAATGCAATTTTCACCGTCAATTTATAAATTGTGTGTAGTTAAAGCGGGGTTTAAAGGTGGTCGGGTAAAAAAGTCCATCCAGTCTATCTTTCAAACTAAAGGTTCGTTAATTTGGGCCACAGGGTTAAAAAGAGGTATTCAAAAGAGTATTAATGTCGCGCGGTGAGTTCTCTTGTAGCAATTATAGAAGGAGTTTCACACACGCAATGTGAAAAATACACCGAAGTATTTTTTTTTAACCTTGATAATTTTGTTATAAGGTAAAGCTAGTAGAGATTGCGCACAATTCAAAAACAAATTCGCTAAAAATTTAATTTTTGTTTAATTTTGAAACCAAGTTTACAGATATATTTTTTGGTATGTTTCGCATATTTAGTAAACCATATATCAATCCATTTTGGCATTTTTTTATTAGGTAATGCTATTTTACAAAAATGTAATTTTTCACGATCTCTCTTAACTGGGTAGGTGAAATTACGCACAGATAGGGATGATGATTTGTGGTTTAAAAACAAATTTAAATTTTCCGTTGTCATCAAAATCGATTATTTATAATTTTATTATCATAAAAAATCAATTTTCAATTTAAAGAACAATAAATAATTAAGTATTAATACAGGCTAAATATAATTTTATTTTATTATACAACTTCTTTTTACTTATTTGGATTTTCTGCCGGATTCCTTCTCGATCACAATCTGTGCAGTGTTGATTGTATACAAACACGATTCATGTACTATTGTGTGCGACTCAAACTCCCAGTGGTCGGTGAACATCATTTTCTAGTTTCTACCACCACAATGTTTGCGACTTATTTTTAGTTTGAAAGTTTTTATGTAAAGCTAAATATCGATCCACTTCGGGTCGGTCATAGGATCGGTAGGTAAGTTGCAGGGGGATGTATAGAATATTTTTGTTGCAGATTTAATTTCTTTCAGTGCGCGATATGTGAATGCCAAACAGTAATTAGAAAGGAGCATTTTAATTAACAATTAAATAAAATTGATTTTTAATCCTGTTAAGTTCATCGAAAATGTATTTAGGCGTTTATTTTACATTCCCTATAGTTTTCATTACAATAAATACTTATTTATAAAATAAAAATTGGACAAACTGTTGCTTTATTTTTCAACTATTATGCAGGGATTTTTTGAATTAATGTCGTGGAAAAAACTAGACAGAGGTGAGATCGAAAGAAACAATGAACCTAAATAAAAATTGTTACCAAAGTAAATATAAGGAAATAGAATCTGCAGCAAAACCATTTTATACGTCCTTCTGCAACCTACCTAGCGAACCGAAGCGGATCGATATTTAGCTTTAAGTAAAACTCGCAAACTAAAAATAATTCGCAAATAATATGTGTGCGAGAAACTAGAAAAGGATGTTCACCGACGACTGGGGGTTTGAATCGCACACAATAGTACTACGATGATGTGGTCTCACAGAAGTTCCATTCCATCGTTCCATCATTCCATACCCCGATATTGGCCGTTTTACTTCTTTTTTAAATTGGCATAGGTTATAGACTATTACAACTTCTACATGGAACGCTGATGATTTTGGTGTTTCGGCCGTCATCAAACCATCAAAATATGTATACCGTTAAAAAGAAGCATAACGTTGGTTCCGTTAATTACCAAATTAAGGAAATGATCCCAAACACCCAACTTCATCATATGCGCCTTTATTATATCTTGCGGCAAAAATTCACTTTATTTAAATACGAAATTTTTGCAACTTTCATATAGGTACAGTTGAAAGCGATATTTGAATAATTTGCTGCGTTATCTCTGTTATAAATAGCAGATATTTTTCGTAATAATATAAGAACATCTATATTTTAAATAATTTTTAATTATTATTTGAAAGTAGTAAACCGCGAATTACGTTATACATTTTATTACCATTGTATGAAGGAGAACCTTTCAAACAAATAAAAAACCATCAAGTTTTCCACTGTTTTGTGGAATGTTAAATAAATTCATTCTAACCTTGAAAAATAGTGACGATGTTGGCTTCATCTTTGAAAGCCTGTAATTTGGCTCAGAGTTTTTTTTGTGGCAAACAAAAAACATGGGTCCCTTTAGTTTCCATAAAGATTCGTTAAAATTCTTCAAAATTGGAGACGTTAAGCCTGAAAAATTTGTTTTCTTAGTTATCTAATAGAGATAGAACACGCCAAAATTTTTATGTGTTTGTATAATTATTTAAATTGACTTTGTATATTTGGAATTTATACATACATAGGTATAGGTAACAGCTAATGCAATGTTAGAAAATTATTAATGAGGTTATCCACATTGTTGCCTTTTATCGTTGTACACAAATGTCTCGGGTTAATTCCCTCGATACCAGCATTTAACAATTTTTGCTCGGCTAATATCTCTTTTACTTTAGAGTTGTTAAAGTTTGAGTTTTTTAGTACATATTCAATATTTCAGAATTTTGTAGAGATAATCATATTACCATTATCAATAAGTTCGTATTTATTCGTTTTGTATTCTCAGATGTTTCTAGGGCACGTCGCATCAAATTTGCATGATATTATAATGAAAATAAAGATAACGATGGTGACAAAATTCTCTTCAATTTTTTGTTAATCATCGAGAAATTTAACAGGAATGCTCGTGGCCTTTGACTTTGCCAAAATCATCAAGTTAAATTTATCGAAAAAGATTGGTATTATTTCCTAGATGATGACAGTTGTGTGTAATTTTAATTGTTAACTCAAATTAAGAACTATAAGAACACTTTTGGTAATACAAACATTATTGTTTGGAAATTTATAATTTTGAATGTTCTATTTCGTTATTACGGGAGACATACATGTAACATATGGATGACATCATTAAAATGTAGATTAAACTTTTAATGGATACTTACTTAGTCCAGAAAATGATTGCATACCTAAATGTAACAAAGTGATGTAATAGTCATTTGTGGATTTATCGTTTTGGAACATGTAAAATAAAAAAATACTGGATTTATAACTGTCCAAGATTGATTAAAGTATCACATCAATTTTAACAATTATTAAACTTTATTTGCCCATGATTTTAAATTAGGACAAATTGAGTAAGCTTAAAATTTAAAATCTTTTCGAGGGTAATTTTAAATTGAGGATATAAAAGAACGCTAATTAAAAAACAATAACATAAAGAAATGTTGTAACTGGTTTTTAAATTAAACATTAATTTTATGGGGGTAATAACGAGGACGTTTTTTAGTTTTATAGAAGCAATGAAAACATTGATACAAACTGTGTCGTAATAAATAACTGGGTTGGTTAGTGGAATGTAGGGGTGCGTGAAACGTCGGGCGTCGGCGTCGCGTCGAATTTAGTTTAGAGGCAAGGGCGGAGCACTAGGTATATTCGCTCTCACCTCTACAAAGAGGAACTCCGCCTTCTGTGTTATTTCTAAGCAGTTTGTTAACCGCTGAATTGTTTTAGAGCAGGTTGGCCATCGTGGCCGCGGGCCGAGCGGGGTGCCGGGCCTCAAAAGGCGCCGCTGACGGCTGACTAAATGCCTATCTTTAAGGTGTCAGGCCAACACAAATGAGTTTCCCTTAATTATAGGGCCAACTTGTTTCAGTGTTTGGCCGCTGCATTCGTGTTCAGCACTAAGACGTACGATCTTCACAGTGAACTTCTTCGGAATCGCGGATGATTCTCCAAAACGTTCCGGTCGAGACTCGCAGCGGCTTTTCTTCAAAAGCCTTGCCCCTAAGCAAACATATCATATGGTAAATTGCCTGCCTACTCCTCTGTCCGGGGCCCGACTCGTTGCGCTGTGATGACTTTAAGATACACAAAGGCATTATAAAACAAAATCATTTATAAATTACACGTTAAAGCATCAAAACGTTGTCCGCCTAAAACGATAAATTATCTTTTTCTCTTCGGAAAGAACCGAGCACCAAGCCGGAATGTAAACTACAGCGGCTTTATTATTTTTTCCCACAAAAAGGTATATAATTTGAACATAATCACATAGCTAGTGTTTATTTTATTTACAATTTAATATTGTAAATGCATTCCTTTACAAATTGAGTTTACACATGCACATCACCTCTAGTAAAACGCAAACTGACACTATCAGTTCGGCACGTTTCTCTTCATATGCCTACCTACTACGTTCGTATATTTATTTTACTAATATAGGCATCGTTAATTACTTCTACCTGCCAATTATATTACCGCGAGATAAATTTATTCATTAGCTTTTCCCTCGTTACAAATTTGAAGCTTTTTTAATGAGCTCATGAATGAACATTTTTGGAATCAAAACATACGCGTAATTAATAGTTCAACCTAGATTATCTTGTATTCATCTTAATTGAATTGGAAATGTACGATAAATAAACTCATAAACTCTCGACTATGTCCGAATTGATTTGAAAAAATGAGCGTCAAAATTCAATATTCGGTATGTATGTTAGTAAACGTAATTACAACACCACACAGGGGTGGAAGTTGAGAAACTGCTCTTTAAACGAGTAAAATTAAATTCGCCCCTTAATAACGCGACGATGAAAATTAATCAAATGTTTTGACAGCGGGGTTAAAGAACAAACGTTGTATATTGTTACAGACACTTATTGAACTTGTGGCGGAATAGATTTACAATAATTAGAACGCCAATAATAACAAACGTTTGGACGAGTTTGAGTATGGTTTTCTTATTAGACATATCTGTTCTGCTAGAGTAAAGCTAAAGGTGTTATTAAAAATGTTTTGAATACGAAAACATTTATGACGATTAGAATTGATATCATCGCCGTTCGGAGCGGCAACCAAAAAGAGATTCGGCTTGCCAGTAGGAACGCCCACATCACACCTGGTCGCGGTTCATCTCGCGATCACAGCGGAGATTTACAGCCAATTCTCTTCACGTCTCTTGATAATGAACCAGAACGAGCTGTGCCGTGGGGTGGAATGCGCTCATGTCACCCAGCTTTGCAAAACAGTTTCCAATATTTCTAATCGCGTTGCAAGTGCGTTATTATTATTATTATTATTGATATCGCTAGGATCCTCGACAATCACGTTAAAAATAGAATGTCGATTTTTATTTAGTTTTTTGTTCGCTTTTCGGTAGAATTGATTTTTGGATCAAGAATATTCACCTCGTTTATCAAATTAGGTAGGTCTAATTATTGCTCGTTTACCAGACCAAGAAATAACTTTAAAGCGTAAAATACAACGTGTCGCGCATTTGAACAAAATATTTTGATGCGCACATCCATTGGATTTTGAGAATAAAATTGAATATTTTTAAATTATTTCAGTTAATGGGGAAAGGCAAAAACGAATTAAAGTTAAAGTCGTGAAATATATATGCTATATTTTTTATAAACATTTCAATAGTTATTACCTACTTTTCAAAGTTATTATCATTTTTCCCAATTGTGGACTTCACGTTTAACAAAAAAAAACGGGCATTTTCGTCAATCACTGATTAAATGCAATACACGAGAGGTATATATGATCAAAAATTGCAATCTCCATTTTTGGGAAAATTATGATATGGGATAGAATTTATTGAACGATAAAATAAAAATTCTAATAATAATCAAAACCGTGGCAACTGCAAAATCCCATTTTATAGAATAGAAATTAATGCAAAATGTATCATACCTATAGCACTGCTTGTTCCAATTTATAAGGCGCCGACTTTACTTTTAAATTTCGTTCCACTTGCATATTGATTAAATGTCTATCGTTCTTCATCGTGCTCCTGAGTGCCGATGGAGGAATATGATAACGGTGTAGACCACAATTATGGATCGTGACAGGAACAGAAACTAGACAAGAAATCAGAATCAGATGATCAAAGAGATGACAATAAAACGGTGACAAAAGGAATACGGGAAACTTCGAAATATACGACAAGTACGCGGATGAGAGTCCGGGTGATTTTTAAATGGAAATGTACCTAACCAATAAATAAAATGTTAGGTTTTAGAAAAACTCGCTCTAATGTTGCTTTACGAAATCTAAAAAAAATATTAAAAGCTCGTGTCAATTATTGACGAGTTTTAATGGACGTTTAATTGTGTCGTGCTGTCAATTTACCACCTCGAGTCACATCTCTAAATGTTACCTAACACTAACTATATTAGAAGCATTTTCTCCCAACACTTACCTCTTCATCGACGAACGAAATTTCGTCTGGCATAAACTATAAGCGAAGTGTCATATCTTCTTAAATGGCGCAACATAAATGAAATTCGCGAATCGATTACCGCGTCGGTAAATACAACTGCGTTATCGTTATGAATAGCGTTGCATGCAATGCCTGGCATGCCACAACAATAATTTGTTAAAGTAAAATATGAGTTGTATGACATGACAGTCATGCAAGTATAATTCTATTAACTTTGTAGATTCTTTAAAGTGCACGTTAAATAAAATCACTAATTTTTCTAGAAGTTCACAAAATAAGGTAACTAGGTAAACGCCGGAAATTCGCTTAAACTAAATAACGTTTAACTGAAGTACCTAATAGGACTCGCAGAGTAGTAAAATTGGAATTCCTGACACCTGGTTTTACCTGCTCCAGAACATGGTAGAGGAATGTTCGATGTTTTTCATTAGTTACAAAAAGTGGACTCGTTAAACTTCTTTGTTTCTCATCTGCCGCCAAGCAGTCTGCGATAACCAATACTTTTCAACTTATGGTGATGACGATAGACATCTGCGTTGCACCTCCGATGAGTTGTAAAATGCAAATTATGCGGAGGTATTGTTAAAGTTAAATTATTTTTATAGCCATTAGGTGAAATAAGTCTTAAACGTTTCGTTGCCGTTAAAAAAGAGGCTCATTGTTCGATTTAAAATTTGTAGATGGCCGTATAGCCGAAGGAAATAAATTTGGAAAATATACTATTGCAACGGCTTAACGGGCGACAGCTAGTAATAAAAATATTATTGTTCGCGCTGTTTACTTTCTTACGAGTAAAATTTTATTGCCTGGCAATTTATATTATTAACATAGAACTGCTACATTTTTGAATGACAATGTAGCAAATTTCGGATTACCGGCGAACGTTTTCGATAATTATGTGGTTTCACTTTAACGTCAATAAATAGGGATAAATTTTACAATAAAGGTGTCTGACTCACGTGATCATCTTCGTTTTAGCACAGCTCCCGCATTGTTATACTGACATTTGTGGGGCTTTAACCGTTTATGGACGACAACAAACGACAATATAATATAGTAGCGGGTCAACATACACTCTATAATTAAATAGCGATATGGGGGTGAAGCTTTTTCTCCGCTATCGATTATCTGGTGTGCTTTGAAACTTTTCGTGCTGTTATTAACGCCAGTAGTAACACGTAACGGCCGTAATATGCTTACCGGTCGTTTTCAATGCTAACATCATTTTAAGAAATCCGTTTTATTGAAAGTAGTACATCATCCACGCTTTGTACGAATCTAATCATAGAGTAGTCAATTGCTTTTTTAATACGTAGTTGCATTTACAATGCACGTTATCTAGGAAAATTAGTTGAAATTGAATAATTAAAGACGAAAATTAATTTACTTTTTACACTCTACATACAAAACAAATTTATGGGCAACTTACGTTGTTTTATACTTCGTTGTACTCGTGCATGCAGTAAATTGTTCTTATCATGTACGATTAAATATGAAAATTATTTTATCGAACTTAAACAAAGTTGTTGCGGTATCTTCTACACTTTAATGGCATAGATATCATTTAGACAACGGTGCTTTAATAACAAAAGTTTCTTTCGAGGGAGAAAATTAAAATGTACATTCAACAAAAATCGTAAATAGAAAGAAAATCTATGTATTCCGATCAGTCATTAATCAGTCTACACCACGAGAACTATTTTTGGACATCGTCTAAAGCTGAATTTAATTTAATCTTTATTTAATTTAAATTATTTAATTGAATTTAAACTACGTACCGTTAAATAGAAAATTTAATTAGATACGAGTAACAAACGTTTTTCTTGAAAAACTCACCTCCGCTAACTTAGCACCCCCACTATCAATAATTACATTTTGGTATATCTAATAATTAGGTGCTAATTAATTGCTAATTTATTGCCCTAGTTCCGAATGTGTTGTTCTCATACTTTAAAATTAAACCGCGATTAAAGTTGAGGGGTGTCGACTTGCCGTTAAACTGGCACCTCCACGTCCGAAAAAAACTATTATACCAGAATTAATTGCTATTTAACTACTCTACGATACAACAAACAGATACCGAATATATCGAAAACATTTCAATAATAATTACACGCTTGAAAAGCCAGATTTACCAGATTTTTTTAAACGTCCGAAGACTGAATTAACTGCTCTTAGATTTTGGTTGTTTGAAATCTATTGCTAACATTATAAAGGTAAAAATAACTCAAAATGTATTTTGTGAACCAATATTAATGAAAACAATTATTTGCTCATATAATCATCATATTACATCAAAGTTTGAATTAATTACCCCTGGAAAATGGTAGTTTGGAATTATATTTTACCATTATAATGCCAGCAATAAATTCCAAACTATCATTTTCCGGGAGCAATTAATTCAAACTTTGAGGTAATATAAAGATTAATTAATTGTTATTGGGCAATTAATTGTTTTCATTAATATTGATTCACAAAACACATTTTGAGTTTATTGCTGTTATTATAATGCTAGCAACAATGTCGGTCCTATTCAAAGTTATTTTTGGCAAACTCCTCGAATCAGATTATGAATGATTTTTTTTGTATTTACCAAAAATTTATTCTTAATAAGCGCGTTATATGCCTTATTCTATTAAATTATTTTCCTATTGATAGGTATATATTATAACCTCTAATTCAAAAATCAAATGTACTTACATTTTTTAAGGGTGTGGTAGCAAAATTACGACCCTGCGGTTACATAGAAAGTATACTTACCTTCTAAGGTAAATTAAATAAAAATGTTTTTACAATTATAAGGAAACAGTTAATATAGGTAAATATTATTCGAATTTAATGTGTGTGGAATTTTTATATCGGTTCAAAACTTTAACAGTAAATGTCTCGAAATACATATTCTACTACTTGAACCCCTTGACTTCTGATCCCCTCAATTAAAACGCACCTTTTTATATATAAAGGTAATTGATTCTTTTAAATCAATTTAGATTTTTTCTAAATAACAGGTCATTCAATTTATTCTAATTTATTATAAATTTTGTAACTTAAAATAACCTGCGGTATCTCGATGGCTACAAACAACCAAATTATTAAGCGCGCTGTTATTAACCACCTACGCGTGCGTCGAAATTTTTTAAATTACCAAAAAATTAATTACGTTAGAAACCACTTTTAAACGGACACACCTATTTGATTACGTTTATAACTATCTGCGGAAAGCTTTTTACTTTTTAAATCCACTTAATTTTGTCATTTGTTATTTCGGTGACGGATTTACAATTTAAAATGTAGGAATAAATGTGTACAATGTGTTTTCACTAAACGAATATAAATCTATATTTTATTACTAATGTATTTGTCGCGGAAATAATATTTGAAAAAAATTGTGCACACATTGTATAATATAAGTAATAAAATATATCAGCTCAAACTACTTATACAAAAAAATTCAGGTAAACGGTTCCGTCAATTTCGTGTTAGTTCTATCCAATAAATTCTAGTTAATCCTAAGCAAAGCTGAAAATAACTTTTTTACGTTAACTACTAGTTTTTCTGTCAATTTGCAGTTAAGTTAAAAATATACGAACAATATAAAACTCATTTCTTCGCCGTTTTAAAAGCTACCCGTTGAATATATGTTGCATGAACCTTGTTAACTCAACCACGGTTCTTTGAGATTGCTTCACCAGCAAATTTCTGTACAAAAAGCAGTTTATAACTCAGTTGTCTGGTGGAAAAGTGGCGTATCCTTCGGTCCAGGTTACCTTCAGACATGCCAACACGCATCAGATGCCTCGGGGCTTGCACAGGTGTTAGCGGTCTATCTCACACCTCACTCGGTCTCATCAACCCCAATTACAGGGCCGGTCTCTCTTCACAAGATTAAATTTAAAACAATGCATACCGATTCTACGTAAATTACTATTTCATACGCCGTAGATAGAATTATTGTGTCACGGATAAGATCAAATTCTAAAGGTTAGTTTAGACCAAGGGATGGATAACAAATTACCTCATTAGTATCTACAATATAATAGCAACCGCTCTGATGGTTTAGTTCGTTAATTACGAGAATGTGTTTGAAGAACAAATTGCATTTTTTAATTAATGGATGAAACACTTTTGATGCATATTACATATTTAATTATAACGAGGTGATAATTTAAAATACAAATTCATTTTTCAGTACGTCGTTATATGGCAATTTTATATCCGCCAAATAAAATAGGTTGTCAATTGATTTTTGCAAAACATCGAAGTAGTTGATTTTTATTTTGTTCTTCAAAATTCGATTGAATTGATTTTTTTGACTTGGAGGATGTACGATTTTTACACATCTTTACGAAATGACATAAGACACGTGATGATTAACAGTATCACTCCAGTAACGAAAGAAGCACCATTTTTCAGTTTTTTAAATAATTTATACTACACTAATTTTGGTGCTTCTTAAGGTTGACTAATTTATTTTTGATTGATTCTTGTATGTTAGGAAATTTTGAGTTAAAATACTTACCAATGGATTAACCACTTTGCGGATGAAAATATTTTTCTATCTTCAAATGAACCAAATTAAGAAAGTTACACGACAAGAGTAGAAGATCAAAGTTGAGGTTTTGAATGGTTCGAATTGTTGTGGTCATTACATAATGGCTTAAATCGTTTGGTACAAAAAATAGTTTTAATCGTGTTCTTCTTTTGTTTCGAATTAAATATTTCATCTCATTTTTGTTGAGGACGTGGCGGTTCGGGCAACACAACATTCGATTGGTAAACTAACGATATGAAGTTCGAATCCTTTTAAATCACGGATATTTCTAACTGTCACTAGATGAACGATGTTTCGTATTTTGTGATAAATAAAAAACAGCGAACTTAGTAAGTTGCATAATCTTAATAGATTTCCGGGACCTTTGTTAATTATGTTATACTGATATTTTGATTACAAATGTTAAACAATTTTTGGCGCTTCTTTAATATAATTATACATATTTATGTATTATTAATGCTTTTAAGCCAAGAAAATTATATAGGTGGTACTTATTAAGTATCTATTTTTCTTTTTTGGTTTTTTTATTGTACCGTCCGATCCACATGTTCTTCCAGATAAAGATTCTGGGGATAAATAAATATAACTCCTTTATTTATTTCTTCAAGATACTGAATAAGTTAAAGATAATATAAGTATAAGTACCTATATGCCCTTTATGACGGATTTCCTAGGTGTGCAGTTAATCTCAAGTAATACATACTGAACAGGGAAAAACTACTTATAATGGGCTGACCATGTTAATTCATGTATAATATATTACTTAGTTTTTATTGATGAAGAGGTTAATTTTATAGTTAACCTGATTAAATTGTCAGCCGAACCGATTAACTATGTTTTCGTACATTCGACAAAAATACATACTTGTAATTACAATTTTCAAATCCCGATTGTGGGATATAGAGGAGGTGACAAAACTTTTTAAAATGTGCGCAAAGTTTATACTTTTTTCAAATCAATGTTCAGTCAGGAAAGGGTTAAATATAATGAATAAAATTCATACTAAAAATATAAGCTACCTCAGATAACTTAAAAGTTTTAACTGATAAAATTAAAAGTAAGTTTTTTAATGTATAATATATAAAAATAAATTAAATGCGCTGAAGAAAATAAGTAGGTACCTATGCATAATTTTATTTAAAACGGCTATTATATATTGTACTACAGTAGGTAATTTATAATGTTTTATCCAATAACTTCTTTCGTACCAAGGAACAATGAAAATATTGAAAGAACGAACTTTTCTTTTGTATTAACGAATTTTTCGTATTTTTTAAGATAAAACGTTTAATATAATGTATGTGTATATATATTTTTTCAGTGTGGAAACAGCTAATATTGTTGATGTTCATGCTTAAAAACAATTTTAGGGTTTTAATTTATTTTTGAAACCAACTTTTTATAATAGAATTCTTTATATTTCAGTAAGGAAATGAACCAAAGCTACTAAAGCAAAGCCACACAGTTCCGAAAATCTACTTGGTAAGTGAACATTCATTTATAATAGGCTTTTATTTAGTAACAAAACAGAAATTTAATACGAAACAAATTGTTTTTTATAGTTTAACTATAAATACGAGCGAGAGTTTAAAAATCACCAATTTAGTGTTTATCTGAACGTATTTAAGGTTTTAAATGTGTAAATAAATCTAAAACGCGCAACAAAATACGATGCAGATATAGAGAGATTAAATAATAATAATTAAGGGTTGATATGATGACTATCAATCTTTATAGAGGTACTACACTTGAGCAAACTCGAAAAGTTTTTTTTTTCAAACACAACGATCAAACACAAATTTATTAGTTACATATTATTTAGTTATTATACGAGGTATTTTAATTTGTTTATGTAGATTTAAAAATTTTCGGTTTCACTTGCAAATTGCACAAATAAAATATATTTCGACGGTTATTTTAATTTTCTACAAAATTCAGTGAAAACATTTAAAATGAAGCGTTTATATGTTGTAATATTAAATATATGGTATCTAATTGTCGTTGTATTTAATTAGGTATATAGTAGTCTTATGATTAATAGCCGCACTATTTAGATGAAAAATAGTGGTATAGAAGCTCATCTGGTATCTAGCTTAAATCATTTTTACTTAACGTTATTTAAACTAGGTCGTCGATTATTACCCATCTATAGATTGTAGATATCGATAATATAATGATTTAAGTGTTGAATAAGGAAGCACAGTGTCCATTACATTGACAGCTGCATTAACAATGAGCCATAAATATCTGGTTATAAATGCGGGCTAACCATATATAGCCAATTTAGATGTTACCGTGCTGATTGTGTTGCAAATTAAATTTTATAAAAAATATACAAATAATTGGTATGTACTTTAACGCACACTGATTTGGTAGTCTTGCTTACTTAAACATATTATACATCACCAGCTAATGGTATTTAAACAAATTATGAAGACCGAAATAATATTTGGCTTTAAAAACGAATTAAGATAAAACTATATAAATTCTAATGCAATTACAGACAAATAGGTTCCTATAAAATACCGTGTTTTGCGAAATCATATTATATGAGGCCCTTATATCAGGTCTTTTACCACATTTCCTTCTGGGATAGTGTGCGATGTAATTTTCTAAACGTGTTAAAAAAAATCGTGTTATCTAATGTTGGGGAAGTACTGACTTGCCACACGAGGGTTTTGCAATTTTCTTATCGTGTTAAAGCGAAACCGTATTGTAGGAGTGTTACTTGTAGGTATTGCTAAATAATTTCTATTAGTTGGAGCATTTTAACAAAACATTTAATAAAAACGAAGTTAACATTATCATACACGATGAGAGTTTTATAATATTATAAAATGGTAATAGAAAATTTTTTGCTACAAAATGATTCAATAAATGGTTATAAATTTTTAAAATAAATATACCCATTAAAATTATGACATATAGTTAAAAGTATAGTTTAAAGTTATTCAGTAACGTTAAAAATATGGAAAGAAAACTATAGGTATTGGTAAATTGGTAGCTCAGAAAAGCTTGACACTTCATATTTAAAACTGATTTTATTTATATTAATTTACATTTTATCGCTTGTTTATATGTATAAAGTATTGATGCGACCATTATAAAAGATAAATTAATTTTATTTTACAAGCAGCGGCGAACAGTTTATTATGTTTTGGAGTCGTGCAAAGTTTTCTATATACGGTTGACAATTGCTAAGATGATTGTGGTATTTTTTTAATGATGCGCGGTCTGTATTTATAGGTACGAGTTACGCAGTTAAAACAGCATCCCCTAAAAAGTGAATCAAAAGAAGTAATTAACGGTTCCTTTTATTAACAAACCGCAAATTTAAATTAGTGGTTTAACAGATAGGAATTTAAATTTGCTGTCAACAAATAGTCATAAATCTCGGCTATCGTTCTAAGAAGATGTCATTTAAATCTTATGCTTTGCTCGGGATTAGCTTTTGG
Source organism: Rhagophthalmus giganteus (assembly GCA_036326145.1). NCBI lineage: Eukaryota > Metazoa > Arthropoda > Insecta > Coleoptera > Rhagophthalmidae > Rhagophthalmus > Rhagophthalmus giganteus. The sequence continues at coordinate 3,983,794 of JARFJA010000075.1, read as the reverse complement.
CAAACTAAATTACGCCTGTATTATGTTGATAAAAGGAACCTTTATACTATATCGGGATCGTAGGTTTTGGTTCTCGCTTCATTATAAACACAGCATGCTACAAAAATGGTATTAATGAATATAACCATAGATATAAAATAATTTATAGAACGAAATACCTGCATATATAGTTTAGGTTATTATTGATTTTAATATTTGCCGATTGCCGGCTATCTTTTTGTAAATATCATATCTAAGTTTGGTTGGTAATTGTTTTAGGCACTTTTAATGAATTGGGAACCCAATATTTTTGTGATAATTTATCTTATATATTGTAGTTAATCATTATATTAATGCAGTTATTTTTAGAATCGAAAAGTACTTACTTTAATAATCTAATTACATTTTAAATAATTAAAATTTAAATTAAATAAAATAATAATCAATAAAATTCTTAAAATTTCTGAATCTGAAAAGTACCTATTTTTTGTAAATGATAAATCATAAATAATTAATTGAAAAGCATATTTTTATCTCAGCTTTTTAAGACAACTATTAGAAACTTATTAAAAATAAATTTATTAACTTGTTTTCAAACTTATATTGACATTTGCCTACAAATGTTAATTTATGGGTACAGGATATTTATGGAAACATTTTCAAATTCTATCAAAATGAGTGGAAAATATACAAAACTTGTCTTAATGTAGCTACAGCGACGGACACAACTAATGAACCGTTTACGAGCACTTTCAAATTTGAATACGTCGATATTTCTTTGCAGCGTTCGGTTTTAGTAGGAATTTCTTGTCAAATATGTCAGTTTTGTTTAAACAGTCACGAGCTGCAGGTAACTGGCTTATTTAAAATAAGAAATTCCCATTAGGATCGAGCACTGCAAAGGAAAGTCGACATTATCGTTCATTATTTGTATCCGCCACTGTACATGGTGCTACCCGGAAGTTAGGGGAATTTAACCATAAAAAAATTACCTACAGTCTCCTTCGAAATAGTTCCTTTGAATACAGCGATCCCAGTGTTTTTTTCCATTGTTCCATCCATCTCTGTAAATTTTGAAGTGTAGAGCGCTGAGTACCGCCTGTGATTCTGATGCCTGAATCTCCTCAATCGTGTTAAAACGACGCCTATTGAGTCGTAATTTTATTTTCGGGAATAGTAAGAAATCCCAAGATCAAGGTCAGGCAAGTAAGGGTAAAGCACTGTAATGTTTTTGGAAGTCGGGAATTGTCGAACAACGAGCGATGTGCAACCAATTGTTCTTCTTCCACTTATTTGAACGTTTGCATTGAATGCCCTTCCTGAATTGCTTCAAAACCTTACAATTAAATTTACCATTGACGGTTTCACCGTAAGTAATTTTTTTACGGTTGAATTTCCGTAGTTTTTGGATAGCACCGCGTACGTTGACAATTTGTATTACTCAAAACTAACACCTGTGCGTTTTGGAATTCCAGTTTTTTATATTAATCTCAGTTAATAGTATAGAATATTTTAAAATACACTTTTCTAATCTAGCAATTCCTGAATTAGGAAAGGCCACTTTAACTATAACAAATTATTTTGATCAAGAAGCACTTTAATCCAACTGAAACATAAGTAATTACAGAAATTAAATTAAATCCATCTAAGCTAACAATTTATTACTATAATAAATAAAACTATCATTTTTATGATGTAATTCATCATTGAAGTAAACGTGTAGGCAATAAACAAATTTTATGCATATTATTAATGAATAATATTTATTACACCGACGCCTTTTTTTAGTCTCCACCAAGAATCTCAGTTATAAAGAATAACGATTTAAAATTGTTAATTTAACACTGCATAATAAAACTGCCGTTGAAACTATCATTTTATGCTTCAAAAAATTTCCCATTATTAGAATTTGTAACACTTCAACTTTATGCCATTAGCGATATTGGCTTTTTTGGTCTGATTGTTGCTAATTTAAAAATCATTTTGCTCGTTATCTATATATATTATTATATGTATAGCGGTTCGTTATTTTCATGTATTAACTGTAATGTAGATATTATGTAAATATTGGGCATTATCTGTATAAACTAAAAACTCAAGTAAATAAATTACTTCGAAGCTAAGCACCTTTTGCTATTAAGCCTTTCATTAAATTAATAAAAATGTATTTATTGAAATAAGATTAAAAAATAATAACAATCAAGTAATTTTTAAATATCACTACAATTTAAATCAGAAAAGTCGCTCGATCGAGAATCAAAATTTGATCACCTGATGCCTAAATACCTAGTGGCAAAAATGAAAGTGTATAAATATTATGAAGTTTAACATGAGTTTAAATGAATAGGTAACTGTGTATGTATTTACACCTATAGGTATCTACATTACTGAAACAGCCATATTAAGATGTGGGAATAAAAACTCAAAAATGAAGACGTGTATCAAAATTAACAAAAACATAGACCAACTGAAAAATCTCTGCACTCACACTGGTAATTGCATATCTCTGTGAATTACTTACAAAATATTATTTATATAGGGTATCAAAAAAGTGGCTACAATTTAAAATAAACATAGATACATGTAAATACTGTCTCCCACGATTCGATTAGAACACGTTAACATTATATTTATATAGGTACATTTATATTAAATAATGATCTGTAATTTTTTTTCAATTTGCAATTTTCTCGCCGTGTTTTGTAAATGTTGATAGATTTTGAAAAATATTTTCCCGTTTAGCTGTAATGTTAATATTGTGGGTTTACTTTAAAAAGTGGCTCAGTCAATTTTTAACGACTATAATATAACGTATAAATAATTTAAGAAAGCGAATAAGTCATATGACGAGACAATAAATAGTTTGCTTCAATTACCAAACAAACTATTTAATGTATAGTCTTGTGGCTTATTTGGTTTTGTTAAATTATTTATTTATTGAATTATTTAATACATTATCTCGATCGTTGCGAATTGCCTTGGTCATTTTTTTCAGTGAGCCCACAATATTTTGATTTTAAGTAGGTAATTGAAAGTTGAAATAGTTAACCGTTTAAATAAATATCTGGCAACCAAAGATAACGTACCTTTTCAAAATGAACTGGTGTATTCAGTAGTATAGTTAAATAAGTGGAAAATGGTTTTTGGATAAATACTGGTTTAAAATTTAGTGCTCAGAAAAATCCTTTTTCGCTTATTTTTAAATATTAATTAGTAATAATGTTCTTCGAATAGAATACAAATTATAATTATAAATATAAAAAATATCGACTTTATTTAAGTGCATATATAGGTACCATAATGTAAACCAAATTATATACCTATAGGTACTTTTATGCTTTTAACTTTTCTAATGTTCTTTTTGTTCATCCTAGGATGTGAAGTTCGCTAATTTGTTGAATTTGTTGAATTTAATTAATTTACTTTTTATAACTCTATTTTTTTTTAGATATTTTATAAATGGTTTCATGACTTGAATAATCGTAACAAACAAATACAAATTTAATATAATTTTGATAATTTTCCCGGAAATTAAAAAAAAAAAAACTATAGATTTCCCCGCATGTTAAATGGCGTTCCGCACAAATAAACTATTATAGTTTGATTTACCTACAACACGAAACGTATGTAGGATAACAATAAAATGACTCCGTTCCGATGATTTGCTGCGTGTAGAATGATACCAAAAACTAATTATTAAGCTACATTTTAAATAGATAGATACCTGTAGAAAAATATGGATCATTCCATTCAAAACTGACTACGTTTCAAAAACATTGTATAAAATGACGTGTATAATATTATTTATTACCAGAGGGTACTTAAGTACATCAACACGAGTATCTATAATTAATTAGTTTACAATTATTGCCATAAATGTATCTTCCTATTTCGAAAATCAAGTCGAGGTCGGAGAATTTCCTAAATTACCTTCTCGGAGTCTTTGAGTCGATATAACACTGATGGGGGGTAAACTTTTGTTTAATTCTTGGTTATCACATTCACGTTTAGTCTCGTAATCCAAGAGCGCACTAGTATGTAAAGGTCCGGTTAAAGGTAAAGTATATTGCACTGGCATCGTTACGGGGTGGTACGAACTAGGAAAAAGTGCACTGGGAACGATGGGGTGAGGTTTGATGACTCCGGGATTTAAAGCTGCAACGTTAGCGTTGTTCATCGACATTAAAGCCGCGGCGTACTCAAAAAGCGCCGCTTGTTGCGCGACGAGAAAATCTTCCCGATTTAGTTCCTCCGGTCTAGGCGTCGTCGTTACCGGGAAAAGTTCAGGCCAAGGTAACCTCGTCAATCCGTGCATGCTACATTCCGGAATTAAAAGGGACGACGATTGAACCGAACCTGACGATGTTTTTGCATCAGATTGCATTAAGCTGTCTATACTAAAAGATTTGATGGAATTGGATTGAGTAATTGGCGGCAAAGGTAACGGCAAACTCACATTAATCGAACACTGCGTTTGAGGGATTCTTAAAGCACTGCTCGACGAAGAAGAGTCAGTTATTGACACACTGCCAAAGGAACTATTTTGTAATTTTGTTAAACTTTCGAGTTCGTGCGATACGTTTTTGGGCAACTTAAAGCGTTTTCTTCTACGGAGAAAGCTTCCATTTTCGAACATATCTAAAGCTGAAGGATGCAGAGCCCAAAAAGCTCCTTTTCCAGGTCGATCTGGTCGTCGGGGAATTTTGATGAAGCAGTCGTTGAAAGAAAGGTTGTGTCGTAGAGAGTTTTGCCATCTCTGAGTGTTGCGTCTGTAGTATGGAAAGCGATCGGTGATGAATCTGTAGATTTCGGATAGAGGCAGCATTTTTTCCGGAGAACTCCAGATGGCCATGGCCGTCAAGGAGATGTACGAATAAGGGGGCTTCTGGTCTCCGTACGTCTCACGCGACGGCCGCGGCATATCTGCAATTCATATTTTGCTATAATAGCGTGACTTATTTGAAGTTACTAAAATAACGAATAGAAATTAAATCCATGTTTGGATTGTCATTCGTATCGCGTGCTACGATTTAACTTGTTTTTTTGCCGATAATGCAAATTACAAACTATATATCGCGTAATTTTATTTTTTATTATTCACCAAATAGCTTTATTACATTTAGAAGTGGTTGTTTCCTTTTCATTAAGTCTGAGTACAGTCCGGCCCTTAAACATGATTATCCAGCTGACTCGAATTATTAATAGCGACAAAACTGAAGGACGTACCAAAATCATTTATCACGCACGTTTCGTGAACTAATTGTGGGATCTCTCTTCCTCTAAATACTTTTAATTTTGTAAATTATAGTTTCGTAAATTATTAATTAATATCTACTGTTTATTTTGTTTTCCTATGTTATCTCTCTATAATGCTAGTAGGTATATATTTACCTGTTTTTAAAGAACAGTATTTTTAAGTTGCACATAAACAACTTTACATGGTTATCCTTGCAACTGATCGTTTCACAGATTCACTTATACATAATTTAAATATTAATTAACAAAAACTGACGCGGAAAACACTCGCGAGTTACATATTACTGTTTAGTATGAACAATACCGTTTCACTATTTAGCTTTAGGCAAAATGCGGTTGGCGTTATTGCTGCATTGTTGAGCTACTTTATAGTTGTTAACAAATCGGTTATCTGTGGGGATAACTTCAAAATCGGTTGGTGTTGTGGTATCTTCAACATACAAGTTATGGGTACGCAGGCTTCCAGTAGTTATTGAGTTGCGTCCTCCGAATTCTCATTGGAAGCTCGAGGTTTCCCCTTCAAAAGGCGGAGCAAAAGTTAATTTACTAACGTAAATTTTACTGAAAGCTCCATTTTGTATTTTGTCCTTTTTCAGCACAGCTGTTTATAGCTTTCAGCCATGTGTAAATAAATATTTTCAAATTTTTGAAAAAATCATAGACAAAATTTGCGCAGTCGTCGATTTTTCTAACACCTACATATTGCTTTGGTAATTGCGAACTTTATCGAGTTTTGCATGTACAATTTATGAATTTTAGTCTCAAGAAACCTTATGGGCTCGAGCTTAACGAGTTGTGGGAACTGGATATAGGCACCTTATTATAACCACACACGTTAGTTTGCCACAAAATAAATTTATATAATTTAACTTTTTTTAAGGGTCAACATAAATTCGCACAAATTTAATTTAATTTTATTATCTATTGATCAAGTGCTTATTTTTATCTTGAAAAACTATCTACACTGCTGCTAATTTCCATCGCGTTTGCAACGTAGAGGGAAAAACATCGAACGCCCTTTTTTATAGACTCCAGATTTATTTTTGATGTAAATAAATATAGTTATTCAAATTCATTTAAATTATATAAATAAGATAAATCTCACTTTAAAGAATAGTTACCTATTTGAAATTAGAAATAAACGAAGGATACGTTTTAAATTATTAAAGTTTTACCGCCATTTCACTTTATTTCCGGGATAGAAACCTTTACCTACTGCAAAATAATTTAAAATCGAAGTATGCGTTAAAATATATTATGGATAATCTGACGTCTTTATACTTATAATATTTATTTAAAAATCGCGCCTTTTTTAAAATGTTGTAGTTTTTACATTATTTTAAACTTAATCCGTCTATGAAAATTTTTGATATCTTTAAATTAAATATAGCACACTTTTATCAAGAATGCTAAATATAATAACACCTAATTATTTAATTAGACGATTAAATTTGATACCTACACAACATCAAAATGAATGAATGACGGCCATAATTTAATTTTAAACATACTACACCTACTTAGCAATACTAATTATCTAATTTGTGATAAAAATGAACAAGGATAACAAGATAAAATAAGATATTTTACCTTAATCTAAGCTTAACTACTTACTTAATTTGAATTTAAAATTATTTTATCGGTGGATATATACCTATATAGGTACTAATACTTATAGAAAATATAAAATATAGGTACTAATACTTATAGAAAATATAAAATATAGGTATTTATATAAAACTATATAGGTAATTAAGTCTCGTACAAAAAAATATAACGGCGTGTCTTTCGAAGAATAAAGAACTTAAATATTATTTAGCATTAAATTAAATTGCATTTTTATGTAAAAGAAAATTTTAACAAACGCTAATTGTGTAATTTTCAATTATTTCCAGGTTATACCGCCTTTAAAAATCTTCGCGCGCTCAATTTTTATTCCACTATCCGCATCCTATTAAACTGATTTTTATTTTAACACGTTTAAAGATTCCTATTAACATTAAAAGAACATTATTATAAATATTTGTCAAAATATTGCTATCGATGAATAATTATATTATAAATGTGTATTACATTATAGGTAATCGCAATTCTCTAATAACTGTTTTAATCACATAACACATTTCAAAATTGTTGACAATTTTTTTTATTTGTTTAGGCACCTACTTATAAAACAAAATTTTTATTTATTATTTTGCGGCTTAAGATAGTTTCACAAAAAGGCGCCAATATTAAATAAATAATAAACAAAAATAACGAGAGTATGTACCTATTTATCTACTTATATAATTTATTTTTTTACAACAGGCCAGTTATATAGTAAAAACACTAACATGGTGTTTTTCATAGAATAAAAACCCATATAGAACAAGGACATCCATTAGACATTCAATGGTGGTTCTGCTTGGATATTGAGGATGTCCAATGGATATCCATTTTAAGTCCAAAGGATATACTATATGGACGTCCTAGGCCATCCTAGGCAAACAACCGACGTTAAAAAATATTTAAAAAACATCATTTTCTATCTGAATGATACATAAGTATCGCAAAAAACTTCGTATATTCTATATAAACACTAAAATGACTATATGGTTACAAGTAGCAATAACTATATATCATCGCCACCTACACTAAAAGAAATTTTGCTTTAAGCGTCAATAGCAACACTTTTGATTCAAAATTGAAAACATTTGTTGTTAACTAAAGCAATACCCATTTGTTTTTATCTTTAAACGTTTTAAAGCGATACGTTTGAGTTCAAAACCTTCACTTTTAATTTAACAGTATTGCTTTTAAGTTAAACACAAATATTTTTAAATCAAAATATAATAAACAGTATTTTTCAATCAAAAGTGTCGGGGGACGTTCAAAAAGGACGTTACGTTTTTTTGAATCTTTTACCCCTTCCTCCCATGTCATGAAATTCTTATCACCTTCCAGAAAAGGACGCCATAGTATCAATCTGACCCCCCTAAATATTACAAAAAAATTTCATATAAAGTCAATATGCACTGCTACAATATCCGAGATGTCACTTAATTGCTCCCCCCAAGCCCTCATGTCACGATCCGCGACTCCCCCCCCCCCTAAAGAAAGTGACATTGTTTTTTTTGAATGACCCCTTAGTTGTTGGCGCTTAAAGCAAAATTTCTTCGAGTGTAGCCACAAAAAATGCGGAATTTATTAACGTTCATCGCTGGATATAAAATGACAGTCCACCGGACATCATTAAAGGATATCTTATGTATCCTACATCTTTTATGGATATCATATGGACATCTATTTTATGTCCGTGGACATAGTGATATGTAATGGACATAAAACGGACGTACATCACAAGATATCCTGTGCTATCTGGAAAAATCCGTTTGTTTAGGTACTACCTATACACTATAATTAGGTAGAATGTTTTTTTGTCTACCATAATAAATATAAAAAGGCTGTAAAATAGGGAAGAATTACCTACTATATAAGTTTCCTTTGTTTAAGTTATGCTTGCCTAAAAACCAATCATTTTATAACAGTTATGTCAACAATTATTTAAAGTTTAACGGTCGTTTACTTAGCTACTTAGCATGTATCAATCTAGCAAAAAAAAAACACGGTGTCAAATTTAATAGACAAGGTGGAAACCAGTTTGGTACAATTCTGATCAGAATCGTTAACTTTACACTTTCAAATCCAAGTTAAGGATATTTTTACGTGTACAATATTTTAGAAAGGGTTAATCGAATTTAAAGTATTATTTATCTTGATCTAATTACCTAATTAAAAACATTAAATGTTATTTCAGTAACCGAAACAACAATAATATGAAAGCAAAAGCTGTCGCAATCGTCCCTTTTATATAAATAAAGTTTTTGTAATAACAAAATAAATCACCAGTAATACTTGATAAAATGATTTTCTCAAAAATATAGACTGTAGAATTTTAAATCTACCTACATCACTGAAAACAACTATTAATACATAATTATAATTAAAATTGTTATTGTATTTATGAATATAATTAATAATTTTTTACTCAACAACTTATTCTTTCATACATATACGATGAAAAATGTCATTCAAAGGATAAATTTTTCTTTGTATCAAGAAATTTTTCGTAAATATAATGTATTTTAAAAAAAAAAACATATTTAATGTTCAGTGCGATTATTGTAATCAAAAACTTTGTAGGTATTTTTAAAGTATTTTATACAAAAAATAACTATCCATTTCATTTAAGTTTTTCTTAAATTAGAAGGAGGTTACCTAGATCACGAAAATATAGGTCATTCGTTTTGGGTCGGTTTGAAGGAAATTCTAACCAAGGCCCTAATCTAGTTCCTATACAAGAGCCTAACCAAGCTCGATTTTCAGAGAATTTGTGTTAGAGCTTAAAGGTCCATGTATTTACACTTTATAAATACATGGAGAGTTAGTCGACAAAGAAAGATTCTACCTTTCCTCGTCGTATTAATCCTTTTTGTTTGTAATCCTTTTAGAGAACACAACACAAACACTCGCGCGCTCACATGCAAAAAGGCTTTATAAACCGAACGAGCACTCCTCGTACACACGAATAATTCGACGCCGTAATTTAAAATTTAAACTACTAAAGCAAGCGCTACCGCTCTGTACCACTAACGCGATAGATGTGAAGCGGCTTTTCCGGAATTCTGTATATAAATGCATTCGAGTTATTACGTGGATACTAGGAAATCCCGATTTTATTTTAAAAACCTTAAGTTATTTATTCGCATTCCGATAAGGTACGAGAGAAGGTGGCGCACATGTTTTATTAGTTGTTTTGTCGGTGTATCGGTTGCATAAAACTGCGATTATACTTTTATTTGGTTTATGGTTTGTAATACGGAAATTTTCAATGTTTAGGGGCACACGAATAGTTTTTAAATTAAAAATAGAGTAAACATATAATTTTGCGGTATATAGGCAGTAAGTAGATAGTGATTATTCAGATAATTTTAAATTAGTAAGTATTAGCGAATTTTCATAGAAAATAAAGCTATTGCAGTTTGTCTGATGACGGGATCCAGACGTGTCCTTTTGGCTTTTGTCTGATCTTGGCCCCTAGAACATGAAAATATAGGTTATTCATTTTGGGTCGGTCATATATATATATATATATATATATATATATATATATATATATATATATATATATCAATTTCTTGTGGATACGATTCCGGTCGTAATTTTGATCGTAGAAGGCTGAAATTTAGACAACGTACTGTCTTTACCAAAACGAAGAACGAGTTCATTAACCAGCCAAATCGACCGACCCGTTTCAAAATGGCGACCGTTAAAAATAATAAAAAATCCTAATCTCCGTTATTATTCTTTGGATCAGTAATGTGAAATATGTTTTGGAATCGGCATAAAATTCTGTATCGATCATGTCTCTTTATAATTTTCGATAGGATGCACCGTTTTCGAAATAATCTAAAAAAAGTGAGAATTTTTTTTAAATTCTTATAAATTTCTCTCATAAATATTATTTTTCAAAAAATGTAGTTCTTTGGAGAAAAATTAAAAAAAAGAGGGGTTTTTTGACAAGCGACAAGAAAATTCGATACCGAGACTTGCGTGCGGTCAGATTTTTATACTTACACACAAGCTTTTTCTTCCTAGTGATTAATAAACAGGAGGTATAATAATTAAAAATATTCAAAATACTTAATTAGGTAACAAATTCAAATAACGTCATTGTATTTTTACTCTTTACAATTTTATTATAGGTATAGGTACTTCTATAGCTATAATTTCTTTTTGCATTAAACATATCGAACTTTCTACAATAAATTTAATTTTTTGTAAGAAACTATTAATATTTTCTTACTTCAAAGCAATTGTTTATTATTATGTATTTAAAAACGCATAATTTTAAATTGATTCTATTAAGTAATTCAAAATAGAATCAAAACAATTATTTTTACAGAAATATGTTTAAAAAGAAATCATTAAGCACCATCTTTCGTCTATGTTGGCTTATTCCCGGAATTATTTCTTAGGAATCTCTAATGTTACTAATATTTTTTACTAGTACCAAAACCATTTAAATATCTATTGTGTTTTATAGGAATGAGCTATTTTCATAACTATTTTTGCGGATAGATGGCAGCATGCGTACTCGATTAGTTTGGTTCATTTTGATAAATTAACCAACTAATTAAAATTATAACTGTTTGGTAAAACGTACCTTTCAATTAAATCTGTTTTTTTACCAGAAATTTTTGCATACGTTTCCATAATTCGGCCTATGTAAATCATTTTGGGTGAAATGTTCATAATTGACTAATTTTACACAAATGAAAGACCGAGTACGCAAGCTGCCACCTAGTGTTGTCCGACATAAGCTACTGTTGAAAATTGTCCATTTTTCGAATTACTTTAATGTTCAAATAACATTGTTAACATTTAAAACAATAAAAGCTTAATTATCATTAAACATTACATGCATGCATGTTGTTACTTTATATAAATGCAGACAACTTTATTCTATGCTCGTTATTTTCAATTTTTCTTATAAGAACGTTTGTATAGAGTAGTTTTAACATTATTTTGCAGATCCCAACCATGCATCTCGTAAAAGTAGCATATACATATATTTTTAATTATTTAGCATGTGCCAAATATAAGAATAATTCATTCAAATTTATATTAGGCTTCTACTCAATTATTTTAAAAGTAAGTAGATATCTGTTAAGAATAAATTTTCGCATCTCACTGTTTGTTGGAATTCTGGAATTTACTGATTTTGATTTATATACAAATACAGGTGAGTAACTACATACCTATTACTGCTTTACACTAATGTTTATAGTAATATATTCAATTTAATTTCTTTTAAAACTGGTGAGGTTTTTAGCAGACGGCATTTTCGTCAACAGCCTTTTGACATACAACCAACTTTTCTACCTGCTATACAAACTATATTTACGTAATTATTCTATACACAAAATAAAATCATAAAACTACCTAAGTATTCTGACTAATTATACTTCCTGCAGAAAGAAAATATACACATTTATATATTTATTCAATATTAAACCTCACTCATTAGTAAAGTAACTAAAATGTCGAATGAACTGATTACATTTTTCATAGTTAAATCAAACTTAAAAATTAATGTAGGTACCTACTTATGTGCAACGAATGTAAATCACACAAATTTTAAAATACAATAAATTTTTGTTCTAATAAAAATAAGTTATTCTAAAATAATTAATCTACATTTATTCATCAAAATAAAAATTATGATCACTTAAAAAGATATATCCATATTTATAATAAAATAAAAGTAATGCATTTCGTATCAAGTACACACACACTATATATATATATATATATATGTGTATATATATATATATATATATATATATATATATATATATATATATATATATATATATATATATATATATATATATATATATATTACTGTTTTTACCTGTTATCACATAATTTAAATGTTAAAAATTAATTATCATGAGCCTTAGTTAGTCCAATTTGTATCTTAATGTTCATATAATCATGCATGTGCTAATTGTAAACAATATTAATAAGGACAATTGTCTTAATTTAATTATTTCCACAAAAGTAACAATTTACAGCAGCAACAACATATAAAAAATTGAGTTTTAGACATACATTTATGAGACACTTAGATTTAAAAAGATTACTAACAGTAAGATAAGACTGTAAAATTGTGAGACTTAAACAATACAAAAATAAATAAATAATATTTCTCCCAAGATAAAGTACCTAATAATAAAACTAAAACCCATATTTAGCTCTAGTTTGATTTCTAGTAAATCTATTTTCTGCCCATCTTGCTTGCAATTCTTTATCATTAGCTATTGCCTTTTGAGCTAAAGATGTAATATGATTTTTCACTTTGCGAGTACCATCAACAGGATTTTCAACAGTAACTTCAGGTTCATAATTAGGATCTGTAAGAGATTTTAACCACTGTTCTTTATCTGGTCGAATTTCATCCTCGTGAATGTCGATCAGTTTGATGTTTTCTTTTATTTTTTTACTGTTTCCCACTAAATCTTTAAACTTAAAAATATAAAATGTTAAAAATTTAGGGTAATACCAATTTTAGGGATCTTACTTCTTTATTGGCTAGTCCTTCATATGGTTTAGAAACATCAGGAGCTAATTCGACATTTTCCAGTGTGTTCTTTATTGTCGATTTCTCTTCATGATTAATACGCGGATTTGTATTTTTCTTTTTGCCACAGACTTTTTGCCATAAGTCATCATCAAATGTCTCTGATACAACATCATCAGTATCGTCATCTTCTCCATCATCATTTCTGTTACAGTTCGATTCATTTGTATTGGTAATAATCGGTTTGTATTTTTCAACAGCTTTGGTGGGCCGAGTACGATTTACTTTTTTATTTAAAACATTGGGAACAAAACTTGTATTTGTTAATGGTGATTCTTTTGGAGCTGGCAATAATGCAAATAGTCCGGAGTTTTTCTATAAAAATTATTCATTTACACAATTGTTAATTCGTTTATAAAAGTTAGTAATTAATAATAAAGATTATTTCGACAAATTAAATAATTAAAAATTGGATTTTTAAATATATGGGTTAAGTTGTATAAAATTAATATTGATAGTTCTGGAAGGTTCAAGATTTCTTCATCACCAAAATTTTATAAACATAAGACTATAACTTCTAGACTATAAATTCTCATTTTTCTCAAAAATAAGTTCAAAATTTTTAATTTTATAAGCACACAAAACACTTAATAGTAACTTGCTATAAAGAATTATTATTTGGACGGATAACAGAGTCGAGGTAGAATAATTATATCGCAGTCACAGCATTGTGTTGTAAAATAAAAATAAAATTTTGAAATTATTTTTGAGAAAAACAAAAATTTGACAACATAATCAGATAGGATTTGGTCCACAGAATCCAAAAATAATAAAATATGCAGTAATAAGAAACTGGAAGTCAGGTCATTTCGAATTTACACGTCAGTAAATTGAAAATTATGTCCCAAATTTGAAAACAATGGATTCATAAACATATGAGTTATAAGCTTGATCCGGGTCTTGTGGCCACCCAGTATGTAAGGTTGGAGCATAAAGTGCATAAGTACCCTGTATGGTTGTTCAATTATATTAAAGCAATAAAACAGAATTAATAATAAGTGTTTGACTTGGCATAAAGTCCCAAAACACCACATTACCAATTTGGTTGTTTCTTTCTTGAAAGTGCTATCCTCCTCATCATCATCATCAAAACCACTTAATGATGGTACATCAATTTTGATACGCTTGGGAGGTATTTCGGTGGCTATTTCCTTTTTAAATAAAATTTCATCTTGATCTTCTGGAATTCTGTAAATGGATTGTTCTTTTGGTTTAGGAAGATTTTTAAATAGATTACCAACTTCCTTATTGCTGACTACCTTTACACTATTTTCGTTTTTAGTCTCATCATCATTATCTTCTTCAATTTCACTGTTGCTACTTTCATCATATGCAACCAAAGACATCTAAAGTCGTATTTAATTATAATGTTATCAATTCAAATATCTGCAAGCAACCTCAGATTTTCGTTTACATTCACGTTAAAATAAATCTGAAGCCACTTTGGCAAACAAAACGTTATTTACTAGAATAATAATGCAAAATAATTGTTGCTTTGTGTAAGATTAAAAAAAAAACTGGATTATTTAGTACAATATCTACAATATTAAGTAATTGTAGATTAAACAAAAATAAAATAAAATCCAATAACTATTCTACTATACAAAATTAATCTAGCAATATTTACCATATTTTCAACACTTGTATGAACATAAACTATACAATTACTACTTCTATAAGATAACCTTTATAAAACATAGAATACATATTCAAATAGGGACTTTGGTGTTGGTGAAAAATGTTTTAGTAACATTAAGGATTCCTAGGAAATAATTCCGAGAACAAGCCAATATGGACGACAGATGGTGCATATAATATCTTTTTAAACATATCTGTGTAAAAATAATTGCTTTGATTCTTATTTTTAATTGCTTCATAAAATTAATTTATAATTACGTGTGTTAAATACATAATAATATTTTGTTTACACAATAATGTTACATAATAAAGTTTCAACAGCTAACGGTAAAATTTACATATTTGAATGTAAGAGATTAACAGGTTGCCGAACTATTAGGCGTTTTAATTACTATAATTTAAAATTTTTTCATTTTATAATCCCTTTATTAAACAGAGTTAGTTGTTAAACAATTGTTTTAAAATAATAAAGTGTTAATTATTTCTTATAAAAAATTTAATTTATTGTAGAAAGTATACTTGATCCCTTAATATCATATCAATCCAAACTTATGTAGGTACGGTATTAAAAAAATAGTGTACTCTTGGATGTTTTGCATTTTGTTGATTTGATTGATTTTACATAAATCACCAAATCACTTAACGGAATCTTTATTTAATCTTTATTTTCATTTAAGTATTTAATTTTTCGGGAGGAATCGGATGAGTATATAAGTTGATCTTTCGAATAGAATACGCCTAGGTACGCCTCTTGTTAGAATATTTTCGAAATGATATATAAAAATCGTTGTAAATAATATTTTAAAAGTCGGATATTAAGCATATCTTTTACCTTTAAATAGTTATAAGAGATAAAACCACACATTTTAAGTTAATCATCAAAATTGATAACAATGTATACAGTTACAATTTTTATCAATATTTATTGACTAAGGAATTTACAATGATTTTATCTACTTTGCCAGTAATACTTACATTATATTTTCTGAAAATTTCTTCATAATTTGATAATTAATTTTAACTATTACTTTTATAAATAACTAATTTGCGATTTTTCAGTTTTTTAATGCATTACATATATAATTAAGTTATTACATTACAGTACAGACATAAAAGTAGATAAATAAATATAATTTTTATACATTTGTATATTAAATGTTAATAATTAAGTATAGGTAATACATATAAAATCACGATATTAATTTAAAATTATTTTATAATATTAATAAACAATTGAGCGTATAAACAATAATTAATAAGAAATAATATTAATTAAATTAAAAATCAGTCTTTAACATATTATAATAATAAGCGACCAATACCAATTTTACTTAAAATTAAATTGCTTCAAAAGGTATGTAGCATAGCCTTCGAATTAAAATGATGGGTATGTGGGGCAAATAAATTATAACCATTACAAATATTGGACTGAATATTAACAAGGTTACTGCATAAAGGAACAACAGCCATAATGGAATATTTGATGAATTGATCAAATAGCATAGTTTTGCCATTTTTCACCATTGCCACCTATAAACAAAATAATGTTCAGTAAGTACAGTAAAGCTAAAAAATAATGAATACTTGCTAATAAGTTGTCTATTAATAACCTGGGGAAAAATATTCTGGTTTTCTCGAAAATTATTATTAATCGCATACCGTAAGTAAGTATCTTTCATGTGTAATTTTGAACTCTATTGTACGAAACTGAATAAATTAATATACATAATTATTACATACAATTTAAATCGATAAACTTAATTTGTTTAATTAGTGTGTAGAAAAGTCAAATTAAATATCGCGTTATTTTCGAAATTACCTCTGATTGTCGTGTAGTAACATAGGTACTTTAGTACAGTTTAAAGTTGAGCGATTTTGTTTCAATAGTATCAAAATATTGAACTGGCTTAAGATCATGGCACATTAGTATCTACCTACTACGATATATAATTGCAATTTCTTACATAATCCAAAAGTAGGTATCACTTTCTTTTTCCTTGGATTGCTTGGATGAATTTGTTTGTTCCATCGAAGGCGGCTGTAGACTAGTAGATTTCGCGTAGAAGTGTTCCACTAACACGTTAAAAAAATTCAACGGCATTTTTAAAACTGAAGGTAACTCGAGCGACTTGCCTTTATTTGACCAATTTAAATTACCAACGTTGTTAAAGTACCGCACAATACCCGACACTTTGGTTTATAAATACAAGCATTGTTGATAATGAACGATTCTACAATTAATTGAAAGTGTAAAGTACAAACGATATTTATTTACTGTTCTAACTTATTGTAAAATTAAGGTTTCAAAGGACAAAGTTTGTACCTATATATCGATTAATATTGTTATTCGAGTGTTTACTGTCTGTGAATTTAATTTTTTATCGCGCACTTAATTAAAACACATTCACCTCCATTGTTTACAAATACAGTTTTCCACTTGTTCGAACTTTGTTTTCTGAGGTACCGTCTAAAAACCAGTTAGTTGTTTAATATTCAAAACGAGAGGTGGTATCCTTCGGTAAAGGTTACCATTCAAATTAACACACGCGTAAACTTTCCCTCATAATATAGGAAAAAAACGGAAATTACACATTGCAATTACCAATAATAAACTATTGTATTTGGTATGTTTGTTTAAAAAAAAATGTATAGGTATTTAAATTCAGCCTTGTTTTGGTAATTTATTCTTCTGTTGTAAAACACATACATAATAAAAATAACAAAGGCGCATCAATAAATATCAGGAGAAATCCAGATATTGCCTAACTACACTGTTGTACCTAATAATTGTTATAACGTGCTATACAAAAAAACCTATTTTAGAGAAGGTCCTCGAATAAAGTTACATAAATCTTTTATTGTTATTAGATTAAATTAAGCACATAAACAATATTCTCATTAAAGTTAGACGCTTATTTAACAATATCTTTTTTATTGATTCTTAATAATTTTAACAAGTCGAATTGTCTAACGAAAAGAATTTTATTGTTTAGCGTGTTTAATGTTTTGTAACAAATTAATTCGTTTAAACGTGTCAGCGCCTTAAGCTAAAATATGTGGCGTCTTCTCGTGGTAACAATAAACATTAGTATAATATCTTTATATTACTAATATAGATGTCACTATATATTCTTAGCATCGACATTTTAAAGTGAACGTATCTGATTTCGCGTTTTTTTTTCAAAAATTTGAATTTTCGATTATAAAATATTTAGTTTCGAAAACAAGAATTTTTACCAAACGAGCTGAATTTAAAGGTGGACGAAATAATATTGCGAAAAATGTAGTTATAATCGATTAGAAATGGAGTGAAGAAAAGATAAAACGAGGTTGATTGGAACGACTGTGACAGAACTTTATTGGCAAAACAATAGTCGACTAATTAAGTTGTATAACGTCGATTATATAAATTATTTTATTTTATTCGCCGATGATAAAGTCGACGCGACATAGACAGAAGTAAGGGTACAGTTTTATGTTAGTCACAAAAAATCAGGACAATTCGTATTATTTTTATAGTCAATTAAATTAATCACTTTATGTAGGAGAAATATTTTCGCGCAGTTGCCCCTTAAAATTGTTTTATATATAGAGAACTAGGCAAACATCAGCTTTAAAGTAATCAACTCGTAAAAATTTCAAAAAAATTATATAAAGTACTTCTTAATTTATTTTGCGTTTTGGTTTTACGCTTTAAATGTGTTCAATGGAAGTCCATCGATTTTAGCAGTTTCTTTCTCACGCAATTTGTTGTAATTTTTCTCATATTACATATTTCGAACACGTGTATTTATAAACCATTTTTTAAAAACGTAGACGGCGATTTTATTTTATTTCCAAGTTAAAAATGGCCATTTTGTGTTTTACTCCCTAACGACTCAACACGGAGCTGTGTTTAGCGCTCGTCTGGTAAACTAGTGATCCGAGGTTCGAATTCTGTACCTATCAGAGTTATTAAAAAAAAAACTATTTAATTCTAAATTTTTGTGACAACGTACAGGTAAGTACGTGCTTATAAAAATATTTTGTTTATTGAAGAGAAAAAGTATTTTCAAAATACTCTTCTAATTTAAAAATACATATTTGACTTATTCTAAACTTAATAACGTCTAAGGTCATCGAAAAATATTGTTTTTTGAACTAAATGATTTTGATAAGTATTTTTCTTTAATTTATAGGAACTTGCGGCATTATTTTCCCGGGAGATTCTTCACCATTTCCTGAAAATCTAGTACCTATGTATGTAGTATAGACTGCTATAGAATTCAATTGATGAATTTTTTCAAATATTTACCTGTTATATCCTTTGAAAAATTTGGATACTTACATATATAATAGGGGTAGGTACTTGCATTTTTACAATTAGATAACAGAAAAAAAAGCAATCGATTTATACGTATATAAAGAAGAGATAAAATATGGAAAGGAATGTAAGACAAACATCTTTATAAAACACATCTTAAACGCTTTAAGGCAATCAGACGAACAACTAAGCTTTTCCTTTCTTTTAAATTAAATTACACGCGTTTTCCGCAACCACGCCCGCTTGAGACCTTGCCATTTAATTTCAATCTGACTCGTAGGTCGACTAGTTTCTACAAAAACGACATTAAATCAAACATAAATTTATACAAGATATTGTTTTATAAAATCCATTTTATTAATATGTTTTATACATTAAAAATGAATTATTTTTATACAAACAATCGTGTTCCAATTAACCGATTTTTAAAGTTTAAACTCATAATTTAACGTCATTTTAATTAATTGCCTTTTTAAATAAAAATATGTTATAAGTAAATTGTATTATGATTTAAATATTCAAATTAAAGAAATTTTGGAGCCATTTTATATATAAGGTTTTCGTCGTCCTTACCGTTACAGTTTGAATACCACTGTTTTAGTTAGTGTTGAAATAATTTGGCGCCGTTCGAATAGAACCTAAAAACTCATTTGTTTAGTACAAAAGTGAGAACGAAAATATTTATAGTAAGCTTTATTCGATACCTTCCGAACAAATACAGAAAAAGAAAGGTACGGATAATCCTACAAATGTCGTTAGAACTAGACGACTTAATAGAAAGGTTAATCCAATTAAAGGGTAGTTTCTTTTATTCTGCAACAGACTGGAATTTTGTAAGGAAAGATGAGCAGATCAAATAAAGGAGTTTTGCTAAACGTTATACTTGTATATTAGTTCGACACAAACAACAAAAAGGGTAGTGACAATAAACTAAATGCTAAAAGTAAACTCTACTATATAGAATAGGATTGAAAGGAGAATACGCGTTTATTATAAAATAAAGTTATATATATATATAGCGTGGCACAAAGTTACTTCACGATTTCAAAATTAAAAAGACATGAACTACATATGTATTTATTTTGAAAATCTTTTGTAATGTTCTAATTTCTACTTCATTTTGCAAAAAGAAAAAACAAAGAATAATTTGAAAAATATTCCATTATTCAAATCGTGAAGATACTTTTGGATCACCTTGTACTATGTGGGATGATAACGAAATCATTTTGCAAGGCGCCATCCAACTGTCGTTTAAGTAAGAAATTCTAAATTTGGAATGAAGATTTAGTTCATCGAGACTCATATTTTGCATTAAAAAACAGTAGTTCATTAGTACAACAGTAGTTGCATTAAAAAACGGTAGTTCCGGCAATAGGCCTAAGTCAAGAATTTCAAAGGAAACCCCGTATATTTTGTCACACAGTTGGATAGAGCTTGAAATTCCATTTCCAACGACATATCACAAGTTGTCAATTTCTTTTAAAACAGCACCATAGGAGGCATTTTTTTCCAAATTCAATATAGCGGTAATCTGCCATTATTTATGGAGCTATTGCCAAATAACTTGTTAAGATAAGAAACACAACGTGTTTTTTCAAAAATTGAGAAAACTTTCTTTAAAAAATGTACCTCTCAAATTTTTCCCAATGTTCTTTTAACACAAAAAACGAAACTGTGTTGTGTTAGGTATTTTTTTGTATGTAATAAGACACGTGTTAATACTAGTATTTAATAAGTACCAATTTCGTTTCAAAATCTTCGGGAAAAGTTTACAAAAGAATTGACATCTTAAACAGACACTAAAATTCATGCCATATTGTGACAAATATAAGTAAAGATTCAAAATCAATGAGAAAACCCATTTTTTTGGTTATCTTAACAAGTTGTTTGACCATAACAGTAACGCTCCATCGTTAACGACAGATTGTCGCTATATTGAATTTAGAAAAGTGTCTCCCACGCCGCCATTTTAAAATAAATTAGCAACTTGCGATATGTCATTGGAAATAGAATTTCAAGCTCTATCCAACTGTGTGACAAAATATACGGGGTTCCTTTCGAAATTCTTGGTTTAAGCTTACTTTCGGAAAAACCGGAAACGATATTCAATTATTTTCTAATGCAAAATATGAGTCTCAATGAGCTACATTTTCACCCAAATAGCTCCTTGTAAAACGATTTTGTTATTACCCAGTAGAATATAGCAGTATTTTAAACTGTACTTAAAAAGCCCTAGGGGCAAATTGAGGCGAGTATTACTGATAAATACATTATTTATTGTGAATAGAAAACTAGAACCTCATTTGCAACGTGTT
Organism: Rhagophthalmus giganteus; assembly: GCA_036326145.1. NCBI lineage: Eukaryota > Metazoa > Arthropoda > Insecta > Coleoptera > Rhagophthalmidae > Rhagophthalmus > Rhagophthalmus giganteus. The sequence goes on along the minus strand of JARFJA010000075.1, from coordinate 3,962,118 downwards.
ATCGATTGGTTGTCGCAAATAGTTACCACACGCCCCTATCAAATTTAAATAAAATAGTGAATGTGAACTCACTGAACCTTAGTGGAAGTGATCTAAATGAAATTCTGGAACTTTCAATAGTTTTGATTTAATTGGGTTCCGTAATTGGAATGTTTGGGAACCGCTGAAATATAATAAATTAATGAAATTGAGTCCAAGTAGTTTAAATATAGTTGTTTTTTTTAAGTTTTTTTTAAACTTTTTTAAATTGGAACACGTACGCACGATGGTGGTCCAACATGTTCTCCCTAAGGCACAAATTTTCTCAAATTTTCTATTTCGGTTAATTGAATGTAACGAATAATTTCAGTTCGATTTATAAAAAACCGGAATGACAGCGTTAATATTTAAATAATCAAACGAGAGGCTCAAGTCACATTATTGTTATATAAGGTACTTTAAATTGATTTAATTTTAGTTGCACTTATTTGGCGATATTCGTTTATATTATGTTCATGTTTAAAAATATCACTAACTTTTTAATTATACGTTTAAAAACTCCTAACCGATTTCACAATTTTAGTATCGTCAATTTTTATTCATCACAATGCAAAATTAGAATTTTTAGAAGCATTAGAAATTTAAAAAACTCTCAAAAGATTATAATAAATACCTCGTTTTAAATCAGCAACTGGACCTGATCAACTCACCATGTTTAAATGAACTATTAAAAAATAAAGATCCAGATATATATCTAAATCCTGACATATAACCCCCTGACGATGCTAAAATTACGAAATCGGTTGGGAGTTTTTAAAAGTATTATTAAAAGGTTAGTGATATTTTTAAACAGAAACATTAAGGTATTTTAAAGAAAAATTGTTATAAACGAGCCGGAATTCTGAAAAGTAAAATTACTGTTCAATGTAATATATGTTTTGTGATATAATGGTCGTGAGTTTGAATTTTGCTGCACCCACGAGTATCTTTAATTTTTAAGTATAAAAATGTTAAATGTAAATCAAGTAGTAAATGACTATGTATGGTGCCGAATAAATAAATTTAAATACCTATATTTTTTCTGGTGAACGTATGTAAATTATTTGAGCCACCTTTCCATCAATTTAAATGATTTCCACCTTCGAAATTGAGAAGTCTTAATTTTGATCTTTATAAATTCCTAAAAACAATGACTTTCATCTTTAATTAAATCGTACACAGGGCGATTTTAAAATGACGCACCAACTTTACAGTACGTTGTAGAGGACTGTTAACGAAGTCTGGGAATAATAATAAGAAAAATTTATATACTATATTTTTATAGTTATTCGCAAAAGACTGAATGGTAAATTAGGTAGCATGTCTAGTAAATGGTTGCGTCTATTATTGTTATTGTTTTTATAGAAACTGATTTAAAAAACCGTCATATAGACGGATCAAATAATTTTTTGGTTACTAAATAGTTATCAAAAATGACAAATACTTATGAATTAATTTTATTGTTTTTCGATATTTTAGAACATCGTTGCGAAATTCAAGTTTATAATACGTTCATAAAGAAATTCCAATTTTCAGAATTAAAGCTATGCGTAAAACGGGCGTTATAAATAAATTTTCTGAATTATTTTTCCTGGGCTCCATTAAAACGGTCCCCTATAACGTAGACACTGTAGAGCTGGTGCGCCATTTTAGAATCAGTTTGTATATGATTAACTACCAATTTATACATAGTTACCCAAAATCTAGGAAGAAATAAATGTCTAAATTTTAAAAATGCGATAACCTTGATTAGTTTTCATTAACCCTAAATACTAATTGGAAGCTAAATCAGGAAAAGACTTTTTTTTAAAAGTCATTAATGTATCGATAGAATTAGTTGTATCGGTAACCTGCTTCCTTATTACACGTATGGAACCTGAGTGTACCGAAATTTATTAAACATTTACATCACTGCTCAACATAATAGCTGTATTTCATTTTAAAGGTCGTCTACAATTTTAGGAAGCTTGAAGGTCGTTAATTTTCTTTTGTATCATTAACGCTTCTTTTGCACCATACTTCGATTGATTCTCGTTAATTTTGAGATCGATTATTAAAAATATATTTTGTTTTTTATTTTGTAAATAAAGTGAAATTAAGTAGGATCAATAAAAATTAAAATTCACTTTCGTCTCGTTATGTGTGTAGGGTGTTTATGAATTAGCAGTTAGAATGGGGAATTAAGGCAACTATAAATACGGTTTCGAGCTAGTTACCTTAATCATTCACGTTTTGTGTCTAAATACGTAAGAAATATGAAGGTAAATAAAGACGACTGTAAGTGTAGGTGTTTGTTTACAGTGTGTGAGTTATAGGTTATTGGTTTGTTGACATTCGTTGTCGCTGCATTTACCTATGGGGATTCCACCGTGGTGCGCACTCCAAGTTTAGATAGTGCCGTCGTTAAATCTAATCAAATTGGAGGAAATTTCATTTATAGCACGTTAGAATCTCGCGGTTTCGTTTTATTTAATCCAACGATACCAGGAATTTTTGGAATACCGAATTATCCGATTTATAGTCCTTTTCAGCCAATTTTTGTCAATCCCGAAATCATCGGTCAAACACCCATCGTTTCTTATCCAGTCTTAGGTGCGCCCGTTGCTTCATCTCCAGATTCGCCTTCCTCAATAATCGTCGACGAGGATACCGTAGCCATCGAGTCCGCTTAAATTATAATATATATTACTTCAATGAAAAATCTAATATTTATGTTGCGTATTAATTTGATTGAAATAAAAAATAATATTGTAATTTAGGCTATGAAAACGATCTTGTAATTTAAATCAATAAAACAGCGTTAAAACAAGAAATTTTGAACTTTTCCATTTTGGGGAGGTTTTGGAATGCGGTCGAATGTACATAAAAATGTTTAACTATTTACGAATATATTGAGAGGATTTTTAACCATAACTTTTGAGAAAGATTATCGAACGTTCCAGTGTAATTTAACGTCAAAAACTGAATGTTTAGCCATTTTTGGTTCGTAGAATAATTTTATACGATTTGGAGGAATTCCAGTATTTATTTGCTCGAGTTATATTGTGTTCAATGATATGTTAATTTTTGAAAATGCGCCGTACAAAAATATTATCTATTTTTATTTGTTTTTAACTATTTATGTTTAGCTAAAGTAATGATAACACGGTTAATATATGGATAAATGATTAGATATTGTGGATTATCTTATATAACTGATAAAATATATATTTGAAGCAGATTAAAATAAAATTAAAATGACGTATACTTAATTTATGTTAGTCATTATGAAAATTAACCGTTCATTTTTAATAATTTAACAACAACTAATGGTTTGTAATTCGGAAGTATATTTCAAAAACAATTTATTTTAAAAATATTTTTATATTTATAAGATTATGTTAAAAAAAGTATTTTCGATGACCAGCCAATCGACAAATATAGCATTAAAAATACCGCTAGAGGTGACGTACATGTACCTTTTCTTTTTAATTTAGGTAATTGTTTCTCACTTAATAAAAGATTAAAAGTCGAACAAAATCGATCAGTTAAAAATGTTTTAATTATCTTGATAATTCAATAAAAACATTTGCAGTAAATATGTAATAAATACTTCAAATATTTTGTAAATAACATTTCGATTTGTTGCTGTCACTCCTGCCATCTATTTAAAATTATTAGTATTTATATCGGGGACATTCAAAAAATCGTTTTTTGAAAAAAATCATATAAAAAAATTTAATTTGTGGGGATATATGTTTATTATAATTTATACAAGGTGTTTCACGAGGAATGGGACATTACAATATCTCGGAAACTGATACAAATTTTAAAAGTATGAAAACATTTTAATAAATCTCAGTCGCGGACACGTGTTTTGTAATAAATTTTTAAACTTTATCCATCGCCACTAGGTGGTGTTACCTAACTTTAATTTTTCTAATGGAATGCTATAGTTTTTATTGCATTTTTGGATTGCCAAACCATTAACATGTCGCGTTTGCGATTCGTGCGTTCTTCCGCACGCTCATTCGTGTGTTTTTTCGCGCGTTCGTTCGTGCCTTCATTTGTGCGTTTATTCGTTTGTTCATTCGCGCGTTCTTTCGTGCCTTAATTCGCTCGTTCTTTCGCACAATCATTCGTGCGTTCTTTCGAGCATTAATTCGTTCGGTAATTCACTCGTTCATTCAATTCCTTTTAATTCGAACTGTTCCAAACATTTTGGATTATGCAAATGTTTTTTTATTAAATCAAATATTTCTTGAACTCTATTAAATAATAGTTCTATTTTTAATGTTTTTTCTAACTCTTTGCTCATTATTCCTAAACTAAATTCAACTGACAATGAAAATTCAATTTGAAAATAACGTATGTACGAATACAGGATAAGATTAACAGGGGTCAATGCCAAATTTAAATTAATGTAATCGAACTACATCGGCTAACTCTTATATGGATTGCAATTGAATTAGAAATATGTAATGTAAATGAATTACAGATTTTTTAAGATTAAAATCCAGCTCGAAGGACCAAAACAATATATAATTTCCCCAATAAATTGTGAGAATGCAAAATATGAAAATAATAGGAAATATGTACTTACTAAGGTGTAGTTACGTCACTTAATTAAACGGAAAGGAAATAAAGAAGTCAAAAAATTGATGAACACCAATAATTTTATGAAAACAATAAAATTTAATACACGTTCACAAGACTGATTTTTAATGGACTGTACTATCTTATTTGTCGCCTTGAAAATTATTGTTATTTTGAGAAATCAAAAATGCTTCTTTTTGAGGGACATATAGTTGACTTGGCAACTCTATACTTCCACTTTTCTAATAAAGAAGTCACGAGGCTTGGCTTTGTTTTCTAAAGATAAATAAAATGTTTTCTTAGATGTTATAATAAATAGTACTATAATAATAGTTATCACGGGAACTTAAAAATATTACACTCACAAGTTTAAACAAATAATAACTTATTGAACCTGCCCGAAAATGAATGCAATAGCTGAGTTTGTTTATTTTTTTGATACACTCCCAGTATGATTATAGTATATTGTTTCGCTTTAAGAGCAATAATTATAAACTTGTGTTAATACGTTGTTCATGTTTTAGAATATAAAAAGTGTTGCTTTCACGTTTTGGAATAATATGTAGAATATTAAATCAGCTGTTCACGTTTTTGGATGTTCATGTTGCATGTTAGTTTTTTTTTTAATTTTAAAACGTCAAATGTAAGGTAAAAAATATAATTTTCAATCAATTTGTGCAATCAATAAGTGCATAATACGTTTTAGTTTACTTTTCTCTGTGCACTATTGGTCAATATAGTTTTTTATAATAGGACCTCATCGAAATACCATCACGAAATTGAGCACTTATAGTCTCAATTAGTGTATAGACAACGTATATTTTTTTCGAAAGAATTAAAGCTTTCGATTTTTTGATTTTTCAAAAAAACTTTTTATTATTTAAAACAATAACAGTTTCGGTAATATAATTTTTTAGTATATCAAATTAAAGCTTATAAAAAAACTCGAAAAAATAACACAAAATGTAGCTCTCAGGCAAATAGATTTTGAGTTAGAGCCGTGATAACGTCAGTCGATTATTAAACATGAACTATCAATAATTAATTAATTTGTTGTAAAAATCGTTAAATATCGTTTCTACAAATTTAGTCGGTCGAATATCTTCAACGTATGTGTACATTTATATTAAATTTTAAGGACATCTAACGATAAGATAAATACGTAACTACTTATTGTAATTATTACGTTCATCTCAAAATTAATTTCTGCTCATATGAGACATCACTCGCGCAAATGTGGTTGCTTAAATTATTAAAATTTGACGTTACACAGTTGGAAAGGATACTTAATTGGATTCATCACTGTTTTTCAAATTGCGGCCCATCGGAAAAACGTCTAAAATGACTGAAACTTACACATATCAAAAACTCATGAATTGTACTCTGCGGAGCAGTCTACTCGATTCTTTAGTACTCCCTCGAATTCGTGCCACATTTTTCTTCCACGCTATGGAATATCTAAAACGAAACTTTTAAATATCTTTTCAGTATTTTGAAGATCTTCATACCTAAATTACGTTACCTTCACTGACGATTATAGAATTAATGTCGGCGGGGTGAAAAGGTTATCGGCAAAATAATATTAGTGTGTCTATAATTGGAAGTTTAAAAATATTTCGAGTGGACTCTGTTCGATGATGTTTCGAGTTGCCTTATTTGTATTGTTTATTTTAAATTGTAGTCGAGCTCTTACAACTTATAATAGAAATATAACGAAAATTTCTTCTTCCAGTAAGTATTAACGGTTATTATTCTGCGCTTTAAAATAAGAGTTTCCGTTTTTAGTATCAGTAAAAGTGTTAGATAAGCCTCATCACCTCTTTATAGGACGTTGCAAACGCGGCGATGAAATTTTACACGGAGAAAATATTATTCTAAATAATGACGGAAAAAGTCATGTTGGTGCCACAGTTACGGTAAATAAAAGAATAAATTTTTGATTAAAGTTAAAGAAATTTATAAATAGGCCATATTTAGATTAACGTCGACGGTTCGATTAATATAACTTGCGTGAAAATTCTGGATCAAGATTCATCGGGCGAGGGTGGTTATCCAAGTTTCGTCGGCGGAGGAGTCGGATATAACTACGTTGCATTTAATATTACGTCTCTTTATGGTAAAGGCTTTAATTTTTACGTGGAGATTAATGGAATTTCTTTAGAGGACGACGATTACGAATACAATTTTGAGTAGTAATAAATTATTGTAGACGTTTACATAAAATTTATTTTAAGAAATAATAATCATCAGCAATCGATCTACTTTATTTAACATAAAAATATGTAGCCTATATCTCGTTCGTTTTTCAATAAATAAACCATTCCTAGAAGTAAAATTCTCTAGTCCGTTACTTCGCAACTCCCGCCAACACAAATTTAATACAACTTAATATATATAAGTGGTATTCGAGCGTTCATGCAGCACGTTGCGTTTTGTCTTTAATTGGCAAGGGCGGAGGTGGAACGTCGGGTATTTCGGGATTTTTCTTAAAATTGGCCGCAGGCGTGGGATGTTCCTTCTTTTTCTTATTATCGGCATTAAAGTGTTCCAAATCTACTAAAATTGGCTGGTGATAGTAAGGTAAAGCCGGGAAAAGCAGGTCGGAAGTGTAGGGATATGGAAAATATGAATCGATTGGCAATGGATACCCCGAACCATGATAAATTAACTGAGGTATTATTGGTTTTCGGTCTTCGTTTTTCTTATACTCGGTTTCGGAAACGTCACCGGCCACTTCCTTCTAAAAACACAATTTTTGTTAATATTTCGTTGACAATTTGATGTAATTGCAACTGGCGCAAAACGAAAAAATCGTTTATAATGCGATGTACGTTTCCTCGATTTAAATAAAACGGTTTTTGGTGGGGTTTTGCCCTTTCGCGGATACTCTGGAAATCCGCAAAAAAGATATTACTATTCTAGAAAAGACATTAATGCGCGTACAATTATAGTTAAACGACACTTTTGCACAGCAGTCGTAATTATTTAAACTCTTAGCTTGTGCGACTGCTTGAATTCATTTGATGGCCCACTTTTCTATGGTTGTTAAAAGGAAGTATTTTTGGGCTTTTAACGTTTAATAAAGCGTTTTACCTTCTTATTGTCGATATCTTTCGAGCCTTTCGGAAGTTCTTCCACCGTAGGATGTACAAATATTGGCGGAAAAGCCACTCCCAATGCGGTAGTCCTAAGAACGGGCTCGACAACTGGAATTGCGTGGCTCGGGGACAAATTTTCGTCGGACGATATTAAAGCATTATAAATTTTCGGGACTCGAACTAATCCGGCATTCGATAGTACGAACAACGAAATTAATACCAGCAGTCTGTGCATGATTTCTGAAAAATAAACTGTTTAAAATCTTTTCGAGAATAAAAATGTTGAAACGAACGCGCTATCGTTTATGTAATTAATTAAACCTTGGACAATTTGTCGAAGTTATTTCTTTTTCTACAAGGTGAAAGATGTAATACGGTCGGTTTATTCGTCGTGATGAATTCCAAGGTTTACCCTTTGTTCGCGAAACGTTACGAAATTTTACGTCTACTAATTATTAACGTTCGTTAATTTCTAAATATTTTCATATCGAGTTATAAATGTTTATGGTCGGTTTCGTCTTTATGACCCTTCGGTTAATATTTTTCCGCGAAATCGCAGATGGTATATATATATATATATATAGCCTTTACACCGCGCGATATTTTAAAATAGTAAAAGTGGGCCACTACTCCGTATACTTTAGGTAAAAACCACGTAAAATGTTTTATCTTAGGAATTTTATAACCCGAAATTCTGTTCACACGAAAATCAACAATTCACACGCGTTCTGGAGGATGCGTACACTTACCTCACAGGTTTCCCGCAATAAAAATAGGAATACCTCAAAATATGTAAATAAACCGTACCTCAAGTGAAGTTATTCATGCCACTACTACAACAAAATGCCTTGGCAAAGACGGCAAGCCTTTATATATCTGTTATCCTCCGGTACGTTTATTCACTTGTGCTACCTACCTAAGATATATTTTTATAAGTTGCTTCCCTTCACTGGTTGCGTCTCGATGCGATTTCTTTAAGTAGAGTACATAGAGTCGAATCGTTTAGTCTGTTATATTCTCGCGGTCTTCGAAACTAATGAAATGTTCGAAAATCAAATTTCTCCATATCGACAGAGTTGGAGAATTTCGGTTTAACTCGTAGCTGTAGTTACTTCTGTCGTAAGTAATTCGATAGAGAATCTAAATGTGGACTCATTTAAGGTACAATAGTCGGTGTATAGAACAGTTCATGTTAATAAATTGATTCCGACACTACAATAGACGATAATACACTTTAGATGAACTTAATTATACGAGAATTTCGGATTCTCGATAACAATACACTTAGGACTTTCCTATATGTTACCGATATTAGTGGGACACAATTTTACTACCTTTACGATGATAATATTGCAGTTGCTTTGTGGACCAAATAAGGTCTGATCTTGTACTAGTTTACAACGGTGGTCTTTAGCTTCGTATGTGCTCTATATCATTTGCATATCGATAACAACTAGTTCATTTATTAGGACAAGATCTCCACGTCGAGAGCTTGTTTCTATACATGAGATAAATGCACTTCCTATTTAATTAAAAAGGATAAAACCAGTTAAAGTGCACTTCGATAACGTTCGAGCTTTGTGTAATACAGGGCAATCGGATTATTTAGATGAATACGTTTTGCAATGTTCAGTTCGAGCTACTAATTCCACGATTTATCATACATATGTAGGTATTTAATTATATTATGCTAGATTATAAAAATGTTAAACGGCATTTAAAAGTCAAAATTTCTAAAATGTTTTTGTTTCATTTTTCTCATTAGCTAGGAAAAATTTAGGCAAAAAGTTTAAATCCGTTCTACCTTCAGAAGTAACAAAAAATTTGATTTGTAAAATTTACGACCGTAACATTCTAGGATCTTCGAGTTGATATGGTCACATTAATTTAAAAGTTTTTAATTGGCATTAATCGTAGAAAAAAAGCAAAATAAAGGTGGGTATAGCGGTGTCCGTTCGCGAAAAATGTGCTATTTGGAATTTTACATAGTTGTTACTAAGGCAAAATAAGACGATTTTAGCCGTAGTAAATGAAGTTCTGACCCATAGGGCTCCCTAAGAGTTCATCAAATTTTAAACCTTTAAAACTCTCTAAAACGGCACATTTTGATTTATTTTACTACATAGAAAGCGTTTTCATATAATTAGATGGTGAAATTATTGGTGATATAATTAGAAGTGAATTAAATTAACCTCAAAACCCCAACGGTCATAAATTTGGCCCTAGGTGGGCCATTTTGAAAATTTAGGATCTTATCCGCTATTTCGACGTAAACTTCTGAAAATGGTCAAGCGGGGTATCGTTTCTGAATAATTTACATTTTTTAAATACGATTTTGACATTAAGAATTCAATTTTAACTTTCTAAGTGCCCAAAATCGTGACGTAATGGCTGTGGCGGCAACCCATAAGCTTAAAAATACAGTAAAGCTAACTGTGGACTACGAGAGATAGCCACCCAATTATTGTATTAATTATTATATATATATTATATTATATTAATGCATTGAAACTTCTACTAACGGACACCTATCTTTAAAGGACAGTTTCTTATTCTCCAAACTTAAACATTTACCCTAGTTAACCCTGCATTTAGCTGATACCTCCAACAACGACCAATATTTTCTACTTCACAGCTGTCCTTTATTGGGAGGTTTCACTGTATTAATATAAGCCAGCTGAATGTTAAAATTATGGAATTTTACACAGTTATTAACGACAAGTAAGATGATAGACTCGAAACACGCAAAATTTGATCTATAGCGACCTTCTGAAAACCCATTAAATTTTAAATCTTTAAAAAAATTTAAAACGGTAAATTTTAAGTCTTTTTATTATATGTATATAAGACGTTTTCATATAGGTAATTATATATTGGCAAAGTGCAATAAATTAATTTTAAAACCCTAAAAGTCATAAATTTGTCCCTAGGTGGACCATTTTCAAAATTTATGACTTTATATTTCGATGTTAACTTCTTAAAATGGTCATTCGCAGTATCGTTTCTGAATAATTTTCATCTTTTAAATACGATTTTAACATTCAAAAAGCAATTTGACCTTTTTAAGCGCTAAAAAAACTTGACGTTATTGCAATGGCAGTATTTTTTTAATATTCAAAGCACCAGATTTATATTAATAGGTAATTGTATCTATACCTACTTTATCTTGTTCTATTATTTAAAATTTAAGCTCGCACTCATTCAAACAGAATATGTAAATAATAGTCTACCATACCTGTATAAAGTTGTGTACTTTTAAGAAAATCACATAGTACTATTCACAACAGTATTATCAAAATTTAATAGAAAGGCACACTCACAGGAAACATAGAAACAATAGTTTGTACATTACCTACATACGCGGTTTCCAGAAGGCATTTGCTTATAATTAAGCTACAACACAAAATGTGCGTTTTGTCGCCTACGACGTTTTGCCAAAACGCCATCGATATTTTGGAAGATTGAAAGACATTGTGAAATGCATTTTTTTTAATGAAGCAATAACTGTCAAAAATATTCGAAATTATTATGTACTGAATAAGAACATTCGAATTGTTTATTATTAATGTTGTAGCGACGAGTAGGTGCTGTACAAATTAAATAATAGTTAAAATATCTGTCAAACTTTTTTCTTTTTGTATATAAATGCAAATACAATACTCGGAGCATTGACATTTGACAGATTCTTGGCTAGAAACGATAGCTGCAGCACGCCTTAAGATATTTCCTTTGTTACATCCGCATCAGTTATGTTAATAAAATTCAGATCCTAAGTGCATTCTATTCAAAACCCGGATTTTGATTTCCAATTTATATACCTCATTCGTCTTACAGTTTTCTATTATCTTTAGACGGAATTTTCGCATTAGGTTTCAAATTATTTTGATCGTTAGCGGTGGTTTTATGTAACTAAGCAGTAAATCACAAAAATATTATAGTTAATTAGCTTTCGATGATTTTTAAGGCGAAAAGAGAGCTTACTGTAATCCTAACTACGTTATTAAGTAGAAAATTAAACGAGTAAAGCAACTACTCGCTTCTTTCCAATTACTTTTATTAACTATTCTGCCACGCGATTAGGATTATAGTTTATAGTTTCCAATTAATCGTGGAAAATGTAATTGCGCTTTTTACGTGTGCCACATTAAATATTGAACTCGTTCAAAAAAATTATAAGGTTCGTGAACTGTAAACTTCGTCCTGTTTTAATTTCATAATCTCGTTAAATAAACCATTATAAAAATGTAACGGCCGTCTTTAGATTTTCAAGGTTACTATCTCATATTAACTTTCTTTGTGAAGTTATAGCTTTTCAGAAAATAAATAGTTTGTAAAGCAATCAAAATCTGCTTTCAGTAGAAAGTGAGTGAAAAGAAGTTGAAGTTATTCAGAAAAACTTCGAAAGAAGAGCTTAAAAATAATTGAAAACAATTTTCTAAAAGAAAAAAAATGCTTGAATATTAACGTCGAAATGCTTGCCATTATTTTACTTAAAATAAAAAATTTTTAGGAAATGCGTTTAAAATAATAATAAATTATGGATATACATGTAATATAATAAACACAGGTACGCTTTATATAACTGTCAGAATAATCATAATCATAATCAGAATGATAATATACAAGATTAAATTCAGTCGGAATTAACTCATAGATTTTTCTAAACATTTGTTCAGCTGTCTGTTTCAGCGATGTATTAAATTTTTAGTTGCAGGATAAACTTAAATATACATACATAATACCTACGAAACAATGAAAAATACGTGTCAACTGTTACTTTCATATTATTTATATAATGTCGTTCCTTCTAATATATTATTCCTATATTTTATTGATTATTTTAATTATTATTTGAGTCTTTACAAAATTGCTTTAGCGACTAAGTAAGCTCAGTAATTGTCGTTGTTTAGTATGCGTTTCGATTTGGAGGCGTCGTTGGATCTTATTTTTTTTCAAAATGGGAAAGGAACTGCATGTACTTTGCTTATAGTTTTTTTTGCTATATAGGTTCTATTAATATTACCTATATGCCATCCAAATTTTATTCCGATGCACCCCTAGTAAAAAAGCGATATTTGCATAATGTTGGTGTAATATTGTAAATGTTGACGGTGTTTATATTGTATGAATGTTATGTAATCATTGTGTTAAATATCGTCTAAATATTTATTTACTTAATATTGTAATTATAAATGCATATAGTCAATATTAATAGTTTGTCGTAAAAACAACACATTATAACTTTGTATAAAATCTACATATTTTTTAAACTATTAATTTAATCGAAACGATAATAATACAATTTAATAGGTAACATCTACATACCTATTATAGTTGTATTATACACATATAGGTTATCGTATAGGTAATCGTATTATAACAAGGGGATCTTATCTTGGAGAATTGTTTTGTTGATCACGATGACCCCTACAATAAATAATGAATTTCTGGACACGCAGTTTATTCTATTAAAATCAGTAGTGCTATAGCATAACAAGTGAGCTACAACTATAACCTCAATTTAGAAACTAACTAGTCGTAACTACAGAATTAAAAAATGTGCTGTCGCTGCTTAATAACATTATCACAATATTGAGCAAATATAGTGTTTACAACCATACATTAATATTGTGTGATAAATATTTTCTTAATATTGATATAATAATGATCGCACAATATTAGATTAACATATTAAAAGCGATGCTAATACAATATTTAAAATATGTCTATATTTATATATCGTAATCACCATATTCAAGCAACGTTAGTAAAATATTTAATTTTAAATATTGATTTATTAGTATAAACACAATATTGTATTAATGTTATTAACGTTATTAATATAAATACCACCTTATCACAACATTATTTTTTACTAGGGACGTCATCATTTACACCTTGTATTTTTACAGTACTTAAAATTATATCGATTCGATCGCCTACTTTTTATTACCTATAAATAAATAAATACGATATTTTAATTACATTCTGTATATTAAATAATACATATTTTTATAATTCGAAGTTTATGAATACCGACAATTCTTTTAAATAAAGATAGGGATCGTAAACATGAATAATCTAGGCCATACATACATTCATTTGCTGCGAGTAATACGTCAACATGCGAATAAACTGTAAACGTATTTTCAGGACTTTTTAAATTATTTTGATAAACGTGAAGCGCGCAGCAACCTCAGTTATGACGTAAAATGCAATATAAATTAACCGACTTAAATAATTAATTATAAAGCCTTCATTTAGGTCACTTAAAATATAAAATAAGACACAATAATAAATTCTTTTTAGTGAATACGGCATTAGTGTATCGTAAACAAATAGAAACTAGCACCGATAACGGAATTATTTCCAGTTATTTTGTTTTGTAAAAAGCAGAAATTTCTAGAATTGCAGTTGGTTTTGTTATGAATAATAGATGCTATGTACATATTTAAAAAAAAACAGTTTAGCTAAACTGATCTACCTACTTCTTTTTAAGATAAAAACCTCTAGGATAAATACTTTTATACATTTTATATAAATTCCAAAAATTTACGGAATACCTTTGCGGCAAAAATTTAAATTAAAAACGCGAAAGAATGATTATAAATGCCTTTCAAATATTTAGAATTGATTTGGCAGGTTTGTACATACAAAGAAAAATATCACGGAAACTGTCAAAATGAACGCCACTTCCAAATGTTGTAAAATTCGTCGGAGTTAATTATAAACTAGGTACCATTTTCACCTGGTATTGTTATTCTGTTCGAATAACAACTCGAAATTCTATTTCAATTTATAGTATATAATTATATTCGCAATTTGTTACTGTTAATCGACGTTATTTTCAAATTAATTTTATTTAATAAAAAGTAATGCCGATATAATAAAATTTATAAAACATAAATATATAATTAAATTCGAAAATATTTCGCGCTACGGTAAATCATGAAATCGTAACCGTTTATAAATCTTCCACTATTAAATTTATTTATAACGTTATAGTTCACAGGTGAGTAATTTCGTGTTCGCGTTTCTTTTTAAAATCACTTCGCCGCGATTTGCGAAATTCAACAACTCGCAGTTTGTTTAAATTTCAGTCGTAAAGATAGTTGACTAATATCGTATTTTTTCAATAATCGGAGGTGTTAATTAATTTTTTAATTTCCTTATAGTCGATTGTATCTATCTATTACATTTTTTAACGAAATTTACAAGGTGTACCTAAAATAGGTCAACACAAGTTGAGCGCACGTAGAACAAGTAAATCGTGACGAAAACCTCTATATGTGTTTTTTTTTCTAAAATGCCCCTTAAGGGAAATAGAGCCCCTTCAAATGTATATTTTAGAATGGTGTTTATTTAATATCTCCCAAAACTTTTAAGATAAAATAACGAAAATTGGTACATTTACTATTGTTTCTACGTTTATTAAATTAAAGTTATCAAATGCTCAAAATTAAATTCGGGGACGTGTCAAACTGCATAGAGAGTGGATAAATATGACTCTCGTTGTTTTTTTATATTAATTTTTTCAACTTTTGACAAGAAATTATGAAACTTCAAAGTTTTTTTACTAAAAAAATGTACTCAAAAAATCAAATTTTGATGGGATACGCCGTTTTCGAGTAAAATTATTTTGAATATTCTATTATATGAATGTATTTATTACATCGAATTTATGAAATTGCATATTTCACGTAATCGACAATATTTTCGTATTTCATGAAATACGATTTCATGTGATATGCAATATTTTGCCGATTATGTGATAAAGTTTAAAAACATTTTAAAATTATGCCTATTACATAAAATTGACATAGAGAGTGCATATTTCATAAAATACGCAAAATATTTCCGATTACGTGGAATAGGCAATTTCACAAATACGGTATAATATAGGTATACATGCTGTGATGCACCGAAAATTATTATTATTAATTTAAAAATTATCAAACTGAGGCACTATAGCAGTCTATTTATTTTTACTTTTTAGCCAGCATTATCTTCTTATCAATATTCTCTTTTAAATTCGTATTCGGTGACGATAAGAAAATATGAAAATTGTAGTGTGCGTTAAAATTAATTCTAATTTATTTTTTTCTGATTTCACGGTTATTATTTTCTGTCTTTTTATAAGTTAAAAGCTTAATAATATTTAAATTTTATTTAAAGGAAGACAGTAGTGTTTTTGTTGAAATTATTGTTTTACTATTAATGTAATGAAATATTCAAAATGATTTTACTCGAAAACGGCGTGTCCTATCGAAATTTGATAAAAGTACATTTTTTTTTAGTAGAAAATTTTGAAGTTTTACATGTGATATTTATCCACTCCCTATGTTCTTTGAATTTAATTTTGAGCATTTAATAATTTTAGTTTAATAAGCATAAAAACAATAGTAAATGCAGAAATTTTCGTTATTTTATCTTAAAAAGTTTCGAGAGATATTAAATAAAAACCATTCTAAAACCAACGCTACTTGAAAGGACTTTATCTCCCTTAGGGTGCGTTTTAGAAAAAAAACATATGAAGGTTTTCGTCACGATTTAACTGGCTCTACGTGCCTTCAAATTTTGACCACTTATTTTAGGAACACCTTGTATATCTATATTTTTAATTAAGTGCTATATAATAAAAAAGACCTGTCGCTTATCGAATTGTAAAGTTATTGGCATGAAATTGTATTAATTTTAATTCTATGCGTCCAAATGCATCGTCTGCATTTTCTCGTCCAATTTCCGCCTGCTCAAACACAGAATTAAAATTCAAGAACTTAATAAGTTTATATAGATTAAATACTCGAGTATTTACTCGAACAAAAAACCTAAAGATATTTTAATAAGAATGCTGTGTTCATTGAAATACCTTTGAGACTATTAAATACAGCTTTCAGTAATTTGTTAATTTGAAGTAGGTATTATTTTCCGAGTCGCAATCGATGCAGCTACTTTATAAACACGAGTTTCCTTTTAATCTAATCGAAAACGGGATACCGTTAGAACATTTTAACGATGTCGAAATATTTACCCTTTTTTATTCAATTTGTTAATAACTTTATTACGTTTTATTAACGTATAGTATAAAAACAAGTAAAATTCAAACGAAAAAGATACACCCACTTTTACACGAGAAACTGAAATCATCTCCGAAAAATGCAATAAAGTAGAAATACTCCTGTCTGTCAGAGATAGTGCGACTATTTTCGAGTTAATAAAGCAAATCGTCCCTGTCTGAAGACAACCCTAACCCTGTTGTCAATTTTGTGGATTATAAATTTTACAAATTCGATCGTGCGCACTTAAACGTGAAGTTTATATAAATGCGAATAATGTCGTAACTTGTTGCTGTAAAATTATGAGAAGTAGATTTATTTTCGTAGGCGTCATTCATTAACTTCCTGCCAATTATCTACCTAACCAAAAAAGGCCACGACTGTGATGATGCTGGGTGTTTTTCACGGTTGATTAGGTGTGGATACATTTAAAATTAGAATTGAGTACTCAATTAACTTTTTAAAGTCATTTCCTTTGTTACACTGTTTTGTCATTCATAATTAATTAATTATTTAAATTACAGTAGGTATATTATTTTTGATATGCTACAAAAGTACTATAATATATATGCAACATGTTATACATATGTACGTTTAAAATTGCAGTGTCGAGTTATTAACGTGAGTTTTAATTGATGGTATAAAAAATTATAACATTATTATTTAATTAGTAAAAACAGTTGTCTATATGACGAAGGTGTAAAATTAACCTACTGCAGGCAACCCCCGTATAACACGATCGTTAGATTTCTAGAAAATGTCGTGTTATGCGAATCCGTGTTATGCTAAACAAAGAAGTACTAACAATTAATAGAAAAAAAAGCTAGGTTCTAAAAGTTAACGAAACTATATACTACTAGCTTTTGCTCGCGACTTCGTCTGTGTGGGATTAGAAATATTCAAAGAAACGTATCCTATAAATTCTATATTTCAAAGGTACTTAGCTATTGTTAGTACAGATAAACTGATTAAATTTCTAAAAAACATACTTTTCCCGTTACACCCCCGTAGGAGTGGAATTTCGAAAAATCCTTTCTTAGTAGATGTCTACATCATAAAAGGAACATATCCCCCAAATTTCACGTTTTAGGACCAGTGGTTGAAACTGGGCATTGATGTCACTCAGTCAGTCACGCTACATTTATATATAGATTACCTTCTTATGAACAACTTGACTAACAATAAAAAAACATGTTTATTAAAATAGTCAATGATAATTGATTGAAACTTGAAATATTTTGCAACATATGTATGCTTTTTCTCTCTTTAAAACGATCCAAAATCTTTATTTTTAAACCTAAAAAAAAATGAAACGTCTTTTAAACGCTACTTTCTTACTTTCGTTAGACGTTTAGGGCTACAATTTAATTCGAAAAAAATAAATAATCAATAGTTCTTTAACAAAGGTTCAATGTATGTAACTACCCAAAATTTTCCTAATTCTCAAATCACGTTATAGCGAAACCGTACATTAAAAATATCATGTTGTACGAGAATTTGTGCAATTTTCGTACCTACTTCAATTTTAACAAATTAGAATTTTTTTGTAGATAACTAGATACCGATTATGGTGTGATTACCGACCAATTTAATTTGTGGGACAAGCTTTATAGTCCAATAAAATTAGACAATAAAATGAGAAAATTATAAAAAAATTATTAACAAGCTAGATTTTTGTGTGGACCTTTATATTTATGTTTTGAATAAAATCTTAAAAGTCCCCTTCGATAGCATGACGTTCTCAAAAATTGTTATAGGGGGCGAAATATGGTAAAATTCAAATTTTTGCGATAATTTTGGGAACTACCAATTTTTGCGAAAAACCCGTTAGTATCAAAATTGTAGATCGTAAAATTTGCTAAAAAAGGTCTTTTGACTTTTTTCGTATAACTAACCATGCTCGAGTAAAACGTGTGACAAAATGGTAATGTTTCTAGTTTACATTTTTAAATAATACAATGATATATCAATAACACATACGCTTAAATTAAACGATGAAGGATATATGTAGTACCAAGTTTGGTTCAGATCTGTCAGGGCATCTTTTTTACATCTGCCACCTCGAACGGAATGGGTATTTTTTCGAATTAAAACCCTATGTATATTTTGACCAGGGGGATGACAAATAAGTATATGTACCAAATTAGAACCAAATTATTCAAAACATTTAAGAACCAACATATAAGGAACCATACATAGATAGCCACGCTAACTTTTATATACCTCTACCTTTCAGACTTCATTCAAACTATATCTTTGAAACTATTGATTCTACCAACAAAAGTTCGATGATAATAACCTTTTTTTCCTCGTAAACTTAATAGTTTCCGAGATAATTGCGAAAAACTGAATTTACCTCATTTCGCCCCCTATAACCATTTTTACGGACGTGCTATCGAAGGGTACTTTTGAGGTTTAGTTCTAAACATAAAAATGGAGGTCTATACAAAATTCTAATAATTTTTTTACAGTTAAAATCTAATTTTCTTGGACTATTAGTTACGAAATGAACCATTGTAATATTATTAATTTAATTTAATTCGCCGCACTTACATAAATATTGTTAAAAATTCTTTAAACTTTGCTTTAATTATATAATTAATTATTGCGTTTATAAATTACTCGTATACCGAAAATTTAAGGGTTTTTCTTTCAAATTTGCGACTCTCGACACTTTATTCTCTATCGATTTAGTTAATTTATTTATATAAATAGGTTTACAGGGGTTTGTTTATAAATTATTAGTTATTTACTGTAATTACAATATTTCGTGATTTGATTTACAAAATCTTGAATTCTTAGTTAAAATTTTGCGCTGTATATTTTTGTTCCACGATTCGTATTCAAAAAGAAAATTGTAGGAGTGAATTTCCTCTTCGGCTTCGAAGGGATGCATTACAATATGGGATTAAAAATGTAACGTAATTTTAAGAAATATAACATCTATTTTTATTACATTCATTTATAAAATTATTCGGTTGTCTTTAATTTCGTTAATGATCATTGTTTGAAATTAGGTATATTTAATAATAATTTAATTTAAATTTATAATGATTGTAAAATTTAAAAGAATTTCCGCATTAAAAATGTAACAATAAATCGATTTAATCGCATCACATCTGCTGCACAATAGTTGTTTATCAAGCACACGTGGGAGTTGTGGTCGGCGACGTCGAGTAGAACAAAACTTCTTTTTTTGAAAGCAAGCAGTCCCCTCATTTGTCTGCGGTCAATCGCGCAAAACACCGTGTTTTAATGTCGTTTATTTAAATACAAATAATTTGTTTAAACAAATAAATTATTGGGGTGCGAGAGTGATGCGAGTCTTTTAATTCAACGCCGTGCGATAATTGCAGACATATTTTTGAAGACTTTGTAAATTTTCGTGCTTTCTCGGACTCGAATAGAAAATTTAATTTATCTACATTAGAACGAAGAACGTAAGTTATGCCAAATAATTTTCCCCCAATGTAAGCATTATCATATCGACGTAGTTTTGGCAGAGTAACTTAACTCACAAAAAGGAAATTTTACAGGAGAACACATTTTATGTTGTCGCGTAGCTATAAATAGATACGTTTCGCGGAAATACAAATCGAAAAAACTGAAATAATTTTAATGTCCACATCAAAAAATTGTTCATTGTTGCATCTTGTTCTGTGTGTCAACTTGTTCACTTTACCCCGTGTTCTCCTACATACTTGATTTAAAATAAAAACAATTAATATTTTGAGTAATTTTTTACCTAAACATATGTTGTTATACATCGTTGAAAAGAGGAAAAACAATTCTATTTAATCATGTAAAAATCCAATTTATTTGCGTATTTAAGATAAGAACGTTGCTTTCAATATCTCAGAAACCGACATCTTGAATTTTATTTTGACCTAATTTTTAAGTTTACCTTAAGTAACTTTATATTAAATATTTTTTCATGTCTTTTATAATTATGGGGATATTATTTTTGAATGTTTGTGGGATTTATCATAAACCCCAAAGTACTAGCTCTGTAGTTTAGTTCATTAAAAATATTATCTACTCTATTTGTAAAGATTTTATTCGAATATTAAAATCGGTATCCTTCATATGGGGAACTTTGTGCCAAAAAGAATTCCCAACATAAATAAATAATTACTATTGTTTTGCAGGATTGTGTTTATATGTGCACATTATTAATTGGTCAGCACACTTGACTTTAATTAGATCATTAACAATCGTTTATAAGCTACTCGTATATTGATACTGTAAGCATTTTTTGTCCAATTTTCAAATGTACGCTTTTTTTTCTTTTGTTACGTCATAATAAGTAGGTAGTAGAAGAAATGCATGCCCCACTCCATACGCACCACCACCTTTCAGAGGGTGTGAGTAAGAATCTACCCGAGCATTTAAGCAAAGACTCTCGTTGTAAAACCGTCACCACGGTACTGTACCTTTTTAAATATAAATACAGATTATTTATAATCCTAAACATTTTTCTTGTAAAGAAACTGTACTAAACAATTTAAGTTGTAGGTACCTACTAGAAAATTTATTACGATTGTAATCGAGGCACTACATTAGAAAATTAATTAACTTTACAAAACAACTTTTATCATGTAATGTTTCGCCACGTATCATAATGACTAACAGGTTCTAACTAATCTCTTCAATTTATTTTGTTTAGTCGTGGGGTTGGTTTTTAGTCGAATAAGAAAGTTCTACGGCACTTAACACAAATATAAACGTTGAAAACTAATGGAAAAGTTCCATCAAGTACGGGTACGTATTAGTGTGGATTAGGCTTTGAAAATTTGTGTATACACACATTTCGAAGATACATTATTAATTTAATTGTTTTTTTGTTTAACTTGGTGAAACATATTTAAACTATATATAAATATCAGATTGTGTTTCACTTTACTTATCTTTTAAAAATTGACGCGACGCGTTTCGCTATCCATTTATTGCATTTTCGAGCTTTGTTTATAATGACAATTAACAGTTGCTGGGATGTTTGTTTAAAAATTTTTTGATGCGCTTTCTTCGATCAGAAAATCCAGAAATGGCGAGTTAATAAGATCAGTTTGATCATTTAGAACAAGGTAATTTGAAGTTTGTTTATGTTTTTTAATTTCTAAAGTTTCCAAAAAGTTTCATATTCTACGATCATTACAAGGATGTAACATTAAAATTTTGTTATGGACTGTAATTTTGTGTTTAGATTCTAGAATATGTTTTGCAAAATTTGATTTTTCGGGTTTTTTATTTCTAAAAGCAACTAAATGTTCTTTGTAACGAGTTTCGAAATTTCTTATTGTTTGGCTATTATATTCACTACACTGTAATTTATAAATTCCAGAACAGGTTAAATAATTTGAGTTTTCTTTCATATTACATAATAAACTTTTAATGTTCCATCTTTTAAAAAAAATAGCTAAAAATCTACAAATATTGCAACTTAAAATGAATAAAATTTATATTAACAAGTTTTTAAAATAAATAAATAATTAAATTAAGTGAGGTCGACCTTAAAATAAATACTGTGACGTATGTGGGTGAAACTTTGAATCATGTGAAATATTTAAATATTTCATCGTTTTTACGCCGAAGAAACAACTGCGGAGAATATTTCCTTATAAGTCTATGAGCGCACACCTTGAAATATACTGCAGAACAATTGCATTTACTGCTACACAGCGAATAGCGTTAATATTTAGTAATCCAGCGCGTATTTTTTCACTTTTAAATCAAAATCAAATTGGATGTTTATTCAATATACAACCGTAGGTTTTAAATAAAAAATGCATTGTTAGTGAATATTCAAGTTTTTGTAAATTGATATTTCACTATAGCGATAACTGTATTAGCAATAATATTCGATTTTTCCTTTGTGTTTTATAATGTTTATGAATCTTATTTTATTTTTATAAACCCGGGGACCGTGAAATTACTTATTCATATCCTCAGAACTCGAAAAAATATGTCATTTCTAGATTGAGACTCATTACTTATACTTAACCGACAGTGATCTGCTTCGTTGAACCTATTTCCTGGCGAAACTTGCTGTAGAAGCAGACTTTAATTATGCTATAGGTATTAAGACTACATTTTACGCTTTCAGTTGTGTAAATAGCTTTGTAGATATTTGTTTTAAAAGAACGACCGTCAAAGTGCGTTTTGACGCATTACGGCAATGGAAAAATTCTACAATGCTAGCGAAAAACAAGCAGGCGGCTATTTCATTTTTACTTTGCGCCATTTTAATTTTTTAACGAGACTTCGCGTTATTATTGATGACAAAAAGTGTATCTGCGAATTCTAGGACGAACTCGCGTTTAAAAACGGAGTCGCTTCCAGTTATCCGTGAACTGAAATTTGTATATTTTTGAATTTTAGATTTTATTCGTTACAGTTTGAACAACTGCTTACTTTTAATCAACTAATATAATTATGTATTATTATAATTTTAATTAACTTCTCATCAACTATAATTGAATTTATTTTTATGAAATACTTCGGTGACGATGTATTTTTAAAAATATTTTCTAGTTTTAGTTTCTGATTATTACTTTCATCGAAAATTTAATTTTAATTCAAACAGTTCGTAAATATAATTTTTACTTTTATTGTATACCTATACAGTGCGTCTCCGAATTGATTTTGCGATATGTGTAAATGACAAATAATTTTGGAGTTTTAAAATGATACTCTAGGAACTAACCCAGTTTGGCCCAAAACTAAGATATACTTACCATAACAAAAGTTGAAATAACTACATACAGGGTGTTTTATTTAAAAAGAAATTCAATAATGAACATCAGTAAAGAGTAATTAATATTGAAGATTCGATAAAATGTCGTTAAATGTAATGGGAATCATAATATGATTATTGCTAGCATTGGAATCCTCTTAAATGAAAGAAGCATATTATATAATTATTGTAATCATATACCACTCAATCTATATCATTAAAATCGTCGTTTTATTTCTCATATTGATATATTTTAACGAGTACCTAATGTATCTCTAGAAAATACATTTTTATATTTTGCGTCTATAATGTGCTTATTATAGCACCGAAATGAGTGCTATAATAGTCTCATTACGATGTGCAACTTTTCACTTTTCGTAGTTGGTAACATTAAATGTCACATCATAAATTCTTAATAAACCTAAGTCGAAACTTTAATATTTTGAATTAAATTGATATATCATCAACCACAACAAAATTCCATAAATTTATAATAATATACGATGTTTTTTTCAAAGGCCATAAAAGGGGAAAAATATAAAAAATATTATAAAGGACAAACTTGACAAACTAAAATACAGTATAAACCTGTATTTTAATATACTAATTCGTAAGCATCTATATACATATCATTATACTATATCTACATTTTTAGAGTTACGTTATAGTATTCTACAGGGTAGGCTGTAAGATACGAAGGAATTGCAACAGAGCATAACTTTGGCAGGTGTAAGTGATATGTATTGATTTCCTGATATTATGTACATTACATCAGTTACCGCACCCTCCTGTCTGAACCGTCCAATCAGACGACGAATCATTAATTCTGACGGTGCATTTTCTGATTTTCAAAATATAGTTCCACAATTTTCGTTCGTTGCGGATTTGCGAATTTTTTCATCTTGAAGTTCCAGGACGTCTCGTTCATGCAATCTAAAACATCCAGAGAAGAAAGGTGGTGCAAACTGTTTTTCTTTTATGTTCTGTTCAATCCTGATGATAACAACAACAATCGATTTTAAGATAGTTAACGTGGAAAAATATTCAGGTTGCAACTCCTCCGTGACTTATGGCTCGGCTCACCTTGTATTTCTACATTCTTTAAGATACTAGAACAGTTTTATTTGAACATCAAAGTGACAAGCTTAAAGTTCGCACATTTGAAATTTAATAAATTTTAAATTTGTTTTTATGTCCCTTTATTTTGGTATTTTTGTAGAGAGTCAATTTTAAATAATTAATGAAGTAGTAGAAGAATACGATTTGCTAACGAAGTGTATTAAGCACGAGTGGTAACTGAGAATTAGATCGTGCTACATAGTTTGAGTGCAATTTTTAACAATTTAATTTTGCTAATAAATAATTACCGACGATATCTCATGTAATGACATTTTGTTAACGGATGATATCTAGGAAAACTATTCTTGACTGTTCTGCGCCATGGACTATTTTATCAGCATCAGATTATGGAACGTGTTTTTGTTTAAGTAAACCAATTACTTGACTGTTGAAGTGCAAAGGGTGGAAAGTGTGATATATAGTTTATCATTCTACACGTCAATCGACGTGTGATTCACATTACAAAGTTAATATTAATCATGTTATGATTTTGTTTATAAGTATTTTACTTATAGTTAGTTACTTTTTACGATTTGTTTATAAATAACTTGAACTTATATAATTAAATATATAATTCTAAATTGTAAGCGAAGTGTTTGATAGTAGAATAACGGAAAACTATAATTTCCATTTTAAAAAATCGCTGATGTAAGAAGTTTAGAATCAAATGCTCGTTAAGAAGCACGAAAACGGTGTTTAAATCATATTATTAAAGTTATTTCTTGAAACGATCGGAACGCACGTAACCATTAATTATATTTTACCTTTCGGCGACATTCAATCCTTTTAAGGTACAATAATTTTAATAAAAGTAAATAGAAATTTTGAAATTTTGTAGAATGACATTTTAAATTAACGGTAGTTAAGATTTCTTTTTATCAAGATACAGCGATTTAAATGTTTTACTGTCTGTTAAAGATTATGGTTACCAATAGACTATTTAAAATTGTTTTCTCGGCTTAAAGAACCGAATCGTTGACAGTAATTGAAACTCATTTTTCAGATGTTCTTTAGTATTATTTTTATAAAAGAGAAAATATTATTTTCTTTAAAAGGCTTACGAATAATAAACTTAAGGTCTTTTATAAGAGTTCGCTTTAAGGTTCAAATTCGCAAGTTTTACGGAACTTTCGCTAAAGTTTATGGCCAAAATAATAATTTTGGAAATTTGATCGATGCGTTATTATAAATTATTTTATATTACTTATAGAATTTGACGTATGCATCGATTTTGTAGAAATAAACGTTTATTTTTGTTTAAAATTCACGTTTGAAAATGTCATTTGTTTGGAATACAGTGAAAATTGTATTGACGCGTTCTACGTGAAATTCTATAACTTAAAATAATATAATAGCGCAACGATCGAATTTCTAAAATTATTATTTTGACTAGAAACATTAGCGAAAGTTCCCTAAAACTTGCGAATTTGAACCTTATTACACCGAGCTCTCCGGAGAGGCCTATGAAAAAAACCTATTAATTCCGCTTGTTTTTGTTGGCGATGTCACTATTTTTTCATCAAAACTTATAATGAAACTAGATACATTCAAAAGTTTATGGCAAAAGATCAACATATTGCAGTAAAGCAATACGGTGGTAAAAACTATTAAGGATGACGTAATAAATGATCATTTTGAAAAAAAATTGACTAAGGATTTTTATACCAAGAAACGTAAACGAATTACTTTTAAATGCCTCCAACAAAGTTAATAATTCATATTTTCACTATATGAAAACATGACCTTATACTAAAAACCAGTTCCCTAACGCCCGTATTCACCAAGGTGTTTGACAAACCACTAAATTTTAACTGACTGTTAAGTAATTAACCAGTATTCACCAAGCTTTAAATGACTGTTAAACAGACAGTTACTGATGAATAACAATGAAATTGAACAATCTGACTTTATTTAGCCGATGGTTAGTTAGTAGATTGTTAACTTACAAATGGTGAATACACGCATAAGAGAAAAAAATTCTAGTGAGCTATCAATCACACGATTCCTGGGGAACGACCCATATTAAAATCTCCTGGTCTTAGAAATATATTGGCGTTCAAAACATTTTGAAGTGTGGAAATAAATTTATATGCAGCATCTACAATCGAATAAAGTAAAGGTACTTAAACTGCTATTAGTTATGTTATCGAGAATGTCCTTGGTGGTAGAATTTCACCATTAAACACCATACTTACATAACTTAACCTTTCGTTAGCATGGTGAAATATTTTTACTCCATTAGTCTGCTGGGGTCTGACATACCTCTACTAATATTTTTCTTTTTGTAATTAACTGATGGCTTTTAAATTTTTTCTAATGTTTATATAGTTTATTAACACATGTATAGGAATATTTTACTTTGTTGTAATTGATAGTCGGAACAAATATGTATATTTTGAATTTCCAATGGGTCTGGTTTATTTTTGTCCTCTGCTAACTCAATTTCCTCAGTGCTATCTGCTTCTTCCCGCAACTACAATAATCTTTGTTGGTCAGCTTTATAGTCATTCATTATTCTGTCTTTTCCAATATAGTTTGTCGCATTTTAGCTGAACTATATTGGGTTAAACACCCATGACGAGTAAAAAGGGCAGAATAGAAATTTTGGTTTTGTCTTAGTTACTAAACATATGTAAAATTGAACAGCCCACTAAAATATAACTCCCGTTCACAACGAAGCGCGCGAGATTCGTTGTTCCTTGTTAAGTTACCTGTTATGAGAAGGTAGCTTTTCATTGTTAGTCAAATTGTAGCTCTATCTTTGTCTTTAATATACACGATCTGCTATAGATTGCCTTTTTATGGTTTTAACTTCTCGAATGGTTGTTTTTTGTGGACGTCCCGACATATGCTTGTTGTATACTTCTCCCCTGACTTATTAATGTCGATTCCAAATACTTACAAGCTGTCGTGATGTGCCAAACTCGCGGGAAACATTTATTTGGGTATGTCAATCTTCTCAAATCTATAGAATATTTTCGTGTCTTCGGCATTGTTTTTCTAACCCTAATACAGCAAATCGTTAAATATAATCCGTTAAACTACGAGTCAAAATACTTATGAATCAAGCGAAAAATGAAACCAACAAACAATCAGTATTAACTGCGTACAAATTCGACGTACTCTGAGGTTGGTGTGCACATCTTAAACTACTGAATGTGTTCTTATGACTAACAACTTTGTTAATCGTACTGATTCTTAATTGTGCGTGCTCCGAAACATGTTTGTCAAAATAGTTATTAGCGTTACTGTAGTTGTTCTTTATTTTAACAAGTAAAATATAGTTGCAGTAGCGCTCAGTTATAATTTGCAATAATTATAGAAAATATAATTTATATTTATACTTATAGAGAATAAAATTTAAAAGTGACTATCGATGAATTCGATAAAAATAAAACATGATAGTATCATTCCAAAGGAAATTAAAAGTCAAATCGCATAAAATGTATCTGCAGCGAGTAAAACTAAAAAGGAGATTTTAAAAGAGATAGTTTACATTAGATTCAGTTATTGCTTCGTTATGCAAATGCATTGTATTTTCAATTAGTACTCAGCACGCGTAATTAATTAATTTAAACTAACAGTTTTTATATTTGTTCTGTTGTCTATAAAAATGAATTACAGAACAGTATCAATAACGTGAATTAATTACTGCAAGTGAAGTTCGTGTAACTCAATAGATAGATACTTAATAGATAATTCATATACTTAATATAGTGTGAAACACCAAAAATCGTCAAAATAACATTTATTTATGTAATGGAATATAAAAAAGAGATAAACAATACGTAATTTCTTGTGAAAAAACATTTTTTTTGAGTTGACTTATTAGCAACTCCATACTTGTTTGATAAAGAAGTCATTTAGAGTCATTTCTTGGCATCTGATAAAAGCTTGGTTTTGTTTTCCAAAGTTAAATAAATCGATACTTCCTTAGATACCATAATAAATATAATAATACTTATTACGAGAACTTAAAAATGTTACACTCACAAGTCTAAACTTATTGACCTTGCTTGGAAATGAATACGTAATAGCTAAGCTTGTTTATTTCTTCGGTACATTTTCAGTTTGATTATATATTCTATTTCAAAGTGCATAATTCAATTAATAACACTATCTCACTTTAAGAGTAACAATTTTAAATTCGAATTATTCCGTCGTTCATGTTTTAGAATATAAAAAGTTTTGCGTTCACGTTTTTGGATGTTCACATTATGGGATGTTCACGTTATAGAGACTGTACTGTATTTTGTTATAAAGAACCTAAATAAATTTAATTATTATTAATACTTCTATTTTTTTCTGATCTCGGGATCGCTGCCCATTGACCACAGACTTTTATTATTTGGTTAGTAGAACGGGTTAGTATTTTAATTAACATTCATAAACGTCTATGGTTGTAGCGGGATTCGTACTCACAACCGAAGTGGCGCTAGAAGGCCAGTCAGGTAACTAACTCTCTGCGCCACCACGGCTCCTATACTTGTAATGGGGTAGAATTAGTACATACATATTAAGGTGGCTAAATTTCAAATTAGTTATTAAATAATTGTTTATTAAGATAAAAATTAATACATAGTTCATGTGGAGTTTACATTATATTAAAAACGTTAGTACAATTTCTTTAATATGAAATTTGTTAGCATTAATAAATAACAGGAACAAATCTTTGCAAAATTTTCAATCTTTTGATTAAAAAAAATACAATTTATTACAGAAATAATTCACTTACAGAAATAAAATGGTTTTACATAAGTATACCTAGGTAGATATTTTTCAACAAAGTCGCTTTGTTAAAATGAAAACTTCAGATTTCGCGTTTTAATTTTTTAAACATATTTTCGGTTGCTTTATCTAAAAAAATGAGAGTAGGTATTTCGTTTTTATTTTGTTGTTATTGTTCTAATTCGCGGATACCTTTTTATACACAAAAGAGCTTAATTTTTATCCCACTCCAGGTTTTTAAAAATCTGCATCAACTTTTTTTATTTTAAGTTTATTTAGTTACATACAAAAGTTAAAATTTACCTGAATAATGAGTGATATTTAATTAACTTACTAGTAGGTAAGCATTTTTTGTGAATTATATTTCACTGAAGCTACGTTTATGATAGGATCCACATGTTAGCTGACAAGTCGACAAAATACATACTTTAAAAATGATATAATTATCGGGAATGTCGAATAATAAAGTTGATGTTGAATATCCGTTTACATAATTCGGTTGACATCATTTTTAAAATATTTGTCGACTTCTCGGCTTACAGGTCAGGCTAAATTTCAATAAAGTTTGCAGCTAACCAACGTATAATTTCAATTTTAACATACGTTTACAGAAAACAATTAACAAATAAAGCGTAATTATGTACTCGGTTTGCCTTCGAACAAATTGTAAACAATGGTTTCTGAGCTACACAGTGTATAATAATCAAGATAAAATAAAGTTTACTAAAATTAGATCATTAATAATATCTGAAATCGCTATACAAGACGCCGAGTGCTTGCTTGCTACATGTTTTTGTACTTTTATTGGAGTATTAAGTTCGATAGGCAAAAAGTGGTTACTCAAAATTGGATAACAAATACCTTAATTATAATTTAACGAAGTTAGGGTAGACGTAAACCTTGTATTTGTACTTTATTAAAGTTTCACTAGTGTTTAAGTGTTATATATATATATATATATATATATATATATATATATATATATATATCATTTATTGCGTTTTATTAATTTTTAATATAGTAATGCAAATTTAGTGTTATGTCATTTAAAGTCACAAGTATTATGCTAAACGTTCTTACTTGATCCCTAAATGACTTTATATAGGTGACTAATCGGTCATCAGCCACAAAATAAAATTATAAAAATCAAATTACGTTGATATTTTTCTTATAGACATAAATCACTTGTCAGGGAGTTGGAACAAAGTAACATTCTTAAACTTTTGCTTTTTGCTCGTTATATCCGGGAACCGAGCTCGTTGTAAACGGGAATTTCTAACATCGAGAGAATACAATTTTAAACGTAATCACGTAAAATGCTCATGATATCTAGGATTTCGGTAAACTTGAGCTCGTTATTAGCGAGTTTGACTTTATGTTTAAATACATATAAGTACATGTACTTATTTACTTTTTAAAATCAATTTAATAAATTATACTAATCATTGTATAAGTAGTAATTGTTTAATACATAGTAAAAATAAAGAAAACTTGGTGAATAAGTGGTAAACTTACAATTAGACGTTAAACGTGATTTTTCTTTAGATTTTCACATGTAATCTAACGATATTTCTTATGAATATAAGAAGCTATATCTATGTTAAGCTTTATTATGAAAAATATAGGTTGTCATTTGAAAATATTATCAATGACATCATAAATTGAAGGTATGATATTAAAGGAAAAAAATGAAACACGCGTAGGTAATTGTGACAAATAAAATTACATATTACCTTGCTATTAAAACAGTTTTTTGCCAAACCTAATAAATTCTCTAGCATATACGTTTCTTACTTTTTACTCACTCTGTATACAGGTACTATACTTATTTTGCGAATACACAAAATGTCATATTTACCGTCGTAGAATTATATTATATTAAACGTTAAAAAAAATTTAATTTACATCAAAAAACAGATCTACACTAATAATAAAAGACGCAAAATACAAACGAATTTGGTTTAAAATAAATGAATGTATTGGAAAACCACATACATACGTATGTAACAACCGATAAAACTACAAGGTCGGGCTCCACATGAGTATAAACTGCTCAATGTGCGCCCACATTTGTTCACTATCGCAACCTGCAAGAACGTTTAATTGATAAAGCATATTTTCCAAAATTTATAAGCAGTCTGGTATTTATGCAACAAAAGATAATCGGACTCGAATAAATACTTTTGTAAAATTCTTTTCAGTTGTTCGTGATGTTCTCGGTGTTCGGGTAACGCATAAATTCTGTTTAGACTTGAGTGCATATTGTGGTTGTTAGTGAACATTTTTCTGGAATATGTATCGTTTATATTAGGGAAGTTGACGCCACAAAAGGTCAGAATTTTTTTATTTAATTACATAATTGTAAGTATGTTTTAATTGTTTGGCTAACAGGCTCGAATCTTTATTAAATTACATTTTGTTTTATCAAAGCTATGCTTGTTATTCATTAACGGTGTTAAAATATATATAAATACATAATATGTGAAATATTAAATTAAATTTTTAAATACACATATGGAATGTTCCAAGTTATATTTGCACGGCATCAGTGCTTGTCGTTTTTTATTATAGAATTTGAATTTTTTTTTTAATTACAGTTTTTCTTTGCAATATAAAACGCCTTTCATATTTTCATATAATTTTAAGAACAATTAGAACCCGAATTGAAAGGAAGTCGTTAACGTTTGTAATTTTAAGATGTAACTCTCCTAGTATTTTTCGTTTGTAATTCATAGCATTTTCCGAAATTTAATATAAAACGCATTTTAATTGTACGAAATCGATACCTATGTCAAAAAAATATAAATTACGGAAATTAATTATTTAGAAATTAGAATGCAGCATAATAAACACGATAGCGTGTATGAAGTTCAAATAAGTTCAATTAAAATACGAATGTAATTTTTCTAGTTCTTGCAAATTGTACGTTTTTTTCCTACAGTTAATTTTTTTGTTGTTTTCTGGAACTCCAATACGATACTCTGCAATTTCGTTTCGTTGAACGCTACATCTAATCTCATTTTACGGATCGATGACCATATTATGGGATGTTTATGAGCAATAAGATTTGCAAATCGATGATTTGCAAACGATAAGCAAGTATAATTCTAAATTTTCTCTCCAGTGTTTTTGAAAATGTTACCTAAGTATTTGTTAACGTAATTCATTAACGTTCTTTGTACTAAATTGTTAATCCTATAATCGTTGTTTAATATTATCATACGAATGCTTTCGTTATTAGTACTTAATGTCAAATATTATTGACACAAAAGGTAATAATAGTAGGTTCTTAAATATAAAAATTCAAAATCGTTAAAAAAAATTTAATGCCATTATAGCTACCAATAATTTTGAGGCGATGTTGAGCAATATTGATTTATTATAAAATGTTTAAAACAATTCGATATTTAAAAATTACATCATTTTCGGACAGCTTGTTAAAGAGTCTCAATAGCTATTTGTGTAAGTATAATATAATTTTCGAAAATAAAAATATAAACACATTCTTTCTTTACTATCTTTGACTATTTATTTTTAAGGTAAACATATCGATCACTAAACTGATAAAATCGGTTTATTAATTTGTAATCCGATTCCGTAATTTAATTATTACTTTTAAATTTTGCATTTAAAATTTTCAAGTGGGGGACATATCCGCATATATGGGGGCAAAACAGATTTTCTACCGTAACAATAAAATAATTGAATGAGTAGGAATATTTGCATCACAAACATCTGACTAAACTAATGGTCGCTCTTTTGCTTTGTCATATGTTAGTGATAATGTACCGTGGAATTAGAAAAATATTTGAATTTTTCACAATTTTAATGAAAATCTTGTAAGTAGTTAACAAGTTTGTATATGCTCTCGTGTATAACGGTGCTGTGTATTTTGCATTTTTCAAGTACACACATTCTTTTTATGGGGGCGATTATGCCCTCACCTCCCCTATGTATTGCCAAAAATAAATTACCATCGGGTAGGAGCGTGTTAGATAAATTTAAGAGAGGTTGTAGTAACGTAATAATATTCAAGGACCGGTTAAAGCATTTTAAGATAATTTACCATTTTTAAATAATTCTATCTGAATAATGAATCTGCCGGCATACTTCATGTATTTGCAATGCAAATAAAGCCCTTAAAACTAATATTCTCGCATGGCACGCTCATTTTTCAGAAACAAAGATAGCTTTTATTATAATCTTCGATTATAAAAGTTTAAGTCAATTAACAAAGGGATATTTAATATTTTATATACAGCGTGCGTAAAAAGTAAGGGACGTCGATTACGTTATTAATTTAGAAATACATATTTTTAACGAAGATTTAATGCTTATTTGTCAAAATTTTAAATTTTTTTCGAGATCGTATAGGCCACGGCACATCATCGACACATTTTCTAAATAGCAATCTATATTTTTTTCTGGTATATTTGAGGTTTTGTATTGAAATTAATGTTTTTATTGTGACGTAAATAAACGATATTTCTCTATGTAATAATAGGTTTTTTTTTGCGTAAATATGGGTTAATACAGTCCCTGGCCATAAGGCCCGTCGGAATTTTGAGGTGGACGAGTTTTCTGTGTTAATTTGACATGGAATAACCTTTCAAGTTAATTTTTAAAAGTTCAGAAAATTATTTTGACTCCGAATTATGCAAGTTTCATTTTATAATTTTTTTTTCTAAAACTATTAGGTACTGCAGATTCGCAATTTTAAATAAAGGAAATGTTTTCTTTTCAGATACAACATATGGATATGCATCGATCTCGCTTCGATTGCCAGCTGATATTACGTAGCTTGCATATCACGATCTGTTCCAAAATCTTATCAAACATTTGGAAACGCGGACAGTTCGGTTTTAAAACGTTTGGTGATTAGTGTGTCGTGTAGCGTCGCGTCGCGTTGATTGTGTACATTTTGTTCTTGCGAGAACTGACGTTTTCGGTGGGTGGATCTATGGGTGTTACAGAATGCTTCTACAGATGCGCCGAGAAAAGGTACAGTGATCTTTTTTTTTAAATTTTAGTTAGTATTTTGCGCATTTTTTAGAACCTCGTATAACATTTTCTAATAACCAATTTGATTTTAAAAATTAATTTCAAAAAAATAGCAACGTACGGTTTTTAATTGTTTTATTGAATTTATCATTTTTCTTTACACCCGATATAAAAACTCTAATGAGATTACAAAAGGAAAGTTTCGAAGCAAATCGAATTTGTAATCATTTTATTAACGACGTAAGTTCATATAGTCAATGATTCATAACCAGCTATGATAATTATTAACAACAAAATAAAAATTTAATACCTAAGTATATTATTTAAAAACTCGATTAAATGCAACAAATTTGCAAACAAAACTTTAAAATGATACTCTCGTATCACAACTCTCACAATAATGCGATTCAATAAATAATTAGTTAATAGCTATAATACTTAATAATTTTCATTTGACAACCACTACGTACGGATTTTATTTGACTTACTTACTTTACAGTAACCCTATAATTTTGAGGTTGTTTTCTAACCATCTAGTAACCTATCATACCAACCAAACCGAATCTATCATAAAAACTAAGGAATTGAACTTCTCCAAAATAGCGTTTGCTTTTTGCCGTAAGAGAAACGCTGATTGAAGGGGTACATGTTATTTATTTAGTAAAATGTTTTATATTTCCAAGGCACGTTAGTAGACTTGAACTAGTTTTCGATCGGATCGTCCTTACCAAGTAGCTCGGTCGATCCAGTGGTATTACAAGACAAAATGAACACGCCTATAAAATATAAGTTTTTTTTTTTGTAAAAACATACAAAGCTTCATATAGGTAACCGAATTTTTACGGTTTTATTGTGATAAACATTCTTAAAATTTGCGTTTAATAAAATTACATTAAATTAGTAAACGTGAACATTTTTCAAGGACAAGATAAATATCTGTACATATTAATCGGCAGCAACAATGTTGGAGTATTATTTAAATAGGCAAACGGATTTAGCCTAGGAGTTAACAGAGGGCCAGATAAAAAGAACTCTACTGTATATTTTACAAACAATTAATTAGTAGGTAATTTTAAATTTGCTTATACATACTATTGGATGTTATAAATAATATGTTACGTAAGAGATGTTTTACTATATTTATTATATCGACTATATAATTGTTTAGCGTGTTATTTAAATCTGACAATAAAAAGAATAAAGTAGAAGCGTGAGTGTGTGTTAAAATCTGGAACGCACATTGTACTGATGTAGTAAACGGGACATTAAAGGGTGACAGGCCTGTGCTAAGGATAATCGGCACCCTGACCGCGTAGCTCGAGGCGTGATGCCATGACACCCGCTTCGTGGCTTGCACTTTTAAAGGCGTGTTATCATTGTTATGATTATTCCGGTACGTGTATGGTTTCCGCAGGTGCCCGGGCACTTTCTCGCTTTTGGAATTCTTTTCATTACGTTTATCGAAGTTTTTGCTGGCTGTTTTGTGGGTTTACAGAATATTGTAAAAGCGCGTTGCGGTTCAGCCGAGAAGGGACTGTCTCATTTATTATGGAGTAGGAGTCGAATAACCAGGCTAGCGTTGCTCACGTACTCTCTTCTATGTTACGACTGATGCTATATACATGTTTCGGGCTCAGGTGCGCATTTTCGGTTGATTCATAATGTAACATCGCAGAGCCCATCGCCCATGCACTCCCTACTACAAAACATCGATTACGGGGTCGAAAAGCTCGTCACCATTTAATCAGACTCCGGGACGTTTTTCTGTTGCATTTTTATTCAGTCGTCGCAATCACAATCGATTGAAATGCACGAGAAAGGGTGGCGATAGAATTTTTTATTTAAATATAATATATAATATAATATTAATATTATACATATAATATTTATGTTACGTTTAGGTATCAATTTGCTTAATTTCTTATTATTTATTACTAATATTGAACGTTGTAGGCGACATTAATTATGATCATGACTGTACATACTAATAATAATAATATTAATAAAGTGATAAAATGGGTAACAATTCTCTTTTGTATGTAGGAGTTATTCTCGTTACTTATCATCGTCAATTAAACTAATTATAGTCGACAAAAATGGCCGTATTCGCAACATAAAAGTCGCATTTTATTTGGAATAATCGATAGACGACGACAATTTGATTACACTTGATGCGCTTTCGATTAACTGACATGCTACACGAGCTGAATTATAAAAAGCTCCTAAAACAATTTAACCTCGCTCGGTTAACGGATTAGTAAACTAAATCGCGTATTTCTATATACATTGGCCATGTTTACCACCGAATTGTCCCCTCAGTTTATATTGGAAGACGCATTTTGTAGAAGAATGACGTAATAAGGTACCGATCACCACAGCTTTATTTTGTAAAGGCCACCCCAATCAGCCATAACGAGAACGTTGGTTCTTCCAGGTTTGTCCATTTATAGCGAGGTAGGGTTTATGACGGTTAAACTGCTTCTGATATTGCGATACGCGCACACATGAAGATTCAGGGGTTTAACTTTCTAGAGCAATTCCAGCCAAATCGCTGATAGGGGCGGCCAAATAAAATGTTGCAAATAAATGTACCGCATACGCTATCATAGAAAATGACACTCTCGTTACGGGAGCTAAGTAATAATAGAGTATTTTGATATTTCTATGGACTAACAATTAAATTATGACGAGAGAGGGTGAAGTTTCTTGAAGTTTCCCTTTATTCGCCATTGTACTTTAATATCAAGACTTAACATCTACCTATATGTCTGAAATTCTCAGTTCAAAATTGGCTTCGCCCAGTAGGTGTCTAAATATTATCAATGTTGGATTAAAACGGTTTCACATAACCTTACGCATATTACAGCAAAATTATTTCGTGCTCACCTTGTTTGTTTAACTTGGAACTTAGTGTGAATATTTAAGTTTCCCATAAGGAAAAATAATTTAAATGTTCAATTATTTCTGTTATTATTTTAAATTAAACTACTAAATAATGTACGTGCAAATTTGTTAGATTTGCTTAGTAGGTAGGTATATTTATAGTACTGGGTCTAAAAACAATTTTTATTTAAATTTGATGTAAATATTTCAACGTCCTAGCTCGAAACTTGTTGCTTGTTGTTCCACGTTTTACTTGTTTTTATTGAATGTTTGTTTCTTTACATATATCCATAAACAAAAAATAACAACATTACAGGAATAACTAAATTTAGGTTTATTTGAAACAATATAGCAATTTTTGTGAGAATAGAACGTTAACTACACGAAGCATATCAGAAAAATATGCTTCGGGCGTTTGTTACTACTTTTTAAATTAATCATTTATTCTTATGTAGTACACATATACAGGGTGTATCTACTACTTTGAACTTTTTTCGAATTTTCCATACAAATGAACATTTTTCGATACTTTTCGGTTTTTCTAAAGAACTGTTGTAACTTTTTTGGTAATGAACCAATTTTCAAAAACAAACCCTTTTTATTGTTTATGACTTTTTTATTTACATAATTTTTAAAATGTTTAAAATTTCAAAATTGCGGTTAATTAAAAAAAATCCATTGAACAGTTTTCAAAATAGCCAACTTGTCCTAATCTAAATACATGTCCTATTCTAGTGTATCGTTATTTTTCTTTTTAAATATTTACAAACCAAGTTTGGGTAAAATTCAAGTAGCTTCTATATAATGATGAAAAGCCTAATTTCTTCAATGGTAAATACGTCGATTGTTATCTCTTAAGTCTTGTTTACATGTACTTCTTTAGCCCACCGAAACTTGAAACTTTCTATCCTTGTTACATGGACGTTTCCTCGTTTTTAAATGTCGATATAAAAGTAAACTACAATTAAAATTAATTCAATTTCTTTCTAAATTAAAATTTTGAGATTATTTTCCCACTATTGTATTTTTAAAGGTGTTCTTCAGGATATGACACGAGATTAATGTTATTAGAACTTGTCTTTTAGGGTTTTCACTCAATTTTCTTTAACTCAATATGAAAATTATTTAATTACGAGGTTATAAACAAATTTAAGTCAATTATTTTTATGTCATATCCAGCGCATATATAATAGTTATGACCTAATTATAAAAAAAAAGTTAGTTATTTAATATCCGAATTTAATGGAATAAACCTATTGTCGTTATTATTAAAAATAAATAACTTTTTCCCCTATATATTTAATTAAATGCATCTTTAAGTAATATACAATAACGAGAATGATTACAAATAAAACAATAAAACTAGAAATTACCTTTTTGTTGGCAAAATTTTAAGCGGTATGAACACCCTTAAGAGGAATGTTATTTTAATATTGGGTTTTTAATATACTAACCGCTTATAAATTAATCGTTCATCAAATTTTTCTGTTTCGAGCGTATCTTGCAATCACATAAACAATTTTATTTTATTACGAATGTTTTCCATAACCATCAAATTTATTATTTCCTTAACTATCTACTGGTATTTGTATTACATAATTAGAGTAACAAAAGGGAACACCATTGACCACAACGTCCCACTTCCAATGCCAGTAGTTGTCGGGCAGCCGTAAGGGATTTCAATAAAACGAGGTTCAGAGTTGTGAGTTTGGTTTACAATTCGCACATATTATGAACGTTCTTGTTTACCCTAAAATATATCTAGTAACAAAATTTTAAGTACATGTTGTTTTAATGTTAATCAAAGTCTTGTCACATGTATCCATATTACATGTTAATCAAAATTTCATGATATATGATTTTTTTTTATTTCATCTATTTTAACACGTTGAATGCTGTGTCAACAATAATGGTTGACAGTCACATTTACTACGGTGCTGCGTCAACCTACCAATAAGATTGACATTAAATTTTTGTACTAAATAAATGTATTGACGATCCATTATATAGGGTGTTTCAGAATTGCACGGTACTATTTTAGGGACGTGTTCTCTAGCACAAAATAAAGAAAAAAGTTCATGTAAACATATGTCTTAAATTAATTTATTACCGAGGTTCTGAAGGTTAAAGATAAATATCAAAAAGTGTGATGTTAATCAAATAGCGGTGGATAACAATTGTATATCGTGTATTTGAACAACAATTGTATTTTATTGTATATGTTTATTGTATTGTATGTTATAACAAGCGCAGAAATTTCTGCCAGTGATTAATTCAACAATGCACACTGAATTCTAACGTCCTGAGTTGCCTGCTGATTACTGATAAATCTCGCTGTACAAGAAATGGGACTACTAATTTTCGAAACATCCATACTTGAGACGTAGAGAACTCTCATTCGACTGCTACTACGCATTACCAACATACCTTTTCATTAAATATTTGATGTGGTCTTCTCGGTGAAAATCTCATCAGTCCCTTTTTTTATCAACGAGCCTTTCAGGAATATCTTGCGTGCATTTATGAACTTCATAAGGCAGAGGATTTGGTTTATGTATGACGGTGCCCCAGCTCACTTTTCTCATATTGTTACTGATTATTTAAATACAGTATATGATAACTGATGGGTTGGTCGAAACGGACCTGTTAAATGGCCACCACGATCTTCCGATCTAACGCCATTAGATTATTTTATGTGGTGCTTGATAAAGTTTATGGTTATTATTCTACATCTATTGGCATGCTAGAAGAGTTAAGCAATCGTATCGTGGAAGCTGCAGCAACTATCAAGGGTCGCCCTAATGCTATAAGACTTGCCAGAGAAGCACAGATTCGTCGTGCTGAATGTTGCATTCAACAAAATAGAGACCACTCTGGAAAGTTACTCTAAATGTTTTATTGTAAAATAAATGTCTTTATGCTTCAATATCTTGGTAATAAATTAATTTGAGACATATGTTTATATGAACTTTTTTCATTATTTTGTGCTAGAGAACACATTCTTAAAATAGTCCCGAGCAATTTTGAAACACCCTATATATTATAGGGTGTTTTGTAGCTTAGGCCCTATGATATTGTTTGAAATTCTGAAATTTAACTTCCGTAGATATTTCAATTATTTGCAATATTGAGGTACAAAATAGAGAAAAACCAAAATATCTTCAAAACCATTATGTACATAAAAAAAGAAAGCAGCATTATCAATATCTTACAGCATTCTATCAAAATCAAACATAAATAATTTTAGCCTCCCGAAATAGTTTTCTGATTTGGGTCCAGCACTGAAAGTGTTAAAAAAGACGTGCAATGGAAAAAAGACTCCATGGTTTTGGCAGAATTTTGACCCATCCTGAAATGTTTAGAACAGGTCCGGCACAAACAAGTGTTAAACAAGACATTAATCATAATACATTGTTGAGTTGCTGAATTTGAAAATTTGTTTCTGGATTCCCTGCAACTCTCTCGGCTGATTCTACTCTAATGTAAATGTAATTAAATTGAGACACATTGGGTTTTAACGGAATATAATAATCGAACTTATTCTGTAAGCAAATGTTATGCTTAATATTATATTAACTACATAAAAATGTAAAATTTTAAAGAATGCAACGAAAATGCAATTCTGTAATAGAAAATGCCCTCTGTTAATAACATTATGTTAGTAAAATTCACTGTAAAATAACAGTGAAGTATAACGTGTATGTAACAATTTTACATTGGGTTTATAAGGTTATGTTGACAAGTAATTTTCGATTCTTGTGTCGCTTTTGTTGGTCTTTAAGGGATGGATGATAATATTGTTATAATGACATATATATGACATATATATATATATATATATATATATATATATATATATATATATAAAACGATCATGTCACATGAAAATTTAAATCAAATCCGGTTTTTGTATTTTAACAACGTTTTTTCGCTTCAAGAGCATTTTTTCCAAAAAGAATTTTTTGGACACGACCGTTTTTGTAAAAAAACGCTCCTCAATTGTACATGAATAATGGTATGTTAGGAATAGTCCTTAACATCTAACGGTACAAAGGTAAATAAATGATTATATAGGAATAGTATGCGACTTTACAGAAGAGGTTTACGAGACAGGCAAAACCCATTTGAAGTGTTATCAGATTTATGTTTCAAAAAAGCTTTCGCTTTACAAAAGACTTAGCAATAATGTTAATTAATCGATTGAAACCTTACTTACCTACTGCACGTTCAAGTGCTATTCCTGCGTATTTGAAGGTAATTATCATTACATTAAATAACATATCATATGAGTACTTATATGTTTAAAAATTTGGTTTTGGATATTCCTAGATATTAGTTACACTTCATTTT
Organism: Rhagophthalmus giganteus; assembly: GCA_036326145.1. Taxonomy (NCBI): domain Eukaryota; kingdom Metazoa; phylum Arthropoda; class Insecta; order Coleoptera; family Rhagophthalmidae; genus Rhagophthalmus; species Rhagophthalmus giganteus. The sequence continues at coordinate 3,920,557 of JARFJA010000075.1, read as the reverse complement.
TTGGGACATTGTACATATCAGCATGGTGCGAGGTTATCCTCAGTAATTGCTCTAAGTCAACCAACTATAAGTCGTTCGATATCAGCTGTCTGTAAATTGATTACCAAACAGTTAGTGCATGAATGGATTCAATTTCCAACTACGAATGATGAACGGCATTAAGCAACTTAAGCATAAAGCATTAATTAAGCAACGGTAAGTAATAACGTATCTATGACCTATCCAAACCTATATGCGAACGTCATCAAAAAAAAAGTTACTAGATTTTTTATTTGTAATTCTGTTTAAAGTTTGGAAAGTGACATATTCTATAAATGATTTATTTGCGCACATATTAGATGGTATAAAGAAAGACTACAATTTATTAGAACTGTCAAAATACGAGTACGAGATGACATCACTGTGTGAAACGTCATCATCTAGTAACCTTTTATTGATGACGTGAATTGCAAAGTGTAAATATATAAACACGAATGAAATTATTGAATTTTTTAGCTTTTTTGATTAATTTGGATGTCGAAATATTATTGGTTGTATAGATGGGACCCATGTTGAAATTATAGCTCAATTATACCATAGTATTAATGTGATGTTAAATCTAAACAATACTACTAATAATAATTAATAATAATATGTATGTATGAAAATTGTATAAAAAAATTCATGGAATATAACCTTACAAATCCGAACAATATTTGAAAATACCGGGAATGAAAACAATTAATTGTGCATGTGATAAATCCCGTTGATTCAAAAATATGCATTTTTCAACTTTTGGTAAAAATGTTAAAAGCATTTCAACATTGCCAATTACAGAATACGATTTTAATGCTATAATGTTACACATCACTTAACAGAGAGATGTTATGTACATAATTTACGGTTAACTAACTTTTACAGAATAGGGGTATTAGTTTTACAATTGTAACATTTTTATCTGGAATTTTTTTATTATCTTTTTATTTTACCAACTACGCTATTCAGAAATCTAGCGAATCTAGTAGAATGCTCGAATATACATATTGATCAAAAATTTATACTCCACATTATATACTACATATTATACTACATTTATTTAATTGAAGAGATATCAAAATGGTTTCCTTCGACATAATTTACTTTGTTTAAATACGTTTATCGGGATTTTATTTTCAATATATCGTTTTACTTTTTAAAATGAGCGTAATCTAATTTTCTTTACAAGTTGAAGTCCAATGAGATTATATATCAAAAAGGAAACCTAATACGACGTTATTAATCATCGAAAGATTCGAATAAGTCATTTTAACATCAAATAATGTTTATTTTACGTTCTTTTTTATTTTTCTTTGTCTCGGCGAATCGATAACATTTTCTTAGATGTTCCGCTATGTCATCGATACAACGTCTTTGTGATCTTACAACAAACTCGTCGCTTTGTATACCTAATTTTGATCTCGATACAAATTTTGTTACATCTCGGTGCAACCTACTCATGTATATTGATTTCCTAGTTGCTATATATAGTTTCATTACGTTCTTTACTTTCTTTTCTTCCGATGATTTCTTTTCTGAGGCAGTTCCAAGGTTTATTCCCAACATTATTTATTGTGTTTGTGGATGTTTATTAATTATATTACAATAAAATCCACTACGGCTATATTAAAATGGCAAATGAAATGGGTACATACTAACTCCTAATTCTAATCTTGACACAATCGGTATATATTTATATTTATTAATTTATTGTCACCATGCTTCGCCTGCTCCATCCCCACAGTGTTGTTTGGAGTTTATTACCAGATTTGATAGTGAATGATATAGTGTAAAGCTTATTCATAACGTCAATTTATTTATTTACACAAATTTAACAATTAATTATATCGCTAAACCGAACGATTCGAATTATTTATAACGTCGCCGAGTGCCAATATTTACCTTTATCATGATTTTCTATTATTTTCGAATTGATTTTTATAACTACGTTATTGAAATAATCACATCTACTAAAATAAATATTTAATTAAATGAAACTATTTAATAAACCGAATTAAAATGGTAACAAACAAAATTTGCCAGTTTCTTTTTTTTTGTAAAAACACAATTTTAATATTATTTATTGAATGTAGGTAGATATTAATATACCTAACTGTATTAGAATTTTTGGTAGGTACGTAAAATGTTTTAAGTTATGCAAAGGGTGCCTGAATGTTTTATCGAATTAACAGAGAACGTTTTCAAGTTAATTGGCCATTCCTAAATCAATTTAATACGGCGGAGCTGCATGCGGGGCGCATCAGATACTTTAATCTGATGATAGATACTAATAACCCTTACAAAATGTCATATTTGCTAATTATTCTCGAAATATATGAACTGTACGTTGTTTAAATTCGCACGCAACAACATATACAGAGTGTTCTATTGCATTTAAATTGTTACCGTGTTAGTTTTTATAGAAATTTTTATCGACCTAATGTTTAATATGGCGTTATAAATGATTATTAAACGTAAATTAAAACAATAATATAAATGTTTAGTATCCTCAAAAAATATGTTTATTTCTATTTTTATTGGTGGGCGCGTATATTACTTTTTTATATGAAAGATTAATAATTTAAACGTAATTGTCGATTTGGTTGCAGAATTATGTTGCCAATTATATTTTACTAGATTTATAAAAGCGTTGATTATAAATTTATTTTTAATAAACAAAGGACCAACCTGTATTTGTAATAGAATGTTACTAAAATTTTAATTTGAACAACGGTTCTCTCCTAAGTTACATTTAATAACGTACACGTTTTTCCTTTAGAATATCGAAAAAAGTGTTCATTGTATAGCTAAACTTAAAATTAACTAACTAGGGTTATGAATATTAAACAAATTTGCGTTTCTAGTAAATCCTAATTTCATTAGGATACATTTCGTTATGTGGACGTTATGTAATTTAATTTATTTCAACTACTACAGGATGAATCATCAAAGAAGGGAACCTTGTCAATTGTAAGAGATACAGATTTAATTAGCGTAAAATTGTAATTAAACAACTGTAGATATAAATAATTTTGAAATTGTGATTGGATAGCGCAATTGCTTTCTATTTAAAATAGTTTATTTTTTGAACAAGAATGAACAAACAAACGATTCCGTTCGTAATCGTGTTAACTAATTATTGTTAATATACTAATAATCTTCTTAGCAAGTTTAACTTGTCTAAACACTAGAGAGTATATAATTCTGAATTCAAACGACGATAAGCCAAAGACTGTTTGTTAATAAACATATTTAACATAAAGACTATTATTGTTTACATTCAAAACTTCCTATATTTCTAAAGTTATTTAATTATTAACATAAATTCTTATCGCACTTAAACATGTATACACGAATTATGTTTGAAAGAAACTTATAAGTGATTTTAAATATTTAAAAGTCGATATAAACGATAAACTAATAAATTAAGAATGAAATTAATGCAAAATGCAAAAGAGCATTTTAATTAATGGTTAAGTAAAACGGATTCGCCACACGAATACATACGCTTAAAATTCAATTCGGTGCCTCTGCTGGCATTCCAAGTTACTATGATAATAAAAAGACACGTTTCTAAGGACTAATCTTAAATAGCAAATATTTTTGCGATTATTGAATAATTATGTATCTATGGTAATCGGATAAATATTTAAAATGTTTTAAATAAATGAAAATATCTACTACAATCGTACAATCGATACCTTCACACAATGGAGACTATAAACTAGATGCACCAGTTAGGTGTTGGGTCATTTTCACTTTTTGAGTTTTTAAAAGAAACAAACGATTATTAAATGAATAATCGTAATAACTCGTAAATTATTTACTTTGGAAGAAAAATTATTTAGGTTTTTTGTACCTTTTGATCTCACCTATCCATATTTTTTTCTACTAGTTTAATTCATAAACACCCTGCATAATAGTTGAAAAACAAAGAAACAATTTGTTCGATTTTTTATTTTATAAATAACTATACGGAATGTAAAATAAACGCATAAATACATTTTCGATGAACTTAACGTGGTTAAAAATAATTTTATTTAACCACGAATTAAAATGATTTTTAGCAATTACTGTTTGACCCGTCGCATTTTGTGCGTCGAAAGAAATCGAATTTACAGCAAAAGCATTTGATATATATATTCCTCTGCAACCTACCTACAGATTTTATGACCGACCCAAAGCGAATCGATATTTAGCTTTAAGCAAAATTCTCAAACTAAAAATAAGTCGCAAAAATTGTGGTGGGAGAAATTGACTATCACAGAATAGTACCTACAATATTTTTGTGTTGCTTGATGGAAGCTGATTAGGAAAGAGCTGGACATTTGAGTCATGGCTTTTTTTCGAATTTTTAGTTTTAGAGGTTTATTATGGCAATAGAATGAAAAGGGATTCATTAAAACTAGCTACGAACGAGTTTACGATAATATGGTTTGTCGTAAATCACCGCATTTATTAAATTTCCATTCTTTATTCACCTAATATTCCGGTGAACGATAAACTTGAAAACGAGTGGTTTTGTAATTGCTGTCCTCGATAATGTAAAACGAATTAATTCGTACTCCAAATATAGGTATTATATAGCATTAACCAATTTAAAAATTTTAACGCGGAACGATATTACCGGATGGTAAAAGTTTTTGGGACCGCGAAGTTTTACAGTAAAATGATTTACAGGTGGAAACTTTTGGAACATAAAATTTAGCGGTCAGAATATGGGAGATTGAAATATCCGTTACTTGACTAAAGAATAATTGGTGATAAGTATCGTCCCGTTTACGTTTTTCGGTGTTTATATCGTTAGGGTAGGACGGGTGCTAATTAAGGGTTTACTTAATTATTTAAAAGGTTTTTCCGGATATATGTACCTATGTCTAAAAGTTCTTTTGTGGGACTTTTTCGTATATTTTATTCAAATATACGATATCGTCCGAAACTGACTTGTTTAATTTGTGTCGTTGCTGCTATACAAATAGGAATTTCCGTCTTTAATATGGAAATGTGTTTCGACAAAATAGAGACAATGTATGTCTACAATATTGGCAGGTATCGAGGTAAAAATGATGGTTGTGCGACGACAAGACGTAAGATGGATGGGCTAAACCGTAAGCGCGTTGTGACCTGGATGAATGTTTGATAGCCTAGGCACCGTATGTGGATTGTCGTTGCGAGCTCGGGAATGTCTTATGCAGTGGATGAATGCATAATAGAAAAGCTAAAAGGGCCGACGCGACGTATACCTACCTACTATTCTAAAAACAAACAGTTTGTCGCACGTGCTTCGTTTGTTTTACATCTCATCGGTACAGACAATTATTAACACGTTTCTACGAAGTCTTTAATCAACAAGAAAAGTTCGGCAAACGGGTGTAGGTGACGCACCCGCGAATTATAAGTTTTCCGACATCCCTCCCGCGCTTTTTATGCATACAAATGGAGGCAAGTTGTTAACCTAAGCTGGCACAATATATTACGAGACGCCGGCTGTCATATACAAATAGCGCGAGATCAATGATTGACGCCGAAAACTTAGTAGTCGGGGTCCAGGAGCATGTGTTACGAAACGACGGCGACGCGGCGTCGGCAGCGCAGTCCTGAGCGTCGCACGAGCATCCTCGTCCAGTTGTAGTCTAACGCTCGAGCACATTGGATTCGACCCTTAAAGTTTAGAGAGGCACACGCACGTTACCCCTCGCGTTCGTGATGCGACGATCGCGCTTGAATGTTAAACCTTGACTTATTCGACGACGTGTGTGTTTTAAAAAGGGATTAAAGATGAACCAGTAGGACGACATCTAACCATAAAAGTACCATGGCTGATAAACGCAAACAGCAGAACCGTTACCTCAGTATCGGCATCGTATATATCGTCACCATTATAAGCCAGGGTAAGTGCCCAAATAAGTGGTGCAGCCCGGTATATTATTTAAACGAGAACAGGGCAGCGCGAAATAAAATTGAGAATGTTTTGACGGTTAGTAGATTAACAGGTGTCCCATTCTGAAGCTATTTAATTCTGCGCGGCTTGTTTGGTTTTCGCGAATTAGGAACGACCCATCATTTATGCCACATGCTGGGCATTCGTGTGAGTTTATACGGCGTGAAGTTCCCGACGTCCAATTAGCCGGACGCGCCGTTAACGCCTCTCGATAATTAACGAAAGACGTTAACGACTTCATTAACATTTTTCTATTGTCGGTCTTATCTGGTTATTACAAAAGCGTAAACGTAATCCCGCTAGTTCGGGAGAAAACGGTGGTTAAAAAATATATATATATATATATGTTACGTACCAAGTTAGAAATTGTACATTTCGCACACTGCACAGCGATTTTTGTACCAAGCGCGAAATGCACAAGTCGTTTTGTACGAAGTTCAAATTATTGCACTTGTACCGTTCACACTCTGTGAAGTTTTATTGTATGAAGTTGTTAATTTTAAATTTGCTTATACATACTATTGGATGAATTACTATGCGAGAATTCGTTTGTTGTGTTTAGAAGTAGGTAAATACGTTTATTTTGTTAGAATATGCTATTCCTTTGATAATTACAAAATATTATCCTAGAAATTATGTATAAAGCGTGTTTCACACTTACTATAGTAAAAGTTCAAAATTCAAGTTCAACTGAATTCCATCGAAAAACAGTGAAAATATGACACACGTTATTGTTTTTCAATGAAAAAGAACGAAGAAAGATTTTTTCGTGTTCGTTTTTACACAAAAACTAAATTATATTTACTAAACATGGCATAATTCAAATTTCAAAGACGTGAAACGGATTTACACCCCTAAAATGGATTAAAAATAAATGTCAAATTACAATGATTGAAATAAGAATGACGATAAGTTTGGCACAGCTATGAATTACACTTTACAACTCTGTAGGTATAGCCTATAGCTAACAATACTTACTTCGAGCTTTGTACAAAAACTGCCGTACCAAGTTGAATGTGCGTTTGAAATTTACAACTTGGTACAATAAAACTGTGCAGAGTGCGAACATACATATATACATATGTATACAATTTCTAGCTTGGTACGTAACATATATATATATATATATATAATGAAATTATTTTGTTCCGTATTATTCTCGAGGGAAGTTTCTTCGAATACCATGTCTAAAAAGTCCTCCCCCGTTCGTTTCGGCGTTTTAAAATTAGCGCAACAATTTAATTATCTTTTGAGTAATATATTATAATCGTCGTTTCTTCCAGTAAACCGCTTGATTCACATTTTACGTAAGCTTTTGTGCGTTATTCTCTTATCTTTGTAGAAAACGGGAACGTATGTATGTATGTACTTACCTACAAAGTACTATAATATCGATTGTGAGTAGAACATTTTTTATTATGTACCTATAATGAAATTTTTATTAACGATTCGTTACTTTCTTCCTTTAAATATATTTTATAAAATTAAAACGTTTTTCGTTTTAGATAAGGAAAAAGCTTTTATTATACATACTTCTGAGCAACGTAACAGCTATTCATTCATACGTCTACCTTTAAGTAATAAAATCACTTTTACTTCGCGGAATTTGAGATTTACGGAAACATTTTACAATTACCTCGACGCGATCGATAAGTGGATCATTAATTAAGTAATGAAAAATGAATCAAAGTCGTTTATAGTTTGAAGTTTTAATTTGCCGAAAAATATTTATTAACTTTTCGCGTACAGTACCTGAAATACAAAGTAGGTACCCAAAGTTTAATTAGATAGTTCAATGTCCTTTTGGAGTATCAGAGGAACTTCTCTGTATATATATGCATGGAAATTAGCTGTTTAGACACGTTGTTTGCAGCAAGCGCGGGTTGCAATCGCCACGTTCGGTGTAAATATTCATGAAGAATACACATCACTTACCCTTTAGGAACCTCCCTGTATCCTTATTGTCACGTGTTTGCATTAATTTAACCGCACCTTTATTGATTGCTCGCGGAAATGATCAAAATCGAAATTAAAAACGTTTAAACATTTCGAAATCCATGTACGAAAGAATCGAGTTTCGTAATTTTACTATTTTAAGGAATTCGTCACGAAAATGTTAATAGTCGATTTAGTCACAAACGGTTACGAAGTAAACTTAACAAGTACGCTCTGGCACGGAGGGAAGGTATATATGCAAATTATCGTTAAAAAGGTTATTATCTGAGGTATAATGAAAACGAAGTTTATTTATATTTAGCAACGAAATTGTAATAATTTAAAATCAATTTGAGAAAAACATGCAAACGACAGAATTTGTATTCCAAATCGATATGCGGTTTACGCGAGCAATATCCAAGAAACAGAAACAGAATTATGAATACCACGTGGAAATTTTACAGATTATAGAAACGCGAAGTGCATATCTACGTACTCGTTTAACTGACAGACATATCTTCTAAACACGTTAACGACGAAAATCAATAATTTATTTTAGTTCCTGTTAATTTCAATAGAAAACTCTCGTTTTTTTTTTAATTAATAAATAACGCGATCTTTTTAAATCGCAGTGTGTAGTTCTGTTGTTCAAAAATTCCACTTTCAAGATTAACTAACACCCACGATACAATTTCCTTTTGACAGTGCCTACTGCTGCGCGATTAAACTAAATTGGAAATTTATTATTGAACGCTAACTTAAAGTAAGTTTTCTACTTGCACTTTTACTTCAATTTTTAAGCGTTTTCCCTACGTTTAATTAAAACTTTTAGAGGAAAATGCGGCCGCGTTGTTTCCTCTATGAATTAGATATTGATTTCGTAAAATATTTTCTTCGTCAATTTATTAAACGACAACGTCAAGTGTTTTGACTTTGTTACAAAATATAAGTGTAATTTTTTAGAAGAACTCATTTCAACATCATTGTGTTTAGTTAACGTTTAGATATAAACTTTATTGTTTTGATTTGAAGTTAGGAAATTATTTGGCGATCTCACAATCAGCACCTACTTACCGTTTATGATTTAATCGTTACATTTCTAAATCTTAATATTTTTTAGTAGCGTAGGAGGCCGTAATAATTTGGTTGTGCCGAAAGTCAGCAAAAAATCTCGTTTCGCAGTTATAATAGATGTTTGTTTTAAAATAAATTGGTTTCTTTCAATTTTTATTGATACACTTTAAAATAAACGTTTTCTCTCGATTTGTAAATATTCAATATGTGTTTCATATAATCATATACAGAATGTTATTTTTGCAAAGCAAGTGATAAAGATAGACTGATAGAGATAGAAGTGATGACTGGTTAAGAATGGTGGTTTGGGCCATGATTCGGATATTAACGATATTTAACGAATATATGAAAATTTTAAATCGCTAGGGGTCAGTATTTCTGAGAAACCTAAAAAAAATGAATTTTAGTTTTTATTTTTTTTACAGGAAAATCACCCAACCGATTTTAATAAATTTATTGTTAGTTGCAATATGTAGTGCATTTATAGAAGTATGTTGTCAATTATTTTCAAAACAACACAACTATCACAAAAACTATATATTTTTATTTTAATTATACTATTTAAAAACGCTGTAGGTTTTGCGTTATTTATTGTTTTAATTTATATTGGATTTATTATTGTAAAAAGTGCATAATATTTTGGTCTTAAAAATAATAGAAACGCTTTATTATGCAGTGACAGCTTACTGCTTTCACGAATCATTTATAATCTACGAGACGGTGCTACCGCACCGGAGCATCGGGTCGCGCCGCGCGCGGAGTTGAATATATTTTATTATTATAAAAAAGTGACCAATCGTACGAAATTGAGTTTTAGGTATAATATATTATATATGAGACAGTTTATAATTTTCGTAATTTTGTTTTTAACCCCGAACATTTGGTTGATTTTTTCAAGGTCAAAATCTAGATCACTGTGAAAAATATACTTTTTGTGATAGTTCAATTTTGAAAAAAAAATGACAAAATACCTCTATAAATGCACTACATATTACAACTAAGTTCATTAAAATCGGTTGAATAGTTTTCGAGTAAAAAAATAAAAATAAAAATAAAATTTGTTTTTTAGATTTCTTGGAAATGCTGATCCCTGGCGACCTAAAATTTTAATTATAAATTTGTTTCAATATTATCATAAATATAATATGCTAAATATCGTTAATATCCGAGTCATAGCTCAAAACACTTTTCTTATCCGGTAGTAACCTTTTAAAAGGGCAATTGTTGTTAAGTGGGGGGTTCCATAAGCGAGAATCAACAGATGTCGCTATGGTAGATTCACTTCGGGAAACGATACTAAAAAATATTGAATTTCATTAAAAAAAAAATAATTGACAATAAATATTAATTCAATTACCTAGTTGCTCTGTATATATTTTTATCTTGAAAAAGTTAAAAGAAGAGTTTTGCTAAGTTGAACACATGCTCCCGTATACTTCGAATTATAAGATATTTATCTACTATATGATGAAAATATTATAAGGAGCAATTAGAAGAAGGTTCAGTTAATACATATACGAAAGTACAGGGTATAATTGTTGCTAGAATTCGTAAACCATTTCCCGAAAAATCGTTATTTTCAAGTATAAAACTATCGTACAGATAGCTACTTGATTTCGAAGAATTTACCTAATAAAATTGTTTAACTATTATTGAATAGATGTTGTTGTAAAAGTACTATAGTATTTTTTTTATTTGCCGGTTGATTCGTGGACATAAATCTCCCGTATGATAAACAAACATCAAACTGCATAGGTGTCGTTTTTTGTTGTGAAATATTTAGGTATATTCAACGTATACCGGAAATGAACTCGTAATTTTTATATAAACTAAAATTAAATAGAGAAATTCCAATCATTTCTACAAATATGTACGTGATTTATAATATTGTATAAAAAGGTCTAATTTCAAAATTACAATTAATAGTAAGTATGTAGATAAGTACATTTACTATACCTACAGTTTTATTTATTTACAAAGTTTTCATTAAATAAAATATTGAACTCATTCCGTTTGTTTTCGGATAGTAGCATATTTTGCATTTCGACGTGTTGTTGTTTATTATTTCTGTGAATTACTGAGAAATGTTGAGAATGCGGCGGACGTTATCCCATACAGAAATAAGTATGTATACATTATTTACGATAGGTTCCAAGACGTCATCAATAAAATTTTGCATTTTTACAGTACTAATAGATTATAACCTTTTTTTGTCATGTCATATGTGTCCAGGTAAATCATCGGTAGAATATGCCTCGTTCAAAACTTTAAACTGAATATTACAAATATAGAATTTAGTAACTTTTTATGCATGACGTACATTGGAATCTCGTGAATAACGTATACATGCCTACTTATCATGTATTTAACATGTATTTGAGAGCGAAACTGTAACCACGACATAACTTTTTATTTAATTAATGGAATGTTATAATTATTAGGAGTATTATTCTGAAATACATCAATCGCAGTAGAAATAATTGTCTAAACAATTGTTTACGTGGCAATTGGTAGAGTTTCAACGGTGATCGGTTGTTATGCAACTGGCCCATACATAAGTAATTATGTGCATATGTCAATAATATTGGATTTTCTATTATTATAATTTTTATTTTGCACTTCACTTAAACATTACACACAAAAAAATTTAAAAATCAATAATTATTACCATTGTGACTTTCTTGAAGAGAAATATTTTGAATTTTCCGCTCCCATAACTTGGTAATTTTTCTAGTTGCAAGTTAAATAATTTTTTTAAGCTTGTTAACTCTTGTATTTTATTATTTTTGCTTATCTCATCAAAACACCCGTTCTTCATATTCTGTAATTTTATATGCTAGAATAAATAATTATAAACGCTAGCAAAGTTTACAAAGTAAACATAATTTTATATCAATGAAAAATGAAAATGCATCAACGAAAAAGCGCACTCTCTATGGAAACTGTTTAATACAAGAAAATATAAATTAACATTTAAATAGCTGATTTTTTTGTCCCCTCTTAAAATTGTTCAGAGAACTTGTATTGATAAATAATACAAAAATATCGAAGAGGTCATTTAAAGTACGATCACAAACTTTCTCCTAACGTATAACTCTCTAGAGATGGACGCTCTGGAGGGTTTGTAGATGCTAAGAATACAAGAAACGGCGAAACGTATTAAATAAAATTAAATTGGATAAAGTGACGTGTCATAATTTTGTCATCTTGAAATTAATTTAAACTGCAATTTAAAAAAAAATGATATGAACGATTTTTATGCAGTCACTAAAATTCGTGTTAAAGGGTATGGCACTAATTTATTGAGGAAGCTAAAGTGTATGCGTGTTTATCGAACACAGTTAAAATGTTTATTTATACACGAGAACGTCCAAAATTTTAATATCTCAAGTCTCACATAAGAGCAAGAGAATCTTCTAAATATAGCTGTTGATGAAGGTTGACGTCCACATATTACGACAGTTACGAAAAATTGAATATTTGTATTCTTGGACTATCACTTAATTTTGAAACGTTTATTTTTTATGAAAATACTTGGATAGTACTGATTTAAACTGAAAATTTAATTTATATTATGGGCTCCACAATAAAAAAATTGAGTGATGTTAATTTCGAAGATTTGACCAATATTAGCTCTCTTCCATTAATTTGCTTTTTAAAAAATATTGTTGAAACACGTAAGGAACTCCCGGTTTATAACAATTGAAACGTTCTTTGTGATTTTGAATAATTTGCCATTCACAATTATCGTAATTATATTAATTTTGAGGAAGATATGTGTGTAATTCTAGTACCTATCGAGAATTCTGTATTGTTTTACTGTTTATATTACTATTCAAACAGAACGTGATTTTATCCATAAATATCGAAATCCCGAATTATCCCGCGTAATGAGTTTGTGATTAGATAATTCAATTTTTAGTTTTTAAGAATATAATAACCGATGTTTGACCAGTCGTTCATTTAAACAAGAAATTGTTGCAAATTAATAACAACATTGCTAATAAATATACAGTGTGTCCACGGATAACTGATATTATACGTGTAATTGACCAAAAATTTTTGAATTTGATTTTGATATTCTGGTTTTAGCTGCTGCTTGTCCTCAAACAGTGTTATAGTGAGTGAAAACGAGTTCAATCTTCTATATACAGGGCGTTTAAGGCAAATTTTCTATAGAAAAACAAGAGAAAAGTGGTTTTATTCGAAAAAATACAAAAATGTTGATTTGATATAAATTATTTGGAATTAAAAGATAGGCCCAAATTAAAATTTTTAGAAGGATCAGTTTATTTTGATATTTTTGCTTTTTTGGCAATTTTTCTATAAACGGTTAAAAAATTACCCCAAAGACTACGAAAATAATAAAAACAACGAGACCGTATCACTAAAAAAAGATGCTAGTTTAAAACGTTGAATCGAATAGTTTCTTTTAACTACGCAAAGGTTAAATATTATAAATTATCGAGACTACCTAAAAATAAAACAAAACCTAGAATTTATTTACCGAAGTTTCGAGTCAGGTTAACGTTGATCGAACATTCGCTTTGTAGCGGAAAGTTGAGACATATTAAATTTGGTACTTGCAACAGCTCTAATGTCAATAAATTATTTTTTAACATATCAAAATTCGACTGGTTAGGAAACTATACGACACAAGTATTTTATGTCCACGTATCGGAGATGTACTTATAACTGGTCGTGAACTGTTATTTTCCTCGCAAAGTAAGTCGTAACTCAATATTTTTACAGCAAATGTTTCTGGATCATGTAATTCCCCGCTATAAACACTCGAGGGGCCCAATATTTATCAGTAAAGTTTGGAAGTTACTCTGTTAACAATCTTTTAAATAATCGAGTATATACAGACATTTAACAAAATACAAAAAATAAACACGTTTATTTTTCTTTAACAAACATTTTTACAACAGAGATAGATATAGAGTGACGGAACCGACATTTTAAATTAGTTTCAATATTTGCATATCTTGGTCATAACTTGGTGTATTTTTTTAACCGTTTAATTTATTTCATTGTAGCTGCGCAATTGCAAGTAAAGTTAACATTACTAGGGGTATATGTATGTACATATCTTTGTTTACAATAGTGTTTGTCGATGATGGCCACTAAAGCTTTGTACTCACTAGGATGCATTTGTCGGCCGAAAATCGTATCCCAACTGTCAGTATACAGTAGACAAATAAATCTTTATACTTAACCAACGTATTTGCAAATTTACCTAAAAACTATTATCGTAGTTTATTAGATAAGTAGGTATCTACTTATACATAGAATAACATAACAATTTTTAGAATTACAATTAATCAAAAATGTGCTTTATAATTATTTCCATTTGTATTTGTATGCTGAATAACTCGAGAAACAGATGTAAATGGAATTTTGCACCTTCCTGCTTGCCTCAGGTCATGGACTGGCCACGCAGGTAGTTAACAATGATATCACGGTTATGATAATTTTATCGTGTACAGAACAATTGAGTCTTTCTCCGAAAATATTAAAATTGATCGAGAAAGACATTGGATACAGTCGGCCGATTGTACGCCGACAGCAGAGATACAAAAAATATACCGTTAGGTGACAAATGTTTCCCTGTTTTCCGACTGATGTATCTTGGTGAGTACAGGACTTTAGAGATTAATGTACCCTCTTCGGAGTCTCACTGCAGTCAACCACTGATCTACCAACAAACACGATACTAGACTTTCTGAATACCACAAGTTATACGGAATGACGCCTTCGACCAACTAGAAACTTTCTCAAATGTATAGGGTCGTTTCCAAAGTAACCCTTAACCACAGTGGATTATAGAGCTTATCAAGAATAAGAGTTTAATTTAGTTGGTGAAATTTAAAAATAGTTAGTCAATTAATGTTTAACTGTTAACTAATTAAAAGGAATCAATTTAAATTAGATATATACAGGGTAATTCGAGAAGGAAAGCCAATATTTTGGAAAGTGATAGTCTACGTTACAGACAATAACTTAATATAAAAATAAATTTCTCAGAAAAATCTACTATTCCAATTCCGACTTTATTTCGCTAATAAAATAATCAGGAAAAGTTAAATATTACTCTTTTTAAAAAATTCTGCAAAAAAACCGTTTTAGACCAACAAATTACAAATAGTTTATAATTGTCATTTAACATCCAATAATTTCGTTATTTTACAACAAAACCCCAATAAATATAGTATCGTTGAATTTGTTTTAGCACAAGTTTTAAAAAAATGTAATAATATATGAGATGTTGCTGTTGCCGCAAAAAATCTAGTTAGACGTACAACCATCAAATTTTCTATTCGTCATTCTATCCGTTTTTTGAGATATTGGCTGACTAAAACGACGTGGGACACCCTGTATAACCATAAACATCGATTTTTCTAAATAACTTAACTCGTAACTGAAAAATAATAATATAAAGTATATTTAAATGTGAAGCTAAAAAAAATTGGTAAGACGTCATAAATTGCACGGATAACTATAAAAACCGAATTCTGTAAATATTGTTTGATATAAATTATAGGTAATTAGTTAAATTGGATGTGGCGTATTTAAAAGAAATTCGAACAATCTTCTAGTTATTTAATAATTGCACAAGTAGAACTTCAATTTAATTATACATAAAAAACATGTTAAGAATAATAATAATAACCTCTTGCTTTTCAATCCGTGGTCCACTATATGTCACAACATTCAAAAATTTATACTTATTTACTACATTGGCAATATCCAATTCACGTCACTCCATTATGTTCGTAAAGTGCCATTTAAACATGAACAGAATATTGATATCTTGAAAACCTATGTAAAAGATATATTTCTACACTAAATAAAAGTATTAAGATGTGCTATATAAGTGCTGTAAGATTCAAGCTCACTTGTAGGATCGTAACAAGTTTCTTGATGACATTTTTATGTACATATATGTTAAGTTGATAATTTCAATTAGTTCTATTTTCTTCCGAAATTCGCTAATTTAAATGTAATTTTTAAATTTTGATCGATTGCAACCTTAATCTTTATTATTTATTATCCAGATAGCACAGGATATTCTATGGACGTCCGTTTTATGTCCATTACGTATCCTTATGTTCATAGACATGAAATGGATGTCTATTTGATATCCATAAAAGATGTAGGGTACATAAGATATTCTTTAAGGATGTCCGATGGATTGCCGTTTTATATCCAGTGGTGGATGTTAATGAATTCTGCTTTTGTTGCTAAATGGCGATCGTAATTATTGCTACTTGTAATAGTCATTTTTGTTTAAACATAAGTCGTGTTGAAATATTTATTAACATTGATCTGCAGTGATCAACAATGTCCTTTATAAAAAGAGGAAGAGTTGCTGTTGTTATGCTGTCATTGATGTGTACAATTTGGGAGGAATAATTATTATAGTTTATAAAATACACGAAGTCTTTTGCACTATTTATGATTTTTAAACAATTTTTTTAAATGTATCTGTGATCGTGGAGCTAATATTAGCAGTTAAAAATTAAAAAAAAATTAACCAAAGTTTATTATCTAATTATTACTTGCTACAATTTTACGGTTTTTTTGACGTCATACCCTTCAACCTCGACCATAACGTCATCAACAATATTTTTAAATGTTAAGCTGTATTTTTTTATAATCAAATTTGACATAATTTTTACAATCACGTAAAGTATTATAAGGTTATGCTAGCTATAAAAGACTTTCAAGAAAATCGCATCAAATAATATCTTTTATTGATAATACATGTTCGTATACCTAATTAAAAATCAGACTTCAATCTGGATAAATTAAAAATTCGTATTCGGAAACAAATTCAAACAATTAGTACGGAGTTTTATAATAAAAATATTAAATTGGATATTATCAGTTAATGATAAACAGTTTGAACCTCTGTCGAGATAAATTAATGTTAAATATATAATTAATGTAATTTATTTTTAATTTTTCTTTGCTTTTAGAATTGCTACGATTTATACAATTTATTATTATTAATGTGTTTTTGTTTTCTGAATTTTCTTATAAAACCTTGCGATATTTTTACATTATGATAAAAAGAAAGTTTATATTTACAATTTTGTCATAAAGTGTAAGTTGCTATTTAAAACATTTATATATGACATCATAAAAACGTAGAATTATAGCATGTTATAATTAAGAATTAAATTGTTATTAAAAGCATATTTTATTAGGTTTTAGCATGATTGCATCTTATTTTGTATACGCCCTATATATGTAAAATTAGCGAAAAGAAATATATCTACTTTCGTGTTGACGTTTGTACGTATATTTTACTATTTGAGTAGGAGGCTATGGCCTATCCAAACCTATATGCAATTCACGTAATCAAAAAAAAGTTACTAGTTTGTTTATTTGTAATTCGGTTTAAAGTTTCTGTACAGGATTTACCTGCGTACATATTAGATGGCATAAAGAAAGTCTACAATTTATTAGAATTGTAAAAATACGAGGTACGAGGTGACAGCACTTTATGAAACGTCATCATCTAGTAACCTTTCATTGATGACGTGGATTGCATATAGATTTGGACGAAGTGTAGTTATACGGTTGTCGAGGAAATATTTATTTTATTTGTCAAATTTAATTGTGGACTTTTCGTAATGCAACTAGTGTCGTTATAGCGATTATTTTGACATTTACTATACATATTATGTCAAAACTGTAAAAATATATTTGAAAAATTAACATTGGTTTATCTTAAATCTAATTTATTTAACCGTTTATTGGGTGTTCAAATAATTAATAATAGGAGTCACTTTTACCAGCTTTTTTCAAAACTCAATTTTGCTCGAATAAAATTAGAATAAAACGCTATATTTACTCGATCATGAACCTTGAGCATTTTCGTTAATAAAAGAGAAAAAGACTTCCGTGATATTAAAATGACAAAAACGTCGTATAAGACGGGTGTTTGACAGGGAATCGTTTATGACGAAGCTGACACAGTAACCTAGTATTGTTCCTTCTGAAGTCTAATGAAAGCTTAAGATGAGACTCGTCTTCAATCATCATTCCATAAAAAAGTAATATAGCGAGGCGGTCTCGATTAAACGAAATTTGTAGTAATGTTTTAATCGGCCGGCAAATCCTTAGAGCTTTAATATTCGATTAAGTAGCAAAGATTTCACAAAAGGTTTTTTAAAGGGCTTCCTAAAAGAATTTTATACCTCATTAATATTAAGAATGGGTACCTTCTTCCAACAGATATTACAATGCAAGTTTTACTTTACGAAATTCTCATTGTTTCTTATTCACAATATAATATTATGATTACGTCACTGCGTAAATGACTATTTTGATAATGGTATATAGAAGAACAAAGTCGAATCCGTTTAAAATGTAATTTTTGAGGTTTAAACGTGATTTTCAGAGTCGTGTATTTCAATAAGGCAAACGACAAAAGTTTGAGAAGTAACCATCAAGATAACATCGCCAAAGTAATTGAAGCTTTAACTTCCTCTTTATAATTAAAGCGAAGTACAGTGCGGCAACAAAAATGGTGCGTTGTCAAAAGCCTCATCTGAGATTGTTTTATTCGGTGTTTAGCTCTGATTTATTGTCCGTTTTCATGCGTTGTCTTTAATTAAGTGGGATGAAGAGGTAGCTATTACTTGTAGCCAGTTCTCTCCCTATAAATAGCCCTACAATTACTCGACTGTAATAGTCTAGTTCTAATTTAATTTTTAAAGGCGCACCTACCTACTTTCGAACTTTTCGTAGATACCAATTAAGGAAACACGCTTAACCTTTCGTTAGTCTGGTCTGACAAATCCGAAACTTAGTTTTATTGTAATAATTTTTTTAATAACATTCGCAAAATCGCCATGTGCTGAGTAGCTGTTGTAAATGTTTTAGGTGGTATGTTGGTAAAGTATTTTTTTTTGGGAAACTTGGACGTTTGAAAATTACAGGTGGAAATCCATTATGTGACCTCATCAAACTAATGACGGTATTGTTTTTTTTTTGAGCTATATTTAAGGCTATATTGAGTGTTTTTGGTTATTTAGACTATTTGTTTTGGACAAATGGTGATTATAAAGCTGATCAACAAAAGTTATTATAGTTGTGGGAAGAAGTAGATAGTACCGATGAAATTGAATTAACGGAGGACGAAAACGAACCGAACCTATTAAAAGTTTAAGATATATATTATTTGTTCTGACTATCAATCACAGTAAAGTAAAATATTCATATAAATGTGTTAATAAACAATATAAACACTAGAAAAAATTTAAAAGCCATCAATTAATTACAGAAAGGAAGACATTAATTATGGATATATCAGACTCCAGCAGACTAACAGTGTAAAAGTGTTTTACCAGACTAACGAAAGGTTAATGTTGAAACATCAAGATCCTGATGTAAATACATAATACGAGGGTACGTTTTTAAGTTCGCGGAATATTGGAGCTGGCGAGGTGTGAGGTCATGACGTGACGCGTGACTCATCAGGAGTATAAATACCGAGTCCTATCATTATCCTATATTATATTAAAATTGAATATCTCGCCGTCGTAAAGTTCCTGACTAAACAAAGAAAGCCTCCGCAAACCATTTTGGAGAAGATATCTTGCTTACGGGGGACTCTTGTCCTGGAAAAACCATGGGTTACAAGCGGCATAGTCTCTTTACGCAAGGCCGAGAAATTCCGGGCGTCTCAGTCGGCCTGGAAACTCCTGGCACTCGCTGCCCTGCCCTTCGCACTTTTAAACCACCCACCCTACAGTCTGGAGCTGGTCTCCAGCGTTTATGATCTGTTCCCGAAAATAAAACAAAGAACTGCGTGGATAGAAATTTACCAGCGATGAAGAAGTGACGGATGCAATTTTGGCGTATTTTGAGTTCTGTTTTGAAAAATAGTTCTGTTTTTTTTATTTATTCTACTTACCCCTCATTTCGCGAACTTAAAAACGCAACCTCGTATGTTAAAATAAACTTCTAGTAAAAAACGAACGATATCGATGCATGCATTGTTTGTGATAAGAGATCGATATACTTAATTTCACCTCGTTTTAATGGAAGATTGATTTTAGAACCCCTCGCGACTGTATTTTTAAAACAGATAAATGTTTCAAGTAATTATACATACTTACTTTGGAATTAATTATGCAGTATTTGATTAGTATGTACATACATTATATACTACATAATAAAGTTTGTTATGGAAGATCCCATCAGTTTATAAATTTAAACTTTAGCAGTGTTTCGAAATCAGTCGATGCATTAGCGAGTGTTTAAAGTGCCGCGGTATCGAAGCAAAGCCTGAAATGACAAAAGCCACCCCTTAACCACTTAAGGCTGTTTCTACGATGTATTAGTCCTTACGGCTCGTCCTAGGACAATGCAATGTAAAGTAAACAGATTAGTTTATTATCCGGTTATACTCGGCTGTAATATCTTTGGTCAACAGTTCCGATATAATTAATGTAGAGATTATTATTCGTGGTGGTTCATTATCCCGTGAAGAGCAGCCGTTGTAATCCCGGCTGGGTCGAATCATCGTTGGTAAACACATTGTCACCGAAATTACTCCCATTCGACTTACTTATTCCTTTTGAGGCGCTTTACTTTGAATTGTTCTCGATTTTATTTGTAACTAGTTACTACTATAGTTCATTCATTATAGTTCATTTACGGTACCTACAAAAAAATTTCAATCGACGAGGGCGGTTTTAATTGTTTTACTTGAAATTTATTTGTTTTCGATTTTTGAATAGTTAAGGAAGCTAATACTGGCATACGATAAAATTAATGCAAGCAAAATTTCCTTAACGTATTTTGTCATTTGTCTTGTCAATACTTCTTGCACACTATATTAAAAGCAATAATTAATCATCCGAACGAACTCAATATAGCTAGAAAGCTATAGCTAAAATATAGTAGACGTTCTTTCTACTACCTCGAATACACATAGACAACATAAATTGTTAAGATTTTGAAATTAATTTAACTTTAATATACCTACTCGTACATTATGCATTTAATGCGTACATACGTACGTTTTATTACTAATTATTCCTAAATTTTAACTAGAAATATATAAATAAAATGAAAGTTAACTTGACGAGGAACTATTTAAATTCGAACGTGATTTAAAAATTCTTCTTCGCAAACAATAGGCATAATTTTCCTACATAACTCCATTTCAAAGTTTATAGAATCCGATTAAAACTTTATTCTTTTTCCAGAAAAACCCATAAATATAATATACACTTGTGAGAGGTTTCAATTAAACCATTAAAGGTCGTCTTTTATATTTGACGGATTCTTTAATAAAATGTCTGTCTTTCGATAAGTAATAAACAACGCGCGACTTAAATGTTCTTTCCTAAACCTATACTAATGCAGCTTACTAATCAAGAAGGAACAGCAAACTAAACCAACAATAGAAGCAATTTCAACCACCTGACGCAAGCTCATCTCACTCTATCAAAAAACGATATTTCTCATCTTTATCAGTCGGAAATGACGGCATCCTCCCTCTAGCACACGTTTAATGATATGTACGTTTTATTTTTAACTTATCGAGTATTTGATTTTCTATTAGGAGTTGACTTTTACTACTTATAAAAATATTTTCTGAATTTCTTATGTACAAACTATTTATAGGGGTTTCCGACACAAGTTGATTAACGATTAGTACTAAATTATGTAATTTGCATTGTATCAGGAGCGATTTGTACCCAACACTGGATAACTAGATGAATTGATAGTATAAAAATACCAGTAGGTATGGCATCGTCATAAAAGATTTTTATATCAAAGGGTTGAAATATAAGATCTATCAAGATAGGTTTTAGGAAATAGCGATTCGTTTTATTCTATCATAAAGTAGTGGGCAGTTTTGTCTAGATTAAATATTTTTTCAGTTAGACAGACACCTACCACATTAGTGTCGTCAACGTTCAACAATATGTTGGGTTGTTTAATTTAAACATTTTCGACGTGCCCGTATTTGCTCTGCCGATGTTTTATTATTAAGAGCGCTAAGTAGTGGTGTCCATATTGGAAAAACGCGATTAAAATTTGTGACCTTATGGAATTAATTATTTAAATTCTGCTTTTGCCAAAATGTTAGAAATTAAGTTAAAAATCTCGGAAGGTCCAAATAAGTAAAAAAAAATAGAAGAAAAAATTGCTAACTTCTTTTATAAAAGCTGTGTAAAAAATCTACTAACTTTCCGAGATCGTATACGGTGAACTAAACACTTTTTCTAAATAACATTTTTTGATAAAACTTTTAGATTTCCTGCAATTTTAAACCGCAGTAAAATTTATTCCAACTTTATAAATACCGGCTACTATACGTAAAATAAACAATCTGACAACAAAGCTACGATATCTGCATTTACAGCGGGAGATTATGTTTCGCTGATTCAGAATAATTTGTTGATGTATTTATTAACTTGTGCGAGCACTAGTTTTTTTTAAGTATTTCCGCCTCGCCTGTGATCTTTGGCGCCTTTACTATTCTGGCTCCCGCGACCTAGGTATTCTTTTCAGTACGGATATAAGAAGCGTGCTTAAAGAAGCGTTTTGTTTTAAATAAATTTACGAGACGTTCCTATTTCATAATAAAACTACAGCGACTTTAAAATTTAATGTCTGTTATTATTATTCTTCTTTTTATAAAATTGTGGTAATAAGCCAATAACAATAACAAGTAATTAACACCATATATTTAAACTCTGTTTAGAGTTATCTTCGAGTGGTAAAATTTTATAATTTTCGCAGTAATAATCAAAAATTTGGAGCAAGAAGGAAACTCCTAGTAGGTACTAATTGTATCCTTATTATATTATTATTATGGCTATTTATTAGGGTTATTGGCCCTAATTGTAAAATTGTAAGTGTATTAAATAACTACAAGTCAATCACCATTTTTCTACTACAGTATGTTAAAAGTGTCTTAAAAATTAAGTTCATTAACAAATTCGGTATTGCCTATGTTAAAAATCAAATTTAAGTAACCATTACATTATTTTGCACATTAATTTTAACGATGTTCGAAAAATAGTAATACCCTCACCTTAAGATCATATTATCAAACTAATGTTTTGCTAAATTCATTACAACTACAACCACAGTTACCCGACGTAACCGATTTTGGGTGGAAAATAGATTTGTAAGGAAATCTAGTACCTATACGGTTCCATCATTCCCAAATAATCTAAGAGTGTTAGCATCGTGTGGTTGTAAAAAAGGTATTCTTTTAACATGCATTATTTGCTGATTCATACATTTCGTTTCATCATGTTTTTTAGACTACCGCAGCAAAGCGTGCACATGTAGGAAAAATCGAATGAGTTGCATTGATTCCTGTAGATGTATGGGACAAAAATGTACCAATGCAGTGACAATTGCAAATGGTGTCAATGTATAATGAATAAGATGAATGTTAAATTATTAAGGGTGTGTAATATCAAAGCTGTTAATTTAAACTGCGAAAAGTACAATTTTTAACGAAGGTAATACCAAATTTGTTAACGAACTTAATTTGTAAGGCACTTTTAACATACTGTAGCAGAACAATGGTGATTGACTTGTAGTTATTTAATACACTTACAATTAATTAGAGCCAATAGTCATAATAATAACAGACGTTAAATTTTAAAGTCGCTGTAGTTTTATTATGAAATAGGAGCTTCTCGTAAATTTATTTAAAACAAAACGCTTCTTATATTATGTACTTAATTATTAAAATAACGGATAAGGTTACAATCTACAACAATTATATTATTATTTACGTATAGAACGAGAGAAAGCTACAGCAAAACATGAGATGGGAGCGCTGAAAGAAGCGACGAAACCCACAGTCTCAGCGTGATTCAGAAAATGCAATTTTCACATGTTTTCACTTTTAATTATCTATTTTAATTATAAAGCCCTGCAAAAATATAATTCTTGTGCCGTCGAATGCTATATAGATGAACCAAACTTTTTTAAAGAATAAAATTTTTCGACATGTCCTACTGTTTTGCAGTTATGATAGTATAAACGGAAAAAACGCGAAATTGAAGTGAACTTTTTACCAGTTCGAACTGAGATATCGGCCCCGAAAGTTATTTTTCTCCATAAGAGCTCATTTATTTCGGGTTTTTTCGAAAATTTTTAAACGATTAATTCCACAAAACCAATTACGAATTTTAGGACAAAAGAAAGTTCACCTTTAGTACGCTGAATAACTCTTTCGGTGAAGATGGTGCTCTTTATACTGGACGATTTTTGACGTCTTTTGGTTTTTTAAATAAAAAAATACGTTCTTTCGGTCTGTCGAGCTTTCATCTTGTAACCTCGACAGCTCCACGACAGTCATTTCTCAGAGCTTCGAGTATTCTACTATAAGTATTTAAATCGAAATACCTAGAACTTTTTAAGTAGTACCGGATGTTTACGATAATAATGTATCACCTTATAGTAGCTATGCCTAACAGTGTTGTCATTAAAGCCAATCGCGAAACAAAATTTACAAGCCCAACTAACAACGTACAAGGTCAAATTCGCTCTCATCAGCTGATACATATTGCTCTTAATTGTATCAGTAATGCAAGTTTCGTTTCCAAGTGGTTTTGTACAGACATTTCTTGATTAACGCGGTTCATTAAAAAAATCACGTTAATCAAATAAACAGTAAAAGTTAAATTTTGTTTATAATCGATTACTGTATTAATAATTGCTTCTATACGGTACTTTTTTAGACGCGTTAAAATTAAAACTTGCTGCGTAGGTATATTAAGAGATTGTCGTAATTAATTTCGTAGCGTTAATTCAATTCCGCGTTAAATAAAATCGCGTTAAGCAAGGCATACATGTATTTGAGCGTTTTCGTATACAGTTTTTTTTTGTTCCGATAATTTCGGTCTCCGATTGGTTTATTTGTGCACGCGTTCTTAACAGTACCTATAGGTAATATCATTTGTTTGCGTTTCATTATATTTGTAAATAAAAAAGGATTTTAATTAATTATTAGTTACGATACGATAAATTAGTACTTGTTTATGTACGTGTACATGAAAGCTCAATAATGGTTTTGTATGTTCTATATTGTTAGCGCTATAATGAAATTAAAATTACAGCCACATGTTTGAAACAGAGAGAACTTCGAGCAGCCGTGTGACAGTAGGAAAATAAGTTCACACGTGCATTTAACTCCGTATTAGTGTTAAACAACATAACACCTTCTCTTAGAAAACTATTTGAATTATGAATGCGGAACAAACGTATATTTTACCTTTGTTTAATTTTAATACGTTTTGGCATCTATTAGGTAATACTTAATTGTGATAAAGCAAAATATCCAATATTTATTAGTAAAACGTGGATAATTTTCAAAATGTATACTGGTAATTGTATTAAAATATGACACTAAAAAAGATAACATCGATAATTTAAAAACAATATCTTAGCATAGATGTTTTGTTTGACATAAAATTCGATAAAACGGTAATATAACTAACAATAAGTAATTAGGGACCGTGGTGGTCTAAAGAGCTTTAGAAAAGCAACGACCAGGTATACTACACTACCAACACCGATGTGGTATGATCTTCTAGAAAATCAGAAGGATTACTTTTGGGGAACACCACACTTGTACGTATACCGATGCCGTTAAGTTCCCGAAGCCAAAAATTAAAAAAAAAAGTAATTATAGCAACTCTTATGTTATTATTATATTATTATATTACTTATATATTATGTTATATTTTTAGGAATATTATTTGTTGTTAAATTTGTTCTATTAGTTTTCTATTTGTTTTAACCCACGCAATTAATAATTTTAAAAATCAAGTAAATTTATTATTCTGGCGTTATTAAATGTTTAAATAAAATAACCCGAATCAAAGTTTAAGAATTATTTATATAACAAAAGACTTCCGTTTCTTGAATAACTTCAAAGCGACAAAACTTTTTCGTTAAGAGATTTATAAATTTAATTTGATTTCTGTAAAATTATTTAGATATTAGATTATAACAAAGTAAATAATGAAATTATACGTTAACATTAGGTACAGTAAAATATTGAAGCTTTTAGCAAGTCAAAAAAGGGTTACAATAAGAAGATTAGTGATGGCAAGAAAATTTCTAATTAAAGTTCAAAGAGAAAGCGTACGACTTACAGTCATAATTTAATTCATTTTCTAATCAATACCTATTAAAAATATGAATAAATGAAATTGGGATAATTAATAGAAATTTTACTTTTGATTACGTAGTGAATTTCTAGAACAAATAAACAACATAACTTACGGTTACATGGAAAACAAATAGAACAAGTAAACAATTACACATATCTGGGATCGATAATCGAGAATAATTGGAAAATAGACAAGGAAATAATTAAAGTCTATGAAAAATAGGAAAAATTTTAGTATTACGAAGAAATACCGTAAAATATAAAAACAGAAGTAGTTAAACAATTAATCCGTGCATCAATAATGCATAGCTACGTTAGTTGCTTGAATTCTTCCCATGCTATGCCCATTTTTCCTTCTTCTTCTCTAATTCCACTATTTCTTGGTTTTTTTTTGGCTTTCCCCTAGTACTTGCGTTTCATACACTTTTTTGTGAGTCTATTATCCGGAAAACGACATACATGACCAAACCACATTAACTGTCCTTCTATTATCTTTTCATTTATAGGCTCTATCTATACATTTTGTTTAGAGGTTTCATTTCCTATTTCATCTCTTCTTGTTTTGTTTTATGTTTTTCTGATATAGTTCATGTTTCGCGATGGGAAAAATGGAGAAAAAGACATATTATTTCCCCTGACATCTAACGGCATAAGAGCTTAGAATTAAATAAAATAGAAAATAATAAAATTGATTATGCGGTAGATAACCCTCGTTCAAAACTGAAGCGGTGTTTACGTTAACGTGTAGCCACGGCTGTGCCGTAGAGTGTTGTTCGTGTTATTAGTAAAACAAAGCGAAGTAGGAATATAAGCTATTAGAACGAAAGAGACATAGGTGCAATGCTGCCTGTAATTTCACATCGTCCGAGTGGAAAACGAACTGACGAAATGTCGACAGCGGAAGGTTTCTCTAACCCTGTCGTTTATGTTAAGTTTCTCGTTTCATTTCGTTCGCACTCATTCAAATAGCATATGTAAATAGTAGTTTTCCATACCGGTATATTAACTCTTTGCATTTAAAGTCCATGAATAAATAAACGCGTGACTACTTTGTGATGCACTTACGCCTGATTTCAGTCGTGACTTCATGCCAATGTAAACACCGCTTAACGTTATCGAGTTTAATTTGAGGATTTTCACTTTAAACATACAAACCAACGCGTAATAAATATAGCTAACAGAAATGTTCTTTATTAATGAGGATAAATTTGTTTATAATAATGCCAAATTTTGCAATATGTTTATAATTATAAACAATTTATAAACGTTTGAAAGTTGCGCATACATATTTATTATAGAAATAGAAAGTTTTTACCCTTGAGTTTGAAAGCTTATATCTTAAAAAGTACCTAACGGATTTCACTCAAACCAACTGCACGCTAAAGATACTTTATTTGTACATAAGTAAGCTTAATTTCATAATTTTCCAAGAAGACGTTAAGTCACTACTGCAATATACATACATTTTAAAAAACGTTATTTTTACTCGTATTTTAAAAACGTCTGGATTCATAACACGATTATTCAAAAACTAATAAACGGAAAGCAAGGATATTTATGTATATGAGTGGCAGAACCTTATATGATATTTTAGTGCAATTTCGTAAAATTTTAATAATTAATAAAAAAGATAATAAAAAGTCTTCTACTCCATTCGCTCATTCGAATAGGTATTTAAAAAATTCTCGCGTACACGTGGCTGGATAAAGAAGGTAAATTACCAAGTAAAACAATTAATAAAAATATTAATGTTTAAAGGCTTCAGAAATTATAACATATTGGTAAATAAGGTCCGACGCTAACGTAATCGAGTCGAGGAGAGTGCAGAGGGTGCTTTATCGCGCCCACTATTACTATAAAGCGACATTATGAATAATGTAAAGGAAATAATGAGAATTATGTAATTAATTCTTTATTTTTTTACCGTATTATCTAAAAAGTAGAATAACGTACAAAATATCATAAAAATGAAAAACCATAATGCAGAACGTTTTTAAATTTTATCGATTTAAAATGAAATAATCCAACATTAAATAGAACAAGGAATTAGAATTGCAAGATTTTGACGATTAGTAATACTTACTCCTAGATTGTTTTTAAATAATTGAATAGCTACTAAAATTGAAGCGATTGTCAATTGCAGCACGCACCAACACAAACATAAATAGCGAGTACTATTTACCTGTAACCAGTTATCAAATTATTTTTTATGCTTTGCCTTTTATTTTTCCATATCTATCGCAGGTAAGATAAAAGCGATCGCTCCTCCTTGCAAAGTGAGTGTTTCCGCAGCCTGCAAATGCAGTAGAAACTTTTTAGAGCGTACGGATTCCCGTTAAAAAAATGCGAGTCGCCTTTGAATTTTTTAAGGATGCGTAAAGTTGAACGAACCCGTATAGTTTCCTTTCCTCGTATAAAAAAAGTTATGAAATTCTGACAAAATACAATTTTCATATCTGTAAAAACAATAAAGTTAGAAACCTCAAGTTGTCTAAATATTTGCAACTGATGAGTGGTTGCGATATTTTTAGTTTAAATTTACGGAAAACTAAGTTTCGTTTTTTTTTTTAAATAAACCGCTAGTCCCAAATTAAAAGTTTGTTTTTATGTATGGTTTACAAATTGTTTTATATAAGTAATTCTATACCAGTGTTTCTCAAAATATTCTCGACCCTTATTTTTATGTAGTGAATTATATAAACAAAAATTGAAATTTTGGAAACTTATTTATAACTAATTACATAATTACATTAGATCTCGTTTGTGAAAGTAATTGATATAGAACAGTCGTTTAATTTTTGCAAAATAATAAATACAAATAATAGATACGTTCTCGTTTCATTTCAGTTGCGTGGGAATATTCACAAATGTATTCCAGATACGATTTACAAATATAGAGGTTTGCGAAACTTGCTAGAGAACTTACGAGTTTTAGTGTTTTTATTCTCAAGCAATTCTTTTTAGGGTTAGGAAAGTTATAATAATGTGTTAAAATATAAGTAAGTGGGACACATTGAATTTAATATAAATATAGACGAAACGTGGGAGTATCGATTATTCATTATCAGTTAGTACAGTATTTGAGTTAAATAACCCCTATACAAAAACGCTTTCTAAGGGAGTTATAGCTTTTTGAAGATGGCGCCTTGACATCAATTTTTTTCAAATATTTTCAAAACCTCGTTAATAACACACATTTACACAGTTCTTATTTTGTTGATTTATCAAAGTCAACTCTTATTATTGGTACTGAATTTAGTAATTTGTATTGGGGAACTTTATCCGTATGCGAAAAAAACACAAATAAAAGTTCGAATTGATTGTGATCATTCGAATCATGATCTCCTGTCCTAAATGACTACTTGTTTAAAGGTCTTATTCGTTCTCATTTGGACTGCGATTTTGAAGTTTTGGCTTTCGTGGCGGCGTTGCGTTTTCCACTCATCGGGTGATGTATATATCTACCGAATTATTATAAATTAATATAAAATTATAACAAGTGTATGTTTTTAATATCAAATGATCCGGAATGTTATAATTGCAAATAATATAATGTTTTGATTTAGACATTTTTGACGCGATAAAATGGAAAAATTTACTCGAAAGTTAATAATTGAGAATTTTAATATTCAATTGTTTAAAAATTTCAAACAAATTTAATTAAAACAACGTTATCAAATAATTATCAGTTTATAATCAATTATATTCTGGATTTGTTGGTTAATTCGTAATTTTAAAATATCAATATGCAAAATACATCTAGATGCAATACAACACAAACTTCTGGTAACATAAAGAACAAGGTTTTAGAGCGTGGAGGGTGATTGATCCAGCGGTCGCAGGTGTCGAACTTGCTCACCAGTCATTGTGGATGTCGAGCACGATTCCCACATTCCCGATCTATGTAGTCTTCAAAGAGACATTTTCCTCTTCTATATACATCGTGAAGCGACAAATACGACATTTGTATGATGCATCACAAGCACCTTTCTGTTGTATGCATAGCGAGTTTTACAATAAGACGTTAATGTAGCATTTTAAACTGAAATTATATAGAGGACTTTTTTCTAATAATTAAAATGTACCGAAATAACTTTAATCGGTCGATCGATGCTATAGATTATCTATTTCGAATTTTTTTAAGTGTCGAAACGAGGGCGCGTTGAAGAATGAATTCAATATCTAAAACAGATCACGTCACGAACACAACTTTGGAAGATATATCGATTTCACGGATCACGAATAAAATTTACATAAACGATAAATAGCGTATTTAACTGAAAATTTACAAAAAAAAACGCAATACATACGTAATTTCTAAAATACAAAAATAAAAATACCATAATACTGTTTTGCTAAATTCTCCTTAAAAATATAGAAAGTTCAAATTACAGATTCCTGAAAGAGTGGTAGAATATTATGTGACATAATTTAGTATTGGATTCAGAAAAGGCCTGCTATTTGAGAAGTTCTAAGTTTGTTTTAAGGATTAATGAAATATTAAATTCTGAAGTCAGGTAAAAGATATTTTTTATTTCTAAAAAAATTAACTCTTCTACGATAATTGAGTCGGGATCGTTTCATGCATATAAGCTTGCTTATTTAGTATACTCTGTTAGAAATTATTAACTTTAAATAGTATTAAATATATGAGGTACTTTATATCCGTCGACAATTTATTATCGAATAGATGTTCTGTCGATGTCAAAATTAAACAAAAATGGTAATATAAATTCGAAAGCATTGCAGATTTTTATGTTTAAAGAAACAATTCATAACTATAGATTATAAACAAGTTTTTCTCAAACTTCATTCTTCTAAAAATTCATTTTTTATTTATGTCGAAATTTCTTAAATTTCGATTTGTCACTGATACCTGATCTATTACTATTAATATTCGTAGATTCCAAATCTTAACGAAGCCAATAATTTATTAATCGATTTGTGTATTAATAGTATTTTATATTAATACATTTAAATTTAGCTCACCTGTTCAAACGATTATTAAATAAAATGATCGAACTGTAATTTACGTATTTTTCACCTTATAATAATATGATACATTTTCATCATATTACAAAGTCGAACACAATCTCAGAGTTTATTAGTGTAATGTGGGGCACTTCGAGAAGATAAAGAATTCGCTTAACGCAAACTAAGCAGCGCGCGAGCTATTAGAGAAAGATTATATCGGCTTCCTTAAAATACATTTTGAATAGGTACGTCGATAACAAGCCATTTTATTCCGCCTTCCCGGAGTGCCCCAGACTATAGTATCGCCGGCAATAAATGTAAAATACGTAATTCAGTTTTATAACGTTCATCGTTAATTAATTTCCATCTTTAATTGATGAAACTACTTTATTCAAATTTAGCGAAAAATATTTTTTTTAATTGGAAATTTTATCAGCTGTATACAGAATGTTTTTAAACTATTACATTTTGCCGAAAGCATTGCGCCGATTATTATTGATAATGAAACATCGCAATTTCCACTACTACCTACTCGAAAAACGACTTAACTTTTTATATTATACTTTTTTGTTTTGATAACTGTTTTTCAAAAGTAATTCTTATTTGATGGCTCATTACATATTTCGTTTAAAGTATTTTAAATAGTTTATTATTTTGGTATTATTACAATTTAATAACGTACCGTATTAAAAACCTTCGTCAAACAAGTTGATATATTATACTAATTTTTAATCTACGTTAAAAGGCGCGCGGGTTTGCGAATTACCATTCCTTGCTAGGAAAGGAGTTGCCGATAAAATATGTATTCGTGATCCAAACTTGTCACGAATGTTTTTTATGTCTGGAAAGTTTTTGATCTCGGAGGAAATATCGTCGTTGTCGAGGCCCTGATGGTGTAATTTTGTGTACGTGGGTCTTATCCTGTTCAGAAAACGGAGCGATTAGGACCGAATTATCTAAAAATTACGGTATAAATAGCGAGATAAGTGTGCGAAAGTTTTTTTTTGTCACAATTTTAATGCGCGCGCGCTCAATCAAAGAAGAAACGTTCAGAAAAATCTTGATTTCTTGGTGTTCAGTTTGTTTCGTCGTTTCAGAGGCGGACGAGCAATAAGCCCGGATGAGAAGCTATTTTCTCAAATGGTTTTGGCGACTGAGGAGTATTGTATACGGTTTAGATATGGATTTAGAATATTATACTTGTCTACCATACGCCCCTTTCCATGTTTTATTCTGATAGATTCTTAAAGGGTTATATCCATTGCGTGACGTGTTGCCTTTTCTAGAAACTTGTATTTTATTCATAAAAAAGCTTTGTATGGTAGGCACCTTAACAGTCACTTTAATCTGCTTTGTAACGTATAATCTAGCTCAAACGCAATCAGGTAGTAACTGCATTTATTTCCGGCATACTATTTAATCCAATTTTTTCGTATCTTATTTTTTAATATTAATTTGAAACGTGGTTACAAAGTTGAATTTATATAAACGTCAGTTGTAAAGCGTGGCATATTTAAGTAAGTTAAAAGTTCTTTCAGTTGAAAAGCATCGATTGCCGTACCGATGGCAGCTGTTTCGTTTAAGATCAATCTTGGAAGTTGACGCGACGTTTATTTTTTTACTTCATTAATCAATTTTGTGGCAATATTTGATTCTTTAAATAAAAACGCGTGGTCGTTCTTAAAATAATTTATTACATTTTTAATTAAACCAGGTACCTACGTATTTACCTATACAAAGTATGAGAACATTCTTACATTATAGCACGTCAGTTGATCTAATTGTGACTTAATTTGTTCAACGCGATTTTCTAAAATTACAAGCGTTTGTAGTTTTCATGTAATACCTAACGATTGAATATCCCAAGTAACAATTATACTTGAGATAAGTTGACTTATACAAGCTATGCTTGAAATGACCTCGTTAAAGACTTGACTAATATAATTATTCAAACTCAACTTAAAAGAACCTTGTAAAACACTTGGATATGTTTGAAAAACTCTTGTAGTTAAAATACTTACGTATAAACTTGTATACAAGGAAGAAAAATTAAGAATTATTCAAGAAATTCATTATTCAAGTACAAATACCTAATTAAACCTCTATTCAAGGAAAACACTTAAGTCTTATTCAAAAGTTCTTTTTATAAACTAAAACTTAAATAATTTCTTGCTTAAGGTTTTTTCAAGATCATATTTGGAAGCGTTATACAAATTTTATTAATTTTGCGTTGCCGAATCTCGTATAAAGAACAATTGTAAGTGTTATACAAAATTCCCAGAATAAATAACTTAAATAATATTTTATGCAAGTTGCACTTACACACTATATACGCGTGCGCGAATTATAGTTATCAAATATAGGTATGTATAGCGCTTTTTCTTGCCTCCGAATTTACATTGTATAAAAAGTATTTACAGATAAAAATGAACGCATTTAAATTATGCAAAAAAATTAAAATGTCAGGCCACTATTACCGAAAGGTAAATAAACAGTTTTCAAGTTTGATTATAGAATCATCGTCTTTTGCTACTTTAAATTTGTCATCTAAGAGGTTATTGCCAGCAATTCCTCAATCGTCCAATAATAAATGCCTAACTAATAATGAAACACTTCAGTATCCAATGATAAAACTAGTAATTTAGGTTCTATACCGACTGCTAAGTAGATATATTCGATATATATATATATATATATATATATATATACACACATATATATATATATATACATATATATATATATATACACATATATATATACATATATATATATATATATATAGGGGAAGGTAGGGTAGCCCCGGACACTTAAATGAAGTAGAAATATAAAATACAATCAACAAATGTCAGTTTGTATTTTAGCATTAAAATAGAGTAAGGAACTTTGTTAATCGTACTAATGAAAAAAAAAAAAGGATATCTTAATTATTGTAACTAGAATATTGAAAAAACTTAAGCTCCCAATTTGCGGTAATATAAAAGTCGGCGGGTAGCCCCGGACAGATATCAATAGTGGCCTAAACGTGTTTTGGCCTTACAAACGTCACAAATGTAGTAAAAATCGGAAGCGTCAATGTTAACACATGCTTCGTGGGCCCAATCTTTGCAGTCATGACACCGAATCCAATTTTCTTTAAACATTTCGCCAGATATGGTACACGCTGTCTCTTCAACTTGATGGGAATCATCTTAAATAGTTGTCGTTGTTTTCAATTTTTTGCCACCTCTACCTTTTTGTTTTTCCTCTAGGTCTTTAGTCAGGAGCATTAAACGATTGTCTAGTTCTTTAACGTGATTATACAGTTACTTAGAA
Organism: Rhagophthalmus giganteus; assembly: GCA_036326145.1. Lineage (NCBI taxonomy): Eukaryota > Metazoa > Arthropoda > Insecta > Coleoptera > Rhagophthalmidae > Rhagophthalmus > Rhagophthalmus giganteus. Next base: position 3,886,127 of record JARFJA010000075.1, on the reverse strand, counting down.
AAGTTCTCAGAAAACGTGGGTTCAAATCGTCTTAACTTTGGACGAAACGTGATCTCTTTGTGACTATTCACTGCTTTTAGACGATCCTGAAGGGAACTTCTTGGCACATCATACCTTTCTGCAGATAGTCTTATTGATAACTTGCCTTCTTTGACACATTTCACTGCTGTTTTCATTTTATTTTCGTCCCATTTACCTCTATTAGTTGTTGGTCCCTTAAATTTAGACATGTTGTATAAGTTCCTGCAATACAAAAAGTATAATCTAATGTACTAACCACAGAGAAGCTATAATAAATTGAATCATTATATTTGTTGAAAATATAATAAATTGAAATTGAAATATGAAATTCGACATTTATAATGGTGTCCGGGGTACCCGACGTTTTCGTGTCCGGGGCTACCCGATCGCTATCATTCGATGTTGTTGCCCATAGGTCTTAAATTGTATATGGAATGAAACGAATACTAATACATTTATAAACTATATTAAATGTATTACAACTCTAAAAAATAGACAAGGCGGTATACTAACTTTTTGCACTTGATAATCTGCAATGAAATTCGACAGGGGCGATGAGAAATGTTTGGCAGGAACAAACACTCACTGTAGCTTGTCAATCAATCTGTGCTCATGCATTGACTAAGTTGCATATGCGTACAAACTCTATGGGGGGCCCCCGAAACTATGTTTTGGTTTTCCAACGGGTTTACTTACTTAGTAATTGTACTGTCCGGGGCTACCCGCTGTCCGGGGCTACCCGACCTTCCCCTATATATATACTTTAATTCGCACGTATGATTTATTGACGTATTATAGGGGTTGTCAGCGATGAGTCACCTGAAGATTTCAGACAAAGTGCCTATGAATTTTACGCAGATGATGAGAGTAGTGATAATAGTATTAATCGCATCATATATGATGATGATAGCAGTTCAGCGGCTGAAGATGAAAGGAGCCAAAATATTCACATGAATATAAGACATTGGGCGCTAACATTCAATATTAACCACTCAGCAGTAAAAGAGTTACTCAAAATTATTAATAATTGTTTTGATAAAGACGCGTTGCCACAAGATCCACGCATGTTAATGGAAACTCCTCAAACGGTCGAAATTATACCATTTGGTGATGGCGAATATTGGCAAAATGCTTTGTGGTTTTGTTTGGAAAACTTATTCTCAAAAATATCTAAGCCTATAAATAAATCCTATAATATAATAGCCTATCATTAAATATAAACATAGATGGACTGCCAATATTTAAAAGTGCCAAAAACGAGTTTTAGCCCATCCTGGCCAATATTGCCGAATTACCGAAACAAAAACCATTAGTGATCGGAATATATTATGGAAAATCTAAGCCATCGGATCTGCGCTTGTATTTGATTCCATTTGCCGAAGAATTAAAAACAATTTTGGCTGACGGAATATATGTAAATAATCAAAAAAAAAATAAAAATAAAATAAAAATTGTAATAGGGTAAGTAAGGGAAATGTTGTGAATTCAAACAAAAAACCTGGACAAATTGATTTGTAAAAATTATTTTTTTCTGTTTGTAATATGTCTTCTTGTATAGAGCTTGAACTAATGAACTTGATTACAATGTTATTCATGTAAAATATTTTAGGATTACGGAAACTTCTGAAATAAGTCTTATATCAAGTGTTACTCAAGTTCATTACCTAAGAACTTTGTACTTGAATAAGCCTTGTATACCATCCTCATGTAAAACTTTATTCATATATTCTTGTATAAATCTTTATAACATATTCTTGAATAAAGACCAGTTCAAGCCGCATTCCAATCGCCCTTTTTACTGGCATTAGCCCTGAATAATACTTTATACTAAGAACATTCAAGTCGCATTTCTTGAATAATTTCGTATAAAAAGCTTTAGACAACATTTATTTAAGCAAAATTATTACTTGGGATAAAAAAGTCATTTTATAAAAAGAACGTAATCTGGTTTTGATCATGTTTTTATAAATGCCAGCTTGGTTTGGATTTTATTTTCAAATATTTATTCTATCATGTGACGTTTTTTTTTTAATTTCTAAAAGAATGATTGCCATTTCGTTTAATTTACAATTGTTTAGTGATGGAAATTGAATTCAGAATATCTATTGATTCAGTTAAATGTTTCCGTCTTGTTCAAAAACAAATAATTTAATAACTTGTGAAACAACCTGTATACAGGATGAGGGCAATCCTTTATTAGTTCGTTGAATATTCATATTAAAAAAATATTTTCTCAACAAAAGATGTTTAGAATGACAAGTTGTATATTACTGTACATTTATTTTATTTCAGGGCTTAATGAGATTTGAGCAGTAATATGCAACTTTTTATTTTTAAATGACACCTTGTATACATTTTTGAAAAAGTTATTTTTTCTTTATACGGTGTTATAAAAATATTGTGTGGTTAGATGACAAAATTACAATGTTAAACACGATTAAAATTGAAAAGTACTCGCCCCGTATAAGTGCATAATAATTTATCGCCAATGACAACGTTATCCATAACTTATAATACTCTAAACTTGTACTTTGTACATTTTCAGGGATGTGAAAAAACGTAGTGGCGTAGGTAGAAGCTTTCAAAGTCAAGACTCGGTACTTTTTGTTTTACCGTATTTTAGAATTTAATTGACCACGAGATCAAAGCCATTTTAAAAAAAACGACAAAATTTTTAAATGTAAGATATTTAAATTTTTAGATAATCATAATAAAAAAGAATCAAATCTAAAGCTCGCTTTACAGTTTGCTATCACACGTAATATTTGCAAGCTGTAAAGTAGGCTTATCAAAATTAAGATCAAAGTAGTGGGTTACTAGTTAAAATAATTGACGATGACCTGATTAAAAAAAAACTAATGATAGAAACGATTTGAATTCGTCACCAAAATAGGCATTTTTCAAAAATAAAATTGACGTGTCGGAGTATTTTTATCAAATTCCTTGAATTTTAGATGAATTTACTCCATAATTTAACGCTTTCCCGTGTATCAAAAGTAACACGAAAATGTAAGTATATAAGCCTATATTTAAAGTATAGGCATTGTAAAAGGCGATTTTTCCAAATGGTTTTTCCACATTGATTGTATACACAAAATTAAGGATATCAATATTTAGAATGTCATTGTGGACTTGCGTACATAGTTGAAGATCTCTCTATACATATATCATTGTATTGTTGTTAGTCAGTGCATGTATAACGTTTAATGGGAATTGCAAAATAGCTGACGTCAGATCTGTTAACAGTTGTCTCCGGCGTTCTTCATGTAACTCGCATACAAATATCATATGATTCAAGTCTCGCATCTCTTTTCCGCACTATCATATTGGGGAATCTATGATATAAATTCCATGTAGACCCTGTAACTCACTTCTGTAGACTCTAGTGACCCTGACGTACATATACCAGCGTGTATGATGGAGATATGGGTGAATCAATGCATATTGTGTGTTTCTTGTTCTCCGATACTCTTACCATTCGGAATTCCATCCCATAGAGTTTTAACAAATAATCTTCTATCTCTAAATAGGTTGAATATGTTTCTTCCAATCGTCGCCGGGATTTCCAATGCCACTAACTTTTTTTCCATTATTTCTAGATTGACACAATTATATGCATTTTTATACCTATAAAAATCAAACTAATTTATATTTTCGCGATTACTTCCGTCACTGTATCTGTGGAGCTCATTGTTTTCCGAAATCCGTATTGTTTTTGTGGAAGGATGTTATTCATTTCCAACCACCAATCTACCCTGTTTTTTATCATTCGTTCATACACTTTTAATGCACATAACAATAAGTAAATTCGTCGGTAGGAACTTGGTAGATTTGGGTTTTTATTAGGTTTCAAAATCGGTAGCAATACCACGTCCCTTAAATTCCTCGATATTTTCTCCGTTTAACCACGTTGCATTGTAAACTGAAAGTAACAAATGTTTAGCCTTTACCGGTAAATTTTTTATAAGTAGGTGTACAAAAAAGTTCTGAGCTTTAGATTTCATACAACCGAAACCACAATTTAAATTTCATGAAGTTTCCCGCCCTTTTGCGGGTTTACAACGTTGACATTTGGTCTTTGAAAATACCATGCGGTTTGACGTTTGATGCACATAACCTAAAAAATCAGTAGTGTTTACGATGGCAATAACTAAAGAGCATATTCGATTTTCCATCCACTTCGCGTTTCATCTCAAGAAAAATGCTGCTGAAGCCACTGAAATGATTTGTGCCGCATATGAAGAGAACGCTGTAAGTCACGCTACGTGTAAAAGGTGGTATACAAAATTTCGCCAAGGAGATTTCAGTCTTGAAGATGAACCGCGTGCTGGACGCCCTCAAAAGATTATAATTATCCTGTATAATCCTCAAAAGGCTGGGAACTTCTCCCGCATGCGGCGTATAGTCCAGACATGGCACCGTCTGATTACTATCTATTCCGGTCGCTGCAGCATCACTTGGCTGATACACACTTCGTGGCACTTGAAGACCTACGCAAATGCATTGATGACTTTATCGCCTCGAAGCCAGGGAGCTTCTATCATCAGGGAATTCGCAAGCTGCCCGAAAGATGGCAAAAGGTTATCGATGCAAACGGGGACTATTTCGTTGATTAATATCTTTTTGTTTGTTTTTAAATAAATATTGAATTTTACAAAAAAAAGCTCAGAACTTTTTTGTACACCTATATGTATGAGATGTTACTCAATTCGGGGGCGGTGTTTTTTGTAAGATTTAGTGCTTGTTCTAACTCTATATATGTATATGCTGAATTTAATGTGTGATATTTGTCTAATTCTTCGCACGTAGTTAATTTCTCGTTTAAAAAGGGGGGAACTAACAGTTGTATGAAGTTGTTTATACATACTTCATTTTCGGATCCAGTTCTTTTTGAATTTATTTTATAAAACTTTTGTATTGTTTTCCATATGCAGCTGTATGAGTTGTCCTTGTTTAAACCGTTGCAGAAATTTATCCAGCTTTCTGTTTTTTTCCTCTTTAGAAGACGTTTAGCGTAGGTTTGAGTTTCCTGTACTTTTATGAAATTGTCAAAAGTAGGATTACTTTTCTACAATTTCAGTATCTTTTTTTGTTCGTCCACAATATTGGAACATTGTTCAGCCCACCACAGTGAAAGGGATCTAGTTTTCTTCACGATCGGCCGATATTTTTAAATAAATTATTAGCAGCTGTTGCTATGACATTACTAATATACGAAAATTTTATTTCTTTTATTACTAAATCTATTCCTCGCGCTCCGATGCGCGTGAAGAAAAGCAAAATTTATCCAAGAAAACTATACTAAATCGTATTTCAACTATTAAACTAAAAGTCAGAATCCTAATAAATTTAATCTGCACTGTTTGCTATTGTTCTACTATTTATAGTAATAGATTATTTATCGTTAAAATCAAACGAAATGTTGAATGCTTTACCTTTTTCATGAATGGATTTATTATGTTATTGATTGCAAAATTTTACATCCCACATATTTGTTTGGTTATAGCTTTACAGCTTTTCCAAAACATACGCCCTTAGGTAATTTTCTACCTAAATCAATATTATCCTCTTTTTTTGAACAAATATGTTGTTATTTCATAGATATATACAGAATATATTAAAAACTGGCGACAAACTAGAACGATGTACAAGAGTAATAATGTAGATACGCATTTTTCTACGTTTGCGATTGTTATAAAAAGTAGAAAATCCGATACTTGTTTATATGTTTCAAGCAAGGGAAACGCGTACAATATCAAAACGACAATGGATCGGGCGTTGACTTATTGCAAAAGGACATAAAACCCGCACCTGCATCAGTGATATGGCAACTCATCAAACGGTAACTGTCAGCTTTAAAGCTCGCAACGTGTGCCCTTTTGTTATCGTATATATAAGTAGTCGCTGTGCCGCAACCCCTAGAATTTACAATATTATATAAAAATACTTTTCTTACGCACATTTTATCGTTAATAACTAAAATTAATGCTGTCGTTACCGAAACTGTAAATGTAAAGTTAGAAAGATTTAGGATTAGTAATTGTCTACAGTAATAACCACGTTTTCCCGCTGATGTGAATTGGAATGCCAATGTAGCGAGACGACTGACCACTGCAATTGAAAGACCGGTGGAGCGTCTCAGAGTAAACGATGCCATCAGTCAAAGAAGTCCCCTGTCGAAGGGCCGGAAGGAGATGGATCGCCGCAATCAATGAGTAATCATATCCTGTACGTTAATGCCAGAGCTTTTCTTTCAACGGAAACGAACTATATTTTTTATAACGAACGTATAAAAGGCGGTACATGTTTAATTCGAAACTATTACCGCAAACATTGTTTTAAATTTTTCATTGGAAAATTTTACCTTACAAGGCTTACCGTAAAATATCTAATACCTCACTGTTTTGACTAAGAAAAAGTCTACCCATCAAAGTTACCGTCTTCAACTACCGCGCTAGTCACATAAAGTGAAATTGGCGTATATTATTTACGTTAATCGGCACTTTTCTTTGAGCAAGTGTAAACTATAGAAAGGATTGACAGATTCTTAACGTTAACTGTTAAATGTCTTTATACGGATAACATTTACAGTTTTTCATAAATATTTGTATTACCAAATTATACAGGATGTAACTAAAATAAGTCGAAACCTCTTAATGGTGGAAGGGGGTAGCTGTAATGATTTAAAACATATTTTCCTTATCAACATATGATCGCTTATTGACAATTTCCAAGAAAATTGCATTTCAAATTTTAAGTACGACCCTGTCCTTAGTCGATTTTAATTAAATTCATAATGTTAAAGAAAAGTAAAATGCAAAAATGATTCATTTTCAAGGTAAAACGAACATCAATATAGTTTATATAAGTAAGCAAAACGTACATACGGGACAGAAATTTGATATTAATTATTACGATTAATGCCGATAACATGGCATCAGCACGTTTAATTTATTTTATTGCAGAGTAGGTTGGTTAGTGCAGGTTTAAGTTTAAATTTTTTATTGTAAAGAACTAGTTGATAGTTACCATTTTGTTATTGCTCACAGTAGCGTAAAGTTCTATCATATCGTTGTTTGTGCGTTTGATTTTGCGCTACTAGTGAACGTATTCGCGATGTTTTTCAATGCAGTATAATTAGACTTTTTTAAGCAGGTCCGTATTTATCCCTATTATTTGATATAAATTTCAACCAGAATTATTAAAATTCGATAAACATAAAAGTTGACGTTTATCATCTTGTTTAATGGTAATAAAACTCCCGTTTCGTCCCTTAAGAGCTTTCGAGTTATTTTAGTTACACCTTGTATATTATTTGTAGTAAACAAATAGCTCCTCCTAATAAAAATGGGTTTCCAGTAACACGCTCCGCGGTTTCTACTACGGTTTTGGTATATCTAAGCATCGGCAAAATGATTTGTATCATAACGATTTCCTTTCTCAAGATGGCCGTAATTAAAACTGATAGATACTCCGTCGTTTTGAAAATTATGTTATCGATTGACCGTGAAAATTTTCCGGTTGGAAAAAGTAATCGTTTCTCATTTTTTATTTGCGTCGAGCTTGAAAAATGTCTTTGATCCTAAGCAACAATTTTCCGTCATTTTGTTGGTTAGGAATTGCTCTTTTTCAAATTATATATATATTTACATAGATCCTCGCTTTCGAAAATTTGTTTGCCGTTTAATATGCCGATGCCGTTTGGGCAAAATAATTGTCGAACGTTTTGCGGTTTTTCGGTCAAAGGTATTTTGATCGATGACGCATGACGATTTATAAACGAATAATTTGAATTAAGTTGGGATTATAATTTAAACAATCTCGAAACGAGTATTATCGAATATTCTGTTAGCTTTCATTAGTAATTCTACTGTCGTATAAAAACCCACTTTAATTGCTAATGCTACGATTGGAATTATTAATAAATTAGTTTTCAACGAGCGCTGCGTCGTTTAACTGCTATTGCATGAAAATTCAGTTTTATTGGAAAAACTCTTTAGTGTGGCTATAAGCAAGTACAAAAACACTTTAATGTGTTTCTCACTAGTTGGGAAGCGATCGTTGGCTTTTTATTACTCTTTGCGCTATGTTATAAAATATGTACCTACCTAGGAAACTTTAAAACGATAACGAAACATTATGAAGTGTCCGCGCTACCGCTGTGTCAAAAGCCAGTTCAAGTATTGCGTGGAGTGTCTGTGGTTCTATATAACTTTTATACTTCCGTGTCGTGATAGTATATTATCATAATATTTTAAAATGATTTCAATATTTACTGTAGAAAAGGCATAACTAAAGAAAATTTCTCGTGTATGCAGAGAGGTTAGCTTAAATCTTATAAATAGGAATGTTCCTTAAACTTTTAAAACCTTCGTAGTTTATCGGCGCTTTCCCTATTTTATTATTTACTTTAGAGAGATTCGTTTCGCTTACTTGTAAAGTTAAATAAGGAAGCACTACGAAAATATAGGTCTAACATAAGAAAAATCGGTTACTAATTCAAACTCTATATTGTAGTTAGTTAATTAAAATCGGCCGTCTAAAAATTTTAATATTTAAGTAAAGAGACTAATTCGATTTAATTGTTTATCTGATGAAGCAGAAAAGGCAAACGAAAGTTCAAAATTAGACTCCATATTGTATTGGTGATTGTCTAACAGCAATTAATGGTTGATTAGGCGACGAACAAATACATATTTTTAATTAATTATTTTTTAAATATTTCATAATTCCAACCCTGGCATTCTCGAAAATTTTAGGATTTACGAATCTTACAAATAGTTAACAAACACATTATAAAAGCTACCTAGTACTGTAAAACTTCTCAATAGTAGAAAACTCTCGGAACCAACAAAATTATCTATTATTATCAAGAAGTGCCCGCTAACGAGAAATACAGATTACAAAATTATTTTTTATTAAACTTCAGTTTTAAATTTGTCGAGGTGGTCGTCTTGTAATTTTTTCAAATTTCTGACTAACAAGTTACGTAATTGGGTATAACGAATTTACATTTTTACTGGCAGATTTTTTAAATACAATTCCTAGTTCAATAATAACAGTGTGACTTTTTCCAAAAAGTATTGGAGGATTAGTATTTGAAGAATTTGATTTGTTTATATGGATACGTCAAAAAATATCAATTTACACATCTAAAAAACACATTTATCTAACGCGCAGTGTACATATAAAAATTGAATTAACACATTTAGACTATGTGTATGTGTTGGAGTTATAATCAGGACCTCTTATTAAATTTTTATCGCAACCATCGTCTGCGATATTTTTTCGTTTGTTTTTAACATCTACATTGTAAAATTTATTGGGTTATAATCGGTTGAAAACACAAAATGAGTTTCCAATTAAGGTTTACTTTCTTGGAAAATAAAGTGAATGTATAAAAGGATGTAAATCGATATTATTTGTGTGTATATTTTTTTATGTAAATTTATTAAAAATTGTTTAAGAAAATTTGCTTATAATTGCTCATTCTTCTGTTAATAAAATTAGTAGGTTCAACGTTGAGAACGAATATATATATATATATATATATATATATATATATATATTTTCGTATTTGAAGTAAACTCTTTTAATATTTCGAAACGGCATTCGCATTCTGATCGTTGTTGAATACTCTTCTAACATATCTCTGTCATCTACGGAACGTGTGGTACCTAAAAATTGGTATTTTAGTAGACCGTTATAGTAACAAACTGTATCTGTAGAGTCATATATTTTATTTTATTGTCATTTAATATTTGGATGATATTTCAACATTTGGACCGAATCTTAGCCATAGCCTGGGGCACTACGGCAAGACGGTTACTTAATCGACGTGTTCGTCCGAATTAAAGCAAATACTGCCACATGTATTAATCGGAGAACTTGCAGTTCTTAAACGTTATTTTATTATTTATAGCGGGAATGAATAAATATTAAACTGTTTTCTCCCAAACGATTACAATAAGCTTATAAAAATAAACTGGTAGGACAGTATTCGAAATAAAAAATACAAAGCCACTCCGAAATTAATAATTACAAATTATTATTAACCGTTGTGGGTATACTGGAATTCACTCGTTGCAGTTTTAGCAACAGTCACCGTTTACAATTCCGACTCTTCCTAACAGCTGTTTAACAAAGGCAGCTTATTATTTATCGATGCACTCAAACTATATTTAAAAAAAGACGTTACGATAGAAAACCGATATAGATATTCTTTCTCTAGCTCACGTGCCGTTTAGTTTGCGTAAGCGAATTCTTGATCTTCCGAACCATCTCGTCGAAGTGCCCCAGACTATATCGAATATTGTTTATAATTACATTTATTATGGTTATGTAACTTTTAAAATGGACTGCAGTCGTATTTTATATTGTGATACAACCTCGTGACATGAAACTACTGAAACATTATACTTTTTAATTCGTCCCAAAGTTTTTTATTTATATTAAATGTATCGATATTTTTTTAACAAACGTTGACTGAAAGCTAAATAATTTTAATAACTCATTAAATATCAAACATAATGTCACATTTTTAAAATTTAAATCATTAACTCCAAAGTATTTTTTTAACTATAAATGACTAGCTATTTTGCAGCCTTCTGTCGATTACTTGACGTCAGCAATGACGTCGCATTCTTAAAACAGTTATTAATTAATAAATAACTAATAATGACAAGATTGATTGCCATTTTTTCTAAATTTTTTTCTACCCATTAAATATCGTTAATTTAATATAAATTAATACCGAAATGAATTAAAACACTTATGGGCTAATTAGTACTTACTAATTAGTCTTTCAATAAAAAATTACATGCATTATTAATCGTTATAATTAATTGAATTAAAATTTAATTTTTATTCCTAAATAACTTGTTTATTCGCCTAAATTTTAATCACAATATTAAGTACTCATTTTAATTAAAATTTTTTTTTGAAATAGTTATTATGGGCACCAGCCTATATAGTTAATCGACTATAGTTATAAAAAAGGACTATCAACTTACCATTTAATTCTTTTGTAGATGCACCGAAATGTGACACTAATTACATATAATTATCGCTATTACCTATTTATTTCAATTTTAAAAATCGAAAGCTCAAAAGAGCCACCATAAGGTTAAATCGAACTTTTACATAACTTAATTTTTATATTACAGCATTAAAAGGAGTAAACTTACCTATTATTAGATTTATTTAGGTTACAGTTGGTTTAAACTAGAAGAAAACGACTTTTCGAAAATGTGGCGTTCAGTTTCATTATTACATACCATTTCTCACGGTATTACAGCCTCAAACTGCCACCATTAAGGTACTAATTTATTATTTAAATTTAGAAAAGTCGTCCCTTTAAAAAAAGCTGTTATAACCTGAATCAAATTGCTATAACTTAATTTTTTTAGTGCGACACTAATTATCGTTAATTAATCTCTAACTTTTTAATTTTAAAAACTATGCCTTAAAAGAACTTGGCAGTCGTTTACATTAATTTTTATAACATTATTATGGAGGTGCATTTTTTTTATTACAGTTTTACCTGGCGTTAAGTCAATTATTGACTCTTATTATTATAAAGAAGAATATGTCACAAAAAGTAATGATATAACTTGTTTGTTATGGTGGAAATTGTTGCTAATTGATGCTAATTATTTAAATTGTAAAAGCTGTGACTTAATAAATGCCGTAACTTTAGCTGTTGACTAAATTTTATGTTAATGTTTTGTTTAATGCGGCGTTAATTCGTATAATATTAAAATTATTAGGGCGAATACTTATTATTAGATTAGATTAAATAAGGCGAATCGTCTCTGTTTATAAAGAAATAATTTAAAATTAAAATTAAAATCGATTACTGTTCTCTATTGCTGAATTATTTAAGTTTTTAACAACTTATTTAAAGAAAAACGAAGTCGTAAATTATTAGTATAGTTTTTAATAATTGCGTTGATAACTATTAATTACGGGTGGCATTTAATTTTAAAAACATAACTGATAAATATGGCGAATCTATAAAGTTAGTCAACGCATTCAATCAAATTGCTGAAATTTTTTATTTTTTTGCTGTATTTTTTTTATTTTAAAGTTATTTGCAGGAAATTAATGATAACAAAATCTTATTTGTAAAAACTTTATTATAAATACATACTTGTAATTATTTACACACTTTGCATAAAAGTAAAATGTGCTGTAAATTTATTTATCGTTAAAATGTTACTAAAGTTATCTTGACATTAAATTTATTATTAGGCACGCGCTATATTTAATAGATGATATGACATCACACTGAGCGATTTCCTTCTACAATATATTTAATAAAGCGATAGTTATATTGTATGGAGATTAATGATTCTGTTATCGTGTGCCATTATTGTCGTCGATTTCTAATGTGGTAATTCCTTCGTGAAGATAATCGAACACCTTTCAAAATTGTTATTCGTGAAATAACGTTTGAAAACATATTTTAACGTTTATTCGTAAAGTTAATTTAACTAATTTAATTATATCATTAAACGAAACGATCCGAATTATTTATAATGTCACCGAACGCGAATATTTATTTCATAAATCGAAAGTCACCACTTTTTATATTATAAGACTGTAAGATTGTTAATTGTAAAAGTAACAGACTGGAACGGAACCTTTACCGACTATTTATACAAGTTCGTAGCTGAATTTACCGGAAGAGTGACTCATCTCCACAATGTTGTCGAATATTCTAGAATTTCAAGAAGTTTTAGTAACTATATTGCATTAAATTAATTATGACGCATAGGATAATGTAAACAACTAATTTCTATCACTCACTTTTCCGAAATTGAAAAAGCATTTTTACATTTTTTGTTGGCAATGTGTAAAAAGGAGGTTGTTATATACCTAAATTATTTAATGTATCAGTAATTATAGCAAATCTAAACTGTCATTACTTACATGAGTATGTCAGTTGCACAAACTTTACTTATTAAATACTTAATCTTATGCAGCTGTCACACAAAAGAATATTTTCGGGTATAAAATCGATGCAACTGACAGGTACTGTCTTATAAATTGAAAAAGATCGTTTATTGCTCTTATAAGTTTTTAAGAATTTGTCTATTCGAGCAGATCAGATTTATATCTGTTGTTCGTTAGTATTTCTACAGCCGTACAAACTTTTAAAAGAATAATTCGAGAATACATCGAATACCTAACATTATGTTCTATCGGTGAATAGGAGTCGGCAATACAGAGGCAACTTTCTCAAAGATCAATTATGGTTACCACCTGAGGGATTAAAACTCTCGTGCCGTTCTTTGAAACTGTGCAAGATTGAAAACTTTAAATTATATAACATGCCTTACGTACATTTTGCATTTCTAGATAATAAAATGTATGTCGCATGAAAAATGTCAACTTTGATTATGTAACAAATATTTCATAAGAAATTTAGAAAGATAGGAAGTTGAAGGTAATAAATAAGTAAAATTGCGGGAAACTCGTAATTACGATACTTTTAACTTGATATGCAGATAAATTTAGATATATGTACACAGGCTGTACAACTTGAAATGCAATACTATTAAACGATAATAAATGTAACATTTACCAAACCTTAGTTTAAGACATAATTAACCAAAAGAAAGAAGAAAATAATTACTTATTGAATGCAGGATCGATTCTTTACAAACTCATGATTTATAAAGTGCGAAATTGTTACTTAACGTCAATTTATAGGAAAACCCGCCATTCTTGAGATCGGGACTTTTATCTTGGGAATATCGAAATTTATATGATGTTCCATGATTTAATTTCCTAGCTGTAAAAAGTAATTTCAATGTACGCGAGAAGATTTCTAATATTTTAGTACAAGGGGAAAACTAAAAGAATTTTTATTTTTTTTATAACTTCTGACCTGATTATGTTACGTGGATATTAAACCGAAATAAACATGAAAGTAAATTGAAGGAAACAACGGGAGACGATTAATCAATGCCTACTTTCATCTAGTCTTGTTCTAGTCGTTTATTTTACGCGCGTTATGGTCACATCAGTAAGACAACGTTTTGTTACTGCTATAATAAACACTCGAATAAGTTTTGTCACATTTTTTTCAACAATCATTTATGTAGCATGTTCTAAACATTTCTCAATCTGTTCGTGTATAGTTCGGAGAATTTTTGAAACACTTGTTTCGTTAAGGACCGGTTTTATAAGCCGTTAATTAACTACCGATTCGCAAATTAAGGATTGAATTGTCCAAACTAAATGTACGACAAAAAGTTTGTGTACTTTTTATAAAGGTAATCAAGCGACTCTGTTCTTTCGGAAAATTTATTAAGGCTTTAAATCACGATTTGATGGTGATTTTAGGTTGTAATCGATTTATTGATTAATAAATTAATTATTTCATTTAAATATTTGTGGTTATTAACTGAATATACAATTTTAAAGATATTACCTTTAAGAAGCTCGCATGAGAAAACTAAACCACGGAAATAAATTTTATGGTTAGGTTATTTGTTCAGAACACGGCTATCTGAAGCTTTAGTGAAAATTCTGGGACACGCTGTATATCATTCATTTTAAATAGTGAACAAAATTAAAAACTCTCGCACCCTGTTTAATAAGTTGGGAATTTTTTCGAGTAAACCTTGCAAATACATAAACACGCTCTACTTCAGTGAAAGATGTTCTCAATATGATTACCATGTATTTAAATGATTCGATGCAGGCATGCAGAAAGTTATTTGTTGTCACGCGTTTTTGCGAGGGTGCGGATTTTTGCTCCTCGTACTTTTACATTTTTCTTGTTTATTATTCCATTGACATAAAAATGCGCACCATATAGAAACCAAGTGTTGTTCAAGAAAATTGATGACAAACATGTAATCCAGAACATTTTTTCGGTTATACCGATCTTGCAAGGAAAGTTTTTAAATGAATATTCGAGAACCACGGCCCATTTTTATTTAACGAGCTGATTATAAAAGATATTTTTTTGTACGTCTATTATAAAATAACGCCATTTAATAATTTAACATCGTACGACACCGTTTTATTAAGTAACATAATTAATACGTTAACATATCAAATTTGAAGTACTACTGATGGTAATCACCCAACATTTGGTACTCAAATGTTTATAGAAATATTATAAACGTAACTGTAAATTAACCCTGTCATATGTAATCTATTTTGTACCTTTTCTCATAATTTCTTATTAATAGTAAAATACACATTTCCACCCTCTAAATAATGCCTTTATTAAAGAACGGCGCGACTCGAAAATTGTGAGCATAAAATCCCGCGCGATTAATAAATACTAACATACATATTATATTAACTTCGGACGGTTTTAAGAATGCGAACCCTACACGCGAGAGTAATGAATAGGATTCTCGTCCCGTTTCATTCAATCCTCTAACAACCTACTTAGTTTCGATACGTTCTGATCGAAGTCAACCTCCCTTATTAGCCATTAATTTACCGGCTGTTAATTATTTTTTCTTAATCAGTACAGTTAAAGCATTATTTTTTAATGGAGAACTTATAAAAGAGCACTTTTATTTCAGTATGAGCGATCCAAGCATTTCCTTTTTACGTATTTTTGCTCGAAAGTATTTTTCGATAGCTGTAACATTGAAACACAGCACACGCTATTGAACATCGAATGGTGGTAAATGATTTTGTAAGAATACAATTTTTTTGTAAAACCATTAATTTTCGAAATATTTGAGATTTTCCATTTTACAATTTTAGAAAGAATAAGCCCCTATTTCGTTTCTATTAATTATTTAAATTAGTTGGTTGTTTGGAACTTTTTTTACAGTTTTAATGGTATTGCACTATGTGCTATGTTTCAATGTTTCAGCTATCGAAAAATACTTTTGATCCGTTAAAAAATCGCTAATCACCAAAAGTTAAAGCTTTGTAGCTTGTAGCTAGTGATCACCTGTTACGGAATTTCAATATCCTTGTTAGTTACCAAAATATTCGCCTGGGGAATTTTATGTGAATCACCCTCTATACTCTACTTTATTTTTTATAATAATTTTATCTGTTGTCAGTATTTTACTCTTTTTCTGGCCGATAACACTAATAAACCGTAAATGATACATCTATAAAAAATTTAATAACATTTAAGGTGCGGTATAATTTGTAAAAAGCTATATCGAATGTGCGATGACATCGTTACTTATGGTGTTTAGGAATATTTTATTTCAAATTTGAACATTTTTCCAGTAAAGAAATTCCTGCATTTTACTTAAAATAATAGTAGGGCAAATTAGACCAGTGATATACCAACACAACGGTTTGAGGTTTAACAGTCAAAAGTGGCTGAAGTGTGCACGCCCTGCACATCGTATTCCGAATCGTAAATAATGCAATAAGCATATGAATAGGAAGCCGTAACATGGGATGGTGTGACATCGATGTGCATTTACTGGCGTAAATAGTTACCTTCGGGGCTTGAGTTCTATTTTAAAAAAACACCGTATTTCAGTTAAATAAGACGCAATTTGATATTTTGAGATTCTACGCATAAATTCTTAATACAATTTATTATGTTATCAAGGAATTTAATATGCACCCTGTTACATACTGAAGCATGTAACGTCACACGTTAGTTATAATCGGTGTTTTCGAATCTCGCTGATACATCTTGCTTATTAAATAACACAGTTAATTCTGTACTAATTAAAACAATATTGTAAGGAGTCAGAAGTCTTGTTGTTATAGTCATTATCGATTATACGTAGTTCGCGGTAAGGAAGCTATTGAAAATTCTCGGAATTCTCGAATATTTGAAAACATTCTGGAGACGAGTCACTCTTCAGGCAAGTTCGGCTACGAACTTGTATAAATGGGCGGGAACGCCTTAATTTCAATTAGTTATACAGTTGACATTTTAAAAGTGCAGTGATATAAAAAGTAGTGATTTTCGTTGACGTTATAAATAATTCGAATCGTTTCGCTTAGCGATACAATTAATTGTTAAATTTGTGTAAAGAAATAGAGCAACGTTACAATATTTATTAACAGATATAAATAATAAAAAAATTAAAAAAACACATACTGTTTTATACGTAATATACTACGTATTACACTGTTGAACATATATTGATTCAAAAATAAAGTTAATTTAATAAACATACCTACATAATTTATAAAAACAATTTTGAGATAATTTAGTAATTTTCATGGTATTGTTATTTCACGTTGAAACTTTAAAACGGCGGACAAACGATGCACTAATCCCTAGAAAATGTAAAAGCTCGTAAAACTACCTTGGATTAAGTGAATTATTTTCTTGAAAATTACTGTAACGGAACAGTGATACGCAGCCCTTTATTTGTTTTTTCAGAATGGGCATGGATCGATACTTAACTGATTTAAATCTGATGTAGGTAATAAAAATTGATGTTGTTTTCTTTAAACATATTTCTGTAGTAGGTACGATGTTGGTATATTATAGATACTAACGATTTTGTATGGTAAGGTATATTTTACCTTGTCGTTTGGATATGTTTATTTAATGGCTGATGTTAATTCAAATTTTAGTTTTCTTTGAATATTAACAATAGTTGTGTAAGTTGTATAAATTGTTACGGTGTAATTCCGATCATATCTACAATTTTTTGTCATTAAGAAATATTATCTACTATCGTTTTGCCTTGTTGATTTGTAATTTTCAAGGCGTTAATTAATTATAAAGAACGTTTAAAACAATTTAAACAAAAAATGTAAAACTAAATTGCGAAATGGGAGAAAATAGGTATTGCAAATAGAATAATTTTTGGTTTTCACACGTAATTTTTCAAACATCTGTCATATTTTTGAAACAGGAAAATATTAATGCCATTTTGTTGTCGGAACTATTATTAAATAGTATCTTTGTAGAAAAACGTGTATCTCAATCAATTAAAATAAAATTACGAACTGATCTTTCACGAACAAAGTGCACTCAACCAAAAAAGTACGTAAATAGAATAACAAAATCATTATATTAAGAACTGGCGTTCATTAATTTTCGTCCGAAGTACGATTTCATCATTACAACGTATGTCCAAAGATTACTTGATGTTCAAAATCATTAGCCAACGAACGTTTATTGGTATCATGAAAACATATACGTTACTACAACGAATTCAGTTCATTACACTAAAGAATAATTTGACTACTTTTATTGAACAATCTTTCTTTGTTTTAATAAATTAGTACATAAATAATATGAACTTGATTTATAGCGATAATAACTGTGTTTATTAGTTTTATTAATATTCTTACATAGATTCCATAAATTATTCCACTGAAATGCAAAGTTTGTTTATTGTATTAATGAATGTGTTCATTAAATAAAGGAATATTCTTGCATTGTTACAATGTACACTTCTATTCATATTAAAAGAGTACAGTTACTATTTCACATTGTAAATAGGACAATGTTTCGGTATATTGTTTCTATAGCAAATTAATTTTTTGTAATGTTTCAATTAATTATCGCTCAAATATAATTTTGCAAGATTCTAGTACTAGTCAACCCCAATCCAGAACCGTATTTCGCAATGGATACTAGAAAATCCCACTTTTATTTTGAAAACATTCAGTTCCGTGTTCGCACCTCGATAAGCTATGAAAGTAGACGGTGCACATGTTTTATTAGTTGCTTTGTATTTTATCGGCCACATAAAAATGCGATTAAACTTTTACCTGGTTTATGGTTTGTAATAGGGAAATTTTTAATGCTTAAGGGCACACGAATATTTTTTAAATTAAAAATAGAGTAAATTTATAATTTTGCGGTATAAAGGCAGCAAATAGCGATTATTCAAATAATTTTACTGATTAATAAATACATAATTTTAGAATAAATTTTCTACAAGAACATATTTTAACAATTTTCGATCATTATCTGCCAATTTTTTTTATCAAACTTCACTATGACCCCTGTAATAGCCCAAGCTCCCATCGCACAAAAACCTACGTCACAACACTACTAATTTTTTTTAGTGTGTTTAAGAGTAAATATGGTGGGAAATATCCAACCGGTGGCAGACAATTGAATTTTTGTTTTAATCATTTTTGATAAACTTGATACTTTATAGAATTTATTATAGACTTTAAAGAAATATCAATTATTTATAATTATTGTGGTCTGCCTCGCAAACCTAGCAGATCTCCCTCCAAATGAATAAATTTTCAATATGTCACCTACTGTATGAAACTATAATACATCGCGTTGTTTTTTTTTCAAATGATAGTTTTAATTGTCCTTTACATAAATATATATGTCTGTCGATGTAAAAATGTACCCAAGTATGACAAAATTAGGGGTAAAAATTCGAAGGGATTACACCCCTTAAGATTTTCATCCCTAATTTTTATATCATAATGTAGGTCTTGAACAGTCGTTTATAAAAATATATAGTTTGTTGGCGATAGCTCTTGTTGCATCACAGATAATAAGCAAAATCGAAAGCAGTTCCAATTTTCAAGGGTGGATTTCACCCTCTTAAACCGCGTAAGAGCACGAACGGAATACTGCTCTTGATTAGGGTTGACTAGTACTACAATCCTGCAAAGTTTCAATTTTTTCTGAGATTTCCACCTGCCCAACCTTACTCGTTAGATCTCGGCAATGAAATTAAAAAACGCGGATGTAAAAAATTAAAGAAAACTCAAGACTCCGCATAAACAAACGTAAAAAGTATTTGTACACTTAAAATAAGAGCTAAAATTAAAACAAATTACAAGTTTACTAGTATTACCTCTAGCATTAATATTAACTTGCAATCCAAGATGTTTATTGTAAATTCGTCAAATAACGGCGGTAACTCCCTTGTACGAATACTTTTTGCGCAACGTTTACACACGTTTGTCTGGAATTTGATATGTAATAACAAATGCAAACCGTTTTTAAAAAAATTTTTCTATAGCAGTTCTAATATAAAAATTAATGCAAACGTCGTGATAATTTTTTTTGTAATTATTTAGTTTAAAACGGAGTAATAAAAGTTTTCCTTATAAATTTCAAGTATACGAATACTTGTTACACTCACTGTATTTAAAATAAAATAAATTGA
Source organism: Rhagophthalmus giganteus (assembly GCA_036326145.1). Lineage (NCBI taxonomy): Eukaryota > Metazoa > Arthropoda > Insecta > Coleoptera > Rhagophthalmidae > Rhagophthalmus > Rhagophthalmus giganteus. The sequence continues at coordinate 3,866,040 of JARFJA010000075.1, read as the reverse complement.
TGCATAGGTACTTTTTATTCGAACAACACCCAGTTGACACAAGAAACACACTTTGACTGCTTGAGTTTCCAAACTGCACTGTCTTGAATTTATCCTGTTTCTGCGAAGCCGTTAATAGTCCTACCTTATTATATATATATAGAATTTAAAAAAATATAATCAACTGTATTTATACTGTATATTAGTGAACTTATGTTAGTCATAGATACGATAAAGTTGTTATTATTTCAAAACGACCTTACATTAATATGGTGTTTTAAATTCATAAATTTTAAGTTATGATGTTAATGTAGAAATTCCTAGATACAATCAAGTAATGACTGGATTGATGAAAGAGAATCCATTAAATTATGAAATATGTTCGTCAGTTTCTAATGAACATAATAACATTGGGACTACGAACATGGAAATTAAAAAATGAACATCTATTAGTAGTATTAATGAATTTTTCATTGTATCAATGATCAAAAAGTCAATAACTAGTGTTCGTTGATATCAGGTACAATAATTTTTTGAGTGTGCAATTCCAGAAAAACGAATTTTAAAAATATCAATATCTACCCAACCTGTTCGATTTTTTGAAATTATTTTTACAAATTGTTATATGGACTTACATTTGAATCGTCTATAACACCTTAAGGGTTCCTGCTTCTCGAATCTCGTTATCGATTTTCTATTGTTCCTGTATTTTCTAGTTCCATCCCCAACCTTTTCTGAAATGTTTTCCAGGATATTCACTCCCGAATAAATTGCAACCATTTGTGCGATCCGTACGATTTAAGAGTATTTTTTCATACTCATTTTTTGGTTTATTTCAATTTTTTTTAAATTTTATTTTGGTTTTTTTCGTACGACTCGAAATTATAAATTGTATGTGCAAGTTATCAGTTACGTAGATTCGTTAATTAATGCGTAGATATAAAGAGAGCTTAAGTAAGTATAGCGTATTTTCCAAAGTTTATTATTTACGAGGATAGCTTGGCTGGCCACCAACGAGTACATGCAGCAGTATCATCCTTTAGATTATGTCAGTGGAAACATTTGTTCAGAATAAAGTGTACGCTGGCCCTCCGCGATAGTGGTTAGAAACCGTGCATTTGTCGCTAAATATATTGAGCTTGCTATACAAGTTAATAAAACGATTAAGGGCTAATTTATCGGAAACAACGGCGTTTCGGTGGTTGAAAACTATATATTTTATCGAAGATCCTTAATTGAAATAAACATAAAGTGACTGAAAGTTTTACATGCGTCGTAACATTATTAATTTACTTTATTGCAAAATCTGTGCATGGTCGACCTTAAATATGTATTTATTAGATAGATGTTGGAAATACTAAACTTTTTTTATGGTGTCGAATATACAGATTATTTAAGAATGTATAACAATCAGGTAGTTCGGGATGTTTAATTATTTTCATTTTTCGTACGTTGATTTAATATAAAAGTGTTTTATAGCTAATAATTAAAAAAGTTTGGCTGCGAGAATCGAAAGGGTTGTGTTTAATATAATTCTCCCTTTGATTTTGCTTCGCATTCCATTATTGTAGGAGCCGGAAAATTGCCACTTTTTAAGAAATTGTTTAAATACTGCCGTGTTTATTTAACCTTCAAATCGTTTAAATTTCGGATTATAATGTTTTATTCAAAAAGAGAGAATCGTGTTTCTATATTCTGTTTGAGCGAAAATAATCAATTTGCCGTATTGCTCTTCTCTTATATATTTCTCTATTCTCGACGTATGCTTCTTGGGGGTGTTTCTAACACTTTTTACTGGGCAAATAGAGCGTGCGTATATCGGTAACACGCATGCTTCGATTTCTTTTTATCGTTGTCTTTATGTATATTTATTGTAATCGATCGGTCACTTAATAGTTGGAAGAAAACTAGCGTATCTTCTTTTAAATGTAAAAAGTTATTAAAATGGAGTTTTGTGCGAAACAAAAAAATTTTAAATGTAAAACACCCGAAAAAATTCATCAACCGTGGAATTTAGGTGATTACTTCCAGTAGTTTATTTTATAGGAAAAAGCGCTAATAGATATTGGTGCCGTTGTAAGTAATTGATGTTCCTGCGTTGTTATTTCGGAGAACGAATTCGTGCGATTGTCCTTTAAAGGTATTCAATTTTTGAAAACAAACATTTAGATATTTGAATTACGAGAAGAATTAAAAATCATTTTGAAACATAATTTATGTTTAGTATTTTTTTCTGACAACTTAAGACGTTTAAGATAGCGATAAGTATCTATCATCTCACTTTGATCTCTCTGGAGTATCCATGTACTTCGTTTTCAGAAATATCTTCACTAGTTTTAGTCTACTCGAGATTCGTACAAAGGCAGTTATTTAATTTTATTTGAGTTCTATTTAGTTATTAAATAATTTTGCTTAATCTTCTATCGCCTCCGAAATTTTCGGTAACGTAGTGCTAACGTAAGCTGGGCGAATTATTGTAAATGTACAACGATTTTAATAAGTTTCTATAGCTTTTAATATAACAATTATTACTTGTTAAAGTAATATACCTACATTAAAATTTTTTAAAATATCAACAGGTAGAAACATTTTCGAATCTATGAAGAGAAATCTATTTAAGAACCTATGCGGGGCGTTTATTTGAAAAGGGGCATGGGCATTTTTAGTGTTGTTCTTATTTAAATGGTCTCGATTTGTTTCGCCCGCATATCTTCTTTTAATTGTGCTCTAGAAAATAACGTCGTAGTTTTGTTGTTTGCAATTTTATTAATCAATTTTGAGTAAATTTTATAAATACTTAGGGGTTCCCTTGGCGCATCTAATAGAAACGGGGGGGTTTCGGTATATGATAATAGTGTTTTAACCGTCGTAAAAAAGTTTTAAGCGTCCGAATTGAGAAACCACGTGGTGTAATAATGAAAGATTAAAGTTTTAAAAGGGCCATTTTTGTCGGCAAAGTTTATGTTACGTGTTGTCAAAGTTAGGACGTTCAGCACTCATCTTATGCACAGTTTAAATATTTATGCATTACGTAGTTTTAACTGCATTAAGGTTGCAAGAAAGTGTGGCTCTAGAGAGAGAAACAACTAATAAAATATATTGTACACTTGGGAAATTAATATCAAGTGTCTTAATCCCAACCTTCTGTGTTGCAAACGGCTGCGTTATTTTTCACAGCCTGTGACCTAACATTATAACGGGCTAAGACGGCGTCTTGTTAGACTCTGGGGCGTCGCGAGGACCGACGGACTGCTACCCTGCTAATTCATTTACATATAATCCTGCGAATCATTATTGCAAACGATACGGTATTTAGCTGAAATTTTTGTCAACGACGACAAATATAATTCGCTTATTTCGTCGAGTTGAAAGGAGTGGAATTCAGAATAACACAAACGTTCGTCGTCGCAGCGCAGCGATAGCTTTACAATAATTAGGTAACGTAGCGAAATTTCAAGTATAAAAACAAATATAATAACGAAATGGACAAGACAGGAGGTAAAAATTATGCGAGGTTTACATATCACGACTCTCGTGGTAGAAAATCAGCTGAATATGATTACTCGGCAGTTTTTTAATCGGTTTCCGTCCCATAAAATAAAAATTGCTAGATAGATTGGCTTTATTTTTAGGGAAATCTGTAGCATAAAATCTATAAATTTGGTGGGATCTGTGTTACATCGTATCGTTTTTCAGCTTTTATGCGAGAGGGGTTAAATTTCGTGCCGCCAGCAAAAAAGTTTGAAAGGCTCCGATGCATCGCGTGTTGTCTATAAAATGTAAATTTCGATATTTTTACGTGGGGCATTTTTTTCGTTAGAAAACAAAGCGATATTTGTGCGTCGCGTCGGCGTCGGCGTCGGTACGTAGACTAAAATGAAATTCCTTTTAACAGGTTATCACAATCAACACTGTCCATGCGAATGTAATGTATTCCAATTTAAATATAAATTAAAAGCCGTTATACAACGTTATTTTGAGCTTTGGCGCAGATATAATTATATTTGGGTAATCCCGATAATAAACGACCTCGGTAAAACGTTTCAGCCGATGCAATGGCGTCGGCGGCGGAAGGGTTAATTTATATAAAATGCATAAAATTCTCTTTACGCTTTACGATTTACATATGCAATCCAGCTAAAGCGGGCATAAACGTATGCGCGCGAATAAACATTTTTCAGTATACGAGGACTCTTGACGTTCCTGAGGGTCCTTGCAACGATACCGCCACCGCGACGGCATCTCGAGAGCCACGGCGCCTTGTAGATTAGCGGTATCTTCGCGTTCTTTAGCCTGCAAAACGGGAAATAGCCAAGTCATGCAGACATTCACAGCCATTTACGTATTAAAAACACCGCCTCATAAATATGCATGTTTTAATTGCCTACTAAAATTAAAGCGAGGATTAGCATTTTAGCGTCTTTTGAATTAAGCAATTATCGTGATTTATTTAACAAACTTATTTTAAATTACTTTAAATAAAAGTTGTTTACATCGCTTTATTAAGTATTACATTAGGTTCGCTCGCCAATAAAACGTTTTCATTACGTTATTTACTTAACCCAGTACCTAACGCATTTTCGTTCGTTCAGTTATACTTTTTTTAACGCCATTCCAAGAGAATAATCGATTATCAAAAACGAGGCAAATAAAAATCTAATTCATATTTTAAGTTGTTATAGAAAACGCGTTGAGTTATTATTGTGCAGGAAAATGTCGATTGAGTGGTATTACTTAATAAATAAGTCACGGATATGTTATTGTTTTAAATTAGAAATTAAGTTTGACGAAATTCCTATTTAAATTTTTCTTCTCGTTAATAGGTATTTTCATAAAACCCTATAAAACAACCGTTTTAGAAAACATGTCTAGTATCGGTTACCTACAACCGACTAACTAAAATTTACATTTATAGCGTACTAAACCATCTAAACTATAATATAATAAATTTCGATAATACATTGTCATAAAGTACACAATTTCTAATACTTTGTTGGTAGAAACTATATCTAAGTACATTTCGTTTTGTAATTTAACCCTTGCGAGACTAAACGGGACAATAGATCCCAAGCTAATTTTCGTTTATACTATTGGACGATATTGGCCCGAATATAGGTAGTATTAGTTTGTTTCAGTCTTTCCTAAAGATTCTCGGTCGTGCGTATAGACATATTTTGATTAAATTTAGTCGCTACTAAATCGTGTTTTATTTCCTTTGAAACAATTGTTGCAACCATTGTTTCTATGGAGATAAATATGAAAAAATACTTTGTTATAGGGTTTGAAAAGTTCTCGAGATTAACTATACGAATATACAGGGTGATTCATAATGAGTGTAACAAACTTTGGCGTTTTGTTGGGAGGTCATTTGGAGTAAAAAATGCCATATGAACATAGGTCGTATTTTAACTAGTTACAGAACTACATCAGATCAAAATGTTATTAGTGTGGTAACAAGTACCTATAATTATAATGTCTAATTAGATTTCAAAAAACAAAGAATACAAGCACAACTGCGAATCATTGAATCGTAAACACGAACTATGGCTACACGAACTACAAACTTTGCAGTTTGTTAACAAAAAACTTATTGCCAATTATTATAATAACGTGTTTGGTATTTTTAATGGTAACTATATTTTTTGTAGATGTGTGAATTTGCTGCAATGCCACTACACTCATAAAACTTTAATCTCTTGTAGTTTTGCACCGAGTCGAAATAGGACCTAGGTTCATGTAATATTTTTTACTCAAAATGATCTCCCCAACAAAATTCCGAAGTTTGTTATACTCATTATGAATCACCCTGTATACTAAAAATAGGGAGTTTCATTTAAAATATTGAAGGTTACCTTTACGTGACAATGACAAAGTTGTTCAAGGTCATACTAATATCCCTATCTAATGCATAATTTAAAACCTTATAACTTTTGTTCAAAACATTTTTCTCTGAAAGGTTGCGTTTACAAAATAATTGGGTGGTCCGGGTGGTCTGGGACACCCCGTGTACATATAACCACAAAATCAAGGAAATGTTAAAAAACCGCATACAATAGGTAAATGGTGACCAAATTAAGCCTATTTTCAACAAAAACAATTCTTTTTCTGAAACCGAAATCGTATTCTAATCTGTAATAAATCATCTTTGCAAGAATTTAATATTAAATAGTGTACAAAGTGTGAAATAGGTTTGACTATAGGCAAAAAATGTTAATAACAATCGTCGATCATCGATATTGTCCAAATTTTTGTTTAAAATACGATGTTAGCTTCTTTCTAAACAGAATTGCACTATTAATAATTTATACAGGTTTTTGACATGTTCCGAAAGTGGCTTTTTAAAGTATCTACCTACCTAATTATCGTCAAGTAAATTTAGTTATTATTTCCTAAACATACTCTGCGTTATTGTGCAATTAGATCCGTTTCAACTTAAATGAACTTATCTTTACTTTCTTTACTGAATTCGTGACTAACTTTACATTTTGTTTTTCCCTCGTAAATAAAGATCGTCATTTATTCAAGAGTATTATTAGTATTAAAGGATATATATTAAGGAAAATAATAACAACATAAATACTGTTTATGTTTACACAATAGTTTAAGTATTTGTATGAATAACATTATTGTTGCTTTGTACGGGCTTAATGGATTCACATATTGAAATAACCTCAAAATTTTAACTAAAATTCAATAAACAACCAACGTAATTTAAGTAATTCACATTTATTAATTATTTGTTATCTAAATTTAAGTTATTCGAACAATAATGTATATCGTACATCAAGTCATTTAAAATAATTAGTATGGATGTTGTCTTGCATTAGTATTTTTAGAAATATTATCTACGATTCGGCATTTATTTTCCATTTTTCAAATAGGTAATTTTTTACGCAAATTTTTCGATAACATAGCACGAACTCAAAAAAAAACGAGATCAGCGAATAACGAACAAATCTGCTACATAAAATTTATAATTAAATATATCTCTGTTACTTGTTACAGTATACCGCTCCGATTTTAATATTTACAAGGTTTCCTGTAGTATGAACATTAAATCATGACTACAAATAATATAGTCGGTCAAAAAGACATCTTTGAACCCTCATAACTCAATTCTAATAAACTTATATAAACAAAGATAACAGATGACATATACAAACAAAAGCGGGGAATCCTAGAAATAATTTAATAAAGAAAAGCGTCTTTTGTGGGTTACAGATAAAAAATCTTTTACGTGTATGTGTATGAATGTATGGAATGAGATATCTGCTGTTAGCTAATTTTTAACAAAATAATATAGGAAATTCCTTAAGGTTGTATATGTTGAAAAAATTAAAACTTAAATTTTACCGAATAATTTATTGTCTGCTATGTATGAAAATACATTTTTGTTTCTATACCTACACTTTTTTGCAAATAATAATTTATGTGTAGTAGGTATTCAAAGTTGATCTTGAAATGATTCGAATTCCTGAAAGTTACATACGCTTACATTATCTGACTTTTTTCAGAATTAAAAGAAAATTAAATTTTTAAATTGTTCGCTTTATTATTTAGAAAGTGAATGTCCTAACCAAACTTATGTGTACCTATTGATGTATATCAGATATTTAAGGGAAAGTTTAATGTTATCGATTCTACTTTTATTATTATCTACATTAAGATAAGATGTTCTGATAAGATGCTTAAGATGTTCTGCTAAAACGTCATCGGTGTAATTAAATATTTAAGTCTATATTTGTTGTTAAGGTTAGATTAAAAAATTAATTAAAAATTTAGGTTGATAACAAATTCCCTAACTACCGAAAATAGGAAGGCATATATTTTAAGCCAAATTTCCAATCAAAAATTAAAAATATTTCACCTGGTGTTCATAGGGGGTAAAAATTTTGGCTATACCAAAAATCTATACCTGATATGCGGAATGGTGTGCGTATTTATTAGTAATTGTCCATAGTTGACTTTATTTTGTTATCTTAAGTTATAATTATACTTATGTAAATTAAAATTTAGTTCATTAATTCTAATTGAATTTTTTGTTACAGGTAAGCGTTCATTTTTCGCTAGTATCGTTTTTTCAGTGGTAAGTTTTTTTTAAATATCTTAAATATGATTCAAGTGTCAATATTAAAAAAAAAAACAATTATGGAGCTAATTGACGTCTTAGCTCGATAATTTTACTGGTAACAATAACTATTAATAAATAAATTCTGGGATCATATTGTTTAAAAATGAATCACTCTTATTTTTGTTGTATTTGTTTATATTAAAGTCAACTTTTCTAATATTCTGGGCAAAATTCGATATTTTTGTAAATTGGGGGATTAAAGGAGAATATTGGACTAAACAATAAAATGCGAAACAAAGCTTAGAGTTAAGGGACTTCTTCGGTTGGTTCACCATGTTTACCCCGATGATTAAGGAAGCAGTCCAGCGAAGATGTGGCCGGTGCTACTACAGCATAGGCCAATATGCTTCTAACTAGAAACTCGCGGACGCGGAAACGACCTTAATGATTTTCCCCAGAGACGCATAAAGTCTAACATTGCTGGAGAAACAACGGCATAACCTATTCACATTGTACACAATTACCAGAAATGTAAGCAAAAATTAAATTGGTACGGACTTTTATTAACTTTTAAAATAACATTTAAATTTAATAAATTTCTAGATGACTGTTCGTTTCCTAAATGCAAGTTCTTTTTTTATGCGGGGCTTTACTTTCTGGATAATTTAGTTCATTTCGAGTGAAAACGTTAATATTATCACTTGGAGTGCTTCTTTTATTAACGGAAAGTCAGTGTCGTAATTTAAGGTAAAATAGCGTGTGTGCAGCTTAATCATAAAAACTTTAATTAGATCGAACTATTTATGGTCGTCGGGGAAATCATGCAGTATATAACGCTTTATTAGCGTACTGATTTAACTGCCCATTTTAATTATTTTGCAACGCCGCATGGACTAATTTTATCTGTATTCGATATTTAAAATTATTCGATGGATAACTAGTTTCAAGTTTTCAAATGCAAAAACATAACGTAAATTAGTTTTTAATAATTTAAGTAACCGCGTGTATGTGTATGTATAGTTTTTTTGGTTTAAATAATTTTTGATTCCTTCGCAATTTCTTTGAAGTGTTATTTTTCATTTCGCATTTTTGGTAAATAAGAATGTCGGCAAGAATTTTGATTATCGTTTTGATTTCGTTAGGAACTTCAAATAATGGCCCAAATAATTAGGTTTAAGTAGAATTGGAAAATATATGGATATTAACAACAAAATATAAACAAATATAAACAAATATTAGTATGTAAAATAAAATAATAATAACAATATTAACAGGGTGTTCACATTCTGGAAAGTCAACGGAAGCCTGGGAAATCAAGAATTAGTCGGGGAAAGTTAGGAAAATTTCTCCAATGATAGCAAATTGAGGGGAAACTTTTGATGCTCTAGTCGCCAGGCCATTGCAAAATTTTGTGTCACTGCTTATGATGCAGATTTCAAAAATGTAGTAATATACAGGGTTTTTTATTTGAAAAGGGAAAATTGATGTCAGATTCGGCGAAACAAAAAGTGGAAAAAATACAATTTTTATGTTAAAAAGTGACTATGTAACAAGTTTGAAAATTTTATCTTAATAAATAACAAAATGATTCTGTTACACACGATATATGCCTTAATGTTTTCAATATTTTGTTATAGATAACAAAAGTAGGTATTTATTTGTTAAATTGTAGTGAAAGTTGAATTTTCTTATAGATATTAACCTATTAAGTTTACTAAAATATGTAATCTATAAACTCAACTACAATATTAAAGAAAAAGGAAACGACGAATTTTTAAGGTTGTCTGGTTAGCTATAGGGAATGGTGGAGGCTGATTTTCTTGCTCCCATTTTTTTTAGTAAAAATATGTAAACAAACTTGTTATTCTAAACTGTCAAAAGTCAGGGAAATTTTGAAATTTAGTCAGGGAAAGCCAGAGAATTTTTTTTCAGAAATTCTGTGGACACCCTTTATTAAGGATTAATATTAATATATTATAAATATTAATAAAATATATAAAAATATAAATATATTCCTGGAATGTAGGCTAATTAGGATTTTTTTTCTTAGGGGTCATACCTAACTACCAACTTATTTACTTATTAAATTCCTTTTTAAAAGATAATTAATATATTTTATTTCAAATTGTTTTCAAAAATATTCATATCTGTTTTAGGTGCCAAAAATTTTGATAATAATTTATAATAACGAAATTATTTGTTTGAGAATTTCAAATACACATAAATCGCATAAAACATACTTTTTCAGGTATAATAAATAATCCAATTTGTAAGTTAAATACTCATCCTAAAAATTGCAATATCAAAATCAATTTTTAAAATATTTTTCATCCCTTAAAAAGCACCAGTAGTACCTATCGTTATTTCTTTTGGAAATCGCATCTTGCCTTTTTAAATCCGAAATTATAGATGCCGACAATTGTAAACGATGGAAAGCTCCGGAAATCCGGATCTTTTTATAGCGGTTAAGAAAATTATCGAGCTTTCTTTTCCACCTAACTAGTTAAACAGTGATAAAACGATTTACAAGATTTCGTGATTTATCTAGCCGAAAGTGTTTTAAAATGTATTACTGAGCGACCGTAACTGCAAGCGATAAAAAATTATAGTCGCGGATGTCCATATTTCTTCCGAGGATGTCCGTAAGCTGGTCCGATAAATGCCGTTCGTCCCTGGACCTTATTCTTTATGACGGCGAATCCATTACGTGGCTTTCATTGCGTCCGTATCAAATTATATCCTGTAGGGACAATTTATGGAGAGGCAATTACAATATGAGGACAATTACATCGTTCGCTTTCCATCTCTATGTCCGCGTTGAGCGTTGAGCGTTGAGCGTTGATCTTTTTTGTGTAGGTACCCCCATTTCACGGTGTAGCATCTGTGTGCTTTCTTTATACATAAAAATAGGTTATCGTAAATGTCGAAAATGTTTTCAAGAATCGTTTATTTGATATGCGCCTGTATTCATATACTAAATAAAATTACAATTTTATTGGTTTTCTAGATGTTTTGACAATTTCCCTCGAGTTAGACCAACGCGTAAATTTCGTTTCAAGATGTTGGCATTTACGACAATTCTGTTTAACGTGCGTTTTCTATAATTTAGTAGTTGGCCTCGTTTCTCTACTCACGGAGTAGCGCAATACTTAAAAGCTTTTCCTCTTCCTTACGAAGTCGAGAATATTTTTATACAAAACTTACGCTTTATCCTTGTTACAAATAGACAGATATAAATTTCCCACCTTTTGTTTTATAAATTAGTTACAGACTATACTAGAAAGTCGGGAGTAGTTTTTAACTGTAATGTAATATAAAAAAAAGTTGTTTATATGTTAGACTGCATTTCTCGAGATATTTATACATTAATGTCTATTTTTATTGTTTGTGTTACAATTTTGTATAGGTATAAAAACTAGCAGTGCAATGAGGGGCTTTTGAAATTTGCCAAATTAAAATTAGACACATTTATCAATTTTCAAAATTATTTTTCCTAAAATTATATTAGATAAAACTTCGAATGTTTTCCTGTTGAATAAAATTGATAAGGTGCATTGAACTAAAAACTGTTAATAATTCTTTTACGAGATATTAATTTTGAAAAATCAACATATTTTGATAATAAAAATAAAGTCACTCAAATTCTTTATTATCACGGCTTCTTATGGATTTTCTTCTGTACTCGGCTCGAGAAATGTAAGCATTTTAAACTCTATTTTCTTTGATAACGCGTTTCCATTGTACCTAAATGTATTCCGGTGAAAGCGTTTTTCATGTTCGCCAATTACATATCCAAGGTTATTGGGTAAAGACTAAATTTAAACCCGAGATACGCATTGTAAGAAATACATGATAGGTACCTACTCCCGTTTTGAGAGAATCGTCACTCAAATCATTTTTAAATAAGTTTCCCTATTTGAAACTAATAACTTCTTTATTTTTTATGTCGTTAGAAATTTATTTTCGTTATTCACACTTAAGCGGGGGTTCCCAATTATGCATTTTTGATGCAGCAACTAGTTACTGCAATGGCAAAAATGTATATTCACATTACATGCAATTTACGTGCATGTCGAAACTATATTTCAACGTTTCAGGAAGACGTTTTATCAAAAGTGCGTAACCCACACTTTTGTGAAAATGAGTTACTTTAATTATTTTATGCATCTAAAGAAAAGGCATCATCTGTTAAAATCTAGTAACAATATTCTGATTTTTTCCATCGGAAAATCGGTTTGTATTTTCGCGAAAAGTATCTTCTTATAGCTACGCGACAATACAAAATGTGCTCTCCTGTAAAATTTACTTTCTGTGGGTTACGCTCTTTTGGAAAAGCTGCGTCGATATGTTTTATAAATCAAACATTATCGTCATAGTCACAAGTATTGTCACACATATTGTGTTACTCTCCAATTATTATTCTATAAAAGTATCATCTATTATGATCCTTGAAAAATAAAACGGATTCAATTTTGAACTGTTCGTTCTAAAGTGATATTTATTTGTCCGACAGATAGTCAGTGTTAATAACTAAATTAACAAGGTCATACGTTATCTAATTTGCTATTAATTTTACTTTTCGTATAACTGTATTACGAAATTTAAAACTTACAAAGTTACAAAAATTTACATAAATTGAATCTCAATTTTTAAATTCATAATCGAATAATTTTAACAAGACACAATTAAATATTTAAATGTATCACTGCCCTTAAGAAATTGAGAATTTGATCGTCACAAGCGTCTTACACTATTTTAATATTTTTTCTAAACTATTGCATACTAGTATATTAAAGTACAAATTTCATAAGGCATGTTTTTATCGCACGAGTCCAGTTTAGAAAACGAACTGTTTAGTAGTGAGTTTTCTAAAGGGTGAGTGCGATAAATGCCTTATGAAATGTGTACTTTATACTATGTTTTATATTTTAAATTTAAAATAAGAAAATTGTGTATTATAAATTTAAGGAATTTCGTTGTGATTGGTGATATGTCAATTATATGTCAATATGTCTTTAAAGGGCTAACGAGGATAAGATATTAATTATTCACAATCTAAAGAATTAAGAGGAAAAGTGACACAGATTTTTTATTTTTGTTATCTTGTTGAAGCTATCAAGGATTGTTCAAGAAACCTCGATATAGAAAGTTTGAATAATTTAGTACATTTTGTAACACAAATTTATTTTATTATCGTGGTTTTCGTTGTAATTACTAAAAACGAATTACCTGCTTCTGTAAGAGTATTAATCTGTTTCGTATATTTTTCATTTTTTGTGACAAATAGTAGAATGTCGTTTGAAAATACATAAATAAATGTACTTTGTAAGTAAATTGTTATTATTCCCAACTCCTATTATTTTGAATTTTATACGAAATAAATATTTATTTTTAATTTGAATTTGAATGTGTTTTTCAAATTTATGTTAGTTTTTTCTTAATAGATATGTAGAAATAATAACATTTTGTTTATTTTACTTCTTATTACTAGTGAAACTTAATTTAAAAGTATGTATTTTACTGTCAATTAATTCATTTCTATTCAATTCCGAATACACATAACATTTTCCATTTACTTTTCGCGCCAACTGTGGTCTCCACATGACGTCATCCTCCAGTTGTTATCTGATTGGTATTTAAGTTAAGCGTAACCTGTTAAGTTTATTAGATCTTGAAATTTATGATGTGACGTTCAATGCTACCAACTTCCAAAAATGATAAGTTGCGTGTCGTAATGAATCTATTATAGCACTCATTTCGGTGCTATAATGAGCTCATTATAGACTATGAGCTATAGAATACATATTTCGAATTTCAACATTAGATTACTATCTTAAAGCTAAGCACAATTTGTTCAAAATTTTGTCTTTTAAAGAACGAAAATGCTAATTTCCCGTTATTTTAAGAGCTATTAATTGAAAATAGACTTTACACGCCAAACCAACCATTAATAACAAATATTTTTTTGCTGAAATTGTAAAATCAAATTAAAAAAATTGAAAATGTAAATAATTTATAAGATAAGATACATATTTTATTTTGTATTTTAGCACTTTTAGTTCGGATTAATGCCATCTACGACATTTAATAAATAACAACATCTATAATTTAAGTTTGTTGGAGAAGGGTACTTTTATTATCTTCACCTTGAAATTATAACGTGCGATTTTTGCACAGAAATAAACTGCAGAGTTAATTAGTTTGTCTGTTAAATCTCGTTTATTGTCTATCGAGTTATTTTTTAATAACGCGCTAGTTTAAACGTTAGATTTTTTTAAAAATTATTTGACATTTCGGCTGTTTGTGTTACATAAACAAATATTCAAATTTGCTTGACTCGCTAATGTACTGGTTCGACGAAGGTTTCTCCATTTAGAATTTATGTACAAATGTCTATTTAGTACGAAAGAACAAGGGTGTACGTTGTCCTTGCCTTTATAAAATAGGTCTTTCGGTGTAATTGAATGTTAGCGTTGACACTTGCTTTGAATATTTCATAAACAAAATAAATAATTAATTTTAATTAAACTTTATTCCTTTCGATACAAAAAGAAGCTGTAATCGCTAATTTCAATTTATCGAATAGGTATCTTTAAATGAATTAAAAATGCACTCGCAATTTATCTACACGTGATTATGATTTTAATTAAAAATGAACGAACGCGAATTAATTAAATAAATTGATTCGGTATTACGTAAAAATTAATTCAGCGTTTCATCTGTTTAAGTGCGTCTTATCTCCGACGTTGGTCGATTACTTATGTATAAATTGCCGCCTTTCATATATAGATTGTATAGCGTTTTCAAATATTTTATGATTACGTTAACTGCATTCTCGATTTCCTATTCGAATTCGAATCCGAATTTTAACCAAGGATGTTACGGAACTTTTTAAATCAATATGAACGTAACGATAATTTCATTAGTCGAGGTTCTGATTCTTGGTAGGTAATATTTTGCGGAAAACGTAGTATTAAGCTCTTTTTAAAAAAGTTCGGCAATCTTGGTAATTAATAAATAAAAAATCTAGGATACATACGTAATATGTACCGCTCAAGTAAACGTTAGGGATTTTAATTTTTGTTTATGAATTTACCGTAATTAAGAATATTTTAGCATGCTTTTGATGAAGGTAAATCCATCCTATTACGGTGCTAAATGAATATTTCTATCGAGTCTAACGTGGACATTATTCCTTTGTCGTTAGAAAATTAAAATAATAAAATTAATCTACTTCATTGTAATGGAAATTGAAAAACGTTTATATCTTTGAAGTTTGAAGAAAACACGTATTTTGATTTTGTTATGCTAAACAGATTTTTACGTTAATAAAAATTAAAATAAATTATGTAATTTTAAACGATTTAATATATCAAAGATTTTGCCACAAAGGCGCATAAGCATTTTGTAAAAAAGTTATGTGAAAAAGTAGAAAAAGTTGAAGATTTCTTTTAAGCAGAAGTTATTAGGCAATCAATTTTTAATAATTTCAAAATTAACTGACGTACAATTAACTTACATTCTTATTTAAAGGTATCTAGTGATGAAAAAACCAAAATTCCTAATAGACCTGCGTTCACGTCTAGCGGCAGTGACCGCAAGTATGATATTTTCTATCTTCCATTAGATATCAAATTTGCACAAAGTAATGATCTCATTTTCCCCGCATTAATATGAATAAGTAGGATCATTAAGGAGACAACTTCAAAAAATAGTTACTAAAGAAAACTAAATTAATTTTGTTGAATTCAAACAACATTACTTATTTATGCACATACCTACCATAATACAAAAATCTAAATGTAGTATTACAAATTAAAAAAAAATCCTTAACAGGAACTAAAAAAAAAGAAAACCGATCGCGATACTTTCCTTAACTACGGTATTTTAGGGTAAGGAAAGTAAAAATAAAAATAATTTACAATAACAAAACAGAGAGAGAGAGAGAGAGAGAGAGAGAGTTCCTAACTATGTACAAAAGATTAAATCACTTGACTGTCCGTCTTCCTTGTAAAGGGCCCTACGGTTTGAACTTGTTGATCTTCTCTATTGATAAATAAGAGTGTAAAGGTTGGAAACGGTTTGAATAATTTTGAGGGGAATTCTTGCATTGATACTTTGAACCCATACTATACAGTGCCAACGTGTTTTTGGGAAAAAACACCAATTAACAACGCCCTATAATTTTGTAGCACATTTCATTAGCTTTAATTTTGTATAGTCACGTTTCAGCTTTGGCCCATAATTTTCAAGATATTAACAAACAAACGAAAAAAATGACGTTTTCGGTCACTGCCGCTAGAGCTCACCTCTGATTCATTAGGACTTTTGACTTATTCATCACTAGGCATCTACAAATAAGTATGTGAAGTTTCAAAACTATTGGATTTTTTGAAAGTGAAGCCCATTTTTAGTCTTCGGTGACTGGACTAGACTATAGGTTTTTCATTTTAAACAATGACATATTTTCTGTTGTACAGTAATCTCCCTTTTTTATGACTTTGGGATCCCCAATTAATCAGTCTAATTTTGATGTGTTTACTAGATTTGATTATTACTGGTTAGTATTAACATTCATAAACGTCTATGGTTGCAGCGGGATTCGAACCCGCAGTCCTGTGGCGCTAGAAGGCCAGTCACGGATTCTCTTAAAAATTTAAAAACTTAAACCTATGAAAAATTTTGAGATTAGAAAGTTTAGAGATAGTCACCTCTTGCTCGTGCGAGATAATGTCAAAAAATTTATATGAACTTGTGACATTATTTTGACGTGGTTTATACGTTCCCGAGAGATTCTCCACCATTTCTTGGACACCCTGTATGTAAATGTAACTAATATCAGAAAGGGAATAACCAATGGGAATAACGGCCAATTTTCGATCATAACTTTTTTGAGGTCAGGTTTGAAGATATGACAATTGAAAAAACTGAAAAGTCATTTAATTTTACATGAAAAAGTTTCTCTTACATTAGTAAAAGTTGCCCGTTTTCGAGATATTTTATAATCAAACGCGGCATTTCCGAATTCACATTCGTTGACAAAAAATGCTTATTTTGGGTCCCTGTTCAATTTGGCCAGGTATTTTAGAGACACCCGTATAAGACGCAACACGTACATAGATACAATTTTGTTGAGTAGTGCCAAGGATGATCATTAAAATGAATCGCCTAATATTAAAACGGGCTATAGGTATCCTTTTTTTGAGTAAAATAAGTTAGTGGTGCCATTTTGTGGCTAACATAAAAGCCATATTTATAGACTGGGTGTAAAAAAGAAGTTCCTAAATTATCAAATAATTTAAGTAAAATATTAATACATTATTATTATTATTATTGGGCATTAATGTGTTTAATTAGCTTTTAATGTCGTAATAAGCTGTATGTTTAAGTATGGAAGTAGATATTTCTTGAATAGCAAAAATTATTCAATTCACTCTTGTTGCCAAAAATTAAACGAAAATAAGTATCTAAAAAGTCACTAAATCACAGACAAGATAAAATAAGAAAAATCTTGTCTTTATAATATAGATACCTATATATTATTGTCTGTGATTTAGTAACATGCCATAACGAATATTATTGGGAGTGTTTCATCCCTTCCCTTTTGATACCTATATTCTGTAAGTAAGTATTTTTTATCCTTCTATTTTTTTTGTGCTAGTATTTTTTCATTTTAGGATAATAACACGGTCGTTACCTCTGTCCTCGAATTTTAACTTTCAAGTTTCAGTTCTATTAAGCTTTTTGTTTTAGCTATAAGAATACAAATTACGTTTATCTGAGGTCACATTACTAAAACTGTGCATAACCTATTCCGGATATAATTATGGTCTATCCCTTAATAAGACTACACAATACCGATAACATCTGTTTTACTCCTTTTAAAGTTAGGCCGTGATCGGAATTTCCCCACTTTATCCTATCGATTGGGACAACGCTAACATTTCTTTTCTATAAAAAATCATGGAAAAAGTAAGTTTATTTTAAATGATTTTTACGCGTCGATATAAATGTATTTGAATGTTAATTGATTTTTAAGCGGACATTGAAAATTACCGAGGAGAGTTAAACCAATTTTACTTTATTTCGAACTTCAACATTATACGAGGCGCGTTTTTAAGTAAGTACCGTTTTGCGATTCCGCCGCCGCAGCGCTACGGTCGGCGTTCCGCGCATGCGCGCTGGTTACCTACATCTCTTGTCTACGCACTGACGCCATTACAGTCTGATTCTTCATTGTATACGTTGTTTACTGAGTGTTTAAGATGCCTCCGACAATAGTGAGTTCCGCCGATTGTGAAGTACGGGCTGTTATACGATTTCTTAGTACTAAAGGCGTAAAACCGATCGATATTCATCGTGAGATCTGTGAAGTTTACGGACAAAACATTATGAGTGATGGAATGGTAAGGAAATGGGTGAGAGCATTTAAAGATGGCCGCACAAATGTGCATGATGAAGAACGGAATGGGCGTCCTTCGGTCGTTAATGAAGATTTGCTGCAGAAAGTGGACGAAAAGGTGAGAGAAAACAGACGCTTTACAATTTCATCATTGTGCGACTGCTTTCCTCAATATTCTCGTAGTGTTTTGTATCGCATTGTGACCGAGAACTTGAATTACCGGAAATTGTGTTCACGTTGGGTTCCAAAATGTTGACGGATTTGCACAAAACCCAACGTTTAGGCAGTGCATTGACTTTACTTGAGCGGTACCACAATGAAGGTGAAGATTTTTTAGAGCAAATTGTTACTGGTGACGAAACATGGGTGGCCTACGTCACACCAGAATCGAAACAACAATCCATGGAATGGCGACATTCATCATCACCCAAAAAAGTGAAGTTTAAGCAAACAATTTCTGCCCGGAAAATCATGTGCACAGTTTTTTGGGACAGAAAAGGAGTATTGCTAGTGGAGTTTCTGCCTCGTAATGAGACAATCAATGCAGCGTCTTATTGTGAGACATTGAACAATCTGCGTCGTGCAATCCAGAACAAAAGACGTGGCAAGTTGAGTAAGGGTATCGTTTTGCTGCATGACAATGCCCGTCCACATGTGGCTAATCGGACCAAAGATCTCATCAAATCTTTTAAATGGGAAACTCTAGATCATCCTCCATACAGCCCTGATCTGGCGCCCAGCGACTACCATTTGTTCCTGCACTTGAAGAAACACCTGGGTGGTCAGCATCTTCAAGACGATAACGAAGTCAAAACATTTGTGATACAGTGGTTAACAAGTCAGGCGGCAGAATTTTATGAGGAGGGTATTCAAAAACTGGTGCCACGTTATGACAAGTGCCTCAATATTCACGGAAATTATGTAGAAAAGTAGATTAAGGTACAGGCTTTCATGTAAAAATAAAATTATTGCGATATCTTTGCACGTCTTTTTTTAATTCCAAAACGGTACTTACTTAAAAAACGCGCCTCGTAGTTTAGGATTCTTTGTGTAAAAATCACCGACTTCTGCACTTTGTGATACAATATTTTTGATACTACCTCAGGAGGAGCAAAGATACACTACCCCTGTCCTTTCAAATCACATTTTAATTCAGGAGATTAATTTAAAAAATTAACTTTATTGTCGGATTCCTCAAACGTTTTAGAATAAAAAACATACTCTTGCCCACTTTCCACAAAATGAACCATTTTCGAGAAAATCACACTTAAACCAGCGTTAGTTTAGGACTCGAGCTTCTAATATTCTAAGTGCATAAATCTTGCACTTTGTGATACAATGAATCACAATAAACGTCAGAGCGCTTTGGAAATCACCCCCTAATTGAAAATAAGTCCCTCTTTAGTACACGACGGGCGTAACAGTATAATTTCCAGTAAATACACCTGTTTGTTACTCTGTAAGCAGGATTTTCTTGAATATGGCCCATTTTATGGAAAGTGGGTAAGAGTACCTTTTTTATTCTAAAACGTTTGGGAAATCCGACAATGAAGTTAACATTTTTTTTAAATTAATCATTAAAAGAAAATGAGGAGGAAAGAAAGATTAGAGGTAATATATCTTTATTTCCCCTGACCCGAAGTGATGTCAAAAAATCTATGAAATTCTTTTGAAATACTTCATTTATTAAGAATGTAAACCAAACATGATTAAATTTTAATAAATAATAAAAGTATTATTTAAATTTTTTCTTTTAACTTTGTGGGTGCCATCTCGGCAGGGGAGCGTTGTAGGAAAAAGTTTATAAAAATTTAAAGTTTGATTGTGGCGTGTTCTGTACGTCCCCGGAAGATTTTTCGTCATTTCATAGTTACCGTGTATTATAACGAGCCCCGAGTATTAAAAGGGGGTTGTTTTGAATTAGGACGTGGCTCCGAAAAGGCTCTGACGGTTAGTATGGTGTATAGAATATACCGCTAAAATTTCATGTTTGTATCACAAAATGCAGGGTTTATGCACTTAGAACCTGGACTATTAATTTCAACCAGAACAGTTTGATAACTTCTACCTATAAATTATAATAAAACAGGCACTAATTTACGTCAAATCAATTACTCTATAACATTATAGACATTGTTGAAGAAAACTATAAACTGTTTGAATTTTAACGGCTGAAAAATTTTAGTAATATCCGTAATGGAGTGGATTAGACAAGGATTTTAATGTGGTCTTACGAGGCTGCGGTGCAGAATCCATCGGATTCCTCTACACGTGTTCGCAGTTCTAGACTTTACATGTACACTATGTTGTATTAAAATACATTGTTATGACAGCTCGGGGAATATGCACCATATTTTAACATCACCCACTCATTCCATATGCAAATCTAGAACTCAGACTACCGCACAAGCGGAAGCACCATGCACGTTCCCTATTTTTCCAACACAAACATCGTAACTGTTAAGGGTAACGCTTTAATTATTATAATAAATAGTCCATTTGCAAATCTGATACTTCTCGCTAATTCGAATAATCTGTTTTGTTCATCTTGTAGTAGTACGTTTAAATATCTCTGTGGTTGACAAATATAACATGGAAATTGGCGTGGCACCAGATATCTACGTGCGAATATTAAATTTCTGCGTAATTTATTTTAATTACTGCTCTAATAAGCGTGCTCGCATGGTAAAATTATATAGTCCCATTTAAGTACCGTAACAAGTTTTCAGTACACGGCGCACACAACCATTCTCGCGTAAATTGTTAGGCCGGGTGTACACCAAAATGTCCTAATTGCTATTATTATTCAACATCTAATCATATACAAAAACACATTTTATATAATCGCTAATTTCAACAGTTACGTTTTGTATTCGGTTATTTCATAAAATGTTGATTTGAAAATCGAAAAAGGCCGATACAACGAACTTTTTTTCAATATGCATGATGGTCGCGTTTCATATAAATTGATTGTAAAACTTTGATAATAATGATTTGAAACTTTCTTTCATTTTAAGGTAACTTATGAATTCAATTCAATTTTATGACATTTTTTGAAGATAAAAGCAATTTTAATGAATCAACCAATAGTTGCAATGATTAAAATGATTTTTTTAACGTTAATGCAATTCTTTTTTTAACTACTTTTTACAATAATTATTTTATTAATAATACTTACTTTTTATATTAATAGTTTTTTTAATTTAATTATTCAGAGTTTTGGCCAGCTTTATTCAATTTTGGCCCACGTGCATCGTTATAATTATTATTATGTACAAATACAAAATATTAGAAGCGGCCACAGTTACACCACTTCACTCTAAACCTGCTACTATTAATTAGAATACACATTAAAACAAAATAAATAACAAGATATGATACAATACTAGTAAGTAATTAAAACAAAACAGTTTACAAATCAAATAACTATTACAGCAGTGCAGTAATACCGCGGGAATGGGGGACACAACGGGATAAAATACAGAAAAATAAATAATCACCAGTGCTCTCGAAAATTATTTAAGCGAAATATGTCAACAGCAATTGTTGTTACGTTAGGCGCCCACTTGAAATTTAAAAATTAAAAAAAAATTAACATAGAACGCAGAATGCGATTGTAGCTTCATAACAAGTACTAAAATTTTCATAATTTCCTGGATATTTAATAAATCGGAAATTATACATGTGATCAGTCTATATAACAATATTAACCAAATATAGGTAGTACATAGATATTATAGGAAATATGTGTACGCAAAATATTAGATACGACGATAAACGTGTTTATAGAATACTCGGGTACGACTTACGCCAACTCGGCTCGTGACTTAGTATTTTGGGAAGATTTTTCTCACGATCAGTATTGTGTTAAATTATACGTTCAATCGTTATTTTTAAGAGGGATTTTTATGCCGAATTCAGCATAAAAACTCCTTTTAAATGCCGTCAAAAAAATTGGAGTTGCTAATTTAATAAAGTATCGATGACATCATAATTTGAAGAAGCTGGGGGAATTTAAAGCGTCCGAGGATTTTTCTAAAATCTATTTGTTTTTTGTTGTACTCGTTTCCGATTTTAAGAACACACTATATGCATGATTATCGAAATGTTAAATAAAAGCAATTTTTAATAATGTATACATTTTAGATTAGTTTGTTTAAAATTTAAAAATAATTTAATTAATTTAATTAAATAATTATTTACACAAGCGAGTGCTAATGAAATCGCGTTTTTACATTGTTTTTGTAGAAAAATTTTGTTACGCTGTCTTCCTTCTGATTATAATCCCTAAATGAAGTATAATTGAATTTAGTGACTACGCTAAATTTTTATGCAAATTTTGTTAGTTGTGTACAGTTAAACGTGTAGGTTTCTACTAAAATTAATTTCGTTTTTGAAAGGATGTCCTTTTGTAAAACGCGTTTCAAAAAGTATTTAGAAAAACTCGGGTTCTATGTTGGGCGCCAAATTGAAATGGTGTTTAACTTTAGACCGTTAGCTTAGACTGTTTTTAACTTTATAATAAAAATTACATACAGGGCCGAAAATAATGCGACATTTCATTTTATAAAAATTTAACATTTAAACGAGAAAACAACTTATTTAAGAACATATCGATAAGAACCATTATTTTCATTGTTACTAATGATACCGTTTATGATATTATTTTAACCTATTGACCTACTGGCAAAGGAGAGAATAAATATTATTCGATGTGTGTATGACTCGACATCAAGTCACAAACATTTAAATAAATTTCTATATTAAAACAAGATTCTATATTAACGAAGTAATTTATTTCCCCCCAAATAACGTGATCTGAAGGTTATTAAAATTAATCTATACTTAATTAGGTTTTTGTTTCTAAGTCGTAATGAATATATGTATATCTTTCACGCAATAAAATTTACCGTTAGAATTATTTACATTAACTATAGTTGTTAAAATTAATTGCAAAGGCGATAACACAAAAACATGGTGTAGAGTTACGGGTTAACATTTGAACTATTAAGGTTCTGATAATCTAGGTTAAAATAAAATTGGTTTAAATTTAAGCTTTAGCCGAATATTTTTTAAATTACCTACCTCTCAATTTATGTAATAGTTTTAATAATTTAACAAACCAGCTTTTCGCGTGTTTAGCAACTTCATAAAAGTTTTTAATTGTAAATTTAAAAAAAAAACAAATTGGGCGAATATGATATAACTATAGGGTAGTAAACTGTTTAAATTCATTTTTAAATAACCAACGAAAAATAAGTCGCAAAAGTGTTACAATTATTACATTAAAATGTGGTAAATTAATTCTCGCGTTATAAATATTTCATTTACTGTTAAAAGTAATTTAAACCTCGAGCTTTTAAAGACTATTTCGGTAATTAATATCTGGATTACGATCAACACTAAGGGAGAAAACAGCTACCTTCCATTATTAAAAATGATTGATGGGATACGTTATTTTCAAATATTCTATGTGTTAATCTTTTATTAGATGTGTAGTGACAAAGGGCATTCTGTATGATAAATTAAAAACTAGAGTTTTATTTGCATTTGAGGAATTCCGTGTAAAATAATATTATAATTGTTCCTTTGATAGCAATAAACTGCGAGAAAATTGAATAAATTTTATTCGACGCCTAATATAATAACGCGATTACAGTTAAATGTAGCGGAGTATAGGTATAATTATGCAAGGATTAACTAAACTTGCTTCGAGCAATATTTAAGCTTGTCTGGCAGATCATTACTGCTTATTTCATGATTGGGGCTGAAACTCAACGATACTGCAAAATGGCAAATTAAGTGGTAGTTGATTATTTCGCTTTATTGTCATGTTTCTACTTAAACGCTGAGCCAAGCTGTAAAAGATTTTTATTCTTATTTAGCTTAATTACCGAAGGAAGACAAATGTGCATTTATAAACGTTATATTAGGTGTAAACAGTTTTTATCATAAAGTTTTATGTAATTTAGCATTTTGTAGATGCTCGACGATCTAATATCCAATAACAGTTAGCCAAAGTAGAAAGTCATTGTGGGAAACGGGAGGCAACGGATTAGCGAGATGACAGAAACCCACGGGAGCAGTAACACGACTGTCCTCATTATCTAACACAACACTATACTATATCGCCATAGTTGCACAATAAGAACTTTGCCCTCAGTCGGAGGGATAATTTTTAATCTGAAAGCAAAAGCCGGAAAACAAATAGCTTACAGATGCAATACGGTTCGCAAAACAAGAAAAGCCATTGTTTTCTTTTTAGCGGCGCAGTAACAGCTCTAAAATCCAGTTGCTCTTCATACGTATTTGTAAAGAATAATTATAACATCCATTTTTGTAATTAATACTTAATCCCAGAACATTTTGCTTTTCACTAATGAATTTATGTTTTCATTAGCTTTGTACCGATACGTACGTAATATTGAATATTTATATAAATACCACATTATGTCTGAAATATTTGATAATGAATTACAAATATTGAAAAATAACACTCAATCTTTTCCATTTCTCAAGCTTTTTAAATAAACATACTTCGAACCCAATTATAGCGTGACTAAAATCTTGATAAAACGAAAAATTTTGTTAAAAATTATGTTTAATTAATTTACTGTCGTACTTATTAAACTATTCATCGTTAGCATAAACTTTCGGGACTACAAACAGATTTCTCATTTCTCGATTTTTACGGTGCCAATTACTAACGTCGCTCGATCGATGTTCAACTGAAATCAGATAATTATAAAGACCAACTTATTGTTAGATGACGTTTCCGTCTAAAACGATGACAAAACTGACAGATTAATTTAAGTCTAAAAATGGCAACACTTAGACTGAGAAAAGATGAACAAGATATTGAAAAACCAATTAAGGAAAGTTTGGCGTTCTAGTTCTTAGATTAAATGGTTAGTTAGTTGATAAAAAGCACAACCTTTAAAATTTATCGAAAAAAGGAAATTACGTTAACTCGAAAATTAATCGTTTTGTGCTACAGCTATTTTGCGATAATTTTTAATTAAAATTAGTATATTTAACGTGTACGTTTTGGCCAGGCGCACACTTGTCTAGCACAACTGCTTTTAGTTCATGAAAATAGTTCATTTTACGACGCTTTTTCTAAATAAATTATGAGAAAATAAAATAATATTTTAAAAATTAACTTATTAACTCGCTATTTCTGGATTTCCTGGTCGAAAAAGTACATAAATTTTTTTTTTTAACAAACATCCCAGCAATTGTTAATTGTCATTAAAAAACAACGCTCGAAAATGCAATAAATTGATTGCGAAACGCGTCGCGTCAATTTAAAAAAATAAATAAATAAGTGACACAATATTTATATATAGGAACAATATTTATCAAAATTTCAAAATATGTGGTATAAATTACTGTTTGTAGAATGGCCGAAGGTTATTTTTAAGTAAAAAATAATAATCGACTTTGAAAATTTTCAAATTTTTCAATGTTTTGGAATTTTTCATCGATCGAGTGATGTCAGTAATTGGCACCGCAAAAATCAAGAAATGAGAAATTTGTTATAGTCCCGAAAGTTTATGCTAACGATGAATAGTTTAATAAGTACGACAGTAAATTAATTAAACATAATTTTTAAGTGACACACAATATTTATATATAGGAACAATGTTTATCAAAATTTCAAAATATGTGGTATAAATTACTGTTTGTAGAATGGCTGAAGGTTATTTTTAAGTAAAAAATAATAATCGTCCTTTGAAAATTTTCACCGTTAAATCTGAGCAAAATGTGCTTGATCTTTACCATTAATTTAAGGAATCATATACGTAACTTTCTATTTACGATATTTATAACTTTTAGCCAAAACTACATCTTTTAACAACATACATCTTCTTTTAAATTACAATAAAATTAAATGGTTTAGTAGTGATTCATTCAGTAAGTAGTTAATATTTAAAACGCGAAAACAAGGATTCTATGCATTCTCGAGCTCAACAGTTTATCACATATCGACTAAAAAGTACTGAATTTACTTAAACTGTATTCGCTTAATATTTTTTCACACGCCCTATCACAAATAATAAAGTTTTATCTGCGGCTTTATAGTTTTGTGCCTATATCCTTAAATATGTTTTTTTTTTAATTATCGAAATAGGAATACCGCACACTTATCTAGCACGATTACGAAAACACTGTACAATATGACAATGACCTTGTTTTCGAAAAAAAACAACGAAAAACGCTGCTTTAAAGTGGAACAAAAATGTGAAAATACAAAACAAAAACGCTATTAACCAAAATGTTTTTGACAAAATAAAAGCGGTTTCGGTTTCAATAAAAAGTGTGCAGGTGTCTATTTACTTATGGGTTCTGTCTGTACTTAAAGCACAGAGAATCTATTTTATATTGCGCAATAGTACTTATAAATTAAAAAATGTTTTACACACTGCGTAAATGTGTATTTGATAGAATTTTGTGTAATATTGCAATGTGGTCGTGTAGTAGGGGCATTTTAAGAACGAGCTTATTCAAAGAAGTAAGTTTGCTTACTCAAACAAATAGTTTATCACAAAATTTGCTCTTAAAGTTAAAATGCCAATTTTGATTCGAAATTACTTGAAATAAATCAAAGAATTAAAATATATATATACGTACATATAAATATTTATATTTTAAAGCGCCAAATATAGAGCAACCATGTGTAGCTAAATTGTTGAATAGTCTCTTACATGTCAAGATTGTCAACTTTATTACCGAGCATAAACTATGAAATAAGTTTCCTACTGTAGCTGTGGGTTGTTGCTTTTGTTCTTTATTACATTTATCTTTACTCTTTGTATATATTGTTTGAACGTTTATCATAAATTTATTTAACCCATATTATAAATTCGGGGTAGTCGAAATTATTTGTAACATCTCGTATCGGGAAAATGTAAAAATAATTTTATTTTCGAAATTTTTCGAACTAATTATAAGTGTCATTCAAATTTTGTTCCGATGCAGGTCACTAATAAAAAGTTACTAGATGATGACGTTTCACACAGTGGTTCACCACGTATTTTTACTGTACTAATCACTTTTAGTTTTTCTTTGCCATGCAATATGTGCGTAGGTAAATCATCCGTAGAATATGTCACTTTCCAAACTTTGAACTGAATATTATAAATAGATATACAATTTAGTAACTTTTTATTGACGACGTGCATCGAAATAAAATTTGAATAACCTATAGATGTTAAAATGTAAAAACATTAGTTAAGTAGCTAAAATTTGTATTTGAGAGGGTTTTCAAAGTTTTTTTAAGCAGCTCCATACATACTCGGCCAAATGTATTTTTAATGCAATATATATAAACAAAATTATAAAATAATTGGTTTCAGTGAAAATTTCATAATCCATCAGATGATCAATTAGTCGTCATTAAATTAACCGCATGTTTAAAAATGTTTGTGAAGGCATTCCTTTGATTTTGTTTTATTTTTTGTAGACACTTAATGCGTGAATTCTATGTAAACAATAGATTAATTTTTGGATTACAACATAATTAATTTTAGTGAAATTTTTAAAAATGCGGGAAACGAATTTACTAAAGCTGAAAATACCACGAAGAGGTTTAGGTTAGGTAACTCAATATGCAAAAATTGTTGCATAATATAAACTTTAAAAAATTCAACTTTTCAAAATCGATTATCTTTTCTGTATTATATGATTAATATTGGTAACCATTCACTGCCAATGTCGCCATCGCCACAAAAAAACAAAGGACGAAAATCATGAAAAACAAACCAGTGCTTGAGATGTAATTACAAAACGTGGTTATGGTATTCTTAATTTTCTGTATGGAATTTGCATTTGTGGTGACGTAAAACAATAAACGTATAACACTTACATGCTATTGTGCTTACGATAGTATCTAATCTCCGTATAATTTCGTTTTTCACTCAAACCAGTTAATAAGTACGTCATTTGATGCAAACGTGTTTCGAATTACCTATACACGCGGTTTCCAGGAGGTATTTGCTTATAGTTAAGTTACAACACAAAATGTGCGCTCTTGTAAAATTTGCTTTTTGTCACTTATGACGTTTTGCCAAAACGTCATCGATATTTATTTATACTCTTAACAAAATTTTGTTTGACTAGTCTGCGAGCCATCCAAATCCTCTTTTTTCTTTTCTCTTTCTTTTTCCTTCCGATGCCTTCACATTTTTGATCATGGTTTATCAACTTACTCTTAGATCTTTGTTGTTATCTCGAATCATTCAATTCACAAGTGCATTTTGGCCGACAAAAAACTGATTTAGTTTGGTGCAAACGGTGAGTATAGTCAGTCTAAAAAATCAAAAACGTAAATAGAACAATTAAAGTCGAAATTTATCATAATATTACAATCGCAAACTCGTTCGCGGTAAAAACAGTGCAGTTTAAGAAAAAAATGATAATAAAGTGCAGATAATTATTGACTTATCCTTATATTTTAAACAGTATTTTAATGTTAATGTATGATAATATGGAAAAGCTTGAATAATTCGACTTATACGAAACCAAGTTCAATATAGAGGTTAGTTTAAATATTTTTTTTAGGTTTTTAGAGTCTAAAAATTTCGCAAACTTTTGCTGTAAGATGATGTGTTCTATCAAATAATATTTACCTACTATATAATTACTTTTATGAATAGAAAGCCATTAAAAATAATTATTTTTAACTTTGAATTTGTAAGTTGACATAAAATACTCTTTTATACTATGTATAATGTATAGTTAAAATGGTATAAATTAAAATTTTGTATTTCAATAAAGCTGCATTAACCTGAGAAAATTAGAACAACTTTATACTTTAATAAGGACACGAAGTAAGCAGCTAGGTAAATAGTGTTATTATCCTAAAAGTTAACTTCTCGCCGTAGTTCTCGTCTATATAATTTCGAAAGTGAAGGCAAAATGTAAGTAGGCAGCTAACCTCACCTACTTGATGCATAACAACCATCCAGCAGTTGAGCTTAACAAGAGATATACCCGCACTTAAAAGGAAACCCGGACTCCTTTAATTTATTTACTAATATGAGTTGAGATAGGTGTAACCTGCTTAAATATGCTATATAATCCTCTTCGTCGCTTGTTTTACAAAATATTACGTCATCTTGTTACTTATAACTGCAATGTATAAATATCTGCCCGGTGTGCATTTATTCAACATGTAGGTAAATTACGTACTTTAATATAAAGGACGTAACCTTGTAAATAAAGCTCAACCTCGGAAAACAACTCCTAAAAAGTTAAACAGCCATGTTTCGTTCATTTTTATTTCAGAACCTCGAAATTTTATTTTTTATAATATGAAATCTCTGTCAAAATTTTTTATTTTGTTTCATCATAAATGAAATGGAAGAAAATGTTTTTATGTTGACAAATAAGATGACTATATTATCTAAAGAGATCCACGAATGTCAGAAAAGTTATGTAGACGTACACGACCGTATAATTAAAACACCTTAGATTTTAATGTAATTTAGAATTTTGGAGAAAACATAAACGTGCACAAGTCGATGCATATGAACATGTTTTGTAACCAGTATGTTGTTATTCTTCGATTAAAATTATTATTTGTTTACCTAATAGAAAAGTTTTTGTAAGTAAAGTATTTCAAGTCGACTTCATTTTAACCTTTCTATTATCTTGGGATCGAGTCGAACCAAAATTCATTTTTAATTTGAAATTTGTACTTGCTGATTTTTTTTTTAATTTGATTTAGGTTTTTACACATTATTTGTATGTCAGCGAGACGCCTGTTTTTAAATAGAATTATTTTTAGCTATTGA
Source organism: Rhagophthalmus giganteus (assembly GCA_036326145.1). Lineage (NCBI taxonomy): Eukaryota > Metazoa > Arthropoda > Insecta > Coleoptera > Rhagophthalmidae > Rhagophthalmus > Rhagophthalmus giganteus. The sequence continues at coordinate 3,835,790 of JARFJA010000075.1, read as the reverse complement.
AATGTTCGAAATAATTTATCTGCATGCACCTATTATCTTTAGGGTCTTTAAGGCCCATTATTAAACATTACGATACATTACGATTACGATAACATTCTTTTTTCAAAATAATGAAAAATTTTAAGGTTAAAAATTTCGGTTAGGATTTAGATACTTAACTTTTCGTATTGTAACGAACTTAAGAAAACGGGGACGAATTCCCGAAAGATCACCGCGTACAATGACTAATAAGAAATTAGTAATGACATAAAGATAAGTCGTTTACATATAGTTACAGCATGGTTATCAATCGAACTTTTTGGAATTCAGGTACATTCGATGTAATCAAATATTCGATTGCCATTGATTACGAATTATAAAAATAACTCGATTACAATAAAGACAACGAACTTACAATTAGTTGAGCTTCTTTATAAACACCTTACAGTACCTATCATATGATTCAGGCTAAAATTATCATTTCACAGTTTGGGTATAAATTGAATTCTGTCATTACTTTTAGTTATTTGTTGTTTCATTTGATTTTTCAATTTTGGAACAATTAGTTTACCAATTTACACGACACATCAACTCACAACATCTTCCCAAAACGGAATAAAGTGCAGCCATTGTAAAGACAATACAATATTAGAAGTAATTTCTACAACAGCACAGATAAACACAAAAATCGAAATTACAGAAAATTACGCTTAGTTTCCGAGATACGTCATAATGTTATAGTTTTTCAGTTACAACTTCTGCGCCACTGGATTTATTACAAAGTTGGAAGCATTTTTAAAATTTTCAATATGTTTTGCAAAAATAAGACCGATTGCACTTTTTTTGCACTTTATCGTTTTCGAAATAAACGATTTCATACTTGTTTAAGCGTAAGTCGATGGAAAAATTTATTTCATAATATCGTTTCCAAATTTTGGGAAGTAATATTAAGCATCAAGATAAGAAAAAAGCCCTTAAATAGATTTAAATTCAAAAATGCTTCGTTTCCGATATACCAATATACCTACCGTTCTTTTCTTAAATTTTAACACCCTTTATCTCGGAAACTAAGCGTTTCCAGACATTACTTTATTACGGAAAAGTGTTTAATTACATGCCTTCCATCACATCTGAAAAGTAGGAATCGTTATTCTGAAACACCCTGTATAGGTACATTTGTGGAGAACACACATTAAATTTGTGCACTAGGTGTAAATAACTAATACATAAATATGTATATTTATGGATTTATTATTCTATAATTTAATATCTTAATAAGTATCTATCTTCTATATATCTTCAGTAGAACCTCGTTAAGTCGGGTCCCTTTAGTTTGGATCTTCGGATAATCATGACTAAAAAAAAACAACTGTAATACAAGTACAGTGTTCAAAAAATTAAATATGTGTTGTCAGCTTTTTTTCCACAAAGTGGATTTTAATGTTAAATAAATAATAAATGTTTTGTACGTGATTTGTTCGATATAGGAGTGATTTTATATAAGTACTATGCTTTTTTTATTACTTTTTTACATTCTCCGGTTAACCCGAATTTTCGATAACCCGAACCGACTCTGGTTCCAGTTGAACCGACTTAAGGTGGTACGGTCCAAATAAAAAGATTGATGTTTTTATGAAATAAATTATGTTTTCCATAGATTACAATGCTCTGATTCACAGAAAAATACTTAAAAAAATCTATCATTTCCATAACACCTTTAAAAACCCTAATGATTGTGTAAAAAGTACAATTTTACTGTAATCATAACTCAAAACTGGGGTAACCAAAGTTTGCAAATTAATAACTAGTGGGTAACGTAACATTCTCTCTACGGCACAACGTGCTCTTTTGCTTAATAAATACTTATTTTAATAAAATAATTGCTTCGCAATTTTTTTAAATTTCAATGTGTGTTTTTAACGATCATTTGAATAAATTGGAGAAATTTTAGCACGTCTTGCCGTTAAGAATCACTTCTGATGATCATTTTCGTTTTTACATCAATTTTTTATAAATAATCAAAAGCGGGTTGTTGGAAGTTTTAATTTTTAGTTTAAATGTTGACGCCCAATATCGGACAATGGTTGTGGGTCGTCCCACAACTATTGTTAAATACTGGGTAATATGACTAGACCTCCCTATTTTTATTGTAAAAGGTCGTAAATTTTACAACCTAAAAATCTAACGCGAGCATTAGTCACTTAACAGTATAAATCAAGCGAAACGTTCTCCTTTTATGTCCTTTAAGTCAATATTGTGAATTTAGACATAATTTATTGTAACATCAATAAACGGTTAGTATATGACATTTTACATACATTTTAGAAACGAAATCCTGATTAACAAAATATTAATCACGATTAGCTATCTCATTACATCGTATATTGCACCAATAAAATGTCTTAAATTTGAGAAAATTAACAATGAGGAATTCGCAAGATCACTGGAATACATTAATTTTGTTCTTTTTTCTTGCTATTTTGTAACTAAGTTTTTTGACGACTATTTTGCAATTGAAGTTTTTTACGATATTGCCTTTTTTGTATATGGCACCTTCTACTTTTGACGTCATTATTTAATAAATGGTCTTTATTTACATGTACATATTTATAAAACTTTGGTGGTGTAATACAAATAAAAATACTAGAAATAGGTATATTACCTACATTATTAGTACGGAAAGTTACATTTTCCGACGACCATTATGAAAAGTGCATAATTTCACACCAATAAATGTTATGGAAAGTTGACCATTACAAACAAATAGGCTGACCGTGCGTAAAGAAACTCGTTAGCCAATCGAAAATGTTGCAGCCCGTGTGCGATCATTGCACACGGTCAATCAAAGTCTTCTACACTGTCATGCAATTACTTTACGCACAAACTGTTTTATTATCAAATTTGACATTTTATTAAAATGTCAAACGAACTTACGTAAACGTCAAAAATCATTTTTTTTTAATAAAAATACTTGTGGTCGTCGGAAAAGCATAATATATAACACGTGCGGAAAGGTGGATATTTTAGCACTAGTTATACAATATTACTATACTATTATTCTTTTAATAAACATCTACTTAAATTACAATTTTCCTAATGTAATACTTTTCACATGTGAAATCTATTATTTTTTAAAAAACAACATTTTTTGATAACCGAGATCCGCTCGCATTCAATATCCTCGAGAACACCCTATTTATATTGTTATAATAATAATATTAATTAATTTTCTAATTTCAATTAAAATTAAAGTAGATTATTTATTAGCGAACTTTAAATAAATCAGTTTTTCAAATCAGTAATCTCAGATTTTTCCTGTACTTAACATTAAATCTTAACTTTTGTATTGCGAATTTTAAAATCGTCTTCGAATACGTTTTAATGTAAAAACACCGTATCTACAGAGGCAGGCTATTTCAACCAAGAAGGATGGTATGTTTAAAATTTCTCTAAAATTCACTAACAGTGCCATCTACGGATTATCGTTTGGCGGCAATAGGGACCGTACGCCCTTAACGAGGTTCTATTATACATATAAATGTTAGCGTGATTGACTGACTGACTATCAACGTCCAGCCTCAACCACTGATCCTAGAAACGCGAGATTTGGATGATAGGTTCCATTTATGATGTAGACACTCGCTAAGAAAAGATTTTTCGGAATTTCACTCCTAAGTTAATTTCATTTTAACATATGTATTTAAGTAACGTCCTTTTATCACATCAACTGAAAAATAAAATATATTTTTTTACCTATTTTACAGTCGTCATACAGTTATATTAACTACACCCCATGTTGATGTTAGCGATTACACGGTTAAATATTAAAATAAGGCCTTACAGTCAATACGAGGGTCTACTATTCGACAAACACGGTGCTATACTGTAACAAAATGATCAAAATTTTGGGAACTAATTTAAAGAAGAAATATGCGTAGATTCTATGTTAAAATCTCAAATAAATTTTCGTTTAAATCGCGAATGAAATTTTATATTTAAAAGTTTTACACAACATATTTAAATGTGGGCGATAAAAATTAAGTGCAATACAATCGTCGGAACAAATGCGGCTTATCTCTTGAACACCTGTGCGATAAAGCGAGTTTCGACGCCGCAAATGCTATTTGTCTATGCTTAAAAATATTCCTTTGTAAGATAACATTTATTAAAAGGTATTTGTATATAAGCAATCGCCTTGGGAAGTGGTCGGTTAAACTTTATCCTGTCTCTTTATAGGTACGAAATATATATAATTAATTCTTTTCGTCAGTACGAATCAGTGTTTCTTGGTTGACGGTATGCGCGGCTACGTGTCGATGTCGATCGGTTTAATTCACTTTTAAGGTTTGCGATTTTTAGACTACTTTAATAAATTGTATTGTGTACGAAGTGCCCCCGGAGTTATTTTAAAATTAATTTTATTCGTTTTTTCGTTTAAAACATTGTTTGGACTGTCGATGATTCAGTGCGGTCGGGTGGAGTCGCGGGTCTAGTGCTTCTCCAGACATTAAAAGTAAATTCACGTGTATTTTTTATTTTAATTATTAACAAATCTGAATATCGTACCTATATGGCGGACTTAAATGAAAGGCACTTCAGGCACTTTATGTTGGTACTTAAGTAGTGACGTAACGCGTTTTGTAACTCATTACAATATGAATCCAGTACGAATTTAATCCTTTTACGAAAACACGCGTATTTATTGTGAATAAACGACTCTTAATAATTTTTTCTGTTTGCTGAAAATGTTTAAACTATTTTAACTTATAAATCCAATTGTAAGTTGAAATTCAAATCGTAAGGACGAATAGGACGAATTATAAATTTAAATGATATAACCGAATGACTCGTCTGTAAAACCAGGTTTATAAAACCTCGAGCTTTTTCTTATTAAATTAAATCAGAGAATATTAGATGCACATCGATGGAGAATTATCAATCGTCACATATGGAGCATTACCAACACTTGCGTTTCGAATAAAAAAATACATAGTGTGGTTAAGTAATTTGTTTTAAATTCATGTTATTGCACTATAACTTATTTATGCCGCTCCGTATAACATTGATTTACGCAATTTATTCAAATTTGTTCATTTTTCAATCAAAGGTGGTTGTGACAAACTTTAACAAAAATAATTTTGTTCATTAAATTATGAATTTAAAATTTTAAAAATTTTTTTATATAATATTTGAAATATCTTTATAATTAAAGATTTAAAAATTATAATGCAATTAATTAAAATTTAAAATTAAATAATTCAAACTGAATTAATTGTGCCAAAATTTTTAAAATTTATTAAATTGTTTTAAAAAAAAATTAGGTTTATCCCTTGAAATTTAAATAGTACAAAAAATATAATTTTAAAATTTATTAATTACTTTTGTTTTTCATTTGTAAATTATAATAATTTAAATTTAAATATAGGATAATTTAAATTTTTTTTAAGATTTAAAAAGTTTATAATTTAAATGATTTAAAATTAAAAGTTAAGCGTAAGATTAAATTTTTTAGGAATTGAAAGTAAAATGACCAAATTGTAAATATTTTTGGTTTCCAAATTCTTCAACCAAATTTTGAATCTTTTAATTTGTGCGATTTCAAAATTAAATATTACCTTAAAAAGTAAAATGTTTTTTAAATCGTACAATTATTAACATTTAATAAAGTTTTATATTTAATTATAAATTTAATTCTAAAATTTTTTGAATTTAAAACTTAATTTTTTTAAAATCATTATATATTTATTTGGAATATATTATTAAATTATTCATAACTAATTTTTTACTATACTTTAAAAGTTTTATTAATTATTTTGTAAACTTTAAATATTTAATAATTTTCAACAGTATTACTAAAATAATTTTAAAATATTTAATATGGATAATTTAGTATTTATAAAATGAAAATATTGAAAATTAAGTTTATTTCAAGGACATTAAATTGAATAATCTTCGTTAAATTTTCGAATAACTTTTATTAGGAATATTAATAATGATTAAAAATTCAATAACTGAATGTTAAATGTAAAATTTTAAAAGACTAAAAATTAAAACTCTTTAATCGACATATATTAGTTATCAATGTAATTTAAAAATTATAAATTTCTTTATGTCGAAAGATTAATTTATTCGAATTTAATAATTACTATATTATAAAATTTTAGTGTCAAACTTTTATTATTGAATAAATGTAATTACATGTTTAATTTGAATTTAAAATAAGTTATTTTAAAATTAATTTAATCATTTTAGATTTAATAAAATATTTATACTGAAATTCCTAATATTTAAATGCATTTAACTTTTAAAGAACTTAACTTGGCTATTTGATACCAACAATTATATTTTGGTTAATTAAATTGAAAGTTCTAATTATTTTAAATTAAAATGTTTAAATGAAAAGCAATTTAGTAAAAGCATAAATATTATAGATTCTTAAAAAATTTAATATTTTAAATGATAATATAATTTTTAAATTTTTTATTATTAAATGAATATTGAATACTTCTAATTTTGAAAATGTTTAAACGTTTAATCGAACAATTTTGAATCATTAAATTCGCAATGCTGTTAAGTTAGTACAATTTAATTATTAAAATTTAATATTAATTTAATTGTGTGAATTAATTATTTAATAAATATATAAAAATTTTAATTAAAAATATTTTAAGAAGTTATAATTTAATTTATAAAAATTTTTTACTTAATTGAAAATTTTAACAATTATATATGTATTTTAAGTTAAAATTATTATGTTAACAATTTAATTATTTTTATTTTAAAAGTTTAAATAGAAAATTAAAATTTAATATTTTTTCAATAAATTTTAAAATTTTCTAAAAGAATATTATTTACTTAAATTTAAAATTATAAATAGTAATTCATGTTAAAATGCTTTTTCAAGATCATTAAAATTACAATTTTTCCACACTTTTACTTTAATCAATGTATCATATAATGTTAAATTTACATTCAATATAAAGTCATTAATTAACTACTTATAGATTTTATAAGTGGTAACAGTATTAATTTTGAAGTAATATCGACTGTTAGATGAATATGCAATATTATTAATATATACTAATCGATTAGATATTACAAATACGAATACCATATTGTCGCTTAATCTAATAGTTTAACTAAAATTATCTAAAGATTATTCATAATGAATATATGACTTTTCTTATAATATTTAATAAATGATATATTGAAATTATCTATAAAATTTATATTAAGTATATTCATTTACTAAATAATATAATAAAATTTACAATTTAATATCTAAATTATTTAAAATGTAAAATTCTTATACATATATAATTTAAATGGACATTTAAATAGTTCATACATTATTAATCTGAAATCAGTTAATTTAGATAACTAAATATTCGTAAAAGCTTATGTCGATTTTGACTATTGCATATTATGTAATAGTGCAATTCTTATAGAGATTAAAATTAAATTATGTTAGATTGATCAACTATTGAGGTCATAAGTTCATTGATTTTAACTAATTTTAATCATAAAATTACAATATTAATGTACTTTATAGATTTTTCTAAACGTAAAGTAAGTTATGTTATCATTAGATAAATTTTAATCATTTGTCATAAATCAATTATATTATAAGTCTTGATAATTTAAATTAAATAAATACAGTTAAATATTCAACTGACAAATTCACATAAATTGTAATAGTTACATTACGTATCAAAACGACAATTGTACCTTAGGTTTACATTAGTTATAAGTACTTTTGAGCTAATATTAGTATTATATTATTCTATTAATATTGTATGCTTATGTTAATTTAGATAAATATTATTCTTTTAGTGTAGAACTGACTGATGTTATAAGTATTTATTGTAATTTCTAAATTATTAAGTCGTAATATGTAACTTTATAGTATCATGAATATGATATAGTTATAGCATTTAATGTACTTATGAGTTGCAATTAATAATGCAATATACGATCTTCGCATTATTGGTATCGAAATTTCTATTAAATGCAATTAAGTCTTAATTACGACATTATAATAAGTTCAAATTAACTAATTTAATAGACTAAATAAGTTCATAATTGTAAGATTTCAGTACTTGATGCATTGAAATTTATTATATATTTGCAGAATTTCGAAATATTAATCTATTTTAATCATTTATAATAATTTTTAATAATTAATTACATAAATTTAAGTATATTTAATTGAAGTTAGATAATTTAATTAAATATAACTATATTAAATTTAAATTGAAATAAATTTTAAATTCGAAGCTTATAGAACATAACAGTTATCGAATCTATTAATAATTTACAAGCAAATATCAGACTTTTGCTCATGTTATACCAATCACAATAATGATTAATATTTTACTCATAAGTTGTCAAGATATTCACTTCAATGCAAATGTCCTATATAACATAAATATTGTTTTAACTAACATATTTATGCACTTTAACTGATTAATTATGATCTTAAACATTCGAATAATGGTTCTAATGGTACACTAGTATGAATTATTTAAAAATGTTGATTATATATAGATATAAATTGTATGAATAGAATATTGATTGCGAATATTGTAAAGCTAGTAATAATAAACTGAAATCAATCGTCCATATTATTATTCATGTATTAATCCAGTTATAAATTTAATTATAGAATTGAGCTTATAGCGAAAGTAATGTAATAATCGAACATTGATAAATGTAAATATCTATCTTAGACATAGTTATAGTAATATATATTGATAACGTATTTAAGTTATACTTGTTGAAAGTTTACGATAATTCATGAATCGCTAATTATGATTAATAAGACATGTTTATTAATGCGATAAAATTGCAAATTGCAAAATTATTATGATATCAATTTAATTATCGAATTACGATAATTGCACAACTTCATAATCAATCTATTAAATTTCTCGAAGGTAGAATCGATGCAAATTATTTACAAAGTATTAAACACTTGTAAGTTACGTATTCACGTTTTGCATTCGAATTAATTTACGTATAATAGTCATGAATTATTAGATACTAACTGTACGATTACTAGATATCAAATAGTTGAACATAGTAGATTTACTGATTTGAATATTCTATCTTAATTGTTCAAATTATTAATTCGAAATTATCATCTGTAAAATCAGAATTCTTAGATATTAAATTCATAAGATAAAATCTGATTTATTTTAATGAAGCAAATAATTCTAAGTAATTTAAGATTCCTAATTTATTATATATTATTAATGTGTGATACAATTAATATCTTAATAATACATTATTACATATTACAAAATTACAATATTGTTTAAATAATTGAATAATTCGATATATCGTATGTAATTAGACTAGAATCAATGTCAGAATTATTTACGAATTAGAAATACTAATAAATTTAATTAATTATGATATTTGAACATAAATAAGTTATTAATCAGTTTAAATATTATATTTATAATATTAATATCGTATTATTTAATATTATGAATCAAATACAATTTATAACTATATTTATTATGATAATCAGATAATTAGATATATTTAAGATACATTTGACAATCGATTTTTATAATTACATTATAGTAAGTTCAATTGTTACAATAATTTTATCATAGCTCATCAGAATTTAAATTATCATTAACACTGTAAAGTAATATTAAATATGTAAATATATAAATTAATAAATTAAACTTTTAATTAGATAATTTATGAATTTAGAAGTTGACATTAGAATTAGCGTAAAGGTACAGTAATTTATGAACGTATAACGTATTAATAGTAATTTATATTAAGTCAGATTATAATCTAAATAATTAATTCAGAATATAATTTATCATCTTGTTATCAATTGAATATATATTAATTATCGTAATTAAGATCCAAATAAACTTAATCATTAATTACATAAAATTTAAGTAATATAGACTATAATTTACATTGCTATACTACTAATTACTATATGTATACATTAGAAAATTATTGACTAAGTATTAATTATTCTATTAACTATAAACATGTAAATGGATCATAGAATTACAATTAAATTTGTAATATTATTAATTTAATTATAATAATCTTTTAATAATAATAATAAATTATTAATTGACTGAATTATACTTCAATTTTAATTATAAATATTGTACTTTAATATTAATACAATTTAGTAATTAAGATAAGTTAATAGAAATTATATTAAGTAAATCAAATTAGAATATAAAATAATATATAATTCATGAATAATTATAAGAATAGATTACATATATGATTACATTTAATATAGAAAATTAATTATATATAAATTGTAATATCTAAATTTGATGATATATAAGTATATTGAACTATTTATTTCAATAATATTAATAAATAGGGAAATACTTCTTAATTGATTAAATTAAATTAATATACGATCATTTAAACATCAAAATTAATTCTTATAAACGGAATTAATCATTATATAACATATTTTACTTTATGAATAACTATAAATTTTATTAAATAAATTATATAAACATATTAATTAGTAATTTTACTATGGAAGTATTAACTGTAATTTATAATATAATTAATAATATAATAATTTATTCATTTGAATTAAATAATTAATTTAATAAATGAAATGTTTATTATTTATTTGATATTTTAATGTGAATCATTTTATTATGAAATTAATATATTTAAATATGATTAAAGTTGTAATTAAACGTGATTGAATATTAATTTTAAGCAATTAATTATTTATAGATACAATTATATATTATAGTCTAATTATATATTTAATTAATATAATCTTCATAATATAATTTCATAATCGTTAATAGTTCCAATAATTTTATTAATGAAATTATGATCATAAATTGTAAATTATTCAAATGTAACAGTGAATATTAAAATGTAAATATAAAATATAATATTATATTATACATATTATCAAATCAATAATCATTTATATATTTTAATATCTTTTATTAATGTTAATACTATTGAATAATATAGAATTGAAATTGTTTAAAATAATATTAAAAAATGTAATATTGTTAATGATCTGATAATAATTTATATTTTGTAAAATCTTATATTATGACAATTAATTCATTAATTTATTAAATAATTTGAAATATCTATATATTTGAATAACTAAAATTTATAATATGTTAATGCTGTTTTGAAATTTAACTTATTAATCTCAATAATAGAATTAAAATTTAATATAACTATAATTAATTAAAATTTAAATATAATAATAATTATTATAGTTATTAAATTTACGTAATTTAATATTTATATTTACAATATGCAAAATTTATATAAATGAATCTATGTATTTAGTAATAACTTAAAATTAAGTTAATTAGATATATTATTATTAATTAAATATATAAGACTATTAAATTTACTTAGAATTATTAATTAATTACAATGATATATAGACTTATCGGATATTGAAATATTTAATAATACTATTATTATAATACTTTAGTGTTCAATTTAACATTAATTCGATTAAATTATTATCATAATATTATAAAAATTAATATAGTTACTATATATTTTACTAGATAATATTATTTAACTTTAAATCATTATTGTAATCTAGTATATATTTATAATTAGTAATATAAATATTAGTTCAATTTATATGATAGTTATTAAATAGAAGCTTAGAGATATTATTAAGATAATAGTAGATTGTTAATATATCTATCTATTTAATTAAATCGTTATCATGAACTTATGAATAATTAATGAATAATTTAGATCAATAGATTCATTGTAACATCATAATTATTTATGTGAAATAATAATACTTATGTCAAATTAAATAATAAGTATCTTAAGTAATTAATTTAATAAATAAATATACTACATTAGTGTATAGTAATATATTTAACTTTTACATCATAGATGAATATAAGTGATATTAATTATTCATTGAAATATTACTTAGTATTAATTTAAATTTATAATTACATTGAATATTCTTAATGTGTCTAAGTGTAATTTAAATTTACGATCGTACTTACAGTTAATGATATTAATAAATTCTCATTAATTTTTATTGTATTCATGTGATCGATTGCAGCCAAGTTCTAATGACAGTAAGTTTTAATTAATGTTCATGTCAGATTCGTCATTGTCGATTGCATGGAGATTATTGCAGTAATTGCATATTTAGTATTTGTCATAATTTTCCCATTTTTCATTCCATATTTATTATATATTGTTGATTTTGAACCTTTTCGCATTCTGATTATATTCTAATAGAAATAATGATAGATTATAGCAATATTAATACTGATTGTAAGAAAATTTATGTTGGTAACAACATCAGAATATAATTTGTAACATCCATCACCTGGTTATAAGATTTACTGACTGTCTAATTTCGAGCGAAGACTTTTCGACATAAACCATTTTGACGCAAACTTTTGACGCGAAACGTTTTGACGCGAACATTTCGCATCATTTTAGCTAGACGTTAAAATAGTAGTAGTAAATAATTAAGCATATAATGATTGTAATTTATGGTATATGTATTTACGACCGTTCACTCGTGCACGATAATATGTATATTCTCCGTACTGATGTTGTTAATGTTCATTTCCCGCCCTGATTTAAGGGTAATTGATTAGGTAGATGCAACGTATTTGGGCGTTTCTTCCATACCAACTACGTATATGTATGTATGTACGTACGTACGTACGTAGTACGAAAACATAAAGTTTAATTTTTCGTGTCCCTTGTTTCGTTGTTCCTCGATTCTGGGATTGCCTCGTTTGGTTCCTGCTGTGAAAAAATCACGGATATATATCTCACGGGATTCGACCGCTACAAAATGTCTCGAACGACTTGTTGCCTTTTGTTTCTTGACGCATAGCTAATGTGAAATTATCCGTTTCGAATCCGCTCGAGTGTGCTAGTGTTAAGTTTAATACCACCGCGATGTGTTTATCCGCGGAAATGACGTTTAAAAACGCGAAACTTAAATTTCGAATCGTGTTTTTACGACCGCGCGTTCCAAAATTTCGCGAGAGCCCCGAATACTTTCATATTATATCGTTCCGTATGCGTAAGCCTTATGTTCTTCTGTTCAACGTTTTTAGCAATTTACCGAAAACTTTACTAAACTTTTCTGCATGCCCGCTGTATTGTAAATTCACATTTTATAAAAAACGCATGTTAGAAAACGTGACCTTATGTGCCATATGAAGGTCTGCAGGAGGAGGTTCCCACCCACTCGTTGCAGGTGCTTCGGACATTTCTCGGTCCTTTATTGTTTCGACCCGCTAGATTGCAACAGCACGCTCTGCAGAATTCGCGTTCTCTCCCTTACACCCAATTACAAATGTATATCTCATTATTCAACCATTACGTTAATTAACGAATCGTTCGTACGTATTTATTTTATTCCGCTTAAAAAACGTATTCCATTTTTGCGTCAGTTTATTTAGGCTTAGGCGATTTTGAAAAGATGAGTGAAATAAACGGGCAGGTGTTTTATACGAAATGGGTATTAAACCCACAGAATCTCGGCAAGCAATAATTTGATTGCAATTACCTAGGTTGGAAGCACTTCCGTCCTAATTTAACCCAACCTTAGCCTAGCTTAACCTTAACCCACAATAACTTCAACTTCTGATTCCATTTTCTCGTTAACAAGTATAAAATTGACATTGTGCGCTACACATTTAGAACTAAATCTGCCTTTACATGTGATCAGCATCCTAAGAGGGATATAGAACTGGGAAAGTTTTTGATGGTATCATTTAAATGGTACGACGCTGCAATTTAATAGTCGAAATAAATAGTGTCGCTTTTAATTATTATTAATTTGACGTTCGCGTTAATTAATTGAGCTTTACACGTTTAAATGTGTGTTACATAATTGATTATATCAAGATTAACATTTTAATTTTTTTTATCGCAGAAGAAAACCATTTTCTAGTCATTTGTTGCAATAAATATACAGTCGTCCAAGAATTAGTTAAACATTTATCTGACACTCCTTTATTTATTTTTTTTTTAATGTGACCGTAAATGCTTCGTGGTGTATTGAGTCGAACGTTTTTTCATAATCTACGAATAAAATGTGCAACTGGCTATTGATATTCCATAGATTGTTCTACGGTATTTCTTAAGGTATTGATAAAAGTGTACAATAAGACTTTTAGGCTGCAGTGCTCCCGAGACCATATTATGGTGGACGGAACCCTACGAAAAAAAAAGTATCGATGTTGTGAATACAAAATCGTCCTTTTCGGAATCCGCTTTGCTTTTTACGCATGTCTCCATCTAACACGTTTATTATTCTGTTTAATATAATTTTGTAGAAGATTTTACCGACTTACTTACTCCACGTCAATTTTCACATTTCCGCAGGTCTCCTCTTTTTTTTTTGGAATTTTCATTATCGTGTCTTCTCTCCGGTCGTTCGGAAAAGTTTACTCTCTCGGATTGTTTCGATTAACGGGCATAGCAGCTTTACAGAGGATGCGATGTACAGTCGGCTGCAAAATTATTGTCGCAAATAACGAACATTGCGCGGACAAAATACACGCTACAATCGAGACGAATTACAAATACAAAATTGAACTTGCCAATTGAATATGCCGGCACAATGTTCGTGATCGGTGTCATTAATTTTTCACCCGACTGTACAACTTTAGCATATCGGCTGTGATTTGATCTACATCGGAAACTTTTCCATTTTTTATCTGCCGAATGACTTTGTTCTTTTCGTCTCTTGTTGGATTATTTCGATTTATTCGTAATTCGTCTCTTTTTACAATTAAAACTGTTAGTATTTGTATCATATCGTGTGCCTTCAACGTTTGTGCCTGTTGCTCTACTGAGGTTAGTATCTTTCAATGTTTATCTTTCGTTGTTACGTCCACCGCGTTTCTGTTTTTCTCAGCTACTTCGTTTATTATCTTGTATATTGTTTGTATCTTGCTGTTTCTAATATTTGCTGCTGCTGAATCGAAATTTAAAGAATTGCGAAAAGTTACGAAAATGTATATGCCACCATATTTTGCTTATCTGTTTATTGAAGTCTGGCTGACGCTATTTTTAGCTGCGATTCTTGACATTTATTTGTTATTGTTAAAATATTTTAATAGTTTATTTCTCGAAAATATTCTTATATAAGTTATTAACATTTTTATACTGTTATTTACACAATTGAAGGATCTATCCAAATCGCGTAAAAAATCAGGGGTTGCTATTTAAAAAAAAAATTCTTATGACGTCATAACTTAAAAACAAATGGATATCTGAAGATGATTTTGACATACAGATGTGAATTTAAAAAAAATATATAATCGAGGTGTTTCAGGATTTTTATAAAAATTCATTTGTTTCAATTTTATTTGATATTGACTCGTTCTGTATATTTTTCAACAAAAAAATTGATTTGTATTTAATTTAATATATAATATTTAATAGCTTGTAGGTAAAATAAATAATTTCCGCTCGTACTTTTATAACGTAAACAAAATAACCATTTATAAATATAAATCAACTTATAGCTGTATCATTACTATAACCATTTCGTAAACAGATTTTTATCTTACATATTATCTAATTAATCGAAATTAAACATTTTGTGAATGTCTTTTTTCGTTCTTCACGATTTTCTTCTCTTTTCTTTACGATTTATTTACAAGTTAACAAACTGACCAACTTTTACGAACTATTCTAAAACATATATTTAAAACAATATTAGTGCGATTTCTAGTGTTTTTGAACGTGAAAGCAAAGGAAGCTCAAAAACTAATCGTATTTGATCAGTTGTAATACTGTTTCGAATGATACGGTACAGCAATTGGAAGATAAGAAACGGAAATGTATTGAAACCGATAAAAAAAGCGCCTTAATTGTAGCAGTACAATATTGCGTTCCTATAAAGTCTCACGTGTCTTTCGGTACTGAACAGAAAAGAGCTTGTTGAGCTGATTGCTCAACGGAAACTTATTTTATGAAATTCTATTGTTTCAAAATCTTAAATTGGTAACTTAACTTACAAGATTCGCTCAAAAGAATTGAAACGACCAATTTCTTCTAATATTGTACAATTGAAATTGTCGATTTCTACTTTATATTGTGTTGCAAAGATCGAGTTTTTATAAAATTTACGAAGCTGCTCACGTATCTGCAATAATAAAGCAATTATACATTAGCTTGTCTGAAAAATTTTCTACAAAGTTATCAAACAGGAACGTTAAAGCTTAATTTAAATACCGTCCATAAACGTATTAAAACGCAGAAACCTTTAAAAGGCAAGGTCCGTTAACTTCCCATAAACTACATCAAGTTTAATTTTTTAACCGATAACTTTTTCCTGCTTTTTAACTATACTATACAAGTTAAAAGTGACAACGGTCGTAACGTGTACTACATAATTTCAAAACGTAAAATACTTGTAATGTCGGTGTTAATTTAATATAATGAGGAAAATACGATGTTATTTTCTAACTCCTATGTTGTGACTATACTGAAAATGTTCGGGCACGTTTGTACGACCTTTGCCCTGTCCCTGCAACGCAGGCACGCACCGCTTGTCATAATAACTTTGCACCCATTCCTTTGCGTTTAAACATTATTTATTTGAGCCATCTCGGCTAGGGATTTAGGGTAGCATTATGGCACAGTAATACATCTTTCTTCGGAAAGTAAAACCGAACTTTATATCGTTCGATGCTGATTGTTTTGAAAATTTAGTTAGTTAAATCACTACAGGTTCTTCTATGATATCGAAACGATAAAAATGAAGTCAAATAATAATAGTAGACTTTTACTATGGATAAATATATTGTAGAGACTTTGTAGGGGTATTATCGTAAGATTCAAGAGTAAGAAGCACCAACAATTATTTTATACGAATTTACCGATATTTATATATCAGGAATTATTATTATTATGTACACATAACCTTTTTTTATTAAAGCCTGCTTTTACGACCCTGTATTTACATAATTTATTATTTTATTTATAGTAATTTGGAAATTAACTTTTAAATGTTATTTTTAATTTATTAATTTGTATTTATCGTAACTTTCTAAATGCAATACGTTCCCTACACACGAACGAATTCCCGTTTCGAGAGTGCGTTCGCAAGTCGAATTTGTTTGTAAGTTGAACAAAAGTGTACCAAGGTGAAAAATTGTTAATTCTCATTAAAAAAAACACTCAACTTTATTTTTTTATTCGAAAGTCATAAAAAAACTAGATATTAAACAAAATTGTATCATCTTATACACTTGTAATCAATGTTTGTATTTTCGAAGGCGATTAGTTCGGTATTTAGTACCGGTGTAATATGGAGAATACCTAATGTAAATACTTAATACGAACATGGGTTTTACACCTCCACGAAATTACCTTAAAATTTTGATCGTATCTTCAAAAGTTCGTAACTTGAATGTAGAGTACTTATTGTAGATCCTTTATTTACAATAAACCTACAACTATAGGCTAAATAAAGTATTAGTAGATGTGTATAATATTATATAATAGGTATTTAAGAGTATTCGAAGAATCCTTAGCTTATTATGTCTTGAACTGTAAGTGTTATTTTCAAATTAAAAAAGACTAAGCGGTTTAAAATTTAATATCTATAAAGTTAAAGGATCGAATCCGATTAAAAATTTTACATTATACAAATTACGCGAAAAATTCTAAAATACAGATAGTTGTGAATCGAAGCGTACTATTTTCACTTGCAATCAAAAGCAATTAGTCTATTTAAAATATTACGTTAATGCGTTAACAGTTAAAAATCTTGCAATTCCAATTCTTGATCTATATTTAATTAAGTCATCAAATATTTAAAGCCACAAAATTTTCCAAATTTTTCTGATCGGATTTTATAACAACAATTTTATGAATTTCTATAAGACGTATACTACATAATATTATTAAGGTTGAAACGATCTACAATAGTGTTAAATGTTTGAAGATATTCACAAATGTGCTCCATTTGATGGCGACGATTTCGGCACTACGTCATAGTTGTCGAGTTTTATTTACACCCGATATTTTGCCGATCGTCGGGTGACTCGATAAGATTTATTAAATCGTACAAAAGTTGATCTTCCGATTACTTCTGAAAGCTGTATTTTCCAAATTTCTTTTCGTATTTCTTAATTTTTTAATATCTCGTTTTCAGAAAAGTCATAAACATAATTAAATGATTAAATTAAAACCTATAAAATTTTTATTAGTTGCAAAGCCCGCGGAGCATAAAGTTTGCAGCGCCAAAAAATGCCGTCAACTCCACTAACTTTGCTTGTTTGACATTCGTATATTATCAAATATTCTGGGCGAGTAAAATTCTGTCACTTAAATTCATACCGATTTACGTTGCTCCTATTTGTTTACTAAACTCGTTAATCGGCTGATGAAGTCGTTTTATGCTATGATAATCTTTATATTTCCTACATGGAAATGTGAAAATAAAAGTGAATTTACTAAAATGAAATAAATCTTTAATTTATATATATTTTTTTAATTACCCGTATATTTTGAATAAATTTAATTTTTTTAAATTGTTAACCATGACTTTCGCACTTTACGCCACATTGTTCGTTTAGTTAAGAAAGTTTTAAGCTTCGATGATAGACAAGCGCTTACAGCAGGAAATGACATTAATATGAAACCGTAGGATGAGTCACACACACTAAACATTATTATGAATTATACTCTTTTATTGGGCATATGTGAAATTCCGATAAATTTACAACATTTTGTAATATGGTAGGTCACCAGTTCTTGATATAGTCCTATTGTTATGCAAATATAATAATATTTTTGATTGTTAAAGTGTTGTAATATTAACCTTGTGGTGGGGGGGGGATAAGATGTTTATCTACTATCTGACATTTTTTATGGTATTCGCCTTTTATTTTCCTTCCATATCTATATAAAAACGTAACGTGACTCTGACTGACTGACTAACATATTAACACCCGGTTTAACTACTGGATTCTAGAAACGTGAGAAGGATATGTTCCTTTTATGACGTAGACACCCACCAAAAAAGAAATTTTCGAAATTCTACTCTTATGGGGATGAAACGGGGAAAATATGTTTTTTAAAATTTGAAAAATCAACGTTCTAACCTCAACCACTAGTCTCAGAAATGTGAGATTTGGAGGATATGTTCCTATTATGATGTAGGCACCCAATAAGAAAGGATTTTTTCAAAATCCTACTCCTAAGAGGATGAAAAGGGGAAAATATGTTTTTTAAAATTTGATCAGTTTGTCCGTACTTACTTACTACCTTTGAATTAAAAAAATTGTAGGATATATTTCTTCGTTTATTTCTAATCCTTCGCAGACGAAGTCGCAAGTAAAAGCTATTAATAAATAAGAAGGAAACTTTCTATTTTATAGTCATACCCATTTTATTTGTTTATTTATTTATTCTACAAGGCCCGCCAACAGGAAGTAGCAAAAACTACCCTAAACCAATTACAAGTTTTGATGTTATAAAATCGTAAAAAAAGACATCGAAAATGTCAAGTTATTGATTTATTACATAAAAACCATCCGAAGATGGTCGAATTCTAAGTAAGATGCGTCTTAAGCAAGGTTTTGATTGAGACTGTCTTATTGCAAACAAGCACATATTCATAAGGGTCAGCTTCGTGAAGACCATCATATATTTAAAGACTATGAATACATGCGCCAAATAATATCGTCTTGACCAATAAATAACACCGTCTTTATGAAGTTTTTCTCAAGTTCAACTTAAAACCGGATTATAAATACCACTCTTAGATGACCAGCAAACGAGTTTTACACATAGTAGTAAAGATTTTAGGCAAACATTCTTACAAACACGTCGGGCATTGGGTATTTTACCTTATATAATCGTGGCCAAATTATTATTTATAGTATAAGTATTTTAAAAATAGTCCAGTATTCGAAATTAAAAACATATCTTTTGTTGCAATATAGTGGCAATAATTTAAAACATTACCAAATAAATATAAACTTGACTAGATAGATTATCAAAATAAAAGAAAAAAAGTGACACTATTATTTCAATCATAACAATATCTGACATAAATACATAAAATATCTCATAAAGTTTTCGAGCTAAAATCCGTATCAAATAAAATTACTACATTATTTTTCCAAGTTTTCATTTAAAATCAGATATCAATTTATAAATTTTAATTTTAATATTTGATCCAGAGAATTCAATTTTTAATGCCACATTAAAATATATATTTATAAAATAGAGTAGCAAAAAGGACGATTAAAATATTTATACGTATCTATACGTATGGTCGGCGCCGTAGCAATTGGGACATCAAAATGTTGTGTTGTAATTTGAATTTAAAATGATATTGAACTTCCGACAAACTTTTTAAATTTTGAATAAACTTTATTGAGATTTTTTTTGAAATATTTTGTGAGCTTTATCGTTATTTTGGGGAGATGGCCGCAATATCTTGAATAGATGTATATCTAAAAATTTCTAGTATAGATACTTAAAAAGTTCGAGGGAATGTTTGTTTGTTATAACCAAAACCTGCAATTCCATGTTTATTCAATGCGGTCCTTTAACTATAAAGTTTACTCAGGTCTATTTTAAAGCGTTATAAAAATATTTAATTCATAGTAAGGGAATATATAAGCAAAGCAACGTATAAAAGTACGTTACATCACTTTTTTTTTAACTCTAAATGTAAATGCTTTATATATTATGGGGAAATGAATTTATTTTTATAAAATCTATTTTTATAATTTATTCATTTTAACCTTTTGATTAAAAATAAGTATATAATAAAATGAAATTCATTCAAATTGCATAAAACTAATAAAACATACAGAAATAACAAATAGTTTACAAAATCGTGCACTGACGAAAAAAAATATACTCGCTCCAAAATCTGTATTAGTAGGAGCATTTAGTTACTAGTTACGCTATGAACGAAAATCGGACGCAATTGGTAAGTTTTATTCTCCTTTTGGAGGGGTTAAACATGGAGTAAAATGTTGCCGTTAGGACTTCTTCGCATTCAGACAAACTTCTTATTAGTAATCTAAGGCTTATGGGGTGGATAGCAGAATCTTATTTAGCGGGTAGAATATAGCAGACTAAAGTGTATAAATTTTATATCGGTATTGTTTAGTATACTTTCTGTGGTTCCTTAAGGATCTCACTTGGGAGCTGTTTTGTTCTCTATTTTTATTAATGATAAGATGATAATTTTAATAAGCATTTAAAATTGTTTACCGAAGTGCATAGTGTATTTGACAGTTTAACATTACAAGAAGATCTTAGTAGGTTATCAAACTGATGTATTTATTGCATATTCTCTAGGTGCTTCGCCCTTTTGGCTCTTCCACAAATGCAAAAATGTTGTATCTGTCTCTTCAATTATAAATTAGGGTATTTTGAAAATATAGATTATAATATTAAGCCTGTATGACACGGTCCTAAATTTGACACTAAATTTTGTATATAATACAAGATTACAACGTTATAAATTGAAAAGTTCTAATAATGGAAAGTAACATTAATATTTGCATTTATTGAGTGATAACGTTGGTGGCAACGCATTTTGGGTTGTTTTGGGTATTACGTACCTCAGTTTTTTGTGAGAAATGCCTCTTTATTAAATGTGAGTTTTCGACATACAGACTATAATTCTAATTGCTTTCTACATCGCGTGTTGTGTGTGTTTAAATGTTTAGTACAGAAATGTTTAAATATTTATTTTAATGTAATTATTTTGACTAGATATATGTTTAAGTTTCTATTGTATTTGTAAATTTTCGAACGGTATATTCGTAAAATAATTTCATAAATTAAATTAAATCATCGACGAGCTAATATTAAAGTGATTATATTAACGATTGAAAAGAAAATTTGGTAACTAATTTGAACAAATTTCACGGACAGCTGTAGATACGAAAGTCATTCACCGTTGAGGTGTTAAATATTCCGAATAAATTTTCCTTCGGGGTATTTCACGGTACATTAACAAAGAGAGACCCAAAAGGTCATCAGTACACCTTTTTGGCTTCTGGTTTCACACAAAGAATCTGACAACCGATCTATACTTTTAAAGGATTCTATTTAATTTGTCTATCACGCAATAGTAATACGCAATTACCTAATATTACGCTACTCTAAAGAATTTGTATAAATAGGTCTTTCGCAGTCGATTCGAAAATCATATTAACCATCAACTTTTGTATTGACTTTTTGTACTTTATCATCATTTTTCTTCAACATCGTTTAAACACGTTAAAACGTTTTAAACATTGGGAAACCTTTAAAGCGCAGAATTACCTGATGCGTGTGCTAATTTTGGGCACTTTTTAAAATAAAACGCAAGACTTAAATATGACAAAATAGAAGCACAATGCAAGATGATTTATCATTCGTATAGCTTTAGCCCAAACGTTGTTACGCAGAATTATCCACCCGTGCAAAATTCGTCGACTTTTCCTTAATACTTTTAAAAGTAGATATAACTCGTAAAGATAAGTTTTCTCATAATAGTATAGTTATTTCGCTTTACTCAACTTTGAATTTTATAGCCAAAGGGCATATGTAAATTAATAAAATTAAAATGGTGGAAACAGCCTACAACAGGAAAACAGGAATGAATGTTCAAGTTGTCTATCGTTGTAAAGTTTCCCTCGAAATAAGTTATTAAGTAGGTACACGATTTAGTCTTGTCTGTTATACAAATAGAGATAGTTGAAGTTTTTTTGTATAATCGCTTAGTTATCGCAGATGTTCAAGAGGAACTGTTGCAAAGTAACAACAGAGCATTATGTATCGGATAGCATGCCGGAGTCTGGCCGGGGTGCCGTAAAGTTCGCCTCGGATGTGCTATAAAATAGTTACGGAGAACATGCATTATTCTCGCGCGAATTCACGAGCAGATTGTCAGACACCTTCATCTGGCAGATTGCACAATTACATTTGAAATTTGCACTCGAGAATTGTGATAACTTACTTATCCTTGCACTACTGACATAAGTGTTCGGTTAACCCGATAATCGTCTAGGAATAGATTTTACCGTTTGTTAAACGAGTGTTTTTGCGCGAATACAAAAAAAGCTTTCACGTTTAGAACGCCCTAGAAAACAGTAATATTGTTTCAAACCGACACATGAACTTTAGGAATTTACTGCAAGGAGTAAAAAATTCTATTGTCAGAGAGCGAACTTTCAAGTTTTTTCGATTATGGCTATTTCCATTTCGGCGCTTTATACTTTAAGGCGTAAATTGAAAGCTGATTAATTTTTCCATAAATACTTTTTCTCGAAAATTCCCAGCA
Organism: Rhagophthalmus giganteus; assembly: GCA_036326145.1. Taxonomy (NCBI): domain Eukaryota; kingdom Metazoa; phylum Arthropoda; class Insecta; order Coleoptera; family Rhagophthalmidae; genus Rhagophthalmus; species Rhagophthalmus giganteus. The sequence goes on along the minus strand of JARFJA010000075.1, from coordinate 3,812,494 downwards.
AGGAACAATGGGCTCGCGTAAGTTGGAAAACTGATTTTAAAATTTTTCGATGTTGTAAAAGAACAAGGCGGATAAGGATCAACTGTTTCCTTCAAGTAGGACTTGAAAGATCGCAAACGATGCCGTCCCTCGGTTTACTTCTTCGGTGACACATTGCCGTCCGGAATACGTAATATCCGGTGACTGAGCTCCGTTGCTGCCACTTCAACTGCACTTGACGTTAAATGTGGCGACTACTTTTAAAGAGAACAAAAAATTGACACAATCACCACTTTAGAGGAGAACGATCCAACTCGTAACGAACTTCGACCGCACCGTAGTTGTGTTATTTAAAACATTATAATATTATCGCGAGTAAATTATTGCCGGAAAATTCCTGAAATTCTTATATACCTGAAAATTTCAAACACTATTTCCTCGAGTAAATTATTATATTAAGAATCTCCTTACCATATAAATTGCTTTATTGTTATTTAATCATACATTAGGAATTTGCAACCATAAATTCAATGTTTTTTTAACCAAAATATCGTAAAATATGGGTATTTTAAATTTAATTAGTCGTTTGGGTATAAACTATTTAAATGTGATGTCGCACATCACTCGGATCAAATTAGGCGACATTACCATAAAACTACTATTTTCAAACTATTCTCAACACGCTGACTCGGAACGTGTCGGCCAAACTTTTTTTTAACAGAATATTTTGGGAACACACACCTGCAAGTTTTTGTCTTGAACGCGACTTTTTGTATTCGAATGCAAAGGTGGTCTCGAGCAATTTTCGAGCAATACAATTGTTTTATCGATACGACTACGCTAGCCTTCCTATAAATATTTTAAAAAATTATGCGGATTGCTGAAGCAAAACTGATATAAACGGTTTTTTTTAGGTGCTCGAAATGGAGCCTAGGAAAAATAATTAAAAAATTCTATCCGCCGTATTTTTATATCTAGTTATTGAATGGTAAATTTGGTGACATGTCTGATGAATGATGGTGCATTAAGGGCGTAGATCAGAACGTACGTTTCGTATTTTCGGTTGCATTTGAAAACGACTGAACCGATTTGGCTCAAAGCGTCAAGTTTTTCTAATTGTCCAAATTTACATCTAATTATTAATTTCTGTAATTATAATGGAAATTCTAATCGTTTTTATTTCGAATTAGCTTAGAATAAAGTAATTTAAAAAAATACAATCTCATATTAAAAAGTTCGCGAAATTATTAGAGAATGTAGCTGTGTAAAGTGTAACTGGAATAACATATTTTAAATAATGCAGCTCTGATTGAAGCTCTTACGGTAGGCTTACCGTTGCACCAATGAAATGTATGACCAAATTATGTTAACGTCACTAACGGTAGAGTTGAACAAGCTCAGTTATTGAACTACGTCCTTAAGTTTACTGCTATTATTGTTTCTATAGAAATCAATTAGAAAAATAAATCAAAATGTCAAATAGGCAGATCAAATAATTATCTGTTTTTGAATTGTCATCAAAAATGACAAATACTTATAGGTTAATTTTATTGTTTTTCAAAATTTTAAAACGTTGCCTTGTCCACTTTTACTTCACCTTCATGAAAACACTGCAATTTTCAGAATTAAAATTACGCATAAAACAAGCGTTGTGGACCTTTTTTATTACTGAGCAACAATATCCTGTTGAATCCTCTACTTTATTTATCAATCAACAAATCATCAGTGTAGAGTTGACCAACATTTTTAAAATATTTTTCTAGACTCCCTTAATGGTCTCCTACAATGTACTATAAAATTTGTACACCATGTTGGAATCACCCTGTATAAACAAATAAACTCAAAAATGGTTAGTAAGGAAATTAAAAATATATATTAAATTTTTTGTAATATTAATTTAAATAAAAACCGTGTTCTATGAGCTTTTAATTAAGAAAATACTTATTTCATTTTTAGTTTGAGCAGTTGTGGAAATAAAAATTAAAAAACTTCATTAATGATCCTCGTTAATCTGGTATATTAGACGAAACTGTTGTACCTTATTTCTTTTTTACAATAAATAGAAAGTAGATTGATAATATTTTATAAGGCGAAATAGAGTTGTAAGCATAATGCTCAAAAGTTGATTCCAAAGCAGGAACTTATTTATCATTCTTTTTAAAACAAATCAGAAATATTATTGGAAAATCTAAAAACATATTTCATGAATTCAAAGTTATCGAGCATATTTTAGTGAGCGCTAGGCAAACCAACAAACCTTATCTACGCATTTTTACATGAAAATCGAGGAAAATTTACAGTTAGTATGAGAAAAACAATATATTAGGTACTATTATGTTACACAAGTAATTGGAGCGACGCAATGGTGATATAAAACTTATTACTTATATCTATTTTTATCAATAACCTGATAACGAAGGATAGTCGGAAAATTTTCCTCTCTTAATTTTCGATTTGTTCTGACTCTCTAAATCAAATCCCAAAATCACGGGCGTCAATTTTGAGACACCTCGTATAGAAAATTTTAAACTAAATAAAGGTATCTTTAAATTTTAAAATTAATACATACTTACGTAGTTTATTGTTAGTGTTTTTATCTTTAAGCAAATTATATGGAAATAAAATGAAATTTTATCTAATTCTATAAAAGTTAAACAAATGAAGATATGTTATTAGGATAAACTATGTTTACGAGTATGGGACACGTCTCAACGTGTAAATTCAATTTAATTTTTTAATAAGAAATACCTCGACAATTGTTTAATAAATGAATAAGTCCATTTCATTTTTGATTATTTATATTTTTTAATTATTTTAATTATTTTTTCGGATAAAGGGAGTAAAAATGTAGAACCCGTGTCAATATGATATTTACCATGTAATAGATTCTTTTTTGAAACTGCCAACTATCGCAGACCTCATATTCATTAATATGGTAGCCAAAGAAAATATGATTCACATATCATAAGCTTCGTTATGCAAGAATGAGAACTATTCATGTATTTTTAATGGCCAACGTTTAGTAATAATTAGCTATGTGAATTTATGTGGTAGTCGGAAAAAATAATTAAAATAATATCTGGGATACTCTCAAGAGATGCAGAGTACTATCCGAGAAAATAATTAAAATAATTATCTGAGATACTCCCCGTCTCTTATTCTTTATCTATGATTTTCCAGAGTATGATTCGTTTTATCGAAGTTAAACAAGAGTATCATTTTTATTTTGAAATGTTTATAGAATGCGAAAATGTCCTTAAAAATATAAAAACTTCAACCACTGAAAAATGTCGAGGTTACAAAGGTTAGGGGTAGTCTCTCTCTTGACTCCGGTGTCATAATATCTAACAACTTATTATATACCTTTAAAGATCTTTATTTATTACGTAGGTATACCAAAAATTATTAAATTCTAATGAAAAATAAAAATGTTATTTAAAAAAATATATTTTTATTTTTCAACATTGTGGGTGAATATCTCAACAAAAAAACAATTTATAGGAACTTGTAGCATTATTTTGCCGTGGTTTATAAGCTCTCGAGAGATCTGCCACAACATCCTGTTCATTCCTCTGTCTTAATTTTTTTTTAAAATAGATATCTAAATAATTTAATTACGCTTTTTTGAACTTAATTGTAATAAAGAATAAATTTTGCGAGTTATAATAATAATCGAAATTAAAAATAGGTTTAGTTTATTTGATATATTTTCTGAAATGACAGATGCATTTCGATAGCGAACACATATACAATATTGACAAAATAAATTAAACACTAAAATTGAATTTTGACTTTAATGTAAATAGTAAGAACATCAAAAACTAATTTATAGAATATTAAATGTTAACCTAAAATTAAAAGCAATAACTATTATATCTATTTGAAATTACTTTTATTACTATGTACAATGCAAATTTTATTTCGTTTATCATAAATTTGTAAACCGGCGTTAATAAACGTTGAAAAGTTTTACAAAGTTATTTGTTTGATACAACACAATTATCTGTATTTGAAACAATACTCGTTCAATTGAAAATACTATTATTATGGGAAGCTGTCGCTCTTTTTCCAGTCGTTACTTCATAAACTTGTTTGGAACACGTAGTAAACTTGTAACGGTGAATATTTTAAAACTTTTATTTTAAATCAATAATATCGTATTCATATAGGGAACGTTTAAATTGTATTACGAATTTTACTAATAAATAAATATTCCATTATAAACTTTATATTATAACGCGTTATTATATTGTAAAATCTATTGAAACAAACAATCGTACTGTGGTAAATGTTCTCATCATTATTATTTCGATAAAACTTGAAAAATACGCGTTTACTTTTATATTATTTTTTTTAGTTAGCCATAAAAGCTCTATTAATTAGCTGTCAACGAAAGTCTAACTTTTCAAGTTGAATACCTTTTTATGATGAGTTAAATGCAGTCGAGAGCTTCTGAAGGATGGATATATTCAGAGCGATGTTTTAATGATTCGTTCTTCTATTCTATACACTCTTATTGCAATGCAACGTTAACGAATGAACTTTAAATGGCATTAAGAAAAATAAGTAGATTACGAGACTAATTTATTTTTCGAGACCGCTAATTTATCTATAAAGTGAACAAGTTATACATACATAAGAATATACTTGTAAGTTTGCACAAAATAAAGGATTTATTCACATTCAAGATAAACTATACATAGAGAGTGGGTTATTTATACGGATCAGCATATTGCATATTACATTACAATATCAACAGCCTCCTACTCAAGCTACATGATTGTATTGTTGAATAATAAATGTTTTATTCTTTTCTAATATGCATGCTTGAAAGAAAACTAGATATTGACATTTCCATTTTGATCGTAGTCATTTAGTACGTGAAATAGTTGCAATGGTGGAAAATTTTTAATACGAGTCGTTTCAAAAATTAATCTATTGATGATTATAAAAAGGTGGTACAAGTCTTCATAAATAAACAATCGGTGGACACTTAGAAGTATTTTAATAATTAAAATTGTGTAACATTTAAACATTTTCAGTCAGATGAAAAATGCGAAAATTCTTCTGAGAAATCTGTCTTTATTAATTTTTTAATTGTTATAATAATCTCGGGATCGCTGCCCATTGACCACAGACTTTTATTATTTTTGATCAGTAGAACGGGTTAGTATTAATTAACATTCACAAACGTCCATGGTTGCAGCGGGATTCGAATTCGCAGCCGAAGTGGCGCTAGAAGACCAGTCAAGTAACTTCTGTCTTTATTGCTAGAGTCAATATCACTTTCATCATCCACTGATGTATTTTTTTGTCGCGATTCGGAAAAAATGCATATTTATTGTATTGTTAGATTTTGGGAAACCTTTTCCCACTTTTTTATTTTTACTCATTCCTGCTTCTGATGATAATAGTCGAATCAGAAACAGCTAGATCATCTATTACGTATAATACTGGATTTGTAAAGCAAAATTTTATGTTGGTAAGCAACATCAGATCCATGAATATAATTTTCAACATACCTGCACCTGGTTTATAAAGTTTCGACGTCGCTAATTTCAGCGCAAGACTTTTCGACATAAACCCATTTTGACGCGAATACGTTTTGACGCAAAACTTTTCGACGCGAAGTCATTTCGGCGTCAATTTTTTTTAAAATAGACGTATAACAAATATGTTAGCTGGCTGAGAGGGTACATTAACCTATCCATATAATGGATTTAATTTTTATTGGTATACCTACCAATACCTTGTATACCTTGATTTTCCATTTTATTAACGATAACAATGACTGATATATATGAGCAATGCCTAAGCACTAGTTTAAATTCGTCTTATCTACACTAACCTAAAATTACCTCATCTACACTAGTCAAAACTGATTTCATCTACGCCAATCTTTTTTTAGTCAATAGAATCTCTATATTATATACTATTAAATTACCTAAGCACCGTAATCCTATTAACGAATTACCCGTTACCGCCGCAATCATTTAGCATATTTTTCTAATATCCTTAGCATCGAAATGACGGCGTCGATACATCTTCGCGTTGAAATGGTCGCGTCGAAACGTCCAATTCCAACCGACACCTTATGTTCATTAGAAATAATCAATGTTATCACTAAAAAAATCGTCTACGATCGCTTATTCTCACAATTTCATATTATTTTCGTAAAAGTGCGACAACAAAAAATGTTGATAAAACTGGTAAAAGCGATAATTCGATTTCCTTTATAGGCCGATGCTAATGTACGCCTTCATGTATCTTGTTATTCGTTTTGGAGTCTTGGCAATATCTTTTACGACTTTGAGGCATCTAATTTTTCACCTGCTGGTAATTTCATTTGTAACGTAAAATTCAATTCTTCGGCATCAGCCTGTTCTCTAAAATACCGCGTATTTTCTCTCGTTTATTTTACTAGGTTTCCAAAAAGATTTCATTGATCAATTATCAGCATGCATTTTCATAATGAATACGTTTACTGTACCTACCTTAAAACCACGTTAAATGAGTACATTTTTTAGAATAATAGCCATCTAGCGTTATTTATGTTTGAAGTTTTCACATTTGTTCTAAAATAATTTTTCGCTGCTTAATAAATAATTTTTTAGAAACTATTTTTTTGGGGCGGGGGATTATTAACAATACTTTCTATTATTTTGTGTCATAATTAAAAAATGATGCTTTTTCCTAACAATAAAAAATCGACTCGTTAAAGAAACAAACTGTTAAACCAGTTTAAAATGTTAAAAAAAATACCTATGGATTGGATCACTATTTTAATTTATTTTATTATTTAATTTAAATTTTGTGGCTAAATCCTTTCACCCCCTTTATTGAAAATAATTTTAATAATACTTTAACCATTTTTTTTTTATGATACAAACAGGTTTAATGTATTGTATTTACAGTTACGAATTTTAAAACAATATTTATATTTATATAAATATATAATATATATATATATATATATATATATATATATATATATATATATATACATGTTAATGAAGCTCAGAAAAAAGTTAATATTACCGCGGTTTTCATAATTTTCTTACAGTTCAGCAAATTTTGCGTTCTAGTAATTCTATTGATAACATAAACAAAATCCATACACGCAGTATTCAGAATTCCACAATAATTCTGTTATATTCGTTTATTTGTTAATATAGGCAGTTTAAAGTTTAAACTAAATTCATGGCTTAAATAGGTATTTTCAATTCATTGTGTAAACGATGTTTAAATAGGCGTATGTATGGTTAAAGAAATATAAAAATAGTACAATCTATTTCTATATTAAATAGATAGATTTTTTTGGCTGAAATACTTTCTGCCATAAGTACATCAAACCCTTTTAATTGCAACGGTACTGGTATATGATCGTGTACAGCACTTGTTTCCTAGGTGATTATACCGTACAGGTGCTGGTAGTATAGTATACCCAGCCTTACTTTTCCCTTTTTAGAATTCAATAACACTCGCAACCGTCCATGGTTGCAGGGAGATTCGAACTCCCAACCGTTAACTTACTGGAAAAGCTTAAAGTTCTCTAGATCCCATTAAATAGATAGTTAAAAACATTAAAACAATGTACAATTTTTTACGATAATTTATAATTAACTTGAAAAATCTGGCTTGATATCAACTTAATCGCCGGATTTTTAAGGATATTTTTTTATTTGTAGTAAAGTTAGCAATTATTAGTCTATGAATTCATGACTATTTAATAGGTATTTCGTAGTCTCGTGACATCTCAAAATAAAATTTATTTTACAAAGCTTTTTTAAATTTTCTCAAATTCGCGGTTTTCCCTTTAATAATTTTTAAATTTTAAAAACATTTCATACGTGGCACATCAAGTGTAAATGAAAAATACTTTGCATGAAGGAAGTGGGAAGGAAAAGGAAAAGACACAAACCGGAGAAGTGTAAATAATAGAATCATGACTCGACACGAATGTTTAAGGGTTAGAGAAAGCAAAACGAGGTGTATCGGAAATGAGTACATTTAGTATAATAATTCCAATCGGTTAAGTGTAAATTATAACGTTCAAATACGATTATAACAAAAATAAGCATTCGATAATGATGGTCTCAGAAAACTGGCTTTAGAAACGGTCTATTATAAAGTAAACAAGAATAAACGTACCTACGTTCCAACATCTAAATAACGTAGTAAGTTGTAACCACGCACCCGTAGTTAATGACTTTAGGTTCTATTTCAGCGATTTTCAGAGTGTTAAAACTAAAAAGAATATAAATTTAGAGTTTAAATCCAAGAAGTTTCTTTCTTTATTAAATAATTAAGTAGTAACACAGTACAACATTATTTCTGTATAAACGCAAAACTACAAAACTCATTCGGTAACGTTCATAATCTCTAAAGATGAGATGACTTTCTCCAGGTTTTAAAACTATATTTATTAGGATCAAATTTAACGACGAAAATCTCCAAAATCGGTTATTATTTTTCTTATTTAAAAATACCTTTCGGCTATTCTTCAAACAGTGATTTATACCATACATTTTGAAATTTCGATAAAAATTGTTTCGTTTTCTAATAATTCATTGGGAAAAAACGCCGTAAAATGAATTAGATATTTTTGTGAGTGCGCCTATTCCCTTAGTAGGATAATTACGAATTCACAATCAACGTTCGTCGCATGAATACATAGAAATTATAATAAAATCAGGCATATTTAAAAATATGATTCGATCCATTAAAAATTTCAAAAGACCTTTCTCGGCATTTTCTACAAATCATATTTTATACTAGTATTATATTATAACGTTGAAATTCATATTTCCTCTTATTCCTTTGACGAATTTTTAAAGCATGTATGTACCTACATAATAATCTTTGCAGTTTAATTTGTGAATTCGCTTGCATGACCGATCGTCGTCAATATTGTAAACAGGAATACCTTTGTAGATTTACGCTTTATTAACATTGTCTGATATCTATGTAGAAAGTCATATATGCTAGTTTAGAATTCTAGCAATATGGATCACTAAAGAATTTTAGTGCGCATTTAAAATTTCAGAGTTGGAAATTGTGTTTCACGTGCACATCTTGAAAGTTGCACATCTCGTCGAACATAGTTTTAAAATGGGTAAACTTTTCGAGACATCGAAATGTCATTTAATAATTTTATCTTATGTACGTCCACACAGTTTTAATATTAAATTGACTGCAGTTACTAGTTATTGTTCAAATTGACTAGTATTCCGGGTAATTTTAAAATTTATGATGTAGCAGTTTGGTAAACGATTGTGAAATGCGTCACTGATAGCAATAACGGCGACTCTGTCTGTATGATTTATCGGTCTTATGTTTAATATCCTCTAGGGCACGGCCAGTTCTATTCTGTTTACACATGTCTTTACTCGACTATAACTCACGCTAGAATGCGTCACGATCACCTTAAACTGCAATACGGGAAATGAAAGAACAAATAAAACGTCTAACCTCCCACTTATCCATCTTCTCAAAGACTTGGTGGAATTGGCACATCATAGAATGATTTCTAACTTGACGAAAGACGAAAAAGTAGTTGACATTTATTAATACGTTTTGAGAATGAAGCGTTTGGGGGAAAATAAATTTTAAATGCGATGCCGCCGATTTCGCTAAAATTTTCCGATTTTTAAATGATATTAATCGAAAGATTTAAATTTATTTTAAAACAAATCTATCTCACAGATTTTGCTGGAACAATAAGTTTGCAATAAAAATCCTAAAGGAGTGTCCCGGCCAAAGTACCCTCATTTCACTCCTAAGTTCTATACATTCTTCGACAAGCTCAACTTTTACGAGAATAAAAAATCACCTCATTTGTGGCAAATCTACGTGACTTTTGCCCCCATATCGTGAAGTTTAGCATATCCTAGATAATCGTACTTCTTTGTTACTTTAAATGTTAATGCATTGCCGCTATAAAGAAAAGTGTGTGCTTTTAAATTTATTGATTATCCAGCATTCTCGAATTTCCCCCATTACCTATCGAGGATATGAAGCAACGTTAATTTACAATTTGAACCATTTTATTTATTTAAATGTTTTGTGCACGTGGCAAAACTTTCTATGCTGTTATTAACCCCAAAGTAGACTCGGTCGTTGCAAGTAAAAGTATGTAAGGATGTGGATCGAAATAAAAAACGTTATGTAGTAAATTTCTTATTTAGTAGACTCGCAGTTCTTTCCACCGCTGCTGAGGAGAATATTTGTATCTCGATTTTCGCATAATTAGATTTAACCGAACAATTTTTTTTTGTTTAAATATTGTGGGCGTACTTTAAATATGTCTTAACGGTCGTTTTCTGCATATCGAGTTTCTCTAAAATATTGGAGGGATTTTTTTAATTATCGCCTATAAGATTAAATTTTTTTTTTATTCGTCAATACTCTTTATTGGCGAGTACGTTCATCGATATGTAATGTGTTTAAATGTTTAATGTGCAATTAGATGTTTTTAGACACACTTCTTTATTAATATTAATTAAAGTACATTTAATATGCTACAATTAGAATATTATATAGGTAACAGTCTAAGACAATTTTATTATAAGAAATTCCTTTCTGGACATCAAAACTACGCGCATTTATCTATACCCACATAATTTACTGCACGTGCATTTTAACACAACACAATAAAACCGTACAGTACTCGTCGAGTGTAACAAAACGAGTGCAACGTGTTCAACATCTGCGAATCTCAAATTAAAGTTATGTAAAGAACGGAAACGAGTTCAAAAAGGGAAATGCGAAATCAGCTTGTTAGCCTTGCGGTTTCTAAAATACGGCGATAGATGGCGTTATCCAATTTCCCTGCTGTCAAAACGTTAATTCCTTAATAATTAAATATTAAAATGTTATTTAAATTAGGACGTCCTCGCTGCTTATTACAGGTAGTTTTATAAATTATTTTCGTTGACATAAAAGTGTAAATAGAAATCGGGTTACCTACTTCACGTTCAAAAGTTTAAAAGTTTTCGAATCACCGAAAGGATTAGTTTAATGGGCTATTAGGTGCTATTGTTTAGAAGAAATGATTGACGGTAATGTATTTTAAATGGGAGATATATTCCTCTAAAATCGCGAATTGTGGCTTTCCTATTAATATTTCCGTGTTGGGCCAAAGATAAATTTTTTTCGTTTTTTCATTATCTATCGAATGGTATAAAAATCAACAAAATTGACTGGTCTTTAGATTTCCATTTAAAGTTCTTTCTGCAGTTTATTTTAGAGATGAGTGAACGTTTTTCCGAGTTCCTCGTTCTTCCCGCGCTTCAATTTTACAAAAATCAATTTTTTTAATAAAATTTCACTAGAAATAAACCAGCGTACGCTGTGAGTAGATATTTTAGAAGAAAGGCCGAAACGTCGTGACCGAACATTTAAGAGCGAGAGACGTTTAATTTCTTGAAAAATACGTTTTATCGAGTTATCCCTTTTTTACAACAAAATATTCGATTATAGATTGCGAATTTATAAGGGAAAAGTTTGGGAAATACACGTGGCTCTTTTTTACAAATAGTTCGTATATTTGTAAACAGTAATGTTAAAACAAACATTTGAGCGTAGTGTAATTATTAGTTGAAATTTTTTAATTTTCATACGGAACATTGATAATAAACGATTTATATTTTATAAAGGGCGTTAGATTGCTACAAAAAGGAATTGGTGATTAACTTACGGGTTTAAGGTTATGATTGTTATTACAAGTCGATCACTAAGAAAAAGCGTTTATTTTGTTTTATGTGTCATCGGTAAATTAATAAGTTTAGTTTAAGACAAGATATGAAAAGAAAAGAACTGATTTGTTGTTGTGGTAACTACTACTTTCTGACTAAAAACAGTATAACGATGATTTTTTTCTGTATCTTATTTACCTACAAATCGTAAAATAGTACAGGTGGCCAAAAAAGTAATGTATGCATTCGAGGTGATGGGCGAGCGACACAGCATGAGATCAAAAGCGGATTGTTTTTATAATTTCATCAGTTTCCGTTTTAAAAGGTTTTACTGTGCATGCCTAGGTATTAAATGGGAATAGCCCAAAATCGATTCGTAATCTAAATTTGACAATAAATCGTAAAACGGTGTTAAAATGTCTATTATTGGCATATTCTTGGCGTATTACTTAAATACCTAAATACATTTTTGGCGTTTGGGTGTTTGGGATTTTGGTTTTCCTACCATTTTATTAGTCTCAAAATTTCCAATATTGTTTGGTTCTAATTTACAAACATGTGCTGTAACTGTTTTATGTAATAAAATATCGAATACCTAATAATCACAATATTTTAACAAAAAAAAAATTGTTTCTTTATTATATTTAAATAATAAATTACCTATAAGATAAATATACTTACTTGTAAATCTAAAATTACCACGTTTGAATATTTAAATTACGGCAGTTTTAACCGATACTCATTTAAAAATATCAGAAAACTCTTCAAAGCATTACATTGCTTGTATTTATCGTTAAAAGAAATGCGAACTCGACGAGGACACCAGCTACTTCAAATATTCTTACAAAAATCTTGTTAACAATAAGAGGATCACAAGGCATCTTATGCTGTGCCGCTCGCCCATAATCTCGGGCGCATGCAACACTTTTTTGGCGGCCTATACAATATTTGGTAAATAGTATTAACAATGAAAAATGTGCACATACTAGTAACCACAATAATCGAGATGTAATTCAATTTTAATGACGCCATATTAAAATCTATTGTTTCCATAAAAGAATTAAACTAATTTATCTGAATGGCAGTGATGAAAGAAAAAAGGTCAAATTTAGAAAATTGATCGACATAGTAAAGCGAAATATAACATAAACAGACGTTAAAATGTTCGCCGAAGGCAAACAATAAAAAAATAGAGGCTTGGAAAACGACGATAATAGAATCTACAATCGATAGATTAAAACGGACTAACAAAGAAGGTTACCTAAACCATACACACCGATTTTGATGGAAATTTTATCATAACATAATCACTACTATTCAAAAGATGACGCTTGGCGAAAACATTAGCGCTAATAAACATTTATTCGCAAGATACAAACTTTCGTAGTTCGCCATTGTTATTGCGTAAAGTACGTTGCCAGCGTGTTTTCTCCGCAATATTTTTATAAATGTCGCCGCATTTTATTTGAAGGACGAAGACTGCTTCTATGATAATTCTTAATGTTCTGGTACTATTAATTTTTTTATGGTGTAATCAATTACGTTCAGCGAGCCTCGACGGTTGAGCGCTGCACAGAGCAATTACACGTGATTAACTGATTGATTTAAACTTTCCAATCTCATGTAATCACTGTACGGTAGCGCTCGATCGTTGAAGTTTTCTGAACGAGTCAATCGTTATATTGAAAGTCACTATTGTACCATATTTGTCAAATAAAAAATTAATGAAAACCTCTTAGCGGCTAATGTTTTCTCCAAACATCATCTTTTGAGTAGTACTTATTATGATAAAATTTTCATCAAAATCAGAAACCGTATTTGGGTAATATGGTTTGATTAACCTTCCAGTATTGAAACTAGGCATATTTCTTTTGAGTATCCAAATATTTCATTGTGAATTTGTTCAATTTAATTAACTAAATTCGGCTAATTATTGAATACGAAATTTTAGCGTAACGTAACCTAATTTTCTAGACTGCGCAAATGCGCTTTTTCATATATCGAATTCGATGCAATTGCAGCTCATAAATATGCATGACGTAATGTACGTAAATGCTTATTTGTATCGTAAGTTAACCTTCAACGTCTACTACGATACTTACTATCAAGTTATACGTGAATGATATACCTATGTCGGACTCTTTCAGTTCCGAATTAGTAATGGCATTTTTCGCCAATTCATGAATTAGCTCCATTCGTTTCACAACAAAAGCAACTAAATCGGGTAAAAGTATTCACAAAAACTTACACAAAACGTACAACGAAATGTAATTTCGAACGATTTTTTACTGGTCCTGATAGTGAAATAAATTTTCAGATAAAAAGTAGTGAATTGCAGACTAAAACGTATAAACATGGACCTTCCGGGTATTGTAAATGCGTGGCATTGTCTCGAGAAACCAGAACGGATTGCTATGCCATTGGTGTCACTACCATCTTCACATTGATCAAACTTCAAAGTTGTGACTATAGTTGCCCGTTTAGTTCTCATTCCTATAGACGGTAAACTTGCTTTAAGTTCGTTCTTGCTATCGACGTTCGCAATACTTTAACTCGGCTCTAAACGTAATTGATGTACTATATTAATTTATGTTTGGTCTATGCCTTATTTATTTACAACGGAAAATGTGGCAAATAAGGAAAATGATAGGCAAATTAAAATGATTAAGAACTTTCCCTCTTTCCCTCGAGTATCATTTTTACTTACAGCCCCTCGATTATAATAAATATTTATTAAGCAAGCTTAAATTCCATTAAATTTTGATTTATTTTCGGATTTTATTACCTCAGAAAACCAATTAGCTTTGATAAATTTTAATAGAAATGAATGGAAAAATTAAACGGTATAACCTCAAAGATTATTAGCAGATATCTTATTTGATTTCTTCAATTATTTGGGGAAATATTAACGTTTATTACTTTTACTTAATAAAGTACATACTTTTAAAAAGTTATTTTATTTTAGTTAACAAATGCTTTAAGATGAATTCAATTAATTGTCGGTTGAAACTAAATTTTGCAAAATTACATACAGGGTATCCCGCGACAACCGTCATAGCTGGGGGGGGGGAGCATTGTTGAAGTCATTCTGAGGCAAAAATGGTCTAATGAACATACGGCCTATCATAATGAAGGTTATGGTAATTTTAAATTTCAATCAAAGATAAAAAAGGAAATTGTCAGTTTTACAATTGGATGATCGTATTACTGTAGTAATTGCTCAAAATGTCCACCTAATGCTCGCAGCGTACCCTTGAGCTTTAGCGGTTATATCGTTAGATACCCTTTATTGGCGATACGGAAATTAATTTAGTTATAAATAATAAAAGAAAGTCCGAAATGCTGGAATTTCTAAGTTACTTTTATGATAATCTTGAAAACGTTAAAAATTTATTGATAATTTATTAGTAGCTTTGGGCTAGTTTTAGAATTATCAGGAATATTTTAGGGAGGACCTGTGGATGTCCCAGAAATGTCCTTGTTTTTATTCAAATTTTGACTAAACAATTATTCGTTACAAAAATAATTTATATAATTGAAAAATTCCAATCCTTGCATAAGGAGTTGTATAAATTAAACTGATCTTGTTTCGAATAAAAAGCTATAGTAGGTTGTTTGCTTTATTATTTATTTTATACTAAAGCTAAATTAAAATGCTTATAACTTATTTATAATTTTAGGACGTTATTGTAGTTGATATTTTGTGTTTAAAATTATATTTCTATTAGCAATGTGTAAACATACATTTATTGGGTGTTCCATTTATTCCATTTGTCTTATTTGATTCGCTTCGTAGCTTCCAAATTAAACGAAGTGTAGATAGTGTAGAGGTTACATTGAACATCCTGTATATAGTCTTGGGAAATTATATTGATCCATAAGGTGTATTATGATTTTCCATTTAAATAAATTGAAGTTTTCGTAATTTCGGGGCGGCACAGCGTTAACATTACTATAGGGTAACATCAAACACTTAACAATTAGACAACTCGACAAACAAAATATTGTTATTAAACAAAATCGATGATAATAAGATACGTCAGTTAATTATTTTGTATTTCTTAAAATTTGTTTCACTACCATCGGCAATCTCATTGAACGAACAGTTCCCTTTCAAGGTATTAATTGATCTCGGTATTAGTAGTCGATTCAAATTTGTGCACCATGTTGTTGCTATTCCATGTTTGTCTCTTTTAGAAAAATAGTTTCCGGTCCGCATTAATTGTTTATTTGAATTTTTATGAACAATTAACTGCCCATTAATAGTCTGTTTTCAATTGTTTAAACTTAACTAGTATAAAACGCTTAGTTTTTAAATTATAATTTCTGAATCTTCATGAAAATACATAAATCAACTGTACGTCGGCGTCGTAAGGTGGGAGTTCTAAAACAATAGTAAATGTAAGGGCGATGTTGTCAGAGAACTTTACAGAATCAAGTACGGGTCTGGTACATCTCGATTATATCTACAAAATAAGAGATCCTCGTCGCGCTTAATGAGTTTGAGCGTGTTTAATTAAAACGCTGCTTACTATTTAAAATGGGGAAGTGTCAAATGATTTTGATATAACGACTAGGTGCTTCAGTTAAAAGTTTGTGTATCTTTTAGAAAATGGCGAACGGTAATAACGTAAGACAACTTAACCTATATACCTAACTATTTTATTAGCTGTAGAAAATGCGCGTTCGTGTCAAATTTTATATGCAGTGTTTGACACTGCCTAACTGAAACCATTATAGATCTGTTTGGATTTATGAAAACTGTATGCGTTAATGTTCGTTTTAAATATGTAGATATGTAGATTCTACAAAATAAAATGTTGAGGGAGTTAATACATTTTCAAAAATAACTTTTGTTAAGTTTATAATACAACATTCGATTAAACATACTTTCCAAAATACTTACCTAAAATTTAAAATCTTTACATACATAAATGTCTTAGAAATGCAGTTATTTGTAATACCCTGCAGCCGTCAATTTTTTTACAAATCATGAAATAATTCCAAAAGGACTAATGTTGGAGGCATTTTTTATTAAATCAAAAAGTTGTATAATTGTCCCAGGGATGCAAATCAATAATAAAAATTAGGGTGTTCCGATTAAAATAAGGAAGTTGATATTTATTTTCAGTTTAAGCGAAAGAAAAAATTTCAAATCGCAACTCTTGCTACTTTTCTATATTCTTCTACCTAAAACTCGTCGTGACATACCTTGTACAGTCAAGTTCATATATTTCGTCCCGTTGCATTCGTAAGTTTTTATCGTAAAAGGCTCAAAAAAAAAAGATTATTGTCCGTTTTTATTTATTACTTGACGTGTCCCATTTTACAATTCAAAACAACTGCTATTTTTCATTCCCGTTGATCCTCTCTCGTCGCTCGTACATACAGGGTGGTATAAAAGTAAGGAAAAGCAGCTGCTCTGTTCAAACGGTTTGAGATATAAATTTGAAATTCTGTACGGTATAATGGGAAACGACTAAAAAATAATTTTTTTCACATTCAGTTTTTGAGTAAAGTCGCTAGTTTGCATTTTTTAAATAGCACCATAGATCCTACAATACGTCATTGGAAAGCTTATTTTTTCGTCTTTATTACCAATAGAATTTTTTATAGGGTTATATATCAAAAAAATGCAATAAAAGTTAATAAATGTTTGAATTAATATGTTACGTCGATTAGGTATTGTACTTTAAATCTACTGCACTCTCAAATCTAATATAGCGTTGACTAAATTTAAGAGTGCAGTTGTTAATTTCAGTTAGAAGTTGCTAGATTTGAAGTGCAATACTTTTAGTGCAAGTTTTATTGCATTTTTTTTTTCGTTATGTACAATACAAAATATACAAAATTCTAATGATTATAAAGACGAAAAAATAAGCTTTCTAATAACGTAATGCAGGACTTATGGTACTATTTAAAAAATAATGCAAGATGGCGACTGTACTCAAAAACTGACTGTGAAAAAAAATATTTTTTAGTCCTAAAATATGCGAAATCATTTCCCATTATATTATACAAAATTTCAAATTGATATTTCGAACCGTTGAACTTTTATTTATAATTTATTTTAAACAGTTTCGTAAAAATTGTTCAACACACTGGACAACAGAAGCTAAAACTTCACATATCAAGAAGTCCATTAATAAAGCATTACTATGTAAAAGCACATTAATCTCGCCCGCCGCCCCGACTGGAAGAATAACTCTCTATATTAGATTTAATGATGTCGCGTTGCCGGTTTTTCTGCGGTTAAATGCTTGTTCTTTATAAGTTTTCTAACAAATTTTGCATAGAAATGAAAACACGATAAAATTCATTATCTTCCTTTTTAAATGTGCAGCTTGTTAAATTTTGCAAGTTACGGTTACCATCGTCAAAGATTTAATTTCTATTATTTAAATGAAGGTGCATTGTTCGAGCGCAAGTTGTTGCGTATTTATTATGGAAACCCTTTATTCGATTTATAAACTGATTTACTGTTGTTCGTTTTATATTGTTTTGTATTAATTTCGATGTACGCTTTATTGTGTAATACATTTGATAGGTATGGAAATTTTATGCCAGAATTTTAAATTAGGCCACTACTGTTAATTTTTATTCGACGTGAAATCGTTATTTTTATTTAGCAATGCAAATATTTAAACAATTTTAATCTGAACTCGTATACAATTAATTAAATTATATGTGCGATAAGAATGGGGAACAGTGGATATTTTAAAATACAAGGTCTAGCGAGAAAGTAATTGGACTAATGCATTAAAACGCCTTATGCCGAAAATACCCCAATTTAAATTTCATTTTTTTATTCCCACCGTATTCCTACTTACCGTATTCTAGCTGTCACATCTGTCTATTTTTCACATTGTTCGTCGTTTTTGATAAAAAAAACCATTGAATTAAGGGTAATTGAGGAATCAAGTTATATTCAATAATGTGGAATAGTTCTTAAATGTATGCCATATTTTAGGTATTGCTACATCATGTATATAAAGTTTTACGTCTCCATATAGTCGTCGACTGTAATCAGAAATATATTTTAGTACCAATATCACGTCAATTTTCCGGTGCAACGGTAATGCCGATAATAAATATCGCTTATACATAATCTTGACATAGCAAAAACGCTGACCTTGCAAATAAAAATCGTTAAAGGGACGTTTCTTATTTTTATTGTTTTTTATAATACGTAATTTTATTTACTGATTATATTATGAATTTAATACTTATGTTAGTAGATCAAGTAATAAATTAGAAAAAAAATGCGTCAGTCATTTTAAGTTCCTAAACGTCGTTAAATTTCGAATTTCTTATAATTTTTATAATTTATCAACATAGTTGAATATCTTTCAAACTTATTTCATTAAAATAAGAAAACAAACATTTGTCGCATTTTATACTAAATTTTAAAATTAAAAAACCTTATTTAATCTATAAATAGGGGTCGTGGTAAGCTATAGTTCGTGTCATATAAAAAATGATCTGTCAATCATCTAAATGCACCGGTATTTTTGAAGTGGAATAAATTAAAATAATACGCTTTTGACAATTACTAAATATTTATGTGTCGTTCGATTTAATTAAATTTAGGTCCTGCTTATTACCGAATCAAACGAGTTTTATTAAATTTGAGAATGATT
The DNA here is from genome assembly GCA_036326145.1 of Rhagophthalmus giganteus. Lineage (NCBI taxonomy): Eukaryota > Metazoa > Arthropoda > Insecta > Coleoptera > Rhagophthalmidae > Rhagophthalmus > Rhagophthalmus giganteus. Next base: position 3,793,179 of record JARFJA010000075.1, on the reverse strand, counting down.
GACAGGTCATTTCTAGATGGCATGAACTATAGTGAGCTTACCGATCGCTTGGCAAGCCAATGGCCGGAGCTTTGAATCCTCCTGCAATAATTTTCATTTTTACATTAACCTGACGTAGCGAAAATTTCTTTTAGTACACGTATTTAGTAAACTTTCCACATTTAATCATTTGTATATACATAAGTATTTAAATCGCAAATTCGACCATATTAAATCCTTCTTAAATTTAAGGCACATTGTACTATAGAAAGTTTATGTGGACGAACTATACATATTAAATCGAAGATAGAGGATGACACCAACGTCAAGCTGTCAAATCTTGTATCGATAAAGATGATATATTTTGCTTTACATATTTGTATCCTTCAATTTCTTTCTTTTTCGATTTTTATTCTCATATTTCTATTAAGTAAATTGCTTTATTATTAATTTTAAGCGAAAGATTATTTTAAACTACATTAAATCGTTTTCTTCAACAGAGGGAAATAAAAAACATACACGCAATCGTATTAATATTATTGGATTATTATCAAGCAGGTTTATTACAGCGAATAGAGGGGATAATATATTGTAAGTGGACCTCAATTAGATTTTCTCCCTCGAGCCATGAAAAGCGTAAATGGAGTTGAACACCTACAACGTACAGATTTTCAGAAAACCCGATAACGGCCTACAATCAAAACTTTTAAAAACGAAAGTTAATGTAGTTACGGATTATAGTTTAATCTTAATTTTTATCTTTATTAAAAACATAAATAATATTACGATTTAAGTTTAAAATTATAAATTAATTCCTAATTAAATTACTAAAAAATATTAATTGCAAAATTGGATTATTACTGTAAAGTTCAACAAATGGTATATTGCCGACACAGTAACGATAAGTTTTAATTATCCGGTCGAAAGAATGGATACAGTTAAATGTTGTTTAAATTTTATAGCTCTAATTATATCATTTCTGCTTTACAATTACTAACTTTACCAAGTAAATTGATGTAAAATCTTTCATGCTTTACGTAATCGGAATAAAGTGTCGTTTTAAAGAAGTGCAAACTTATTTTTCAAGAATAACTAACACAACGTTAACAAAATTGTTATAAATTCTAACAAAATATTAGAATTCATTTTTTTATGCAAACAACCAATTAAGAGTATAGGCGTACTCACGAAAATGATTCATCTTACGGCGTTTTTTCTAAATGAATTATGAGAATTGTGAAATTTCAAAATATATGTTACAAATTACTGTTTGTAAAATGGCCGAAGGTTATTTTTAAGTAAAAAAAATAATCGGTCTTTGGAGATTTTCACCGTCAGATCTGAGCAAAATTTGCTTAATCTTTACCATTGAAATAATCTTATTTGTAACTTTCTATTTACAATATTTATAACTTTTAGCCAAAACTACATCCTTTAACAACATACATTTTCTTCAATTACGGTAAAATTATGTGGTTTAGTAATGATTTATTGAACAAGTAGTTAACATTTAACGCGAAAACAAGGAAAACAACAGACTATCACATATTAACTAAAAGTGCTGAATTTACTTAAACTGTGTCCGCTTAATATTTTCTCACACGCCCTATCACGAACACTAAAGTTTCATTTGCGGCTTTATAATTTTACACCTATACCCTTAAAATTATGAAATAGCGGCACAAATACGATATAACTTTATTTATTGTTATTGTATGGGGTATCTTCAAAAAAAAGAAAACGTTGAAAAAACAACAAGCGTAAAACTGTCAAACAAAAAGTAGTGGTAGAAATGTTACCTTCAGAACGTGCCATTTAAGATTCAATAATCAAACATTTCCTTTTTTTAAAAGCAACATCCTGTAGAATGTAGAAATGTTGCGGATTTTGCGGGTACGATAAACTTGGCCTTTAAAGTAGTTCCATAAGACGAAATCACTTACTTGTTCATGAAGGACACTGCTGCGAAACCCAAAGAAAAAGTTTCCGTTTTTCTTTTCGAGACACCTTGCATTTACTTCAGAAATTATTATTACTAAAAATGGTATCAGATTTTTACTTCATCGGAATTTTACTCCGATCGGAAATTTTTTTTTTATTAATTTATATCCCTTTCCCCCTTCCCGGAGTGGTTTATACTAGGAAATTTACTCCGCCTTACTAGGCGGTAATTTTACTAAATACGGAGTAGATTTCTTAATATGATAAAACTGGATAAAAAAACTAAAAAATATTTTCCGGCCGGAGTAAAATTCCTATGGAATAAAAATCTGACATCTGTACTTTTAGAATGTGGTGACGTTATACGCGTATTTTTTTAAACGCGCAAAAACGGATTTCGCAATATAGAAAACAAACTAAATCAACGTTAAAGTAAAAATAAAACGCTAACTTGTAATTTTCTTTATTTAATCTCAAAATAAAAAGGAAATTTTTAAATTTCCAATGGCATTTCCGTCGATAAAATATGTGGGTTTAACAAATTTGAATAAAAGCCCTCAAATACCTTTAGAAATAGTCTTATTAAAACACTGCACCGAACATACGGTAAGCAAATTTTACGGGAACTCACATTTTGTGTTGTAGCTTAATTAGAGGAAGTATCTTCTGGAAAACACGTATATAGATAATTCGGGGCACGTTTGTTTTAAATAACGTATTTATTCTACGATGCAGTCATTGGTTTGAGTGAAAAATGTAGGTGTACGGAGGATAGATACTATTCTCGAACGAGATACGATGGTAGGTATCGTAAGTCCTTTGTTGTTTTGGGCGGTTAGACACACAACTTCCTTACAGATAATGTAACGTATCGTAATCATGTTTTGTAATTACATCTCGGGCACTGGTTATATGGTTATTTTTCCACGATTTTCGCACTTTGTTTTTTGTGGCGATGGCGATTAGACGTGTGGCAACGTGTCACCAAACCTTGTATACCTGATTCCTTATTATTACATATTATCTAACATTAATAATGACTAATACATAAGCACTATAATGCTATCTACACTACCTAATTACATCTACACTACTCAAAATTCTCATCATACAACTATTATCATGCAATCTTATTAATAAATCTATTATATTATAATACCTATAACTATCCTAAGAATTCATTCCAATCATTACATATTACCCTATACCTGCCGAATCGTATATCTCATTATCTAATCTAGTCCGATAGTCATTAAATCTAATCGTTATCAATTCCATGTTCTAAATTCATAATCGACACAATCGACAAAAATTTAGATAAAATGTAAACGATAATTATTCGTACTAGCTCTAATGTTCTATTATTTTTTTCAGTTTTGGTATTTGATCAGAATCTTTTACATTTGACATTTATAAGTAATTGCGAATTCTTTTATCTAAAAGTTTCTATCGCTATCGTCTTTACGCTATTTTCTGTATTCATAAGATATTATATATCCATATTTAGCATCTGATTTATGACTATTACGTTATCTTACTTTAATTACTTTCTTGAATATTAGCATTCTTAAAATATTTACGTTTATTTTTGCGTATATTAATTATTTCAATTATTATAATACTTATAAATTATTTGTAAAATTTAAATGAATCATTTAAATAAATATCTGTTATAATTTAAATTTATATCTTAATTAATATTTTATAATATTAATTTTAATAATTTAATATTTACTTACAATTTTAAAATTTATCATTTTTTATTAATTAAATATTTAATTTACATTTTATAATATTAATTAAATTTACATTCTAAAATTAATCATTAAATTAATTTTTACATAAAATTATTAATAATTTTTTTACATTTAAATCTAAAATATAAATACCATTCATTTTAATTCATATTTATATTTAATTGTATAATATTTAAATTCTGCATTTATTAATCTTCATTAAATTATATTATTAGTTAAATATTTATTAAAAATTACTGAAATAATTCATAATTAGTATAACTATTTAATACTTATATTAATATAAATAGTTATTATTCATTATATAAAATATTAATACGTATAAGTATATATAATATTACCTAATTCAATATAATCATTTGAGAATTATCTAACTAACTTATATTAACTAGCTAAATCTGAATGCATTAAATAATTACATTTTAGATATATTAACAATTGGTTAATAATAACAGTTAATATTATGATAATTAGACATTATTTATATATAATAAATTAATTATAAACTTTAATACAATGTAATTTTTAATAATTTTAAATATTTAAATATTAAAATGGTTAATATATCAATGTTAAAATCATTTAATGAATTATTGGAATGATAGTAATATCATACAGTTAAATGATAGCTCACTAAATGTATTAATTAATACAAGGGTTACTAAATTATCACTTAAACATATTCAGTATGTAAATTTGTCAATCATCTATGATAACATAAATAGATGAAAACTAGCAACTTCGAATATTAGAAAAGATAACAATTAACATAAATAGTGTAATAAATACGTATATTAAGTCATACTTTATTAATAAATAATTGGTTTATAGATGTAAATATTGTTATAACATACTTAGTATAATTAAGATTACTTAATAATTTATGTCAATATACTTATTTATTATATTACAGATCAAATTCGTAATTTCTTAAATTAATTAATATTTCTAAATTTAAATTTTCTCAATTTTTTTAAATTATGAAAATTTACTTATATAATGAATTATATTAGAATCTATTATGAATTAAATTACAATATACTTAAAATGAGTTATTTAAATAGTTAAAGTGAAATTAATGTATTAATAAGACATTCAATACTATATCAATTTTATATTACTATTAAATATACTGCTATTCTTAAGAATTTCAAGTTGAAGATTTATAAATTAAAGTCTAAATTTCAAGTCTCATAATGAAATTACTTATGATATACGTGTAACGTAATCTTATAATTCTATAGACATTCTAATGCATATAAATCATTAAGTTGAATTCTAAATATTGATATAGATATTTAAAATTAATGTCAATATATTATACGTTAATTAAATTGCTAAATCAACTTATGATTTAATGTACTTGATAATGTCATATAATTTGATGTTAACTATATGCGATAACATCTATGTATTTTAATCAAGTTTATAACATTGTAACTATTAGTAAAATAAATTTTGATTTAGATATGTCTATCTTAACAATAATTTATGTATACATTTAATCGATTAAATGTCCTAATATGCAGATTTTACTGATAATAATTAAATGTAATTCTACTGCGAATTTTAACATGAATTCTACACATTAACGTATAGATAATATAATTGAATCAGAATTAAAGATACATTGAAACATAATTACATTGATCACATTGTCAATTAATTAAGGATTATGAAATAGCAATTGATTAATTTTAATGCTTTATATAATCGATTCGTAAATTATCTAACATAGTGTCGAAATCTATACAATAAATTTACTACATACTTACTCAATTTAGATTATAATCATTCATATCTTTCCAATATTACATTTTCACTAATTACTTCTATACTTAAATACGTTAGAGGATAATAAATATTTATATTATACATTCCGAATTTCTAATTATGCATATTTAAAACTTGTAAATTTATTTAAATGATTTGAGACGAAAATTGTTATTAAACAATCTGAGTCGTCAATCACTTAGAATTATATCAAATATTTAATTGAATTATTAATCATTTCAAATTAGATTTATCAATGATATTAAATTAGTTAAAATTTATTTGACTTAATTCATGCTAAAAGTTGGCAAATTTAATACGCATAGATATCTATCTAATGATCTTAATTCTTGATATATATTTAAGATGTTATTGTATTGTCAGTCTATTATTTTAATTTATGATCTAGTTAATAGTTTAATTGAATATAAATAAATTATGTTCAAATCTTTATGTAATACGATCTGATGAATTTAATCTTGTCAATTAGATATTTATACTATTTATCATTTCTAACTTAATCAAGACAATGTCAGTTAACATTTTTAAATCTTTAACAATTTCAAATTCGAAAGTTTTAAATGAATCGTATCTAATCAATCAAATGATTATGTACAAATTTAACTTACTCTCTAATAATTAAATTATTAATTAATTTAGATCAAATAGTTTCATAAGTTATAGAATATTGAATAGTTACAATTATCGTTAAGTATTAGTAATGTTAATAATATACGTTGAAAATCTATCGAATCTTATCAAATTTATGAATTATTTACTATTACAATAATGCGATATTTAAGATCTATCTAAATCGGAATCTAATTAAATTTATGTGTATAGTAATTTAAGTAATCAAGGATATCAATATATAGCTAATTATGAGTATTTACTCATTCTTGAATTACTTTCATTAATATCTTTAATCGGTACATTATGTAATCATATAAATCCGAATATAACGTTGAATATTATAGTAACGTTAAATTGTTAATCTAATTTAAAAGTATATAGATTATGTGAATTGAATTTTAAAATGATTATCAAGATTTATGAATCTTAAACAGAGTTAGTAATTTATTTAAATTATTTGCTATGATTTTTTCTTTTATTACGAATTAAATACGTTATTACGTAATATGTGTTAATTCTAAAGATTTGTAGTTAGATTTTATAATAAGTAGATACAAGTAATTTCTTATTGTAAATTCGAATTTATAAAGATTATCTTAAAATTAGTACTGATGTTTGATATTAGAAATAGAATCTGAATCATATGCAATTCTTTAATACTTTATTATTACTTAATGTTCTAACTATTACGAATGCTAAGATATTATCGTAAATACATTTATTTAGCAATTCTATCTGCATATGTATCACTTTACATCAAATTTACATTTAATTTACGATATAATCTGTTGATTTTAAATGATTCTAGATTGTAACTAACGATTTAATTGTTAATTTAATCTATCATATTATAATTACTATATATATCGTTATAATTATTAAGAAAATATAATAATCAAGAATTTTGTAATTTCTATTTAAAAGTCAGTAATAAACTATTGTTTAATCTATATCATCAAATGTTATTCAAATAACTTAATAACAACACTTAAGTCATTACTCATGTACATTATTAAGTTATAGTATCTAAATGCAAACAGTTAAGATTAGGAACATTAATAATTTAAAGTAATGACTAAAACGATGTAAGTTTTAACTATATTCTAAAGATTATATACATTGAGGATTATTGCGTACATATGATTATGTACAATTTCATTAATATGTTAAAATAAAATTATCGTATACAATAAATGATCTAATTACAGATTCATGAGTTAATAGTATCCTAGATTAATAATTTCTACATATAAGTAATTGATACATTAGATTAACTACTTAATTCAAATAAATATTATCAATTATTATCTAATCAATCTTGCAAATTATTACGCATATTTAGAACTATTTATGAAATTATTTAATTTCAATGATCTTAATTTTTTCAATCGATAATCGATTCGATATTACAGATCAGTTTATGATGATTTAAAATTTGAATATATATTAAAATGTAGTACACATTCTGGTCTTTAGTCAATCTTATTTAAGCCATCGATATTAAATTAGAATACTACGTAATGTAATTCAAACTCACGATATATCGTATATTTAAAAATTCATATCGACATTTGAAATTATTGTATATAGATATAAGTTTAATGCAATGACAATATTGAAGTGATATTTACGACTAAAATTAATGTATTGACATAAAATCAGTTTAGTAACTACAATATGTTCTAGAAATGGCTCATATACAATTTCGAAGTTGCAAAATTATAATGAATGCTATTGTATAATAAGTCTCTATCAATTACGTAAGTATTACTAATCAACTTAGCTATTCGATTATTAATTGATTATATACGTCAATCATTACGTAATTAAATTATATAAATTCATAATTATACGTAAGAAATTCATTGATTTCTCATAATATGCTAATAAATTCAATATGTAGGAATATTCGTTAAATATTGACTCATTAAGTAGATTATCGATTATTCAATCGCATCTATGAATTGTTAGCTCATGATTTATGTAATCTAAATATGCTATTGTCATTCATATAACTGAAACTTTAGTAATTATTTCGTACATATTTTTGATCATAGTTACATATTATGTATAATTCAATATTATGCATTAAATTAATTAGATTACAATTCAGTATTATTGATGATATATAATTTCTATTAGCATCAATTCTATTATTTCAAATGATACTATATAATATTAAAATTTATAATTAATTTTACATAAACGATTAATCTAAGTACATATTGAATTTCTATACATCATAACATCAATATCTACTTATTACAAATTTTATGATTCATAATCGTAACTAAAGTTGAATTACTAAGTATTCGAATTTATATAGAAATTCTGTAAATTAATGCATGAACATTATTCAATTCAAGTTTTACAGAATGAATTCAATATTGAATGTGAACTATAGAATTAAATCATTTAATTGATTCAATATATTACATAAGTTAAAAATGTAAGTACCAATGATGATAATTAGTATAATGACGTATGCAATGTTCAATTCATTAGAAACTTAGGTTATATCTGTACACATTAAGAAATTTACAATTAATTCAATAAGATTATACTTCAATTGATCGTAATAATTGTAATTATATCAAATAATTATTACGAAATTATCGAAATTACTACCTTAAGTCATTTAATTAGATGTTAATATGGTTTTATTATGAAAATTGAATGGATGTTTTTTATGGAATTCTAAATAAATTATGGCTAATGTATATAATTACCTAAAATTCTTTTCAATTTCAATTTAAAAAATTATACTATTTTTGAATTAAGCTTTATTATCAAAATTTGACTAGTTTTCAATAAGTTTCACATTTTTATATTTTAATTACAATTTTGATAATTATATACTAAATTTATTAAAATCGAAATTAATTACATATAAAAGAACAGTTACTTTTATTAAATATATTACCTTTTTATTAAAATATTTTAAAAATTAATTCTTAATTTGAAATAAACGTAATTTTAAAAAAATTAATTTATTTAAAATTAGAAAATACTAAATTATCTGAATTATTTAAATAATTGGGAATAATAAGAAATATCTTAAAATGTTAATAGAAAGATATTTAAGACTGCTTCATTGAGAGAATTTTGAGTTATTAATAATAGAAATTATTTAACAATTAAATTGAGGACATTAAAATGAAAAATTAAATATTTTCAAATTTTATGAAAAATTTAATAATTAGATTAATTTAATTAAAATTAAAATATTTAAGAGATAAAGTATCAATTATGGAATCAGATTCAAAATTTGTCTTAAAATCATATTATTTATAATTCATTTAGTACAGAAGGTAATTTTAAAATCATTGAATCGAATTTATTAATACTTATTATCTTATTTGAATACATAATAAATTTTTTTCGATTAACTTAATATTGCAAGGTATGTGTAATAATCGATTAAATTTAAAAAATTTGAAATGACATTGTTATTAATGAAATTTTAAATTTTTAAAATCATATACTTAATTAATTTTTATTAATTCTAAAAATAATTATAAAATTACTATTTAAACTAAATTATTAAATTTAAATTATTTTTAAAAATTTAAAATAATTTTTGAAATTACGTTATTAATTTTATTAAAATTAATAAAAAGTTTTAATTTTTTAAAAATTTTTATAATTTAATAAATTTTCTTATCATTTTCCCATTAAATTGTGGTAAAAAATTTTAGGATTTATAGTATCAAAATAAATTTTAATTTAATTAATTTAAAATTTATTAATGTTTATTATATTAATTTGACATTCCAATCATTAAAAAGTTAATATAAAATTATTAAAAAATTGATAGTAATTTAAACCAAACTAGAACATTTAAAAGGATTTAATTCTAATATTTTAAAGTTACAAATTTAAAAATTTAACATTTGATTATTTATAAAACATAATCTAAATAAAATTTCAAAAAATTAACAAATTTATAAAAATTAAAAAATTATTTATTAAATTATTACAGTTTAATTCAAATTATAATTCGTTATTCTAAAGAAAGGTGATTTTTTAAGTTATGATTTTTACAATTCAATAACACAGCTTATAGTTTTATTATAATTAGTTTAATAAGATTATTAAGTCGATATGTGGCAATAAATTTGGAAAAAGATAAATGTTATATTTATAATTTGTCTACTGTAATTACAAAATAATGAATTAAGTAATGTGCCATAAAATTGATTAAAAGATTTTTTACTAACAGTTTTTTAAAAGGTTTATTGAAATTATAAAATAAATACAAATTTATTTGATTATTTAAAAAAATTTTAATTTTTAATAGTATAATTTAAAAATTTATTAACTAAAAATTTTCAATAATTTTCATTTTGTTGATTAATTTTATTTAAATATCAAATTTAATGTTGTTTAATTGCTTACAAAATTTTAATATTCAAATTCTATATAATAATTACGTAAATAATTTCGGTATATTGAATTTTAAATTGAGCATTTTTATGAATCCCTTTCCATAATCTAAGTTAGGATTTAATTTAATTTAAAAAAAATGGTACATTCTTGTTTATTAAATAAAATTCCGAAATCAATCTTAATTACTTAATGTTTCTAGGTAAAGGTTTATTTTGAAAAGATTTTTTTTTTCGGAAAGTATTATATATTTTTAGAAGCTAGTATTTTGCTAAAGTTAAACTTATGTGAAAATGGACCTTTGAGAAAAAAATTAACCAAATCTGGCAGACACATTTCCAATGCTTACCCGACTATGGCCTTTATGAAAATAAGATAAGATTATAAGTAAAAAAAATCGAAAAATTAGTGGTGAGGCGTATAAGTCGATCCCCTATTTTAAAATAGATTTTTTGACTTTTAAGGATCAGCTTATACGCCGATATATACGGTACTTAATCGACACTTCACGTCGGAAGTCGTTCACTTGAACGATTTTTGTACTCGTTGTGGAATAAAGATACCTTTACATTTTGAAATTAATTTTCAGACAAGTTTTAGGCAGAACTGAAGCGAACATATCCAGAGATCTTATTAAATAATTTATTATAAAAGGTTTCTTCAGTACAGTTCGTTTAAAAGGGAACTGTCGTAAAACATAATCGATGGAACTAATTTAATAAGTCAAAATTATTCGTCGATTATTTTTAACGTATTTAATTTTTTTACAGCTATGACGGACGATCCTAGGTTTTCTGAGCCCATTCCTAATGTTACAGTGGCCTTAGGACGTGACGCAAGCTTACCTTGCGTTGTCGAAAATCTGGGAACTTATAAGGTGAGTGATTTATTTATGTATTTTTAAATATGTGTGAAAGCCTTTGTTAAGTCATAAAACGCAACAAAAAAGTAAGTATATCGCCTCACCAAAGAACGAAGTGACTCAACTACTGCAAGGGTGTTAAGGGCGTTCTATCTACGTATTTAGCATAGGGAATTTTAGCAATTTTCCATGACAAATTGTAAGAAAACCATTACACTTAGAGAACTGAAAAAATATACATTTTAAAGTACGAATTTGGCTTAAAGGCCGCAGTATATATTTATTTTCTTATAATAATTATTTTGCTTTATAAAAAGTAACAAAAAACGCTAAAAAACTCCTACTTTTATAAACTGAATTCAGAAACAATAGGAGTCTTAAGTTAAAAATAAATGTATTTCTGCCTTGTAACCATTCTTTCAGAAAACTTTAGTGAATATTTTATTTCAAAAAAATCACAAATAGGGCTATAATTTGTTATAGAAATTGTGATTATTAGCTGGCTCACGTTCAAACCAAGTTATGCCTATTCCACTCTTACACATACATATCGCTAGGTTACTCTTTCTTACACTAAATTACAATAGAGCTAGTCAAATACTTGAATAAACGTCGCGTGTTTATAAACACCGCATAATTGGGCTGCTGGTAAGAGTATATTTATTTTACGTCAGCATGAAGTGAAGTCATTCTTACGATAGTTTCTAAACCCAAATTAAACCATAAGATTACTATTGCAGATAATTTACGCATATAAATAGAATATGATTTGTATTATTATATGATAATATTTAAAGTTAAAATTCTAATTTGGCAATTTTCTATCTAACGCCATTGAAAATATGGACAGTAAGTAATATACCCAATAATTAGCCTTTGCATGAATAAATCGACACTAAGGGATTGCAACGCATTCGATTAACCATTACAGAACCCTCTCGCATAAACACCCTAATATTTATCCGGTGAAAAAGCAGTTATATCAAATTTATAGTTACCCTTTCAACAGAACTATCGGCTGGTTGAGGGAAAAGGAAAAACAACAATATCCTATACTCTTAACACTGCACAGATTAATGACGAAATAAGTATTATTTTTATAAATTTTTAACCTTATATATAAGTATACGAATTTATTAACCACACTATATTTAATTTATAATATAAAGTAGTGCAATACAATTTTATTTATTACGAAATTTCTAAAAATAAATATTTCGAATTTTCACAATCATTGAAAAATTCATCGTAAACATCATAGGAAATGTACATCAAATCGAAATAGTTTATTCGTAATTTATGTGGATTGAAAAATCGAAGAGTGATAGAAACTCGTAGGAAACAGTTTTATTTTATCTACGACAAATAATCGGCAACAAAAATTATATAGTGAACGAACTATAGACTTGAATTTTGCATAAAGCGTTGAAAAATAAATAATAAATTTCTTACAATGAAACGCGTTACTAGAAATTTATACAATAACGTTCGAAGCTTTCTACCAAATTGCCAAAAAAATGTATTTTTATCATATTTTCTCAAACAGTGTAGTAGGTGACAAATTAAATTGGACACGCATGCATGTATTCGGAAGTTGAAAATATGGTAGAAAAGAATAAAAATTCAATTTTATGGAAACTAGGTTTTTAATATTTTACGATACATTACATGTGCGAATCTATGATTACGTTATGGCGCGTATCTACATTTTATAAAATGCCTATTAGTTAGATATTCGCTGAAGCGTTTATTTGTTAATTGCATCTAAATAATTCTAAATAACATAAGATATATAAATTTTAAGATATACAGGGTGTTTTTGAATTAATGACGCGGAAGAAAGTTACGGGTAGTCGAGATTAATACAAACAAAAAACTTTTTTTTTATTTGAGCAAGTTTAATGTTGAAAAAGGAGGGTAACTTTATCTGATACGATATCTACTTAATAAAAAGAAAAAAACGTTTAAACGTTTCTAAGGATCTGAAGCTATAATTATTTGTGGAATCATTGATAAGTTTTTTTATCCATGGTGTACTCAGACAAATACTCAAAATATTTCAAATAAATTAAAATGCATACTACAATCACACAATAGGTACCCTCGCACAATGGAGGCTATAAACTACAAATGCACCAGCTAGGGTGTTTTGGGTCACATTCACTTTCTAAGCTTTTAAAAATGTTTAAAGTGAATAAATTCGAGTGCGACGATTATCAAATTAATAATCATAATAACTCGTAAATTATTCACTTTAGAAATATTTTTTATTTAGGTCAAAATTCGGCAAAAGCATAAATAATGCTTCAGAGAACGACCTTAAGTGCTTGAAAATAGCGAAAAAGTAAACAAAAAATATAATTTAGAAGAAAGGTTTGCGATGTTACTCTTGTGCCTATCTTCCTGCTCTTCTCCTTTATATTAAATCGCTCTTTCATCACCATGTTAGCTAGCTCGTGTCAGCTAGGCCCATCATTAACCTCTACGGAGAACCCTGTTTTTCCTCAAAATACTCACTATTCGTTTTACCCCATATAGTACCGCTTTTTCGTTCTTGAACTTTCTTGCAACTTTTTTGATCTTCGCAACAATTCTCCCTCTCCACTTAGCATTCATTATACTATACTTTCGCTATTTTGTTTTATCGGAAAGTACTTTTTTCAAATACACCTTCTCCGATTCCACTTTATTTTCTTTCATTGTCCTCATAATTTTCTTTTGTACCTTTTCCCCATCAGTCTGTTATCGTTTTTTAGCTCTTTTTAACCATTTTCTCTTTTCCTTTACGTTTTTCGTTCACCTTGTACATTAGAAGACCATTCATCAAACTTTAATGTGTTACGAGCTAAATTTAGTTTATTATGTTAATAAAAGCTCTTTCATAACTACCTGGCATGGAACATTTAGTTTATTTGTGTGTTCGGAAACTTTATGGGCGCAAACAATTCTGTTTTATTTCAAAAATAGCTTCCTTTCTTAAAATTATACGACAAAGCGTGCGTTCACTTTAACAATATACCTACTAATTTATTAGCCGCTTCTTTTTTTTATAATAAATACGAGCTCGTAATAATCTTATAAATTACATAAGATCTGTCCAAGCAACTTGTCTGTTAAACTGGGACTCTCAGGTCTGAGAAGCGAGTGTTGCATTTTCTTTAAAAAAAAAACCCATATTAGGTTGAATAAAATTTTATAGGCTTTAATTAATCTGTATACAGTGGTGGAAATCATTATTCGAATGTCGTATAAGTAATTATGCAAAATAAGTGCGTGGAAATTTTTTGAAATATCCATACCTAAGGTACACAAAAAACAGTATTTGGTTATAAATTTTTATTTAAAATAATACAAGCACGCGAAGCTCGGTTTCACATTGTTAGAACTAATAAATTAATAAATAAAATAAATTAATTAATAAATAAACTAATAAATTAATAATTGGAAACTTAATCTCGTTTATAATGTTATGAGCTTTTACAAACTAGACAGCTTAAAATTTAGGCTTGGCGTGAAGCTTAAGATCTACTGCAAGTCTGATAACAATTCAAGTACTCCTAGGCGACCGTGACAGCAATCTGCGAACGATTAACGTAGCAAATCCTGGCTTCAAACGGCCCAGCTTACGTTTCGGCGCAGATTAGATGAGGTAGGAAATAATGTAAGTTATCGCAGATATTTATCCTAAATTAGAGCACTCCATACCGAGTTAATGAAAATATAAGGTGTTTTTATGAAACGATATGTCAGCCCCGCTAATTGAAGTCGACGTTGCGATTCTCAGTTCGATACTATCGAAGTAGGCACACTAAAGTTCATTTAATACCTGCGGGTAAAATTTTCTCGGATGTTAGCTCTTTTGGTTAAATGAGCGTCTTAATTTAACTTCCAAGTTGGATAATCTCACAATCAGTACACTCTTACAGTTGGGATGGCGAGACTAAATTGGTGGGTGGAGAGGGATAACGGGTCCGTTTGGTAATCAACAAGTTAGTCTATTGTCGCTCGACGCCGAGAGGAGTGTTCATCAAGCGTCTTATTGCTGCTGGCGAACCATTTACTACCATTTGATTGATTATGAATGCCGTACAATTTCTATTAAGTACTAACCTTTTTTCTTTATCAGATAAAATTTTCAATAACGATCATTTTACTGTTACGTACGTTCTACAAACGTTTCGGATTTGCTACCTGTTGTTTCGAGCTTCTACCGATGTTAGCCTAATTATTTCGAGGGTGTTTATTACTTCCCACGGATATATAAATATGATAATGGGACTCAGCTGGTATCCTGCTAGAGTTATGATAATGTATTCCCCATTAACATAAAACGTGTAACTCTAAACAGTTCGAGTTTGAATTTCTTTCTTTGCTCTGTCGTCTTTCAGATGGGGCGCGTAATTAAAAGGTGAGACGAATACTTTAGAAGAGAGTTGCACATTATCCCCCGTCTAAACCTTAAGTTAAGTCGTGTTACAGAGCCCAGCACTTTGCTGATTCCGTAGCGGTAATGATGTAGTGTTGCGGTCGGAACGAAGGTGATGGCAGGAACTGAGATATTCAGCAGTCGGGCGGGGATCTCGCGATGTTGTTAAAAGATGTAAATTTGTGGGGCACTGCGTACGTTTTACGGAAATTCCCCAGAATCTTCCTTTACTTTCTTATTATTCTTGAAGTTCGCGAGTTCATAAATATTTCGAAAATGTTTTCTGTGACCCATGTAACGTTCTACAGTTATGCCCTGCAATTGAGGTGTATCGAAGTGGGAAGCTTTAACCGGAAATGTGGATTCATAAAATATACAAACGGACGTATTATAGCAAATAAACATGCATATTCAATGTCCTAAGTGCTGGTTTGCGGTGTTCCATCTATCTGCTCGACTGCTTGCCAAACGCAAGCACAGGGTTCCCATTTTACGGTATCTAACAAGCGTTCATCTATTTACATGTTCACCTTACAGCATACGTAATCTGCGACATTATTTATATACTTAAAATAAAATCGTCCTAAAACATTAAGCAAACCGTTTATATTTATACGTTAAATAACCCTAATTTTCTGCTAGAATTAATTCGGGTGTCAAATTGGCTCTACTAAGATATATTTCGAAATTTAAATACACTTACATGGACTCCGGAAACCCTTCTTTTACTATTCATGCCTTAATTTAGGGGTAGATTAGTAATCGGGAATAGCAAAATGGAATTCTTGCGGTCGATTTTCAAGGGTAGGCATAAATGCTGGTTAGGACGTTAAGCAGAAGATAGGTTTACTTATTTAGAAACAAATCACATCGCTACTCCTTATACGGACGGCGACATGAATTGTGAATTTCATGCCGCATTACTTATGTTCGTAAAAGGATTTTCTTTTATTATTAGAAGACGTGCGCAGCAATTGCGGTCGGTATTGCAGGGAACCATAAAAATCTAAGAATTAAGGCGAGAGTTGTGTGCACTATTAAGCGGTGTTTACATTATCGTGGAGCCACGGCTGTATCGTAGATAGTCAGACGTATATATATTATTCCTTGCATTTAAAGTCGATGAATAAATAAACGTGTGACTACCTTGCGACGCACTTACGTCTGATTTCAGTAGTGGCTCCACGCTAATGTAAACACCGCTTTGATCGAGTAGTTTGTTTAGTTAGGTATGCAGTTCTCAATTGCGTCACTATACAACAGTTCAAGTTTTACACCAAGATTACTTTTAGGCGAAAAGACCATAGAAACCCTTTAAATCTTTAGATTTTCCAGTGCATTTAGCAGTATCCAGAAATTTTATCTTCGGACAATTTAGTATCCGATCGAGAATCCAAATACTTTTACAACACTTTGTAACACATTATTTTACACAAGTCAATCAAAAAAGATCCGTCCGTGGTTCTACACATAATTTAGAATCGCGAGTATGACTTATTGTGCACCATTTTTATTTCTCAACGTTGTAATTAATTGGCGCCGTAACTGTTATAAGTGTAAATAGTAAGAAATCTAACCTCTCGTGCCTAAACTATTGATTTTTTTTTTGAAAAAAACGAAAAGTACGTATTATTAAAATGCAAGATATCACATATTTTTGGAGGTTATCAGTTGAACTGATTTTATCATTTTTCTTTTAAACGAAAAAATTGTTATTAAACAGTAGATTTCCCTTTACAATTTATTACACATATTATATGTAATTTACTTAAATTTGAACCAGGCTAGCCCGGAGCAGATCATTCAAAAAATATAATTTGCTGAAAAATAAAATCATAAACAGCGTTTGTTACAAAATCATGTAATTATTCGTATAAACATATTAAAATAAACAGGTTCAAAATAAATACAAATTTAAATAAACGTGTTAACACGAATAAATCTATAAATTAAATTTAATTTAAGTCAACATATTTCTATTAAAAATACATCAACAATTTAACTAAATCAAAACGTTTAAATAAAAATATCCGAACGTAACAAATTTCGTTAAGGGAACTGAAATATTTTTGTTTTTAAATAAATAGGGATTATAAAGTTAGTAATACTCTTGGATCCGCGCGACAAGGCAAGTTTTTAACTATATCAATACGTAGTCTAAATGAAAACTAAAAATTATAAAATAATAAATTAACAAAAGTTTAAAAGATATATATAACACTTCGAGGAAAATTAATATAGTTAAAATTAGTTTTTAAAATTCAATACATCGATTTTTCAATAAAGAAAATTTGGAAAAGCTTTTCAAAATTTTTAGCCAATTTCTAATTGATTTTTAAATACAATATACTGTCTACAAACTAAATACGAGAAATCAAATTAAAATGTCACGCAGTTTTTAAAGAAAATTTTATAGATATCTGCGTCAGTCGTGATAGTAATAGTGCGTTGATACAAAAATAACAATTGAAAATTGATATGGAATTATTTTGTAATAATTATTAAGCAGTAATTGTTATTAAAAGATTTCTTAAAAATTTTCAATATCGTTAACTCTAAAGAACTCGAGATATTATCAGATCAGAGTAAGAAGTCACATTCGTTTAAGTATTATTAAAAGTTGATTTAAAAATTAAAAAAAAAACTTCAAAATTTTACATAAATTTAAAATAATTTAAATTATTGAAGTTACAATTGATAAATTAAACAAATGTTAATATTTTTTTAAGTAGTTATCCTTAAACCATAAAACTGATTTATACAATGTTTTTATAAATTGGTACAAAAGCTACGACACGTGGCGATATTCTTCATTAAATTCTAAATCGAAACTTTTAATACTAAAATGTTGAACCATGTGACACTGTGACACCGGATTTGCGGTTTTATTTTAATTCGCGGTTTAAGTAAATTAATTCGCGTATTATTTCGCGATTTCGCGGTCTTGATTGCCGGATTACGCGCGATTCCGTAGATTAATTTGATTAGATTACGATTCCGCGAATTAATTCGCGATTCCGCAGGTTTGATCCGCGATTTGATTAGTTCGAGATCCGTGCTTTGATTCACGATTTGATCGATTGATGCCGCGAACTAATTATCCAGCGATATCAATTAAATCGTGGTTCAAATTAACACGCGACATCGATCAAATCGCGAACTAATTAGATCAAGGCGCGGGCCGTGATCTAATCGATCCGTGACATCATTCAATCAAATCGTGGATCAAAGCACGGATCGCGACCTAATAAAATCGCATAACGAAAATAATCCGCATATTGAACCGGCGGAATCGCGAATTAATTCGTGGAATCACGCGTAATACGGTAATCAATCGCGTAAAATCGCGGATTAATTTAATTCAACCGCAAATCAGTTACCGGGACTCTACTTTTGTTCTCAAGAACCAATTGAAAGAAACATACATTTGTCAACAAGTAAAGTCGAAATAAGTACATAAGTATCACAATTTAACAGTAATACATAATAACGATTGGCCATCACATTAGAATGCCTATTTATTGTTTTACAACGTTGCCAAATTTGCTTTTTATGAAAGTAAGTTAACGAAGAAATGTTAAAAACAAACTTTGGAATCAAAAAGAAAACGTTTACGACAAAATATTATTAAGATTCTTCTTTCTTTTAAATTGCAGCTTTTTCTATCAACAGATATCGAATAATAACGCATATTTAAAGATTGAAAATTCGAACATTGGAGGCCTCGTGCAAACGTACGAAACATGGCACAACATTTAAATATTAAGATTTTCCACTCAGAATTTAACGAAGAATATCGCCACGTGTAGTTTTTGCGCTAATTTATACACACCTGGTATAGACAACTAATTAATTAAAAATCAAAGACTGTGGAAATTATAGCTTCGTCAAAGCAAAATCTGTTATTTGATAATTTTCCATTGGTTTTTCGTAGTGTAGGCGTATATAATTAATAAGGCGAATGTTGGTGCGACCTGAATTCTATTTATAATAGAAATGAATTTTCACTAATAAACCCGATAAACCTTAATTACTAATTGAACTTAATAAACAGTATAGGTACACCTACATCGAAATAATCGCCTTACGATTGCTTAATACTTATGTATAACAAAAATTTTTAGTGTTTTACAATTAAAAATAACATTAAATCAACTTATCGATGATACGATCAATTTAATTTAACTTAATTACTAGGTTTCGGCTTGTTGAGATTAAATTCTATCAAGTGTTGACATTGGCGAATTACAAGATTCGTAAAGAGTACCAAAATTCGAGGAAATAGGTTCGATCGAATGCAACCAAATCCTTTAAAAACATGATTGTGCATTTGCACACATGCTACCTGGTCTGTTTATTTAAATTTATTGCAATTTACAGTTAAATTAAAATTAGGTCAATAATTATAAAACTGGGTTTTCGTTTATATAAACGATTAAAAGTAATAGAAGTCAAAATCGTACATATGTACATCGTGAACAAAATGACGGGAACACTTTTTAGTTTTATTAACCAACAAACACATATTTAGGGTTTTTTAATTTAAAACAATGCGTACGTGGAACTCATATTCACAATTTTAGCCGAATAACGAAAATGTAACATAATACTCTAGATAACTTTTACTAGTCCCAGGTGTTCTTTAAACTTCAAGTTTGTTGCTATGGGATTTGAGGCATTTTCAAATTAGGAGTTAGATTACTATTTATTGTTCATAAATACGTGTTACATTAATAAAAACTTTTCAAATACCTACCTACTTGTTGTTATTAAAAAATATTTCCATAGTAAAGTAACATCCAGTGCCGCACCCGCCTGTTAATGAAAAATAATTTGGCAAGCCTATACTCGAGGGTTAAATATGATCTTCGGATCTTTACTGCCTTATTTTTAACACCTAATGTTCCGGTTTTCATTTTTAATGTGTAAAAAACTTATTTTTAAATATATTAATTACGACTAACATAATCTTAGCAAAAAT
The DNA here is from genome assembly GCA_036326145.1 of Rhagophthalmus giganteus. Taxonomy (NCBI): domain Eukaryota; kingdom Metazoa; phylum Arthropoda; class Insecta; order Coleoptera; family Rhagophthalmidae; genus Rhagophthalmus; species Rhagophthalmus giganteus. Next base: position 3,772,441 of record JARFJA010000075.1, on the reverse strand, counting down.
GTTTAAATAATCGGAAGTTATTTTAATTCGTTAGCGTACGATAAAACAATAGATTTTATATTATAGGTGATTAGGTTGGACTAAAACTACTTGTATTCGCCGAGATTACCAAACTTGGGAGGATTGTTTATCGATGCGAGTCTAATAATATAATAATAAATCAGGTTGTTCGACCATCTACTTACACGCGATTATTCCGTATTTATGTTTATCGATTATTAATTATATAACGGGCATTTAACGTTATTTAATTTTTGTTTGAAAAAAGAAATTGAAATACACCTAAACTCTAGAATTTATTCTACGTTCGTTATTTGGATAACTATCTGAATTTCGATATGGCAGCGAGGTTAGGAAATGCTGCACTCCAAGTCTAAGCCCGGAAATTACGAATCAATCACAGTAAAAAGTCAGCGTAACCACATCCAATCCCCAAATGAAACTAAATGGTCCTAAAAATGTAGAAAACGTCAATAGGAATCCCAAAAGGATATGAAATAAACTTTAAAGTTTCGTCAAGTAAGAGCTTTGTAGAAATAAAATATACCTCGAAAATTCACGTTAAGCTTTTATTTATTGTTTCATTTATACTGATAAATATATGTATATACCTATTTACAATGCAAATTAAAACGAAAAAATTTAAACGAGAAAATTGACGTAAGTACGTATTTATGTGCATCCCACAGGTGTTACGTTTTGCTGCAATAAAAGTTTATGTCGATTTTATAAGGACTGCTGGTTTCATATCGTCGAAGGTTACGATTTAGGAACCAAATGTTATAATGTTGTATATAAAACAGTTATTGAAAAGTACTGTAATACACGAGGGTTACTTTTTCAACAATAAAACGAATTGTCGATATATTCGAAAACTAGAAAACCTATCGAATGTCAAAAGAAATCCGATAAAGCACGAGACGATTAAACTTTCCTTTAGACTTACGAGTTAGATTTAAAAATGTCGAAAATTGCAGAAACTTTCTATCTAATATATCGATAAATTTTTAGCAAGGTATCTTAAGAAGCAAAGAAAAGCGAGCATTTTGTGCCGTAGCGGACTATAAACAATAGTACGTATTACGCTAAACAATAAAAATCCATTTTTGTAGTGGAAAGAATCGGATTGTTTTTACCAGATTTTAACAAATCGTGTCTTTTCATTGGATGCATAAAATAGTCAGAATTGCCTCTTGCGGTACATTACAAATGTTAAATACTGCTGTCCAAATAAATTAATCGATTAAAAATCGACGGCGTTTTGGAAGAACAACGTAAAAGACAAAAAGTAAATTTTACAAGAGCGCACATTTTGTGTTGTAGTTAACAGTTCATTGCTATGTGTTCGATACTAAGGGTAGTGTACACGCTACTGACGTAGTATAGGTGTTTTGCACGGCACTTACGATGATTTGATTATACCAGAACGTTTTCTCAGTACGTATACGGAAATACAAATCTTAATTTTTCTGATGGAAAAAAATCGAAATATTACCAGATTTTACCAGATTATAAGCTGCGTAACTTTGACGAAACAACTATCAGCGCAAATTCTTAAAATATACTAAATAATTTGCGTCCAATTTGCGCCTATGTGCGCCAACATTTTCATTTCGAAATCTGCATTACTTTCGGAGATATTCGCGATTAATTCATTGTTTCGCCAACTTTACGCTGGCAAAACAAACAAATTAAATTTTTTAATTAAGTAGTCGAATTTTTTTAATTATTTTTTTTTACTAATAATGTGCGCCCTATTTGCGCCTACTACAACTATTTCTACAATTCCCTGTTGTGAAATGTATATACGAATAAAACGAAATTGTTTCGAACAAGTTTATTTTATTATTTTGGGATCGTTGCCCATTGACCACAGACTTTACAAGAAAACATATATTTTTTTAATAAATTGCTATAAGAACTTAGACTGTCCTATATACAGAGTACACACTTACACACTTACACTTTTTACAAAATCACATATAGAACTATTCACAACATTATTATTAAAATTTAACAAAAAAGGGACACTTACAGGAAACGTGGAAACAATAGTTTGGACATTTTTATAAAATTTATGTCTTTCTATAGAATATTTAGGACACTTTAAAATTAAATGGTTTAGGTCCGCTATAATACCGATCTCACAATCACAATGAGCGTTTTCTATAACACCTATTCTCTGAAGATTCTGGTCTTGATTGTTGAGTTAATTCAACTATAATTGTAGTGATAGTCAGTCATAGAGGAAGTTCTGGATGGTTTTTTGCATAGCAATTTTGAGATGTTTTAGTTTCTTGTTTCCATCTTCTTTTCCATAAGTTCATCGCGTATTTATTAATGTATTATCTAAGATCTGTATGTATAATTGTTTCCTCTGCTCGAGTTTGACCTAGGTTTAACGCCATTTTCACCAATCTACCGACAATGTCATTTCCTTTAATACCACAACGTCCTTTTATCTATAAATATTTTGAACAAGTAGGTACTTTAATGTTTTCTGCATTTTAAACGTGTTGATTTAATTATAATTTATAATTATAATTATAATAACAGTTGATAATCGAACATAAGTTTATTTAAAGTTTTTACTTACAAAGATATAGTTAACAAGCCCCTAAATTTATAATTAGAACTTTTGGGACACTTGATATCTAAAACTGACAAATTGTTTTCTAGATGAATTTACCTGCTACGAGATAATTTACAATATTAATTAAACTAATTAAATTAATTAAAGGTTATGCTAATTATTCTTAAAAGTAATTGAATTTAAATAATAAAAGTTATTTATGTCTCTTAATTATTTTGCACAAATTTAAACTTCTGCAACTGAAATAAACGTTTATCGGTTTCAAATTGAGTAAGTAACGTATAATAAATAGGATAAGAAGTACAACAAACCTGCAGAAATAATTTTATTTATTAGTTATCTTGAAAGAAAACAAACACAAAGAATACGATTTATGTTTGTTCCCGACATACATATTTTCGACAGATAAATGTGGGAAAACGGACTTCGAAATAGTTGCTCTAATTACGGTACACCCAACCTTTGTAGTATGTAAGTAATTCATTAAATTAAATTATCATATTTATTTGGCTATTCGTTTTTATTTTGTAAATACACGCGATGTTTAATTTTGTCATTTATTATATTATATAATTCCTAGGTTTAAATAATTTTAAAAAGCAAACAAGGGTGTGTAAATACCGCATAGAAGTTTTAATTAAAATTTCCACTTTATACTTGCATAACTGCAACTTCTTTTAAAATTGAGTATTTATTTTATTAAATTAAGACCTTTTCTAAAAAGGGTTCTGCTAAGTTTAATCGAATTTTAAGCAAATAGAAAAATGTAAATATGTTACTTGATTTGTTGCGGTTGAACAGTTAACACACAGAAAACTCTTCCTCTATTGTTTTGTCTACGTATTCGATCTGATATACTGTTTTAATTATAAATTTTAATTTGGATCAACACTTTTAATTGAACATCCTGCCTGCACATTAATTTTAATTTTGCCTCCAGTAGGCGCCGTATAATTTGCAATAAATATTTCTTAAATTATATGTTTCTTCGTTTATAAGATTTGGCCATCTTTAGAGTAACGCTAAGAATAATGGAAGCACTTAAAATTACAAATTTATCGAACACGTATTAATTTTAATTTTTTCAAAATTGTAAACTATTAACGTTATAAATTAAATGTGTAGTGAATTTTGAAATAATACAAAATATCTCGATAGTTATGAAATTTTGTTTTCGGTTTGTGATGATGACATCCTGATTTTGTATCATTGCTGGAACGTTTCTTTCTACATGAAAACTATCTTTAGCAAATTTTAAATACAAATTTTAAGTAGTAGATAAAACTATTTACTTATATTTTTGTACATGTCACGTTTTGAAAGTCACTTATCTATATTTTGTATTTTATATTCGGTGTTTTATAAAAGTTAAATCTAAAGCGCCGGACAATATTTAAAGTTTTAAGGAGCGATTTTAGTTGTTTTAAATTTCTTACCTGAATTTTAGCAAACGCCTAATGTTTATGCTTTTTACATAGCATTTAAACTGTTTAAAGTCCAAGCAACAGATAAAGCCTTGTAGGGTAATCCACTTTGTTAGTAGATATAATCTTAAAATACCTTTCTTGTTTACTATATTTAAATTTAACGTAAGGAAATCCCTAGTTTTGAAAGCAACATAAAACTTCCGCAGATGTATTTGAATTTTATTGGGCTTCTAAATAAAACCCTTCTAATGCAAAATTAATTTTACTTCATTAACAATAATTTATTGAATAAAATGTCTTTCCTAATTTACAATTTTGAAATCGATAACGTAAAAAATTACAATGTACAAAAACCTCATAATGACAGATAATAAACGTCTACACCCATAAAAACATTAAAATTTTCACCAGCTTAATTACTGTTTTGGCTATATTTTCAGAATAGAAATATTTTGAAAAAATATTTGGAATACCAAATAAATATATTTAATAATATTTCAAAATTATATAAATTAATATCCACGAAATATTTAAAAAACGTTTCTTATCTTTTCGGAAATATTTACGGAATGTTTTCAAAATACTTCTTAAATATTAAAAATGTTTTATGAACGTTAGAATATTTTTCTGCAAACATTTCTTTAATATCCTGCAACGAAGCGCGCGAGTTGTTGTTCTGTGTTAAAAACAAGGATAAAGCTACAATGAGAAGTTACCTTTTCATAACCTTCAAGGTAACTTCTCATTATTAATCGAATTGTAGTTTTATCTTTATCTTTAACACAGAACAACTCTCGCGCGCTTCGTTGCGAATGGGAGTTATATTTCTAGTGAGCTGTCCAATTTTACATATGTCTAGTAAGACAAAACAAAAATTTCTATCTTGTCTTTTTTGCTCGTCGTGGGCGTTTAATCCAATATAGTTCAGCTAAAATGCAACAAACTACATAACCATAACTATATACATAATCATTAAAAGTGAATTTTTTTCATAATCGTATAATAATGTTGGAATATTGGACATAAGTTTACGTTATTTACGTACAAAAACGATACTACTGAAATCGCCCCTTAAGGTTCGATATAAAGTTATTTATGTTTCTATTTTGCGTAATCCTACACCAGTAAAACGGGAATAATAACTCCGTAGACTTAATCTAAAATAATCGCAAAGATGCACAAAAATATTTTCGCGTTAATCCTAAATGGAAGAGAAAGGCGAAGGAAAATCCTGAATGAGTTGTACGTTTTACGATCAATATAAAAAATTGTAAATAAGTATACAAATCAGCGCGAAGGAAGTGTAATCATTAAGGATTGCTTTAGCATATTACTGAATGCTGATGAGGTTCAGCTGTGTTCGTCATAACAGTTAATTAAAATTTGTTTCTTAAATATTTATTAATTATCTTTAGGTTAATCTTTAGTACGAATTTGAGGGTAAGACATTTTTACGAGTAATTTCTATAGAGTGACAATATTATATAAAATAGAAAGATCTTCGATATTTACTTTTTAAGTTAGGTAGGTACCTCTGTATAACATAATAACTCACGGTAGGAAAAAGCATTCATATGTCGCATATAATATTTATAATATTCTCTAATTATGCAGGTCAGGGAAAGAATATGAAGCCATTTTTAAAAATGCCAAAATTTTTAAAATCGCTGGAGATCAACCCTTCTACTTTCCATTGTTATTAGCTTTTACTCTGATCTTTTCAATTATGATTAACCAAAAATAGATTATTTTTATTATTATTGTCGCGAATACAAAAAAAATGCATTTTAAATTATATTGTATGTACGTTAAAGAATTGTCTACGTAACTTCTTACGTAATTTTCTTGCAATAAAAACATAAATGTATATATATATATATATATATTTTAGCACATCAAATTAGCATACATCAAATTAATTACTCGGAAAATCTTAATGTGCTCTTTTGAAACAAAGTAATTTTAAGCAAGAGCGACAGTGAGAGAAAAAAGACGATAAAAACGCATATAAAAAGTTGTTATATTTTAGAATTTGAATAACAGAAAATACAGATCCAATGGTAGATTTAATGTTAATTTCTAAAGCAACTTTTTTCATTAGCAATCATCTTAATATTATTATAAGGCGTTTTTTTATTCACGATTTAGGTCAAATGTCGAATTTGCTAAACCTGCGCATATTTAATCATTTCACGCTATTTTTTTAGATGGAAAACGACCTTTCTCATGGTACATTGCCTAAACAAAAAATTTTAGGTCCTCTAACTTTTAAACAAAAGTTTTAAATAGTATTCGAGATTTGAATAGTCTAGTGAAAACAACTAGATTTTTTTAAATTAGTAGTTTTCCATGATCGAAAATCTTTCATCTCATTTGTAGGTACAAGGAAAGCGTCCGAGGTGTCCTACACCGATTTTGATGAATTTTGGTTATGTTATACAGGGTCAAAAACTAAGAGATTCGTATTTTTTTTATCGGCGGAAAAACGTATTTAGGAGGTGAAATCGCTTTCCAAAGTTGAGCATGTAACCGTATAATAGTGGAATTTTTTTTAGCTGCTGTTGTCAAATTTAAATAAATTTAATGTTAAAATAGTTCTTTGGATGAGTAATGAAAAATATATTTTAGTCGCGGTTCCCTATCAAATTTATGGGGATAATCCAACTCCATACAGTTAAAAATATTTGTAAAATGCACATAATTGTCATAAATCCTTCGAAAAAAATATTGTACAGCAGGTCAACAGTAAGTTTGCGTGTTTTTGCATTTTCCTTAAAGAACCTTGTAAGTGGAACATAATCTCTTCGTCACTAAAAATCGCAAAACGAATCTCGGTACGAATATTTCGAGTTATAACACTGTTATACGTGAATAAATCCATTATCTGCCAAAAATGTATTCAGAGATGAACATCGCCCTTTTTTCAAATATTACATGATGTACTCGGAATACTTGCAGTTTCACATATATGATGTGAACTATAAAGAAATTCCACCCGAAATTTACTGTTTTTGTGAATAAGGACATTTGTAATTTTAGCCACAATTCTCGTGTAATGATGTTGGGGCGAACTACCATTATAACATTTTTAAATATTCGTAACATTTAAGTACATTATTTAGTCGACATTGCTGTTAAAAATATATGTTTTATGTACTTACGGTCTAAATTAAGACTATATTAGAAAATTTTGGAAGAGAACTATCCTTATAATATTTTTAAATATTCGTAACAATTAGATACATTATTTTGTTGGAACTGTTAAAATGTATGTTGTATGGCAGGTTAGAATTTAGGTTATATGTGTTTGCATTTCCATTGAAAAACTTTTTCGTCGCATGTTATCATGAAACCGTATTAAAGCGAATTTTTATAAAATTTCAATTTTTAACATTAATACCGACGCAGTTCTTACAGAGTAACTTAATCCGCAAAAAGTATATTTTACAAGAGCGCACATTTTGTGTCATCGAGTAGCTATAAACAGATACGTTTCACGGAAATGCAAATCGATTTTTTCGGTGGAAAAAATCAGAATATTGTTACCAAATTTTAAAATATAATGTCTTTGCCTTAGATGCATAAGATAGTTAGGATAACTTATTTTCGCAAAAAGTGTGGGTTAAGTCATTCTGCCAAAACATCGTCGGTATGATTGATTAATTAGGTATTTATTCATTAACATTATTAAGAATAAGTATCAAAAGTGAACATTTCATATTTTTTCATATGTTAAAAATTGAAATCTTATAAATAAAGTTTGTAGTATAGAAAAGTTGTTTTCCAAGCATAACAAAGCAGGAAATTACGAAATACGCCCGTTTCTATCGATTTAAAATTTTCGCGAAATTTAAAAAAAAACATCATGTTTTTTGGAAAATTTTTACCTAAAACGTTTAGTACTGGTCCGGAACTACTAGAACAGTGGTTTTCCAGGTGTAAAAAAAAACAGGAAATGACGAATTACAGGCGTTTCTGTCAATTTAAAAAATATGGGGTCTTCGTTTTTAACCCTATATGTATATAACATATCCAAAATTTATCAAAATCAAAGTGGGACACCTCGGGCATCTTCCTTGTTAGTTTCAAGCCATTTTGTTTTTATTAACTTTTCTTATTATTATTTGTTGGGATTTATATAGGTATTTTGTTTGAACTATAGGTATTCGTTTTTAATTTCGTGATAAGAAATCTTTATCATATTCGTCATCATTGTTGTAATAGAGATCTTAAAAAATTTAAATATGTCGATAATAAATACGAAACATATCTTCATTTTGAATACAAAAAATAAAATATCGTTAAAAAAATATAATTTAATTAGTTATATCTATCTACCACTGGATTATGAATTAAATTCCATTAAGAAAAATTTAAAAACCAAATTTTTTTTTAATTGCGCGAAGTTTCGCCAAACAATTTGAAAATGTTTCGTTATGATAACGTATACCTATACAAGAATTCCATTAGATAATTGGTTGTAAAGAAATTAAATCATTCTCATGCGTTATAACGGGGATGTTCATTTCCTTAGAAATCACCGAAAATTAACGAATTCGTCTGTCATTTGACGCTAAAATGTACACGCAAAGTTTCGCCTTCGGTAAATCCTTATAGGCCACTAATTGGGAGAACCTAATTCGAACTTGTCACTTGCATTCATAAATTTCTTAAAAAGCCTGTCATACGTCCTTATTTGTTAACTTTGCATTTTAACTGATATTATTTTGAATAGCAAAAAACTGAAAACATAATATTTGTATAATAAACTGTGTAAACAAACTTTGATCACGCTGCTCTATAACGAAATTTCCGGCGTGTTTTATGAAAAATCTCCAGACAGCTTCAATTAGATAAAGTTTTTGATAACCCATAAATTTCGTGTTACTTTAACATGGCTAATTTAAGAAACTATTGCCAAATACCTACTACATTCGGGATGGGTTCAAAACTCGTTCGCATTGCAACAAAAAATTATTTTCTAATTTAAATATAGCTCTGCATTTATCATACTACCTCGCTGTATTTCGCGTAGCGTTACAAATAGCTACCGACAAAGAGAATAATAGAACACGCGCAAAAAAGTAGTAGTGGAAATGACCTCGCCAGTAATTAATGTTTTGTCGTCGTGTTAAAAGGACTCCGTTATTAAATGTTTTAAGAAATAGCTTGTAAATCGGTCATGTTGCTAAGCATATATAAAATTAACGCAAAACGAATTTCATGTGCGGCCCATAAGCGTTATTAATCAGATCGCTTAAAATAAAAATTATTTTATATTCACCCTTAGAAAGTTATAGGTTACACCACATTGTTTTCAGCAATTTATGTAAAAAATTATAAAAAAGGGTCTACTCTACGGCTTAAATAAAAATGACCCTCGCATTATTAAGAAGGTTTTCACACCAATTTTCCGTGAGATAAATCCTGTTGAAAGTATGTATTGGAATGAAAAAATTGGAGGGTGTATTTTAAATTTGTTAAAGCTGTTAGAATAGTGAGATTTTAAAGATAGATATATATTAGGGCGATAACGATATAATGCTAGAAACAATTACTTAGGAACAAAAAAGAAGTTAAGCCCTCCACGCGAATATCTACTATTTGTCTATCGTGTAACGTCATTAGTAGAATATTGAGAGCTGGGCAACTTTTATTAACTTATTATAAGGAACTAAACTTTTAGGGCTTAACCTCGTAGAACTCGATCGACGACGTTGTTTTAAGGACAAATGAGGAGCGTTTTTTTTTCAAAAATGGTCATGTCCAAAGCTTATGACAAGCAAATTTAGGTCTTATTAAGGATGTAATTCGCTGGTCATAAGTATTGCACTTAACCATTTTTGAAAAAACGCTCCTGAAATGTAAAGCATTCATACAAACTCAGACACATGTCCACATCGAATAGTTTCGAGAAAAACGTGAAAAACTGTGTACTCGTGGGACGCCGAATTTAAATTTATACAATTTCTATGAGAAGTAGTGTTTTAAATGACAATTTTGAAAATGTCATTACTATTGCAAATTTTTGGTAAAAAGAACGTAAAAAAACAAATGGGGCATGTTCGGTTTTGTTTGAACAAAAGAACGCGATCAGAGTTGTTCGCGGTGTTGTGTTCAGTGCTGATTTTTTTCTTTATAATGAATGTCGGTCGTAACTATCAGAAATTGGCTTGTCGAAAACGAAGATAAACAAAATATTGTTGTGATGTTCTAGAGGCGTTTGCTTCCTGGCTCCCAATATTAATACAAGCCGCACTAGTATTCATTGTTCGATCAGTTTACATACAAACAACCTCAACAACCTTTAGAATACTCAACAGGTTAGTGACGTTTAGTGACGAGCGTAATTATTCAGATCACGTGAAATTACCGACAAAGTAGATACCATCAAAACAGTTATCGTATAAATATTGCTACTTTTGTATACACAATGCTAAATATACTTGGACATGTCTTGTTTTGGTCGATTCATTTTTTTTTAGATGGACATGTCTGCTTTTGATCGAATTTGCAATATTTAAACTTAAATTACTATGGGAAGGGTCTGGTTTTCAATACTTCTGAGAACAAGAATCGATAATTATAAATTCACTAAAAAACAATTTTATCACAAAAGTGCACATGCTGAGTTTGCACGAACGCGGTCCTCAAATAGTATCTAATTACTACGAGTGTAATAAAGAGATAAGAACTTCAAAAGAAGAAAATCATATTAAATCTTATACGTAATATTTTCTTATTTCAATTCAAGCGCTACCTACTAATAGCTAATACAATAGTTATTGGATAACGAAATTTCACGCCAGTGCCGTAGATGCACAAATTCGTTTGCAAATCTTTCTTAATTATTATTAACTTGTTATTATATTGCGAAAACTTAACCGTAAATTAAATTTTAGAGCAGCCACTCCTTTAAAAGGTGAGATCTGATTCTGTGTCCCGGAATAAAATTGTATGGAGTCAATTTCAAAAAACAAGTAAATAAATACAAATATGTTTTACTATTACTTGAAAAAACAATTTAATTTCTACTTGACGCCCAACGAATATCGAAGGTATTTTCTTCCAAACAAACTTTAACTGCTTTCCCTGAAAACTTTGCATAATCTTTTATTCTGGGGTACGGAATTATTGGTTCAGTTTAAAAACTAAATACGTTTGAGGGAAGTCAGATGAATTTACTTCGACGCCGCATTCTCGTAATTCTAGTGAAAATGTAATATAAGCCTTTCTCGTAGACGTTACTGTAGAATTCAATGTGAAATTCGAGTGTTGTTTCGATTTTTTGTATTCCAACTTTACCATATCTACTTTCCATTCACTTATTTGACACATTTTTCGTTGATTTGTTTCTAAACGAATATATCCGCATTACGTTTGTAAATATAATATTAATCTTGCTTTATATGCTTTTATTTTTAAATTAATATAAATACTATACACATGAGTAGTAGATGATAGTTAAAAATCATAATTCGTATAGTAAGGAAAAATGTAAAAAAAATTGGGCATTTTATTTATTTTTCAACTAATACAAAATCGAAATAACGTAACAAAAATAAGTAAAATTTAGTTATTTTTATTTCTGTAATCTTATTAAATGTTCATTATAGAGAATTCATAATATGACACTAATGGTTAGAGAATTAAGCGGATTTCCTCCATTTGATCGTCAGCTGTGACGAGTTTTTTAGTACACGCGACAAACTTTAAATTTATAGTCATGTCAGATACTTTAAAAACAAGTTAGGTATTTTACAACGTATGCAATAAAGTATTTTAGCTAACAATGATATAAATATTATGTTTGGGTTAGTATGACGATCATAATGTGCACGGTTGCAAGAGTATTCGAACCTTCGACTGCCGCGCCGGTTGCCAGACTCGCTGGACTAAGGCAGTTCCCATTCACTTTAATTAAAATATTAAATAAAAATTGGAACGATGTATCCTACTTATACCAAAGGTCGTGAAAAATAGCAAACATCAATGGTAAATAATTTATTAATTCGTTTGTATCTATTCTGTAATTATCCGTTATAAGAAAATTACGTTGAAATCCCTTCTAATAAAATTTGTATAACTTAGTGTCATAAAGTTAATTTATATTCATCTTATAAAAGGTGTTATTATCGGATAAATATTTTGAAACAACGACACAATATCTAAATTCCCTCAAAATAAACAAATTTATTAAAATTAAATTCTGTTTAAATTAATTTCTCGAAGTAAGCTGAAATTTATAAAGATCAACGGCGAGAAAGTTTGTCGGCTATTATTTAATTACAATTGCGGAAACAAATCGAAATAATTTAACGACGAAACCATTCGTTACGAAGAAAACGTCATTAGTCACGTGCAACGGCTGTTTGCGCGACCCCACTTTATAAATATTTTTACATGTTTGCGGTTTGTTCAAAATATGTGTGCCACTAAATTTATTCCTTACTTTTGTCCTGTACAGTAATTATTTAGCGTTTTATAAAATATATAAAGCCGTTAAAATTACGTAAACATAGCGCATTTAATTATTTACGAATTTAAACAATTCCTAATCACGTTGGCATGTTTACCGGTAAATACGAAAAGTAGAAAAAGCTTTAATTTTACCAAGAAATTCGTATTCCTTCCTTAGCTTAATACGATACCAATAGCGATATAAATACACAAATCTCATGCATATATTCATGCGTATTGCTGCAACTTATTTTTGTACCTGTATCCCGGTGATTCGCTTCAATAGCAACTCAGAGTAACGTGCTGATGCTTTTCCGATAGCGTATCAAGTAGATTTTAGATTTATACAAAAAGACAAACGAATGTTAGCGTAAAATGCATGCTTTGGTTTTTAACGTTCTCCGATACCGGCATGTTTTTATTTACCATATTATAGTTTCACATAGCTACTAAATAAATGAAGAGAAACGAGCTTACTGTCTAATTCGCCCAAAAACAACTCCAAGACCCAGAACTCTCTTCACCCAACACTTTCGTTCTCTATATTTTTTGTTCCCGACACTTTCCATGCGGTTTTGTTTGTAAATTTACAATACTTTCTTATAATTTACGACGATTTATTTTTATCTGCCACAATTTCAATTTTCTAAAAGTTTATTTTTAAAATAATCTACATAAATTTCAAAAACGTTGGGCCCAACTATACTTTGTATTTCAATTTTTGATTGTACATCCTAATCCATCATCATTAGCATGTGAGTTTTTTTCGATTTCTAAATACAAATTTTGAATTCAATACCAATTAATTTGATTGTATACAATACAACAAATAATACATTTTCATTTATTCTAGATCATTATTAAAAAAAGCAAATTCTTGCGACATATTATGAATGAAGGAGCAACTCTATGAGCATCACATTTACATTCCAGACATATTCCTCGCACGCACGAAAATAATAAATTGTGTCACCTGAGGTATCCAGGCGTAAAATAAATTGACGAATTAGTTTCAAATCACTTGGTATTGACTACTTCATTATTTACTCCAATTTTTTTGTTTATTAAATTTAATTCAATATATTGTTGCCTATGGCGACAGGTCATTCGTGCAATGGAGCAGTTTTCATTAATTAATTAACGTGAATATCTAATAAATTTTAGTATTGAATCTGTCATCTGCATTCTTATTTTGTTATTACTTTTATGAGTAACGTTAATTTAATATGAAAAGGCGACGAGATTGTCGAGGATCTGTCGACCATTCTCGGCACCGCCCATATACACCAGTATTTTTGAATCGGATCAAACGATTAAAGTACGCTTTTCGACGGCCACTAAATATTTATGCGCCATTCCATATCAATTTCATAATCATTCACAATTTATAATAATTTGTTACCTCGCCTACTTAGGTTTTGATAAAACTTGGCACATTTAATCATTCTATATAGTTATAAAAAAAATGTTTTGTATTTTATTTTTAAACTCACAGGAGAAACAGATATTTACAGCTAACTTTTCAAATTTTATTAAAAATAGTTTACCAGTGCTACTACGATTAGCTGTAAATCGGCCACCAATTGAAATATGCAATTGGAAAGTAGTCTCATTTAAAAGCTCCTTTAATGGGCTTTTATATGATAGAGTACAACACAACAGGTTTATATAAAAAAATAATAATTCAAAATCCAACTGAAAATTTCAAAATCGATTGTCTCAAAAACGGATTTTTTTGTAATTTTGAAAATAATTCCAAAATTGGTTCATACTTATCTGTAACTATTCACAAAATATTTTTTTGGGATCGTGACGGGATCATAAGATATGACAGGTAACATATGCATCGATCAAGATAAATGCGATTTAGATTTGCTGTTTTGTACTTTAAACTCTTCCCCCGCAAACTGTAGCTTTTTGAAGTTTTCGTTTATTATATTATTTCTAAGGAGTAATCCTATGTAGATTTTGTGAATAAAATAAAAAAGCCAAAAAGGGTTTCAAATGAATCAAGCTTTCAAAAGGCATTTTCCCTTCAAAAAGGTCTTAAAAACAACAAGATTGCAATTTTTATGGCTTTGGGATCCCCAATTAACGAGTCTAGTTTACTAGATTTGATTAATGCGGGTTAGTATTAACATTCACAAACGTCCATGGTTACAGCGGGATTCGAATCCGCAGCAGTGAGGCGCTAGAGGCCAGTACTTAAGCTGGGGACACACTGCCGACACGTCACGTGCCGGTATGGAATTTTACATTAGTACACATAGGACGACACGTGACGCATCTGTTCAGATGCTCACTCAGCACGTTTCAAATAAAGATATATTATCTGCCCGCCGCTATTTATTGGTAATTGGTAAAATACCAATAAACTTAGATAGTAAATTCCTATATATTTACCTATTATTATACTTTTTTTGCACGCCGGCGAGTAGAAATCAGTGCCATAATGTTGCGTGCCGTAACGTGACGTGTCGGCAGTGTGTTCCCAGCTTTAGGCTGACCCGCTAGACCGCACGGCTCCTAATTTATTGTTGTAAAAAGTGCATAATATTTTAGTCTTAAAAATAGTAGAAACGTATTATTATGCAGTGGTAGATCGCTTCTTTTCACGAATAGTCCACGAGGCATCGGGCCGCGCCACGCGCCCAGTTGAATATATTTTATAGTTGTAAAAAAGTGCCTGTTCGTAGGAAATTGAGTCTTATGTTAGACATAATATTATATATATATTAGGCAGTTTATAATAATTTTTTTTTGAGATGCTGACCTCTAGCGACCTAAAATTTTGGTTATAAATTTGTCTCACAATCAGTATATTATCCATCTATACGCTAAATATCGTTAATATCCGAGTCATGGTCCAAACCGCCATTCTTAATCGGTAGTAGCCTTTATTCAAATGATTTTACGGAGATTAATTTGTTATAATTAGAGAATCTTCCACATTTACACATGCTTAAACGTGCGGATAACTGTTAGGTAAACAATTTCGTCGTAATTACTGAGTCTATTCAGAAACCGCACAAGATACAAGACGTATATAGTTTCCATTACAAGTGTTATCCGTTGCGTCAATGGAGAAGTAAGTTAAACATTTTTTGATGTCATTTATCTAAGATTGCTTAATTGAAATCCAAGTTATTTTATTGTTTAAAATATAAAACAAAACTAATAGTAAATTTGTTAGTAACTCGACTATTTGTTGCACTTCTAGAGGGTGCAGCGCCATCATAAACAACTATTTTAATTTAATTTATTCATTCATTTTTAATTATTTAAGCAACTGTTTCTTTATTTTTGTGTTTTATTCAGCACTTAGTTTCCAAAAATTTCAAATAAACGAAGTGTCAGTATAAAACTAAAAATCATATTTGTTTAGTATCGGTCGTTTCCTCCTCCGACTATAGTTATTTCTACCCATTACATGGTGAAGATTTTTCCTGTTTTTTATATGAGCAAAATGAGCAACTAATGAGCAAAATGATAGTTTATGAGATAAAAATAAATAAATATGTTATAACTGATTGTGAGATGGATATGATAAATTATGTAATGTGTTCGAGAAAAAAATTCTGCAAAATTTTAAATTTCTATTGAAAAATGATGCAACTTTTCAAAAATGTGTAGCTAAGTTTTTAAATATTTATAAGTTATTGAAAGTAATATTTAAAGAAAATCTGAAGTTGAAAATCAAAAATACATGATTTTCAAACTATCGTCAAAAATAATTATCGATAAAATAGAATAGTTATGATAAGCAATACTGTACCATTATAAAAATACATACTTACGTAGGTATGTGAGTGTGTACTTTCAATTTTTAATTTTTTTTTTAATTTCTTAAATCTCGGTTTATGAAGCACCGCATAAAGGAAGAACAAAATGTCAAATACAGTGTAAAAACCTTTATAACTTATTCGACAGATTTGAATGGTATTAGTGGTTATTTTTATAGCACAGTTTTTATAAAATGGAAATACATAAAAGCAAAGCGTAAATTAACAATGTAGGCTACCAATAATAAGTAAAGTTGATAAAAACATTAGGTAAATAGTGTGCAACTAACAAAAATGCAGTAGTAAGTTTATAGACGCAATAACATCAAAGGCGAAATAGTGTCTGTTAAGTAACAAGGTATGACAAAAAAAAACAAATTATGTAATAGGTTTCTTATACATGAAGGTTTTACAAAAGCCAGAAATAATCACGTGTTCGAATAATGTAATATCCGGAGCATAATTTTTTCAAAGTCATGTGTGCCATTCCAAGTTCAACAACGCAGAATTTTGTAATATCTTTATAAACTACTAATTTATATGAACGAATGGCTATACGACTGCACCTCATCAATAATTGTATGGTAATCATTCAATATTTGGACGTAATGAGTCGGATAATCACCTCTTGACATGTTTGATATAGATTCGTCGCGGTTTCGAACATTATTATCGATCATTTGCGGCTTTATGACACGAAAATAATTTTCAAAGATCTTCGTACAAGTACATTTTCATTAAATGTCAGTTAATTATCTAACGTATACTGTAATAAGTTGTATTTTTGTTACGAAAATATTTTTAGTTGCTATCATGAAACTTTTTGATCCTATTACAGCTTTTTTAATTAATTTATCGAATGTCACTGTTAGGTTTTGTAAATAATTAGCTGTATACGCAGTATGTAATTTGTTGTTAACTTTAACTTAACTTTTAACTTAATACATTTAGCCATTTCTGTGATAGATCTATTCTTTCATTCTGCAACTTCGTTTTGTTCTGGAGATTAACATGCCCTTAATTCATACTTTATTCCTTTTTCTTCACAATATTTTTGCATTTCTGTTGACGTAAATTCTCAACAATTATCTGTTCTAAGCGTTTTTATTATTTTATTATGCTGCGTGTGCATATAGTAACCAGCATCACGTTGGACACAAATGGAAACATTTTTAATTTGCAATATCTCAGAAAATTTTATTCTTTGTAAAAACCTCTGCATAATTTCAAATTCAAAATTGTTGCGACAATCAAATCTTTGAATTTCGTTTTTTATCCGTAAACGGATGCATTGAAAAGGTAAAATCTTTCAAAATAAAAGAAATTTAAAGAATCATAAAAAATAAAAATTAAAAAATCTGAAATATTTTTTTAACACTTACGTAAAATTCAAACTAATACTGCTGCCGCTGGGACTGCCACTTGTCTGTAACATACTATTAGAAAAAATTATAAACTTCTAAATTTTTCTTTGTATTTCGTATAATTTTCTAGTCATCGTTTTTTCTCTATCGCCAATTTCGAGCGTAGATTCTTCTGTACTTACATTGTTACGTTTCATATTTTACTGTATTTCACCAAGCACTGTAATTGCGAAAACGCGCGTAAGATAAAATTTCGTTCGCGAAATTGGACCGTCGAATGTTTGAGGGGAACCCTAACCTAGTCCCTATCCAAGAGCCTAATCAACCACGATTTTCAGAGAATTTGTGTTAGAGCTCAAAGAAAAGAAAGATCCTACCTTTCCCCGTCGTATTAATCCTTTTTGTTTGTAATCATTTTAGAGAACACAATACAACACTCGCGCACTCACACGTAAAAAGGCCTTATAAACCGAACGATCACTCCTCGCACACACGAATAATACGACGCCGTAATTTAAAATTCGAACTCTGTACCATTAACGCAATAGATCTGAAGCGGTTTTGCCGGAATTCTATATATAAATGCATTCGAGTTATTATGTGGATACTAGGAAATCCCGATTTCATTTTAAAAACATTAAGTTCTTTATCCGCACTCCGATAAGTTACGAGAATAGGTTGCGCACATGTTTTATTAGCTGTTTTGTCGATGTATCGGTCACCTAAAAATGCAATTATACTTTTATCTGGTTTATGATTTGTAATAGGGAAATTTTCAATGTTGAGAGGTACACGAATAGTTTTTAAATTAAAAATAAAGTAAACTTATAATTCTGATGTGTAAACGCAGTAAGTAGATAGTGATTATTGAGATAATTTTAAATTGATAAGTATTAGTGAATTTTCACAGAAAATAAATCTATTGCAGCCTGTCTGATGACGGTACCCAGACGTGTCCTTTTGACTTTTCTCCGATCTCGACCCCCTAGATCACGAAACATGGTCATTCATTTTGGGTCGGTCACATATATAATTAATTTCTTGTGGACACGATTTCGGTCGCAATTTTAATTTTAGGAGGCTGAAATTTGAACAGCGTATTGTCTTTACGAAAATGAAAGACGAGTCCGGTAACCAGCCAAATCGACCGACCCGTTCCAAAATGGCGACTGTTAAAAAAATTTAAAAAATGTAATCTCCGTTATTACTTATCGGATCGGTGATGTGAAATATATTTTGGAATCGGCATAAAATTCTCTACCGATCATGTCTCTATAATTTTCGTTAAAATGCACCGTTTTCGAAATAATCGAAAAAAAGTGATAATTTTTTTTAATTCTTATAAATTTCTCTCATAAATATTATTTAAAACAAAATGTATTTCTTTCGAGAAAAAAAAATTTGAAAAATGGAGTTTTTTGACATGTGACGTAAAAATTCGATACCGAAGCTTGCGCGTGGTCGGATTTTACCGACTAAACTCGTTATTAAATATTTTAATCGGGAAAATAATAGAAATGACGTTTTTATTTCGTTAAAATTAAAAAAGAATTTTGGCTAACACAATAAACTATCGTTGTTTAAATAAAAAAAATCTATACTTAATTATGTCAAAGATTATAAATTATAATACTTGTATAGCAGACCGAGCGGTTACGTGCGTTAGGTGGAGATAACGTCGCAGTAAGCATTTCGTAACTCGGACAAAAACCAATATTTTAAAAATAAATCGCACTTTAGCATTATGGAAAAATATAAGTAGGTGAAATAAGTTACCAATGCCTTTAAATTTGACGAAGTTATTCAATTGAATTTGAAATTGAAACAACTGTTTGGGAGTCAAACTGCATACAAGATCGAGGAAAATTAACCAGTCGTTAAGATGGTGGCACGATCTATTAACAACGTGCTATTATTAATTTTTATCGGACCCATAGTATATTTTAACAAGCCCGTCAAGTCTGTCAGTATAAAAAGGACACGAACGACTCTTGCAAAGTAAGCTGTTACTGCCACTAATTGTGCTCTTAAATGAAATATTTAAAAAACGTTTGCTTTTCATTTAACTCAATCCACCCGCAAAAATCATCCTTTATGCTGTTTCTTAAAATAAGGACTGCAAGGGAAAATAACGTATCACAACCACGCAAATTTTCGCTTACAGAATTATTAAAAATATAAATAGGTGAAATATGCTTGTAAAATCAAGCTGTAGGTGAAACATAGCCGTTCTGATAGGTTTTTTGTTATAAATAAGCAAGAATTGATGAAGATTTCGCACGTGGTGCGTAGGTAATATAATCATAGTGGCACTATTCGAAATAAATAAATTATGAAGTATGTGTTTAAAAATAGATCAAGAACGGTCTGAAATTGTTAATTTAATAAATTAATAATAAATGTTGATCTATTAATGCCAATGGTTAAGGTGACATTAGGTAACAAATTTTGATATGATTAATTTAGGAATATTAAACAATTATTTATGCTGTAAAGCCAATATTCCGGGCATATTTTTTTCAAAATTTCGCGACAAAAGGTGCGGTGCGCGCATTATCGTTATACTTACACTTTTTCAGAATTTTCCCCATTAAAATTAGGGTGCGCGGAAGGTCACTTAAAAGAATTAAATAGGCAGAAATCATTTTAATCACGGTAATTATGTTCATTTGGCCGGCTCAAGTAGACACGAGCGATTCGAGTCGCGCTGCAGTGGCGTCTCCGTTTGAAGCTGCGCGGAATTGTATAGTGTCCCGATTTCATTTTGCGCCAGTATACATACTGTGATCAACTATGAATGTTAAAAAATATTTATTACCACTTGGGGTTTTTGTTTCCATTGGTTCACATACGTCGGAATGAATAAGTTGTAGTAGCATTTATTTTCTTCTATTCTGCGACTCCTTTTCAAAAACATTTTCTTGTCACTTTTTAGACATGTTTCACTTTCTTCAGATTTTCTTCTCGCTAATTTTATTTATCCTCTGGAAGTTTTTTTTTTCTATTAAATAAATTGCTTCAAAACAAGTTACCTAATATAATGTTTTCTTAATTTTCGTTTCATCTCTTTCATTAGCTATCGTTAGAATTTGTCATTTTTGACAGTTGAAGAGTAATATAGATTATCTTTGACATAAGTATTGTTTTAGAATCATTTATTAGCTTATATATACGACTTTCTGCTGTCATATTTATTAGTGATAATAAATTATCATCAATTTTTAATCTTGGAATGGATAACTTTAATTCATCCTGTCATTTTTATCGGAATTGGACGCTTCGCCGCGACCAATTTAACGCGAGACTTCGACACAATCCCGCAAACTCATTTCAACGTGAAAACGTATCGACGCACTCATTTCGACGCTAAGGGTATTAGAAAAATGAAAAATATGCCAACTGATTGCGGTAACTTTATTACAGTAAATATTAGTAAGTAGGTTGTTCATTCATTCATTCATTTCCAGTTTGTATCTTTTTCAATTGTTTCTGACAGATCTATTTTTTTTAAATAACTTTTTCTTTTTTAAAAGTAACCGTTTTTTATTTGAAATTTTGTAAACCCCAAAAAAAGAGAACAACTCCGAAAAAGTGAATGGTTCATAATAAGTTCATTATATAGCGACCCATTGTATTTCTCTTTACACATATATAATTTACCTACATATCCAACAATTACAATGGCGATTTTAATTAAAGAACCAAAAAACGCAAATCTAAATGTTGTAATTAACGTATATTTCTACTGAAAAACTTATCTCCAATTTGATCAGTCAAACGAATGTTTTTCTATACAGATCATAACACATTTAATTTCAATAAAAAATAAGTGTACGTCGAGACTTGTTTGCTAAACAAACGGCAACGATAAAATTTTATTTTTCGGAAGCGATTATGTTCACGTAAGTTAAACGTTTTCAAAAATAAGCGCTATTAAATAAAATTAAGGAAACGTTTAAAAATGTATTTCAAAAAATGCAGAGCCGACAAGACCTAAGTATCAAATACGGGTACGCATCGTAAAACATCCGTCTCATACAAAACCGTCAATTTAAAGAAAGGGTCATCGTTATTTGTCGTTGCCTTTTATCTTCTTCGCCTGCAAAGGTAACGACAGTGAATGAATTTGAATTTAACGAACTCGAGTAAACTATATCAATGGAACTATTTTACTCGCATTCGTTGTTATTCACAATTTTCATAGACACCTCTGGCATGAAAACGATCCTTTTAAATTTTATCTAAAGGCAAAAGGTTAACTTCCACGTTTCGAGTGTCCATTATAAATGACGTGTTTACTAAAGCCAAGAGATACGCCGCACTCGCCATTATTTGTCGTCGACGGTGAAGTGTTCTTAAGAGATGTCCACTAAAAAGCGCCACAAGCTCTTAGTGTATGCACTGATAAAAACAGAATAAACATAAAATTACTTTGAAAATAGCTTTAAGATCGGTTTATGCAAAGGTATTAACCTACTTTCGTTTAAGCGGGAATAAAATTGTCGTTTCCATTATTTTCGAGCTTAAAATTTCGTAATTTTTCCTTTTGTAACCGCTAACACCCGGTACCTACAGTTACGCGTGCATCTTTATTTAAAACACACTCCTCATCACTTTTTTCGAGCAGGTTTATTGTTTGGGAGAATGGAACATCTGTTCCTTCAGATTCTAACGTAACGCCAGCTGGAAGATCCGCAAGCCAATCTGCATTACATGATCGGATCATGTTGGCGTGCGTCCAAATGTGTTATCTACTTGGAATCTACCGAATAGGAAATTTCATTGTTTAAAGATTTATTTATGATTATTGTTTACAGGTTGCTTGGATACACATAGATCGTCAGATGATTTTAACGATTCATCGCCACGTCATCGCCAGAGTTCCGCGTTTTAGCGTCACCCACGATAACGCTAAAACGTGGCTCTTACACGTCAGTAGCGTACAACAAGAAGATCGAGGGTACTACATGTGTCAGGTCAATACCAATCCAATGATAAGTCAAGTGGGCTATCTCCAAGTAGTCGGTAAGTGCACACATTATTCCACATCCTCCACGTTGTTTACGTTGACACTCTTTACAGTTCCTCCAAATATTCTCGATACGGAAAGCACGCAATCTACTGTTGCCGTGCGTGAGAACCAAAACATTAGTTTAACGTGTAAAGCGGATGGATTTCCCAGCCCGAAGATTATGTGGAGAAGAGAAGATGGTCAAGCCATCTCCGTCGAACGCCGCAAAAAAGGTAAGTTCCAACAGCAATTAACACAATATTGTGTATATTCAGGCAAATTTCCACTTGCTTGGTTTGTTGCTTCCTGTTATCTGATGTAATTCGGCATCGAGGGAATGCTACTACGTATAATCCCTAATAATTATACTTACATCTAACGGTTACTGCATCGTTACGTATGTATTATATAATATACATACCTATATATACGTATCTAGTGCAAAACGGTGAAAATGTCTTTTTTAAAAATACAACAACTCGATAGTAGAAAAAATTTATTTTAAATCGGGAATAGAATTTTATATTACTCGAGAAAAATAAAAATTACATCGCGGTTCTAGACACATTCATATACGTCACATGTAATAACGTCGGGATGCACGTAGGTATTTTACGACTTTTCCAGCTCACGGACTGATATAAATATAGAGATCGAAGGAGCTAAATATTATTTATTAAAGTCGAAACCTCGTTAATTTTAATTTCAAACGCGTATTAATTTAAAATGCACGAAGTTGTTAATTTCCTGTTTTTTGTATTGACTTTATGCGATATTTAAACTAATTTTCTCGAGAAATGCGAAACTTCTTTATTTGAAAGGTTTTCCGTGAATGAACAGTTTTTTTTTTTAATTTGCGTTACCTAAATTAGACGTGTTTTTATAAAATTGAAGGTAACTGTGCAAACGTCGAAAACGTCAATTCGTACTTAATTTTTAGTCAATTGCTATAAATAATAGGATGTTCTGATTTTGATGGTGAAAACTTTCTTTTATGATGTGCACATTAATTTTAATTGTCCTTTTATTCTTTTCGTGCTCTTCTTTAATCAATTTTTTTTTGTTTAAAACGATGAACAATAAATACAATTAATAAAAAGAATACGTTTGATTTGCAATCGTTTGCGATTCTTTAAAGACGGAAATCTAATAGCGGACGTGATTGAAAGCGACGCATCCTAAACGGTGCGGTGCATTCGCTACTCGATGATATTTTTTTATTTCCATTATATTATCTTGTCGATATTATAGCGTTTATGATTTTAGAAACCCATTTAAATGTAATACATCAAATTCGTTTAATTTATATGCAGTCCATGTAAAGATAGTAATTGTGATTATTTTGTAAAATCGCATCTAATATATATGTTTTTGAGTTATCGATTTGTATTTTGCAAAGTTTGACATTTTAAATTACGAATAATAAAATATGTCAAATATTTAATTTTGGAAACAGACTGTGAAAGTGTGAAATTTTAAAACAAAAATTTTGATGATTCACTTTTATTCTTCTCTAATTTTCTCTTTAAAATGAGATTCGTTCCGTTTGCAGTGTTGAACGGTTGAATAATAAATTACAAAAAAAAATTATAAAATGCTTTTATGGATAATGTGGAACATTAAAAAATCGTTGCTACGAAAAACGATTGAAACGTCTATCGCGAGGGGTAAACTGCTGATTAAAATTATGTACACTATTTTCAGTATTACCTACCTATTATTACCCACTATTGCCTACTGTTTCTCGATTATTACCTACTATTTTGTGAATGTCGTACACCATATTACCCCAGCGATTTATCCCTCGATCTATCCTTATTTTTACCAATAATTTGCACACCTTACGTCACGTCATAACACACTATATCTATACAGGGTGTTTCGAAATTCGCGCATACGGAAAGTAGGATGATATTTATAAAAGAAAAACTGATTAAATAAATTCCTTTACGATTTTTCGATTGGACCAATATACCCGTCACATACCCACCCACCCATCCCTCTAGTGTTACGTAATTTGTGCAAAATTCCTTCAACTTTTGCTCCTTTCAAATCTACATATTTTCATTGAATAAATTCGATGTTAATATCTCAAATAGCTAAAATAATTATTTTTTTATAACGTTTTTGTCATCGTTGAGGTTGCTATCGCAATCTTTCTGTTTCGCATAGATATAGCCCTATAAAAAAAGATTCATAATCACTTTACTTGATATTTTACTTCAAAAATGAAAATAATGATCACCTACATAATTTACTTTTAGATAATTGTCAGATTATCAATTATTTTGGTCACCCTGTACATTAAATATTAATTGTTTTAGCGAAAACATTTTTTTTTAATAAGCGGAAGTTTTATAAAAAGAAACTTTTTGTTGAAAATTAATTTTCCATATTATCAACTAAGTCCAGGAATACTACTGGTTTTATAAAATACTCGAATTTTGTTATATGCACTTTCTATTAATTAAATGTCAATTATTCATATGCACGTCATTTTCATCCAATAGTGCCGATTAAAAAGATTTTTAAAAGCCCCGAGTTACACTTTTTTATTTGTGTCTGCATTGCTCTAAAGTAAGAAAGTCGACAAAGCCTAGATTTGACGCGTATACATTTTAGGATTTACCAATGTGAAGCGATGAAAGTACGAAATAACAAGTCATTACACGACGTTATTTGGAGTTTTTATCACTGTGTGTAGTCAATCCTAGGATTTACAAACTTGTATTGGTAAAATCTCGGATAAATCTTTATACATAGGTACTTTAAATTGACGTGAACTCTATAGCTCGTTATTTACAACACTTACTGTAAAACAGATGAAAGTTATTTACAAATATACTAACAATAAGTACTAATTTTAAATTATTCAACATCTATTAATTAAAATATTTGATAATCACACATTAACAGCTCGCTAAACGTTGAAAAAATGACGTAAAAGAATATATGTATATTGCATAATTTTACAAAAATTAAACGAATTTTAGGTTAAAGAAGTTAGCATAATCGTAATCATTTTAAACCAATCATTTATTTTAATTAAAGTAATTATAGGTAGGTATGCGATCTAAACGTAAACAAACGAAAAACAAAATTTGGGTTAAATATTTAAAATGAATAGAGATATATCGAGTTTCTGCGTTAACGAGGAAAACTTGTTTCTTTTATCGGATGAATTATACAATTAATACCTTTCTCTCGGAAGAACACCAATTCCAAAGATCTAAGTGTACTCGGAAACATACAAACAAAGGATGTTTATGTAGATCATCAAACAAGCTTTGTAATTCAAAATACCACGGAAGTGTGCCACGCAACACCAAATAAAATAAATGTTTAAACTAGATTTGCAGAGTCCCGTTCACAAATAGAGGGAACAAAATTGTTTATGCCATGAATACAAAACTATAAATTAATGTTTAATTCATTCTTGTTAAGGGCTGTTAATTTTTACATTTTTTTGATTCCACTAAATGAAGTGATATTTACTGCAATTTACATCCAAAATAAGTTCAAACCTTTATTGATTGATGTAACACTTTAAGATAATTCTATTTCTTTCGTTTTAAGCATTTAGTCCCAACATCATCACTGTCCCGTTCACAAATAGAGGGAACGAAATTGTTTATGCCATGAATACAAAACTATAAATTAATGTTTAATTCATTCTTGTTAAGGGCTGCTATTAGATTTCGTTCATTTAAGTATCGATCCGCTGAAACTATTGAAGGAAATACATTTTCCGTGGATATTCCACCGTCCAAAAAAAGCATTGTCACCGAAAGTTATTTAAACTTTAAAGGAGGTGGACACGCGCATCTCCATTTATAAACTTTTAAAATTTCAATTTCTTTGACCTTGGAATTGATCGCATAAAGCTCGTAAGAATATATATAAAATCTAATTTAGAATAAAAAAATTCTCGATGTTTTCTCTCTACGACCATAAATTATTTATACCGTCATGCCACTACATTTTATTTGGGTTAGTCAAATCTAAGATTTACGTTTATCCTTTATGTCTCCCTTAAGGTTCTTTTTCTACTTTAATCAAAAAAAATCAAATAAAATGTCAATATCGTGGCAAATAAAATAAGCGAAATAATTTTTACATTTTTTTGATTCCACTAAATGAAGTGACATTTACTGCAATTTACATCCAAAATAAGTTCAAACCTTTATTGATTGATGTAACACTTTAAGATAATTCTATTTCTTTCGTTTTAAGCATTTAGTCCCAACATCATCACTGTGCCAAAAATTTTTTTACTGACGACATAATTGTAAACGTAACAGGTATCGGTATTATTTATCATCGATCATTTAAAAATCCAGTATTTTTAAGTAGGTTTACGTAAAATACATGATTGATATCTGTTTTAAATCTGAATACGTATCGTAAAATGTGCATTTTTTCAATTTCGTTGGTGCGGGGAAGCGGGAAGTAATAAGGGACGTGGGTAATAATGGACAAGCTGTTAAAAATTTCAAGTTTGCTGCGTCAAGAATTCTGAGTTGCTTTACAACTCCGACTATAACGTTGTCAACTGAAATAAATCGAAATTAAATAAACACCGTTTAATTGTGTGCACTTTTTGCATGTCCACTATTGATAAAATTTTGACAATAGCAGAATAGTGGACGGACAAAAAAATTTAACTTGGTTATTTGTTATTGAAATCAGCAAATGTCTATTTTTACCTTTCTGAAGTATGTATATGAAAGAGAAATAACTCCAATTATTGACAAGTAGTTTGATCTCATAGTTTTCTAGATATTTAATGGTCTTGTCCACTATTAGCAGGATAGTCCATTATTCCCCACGCCTCCCCTAACTATTTTCTCAAAATTTACTCGAAAATTTGTTATAATTCGATACATAATTCGTCAGAGATAACGACAATATAAATTTTCTTTTACAAATTTTTCATTATTAACACTGAAAAGTAAACGAACATACATATCTATAAATACAACAGTCAAATATTTTAATTAAGTCATTATTTCGCAGGTACTCGACGTATTTTTTTTTAATTAATAATAGATTTTGGTTCTTGAAAATTTCAGGTTGTATGCACCAGCATACTATATATTTTATTATTCACATACATAAAGTTTATTTCTAGTAAAAATCTATAGAAATTTGTTGTGTACTAAATGATTAAGTTGATATTAACAGGTTTTCTTCTGGTCTATTTTAAAAAATTCGCTCCATTTCACTATCGACGAATATATTTTTTTGTATTCGAAAGTTTACGAAAAATTCGAAGATTTTTCGAAGAATTATGTTTATTAGTTTCGTACACCATAAATAAAATTACTAAAATCATTTTCATTCTTAGGGCAGTATTTGGCTTCGTCATCCCCGATATACAATGTTCACAAAGGTACGTTAATATAATTCATATTATTTTAATTTTATATAAACAATTTGAAATACAAGTGTGCGTACAAGGTTCTACTTAAAAGTTCCCGGAAAGCATTTCAGCTTTTCTGCCACGGCTTTAGCACTGTAGAGACCTCGATCTATTGATTGAGTGAGGTTAGAAAAATTTTGAGCAACCGAATTTGTTATTTCTGCATCTCATTATTTCTCAAACATATTTTCCGTTTAAATTTCCGATTTGATTAATACAATAAATACAAAAAAGCAAGTGCGCTCAATACTACTTCATTAAAGTGTAAACTTGAAAAAACTACATATTATTCGTGCTCTATTCCAACACTTATAGACATATTGGTAGTACCTCGTATACCTAATAAATTTACTGAATTTGTATTAACCCTCATACTACCGTAGGATCACTGGAGACCCCACATGTATTTTGGAGGTGTACCCTATATCTTTGAAATTGTTTTTTCTAAAATTCCAAAAAAAATAATTTTATACATGACAGTTTTATGTTTTGGTAAAATACAGTTTTTGTAGCATGTGTGGTTTTCAAAAAAAAACGAGGGGTTAATTGCTGATCAAATTTATATACCCTATTTCCAGTATTACCTACCTATTATCACCCATTATTGCCTACTATTTCCTGACTATTACCTACTATTTCCTGAATGTTGTACACCACATTACCCCAGCAATTTACTCCTCGACAATAGTTAAATAAATTACACATAATATCACTGGGATCATCGGCGACCCTTATAGTAACCCATTAAATACGGTACATTAATTTTTTTGTATTGTTTTGTTCTACATTAAAATTCCTGTTATATCTTATTGGCTACTTGACTTCGGCGAGTTATAATTTTTTTTAGTGAAATGTAAATCGGAACACCCTGTATAAGCTAGTGTAGAGATTATGACCTATAAACTTCAAATTTTTACAATAAACCCTAATATTTAATGTTAATTGGTAACAGAAAAAAATATCGTGTAATAATAACTAGCCATGCTTAATTAAAATTCGTGTAACCACGTAGTTTTTCTTTTACTTATTTTGATTTTATTTATATCTATAATTTAACGTTAATTTTTTCTATAATATCTACTACACGATAGTTCGTAATTACTTTTCGTAAAATGTTCACTACCCCATGCCGAATATTTGGTAGAAGCGAAGTTTTCTCGTTTTATTTTTATTAGATTATTACCTACTTCGAAGTTCACAAAAGTACAATAATATCACGTGTACACACACATACTGCAGCAATTGTGATTCCACGCGATGCGATGTTTGAACCGTTGCCGTTGCAGTCTTTTGCTACTTTTTCTAACTTCACAGTTTAAATTTCTGTAAATAAGGCAATTTAGAAAACTTGGACGAAGATCAGTATTTTTGAAATATGTTGAACTTCAGTTTTAATGGAAAAACATAAATAGGTACATATCTACAATTTTTAATTTTATTACCTAGATAGGTTTTTTCTATTTACAATCGCATGCCACATGTACGAGGGTCACATACTAAAATAATTTGAAAAAACATTTATAAGAAATTGTTTTGTGTGCTAAGTCGGCGAATGTGTTGCATTTTAAATTTAACAGCTTTTATATTAATAAAATATCAAAAATAAATGAAAAATGGATCACTTGGAAAAACCATCCAAAAACAAAACTAAACTATTATTTGTATTTTATATCTTTGACATTATTTTCATTCGTGGTGAAAAAAAGAAGAATCTAATCAAATAAGAACAATTTTGTTCACGTCTATCACTATTGTATATCATATAAGTAATAACAAGAAGAATGGATTTCAAAAAGAAGCAAAATAAAAACATATAAGACTTAATATCGTATAGTAATAAGTTTTATAAAATATTAAAGCAACAAAGCTTTTCAAAACCGATTTACGTGGCTTTCTATTTTGCAATACAAAGTCTGTCGAGTAGTGAAATTAAATTTTTAATGTATGCAACGGCGGTGCTGTAAAAATGAATCATATTTAACGTGTACACAGACTGTAATATTATAAAATATCATAGTTATTTAAATTTATTAACTTTAATAGCATTTAAAACAAAAATAAAACAAAAGATCTACCGATTACATACTTTTTTTTTAAATGGCGGTTTGTAATATCGCAGTACAATTATGACTGACTAAATTGTAAATAGAATTTATTGCCGTAATAATCGCCTTACGATTTTATTGTATAGGTATACATTCATCGCTATTGTGAACGTTCTTTCTCTTTCAATAAACGTGTCATATAAGTTTACACTATAACAAGTAAGTATGTATGTCACATGGTGGACGAAATATACTGTAGGAAAGTATACTTTCAAAATTTAATGTCAACCCAAATCTAAACAGCTTTGCATTAAGAGTAATCCTCTATTTTTTTCGATAAACGGCCTATATGTATCAAAAACTTCGTAATGGCCGCTTTTCTAAACATTAATACGAACAGTAATCGCAAATAAATGGTTTCGTTGTTTTTATAACGCAAACGTTCCAAATTTCTTGACATTTACTACTTTCTCATATGAAATTTCTTAGAGCACTTGGAGAACAAAAATCTTGGCGTATTTTCATTATTTGTTAAACATAACCCTTGTTTTTATAGTTCACAATAAGAATTTCTTCTTTGTTTTTTATTGTTTCCTGAAAACGAAGCTTCGTGCGTTGTATTAATTTTGTTGTATTTTGTAGGTATCATACGACAAACAAATTAGCTGTAATTATCACACTGTAACGTTTATTGACGTTCCTAAATTTATTTACAATTCATTATTAAAAACAGTTTAATTATTTATACACTAATATTTATGTTGTCAAACGTTAATCGATCAATATCAGTTTATTTACATTATTTATTTTACTAGGAGGTCGTCGTGGACTAAAGACTTCTTCCAGTAAATCAACGGCCTGAGGTTCGAATCCTTTTGCAACCACGAATGTTTGTGATCGACTTACTAACACTATGTAGCACGTATAATAAAAAACATGGTAGCCGGTTACAAAGTCAATAAATAAAAAATGTTTATACAGGATGTAACTAAAATAAATCTAAACCTCTTAATGGGGTAGCTAGCTGTATTGATATTTTCCGAGAAAATTGCATTTCAAATTTTAAGTATGGACCTTGTCCTTATTCAATTGAAATTAAATTCATAATGCTAGAGAAACAGATCAAGTGCATAAATGACTCATTTTCAAAGTAAAACGAACATCGATGTAGTTTATAGTCAGCTATACCTCTACATGCGGGACGGAAATCTGACATTAGCTGTTATGATTATTGCCGATAACATGGTATCAGCACCTTCAATTTATTTTATTGTAGGGTAGGTTAGTGCAAATTTAAGTTTAAATTTTTTTGTATCATATCGTCGTTTGCGCATTTAATTTTGTCCTATTAGTGAACTTTTTCGCGATGTTTTCCAACGCAGAATAATTAGATTCTTTAAACACAAAGCAGGTTCGTATTTATTCCTATTACAAATACCTATACAAATTTCAACAAAAAATATTAAAATTCGCTAAACATTTCGTACACTCCCGTTTCACTCTTTAAGAGTTTTCGAGTTATTTTAGTTGCACCCTGTATTACACCCTATGAAACGCTTTGAACGCGGAAATTCGTCATTTCCATGGTGACATATGTATTTATATTCTAACTACCTTTAGAACGTTTTCAAAAATCGGGACAACCGATGGTAAACGAGCACTTTTGACACTGATGACGAATTCAGAATATGTATTCCAGAAATTAAATTACGGGATTCAACAATCGCAACTCGTATGGCTCAGTTGATACAATTTCTATTATTACATCAGCTACTTCTTACTAGAAATTTGTTGCGCCTTACCACACTCCTTTCGCTACATTGCATTTAGTATTTGAGGATTAAATTATTTACAAGCAATTTTGTAATATTATTTTTTTTTTAGTCTTTATAGTTTTCTATATAAATTCGTATTTTATTAAACAGTTTTGCAGTGTTATTAAGACTGTTTTAATTGCGCTCTACTGTGTTATATGTTTGAACTATTTCACTATTTATATTGTGAATTAAATTTTTCTACTCGAATTAGTAAGCTATTTAATTCAGAAAAATTGGTAAATCTACAAAACTAAAAACTATTAGTATCTATCTATTTAAAATTGTTTATTACGTCATTAATGGGAAAGTAAAACGTAGTTATGCAAATTAAAGACTTATACAGGGTGATTCATAAATAATGCGAAAAACTTCAAGTAACGATTTCTTATCGAAAATTAAAAGGGGCCTTTTATATAAAGATTTTTCCTAAAACATCTCCTTTCGGAGTTACGCCCTTCAAAATGGAAAGGGTAAAATTACCTATGTTTTCATTTTATTTTTAAAACTTAGAGAAATGTAGAAGAATGATATTTAGATGATGTTTACTGAAAATATCATGGAATATTGATGTTCCAAGTTTTACTACTTGGAACACGATCGCCTATTTTATTTTTTTTACACAAAAATTGTAGGTTTCGCGAGAAAAATGAACGAGCCAAAATAGGTTCTAATAGCTTTCAAAACGAATTTTTTTAATTGCAAAATTTTAACCCTCCAAAAAGGCTTTAAGAAAAAAACAACAAGCGTTCCAATTTTCATCTCTTCGTAAAGATAAGTGATAATTGAAAATATTACTATAGGGCACCTTTTGATAAGTAATGATCTGCTAAATGCCATTCTTCTACATTTCTTCAAGTTTGAGAAATAAAGTGAACACTTAATTTTACAATTTTTCTTTTGAGAAGTTAACTCCGAAAGGAGTTTTTAGGAAAAAAACTTCATATAAGAGGGTCGCCTCTTAGTTTTCGAGAAAGAATCGTCCTTTGAAATTTTTCGCATTATTTATGAAACATCCCTCGTATAGTAACTCCAAAATAACGAAAGATTTTAATAAAGTCACGCTCCTCCAACTCTTTGTCAGATCTTTCAATATTTCAAACTTCAATCTGTCTTTATAACATCGAAGAACAAAAACCATCAGTCACTTATTATTTAGTTATTTTTTTATTACTGTAAAATTATGATCGCATGAATTAAAGTCGACTTGCAGGCGTCATGACAGAAAATTCACAGGAATTTTTTGATAGAAACACGTAACTAAAATAGAAAACAATAGTAGCGACGATGGAAAATTCGTTTTGACGAAAAATAAACGATAAAAGTTGGCCAAACGAATGAGAAAGTTCTGAATATATGGAGATGGCGCTTAAAGAAACATAGGGAGGATTTTTTAGTGAATTTCTGAAAGATCTTGGTGAGGAGCGGATGGAATCTGGAAGCTTAAATGCTTATGGGCATGAAATTGACTATCACAAACGTTGTGTGTTACGATAGATAGGAAATAAGCGAGATTACCCATTCAATAGAAATAAAGGGGTAAAACGCTTTTATACTGAGTTTTAAATTACGTTAATTTTACGTCGTCGTAATTTTCTATGAAAATACAAATCCCATTTACGTAGTCGTAGTCGGGTGTAACTTCCTTGGTCTAAATAATTTTTGGTGGAGTCATAGGGTATTCTTCGTGTAACATAGTGATGAAATTTGTTCCTGTTAGAGTTATTTGCATAAATAATATCGGCGTAAACTGGTTTAGTGCGCAAACTCGCCGACACCTCAACTCTTGCCAGATTAGCTACTACAATATTTAGGAGATACAGGCGGTAGAATGGGTTACTTCACGCCTCGTCTTGTCAGATCCACTGCGTGCAGCTGTTCGAAATCTCCAAACAACTCGCTATTTTCATTGCAACTACGTAGAGTGGAAACCTCGCACGACAACTGATACATCGACTCTGATAAATGGGAGCAAAAGGCTCTCCGGAGTATCGTATCGTTCGTAGACCGTCTGCGCGCAAAATGTCAACCGTTCCCGCGCCACATAAATCTGAATTGGTTTACCAAAAGCTGCGATTTAATCGAATTGTTTAATATTTACAAAACCTGGCAAATTTCCATTCTCGACTTGCCGAATTAATTATATTTCTATTGCTTATATGTATAACGAAAATCTTAATATAGACGTACGCTTTTTCTAAAGCTTTTTTCTTTAACAATTTAAAATGGGATATTTTCAATGTAATGAGCGTATAATAATCATTATTAAACGAGTAGAAGACTATTAAAAATACAGAAAATTGATCATTTATTTTGACATTTGTGACATTTGACTAACTTCTTAAAATATCCACTTTACGTACTTTCATTTAGAAATTCAAATAAAGCGACTAGAAAAAGAAACAACTATAATTATCGGTCAATACATTTTGTCACGCGTGAATAACTATCGAAATATCGATAGATCATACAATATAGAAGTTGCATTTTTAAAATCTATTAAACGTCAGATAGATAAATAAAAGTACGATAAAAAAGGTAATAATATAATTTCAGTTTAATAAAATTAAGGCGTCTACACCGAGCGAAAAGAATTATTTAAATTTAAATAAACGAACCTTTCAACCAAAACCATTTTACATATAATATAATACATACGAAATAAATATTTTAATTTGAATTGAAAATTGTTCATTTCAAATGTTTAAGACTTATTTTTAAATGCTTTTCGTTGTTTTTTTAAAATTATAAAGTATTTTAAGAAAAGTATTTTAATTTTATCCACGAAAACTTTTGGTTCTATTTATTGACGTGTCTGATTTTGATCCTAGGCGCCTCAATTTCATCATACCTATTTTTTCACGCGATTTATCCTCTATTACATAAATAAAAAGTTTTGGCGGTTGAATTTGAAAGCTTGTATTTTAAAAAGGTAAGCAATTATAAATTCTAGTACCCGATATTTAAATGCGCCGTGAACATTTCATTTGCAAACCCTTTTGGAGACTTTTAAAGGATGTTCACAAAAACTATCGAAGTTTTGGCATGTTATCTTGTATTGAATTTAAGCGCTATAACTCAAGTAATAAAGCGATGATGTCTAGTCAAATGACCGCCTCTAACTGCGATGCACATCTGAGCTCTTTTACGGCATGTTCCATAACTCGAGTCAAGTCATTTGGCGTTAGATCCTCTATTTCTTGACGGATATTATGTTTCAGCTGCTGTAGCGTCTGAGGGTTATTAGCGTATACCTTTCCTTTGAGATAGCCCCATAAGAAGAAATCAGGAACCGAAAGATCTGGCGATCTCGAAGGCCACGCTAAGTCGCCAAATCGAGAAATTAATCGCGCAGGAACATGTTGCGCAACATGACCATTGTCTCTCTGGATGTGTGCGCAGTCGCACCGTCCTGTTGCAACCACATATCCTCCAGTCCTAGGACTTCCAACTGAGGTGACAAAAAGTTATTCAGCATTGCTCTATAGCGCTCTCCGTTGACCGTAACAGTAGTGCCTTCATCGTCCTCAAAGAAATATGGACCAATTACACCTTGGGCAAAGACGCAGCACCAAACAGTGACTCGTGAAGGGTGTAGTGGTCTTTCCTGAAGAATACGAGGGTTTTCTGTACTCCAGTAGCGGTAATTCTGCTTATTTACAAATCCATTTAAGTGAAAATGAGCTTCGTCGGTCATAATCAGTTTATGTGGAAAATCGTCAATATTGTCGTTAAGGTTTAGGAGACTGTGACAGTATTGCAGGCGTTGTTGATGGTCTCTGGGAAAAGCTCTGACCACCTGGGATTTTGTAATGAAATGCGAAATCAATTATTAAATCGCGTCAGGAAGATTTAAACAGACATGACCATTTATTGTGTGGCGAGTGACTTCCTGTCAACTTCTTAAAATATCCACTTCTACGTGACTTTCATCTTAAATCTAGCGCTGAAAAAGAACAATATAATTATCGTCAATATTGTACGCGTAATAACTATCGAAATATCGATGATCATACAATATAGACTTGCATTCTTAGAAATCTCATTAAACGTCGATAGATTAAGTACGATAATAAAGGTCAATAATATAATCTTCAGTTTAATGAAAATTAAGGCGTCTACACCGAGCGATAATTATTTCAAATTTAAATAACGCCTTTCAACCAAACCATTTTACATATATTATACATACAATAAATATTTTAATTTGAATTGCAAATTGTTCTTTCAAATGTTTAAGACTTCATATTTAAATGACTTTTCGTTGTTTTAAAATTATAAAGTATTTTAAGAAAAGTATTTTAATTTTATCCACGAAAACTTTGGTTCTATTTATTGACGTGTCTGATTTTGATCCTAGGCGCCTCAATTTCATCATACCTATTTTCACGCGATTTATCCTCTATTACATAAATAAAAAGTTTTGGCGGTTGAATTTGAAAGCTTGTATTTTAAAAACGGTATAGTCAAATTGTATAAAATTTTTACTTGGTATTCGTCCACTATTTGAAATTGCGCAGTGAACATTTCTATTTTGTACGTAAAGCCCTTTTGGGGACTTTGTAAGGTATTTCACAAAAACTATCGAATTTTGCTGCATGTTTCTGTATTGGGAACTTTAAGACGCCATAACTAAAGTAAAGTAAAGCGGCATAACTAATGCTGCTTTGTGGTAATGGTAGGCGCGATATAGCAATCACTTCACCCCACCACGAATACGCAAGCATCACACGTTGTTTATCAATATATATTATAATTTTTGGAGCCTTGAAACATTAATATTTTTATTAATTGTTTTACTGGGTAATTTACCTTCTTTTTCCACCCACGTGTACGCGAGAATTTTTTTAATATTTCGTCAAATAAGCAAATTGGAGTGGTAGAAAACTATTTATTATAACTTTTAATAATTAACAAAAATCCAGAAAAATCACATTAAACTATCGTATAAGATTTTACCTCTCATATACATACATAAATATCGTTGCTTTCCGTTTAATAACTTCTGAATAATCAAATTATGAATTCAGGGGTTTTTAAAATACAAGTAAAAATTACATTTTTAAAAACATATATTGCTGTAGTAACTTAATGCGCTTTCGGAAAATTATGAAATTACGCATACTTATGTAGGAATCAAGTATCTTTAGCGTGCACTTTCAAACTCAGTCACCAGAATATTTTACTAGGACTGTAGTCTCAGGAAAAGTATGTTTTATTCACAAGAACGGCGGACACACCTATTCAATTCATTTTTTGATTAATTTATAAGAAACTGCAAGGACTATCTTTTGAATATTAGGCAACAGGCGGCACTTCGATGCAGGTCGACACTTACGTCCATTTCCTCTTTCATATTTTGAAAACTGCAAAAAGAATTATTTTGATCACAGTTTCAGTCGTGCATACAATTTTCTGAGAATATTTTCTGCACTCATACTATGGGACTATTTCAAATTCTTAAGACAGTAAAATGCCTCGATTCCAAGAACATTTTGATTGCACCTCATATTTCCTCATTTTCCAGTTGATTATCGATAATATAAAAAACAATTATTATTTCAAATTTAAACAGTAGCGAATAAATTCAATTGAGAATTATAAAGGTAGTGAAATGTCGAGAGGTTTTAATAAAATCTAATGCAATAGCCATTAAATTTAATTTTCACTAATAAAGCGTACGCGCTTAATAAAGAAATACGGACGTAAATGATTCCTTAGTATTTTAATCAAGGTTATTTTTTCGCCGGCTTCCGCGAAACAAATATTATCGCAATTTATTTAAATTAAAGTGAATAATAATAAATGTGAAAATAAATAGAAACGTTTTACACTTCTTGTTTCCCTCGTAGTCGCGGGTTCGAATCCGACGTTGCACTATTACATTATGTAATAACAATATTTAGTAATACATATACAAAATAGTCTGTCAAAATTGACTGAACCACGGCCATTAAATTAAAAAAAAAAACTTGTTTTCTAAACAAATACTAATGCAAATCCGGTAACTTTATTTAATCTATAAGCTTCTCTCTATAGATATTCAACAGCTGTGTCAGTAAATATTGATACATATTCTCTTTTATCACCGTTTTAAGTACGAACGTCTTAATTAAAGTTTATATACTGACATGAGTGCATATTTCTCGACTTAATAATTGTAAAGCCTGGTACTTACAGCGGAGTTGGTATAAAAATACAATGAAAAAAATTGTTCCTATTGTCCCTATTGAGAAATAAGAAGAAACCCTATTTG
This sequence comes from Rhagophthalmus giganteus, assembly GCA_036326145.1. Taxonomy (NCBI): domain Eukaryota; kingdom Metazoa; phylum Arthropoda; class Insecta; order Coleoptera; family Rhagophthalmidae; genus Rhagophthalmus; species Rhagophthalmus giganteus. The sequence continues at coordinate 3,734,267 of JARFJA010000075.1, read as the reverse complement.
TCGGTGATCTGTCTTAATTTGTTAAATAAAAAAGCCCCGAGCGACCCCGGGGAGAGAAGAGTGTGTCCTTGTTTTTCCCAACAAAATAACAAAGCATTTGGCTGTATGTCCGACGTCTAATGCCAAAAAAAACTAGACATTTCGTGTGTAATGAGAAAATTAAGGAAGGTGTCTTCTCATCGCCAGAAATATGTGATGACGAAGGTTCCTTTTCATTTTTCGTGTAGATTATTTAAAACCATCAAATAAAAATTATGAAAATTTGGCCGAGGATATTATTATACGGGGAACACTGCGATTGTTAAGAAAACCACTACTCTTGTAATTACATAATAGTACATTAAAGTACAAGTTTCATAAGGCATTATTTATCGTACGAGTTCAAGTTTAGAAAACGAACTGCTACGCGGTGAGCTTAATAAATAAATACATACATTTAGGGAATTTGGCTGTGGTTGGTGATGTCGATTTAATTCAAACTATTAAAGTTTTGAGTGATAGGTTTATTATATAGGAATTTATGACGTGACGTTTAATGTTATCAACTTGAAAGTTGCGTGTGTCGTAATGAGGCGATTATAGCACTCATTTTGGTGTCATAATGAGTTCATTATAGACGCAAAATATAAAAAATATATTATCGACTTCGTACAATTATTGTATATTACACTTAAAAAATGTCATTTAAATAATTTAAAAAATAATTCATATTTTTATTTACAATATTCTCAAAATTTAATTTAATGTAGGATTTTAATTTGTTTAGTTCCAATTTTGTGGAGATGTTTCCAATTTATTTGGCTTAGAAAGCAAGAAGACAAGGAAAACTTTAATTATAAAGTGTAATTAGGATATTGGAATGTTTTTAGGTTTATTAGTAAAACAATCACTTAAATTCTACTAACGTTTTAGATGTTAGGTACAGAGTTGAAACACAATTAGAATATTAACTAGAAGTCCAGGTATAATTATATAAATTCGTAACCTACTATACTATACGTGTGTGCGGAGGTGTGCATCTATATGTATAATACACTGCATCCCAATGTTTAAGTCGTTCGTCATTTTGACTGTACGTTGCGTTATTGCCTTTAATCTACGCAAATGTATTGCAGTAGCTATGTTCTATCTAAATTTACAATTTTCAGTAAACGTATACGATGGAGAACAACTAAACCTCACCCGCATCAGTCGAACGGAAATGGGGGCATATCTGTGCATAGCTACTAACGGCATCCCTCCATCTGTCAGCAAACGCATCATCGTGGACGTCGAATGTAAGTAACTAAAACATAAATTCGCAATACTCAATTTTAAATTTTAAGAACGTTATTAACTTCGAATACCCTCTTTAATTATTTAATTTAAATAGTCGAGCTAATTAGCTTACGAAAACTGTTTTTGACTGCATCGTTTAAAAACGTAATAGAGGAGATGAAATTAGTTTAATTATTCTTCTAATGTAAGAATTATTCCGACGAAAATTTCGCTTATTATCTAAACCACCAAAAAACGTACATGTTGCGCATTTTCTAATTTATATGTTTGTTAATTCAGTTCGCTATAATTTTTAATTGCATTTTAACAGAGATTTCAGGAGTTAGCTACACTAACTTTAAATGCGAACAAATGTTTCCATTAATTTAATATCCATTAATTTTCAATCAATAATAATTTAATATTTCTAAATTTAAAAAACAAACAAACAAAACCGGTCGTTTATAACATGAAAAGCTCACAGAGCAGAGAATTTGATTACAGTTGAGCATTAAACATTTTTAACCCAAGCGTCAACAAATGAAATACATTAAAGACAGCCTATATATTTCGCAGATAAAGAAAAACAAAGTGTAAGCCATAACTTGAAACCATGAGGATTAAGGGTTTCATATCAAAGCTTGTATAGAATAAAACTTTGAACGAGCTTTCTGAGCATAACAAATGTGCTTTGATTCATTTAAATACAATTTAACTTCATCCATTATTTTCTAAAATCGGCTTACATTAGTAGTTAGTTATTTGTAAGTTACTTAAATATTTGGAAAATTACATAATTTTAGAATAATTAGATGCACTTGCATCTAATTGCAAATAATTATAAAAAAAAAACAATTTAAATAGATAATTATTAACTCCGCAAATTTTTAAATTAGTTTTATTATTACAGAAAATTGTAAATTATTAGCCAAACGTTTTACAGTACGTACAGTAGAACTCCAATTATTCGGACTAATGAATTCTGGACGTGATCCGGATATGCAAAAATCCGGTTAATTCGGATAGTTATAAAAAAAGGTTGTGAAATGAATCGCGAAAATTGTTCTAAAATCACTTCTATTTATTTTTATTACAAGAATAAAGTATATTTGAATGGCATATCAATAAATATGGCAATAAATATAGGCTTAATGCATGTATATTTTACTACAAACGATTAAAAACTTGTACTCGTATACAATTAGAGATTTTTAATTGAACATGACCAACTAACATTAAGTTAGTTATTTTGACATAGAAAATATAATTTTTTATTTTCCTGATATCGATCCGGATATTTGACGATCCAGATGACTGAATTTCGGATAAATGGAATTCTACTGTATATGCATAATAGACGCAATAACGTAATTTTAATGATATTCTCGCGAACATCCATGAGTTAAGAGGACTCGAACTTTGACCGTTAGTTTTTCAGTCCGGCGAAATGCACGCTTGAACACTGTGACTCCTAGTTTTTTAAATTTTCCTACAAACTACAGTTAAATATTTTCAGTTTTTAATTTTTATTATAAAATACCTACCACTTTATATGTCTATATCATAATTTAAATTGTTGGTACATTCAAAGAGAAAGCATTTCGTTTTCTAGCACATTACACGTCAAACTGTTTAATCCGTATAATAACTTACGCTGATGTTGCGTCATCAATTTAACCTATGTAACCAATATAGGCACTTTACTTTTATGGTATTTAGTTAGGATGTAATTACTCGTAGACGCGAAGGCAGTTGCAGTATCTTTTAATTTGATTTAAAATATTTCGAGTCATATTTACAGAATGTATGAAACAGATTGTGTAACTACAAATTAATTTGCGGACGTCGAATTTGCTTTATTAAAACATTTTTAATTTGAAATCTAAATTATGACTATTAACGCTGCTGCCCCAATAAATGTACACTATTGGTGCAATATTCGTGTTCTACTTGGTAAGAAACTTCTTAGAGTTCAAAATTGCTGTTTATTTTTCTTAAATGAAAATTAAAAAAAAATATCTTGAAAAATTGTTATAAGTGAATTTCCTTATAAAATATACGCCGTTTAAATGTGTTTAAAACCTATAGTAAACGAGGTGTTGCCAATTCTAAAAATTAATTTATTAATGTTTAAACGAAAACCTGAAATGTTGTTTGTTTTTGACGAGCAAGTTTTAATTAATAAATTGTTTTGCGGTTTTAGGTTTAGAAAACAATATTTCAATGAATTTTAATACAAAGCGTGTGCTTTAACGAGATTCAAAAGGTTTTTTCGCAGTAATACTTCAAGCCTTAAAGTAAAGAAGCAAGATAAAAGATATGAAAGGTTGTGATCTTTAATGTAAAATCGAAAGTGCTAACTTGAAAACTGTATAAGTTTTATAGTGTTTAGTGACATAAAAGAATATAGAAGCAACTCGAAAATGTTGCATATAACGTTTGAAATGCGTCTCCAAATTGTTTAAGTTGAGTCATATTTAAGGCTGCTTTTCGTTATCTTAATGCGAAGTATAAATTCATAGAATTATCTAAATAAGTTTGTATTTGTTTATAAGTACCAGATGCGTTGGAGTACGAGGCGCTACTTAAATGTTTTTGAACGGACCGAATGGTGCTGCGCGGCCGGAATATAATTCGAACTAGTGCCCTTAAATAGCTCTACATGCACTCCGTGAATTAAAGGAAACGCGTAGTTTAATGGTGTTAATTTAATGGTTTTATCGTGTTTAATTTTTCAAATTAACTATTATAGAAATAAAAAGTTCTGACGGTTGAGGTTTGAAAACTTGTATCTTAAAAACGCTTAGGCCAAATTGCATACAATTTTTACTGGGTATTTATTCACGATTTGAGACTGCACAGTGAACATTTTAGTTTTCACGTAAAGCCGTTTTGGAGATTTTCTAAGGTATTTCACGAAAACTATCGAATTTTGCTGCTTGTTTCTGAATTGACAACTTTAAGACGTCATAACTAAAGTATTTCTGCACCAAATTATATTAAATTTGGAAATAATGTACCTCAAATCTGTTGTAAGAAAATGTATATAATGAATTTTAATTTCTCTAATTAATATGCCTTTCGTGACGATAAAAGTCAAACTATCGCAATTACCGACGACTGACACCAAATTACAAAATTAATTGTGCATACGATAAAGTTATATTTTGGAACAACATTTGTATCGTTACTTTGTTTAAATACGCTTAACAAATTCGTTACGTTTTTATTATAAATAATATAATATGTTGTTGTTAAAACGTGACGCAGTATTAGATCGGCCGCGCCGACCTTCGTTATTCTACATAGTAAGCGGCTAATACAGCATTTTTCCAATGAATAAGCAGTGTTATATAAAAACTTAAGTAGTGTATGTGTTTCATACGTTTTGCGAATACGTCTTTTACGCATATGGCGAGATACATATAAGCTTTAAAACTCAGTCACTCAGTTTCTTATTATTTACTACAGTAAAAAAACTGTTGGATAGCATCTCGTACTTAAAATTAAAAATCGCGATTGAAAACCACATATTCCGATAGTACTCGTTTTAGGTTATTCAAAATGCGCGTTTTTGGTGTTTGAATGTGGTTTTTCCATAAAAATTGTATTACATTCTTAATAATGTAACCTGAACGTTGTACAAGTTTTCAGTACGGAAAGTTTCGGGTTTGTACGACCTCGGGGATTCTCTACAACCAATATTTGGAGTGCCGAAGAAATGTTATTGATATTTATTAAAGTTCGTACCTATATCTTTTGGTCTTGATCATATTTAAATCAATAACAGTTCACGATCTTTGATTATCCGAGTTTTAAATATTCCGTTTTTTTCGTCATGAAAAACTACCAAAAAGGTACGACGGTGATTTTTTGTACCTGAAGTAGTAAGTTAAAAATTGGATAGTCCTCGTATCTGCATTTGATTGATGACGCCGATATTATTTTTTGTAAGTAAAGTGCTTCATCAAAATGACGTTTGTTTTATACTGCCGTTGTAGATTTTCGGAGGTTCCCTCGAAGCTTGTAAAATATGTAGGACATTTTTTAAAAGTCGGTTTTAAGCAGTAATAAAGCACTAAGCTATTATAATATCAAGATGTTTTATATTTCTCTTGCTATATATTCTCAATAAGAAAACAAACTCACTCAAAATCAGTATCGACAATTTTGCGAACATTAAAATTGTCGATACTCTATCGTTTCTTGCTTCAAATAGAATGATATGATAATCGGAACCATTAGCATCTATGTATAAAATGTGAGCGGCGCTGGGCTAAGATAATATATCAAGCGTTTTTAATTGAATGACTACCGGATGAAATATTACCACTTGATTTATTTACTGAGTGTAAATAATTAACATCATTAATTAAATAAGGTTTATAGCGTGTTGAAGGAGTGGACGCACAATTCGAGAGAACTGCTCGACAAACGAATTTATGCGGAACAAACAAAATATGTTATCACAACGTTCCGTTATAGAATTAATCATTCTCTTACTTCGTCGTTGTTTTTCCCCTTGCCCCTCACTTATAACAAATCCCATAGAAAATTTCTCGTATCAAATTATTCGATTAGTTGCTTTAGAGTTCAAATTAGCGGTACCTAATTTTTTCGTGAAAAGTGGGAATTTCCAAGTTTTTAAATCAAAGCTTACGGTATCACACTGATCAATTCTAACAACAAAATTATACCCCTACCAAAATAATTAATCAAATCGGCGGATCGTTAAGCCCTTATATAATCTAATAATTCATCGTTCGATCGCTGTATCATACTCTCTTTTGGACACGTTCCACATTTTTAACTGGCACGGCTTCGACTTCATAACTATTAAAATATGTTAACTTTATTCGGGCAATCGTGTTTAAAATACCATTACATTAGGAGGAACGAAAAACTTTTAATACCCAAATTTAACGAGAAAGTTTCAATTCGGGAAACTACTGGTGTTTAGTTAACGTTTACTTTACCTCACAAAGTATTTCTTAGCTCGTTGCTCTTTTAATGGTTTGAACTTTACAAGTTTCCTAACAGTTTGTAGAGGTTATATAAAGATTTGTTAGAAGTTGAAAAGTTTGTGTTGTATTGACGTGCACTTTCAAATATCAGACTTGTCACTTAAATTTTCGTAGTTTTACATTTAAAATTAAACTTACATTTTGTAAGATCTGTGCTGTTTTATAATGCCTTTTACTTAAGATTTAATGGTAAATCACCGAACCTGTTCAATTTTATACCCCGGTAAAAATTTATACGTTTCAACCGAACAACTTTAAATGGAGTTATCTTTACTTATACAGCTTTAAAAGAAGAATTTGCTTTTCACTTTTTATTGAGAAATAAATTTACTTTTATTTTAATTGCACCTGTTGTCAAATGAATAACTAATTAAGAACAGCTACCGATAATCACATGCTTCATTTGAACTGATTATAATAACACGTTACAAATTATTTCCCAATTTACTGTAAATTAAATTCGACACGAGAGGTTATTAAAGTTATTTTAAAAACACCCCCTTTTGTGTGGATATGTATCGAATACAACGATTTTTATGAGGTTTCTATGGATTTACAGAAATACACTATTTTCTAGTCCACGGATGAACCTAACTATTCTTGTGAAAAAAGAGTTTTGTTTCGTTTGAAAAGTCCTTAGCCATAGTCAGTATGTCTATATAACATATAGGGTTGTTTAAAAATAATAAAACGTTAAATTGTTCAAGAGTAAATTACCAATTATTTGAGTAAAAATGAAAAATGTTATAAGAAAGAATTGGTGGTGGTGGAATAAGAGATTGGTGTTTAAGTACATGCGCTCTATGACATAAAACAGAGAAAGGGGTAGTAATGTTTTTTTTTGTTTATCTATCTTATTATAGAGATTTAATTTTATTGTTAGACTTATTGCTTTAACTGCCCTTTATGTATATTATAAAAGAATTTTTGAATTATTCTTTACATACAGGGTGTTACAGACGTAACTCCCGTTCTTTCGAGGATCGAATCTGTAACCTAAAAGAAATCGAAATTCAAGAGTTCCGAAATTTCTAATTGGTCTTCTTTGCAGTTTTATTAATAGAAAATAACAAAAATATATACAAAAGTTGTTTTTACGTGATTTAACAAGGAAACATTTTCTTCGAGATATCCCCATAAAAAATTCACCGAATTAAGATCGGGTGACCGAAAAGGCCAAGTACCTAATTGTACCTAATTCGAATCCAAGAGAAGTAGTATTCAATCGATTTGCAATTATTGCGGTTTTTCTCAGAGCATCACGTGATATTGTAAAAGAAAACATTTCGATACCTTCATTGTTAATAATACTATAAGGGAGGCAAATCGGAAATGTATTCACTTTTAACTTTCGATTTCTTTTAAGTTACCGATTCGATCCCTGAAAGGACGAGCGTTACTTTTGTAACACCCTGTATATGAAACCGAGTTAATAATAAGCCAAATTGTTTTTAATAAATAATTTTATAGATAAGGAGTACAAATGTAGAAAATATGTATGAAATAGTAATTGTTAAAATACCATAATGCAGCCCAAAACCTCATTTTTTATAAGATATCGCTTTAATATAAACATATAGAAGTGCATTTTCTTTAAAAGAGACTTTGTTTTATCGTATTAAATTTCATAAAACCATTTTTAAAATATATACCGTTAAAGACTACCATCGGAACTTTCGCATCCTATAGTACATAATTGCTTAAATAATAAAAATAACAATAATTTAACAATATAATTAAAGCGTTAAAAATTTGAACATATTATAAAAATTAATAGACACTACGAGCCCTGCGTCAAAAGTATTCGCGTGGCTACATTATTTGAAATGTTTCAAATAATATTTAAATTAGAACTTGTACAACAAATCAAACAAATTAAAACATTTGTAATTTTTTATTATTAACAACAGTAAAACATTCAAATCAATAATTATTAAAGTTTACGTACTCCTTAATAATAATGCAAAATATTTCGCAAACAAAGCTTTTTAGAAAGAAATGTTTCAAATAAGAGTTAATTAACGTTAAGGGAGAAGGCGAATTTCGTAATGTATGTTTTATTTGGAAGATGCTTTCAAGGTCAGTTTTTTTTAATGGAAATTATATTTTTTATTGTTATTCTTCGCAATAAAATAAACAACTGTTCTATAAACCTTTTCTTGTAAAATGTGTATCATAAAAACAAAAATTATTGTTATTAAGATTAAATTACATTCCCCCATCTCTCATTAAAAAAAAAAAAACAATTGGGGATCTCCAAACTTTTTTATGGCAATATCTCAAATAACGCATCGATGTACCAACAACTCCAAGAAACATGCAGAAGTGAATACGAAATGCTTGTGCAAATGTTGGAAGAGTACTACTTTTACGTAAACATCAAGTGTTTCTTCAACGGATTGAATACCTAGTAGGTACATACATCGAGGTAGAAGGGCGTTACTTTGAACTTTTATTACAATAATTTAATTGAATTATGCTATTTTTATGTTTTTTATGATGCACGTTTCGTTACTTATGAAACGGCCTTTAATTTCTTTTACTTATCACTTCTTATGTGTCAAATATCTATAAAACTAGGCATTAAATTAAAAAAATGGTTTATACTAAAGTTGTTTATTTTGTTACGAGGAATAATAATAAACAACAAACAATATAAGTTTCTATTTAAAAAAATTAGTTTAACTTCCAAAATGACAACATACATAACAAACTAAAATTTGTTTTCTACCTTAACTTCAATTAGCTTTTATTTGAAACATTTCTTTCTAAAAAGTTTTGTCGGTGAGTTATTTTGCATTATCAACTTAAATGTACCACCCGGTACACGCAACAAAAGTTTTAATTAAGGAAATTGGTAATACAGTAATCGATTACGAACTAATTGTAATTTTTACTGTTTATTATATTTGATTAATGCGATTTTGATGTGCGCGGTAACATCGAGGGATTAATTAACCGCGTTAATCGAGGGATGCCCGTAGTCCTGTTTTCTCCAAAAAAAAACTCTAAAGTAATACTTTAGGCGCAGGGTTGATTGCAACTTGAGTTCAAAAATCTCAAGAACCACTCACTTAAAGAAAACACGCGAATATCATTGAATTACAATAACAACAAACGAAAGAATAAATGCGTATAGAAATAAAATGTATGAGCATGTTAAATTTTAAAAATGCCTTTATTTATTTCTGAAGCGTGCTTGAACTGAAAAATATACGAAGTATATTTGAAGTCGTAGTATACGAAGTGAATCAATAATATGAAGATGTAAACAATACGTGGTTAAAGGGGAATGGCGAAATTATGTATATAGCATATTAAAGTAGCAAATTCGAAACTTCAAATGATAGTCTTTCTCGAGCCTCCGTACTGACATCAATTTTATTTAATTTGCATCCATGTGACTTACCCACAATTAACTCTAGAAAATTCAAATATATATATATATATATATATATATATATATATATATATATATATATATATATATATATATATATATATATATATATATATCGAAATGCAAATGACACGGCTCTCGTCATTCAACACAGTTATTGCCACAACATCGAATTAGCTTTTTCAAACGACTTGACGAAATGAAGAAAATAGGAAAGAAAATTTGAAAAGGCGAAGTAAGGTGAAAGACGCGCAATTTCAAAATTACTACCTTAGTTGTTTGATTCCAATATTCGGCGAAAAATTAGTATATTTCCTTCAGAAAAGATTGAGCATATTAGCGGCTTATTCTAATAACTGAATAAACGAATAATATTTACTGATTTACATACTTACATAATTATTAATGTGATAAAATTGATCATTAACGAAAAGTAAACGAACGCCTACGGATTCCTTTAGGTTAAAATTTTAAAAACATCTTCGCAAGAAATTGTATTTGACTTTTACCGATTGACGATAACGATTTTTCCTCAGTTATAAAATACACATGTATAAAGCTACATTACATTTACGTACTATAGTATGTCTATGCATTAATGTTTGAGCAAATTAATTACCAATAATTAAAATTTTCATCACAATCTGTTTTAAAAATTCGTTTTGATTTCACACGAAACACCCAGTTACATATTTGTTTAGTTTCAACTTTGTAAAGTACTTAAAATTGCTCCGTAAATGTCTTTTATTTATAATTCCTTTTCATTAAAAAACCTTCTAATCGTCGTCTACTTGTAGGCAAAATATTTTCGGGTTCTAAGTATTTAAAGTTTAAAACGTATTAATTATTTCTTTTGTTGGAGGCATTCCCGTTTAAGGTTTGTTTAGGGCGAACCGTTCAAACTTACCGCTTACGCGTACCTTAAAGATTAAAGGGATCTGCGTTAGTTGAATGTGACGTTCTGATCCCGTCTCGTATTTTACTAATGTGGAAGATTGCAGTGACGTGTCTACTTTTGAACGACCGTGTTCTATTTTTGATCTTTCACAAAGTAAAGCAACTACTGTCGAATATTAAATTTGATAATTTCTAAATAAAAGTAAATATATTGTCAAGAGAATAAACAAACAACTTGTATATTATCGCAACTTTGAGGAATAAGATATATACAAATAAACCTGAATATATATATATATATAATATGTAATAATATAATAGACCACAAATACGTCCATTAGACATTTTATAAACGCCCTGCTTGGACATTGAAGATGTCCAATGGATATCCATTTTAGGCCCAAATTATATGTTACGTATGTCTATGAACTTCACTGTATTCTATAAACTATAATAATTATTGCTCTCAAATTGTAAACATAACTATAGATGTCAGGATAGATCACCACTCACCGCATATCAACAGGAACTTATCTTCTTTGGTTGCATCACTGCAACATTGTTTGATCACCATAGATCAATGTTAATACATATTTCAAAATGACTTATATTTGAACGAAAACGACTCTATGACAAGTTGATTTGACAACGAAGCTTTTTGAATGATTTTTTTGATGGACAGTTTTTTTCAGTGAAATTTTTTTATTATATCAACGTCTCAAGATAATGATACTAAGATGCCCCACTGCTGCCGGAACCATTCAACGGATTCGCTTAGTCATCATTTCAGCCGCTGAACTCGCCCATTGTCATATAGTTATCTCCTTTTGTATATTTCCTTTTAATTACCATGTAGTGAAAATCAATTAAATAAGCCAGCACTAAATATGTATTGGTATACATTAGCATAGAGACACTCTGCGCCTAGATAATTTGAAATATCAAAGACGTATTGCTAGAAGCTACCTCGAGACAAATTAACTTATACGGTGTTTATGAATTGCCTACTATTTGAAACAATTTAAAAGGTAGGTAGGTTAAATGCTGAATGGTGTAAACGTCATGCGTCAACCGCACAGTCAATGCGCCAAAAAACTTTCGTTATCAATAAAATTTTTCTAGTTTTCTTCCATTCTCTCATGTTGGTTTTTCAAATATATTATACGCCGAGGACCTTTTGCGCTCGCGCCATGCCATTCTCGAACTTGGCGAGGGTCATCCAAATTCATAAACCTTATGCTCAAACACTGCAGGCGTCGTTTACACTTGCTAATTCCATTATCGGACACGTCGGAAACCGTCTACTCTTGCCATCTTCACAGAGATCCATCTGCGTTACCACATATTTGAATACGAAACTATTTGTCTAAACGTTATCATTTACCTAATTTTCCGAAAACCGACAATTTCCGTCTCTTTTATAATTGAAAAGTTTAATTTCAGTATAAATTTCATTGAACATCAATCGCAAAAATAAAGCTAAGGCTAAAATTAAATTAATGAGCTAGTTTTAAAACATTTCTATAATTATTATAATGACGATGACGTTAAGTAGAGTAAGTGAGCAGTAAACTAATTCGTAATAATATAAAATATAAGAATATTGCGTACATTTAATCGTAACTTTTAAAAAACACCTTTTCGCACGTGTACTTAATTATTTTTGTGATCGATGTGCTGGAAAAATGATTTCCAAATTTAATAATACCGCGAATTAAATAAATATTAAACTAATAAAACAAATTTTACGTAGGTATAATCCTCGGATTTGAACTCGCAAACATTAAATGAAAATTCAACGTTCATCTTTTAATTACCGAGAATTTAAAAACGGTGCTTTTGAAGGAACAAGTTTGTCTGTTGTGTTGGTTAACTAATGATGTTGAAATGCCCTTTGAAAATAATTATTAATCTTCGTAGTATTACTGAAACCATATTTCAGGAAATAAGTTTATTTAAAAAATGCGTTAATCGCGAGCGTTCTCTTTTTTAAACTGTTTGTAGTTTATATGTTTATTGTTGAACTAGTCAACTACATGAATGTTTTACGTAAAACTAAATTGAATGCAACCGAATTTGATGTATGAATCACATTCTGGGAAACTCGATAAGGTGGAAACTAAAATAAACAAAAGTTTTGTATATTGCGCAGTTAAGGCACAGAAACGGTGTAGTCAAAATGATATACACACTGATATATAATGTGTAATGGTTCGTGAGCGATAACTCAGGGTTATTGAGAATCGATTTTAAGTGTATTTGCTCTTATTTGTGATATTTTAATAGCTCATTTTTAAATATTTACCGAATCAGTTAGTAATAAAAATGTATACTTAATTATAGATAAATAAATATAAAATTTGAAATCCGACGATAATTTTAGTTTATAATTTTTTTAATTTATTAACAAATGCGAACATATCGTAATAACCATAGGTCGGTAGTTGGAAGGTGCTTAATTGAGTATATATTTATTTATTTTCCTAACAATTAAAAAACTATTATCTGCTGGCTTAAACGTGCCTAACCGATACAGTGTTGTATTAGTATATTTGGTAAACGCGTCACGTTTTCCTTGTTGTCGATACGTATCACGTTTACGTGAGATCACGTTACCATATAGACGTAAAATCCCTTGTATGTAAATCGTTAGAATGTTGCAATATGTCAGAAAGACGGAAATTGTTCTACACTAGCAAATGATTTCGAACTGGATTAAGTACGAAAGGAACCCTTTTAACGATTTATAAATATTCAGCAGAGGACGTTATTCTGATCTACAGAACTTTCTAAAATTCTCATTCATTATATTTTCAGATCTCACTTAAAACTCACGTGAACTTAAATATACATATTTTAAATCGAAGTTACCTAATAACCAACGCAACGGTTAGAATATTATAGTTCTCTACAAACTTTTGTTTCCAGTAATCTTACAATAAAATTATGTAGTATACCTACATATTACGACCGACTTCGTTGCGCGTAGTTTATTTTTATAATCATGCTTACGAAAAGTTTTAACTATATTTATTTTCTTTCAGGATGTATTCTTTAAATTATTTGACAGAGTTTAAATGTCGATCACTCGAAAACTATTGATTTTAAGTATAGGGCATAATACATAAATAAATATTTAGAATTTTACAAGGAATTCGAAATTGTCAAAAAAATTGGAAGTTACTATTTGAAGAATCAGAGTTGATGTTGGCTCAAGTTTATTGGAACGTCCTGTATAATAAAGGTTCTTTTTAAAGCGAGCTCAGAAAATAAATAAAATCGACGGGTCCGAGCGATTTCTTTAAATATTAAACATTTTTAAAATATCGAATTTATTCCATATTTTTCGATCTCATATACATTAATATTTAACTACAATAAATATACAGACAGACCTTTTGAACTGTACTTGTAATCCTAAGCGTTTTATGGAATTAATTCAGGACGAAATAAACCATATGTAACCATTATGATTACATTAAAGATAAAATATGATCCATGTATGGTAAGATATTTAAGATTTTCAATTGGAAATATCTTTTTTCTTCCATATATTTCAACCTTGTTGTCATACAATGAATTTAAGGACACGTTAACACCTTTCATTAGAGGTGTAACATATGCTGTTACAATTTAAAAAAGTTCCGAGGACGTTCTGACTAATTATCCTTTCCCCAACATATGGGTAATTCCGATCACGTATTGAAACTATATAAAATTCCTATACGGGGTGTCTCAAAAGGGGACAATCAAATGAAGTGAGGTCATCAGCAACCAAAATAACCATATATATGGTTATCCAATTCTTGATGGTTCAAAAGTTATTGTACAATTTGTATTTTTCTACGAAATCCCCTAATGTACGCATTAAAACGTAATTTTAAACAAAATATGTTATATTGTAATTTTTCAATAATACAACCATTTGTTTATACTCTGTTATTGTCAATCGAAGCAATAACGATGGTTTCGTGAACACGGTTAGTTAAATTAAGTATTTGATTTTTAAGTGACTGTGGCAGACAAAAAATGTACTACAGAAATGTGACCAACTATCAAACAAACTTGTCTTGTTAAACACTTTTGGGACACCCTCTATACAACTTAATAGTCTTTTTTATTTTTTTATAATGATAATCAATACTTTTATTGATTTTGATTCGTGGAACAGTTGGCTTTCTTGCAACTCTGATCAATGGTGATCGTAATTACCTCTACTCGTCCCAAATCACCGTGTGTTGAGGTTAAAACCTGAGATTAATGTTTGATAATTAAGTTCGAAAGTGGTTTTGTCTTATTGCTACACTTCCTATTATTTAATACTCTAGAAAGAATGTTGAAATTAATTAAACAATAATTTCAATTACCTAACAATGGAATATATTTGTTTTTACAAGAAACGTGACGATAAAAAGAAACCCTTTTTCAGTAAACGTTATTAAAACTGTGTATAACTCACTCATTCCGGATATAATTAAGGTCAATAAGACTACACAATATAGATGGCATCTGTTTTACTCCTTTTAAAGTTAAGGACGTGATCAGAATTACTTGAGTGATCGAAATTCTCCTTTACTCCTATACACGGCATATGATGGTAAATTGTCATCAGCATCGGTAACTATAGTGGATAACACTGCGAGAAGACGGTTCAGAATATCAAGAATTCGCTTACGAATTAAGCAACGCGTGAACTAGAGAAAGACTCTATATCGACTTTCTACCGTATCGTCTGTCTTTCGAGAACTGTAAGATTCCTTGATAAATTCCATGCGGTAGAATGTGTTTTAACTCATACGTTTACGATGACTAAGTAATCCTCTTCCCGTAGTGCTGTAGTCTTTAGTCAAATAGGTTAAATATATATATATATATACAAGGTCTTTCAAGTTCGAGTTTCTTTTTCAATTTCAAATTAAACACATTTTGAATGGAAATTCATCATCTGTTTATTGATATATATGTAGTAGAGAGTCTACAATTTATGAATGATAAATAATATCTTCCAAATGTCCCCCGCATGCACATTTGCAGATGTCGATTCTTTTAGTGAAATTTTCGATGACATTTCGGCATAATTGGGGCTCTATCTTAGCAATTTCTCGCCGAATGTTGTCTTTCAAGGCTTCAATTGTTTCTGGTTTATTTGCATAAACTCTATCTTTGAGATGGCCCCACAGAAAATAGTCCAAAGGTGTTAAGTCGGGCGATCTTGGCGGCCAAATTACTTCAGAATTTCGTGAGATTATTCTTCGTGGGAATTTTGTTTGCAATAAATTCATTGTTTCCTTGGCTGTGTGGCATGTCGCACCATCTTGTTGAAACCATATATCATCAATATCGATACCATCAACAATAGGCCAAAAAAATTTTGTTAACATGTCACGATATCGCAATCCGTTGACGGTAAGTGCATTTCCAGCTGCATTTTCGAAGAAAAATGGCCCAATGACAAATGTAGTTTTCACGGATCCACCATTTTCATAGTGGATTTTAATTATTTTTATACGGTTCTCAAGTGAAATTGAACTCATTTTAGTAAATTGTAAACCGTCTACTTTACATCTGTCAAAAGAGACACATCGAACTGTGACAGTTCTCAGAACAAAACAATACTGAAAAAGAAACTCGAACTTGAAAGACCCTGTATATATATATATATATATATATATATATATATAATATTAATTATTTTAAAAAAATGTTTCATTATAATACTACCTTATTTAAATATTTCTAAAGGTTTTTAGTTTTTATCTAGAACGCAAATTTTACGTTGGCAATATTTTGTTTATGTAAAATTTTCTAAACACGCCTTTGGAAGTTGTTATTTTTTTACAGTTCGTAAAACTGATGGGGGATTTTTGTAAATATGACGCAGCATATCTGATGATTTATTGATTAAACTTCGTGACTGTTCAGATCTGGGATCAAGTTGAAAAAAGAGGAAACAGAATTGTATAAATGTCGGGATTATATTGTTAAAAGGAACTTTTTAATCCTGTTTAAGCAACAATTATTAAAGTTATTTGTTCACTTCAGAACGTAACTGTTATATATTATATTAAGCTCTGATTTATATTTGCAGGTAATAATTATTATGCTTCACAATTGAAGTTCTTTCGTAGATACTTGTTTTAATAGACACAAAGTCTAACTTTTTACAAGTTAATTCCACTAAAAAACCTATACTGCTCGGGGTATTATTGTAATTTAAAATGAGTTGCAATTTACGCCCACCTAGAATTATTTATGAATTAAATTCTAAATTTACGGAAAACCGCCGCGGGTTAGCTTAGTATAATTTAATTTGCGTTAATTCCTTTAACGTCTAAACGAATATTTTAGCGTAATCACCTTTTAAAAAAATTAAAATATCATCTATATAGTTTTGATTACTTCTAAACTCTTTAATGGTAGAATTGAATTTCTATACGAAATTATTCGGTTTACAATTATTTAAATTAAGTAACCGCGTTATTATTAATATATACAAAAACGGCTGTCCCGTAATTGTAGGGATTTGTACTGTTGAAGTGCTCCTGGTGGCCTGATATATGATATTTGGGGTAGTTTTAGGGTAGTTGACGAGTTTCTCGCACCTCGCATCTAGTGTAGGAGTTATTTCCCTAGGGCATCAACCTAGCACCCGACTAGAGTTCTCAACGGACTCTGGGGTTACGGCAAACATAGAGCAATTTGCATTGAAATTTATATTATTGTTGACTGGAAATGTATTTAGGATTCACATTCGCCAAATCTTAAGTGGATATTATAATCTAGAATATAATTCTTCGAGGTAATTGCGGGAATCCCCTAAATTACATAAAGTGATTTTCAAATTAGCGGAATTTCGAAAATATCGCAAAACTATTAATTGTTACGCGTACTCCTAAACTAAATTGATAGGATTACATTAATTAGCTAGGTATCTAATGACATTGTCGCCGTATAACGCAACAACTTGACAATAATTTAGCTCCGTTGATTACAGTTAGAATATACTTGTAGTTAATATACATAAGTACATAAATGATCTGGTAAAATCCAGTTTCGTTTATTTATCTATATCTGTTCAATGTTAATTCGCAAAATAACACAGTTTACTATCATAATTAAAACCGGATCCTACAAATTCCTGTTCCGATCAAAGACGTTCGTTTAATTTCCAATTAAATTTATAAATAGAACGAAGTAGAAAATTTAATTTATCACTTTTTCTTATATATCCTTAACTCTAGACAACTAACTAAGCTATCCTGCGAGAAACGTTATTATTATAGTTCTAGTAAAATGTTCTGGCGCCTGAGTTTGATCTTAAAAACGGTCGGGTCATATTGTATAAAATTTTTACTGGGTATTCAATCACCATTTGAAATTGCATGGTGAAAATTTCAGTATTGTATATAAAGCCATTTTGGAGATTTTGTAAGGTATCTCATAAAAACTGTGGAATTTTGCTGCTTATTTTTGTATTAGCAACTTTAAGACGTCATAACTAAAGTATTTCTGCACCAAATTATATGAAATTTCGAAATAATGTACCTCAAATCTGTTGTAAGGAAATGTACCTATATATTGAATTTTAATTTCTTTAATTAATGTGCCTTTGTATACGATAAAAGTCGAACCATCGCAATCACCGGCATATGCCACCAAATGAAAAAATTCTTTGTCTATATAATAAAGTTAGGTCATTGAACAACAACTGTATCATCATTTGTTTTAAATGATGATTCGTTATGCTTTTATAATAAATAATATAATGTGTTGTTAGTAAAACGAGACGCAGTATTAGATCGTTCAGCGAACTTCGTCATTTTACATAGTAAGCGGCTAATGTTCGCATTTCTAAATATAACTTCAAGCATCTTTCCCATGACTAAACAGTGTTACACCAAACTTAAGTCGTTTATGTCTTTCATACGTTTTGCGAATACGTCTTTTAAGCATATCGACGCAATTTTTCCAGGAGGGCGTAACCTACAAAAAGTAAATTTTACAGGAGAGCACATTTTGTGTCGTTGCGTAGCTATAAAGCAGCGTCTTCGAGATAAAATATGTTTGTTAAACTTGTTTAACAAACTTATCAACAAAATTTATTTTGCCGTGTGTACAATAAATAAAACATGTTTTATGAAACATGAAATTTGTTTGGGGCGAAAGTGCTGTTATCTCTTGAAATTTAAGTTTGTACTTCACATACAGGAACGTGTTGTATAAAAAAATAAAAATGGACAATTGACAACTTGAATTATTCATGTAACAGATTCATACTTGCCTTATTTTCACTTTGTTAGTAAAATAACTGCAACAATTGAATTAAAGTTTAATAATAATCAATAAAATAAAGAAGAAACTTGGAACAAGGAAAATTAAAAAAATGCCACGAAAAAAGTGGAATTATTAGAATATTGTTTTTTAAATAAAGAGGTGACAAAATAAAAAGTTAATCGATCAAATTTTGTCTCCTTGTCAGTCTAAATTGTTTAAGAATTGTTGCGACAATCAAAACTTTGAATCTCGATTTTTATCCGTAAACGAATGCATTGAAAAGGTAAAATTTTTAAAAATAAGAGAAATTAAAACAATCAAAAAACATTAAAAAAATAAAATCCTGAAATATATTTTTTTAACACTTATGTAAAATGCAAACTAATACTGCTGCCGCTGGGATTGCCACTTGTCTGTAACATACTACAAGAAAAAATTATAAACTTCTAAATTTTTCTTTGTATTTCCTACCTTTTTCTCGTCATCGTTTTCCTTCTATCGCTAATTTCGAGCGTAAATTCTTCCGTTGACTGTTCACTGGCATTATTACGAATCTATACCTACGCTTTATATTTCATTGTATTTCACCAACCACTGTAATTGCGAAAACGCGCGTAAGATAAAATTTTGTTCGCCAAATTGGACCGTTGAATGTTTGAGATGAACCCTAACCAAGACCCTAACCTAGTCCCTATCCAAGAGCCTAACCAAGCTCGATTTTCAGAGAATTTATATTAGAGCTTAAAGGTCCATGTATTTACACTTTATAAATACACGGAAAGTTAGTCGACAAAGAAAAATCCTACCTTTCCTCGTCGTATTAATCCTTTTTATTTGTAATCCTTTTAGAGAACGCAACACAACACTCGCGCACTCACACGTAAAAAGGCCTTATAAACCGAACGAGCACTCCTCGCACACACGAATAATTCGACGCCGTAATTTAAAATTCGAACTACTGTAACAAGCACTACCGCTCTGTACCACTAACGCGAATGAACTGAAACGGATTTGCCGAAATTTCATATATAAATGCATTCGAGTTTATACATAGGTACTTGGAAATCCCGCTTTTACTTTAAAAACATTCAGTTCTTTGTCGGTGTATCGGTCGCATAAAAATGCGATTAAACTTTTATCTGGTTTATGGTTTGTAATGGGGAAATTTTCAATGTTGAGGGGCATACGAATAGTTTTTAAATTAAAAATAGAGTAAACATATAATTCTGCGGTATATAGGCAGTAAGTAGATAGTGATTATCCAGAAAATTTTAAACTGGTAAGTATTAACGAATTTCCACAGATAATAAAACTATTGCAGCCTGTCTAATGACGGGACCCAGACGTGTCATTTTGGCTTTTCTTCGATCTCGACCCCTAGATCACAAAAACATAGGTCATTTCATTTTGGGTCCTATATATATACATAATCAATTTCTTGTGGACACGATTCTGGTCGCAATTTTGATCGTAGGAGGCTGAAATTTGGACAGCGTATTGTCTTTACGGAAAAGAAGAACGAGTCCGGTAACCAGTCAAATCAACCGACCCGTTTCAAAATGACGACCGTTCAAGAAAAAATTGTAATTTCCATTATTACTCATCGGATCGGTAATGTGATGAGGAGTTTTTTCAAGTTTTGTGTATGTTTTGATAGGTGTCTTCAAGGTAAAACTAGTAAGACGTTGCTTAAGAGGATACGTTTCGCGGAAATACAAATCGATTTTTCCGATGGAAAAAATCGGAATATTGTTACTAAATTTTAACAGATGATGCCTTTGCTTTAGATGCATAAGATAGCTCTAAGATAGCAATAACTCATTTTCACAAAAAGTGTGGGTTACGCCCTTTTGACAAAACGCCATCATTATGAATAATAAAGAATGAATTACACAATTCCCATTATTTCCTTTACATTATCCATAATGCCGCTTTGTAGTAATGATAGGCGCGATATAACACAACATCACACTCTTCCGCGCCTCAAATACGCTTGCATCGTCCATTGCTTACCAATATGTTATAAATTTTGGAGCATTTAAATATTAATATTTTTATTAACTGTTTTACTTGGTAATTTACCTTCTCTGTCCACCCACATGTACGCGAGAATTAAATATCTCTTGAAATGAGCGAATTGGAGTGGCAGAAGAAGACTTTTTGTTAGAACTTTTTGAATTAATTAACAAAATTCCAGAAATATTGCACTAAACTATCATATAACTATCGTTGCTTTCCGTCTAATAGTTTTTGAATAATCGAATTATGAATTCAGATGTTTTTAAAATATAAGTAAAAATCACGTTTTTTTAAACATGTATTGCTGTAGTAACTTAACGCCATTTTGGAAAATTATGAAATTACGCATACTTATGTAGGAATAAAGTATCTTTAGCATGCAGTTTGTTTGAGTGAAATCCGTTAGGTACTTTTTGAGATATAAGCTTTCAAACTCAACCGCCTGAACAACTTATTTCTATAATAAGCATTCGTAAAAATGACACCGTCACTTAAAAACAGGAAAATAATTGATGTGTTTTTATTTAACTTGAACAGTATTTTAGTTCACAAAGCAATAGCGCAAATTCAATAAAAAAAAGTGTAGATAAAGTCAAGACTGGAGAGAATCTCGCGGCGTAAGCAGTTCAGCCGATAATACGTAATTTCAATATTTGCTTCATCATTTTTCCGAATGGTTAGTTATCTAGGATTAAAACGACGTTGTTTGCTCTGCAGATAGTTCACGATGACGTCTAGGTGTTAATTTTAGGAATTTCATACCCGGAGCTTTTCTAATTGTACCCTCGGCTATCGTGTCATTCTACAAATAATTCTTTATTTTTGGTCGTAAACGCCCGTAGCTGAAATTCTAATTGTACTTCAAATTTACCGCCAAACAAAGGAATGTTTTAATAAACCACAAGACACCACAACAGCATTATCTTGGTGTTATTGATAATAATATGTGTTTCGTTAGATGTTAATTAGTTCGACAATTATTTCACATTATTAAAATTTTTTATCCAATAGAAAGCCCTTCTTATGATAATTGTAAACAAGCTACCTATCCTTTTGTAACACGTAACGATTGCGTATTTGATAAAAACATAACATATACGACGTGTCGTTTATTTTTTAAATTAACGTGTAGGTACATTGAGATTTCAGAAAAACAAACCACGACCAAATTAGTTTATACGACATGTGGTTAAATTTTGTAACAAAATTTGATACAGACAAATTCGAAAAACTGCTAAAAAATGTAAGTTATAGACGAAGGAAAATATTTATTATGAAACAAATTCGAAAATCGATACTCTACTAAATATGTTTACAGTTTGTTTAAAAGTATTAAATATCTATAGGTCGTCTTAAGTAATACTTCATTTTTATCCTTGTAATTCTTTTAATATTAAACGAAACGACGTATCGCTCTAACAAAGCTAATTTATTACACTATAATTAATTGCTGCTTGTGATTTCAAATTCCTTAATTATGTTGGTGCATTTTTTTTTGACCTCAAACGTGATTCATTAGCTATAAATTGTTGTAACGTTATTTTTAACATTCACGGTTGCAACGGGATTCGAACTCGCAGTCATGAGTGACATAGCAGAGTGATAGCTCTCCCTGAGCAATATTTTGAATCGCTTATTTTTCATCTCTATAATTTCTAAATTTTTGAAAACACCTTTAAAATTATATGAGAATTTTATGGAAGCCGATAACTACTAAAACATGGAGATTCCTCGTTCTTATACTTACAATGAATTTATAAAAAGTTAGTCCACTTTTCGTAGTTAAACAAAACTCGGAAATATCTTATTTTAATCGATCAACAAAAAAGATGCGGTGACGATGTCCTGTTGTTCACACCTAATAATAAGTAACGCTGAACTTTCTTGATTGAAATAATATATTAGACGAGAGTCCTTAAGTGTAGGTATTATGATATGTGATTTGTGTAGACAACAGCACATAAAGTATTTGATAACGGTTATGAAAAATCATCATATCCTTATAAACATATCCATATAAACTAGACGTTCGCCATTTTCATTATATTTTTTATAATGAATATTTACGTTTCAATTGTAACAAATTTTACTTATATTAAAAACAAAATAGGTACAAGACGCCACCTTATAAAATAAAAATATAGAACTCAACAACGCTAGCGCAAAAATGCGCAATGCAGATATTAAGGAACAGTTTGTTAGATCCAGTTCGATGAAAGCCCGAAAATGACAAAAATGCGAAACGTAATCACAATTTTTAAATTCCGCGGAACAAAATTAAATTTTATATTCGGTCACTCATGGCACATTATGCGGAACTTCATTTGTTTTGCGAGTATTAATAAGATTTATTATACAGCCGTCAAAACTGGGAAAATTGATGATACGAATAGATGAGTTAGTGTAAATTATGAATTAACCGGAAGAGTTCCACGTACAATTCATATATAAGTCATGACAACGGTTTATTACCGTAGTAATGAAAATAACGGAAATAAAAGTTCGCGCGAATTAATACATTTTAAATTATCGGCAGATAGATATTATTCCTTGCTCGATTATAAAATTTTAGAAAATAGATGTTCGTTTATTTTATAATGAGAAACGTAAATCTGACCTTTTTGTTTGCCATAATTTGTGTAATCGAGATAGCGTTGTTGCTCTTTTGGGAATTAACACGTAGTGTGCGTTAATATTACGCATGTAATGCTACATAAACAACAGCAAATTGATGGACTAAAATATTATTCTTGTTATGTATTCTTGGAGAAATAGCTCAACATCTGTGTGCCATAAGGTAAATGATAGCCACTTTCAGCTTAATTAAGCTGAAGATATGAGATCGTACAGTGCTAATGATATTTAAGTTACCTGCAACCCTATATCTTATTTTCTTATATTTAGCGTTTTCCTAAATCATCTTGAAACGAATATTCTTAGATAAATGGGTATATGAATTAATTTCTTGTTAATTGTACGTATAAGTGCTATTTAAAACGTAACTGTGCAAGTGTGAATAATAATTAGAAATTTCAATTGTTAAATTTGCTTTCGTAACTCGGATTATAAATTATTATTACGAAACAAAATTAAATTAAACTTGGAACATGAATCGTCGTATGTACGTATATGGATTTAATAACGTAAATCTTTTAACACTGTTATATTATACGTTATTAATGACTTAGTAATTATAATACACTAACTTTATACCTACATATATCAATTAACTCACAATAAGTATAAAATAACTTCGGCATCTTTGGTTTAATTTATCTTAAAATTTCTAAAGTTTTACTTCACCGTCGTTTACACATAACTACATACTGATATTACAAAGTTTCATGGTAGCTCCAGGATACGGAATTTAAATCCACGATCAACAAACAGCATCCTACGTTAATTTTTTATATTTAATTACAAATTGAACGTAAGTAACTTTTCGTTTCAAATAAAATTTCAAATTTTCATTGCATCATCTATGTGTGCCTTTGTTATTATTAATTTTTTTAACGTTTCGATTAGTGTGTGGGTACACAATTTTAAAAACAATATTTAGGTAAGGAGCCGTGTGGCTTAGAGGGACAATCTGTCGATTGGCCTTCTAGCACACCACGACTGTAGGTTCGAATCCCGCTGCAACCATGGACGTTTGTGAACGTAATACTAATCAGATTTACTAACAAGATTCTAGAAATCAATTCCAAAAAAAAATAATAAACTGACTAATTGGTGAAAAAAAATAAAAATAAAAACTTAAGTAGGTATTTGTAGAGATACTATTACTGAAAAAAATCGATTAAAATTTATTTTTAGTAACCCTTCATTTTTAAATGTTGACGAATAAATTAACCACGAAGAACGAATTAGATTTTCGCGTACCCTTCATGGGGCGAAACAATTTTAAATCGCCATATAAAATAATTTAAGTCACCCGAAAATCTAATTTCTCGAAATTTACTTTTCAATTTATTTTTATATTTTCTGTTTTTTCTTTTGGTTTATTAACGATTTTACTTTATCAGTTCGTCAGAAGTTAAAGAAATTAGGAAAATCTGTAAACATATACATTCACACCATAGGACTTACGTGAATCAAAATTAATGTCTAATTGTAGGAATATTTTTGTACGTCACTTGCCATCAAACGTAACGCCATCGATTGAATTCATGGAAGAGGTAATTATTTTTAATTTTAAATATCATTATTAAAATAATTTTATGATAAAATGTCGAATAAAATAAATCGACCACAAATTGAAGATGCAATATTTTCGCTCGTGACTGGTTTAGAACGCAGTCAAATCGCGAACGGGCGGTGAATATTTTGAAGGGCCCCTCGTTAATTCGATTAATTTTGAAAAACAATTTTTCTGTAAATTTAATGAAGGTGACATAAAAAATAAGATGCACGTTGAAGTTAATAAAAGGAAGAAACATTCTAGAAAATCAAGACGCAAAGTTTCACTTCTCTGGGAAAATGCGTGAAAACAGTCATTGAATTTTTAGAAACATGCACAATACACAACTTGAAACTTATAAAAAACAACTGTAGGAATTTAACTTACATCATTGGGTTGATAACGGACCGTGAAACGATAAAAATTTCGTTAAGTAATTGGCGGTCGTTACAAAACAATTTAGTGTTGATTTTCATGACTTTCAATCCATCTAGACGGTTTAACTCCCGGAATGTAGTTCCCTGTAATTTTATACCGCAATGTTGCTTTGCACGATTCTTATTTAAATGACTATTTTTTAATGTCGTACAGATTTACGTTTAAAATTGTAACTTGTTCCGCTAAATTGAAATAATTCCGTTATACAAGTTAATCGAGTTATTTTTTAATTATCAAACTATTTAATGATAGAAAAAAGCGTACAAAAACGCTTATTACTTATATAGATAATTAAGGACAGATGCAAACGAGCGGTTAATTAACGAACATTAAACAAAACGTACTTATCTGCATCGATATTAAATAAGAATTTATTATATAATTAACATCGTAAGTGTATGATAACATCATATGTGAATAAAGTAAAGCTTTTCAACAAAATAACATTTCCTCGTATTATGTATAATTTGAAAATTCGTGTAGCGTCCAAACCTGTTATAGTCGAAACAAATATTCCTTTACGATTCAACAGCTTACTGTTTTTTCCTTAATATGTTTATGGTCACAAGAAACGTATTCCAATAACATGACCCTAAACGGCGCAAATAATAACAATTTTATTTATTTTAACATACAGGGTGTTTCTTAGTTGCATGTTAATACTTGAGGATCTTAATCTTTGAACGATTTTAAGTGAAAAAGGTCATAACAACGTAAGTCCGTAACCGCTTAATTTATGAGATATATGATGTTGTAAAGTGGAAGACAACAAATTTTTATTCGACTTTTCCATTTTTCAATCGATTTTTTCCAATGTGCAACACCATATATCTCACAAATAAAGCGGTTGTAGACGTTGATGTGAACTTTTTTTCTTAAAATCGTCCAAAGATTAAGATTCCTAAATGTTAGCATGCAATTAAGAAACACCCCGTATGATATACATATAATTGTACGCCTTCATCTTTATGTGTAAATTTTAATCAAGATAATTTATCAAAAATTAAGTATATGAATCGAGTTCTACAATTAATAACAAAAACCAAAATAATAATAGTATCTTAAATTAAATAAATATAGGGCATTCTTTAGAAAAGAGATTTGTTTGGATCAATACATTTATGCTATTAATTTGGGTAAATGTATTCTTGTTGGTATCCGATCTAATCCTGTAAATCCTTTAGAAATAATGCAAATCCGTTTCTTTATCTATAGATTAATGCTATCCGATATACCTTTATAACATATTCATTTAACGAAAACAAAGTAAGCATACTCTACATTCTATTTAATCGAAATTTGCAGTTTCTTTTATAATACGATTAATTATTATTAAACAACTATCACTAGAAATATTCTAAATATTGTAATGAGTGTATTAAAGCGTGACAATAAATTCGTAGATTATGATTCATTGTACAAAAACAAATCAGTTGGTATCATAATAGCAATTTTCATTAGGTATTAGCCACATGCAACATTCCTAAATTATGATTCATATTATTTTATAACGGCCAACATGCCATCAACGAAAAAATTAGTTTGTGTGTTCAAGGTATTTCAAAATTTAAGATCAATTTCCATATAGCTGGCCGTGCTGCGACTGTGTCGTGCATTTAGAATTTCCCACAGATTTTAAGAATATACACAGCGGGTGGCGTGGTAAGCAATATACCGCTAGACGACATAGTTGCAGCACGGTATGCTAAGGAGGAGAGTTTCACTTGTGCGCCCACCAAAATTTGTAATTTAGTTTTATACTGTTATAGCACAAGGCCAGTGTAGTACAAACCTAGAAAGGTTTCGGGTTTCGGCCAGTGGAACCGAAAATATGAGGCTTTCTCTCTGCAAAAAAATCGCTGCAGTTCCAAATTCAAAATACACATGTCAAACTTTGAATATAACCTTTCGTATACGAGGTACGTTCAAGAATATGAAATCGGCTCAAGAGTAAAGTGCCCTTAGTTTTGAAAATACTCTAAAATCTTATTTAGGAAAGTTTTTAGAATTGTAAGATGTCAAATACGAAGTCATTGTTTTTTTTTCAAAAATATTTTTTTTTACTTTTTGACCTACTTTTTTCTACCCTCGTATACGAAAGGTTATATTTAAATTTTGGCATTTGCATTTTGAATTTGAAACTATATAGAGATTTTTACGAAGAATAACATTTTCTGTGAAATTTCAAATAAAAACGTTTTTCATTTGTGTCCAACTTTATGCCGGTCACTGTGTGTCCGCATATTTTGATTATAAAAGTCTCATATTTCCGGTTTCACTGGCTGGAACTCGAAACCCTTCCATGTTTGTATTACATCGACCTTGTGCTATAACAATAATAAAATTAAATTACGAATCTGGGTGGGGGCACAAGTGAAGCTCTCCTCCTAAGTGGAAATAGAACCTTAAAACGCGATTTTTTAACTTTTTTACCTACCTTATTTATTTTATTATTACCAACATAAATTCTCAATTTATTTACAATTTTAAAATTTTTGCTTAGCAGCAAATAAATTAAGTCCCTATAATATAAACGGTTTCTAAATTCAAAAATTCGTTCAGATATCTGTAATAATTATTATTTTGATGACATTAAACTAATTTTTCTAATAAAGATAATTAAAACCTTGTACTTTCCTCTTACCAATTAACGTATGATTAACAATTATACGCGTAAGGTCAAAATTTCGTTTAATGCTTTATTCGGTTTTACCCGGTTACGTGTGCACATCAAAAGTTGTCCAATTTTTCAACTTAAATTTGTTTTACGGTAAAAATGTTTAAGTAAAAATATTAAATCCGATTGTTATTAGAATGAATTTATTATGAATTTATTTTTATAGATACAAATAAGAGAGTTTGAAAACAAAACAAAAATTAAATAAAATTTGCATTTTAGTCTACATATATATTTTTTTAAATAGTACAAAATAATTTCTTCAAATTTAGAATAAAACTGACTTTGTGCCGCCACTGTTGTAGGACGGTTATAAATATATTTTATACCGTAATTTAAAAATCCATATGTAGTTTTCTCGCAAATAATTTAAATTGTGCGCATATAGATTATAAACTTTTTTTATCGCAACTCGTAACCAGCTAAGTATTAAATTGATATCGGACTGATAAAATGCGAAGCAAGAAATAGAATATGTGTCGGTACATACATTCTTTCATAACTTATTTATTATAGTTTCGACGATGAATAGAAACTTTCTAAAATAAAAACGAACCTTTTTAGCATTTGCGTATGTGACTATTTTAATGTACATTCATAAACATAATTCTGTCGAATTGATTACAGTTCTATTCGATTATTGATGATACAATGCGGTAGTGTTTGTTTTAGTACGTATTTTAAATTTCGTTTTTGTTCGTGTGTGCGTGTGTTATTTTATGCGTGCTTCGATGATCATGAAGTTTTCTTGGAATGCGGAGATTACATACGAAAAGGATTTATACAATGAGATGTATACGGCAAAGAAAGGTACCTACTAGGATTTTTTTAATTCTCAACTAGCTCTGCACGTATTTACATACATCAATATCCGGCAATGGAGTTGAAAGGCAAACACTTTACCTTATTCGTTTTTATTGTGTTTAAAACGGACGTTAATTTACCTAATAAATTTTTGGTTGCATAACCATACGAAAGTGACACGATGAGCTTTTAAGCTTAGGCAACGCTCTCGGAAATTTACGTAAAAGTTATTTTTACAGAACTTTGAATGGTTATAACATTTTAATGTCTAGATAATAACTTAAGTGTCGAGGCTTTGTTGTCATCCGTTCAATAAAGTTTATATACGTAGTTTACGTGGGGTGTCTAACTTAGTTACGACCTCAAAGGCAAAGTTTCATAGCTACGATATCTCTATAATTTTTAGAGAAAATAAAAATTTAAAAATTTTAATTCGATAATTATTGAGCACTTAAACTGATGACGTTAATCAAAATCCCGAAACGTCAATTTATAAGTATAATGGATACCTTAGTAATATTCGAATATTCTGATATAATTAATCGTGTTAAGTAATTTTTATGAAAGAATTAATCGAGTATTCGACGTTACGTATCTGAAAATCTAGTTGTTAAAATAGAGGAAAAGCGGTCTAGCTGAAAAGGCAACGGATGAGTGACGCAGTGAAATAACCCGAAAAATACAATATAGTATAGTGTTCCGCTAATAGTGTGGTCGTTAGGTCCATGATATGATGTTATTATCATGAGTCCCGCAGTGCTATCCGTGTCCAATCTCTATTGAGGGCAACGCAAATTCAGGCTCATGTATAACTATGCTTTACATGATTTACACTCACCGTATAGTTACAAAGTTGCGTATATTGTACGTACACATCAAATTAATAACAGATATGGTAGACAGGGAATATCAGCAAAGTTTGTTCACGCCTGTTTGAATAACGTCGCAGTGTACCTCCGTTTTGTTGTTCAAATATTTTTAATAGTCATTAATGTTTTGTAAGACATTGTATACATTTACAACCTCTATAAAGATGAAAATTGCGGAGATTATTTTCCTCTGGCGACGTTCTCACGCCTAATAAAGTAAAATTATAATTTTTGCAGCGTCGGCTCTTCAAAAGAAACTGCCTTATTTGTTTACCTTTGGGATTAATATTCGTAATTTACTGCGGTTACTTATTTTATTCGAAAATTTTCTTAACGAAATTACAAATACTTTATTATAATTTTTGTCTTAAAATGCGAAACTTCCACCAAACTCTCTAGATTTATTACAAATATTTAAAAATCGTCAGTTCCTTATTTTCGTAATAAAATATGCAAGAGAACACATATTTTTGTCGTCGTATCAAAGATTTTAATGGAAATTTACAAACAAAATAAAATAAACTCGGAATAGCGTTAAAAGTCTCGTTAATTTAAACAATTTTTTCATAAAATAGCCAAATACATACATATACATATTGTAAATAACTATTTACTCCGTTTAGAGTTAATTATTCGGGTTCATCTCGATCAGGACGTCATGAATAAAACAAGTACCTCCCACAAAGGCTTTTACGATACCCGTGGGTTTCCAAGCCCTTTTCTAGTTTAAATTGCATTGATTGGTGATTAAGTTGGAACAATACATTTAGAGAAGACAAACTAATATCCGGAGATTGTGCGAAAACAATAACGTACTTATTTACTATTTATGTAAAGCCTCCCTTTAATAGTGTGATGATATCTGGCAAATATAATATTCCAACTTGTTGAATTTATATTTTATCGATAGACTTGCTACTCAATTGAATCAAGATAACAATTTACTTCGAAAATACCTGTTCACTAGCAATTATGTACCTACGTATCTCTTATAGGTATCGTATTATGGACATGTCGGGGGATGATTTCGTGTCTTTTTAATATCATCCTTTAGGTTTTCATCACTTTCGATTTAAGAAACATCGTCGACGAACATTGTTTACTTGTCCAAAAAAATTATGCAACAATTTATAAAATAAAATTATCGTCACTAACAACGTTTATAATAATACGCAAATATTGATTTAATCTGGAATATAATTGTTGTATTTAATAGCAGGGGGAGAATAGGAGGAGAAAAAGTTAAATCCCGCTTAAAGTTATTTATTGGAGTGAGCATGTAACGTTCGTTCTTCTTCTAAAGTAATCGTGCTTACTTGTTTTTTTTCCTTCAGAGACAAAACTTTTGCGGCATTTTCGCGAACAACTGTTACTTCTGTTTTGTTATAATTAAATATTTTAAAAGACTCGAACGCGTACTTTGGAAGTTCATGATTCATATTTAGTAAAAAATATATGTACATATTTACTTGTTCTTTCTTAAAATTCAGAACTTTCTGGTCGTTAATCGATTGAAGATTTTTAAGGAGATCGTTTGGGTATAATTTTTTAATTATCTGCAAACATTAATTTTGTCTCAAAGGGCTACGCACTACTCAAATAGAAAACTAAACATCAGTTGATTTTGATAATTGTTATGCCATTCGATAGATAATGAAAAAACGAAAAAAAATTATCATTGGCCAATACAGAGAAATTGATAGGAAAGCCGCAATTCCCGATTTAGATTAATATATTTCCCATTTAAAATTGTGCATTGCTGTCAATCATTTTTTCTTAAGAATAGCACGGAATAGCCCATTAAACTAATCCTTTCGGTGACTCTAAAACTTTTAATTTTTTGGACGTAAGGTTTCAACTTTTACCTGGTTTACTTGATTATCTCTGTACACCTTATTTCTATTTACACTTTTACGTGTATAGATTGACGTAATAAGATTTTTCATTCATTATCCATCAAATGATATAAAAATGATCAAAATCGACTGGTGTGTTTATTTGAGTGGTGCGTGGCCTTTTGAGGCAAAATTGATTATTATAATAAACCAATAATTTATATTAAGCATTTTATCATGAAATTACATCTTCTTCATTTTGACAAAATTTTGTAAATTAGCGAATCGCCCTGTATAAAATGCCCTTAAAATTTATTATTAAAGAAATAAACGCGATCTTCTACAAAATTATAAATAATATTTTGTAATATTCCAATGTGAAATCCACAATAACATGGCACGCGAAGTGTATGATCTAGAGTTATTCAGTTGCAGTAAAATATTGTTCTTATCACTTTTAATCATTATTTCGAAGCTCTGAGTGTAATAATATATCGTTTTCGATGAACTTGAATGAATTGTTTTTATTGCATTTACCTTTTTTTTAATTAATGGGTTTGGGCTATCCAATTATCTAGTCTAATTTGGTGTGATTTCTAAGTCTGGTTAATACGGGCTAGTATTTTAACAATTACAAACGTCCATGATTGCAACGGGATTCGAACAAGAATGCGCTAGAAGGCCAGTCGGGAAGCCGTTCCTATAGGCCACACGGCCCCTTGCATTTACCTAAATATTTAGTTTTGATTTTTATTTACTATAGAAATTTTTATATTGTTATACTTTCTGCAAATGTACCTTTCGGATTGATAATGTATAAGTTCCCCGTAGAAAGCTTTCGTATTCGTAATTGAATCAATTACCTTAATAACTAAAATATTCTTATGCTGATGTACGATATGGAGTGCAATTTTAAAAGGGCTACGGTATTGATTTCTGCTTATACGATTTCAATTTTATATGGTTTATATTGTTATTATGCATCGAAGATTATGAATGAATGAATGAATTTTGTAGTTAGTAGATTTTATAGACGTTTTAACCTTTGTAAACGTATATTAATTCCATTTACTATTCGAAAAATAATATTTTTTTTTGGAGTTAACTTTTAAATTGTTTACCTACATATTTTTATTTGATTAATGACATATGTACTTATAACATTATTACGAACAGCATTAAAATGTAATTTTGTACATTAAATTACAAATAAACTGACAATGAGCAAACATAAATATTTAAAACATAAACGAATATTTCTAACATTTAAAATTCCGCCACTGTAACAACTTGTTTAGCAGTGATACATAATAAATTAAGGCATTACCGAACCGTAAATTCAATATTATTGCGCCTTAAGGGATACTACTAACTAGTTGGAATGAATAGCAAAGCGTTATACAATAATATAATGTACCCCATACATCGCAAATGTAAAACTAATGTAAAACAGTTCAGTCTTTAGATTAAATTTTATTTGATTTTAGATGTGAATTATATTTTGATTATATTATGAGTGTGAATTATTGTCCATTATTGGTTAAAGCGGACAATTTCTATTTAAACAAATGTATGTATTTACTTACATCCCATTCAATAAAGTACAACAAGCTGGCATTGAATACAGATCTTCCGTGTTTTTTTTTTGTAATATTTATACAAAATAAAAACACGAAAGAAGTATAGTTGAGCGAAAGTACAGAAAAAAGAAGCGTGAAATACAATGAAAACGGGAAATAAATATGTATTAACCTTGACAGTAAAGTAACGCAGAAATAAAATGGGAAATACCTTCGACAAAATTTTACTACATCACATAAGTTCAAGTTTTCATTATGTAATCTCACTTTTAGCACGTTCAGACGTAGAATTTAGATGGTCGTTTTTTAGCTGTTTCATGTTTAATCTTATACTTTCGTCTAGCGTTAGTTGAGTTTTCTCAAATTTTTCTGAAACGTTAGTGTTTCGATTTTTCGTCCGTTACAAGTAATCAGAATTCCCCATTATTTAAAAGTTATAGTTGACTACACTTTTGGGTAATCTCAAAATTTGTATAAACCACCTTTTATAAATATACAACTATTATTATTTACATAATTTATGTTTTAAGGATGCATTCAAAGTTTTTAGTGTGTTTTTTGTTTATGCTGTTTTTTATTTATTTATTTAAAAAAGTATTTACCTATTCGAGAAATAAAATAATATAACGCTTGCACAAATATTATTGCAGTCTCTATGGAAGTGCAGACACAAGAAAGCGTCGCAGCCGAATAACTCTTTTTTTATATTGTGGAATGTTGTCGATATTTTTTAAATGTTTTATTATATATAGTTCGTGTGTTTAAAAAAAATTAAATCAATCAATTAGGTTGATCAACCAAAGGTGGACACGTGCGTATGCGGGACACGTTCCTTGCATTCACTTGACCTTAAGTGTTAATTTATGGAAAATAGAATCTAATTATGTATCTATTAATAACAATAAATCGGCAAATCGATAATGTTGTATTTCGTCGCAATAGTTAGATTTACATTTTATTTTATAGATAACGATACGAAACTATTATTTCTTGTCTTCTTTGGTTATCTCTTAAAGTTTTTCTTTTTGTGGACATTTTGAGGGTCGACACTAGGTTGTCGTTATACTTAACACATCGTACCAGAACTAGCGTGTTTCCGTAAAATTAATGCGGGTTTTGTTTTGTTTTTAAATAATAATTAATTTAAACCGGCGACGGCGCCTAGCGCTCACAATATCTAAAAAGTGTTTAGTAGGTACTTGGTACATACCAATGTAAAGTTAATTTTACAAATAACCATTTGCCAGACCTATGTTTAAAATAAAATTTTAAATTAATTTAAAGTTAAAATTAAATTAAATGGATTTCAACTTGTTATAGAGCTTACACGCAGACAAAATATATTCAAATTGCGAATTTCACGTATCGATTATGATGTTTGTAAGAAGTTTCGCAAAAGTATTTTCAGTTATTTAAATATTTATGCGGGCAGTTTTCTTGTTTGGAAACAACTTCGACGGTAGAACATCATGTAATGAGAATTAACGAGAAACAACTCTATTTATTTAACTTCTTACCTAAACTATGTGCGCTAAAAGATATCATATAGTTTTAATGGTACAAACGTTGAAATTGTTTACCGACAATATTTGGCGGATTAACTTAAACAAATAGGAAATTAAAGTTGCAGAAGCAAGTTACCATATAAAAGGTACCGCCCCGTTCTTAGTCGACTTATAAGA
Source organism: Rhagophthalmus giganteus (assembly GCA_036326145.1). NCBI lineage: Eukaryota > Metazoa > Arthropoda > Insecta > Coleoptera > Rhagophthalmidae > Rhagophthalmus > Rhagophthalmus giganteus. The sequence continues at coordinate 3,699,331 of JARFJA010000075.1, read as the reverse complement.
ACATATTATTGTTGCAGTTTCTCCGATGATTTGGGTGCCCAACCAACTAGTTGGTGCTCCCGCAGGAACAGATGTTACGATAGATTGTCACACCGAAGCTTATCCACGAGCAATCAGCTACTGGGTGTACGATAATGTCATGTTGTTACCCACTAAAAAATACGGCACCGAGACGGCTGAAAATAGCTATCGTGCCCACATGAAATTGACGGTGCGTAACCTTCAGCCTGGGGACTTTGGCAACTATCGATGCATCTCCAAGAATTCTCTCGGGGAGACGGAAGGATCCATCAGACTCTACGGTAAATAAAATATTTCTGCTTAAGTTCAAAACGAAATTTGTACCATTCCCGTGTATATCCGTGTTTCAACTTCACGTTGAGTGAATTTTACTTCCAATAAAATAGAATAAATGATAAGACTGTTACGTTCGCCATGAAATCGGAAGATTGCCTGTAGACTCTAGTTTTCAGGCCAAGGATGTCAATTACAGTTTATCTCGTATTCGGTTAATTTGCTTGAAAAATTGTAATACATGTTCTCTTTTCTTATATTTTTGACTGCAGCATTTATATACATACATATACGTTATTCAAAATAAGTTCCAATTCACGTCATCAATAAAACCGCGTATTTTTACAGTACCTACTAATAAATTGTAGTCTTTCTTTGCTATGTTATACGTGTGCAAGTAGATCATCGGTAGAATATGCCACGTTCAAAACTTTAAACTGAACATGACAAATATACAATTTAGTAACTTTTTTTTGATGACGTGCATTGGCACCTATCTTGAATAACGTATAAGCACAAAATGCACTAAATCGTCGACAAAATTTAAAATGCGCGATACCTTAATTAATAGTACACTTAACATGTTCGCTTACATAATCATTTCGTACCAGTTTATCCCGGTTTTAGTATTTTTGTCGGAACGCTAACTCGGGCATCCGCGCATAATACATAAGTTACCTACCTACGCGCATTTCTATCCTCGGGGCGTTGATGGTTTTTGTATATTTTGCAAACTTTACACGTCCGCTTTCAACGTTTTTCTTTATTTTTATGTTTTCGACTAATAAATAAATAAAACCAATCAAACCTAAATTAGTACGCGAATTTGGCGGTTGTTTAAAATTTTACCGTTTTATATCGGTGCGGTTAGAGCGAACGTTGTTTTTAACCCTTACAGGTCATTTATTAAGCTATAACGCATTCACGCAACCCGACCCTTCATAATTACAATCATTTTAAGTAATAAAATGAATTTCGATAATAATTTCGGCGGTTTTATCCGCCTAAATTCTCTTAACTTTCGGTTAGTTTATTTGCACATTTATTTTATAACGAATGTTGTAATTTAACGTTGCTTACATTATTTTAAATTATTTAATTATAGAAATTCCTATGCCATCCACTCCACCAAGAGCTACAGAAATGAAGAGCAGTTCGAATAAAGAAGGTAAGCTTTTAATGTGTTACAATTTATTTATAGAATACGCCCAATTTTTATTAACGTCTACGCTCACAATCTAACAAAAAAAATGAAATAAAATTAGTTTAAAAAAGTTTACATGTCCACCCAGACATCTGCACATATTTAAAAATCTTTGTATGCTTGTAAAAACCTTTGTATAAATTAATCGAAAATATCTAAACAAAATGGTGAAAGATAGAATTTAAATATGTCTAATAAATTAATAAGGACAAATTTATTAATGTTAAAGGGAGCCTATTAAATAAAAAACTTAAAATAATTTTAATTATAATGTAATAAAAGATTACTAATAGCTTTTGTGGTGCAAGACACTGCCGTGAATAGAGAAGGACGGTGGTAAACTAGTGGAGTAAAAGAATAAGAATGGACTGTCCCCTCGGCTACCAAATTTGCCAATTCTACCAATTAGGTAATATTAATCTACAATATGTTTTATTTGTACAATATATTTAAACGAAATTTATATACAGTAGAGCGCTGATTATGTGGGGTAATGTTTACCCCAGTTACCACAGATAATCGGCGCTCTACTGTACTTACCTAATTATTATATATTTTTATATATGCTTGTTAAAAGCGCAATTTGCTATCGAATACCAACTTAATGAGTTATTGGTATAATTTATTAGATATCAAACGTTTCGACTACTGTAAACATATTTGTTGATGTTCATCTCTCGTCCCTGATATGGTTTTGATTAACATTTTCAATATTAAAAAAAAACGCACTTGAACGGAGATTAGAACAGCCCATTCTTATTTTTTAGTTCACTGGTTTACATACATATCTTTTCGTCTGACGAGATTTGAAATAATTTTTCAATTTTTTATTAAAAGGTACACCAATATTTTTTTAACAGAAAACACTTTTTATACTACATATTTTGTAAAGAAAAAATTTGATAATTAAAAATTTTAAAAATACGTCTAAAATACGTTCGGTGTTTAAGAAAAAACTATTAAATATTCGTAATTTCTAATAGTAAACAAAATTCGAATAAAATTGTATGTAGAGTACCAAAAAAATTACTAAAAATAGATATTTGTTTAATGTTTCGAAAAGTAATATATTTAATGCAAATAAATAAAACACTTAATAAACCCAGAAGCGTTTATTTTAAAGAAAAAGTAAGTGTACAGGAGGACATTTCTTTAGTTTATAATAATCAATAAAAGGTAATTTAAACTGAATACGAATTAAATGAGTCAATGTTTTAAAGTTTTATGGCCTTTTTACATTTAAGAAATTTTTAGAAATTAAAAACTGTCTTGGTAAAGGAGTAATATATTAATTGGTATTGATCTACTTTTAAAAGTATTAAAGTTTGACATATATTTTGCATAAAAAGTAAAGAACGCTTTAAAAACGGCCGTTGATACTACGAAATTGTTATAAATATTGTTTAAGTATGTAAAATATAAAGTACCTACACCAGAATCAATAGTATAATAACAAATCCAAATATATCAAAAAGCATTTAAAAATTTTGAAAATGTGTTTCAACTTTCAACTCTTTTTTACAATTAATATGTTTAAGAATTAGCAAATAATACGAATTCTGATGTATTTATATATTTATATAAGTTTTCGGGAGTCACGGATTTTTACGGTACGGATTTTGAGGGAGTCGGTAAAAAATCGACAAGTTCCACCTGTTTCAATATTTGTTGCTTCATGTCTTCAAATCCCTTTTCATTCCCATGAAATATAATTAACGGTTCCTTTTTAACAAAAGGTCGGATCTTAAAAAAAATGAATTATTTATTATTTAGTTTAATCTTAATAGAAATATTATACCAGTTCAGCTAACTGATCTAATACATTTTGATCAGTTCGCAAATAAGCCATATAATTGTCAATAGGGCCCATATTTTTATCTGTGGCCAGTTCTACTGCTAAATCTATCATGTTTGGTTTAAGAGTTCCTTGTGAGATGTCCTTTGCTCTAGACATAATTTGAGGAGTGACTGTCGGTTGAGAATTAGCTCTTGATTTAAAATTAGCTCTTGATTGAGAATTAGCTCTTGGTTGATAATTAACAGTTGATTGAGAATTAGCTCTTGATTTAGAATTAGCTGTTGATTGAGATTTAACTCTTGATCGATAATTAGCTATTGATCGAGAATTAGCTGCTGATTGAGAATTAACTTTTATAGGGGCAAAATTCCAATTTTTCTTTCTGAAAAATAATTGTCAATTAAAATACTATCTGAAATTGTTTTTGCAAGTTATAATATCGGAAACATTAATGACATTTACGAAATATTTGATTCCTTTTATAACTATTAACTTTTTAAAAATAAGAAAATACTTGTTCAATTTGGAAAATTGATGAATAAATAGGAATAGTAAAGTACCCACCTTTCGCGTTTAGTTTTCCCTGCATTAGTATTAATTTCCACACGTGGCTGCTTAAGAAATCTGGATTTTTTGGTTCTACCACGTACCGACTGAAAGTGAACATTTTCTTTTTCTTTTACCGGCTTATTGTATCTATCTGGCATTACAGTAGCTGGTTGTAAACTACATCTGTATGCGACTACTGTAGCCACAGGACTAGCATTATTTAAATGTCGCATTTTTAGTTGTCTGTACGTAAATGTCATTACCCTTTCGGCTGCAAATATGCCGCAAATTAATAAAAGCGAAATTGAAATTAATATTGCGGCTATATATTGAACCAAGTAATTTTTAAATTTGTTACAATGTTTTTAATTATTATGATTTGTGAAACCATATATGTATGTAGGTACATACATAGCTACATAGATGAATACTTACGCGTTTTTAATTAAGAAATAAAGTTCCAAAAATTTACAGAAAGTTTACTTCGAATAACATCTCTACTAACAATATTTAATAAAAATTTATAAAAACTTACCCTCTTTCTGTGAACTTGATACTAATAAAATATGTTGGTCATCACACCATTTAATATATCTGGAATAGTATCCGACCCTTCCAAAAATATGTTGGAAGTTTTCTGTAGTAAAATAGTTTGGAAAATCAAATACTTCCACGATGTATGGAAATGTTTGCTTTGTTCTATCGTTATATATTTCGTGATTTGTATTAAAAGTAATGGACGGCGTTCCTTTAAGATAAGGTTGAATCTAGAAAAATATTTTTATTAATACAAAATTTTAACATTAAATTAACGATGCCTTCTGAATTAATTCCTCGGTTACTTCATAATCATCTGTAAATCCTCTCTTCTTCTTTTTGCATCCTTTTGGCTTAGTCATTGTTTTAGATATAACTATCGCAACACAAATTTTAATACGAATTAAATATTCTGAAAATTAAAATCCTTACAATATAAATTGTAACCTAAAGGATTATAAATATTTCAAGGTAGTACGTTATGTAGTTAAAATTATATCGTTACATTCTTAATTTCCGAAATCTGAGGTAAATCGATAGTTCAACCATTTGCTCTACTTATAACAACGTACAAAATGGACGTATTAGTGTAGTTAAGTTAACGAGAACTATTTTAAAGTTAGAATCAAAATAGTTTCGAGTTTTTAAATTATAGATTATTTATATTTGAATTTGTAGAAATTGTAGTAATTAGTTTTAAATAAATATTCGTTATTAAACAAAAAAAATACTTACGTGAGAATTACTTCGCATACGCCACATGTCCATACGCAACGAACATAAAGTTTTTTAGAATCGACCGCTTATACCAACTTATACATAATATGTACACGAAAAATGCCAACGTTACCAAATGCACATCACAAAATTACTAGTTTTGAAGTTGTTAATATCTCTTATATTTTCTAAGTTATTATAATGTCTTTTCTTAAAATTCGCATTTCTCTAAAACATCTAATTAATTTGTCAATTTAGTTTCTGTATCTATATTAATCGCCGGTTGTTTTTACAAATTATCGCCGTATATCCTTTAACGTATAAGATTATATTATACAAGCTGTTTGGTACATCGATGTCGATACTGAAATTGGTAATAGATGAAGTCATTTGGAACATATCAGACCATATATATTATTATACAAAGTGTTACGAATTTTGAGATATCCGCATTAATTGCTATTTTTCCTAATAATGGGTTTTTCTGGAGTTGAAGGATCATAATAAACTATTAAAAGTATTACAGTGCAGTCTAGATAATCCGAATTAATTAGGACCGCCAGGTGTTCGGATTAGCGAATTGTAGTGCAACCTCCTCGTCATCGCTATCTGCGTCTTCTTGACATGCGGTGTTAATTATTTCTGCATTCGATAAATATGTTTCTTTCTCAGTATCCTCATCTATCTATTGTTCGATGTCTTCTGCCACTATTTCCAAAATTTCATTACACATGGTAATAATGTCACGTAAATCGTTTATTTAGGAGAGTGAGAAATGTACATCAAGAAAATCAAAAAGGCTGCTTGGTTCAGCGCGATTTCTATCGGATTATCAAGACAGAGATAATCAAATTAACAGTTGTTCGGATTACCGCGATTTCGGATCATCGAGGATACAGATTATCGAAATTGCACTGTATTAATATAATACATAATACTGCTATGGTTGCCTGTATTAAGTATAAACGGGCGATTCTCACTTTGAACACTGTACCTATAAACATTAAATGTTTCATTTTTTATATTTTAAACGTTTACTTTGTATGTATGTATCGTTTCAATTTAAAAATGTCATTATTTTACATCATTTGAACATCTTATGTTAGTCCATATCTTTGTTTAGTGTACCTCCTACATAAATGTTTATTTATTTTTGTAACGATTTTAGTAGCTGGGTAATAATAACGAACGCTGGTAGGACATAAGCTGGACTGTATATAAAAAAATAAAAAATAAAAATAAAATCATTTACTTACCCCCAGTAATTACTTAAAATTCGACCACTTTAAAGGATGGGTTTGGGAGGGATGTGGCCGAAATTACTTCAACTGAAGTTACTAAAAGGCACTTTATTCTAATACGTCTCGACACTTTCGAATTCTGATTCGCACTGCTCCATATCGGCCACAACAGTAGCATTACGTTATTATGTGATATATCATTGGAAAGGGTGTCAAATAGAATTTTTTTAAGGTGTTTTAATGCATTTAATAGTTGCATTTTTTTCTGAAACACCCTTCAAAGTCACAACTTAAGAGTACAACACTAAATTCTGACACTTTAATTCGTATTTATTGTTTTTTAAATCACATTTAGAACTTTTAATAGTGTATTGTGTTCAAGAAATGTACATTTAAAATTCAGAAGCAAAAATAATTCGAACAAATAACACATATTAATAGTGTATTATGACCCGTCAACTGCAGAAAAACCCACTAAAACCTGATAAATAGCAATTAATGTGGATATCTCGAAATTCGTAACATTTTGTATAGTAATATAATATATATATATATATATATATATATATATATATATATATATATATATATATCTCCTCTATCGCCCATTTCAGTATTGACATCGATGTACCAAACACCCTGTATAGGTATACAACTTATTAAAAATAAAAGTTAGATTCGTAATAACGTAATTATCATAATTTATTCTTCTTAACGTAAAAGTAACACTATTTGTTTTAATAATTAATATTAATTCCATCGTAAAATTTGAATCCCAAATACTTTAAATTATAAGTTTGCCTTGCTATCGTTTCAATTGTAAACTTTCAAACTCGGTTTTTAAAGGCACATACGACGTCTTTAGTGAACTGGATAAAGTATCATGTACAAGTATTACAACAGCCGTGTTTTTTACTTGAGAATCCTGAAACACGCCGATAACGTCCCCGATCACGCCGTCTTATAACTTGGAAATTGTTTGTTATTTTTAAAATATTGTAAGCTGTATCTATTATAAAATTGTAGTGTAGTACTTAGAAATTACTTTTTAACTGTACTTTATATTTAAAGCTTCTACTTTATTTATCACATTTTTACAAAATTTTTGTAAACAGAAACGATAATATATTGAGAGAACAAAAGATTGAAAACATCTTATCTAATTAAAGTACTGAATGGTAATCTAAATTAGGTATTAAATTCTTCTAATAAAACGATTTTTGCTTGCTTAGCGTTAATTAAAACAATATAACGCTCATTTACCTTTATAATGAAACATTTTAGTGAAACGTATTAATACGATATACCTCCATTATTTTTATATATTCTATCTACTTACGAAGTTTGTTTCCTTATTTTAATTACACCCTGTATATTTGCAAATATTAGTTTTCGTTTCAGTTATACCGTAATTGACAAAACAACAAAACATATTTCTAATTTTATAAAACTAAACTTTATTATTTTTTAGCCAGTTCGTTAAAGTGTTATTTAAGTGTATTAAAGTTATTAACTTAAGTTATTAATTAAGTTTAATCACAGGCCTGAGGTGAACTGGAGACACTTAAACTCTTCTAGTAAACCAACAGCCGGGGGTTCGAATCTAACCCAAACATAATATAAACACATTTATATCGTTACTGGCCAAACGGTTAAATTATCGAAGGCATTAAAAAAAATGTTTAATCAGATATTATATCAACATGCTTTTTTCTATGGAAACAACATATGTACACTGGCCACGGAAAAAATCGGGGCAGCAGTAGTTGAGAATTTTAAAAATGTTTAGTTGTGAATTGGGTTTTAGATAAAATGTTCGTATTTTTCAAAGGGATTACTGCAAACTATAAATCATCATTATCCATAAAGTGGACAACTCTTTGTGATTTTCGATAATAATGGAACAAAATACTTTAGAAGCAATTGGTAGGCAGGTTGAGTTTATGCTTTCTGTAAATTAAAAAAATTATTGATCGACGTAATATACGACCTATAACGTAGATTTATATAAAAAATGGTTACTTACACACACAAAAAAATTGATATAACTTCAAAAATATTTTGTCTTGTTAATAGGACTTCCTCAATTAAATTTAATAAATCGCATTTTTGATTTTTTTGTTTTGACTTTTCTTTAACAAGTCATAACATTTCCAAATCGGACCTATGTTGTTACAACTTTTTTGCTTAAAATTACTTAAGATACAAGCCCGTAAAGTTTGGCAGATTCATCTCGGGACGCCCTGTATGTATCTTTAATTACTATACGTGTTATTTAACCTACGAACCTTATATCCAAGAACAAGAAACGATAAATAAAATAATTATGTAAGTAGGTGTGGAATCATTCTTTGTTTGTATAGTAAAGTAAACAAATCAGTAACTAGTTTTAATTTTAAGGCGATCGCCTACCTTTCAGTAAGCTCACAAATTTCAATGCAAATCAAATGAAATTCAACATCCCGCACTTTTTTATGTTTTAGAATTTTTTTTCTATGATATTTGGAATCAAAATCATCAGCACAAAAAAAGAAATCATCTCACATCGACGAAATTATCGTAAGACGTCAAAATTATATCAAAAATAGTACATTTAATGATCCGTAGTAAAAGAATGAAAAAAGGTTACAAACAGAACAATGTATTAAATCTACGGATTCTAGACGAGAGCGGTATAATGGAATATCGACAGATATACTGGGTACGTCTTTCACTGGAAACAAATATTTTGAAATATGTTTTTATACCTCATCAGTAATTATAATTGTAAAGGAAGGGAATCAGTATATAATTCAATACATTGACATTATTGTAGAAAAATATTTAAAAAGCATCAAAATATCAATATCATAAATATTCAACTTTAGAAAAATTAGTAAAGAAATGCCAAAAATCATAATTCGCACCTTTGTTGGGTGAAGCTTGCCTGTTACCGTTCTCGTCTAAGTAGAATTCGTAAATTCAATACATTGTTCTGTTTGTAACCTTTCTCTATTCTTTTACTAAGGATTATTAAATGTAATATTTTTGACGTTTTACGATAATTTCGTCGATGTGGAATTATTTCTTTTTTTGTGCTAATGATTTTGATGCCAAACATCACTAATAAAAGTTATTCTAAAACATAAAAAAGTGCGAAATGTTGATTTCCATTTGATTTGCATTGAAGTTTGTGAACTTACTAAAAGGTAGGGGATCGTCTTAAAATGCTAAAAGCTTTTTCAACCTTTCCGATACCTAACACATCTTCGGAACCCTATCTTCTATGTAGGTAACAATAATGATTTTATGGCTTACAGTAATCATTTCGTACTTACAAACAGTTTATTTAAAACCTGATTCACAACCAAACATTTTTTAAATTCTCAACTTCTACTGTCCCGATTTTTTCCGTGGCGAGTGTACATAGTTTAACGAATACTGCAAATCCTTAATATATAAAAAATTTAACTTGATATTTAATCGTAGAAAATTAAATAATCGTAATCAGAGTTTTGCTATTTATTACGATTACAAATTAATAAGTTATTATTATAAAAAGAACGAAGAAAAAAATTTTTACCCCCCGAGACTGAAAAACGTTTGGGTTAACCGAACTCTACTGCCGCTACATCAGAAATAAAGAAATGCGAGACTTAATAGCCCTAGTCTAGAAATCTCTCATACGGCTCTCAAAGCAAATCTGCATTCAAACATCCCCTACTTGAAAGGCAGTCGACTAAATATACTCTTCATGTCAATTCAAAATCTGCTCTTTTAGAATACAATCGCGAAATTTATTGTATTCTTTTTTCGTAGATAAAGGAATCCTTTAAATTTAAATTGTCGACTGCGTCGTTTAATAACTACAGGATAAATATAACGTTTAAAAATTATGAAGTAAAAAAAAAATGAAAAACCTAACGTCGATAATGCGAATTCTCGTAGTTTCGTTCAATACTTTATACGACCCGAGTCGCGTATTATGGACCTATAAATTAAATAAAAATTGTTTGAAGAAAATTCGATTTTCAATAAAATCGGTAAACGGTTCTAGATTTTACGAGAATATCGCGTAGATATTGGCAGCGATCCTGCTCATTGTAATCGTCGAACGAAACTCGTAAGAGAATAATAAGCTTTCCGAAAGCGGCATCTCTGATAATATTTGTGCATCGAAGGTCTATTTAATTATTCGCGCATAAGCAATAAGATTGTGATGTAGTGCGCCAATATCGCATCTTTGAAAAGTTTCTATCGGCTTTAATTAAATATTCGGTTGATGTTTCCCTTTCATTTTCTTAGGCGCATCCTTCTTTGCCGAAAGAAAAGAGTCTACCTTTCTGCTTTCCGGCTGTAGGAAAATTCGATACTTAACTCGTTGCCGTATAGAAAATGGCCATCGCGAGTGCTGTTCTAGCTTGCTCGAATTCATTGCTTTATTTTAGAGGGCGAATTTATGACGTCACTTAATTAGATGTTTCCAGCTCGCGGACATTAATCTTGTGCTAATACTAATGGCATGGGTCCGTGTGGACGCACGGCTCTCATTTTAATCGTATAAAAACATTGCCGCCACGGTGCCGCATTAAAATGTCCCATTTATACATTTCTTCTGGATACCTACCTACACCTACTTCGGAAAAGTCTGAGAATATCGTTCTTTAACGAGACTCGTTTTTAGAAGAAGATTGTGCGCTTCGTGCTTTCAAAGTTCGCAAAGAGAATCGATTTTGTTACATTGTAACAAAGTAGGTGGTGTTAAAAATGTAGTGCATTTTATCGTGCTCTTTGGTATTCAGATTGCACGTGCGATGTCGTATAGCAACGTAAACAATAGGCTACTGGGGAAACATGGAAGAGAGATGCTTTAAATTCCTTTGGTAATAAAAGACGCTATTTTTTCGAATCATGTGGTACATTTAGTGTCAGTCGCCTCGTTTGAATGGTAAACATAAAAAAAGGCGAAGCGATGCGACTTCATTAATCGCAGTCAATTTTCCCAAGGCATCCGCGTTACAAACGAAATTTGTCGGCATCTTGTTTGCTGTTTAAGGCAAGCGATACTATGGCAGGTGTATTCGGCGATAAATTTTGCAGCTCGCGGAGAAAAAGCAACTTCGGTATTACAATAACGCGTTGCCGTAATGGCTAAAGTTAGGGTTAAGACAGGGCGCAGCTTATTCTCTGCGGTGATATTCGGCAACACAATAAGAGCGTAGTTTTTGCAAGACTACCTTGCCTGAGACGAGTATAACGGAGTTTAAAGTGTGTTTCTATTCTCTAGGGCAGTGCCTATAACTCCGAAGATGTCGGGTAGGCCAACAACTGAACAATATACTCACTCGTTCTTCTTATTACGCGAGCGCACTAAAACAAAATACGTATTTCCATTGCAGTTCTTGTTTTGACTTTAATTAATTTATTAGAGCGACTGATTTTACAAGACTTTAGGCCTCTCGAGCATAAATGTGTGAGCTATGGAGGCGCTGGACGGTGTTGACGGGTGGTTCTTATTGCAGGCGTAGGGAAGCGCAACTCCACCCGACCTATCGTGCAAGATGAACGGCCCAAGGTGGTGATGGTGTCGTCCTCGGACAAGCGCGACTCTCAACCGGGTCCCGCCGCAGAGTCCGGCCTGGGGTTGCTACCGCCTCCGGGCCCTCAGGGATCAGGTACATATCGTGTCTTGTTTGCACTTTCGCACGTTGCTCTTTTACATCCTCCATATAGCACTTTGCACCCTTCAATTTAGGTATATGTGTAACCACACCATCAGAATTCATAGGTTACGGTCTGACTATATAAACGACAGATAATCTCGAGCGCGCACATCCGGTGCGGATATTGATCTTCGAAAATTATCCATATTTCTTGTCGCGCGATGTGTTGCTTGTAAACCACTGTAATTTGAACCACCTGTTACACTAACGTGTACAAAGTTCAATTTCATTTTTTTTCCTTTCCCACCGTTTCGCCGAAAACGCTCGCCGTATAGCCGTTTCGCGCCCGTCTCGCACGAATGCGCGTAAGTTACAAACAATAACAATCGCGGGATTACTAAATAAATGATTTACTATCTAAAGATCTATCGCGGAATATGTATAATGAGAATAACTGATTGATCTTATTTAAGAACCAAAGACGGCGGAGCGTCAATGTCGCACTGCCATTAAATGTTTGGGTACGTTGTCGTCTAATTTGGGTAGCGATGCACTTTGCGCGACAAACTTCATTATTCAGCTCCATTAGGCAACTAATGGCAGACGTATAAACTCGGCTCCTTAATTAATTGCTTCGTAAGATTGCATCGTGCCCATTTTCTTTGCGTCTTCATATTTAACGGTAGTCGAAAGTAATAAGTAAGGTAAGTTAATCATATATCGCACATACTGCACCGCATTTAGATTTTACGGTTTCTTAGTTTTGTCTTTGTAAGTACGTGTACCCCGTACACGGTTCTTTATCGCAATCGTGTAAGTACAATGTTTTAACGTTGAAATGGCGTCAGATGCGTCGTAACTAGACCACGGACGTATTGTATGTATAAGTGTGTAAACTGCAACTTTATGCGCGTATCGATCATCTTGGAGCCGGAATACATTAGTGTAAAGCAGGGATGCATAATAAATCAATCTTCAAGTTGGAACACAAGTCATCCATTGACATTTCGGCCTTTTATATTACTTATATTTAAATCGTTCGCTTTACATTTAAATGCAGCTTGCCGATGTGCTCGAATTCGGCTCAGAGCGGAGATGGACTTTTAAATGGCCTCTTAACATCTCCATCGTAAATGCCTCCAAAAGTGACACTTAGTGGTGGCTGAATACTGACGAAAAATAACTCTCCGCATAAACGGCGAGGATCTTTCCTCGGTTTTAAACCGTTATTTTTCTTAAATTATGTTTGCAGCAATCAACTATCTCCATTTTCTCTGTTTCAGGATGTGCGAGAATTTCAAGATGGGCCGCTCCACAACTGGCAGTCGTAGCTCTACATTTGGTCCTAAAAGGTCCTTTAATTCAAAATTAAGCCTATCAGAGATCGGTATTAACTTTTATTTCGTTTTGCCCGTGCACTTCTATCTTAAATCTGTCTATCGATTTTATCTTAAATACAGCACATTATTCCTATAAGATTGTTATATATTTGGCTCCGCACGACCCCTTATACATTAATGATGCAACATGTGGGAATGTCGGCGATAAGAATGTGAAACATCGTAACTACCGGCGCTAGTTCACTCCGCACGTCGAATTCTAAATAGTCTATAAACCAACAGAACCATCACTCATGAAATTCTTACCGAGGTTCATGCTTTGCTACTAACATGCCGAGAATTACGTGGATCCCGAATATCGAATCAACATATCAATCTTTTATATATTTAGTTTTACGTTTTTGAATCAACAAAACTTTTCAGCTTCTGTCGATCTTTATTTTTTTTTTTCGATCGCCAACTGATAAGAGCCCAATCAAATGAGCATATCCGCTTAAGACACCCACGCAAATCTTTTCGAAGAAAAAAACAATTGCCTGTAACGCACTAAAATTACAACAAAAGCCGTCAAAACAACATATCCTTAAAGCCCTATGGAGGCTGTTCAGTATTAGTATAATATCTTAAAGTGACATATATTTTATGATGTGCATATATTATCTACATATGTACGTATATCCGTGGTCGAACTGAAACAAAAGCGATATTCTTTAAAGACCACGGCTTAGTTAATTTTCGTTAAATGAAGTGTGCCCATTAAATATCGCTTAAGGTAAAACTTACATGTTAGTTCTCTACACCTTTCCATTTGTACATAGTGTAGCTTATTATTGTAAAATACATGTATTATTTAGTGAAATATATTGTGTACGAACAAAAATAAGCACCACGACGAGTGGGTGCTTTTTTTTATAAATTACGCAATGTACATTTTATGTTTATATATACAATTAATTAACCTACGTACATTATTTGAAAGTGCCAAAATTTTTAACTATAGTATTCTACCCTTATCGTTTAATTTCGATAAATCGACGAACAAGCTATTTCATCTACGACGATATTATAAATATTTACCTGCAGAAGGGACATTTAAAAATTCGGAAAATAATTTCGTGGTTCGATTAAACCTGCTTCGTATTCCATTGCAGTTCGCGAGGATATGAGGGTAACTTAAGATAACCCTTAAATTTTCTAAAAACTACCGAACTGGATTTATAAATGTCTTATCGGAAAATAGTTTCACGAAATGCACCATTTAAAACATTTATGAATGTGAGCGTTATTAGTATTCTATATAATCGTGAAACTAGGGTTTCTTTTAAATTATTTTTCTATGCTTAGTCTAGTATTGTTTTAATTACCTAGTAAAGAACGTCACTTGTGTGAATACCCACATTATTATGTAAATATTGATATAAAACGTCAACGAAATTATCACAATTTAATTGTAAAACATGTACATTAATTTGTTTTTGTTGTTTATTTAAAAAAAAATGCTTTATGACTTACGTCAATTATATTTGGTTGTGTTAGTAAACAAAGCAAATGTTATCATTTCCTATTGTGTTGTCTATTTGAAATAATATAAAATAGTTTAATGTTATTATTACTATCATTAACCGTCCGATAATTTTGAATTTTTATATACTTGCGAATGTTAACGGCAAATATTGCCAAATATTCGAGACGCCACTTATGAAAAATTTCCAACAAAGAAACCGTTTTTCGTCAATTTCAATGTCATCTAAATCCTTAGAACATTAATCCCAGCGAAGAAAGGTCGCTAAATTTCCAAAGGCCAAGAAACGTTTTAATTAATTTTGTTTCGTAATTACGTACGTAGGTGTTACATTAATTTTTGGTATCGAATTAGGGTTTAATCGATTCAATAACACACATAGCCATTTAAATTAAAATACGTATACGAAATGTAAATGAAACCTTTAAAATTTATTTTATAAATACCTACATAGTATATAACATTTCAACTGTAATCGATGCACAACTTTTCCAACTTCATCCTATGTAAAATAACTCCTTTGCTATTTTCATCAGCGAACTTTCAAGCATTCACCTTAAGGGCGTATGGTATCCATATCTGAAAGCGCTCGTAATTGATTGCTCTTTTAATAATTAACATAGCGATAAAAGGTTTCCAACATTTTTCAGAAAAAATCAATCTATATTTGTCGTGTTTCACTTCTTTTTTTTCACAAGCCAACACTATTTGAAAATATGCCTGGGGTTTTTGTAAGAACTACATTCGAAGAATTCAAAAATGTACGTCACATCAGATTTAAACTTTGAACTTTGAACACCAAAACCAATATATTAGTATTTTTAATAACCGCAATATCAATTGTTTTAGAATTACCGCAGCTCTCGCATAAAAGGTGATAAAAACATTAATAGGTTTTCATACTTTATTTTAAATGTTTTAATTATAAAATAGGTACATATCTAAACTATACGTTGTTTCAAATTCAATTCGATTGTTGTGACAAACACAATCTTTATTTAATCTTAGTCATTTTTTTTACGATTTACATTAGGTTCAATTCCGAAGATCATTTAGTTGGTCTATTTTTGTTTTATAAGTACTGAAATTGTGTTGATAAACTTGAGGTGTACTTTTCGAAGATTCGAACTTGAAGCTGGTGGACATCAAGAAAATGTTGTGACTTTTGAGTCATCATGGTCCGCAAAAAATATATATATGAGAATTCCAAAGGTAAGTACAGTAAAATCTGATTATAACGACGCGGCGGCGACGGGGCCACTAAGAGTCAATCGCTATAGTCGGAGGTCGCTATATCGGAAATGTTAAAAAATCAAATTGAAAATTAAATATATGCACCTGCGTATCTAGAATTTACATATTTAAAAAGAAAATTACAAAAGGTAAAATATTAAAATAAATACCTATACATATAGATAGGTATAGTCTGGGGCAATTCGAAAAGATAGTTAGGTACCTACCTAGTCGGAGTGTTCGTCTGACAATTATTTGAAGCAAATTCTGCCACATATAATTAGTCGGAAAATATCAAACATTATTTTATTATTTATAGCGGGAATGAATAAGCTTTTTTTTCTCAAAAATCATTACAAGCTTATAAAAATAAACTAATACGGCAGTACCTATTCGAAATAAAAATACAAAGCCGCTCTAAAATAGCAATTACAAATTATTAACCGTTGTGGGTGTACTAGAATTCAGCAGTTTTAACAATGATCCCCGCTTATACCTCCAACTCTTTCAAACAACTGGTTAATCAACATGGCTATTTTAAAACATTATAACCGAAGTCAACGTGTTTTAAGCGAATTCGCTATATCCAAATACATACATTGGACAAACAATACATTGACATTGGATTCCAAACAAACTAGAAATTTGGTCGTTATAACCGACTTGTCGTTACAAACGGTGTCGTTATAAACGAATTTCACTGTATACAATTAACGCGTCAAATATTGCGAAAACTTAAAGTAGATATAATAAAAGACTTGGCAAAATATTCATTAACAAAAACCCAACGTGTTTTATAAAATTTTAGAAAAGTAGAAATGCTTCAAAATTAGTTCATTAAAGACAAATGAGCCTGTGCAAATTTTAATTTGTCAAATGTCATAATCGAGGTGTAGGGGTAGTTAAAAAAAACACGTTCCGAATCTATTTAATTTTTCTGGAATCGGATTCGATCTAATAATTTTGTGGATGACCTTCCCAGTCTTCGAGTGTTTTTTGATGTATAAATATTACGATGATTAACGTTAAACGTGTAAAATATTGATAACTACATTTTGTTTCATTCGAAACTTGTTTTTGGTCACTGATTTCGTGAACACGTGGACGCTCGTCTCCAAAATAAATAGATTCCGAAGGTCGTCCGCAAAATTAGATCGAATCGAAAAATGTAAAATCGGCAAATTTGGTTATTCATTGTTTCAATTGAAGGTGTTAGAGCTGAAACCACCTAAATAACAAAAAGTCAATGATAAGATATAAGCTTTAAAAGTTGTTTTTAGTTTATAAATTATCCTCCGCTTTCTACTTAAATTTGTTAATGTAATTTATTTCGTAGGGATATTAGAAATTAATACGAAAAGAAAATAAATCGAAATTTTTTGTTATTTCTTTATTTTTGGAAAAAATCGGGCACTTGAAGACTAGAGTACGAAATTTAACGAAAAAAATTTTTTTTTGTGATGTAGTACATTACCACCAACTTTTTAGAACTCTTAATTTCGTTCAAATTGTGTCTTAATGTTTTTTTTTTAATATCTTTGATAGTTTGTGAGATATTGAAACGAATAGCGTATGGGATAGCCTTTCGTTTAAAGGGCACTATACCTATAAATGTACAATACCAAATGCCTATGCAATGTTCTTATCTCGAAGAATTCTACAAACCTGCCGAGTTTTTTAATTTTCCAGTTGTCTGTATTCCTTTGTAAGTGCACTTGGGTGGTTTTAGAATTAAAATAATCTCATCAGTTGTTCACAACGGTTTTTTTCTCTTAATCATAAATGGCATAAAAATCGGAATAATCACGTAGATTGTTTTATTGGTAAACAAAATTAAATTTCAATTATCCAATAAGATGCTTAAGTCATTTTAAACTAATAATGCACTTAGACGGTTTCAGCTCTAACCCTTTCAATTATTTGTATGATTTCACCCAACTAAACCGTTTAGAAATTATGGAACCCCTTTTAGGTCGTTGTACACTTTAAGGTTAGTGTTGTCTAACAATTAAGTAGGTATCAATCATGCATCATTTTCTTTTAGACTCTTTCTTGTTTTGGATAACGCGTAAAGAACTTTAGTTTATATCGGTTGCTGTCGAATAGAATTTTGGCGACAGTTAAAATTTTGTAGTAACCGCCTACAGAATTTCCTTTTTTAAATATTTTTATTGTACTGGCGGTGCGTTTATCAAAATAATAATTCATTGTAAACGAATATTGTGCAAGTATGGATAACTACCGCGGAAAGATCAAATGAAGGTAAGTAAACTCGAAAACAAACCATTATTGAAACTATAATTACGGTTTTACGCAATGACAAAGTTGCGGCCCATCAAATTTTTCTCTAAATATCCACTTTAGTACAACACGACTACGGATAAAACAAAAAAGAAAATTGAACAATAGAGGTTTACAGAATGATTAAATTGAAATCGCACTGCGTAATAAAAGATCATATGTTCTTTTATTCATTAGAAACTTAATCCAACTAAACTGCGTCTCAATTAGTCGATATAATCCCTCGACGAGCGGGGACTCGAGCCAAACTCGTACGGCCAAGTAGAAATTCAATACAAAGGACGTTTGTGTTTGTCGTTATGAATAACCCAATACTTCCAAATTAGGTTATATCACATTTCCATAATTTACATTCTACGTTGTCACAAATAATTAAATCATACAAACTTTTCTCATTACGACGACTTAATGTGTCTCGGGTCGCACAATTGTCTTAGGTAACTTGTGGACTGCGTCGAAGAAGGAAAACTTAAATACAAATCGCTTTCGAAATAGATTTTATATATTTCAGGAAAATCTCGACGGAAACAACTATTTAAATGAATTGTATAATTTTATTGCTTTCGAATGCAACTTCCGTTACAGCTCCCACTAAGAAAATCAACCAAAATCTATATACGTTTCCATTGAACATTGATTAACCTTCTATTCGGATAAGTCCTAACAAGAGCGAACCTAACCATGTCCCCTTTTTTCTCAAAGAGAATCGAAACGAGCAATAAACAATTCGATTTTGCTTAAAAATACGAATCAGGTTTACTACTAGGTTTTCTAAGTTACAGAATACTTTCTTTATACAAGCCGACACAAACTTTCACCTTTGAACTGTTCACAGTGAACATTCTTTTCTCAAACTCGTCAATTTTGTAGTACCGTGCGTTGCATACGACGACACCACCGGACTGAATAATAACATGGGGACGCGGATAAAAGAACTGTCTTAACGTTTTATTTTATATCAAGTCGAGCTCAAAATCGTTGTTAACTAAAAATGTAGTTCAACTACATACATAGTAGCAAATAATTATTATTATTCGCAGTTTGTAGGTACAATTAGCAAATGAAATTAAAATTAGTTAAATGCTAAATTACTACATCTAAGACAAAAAATAGTGAATTTCAAAAATATTCAGTTCAAAAACAAAAAATAGGCAACAGGTTCGCTGTTGATTTTAACTTACAGTAATATTCAAAACAAAATAGGTACTCGAAATATTATACAAAGTAAATTAGAATAATTTTAGTAACAATCTGCATATAACTTTACTATCTAACGACAAACCAAGAAACACCAAAGACCGGGTTATTAGTTATAATTTTCTTAATTTTCTTTAATTAGTTATAATTAATTTTTATTAGTTATAATTTTTATAGTTACCATTTTCTCTTCTTGGAAGATTGCAATAAGATACCCTAGACTGGTAACTCACTCTATCAATGCTTCCAGTGATTTATTTACTTTTTTTACGGATTTTTTTATTTGCTTTTTTTTATTTATTCACGAATCTGAGAAAAGAGTATACTGTGTACAGGAGGTCCTTTTCTCGGTGATTTGGTTCCTGGTGAAGTTGTAATGGGTGTTTGATTTTTTAGTGATACGCGGGCATTATCAGATGTATGAATGTGTTTAACTGCTGTTGTATCTTGTTATAATCACTTAGTATTTCATATATTAAATGTTGGTAAGTGTAATTCTGTTATTTTTGAAATAGTGTGTAAATCGCGGACGTGGACGCAACCTGCTACTCACTACGGGCGCCGCCCAAGCATTTTTACCCGTACGCGGGTGATTCCCCGCCTCTAAGTTATCCGAAAGATTCTATTTTAACATTTAAGTTCCTAGTTTACGCGAATCGCTTCTATACATGAAAGCGGTTAAGAGGCCTAACTGTGAATTTTTGTAACTATAAAATTCACTAATATTTTCCCACCAGATTCAGTTTATTCTCATTTATTGATAAATTACAAACAACTTCTTATCGATCATTGCTATCTTTTTTTCCTTTACAAAAACAAATCTGAAAACATAAACTAAAATGCAACAGGACTGGCATAAGTTTCTTGCATAATTGCGTTTTACTTGATATTTAAAAACTAGTAGTAGTGATGCTGGTGTTTGATGAAGTGTGTTGATTTCCTAATTATTAATAATTATTATTGACTGATTCTTCTGTTTGATATAGATAATATTGATGTTGTCTCGCTTATAATTTTTAAGGCACATTCCATATTCTATTGATTAAAAGGTTTTTTGAAACGTTACTTATATCTGTTTGTGACTTCAATAATTTACTTTCATTTACTTTTTTATTTCGCTTTTATTTGCTTTTATCTACTTTAAGTTTGAGAAATATTTACTTTTTTTAATAGGGTGTGTCGCTGAAAGCCCTGTATATTTGAAAAACTACTTTTCAAGTAATTCCGAACCTGTTCTATGCGTATCAGGTAGTGTCATTTTATCGAGTTTATGCAAAATTTATAATCTATTTAAACGCCCGCATTTCGTCATTCCTTGTATTGTTACACTAGAATTGGGAGTTTTCTAATCGTTCCGCACTTGTTCTCGACGTTTCGTCTCAAAACCTTGCGGTCAAAATTTTGGCAAAAAAAAACCGTTAAAACCAAAAAAAGGGATTTTTATGAGATTTCGCAAAAATTTTAAATCGATTTAAAAACGTGTATTTTGTCATTTCTTTATTTGTTATATTTGAAAAACTACTTTTCGAGTAATTCCGAACTTGTTCTATGAGTATCAGGTAGTGTAATTTTATCGAGATTATGTAAAATTTAAATCTATTTAAACGCCGGCGGTTCACCATTTATTGCTTCGTTATACCAGAAATACGAGTTTTTAGTCGTTTCCGACTTATTCTGAACGTTGCGTCTCAAAACCTTGCGGTCAAAATTTTGCCAAAAAAAAATAGTGAATTTAAAATTTATTGTTAAATTTACTATAAATTTTAAGAGATGGCACTCTTGAGGATTTTCACCCCTAATTTTTGTATCATAATTTAGGTCTTGAACAGCCATTTACAAAAATATATAGTTTGTTGGCGATAGCTCTTGTTGTTTTACAAATAATAAGCAAAATCGAAAAAAGTTCCAATTTTCAAGGGAGGATTTCACCCTCTTAAACCGCGTAAGAGCACAAATGGAATACTGCTCTTGATTAAGATCGACTAGTACTATAATCCTGCAGTTTCAAATTTTTCTAAGATTTCCACCTGCCTAACCTTCCTTGTAAGGTAAAGAAATCATCTGTTAAAATCTGGTAACAATATTCCGAATTTTTCCACCGTAAAAATCGATTTGTATTTCTGTGAAACGTATCTGCGTATAGCTACGCAGCACACAAAATGTGCTCTCCTGTTACATTTTGTCATTTACGATAATCTGTAAAACTGCTTCGATATATAAATGTAAAGTTGTCTTTTAAACATGAGACATGATTTCTTTTGATTTCAAACCCTCTCCCATTTTACTAAAATCGTCAAGTTTGATTTAGTGAATAAAAATATTATAAGTTTGTGTTATTGTAATTAGTCTGTATATAATTTTGCATTCAATAATCACAATACAAACGTTCCAAATTCATTTTTTCAAATAATAATTTTAGTTACATTTCGTCGTAAGGGAACATCATGTTTTGCAGTCAAAATCAATCATAAACAGAATTGTTTTCATGTTTATATGAATTCAATTTTTGGTAATTACGTACTTTTTATCTAACTATATGTTTTCTGAAATATCGGTTTATTCAGTTCTGCCATTTTCAAATAACTCGTCAATAAAACATGGAGGGATTCGTCTGAATCTCCGAAAACTTATAGCCCGGTGACATTCGGCCACATTGTAAAATTTATATTTTCCTAATATTATTCCGTTCTTACATATAAATGCCTTCATTATTTTTATAGGTTATTTTATTGTTTACGAATCATTTTTCGGTAAATCATTTTTATTTGAAAATTAAGTTTTAGGCCTTGATAGAACACAATAAATATTTAACGTTAGGGATCGAAGAACATGTTTTAATAACTATTTAGATTATTTCGGAGTTATGATTTATTTTGAAAACTAAATTTTAGTTTGTCTGAGGTACCTACGCGTCATGCGAAAAAAAGGTTGCAACTTCAAAAATACATAGGACGAATTTCTAATACTTTACCTACTAATACAGAAAATACAATATTTAACTCTTTAAGGTTTATGGCATTGTTTAATTCTATTTTTCTTCCGAAAACGATTTCTTGTACTTATAAAGAGTAAAAAATTAAAAAGCGGCCATTTTATGTAAACGCAGTAATAGCAGTAAGAGTAAAAATTAATAGGTAACTTATGTACTATAAGAATATCGTAAGTGCCATTACTTTATATCAATTTACATATTGTGTACTCGTTATGTTTTATCTACTTGTTTATTTGACTACATTAACAAATCGTCTTTTTAATCTAACTTTTTGCTTTTCCACGTACCCACATTTTTAATAAAACGTATGTGTTTTTATATTAAAACCCAGAACATCCAGTTTTATTTAATTAATCAACAGAAAATAAAAAAATAGAATTGTCGCAATGCATTAATCATTTTTACATTTAAAACAGCTCGTCGTAAACTCGTGCAATATAATCATAAAAATTGATTGTCAATGTATTTATTATCTCTTTCATAATATACAGGGTGCATCATAACGGGTGTAACAAACTTTGGCAACATACGGGAAAGACCTTTTTGAGTAAAAAGTTTATATGAACCCATGTCCTAATCTGCATAGTTACGGAACTACGGGAAGTTAAAGCTTTTTAAACTATAACATTTTAATATAAAATAACTTGCGAAAATTGATAAGAACAAAATTGGGTCAAGATTATATGAAAAAAGATTAAACAATTTTATCAGATCATAACATATTCGATAAAATCGAGATTTCAATAACATTAATTTCATTAGCAACAGCTGTTTTCGTATTTGCACAAACACCTCTCTAACTATTGTTTTTTATAGTTGCGGCAATTTTTATTTTAGGAATTACTATGATGACTTAATTAAAACAAAATCAAAATTAAAATCACCCATTTCAATTAAAAATAGATTAAATTCCACAACCCAAATATAATTACAAATTAGGGGTTATGATGGGTTTTCGAACAACTACGCAATTTGAAAATAGTTGTTAAACTATCTTATACATTAAAGTAAAGCATAACTGTATTGGATAATAACATTTCGATTTTTAAGAAAAATCGATTCTTATTTGTATGTACTGAAAAACCGTTCTGAATGGTGAAATCGGTAACCTCAAAACACTTTCAAAATGCGTGTAAACTACCTTTAGTACGTACAAAAGATTTTGCGTTGCACGTCCATTTGAATCCCCAAAATAAATTAAAATTCTGGAAAACGCCATTAACCATGTTTGAGTAATACGAAATAGTTACATTCTTTACGAAAGTTAAGATGGTGCCCCCAAATGTAATCAGTGAGGTTAACAAACTGTAATATCTGGCGACAATATACTAATTCGTAATCATTTTTCACCCGGATTTCATCGAAGAATTGTAGATTTTGGTCAACTGTCCAATTCTTGGACAGAATTTCAGATTGTTGGATTTTTGCCTCTAATAAAATAATGCCCCGTTTTATTTAGCATTACAACTTCTGAAAACTCAATCCGAAAAAACTTTATTGAGTAAGGGTTCTTTTATACACCAGTTTCCACTGGCTTATGTACCAAAATTATAAATTTAAATGGGAAATTAATATCTCCATACAGCCTATTAAGAACTAGGCACCATTTTTCTATTTGATAAAACCTGGTGGTGCTTAAAGTAACGAAGTTAATCAATATAATACATGTTAAAAGTCAAAGCGAGTTATTTAGTTAATATTTTAAAATGACCACTTATGACAAGGCCTCATTTTTTAGGGTTATAGGTATGTACAAAAAAGAGAAGGATTTAAATTTCGCCTTAGTGTTTATATTTTTTAATTACCTATAAATATAAATAACTGGATTAATCTTTGATAATTTTAATAATATTTTAATTAATACTTTACTTAAAAACCGTCTGTTACATATAGGGGTTCATACGTGGGTTTTACAGAACAGGTAGCGTACACATTATACCTGAAAAATACAATTTTATACTTTTATCTTTCATCCTTAAATAAATGCAAATCTTGAAAATCTGAATAACAAGTTTGTTTTTCATATACAAAATCGTATTACTATTTGGTTTACGAAAACCGTTCTGATATGGTCGAAATAACAAATATTAAAACATTTAAAACTCAAAAGTCAGACATGTAAACTACCATTTGTAACGAAACGATCAGCAATGAATTTTGACTACGTTGTACATACAGTCTCAATTACTAATCACTTCCAAAAGATTAAATTGCAAAAATCATGGAAAAACAGCCATATAACCAGTGTTGTTTGAGGCGTAATTACGAAACGTAGTTACATTCTCTCTACGAAAGTTATGTCGGTGGTCCCGCCAAATAGCAAATGCGTGGTACTTACGATAACCTGTAATGATATCTCGTTCAAGAATAGTATCTAATCTCCGTACAACTCCATTTTTCACACAAACCCGTGATTCCATCGCAGAATATGTACGTTATTTGATACAAACGTGTCCCGAATTACCTATATACACGGTTTCCAGAGGGATTTGTTTATAGTTACGCTACAACACAAAATGTGCGCCCCTGTAAAATTTACTTTTTGTCATTTACACTGTTCTGTTAAAACGCTATCGATATAAACTTTTTTTACTTAGAAAGGTTTCTTCTATATACCGCCAAAGTTTGTTCCACTCTTTATGAATCACCCTGTATATATATATATATATATATATATATATATATATATATATATATATATATATATATATATATATATATATAAAGAATACATAGGCATTTTATTATTATTATTATGTTTTAAAACTGTTTTATGTTGCTGATAAAAATTAAGTAATTGATTAATTCCAAATAATAAAACATAATATATAGTAACATATAAATCATGTTGATTTAGTTTAATATTTTTCAAATATGCAACTAATTATGCACCAGCGTTTCTTTTTTGTATGGGTGTGTATAGGTAGTATGTACATAAAAAAGAGAAGGGATTTAAATTTCTGCTCCTGTAGTGTGTTATTATTTTTTTAAATTACCTATAAATATAAATAACTGGATTAATACTAGATAAATTAATAATCATCCCATATTTTTTAATTAAACTTTGTTTGCCCAATTTTAATACAGTATGTACCTATGTAAATAACCTCGGTGACAAAATACTAATTTTTCTCAATTTTCATGCATTTCGATCCTTTATAAATTTCACATAAATCACTACACAAGTTGTTGTCCAAACACATGCCTACTATAAAATGGTCGTTAGAGGCGCATACGAGTTCTGATTGATAACACATAAAAAATTATTAGGAAATTTAAAACTCAAAAATGTCGAAATTAATACATTGGAAGGAACGACGAGCTCTAAATTAATTTGTTTGCAATCATTTTCTAACCTTATACTAATGGTTTTTAAAAGTGTATTTTATTATATTGTAGAAATGTATCTAATAAATCATAAGAGTTGTTTATCGGTTAAATAACAAGTTGTATGTTTAACATATAGATTCAAAAAGTACTTCAATTTTACAAAATTAGAAGTAAAGTGGAAGAATTCCGAACACGGCGTAACTTTCAATTGCAATAAAATATATGTCACCTGTGTACTGTACAGTTGGCTCCTTTAATTTTGACTCCTCGTTTGAGACGTAACCGCGATAAAGTGCCACTTACCGACTCAAGCGGGGGGTTATTAATTTAAGAGCTCGCTACACATAGGTACAGTCTTATTGAGGGACAGACCTTAATCATTTCCGGAATTAGTTATGCGCAGTTTTTGTAACGTGAACTAAAAAAGGTTTCTTTTTAGCATAACGCTTCGTGTAATCAAAAATTATATTTCGTTGTTAGGTAATTGATAGTATTGCTTAGTTAATTCCAATATTGTTTCTAGAATGAAATATTAGGTGTGGTGTATCTAAAAAATATATAAAACCAGAGAAATGAGGTGTAAAGTGAGATAGAAAAAAGTCATATATACACTCCGGAAAAGGAGTTACTTAGTCAGCGTGTTCGTCCGAGTTAAAACAAATTCTACTACATGTATTAATCGAAGAATTTACAGTTCTCGATCGTTATTTTATTATTTATAGCGGAAATAAATAAGTATTCGGTTTTTCTTTTCAAAACCGATTACAATATGCTAAACTCTTTGTTTGGCCTCGGTACGTCGAGAATGTCCATTTCCAGGTAAAACACGTATAAAATAATCTATCAAACGCGTTTTCGCCGATATCAAGTTTTTGTTAATTTTCGATAAAAAATCCCTATTCAGGGATTTTGGCAAAATTTTAGCCAGATCTAAAATTTTTTATTTCGTCTCCGCACGCTGGGAAATACAGATTTTCACGTAATACAGGCATGAAATGGTTAATTAAACGCGTTTTCGCCGACATCAAGTTTTTGAAAATTTTCGATAAAAAAGCCTTATTCAGGGATTTTGGCAAAATTTTAACCCGACATGAAAATTTTTGTTTCGTCTCCGTACGTCGAGAAATACCGATTTCAACGTGAACTAAACGGAAAATAATGAACTAAGCGCGTATTCGCCGACATCGACTTTACAAAAAATTTTAAACTCTTTGTTTGATCTCGGTACGTCGAGAAATGTCCATTTCCAGGTAAAACACGTATAAAATAATATATCAAACACGTTTTCGCCGATATCGAGTTTTTGTTAATTTTCGATAAAAAAGCCTAAAAATAGTTCAGGTATTTTGGCAAAATTTTGACCGGATCTGAAAGTGCTTCTTTTGTCTCCGTACGTCGAGAAATATCGATTTCAACGTGAACTAAATGGAAAATAATGAACTAAGCAATTAAAAGGCCATTTACAAAAATATATAGTTTGTTGGTGTAGCTCTTGTTGTTTCGCAGATAATAAGCAAAATCGAAAAAAGTTCAAATTTTCAAGGATGGTTTTCACCCTCTTAAACCGCATACGAGCACGAACGGAATACGACTCTTGATTAGGGTTGACTAGTACTACAATCCTGCAAAGTTTCAAATTTTTCTGAGATTTTCACCTGCTTAACCTTCCTTGTTAGTGACTGAATAAGTCTATTTCTAGTCGTATACTTTGAAAAAAAATCCGCAACAATCATAGGATCTTTCGACCAATTACTGAAGAACAAATTTATTGCTGGTTTGTAATACCAGAATCTGCTGCAAAATGCCTAAATTCACAATGTTGATTTAAAGGTTTTAAAAGGAAAGGATTTGCCTAATCTATACTGTTAAGTGACCAATGCTCGCGTTAGATCTTTAGGTTGTAAAATTTATGACCTTTTACAATAAAAATAAGGAGGTCTAGTCATATTACCCAGTATTTAACAATAGCTGTGGAACCACCCACAACCATTGTGCGATATTGGGCGTCAACATTTAAACCAAAAATGAAAACTTCCAAGTTCCTGCTTTTGATTATTTATAAAAAATTGATGTAAAACGAAAATAATTATCAGAAGTGATTTTTAACTGCAAGACGTGCTAAAACTTCACCAATTTTTGAAATGGTCATTAAAAACGCACATTGAAATTTAAAAAAATTGCAAAGCAATTATTTAATTAAAGTATTATTATTATTTAATTAAGTATTTATTAAGCAAAAGAGCACGTTGTACCGTAGATGGAATGTTATGATGCGCAAATGTTATTAATTTGCATACTTTGGTTACCCCAGTTTTGACTTACGATTACCGTAAAATTATACTTTTTACACATTCATTAAGTTTTTTAAAGGAGTTATGGAAATGATAGATTTTTTTAAGTATTTTTCTGTGAATCAAAACATTGTAATCTATGGAAAACGTAGTTTATTTTATAACAACATCAATCTTTTTATTTGAACCGTATCACCTTAAAAAATCCGAAATTCCGTGGTAACTCCGGAATCACCCCGATTTTAAAAGAGATTTTACAATAGAAAGTCGATATAATCTTTTTCTGGCTCACGCGCCTCAGTTTGCGTAAGTGAATTCTCGATCTTCCGAAGTGTCTTCCCGGAGTGCCTCAGACTATATGTATACCACTTCACTGTATAAACAGTTTCTTTAAAAATTCCAAACACGCGTAATATTTAATAACAGAGTAAGCATAAAACTTCCGTTATGAATTGGTATTATTAACAACGTCAACTTGTAATAAAAGAGGCAGCTTTCCTTTAAAAAATTCTCTTAAGTAATTATCTCTTCGCGTAAGTGCGTAACAGTAAATATTAGACGATGCAATTACTAAATTGTAATTCCCACGCCGAGTATTAGCTTGAAGTTTCGTAGAAATTATGTTGATGTATGTAACTTATAACTTTCAGGCTGAAATACTCTACATGAAAAATGACCGAGGTACGTTTATATGACTTTTACATATTTTGTCAAGATTTAAACGGCATTTTATATCTAGAAATATTTCTACGATTATTTTCTTGAGCATATTTCGAATTGGTAAAATTTAAGTAGGTAGGTAGGTAGACATTTACTGCATGGGTACCTACAAAACTTGAAACGGAGAGTAAATAATTTTTAAATTCCTAATTAATATAACGTACAACGTATTTTTGACACCCTATATTACTATATAGACAATCCGTATCAACCAAAATTGAGAGAAATACTTTTTATTCCGCGACATTTACCAAAAATGTTAGCTTATCAGATTCGTTATAACAAAATTCAGATATAATTCGAATCTACTATAAAACATTCTTATCATTATTCCGCTTCAATAACCATTCGAAATTGTTGATAGAGCCGATTTATTCTTTCCAAAAAAAAAACACGTTTCATTCTACATTTTTTGTTAAAACGACGTTTCTAGATTGACGCAATTAATTTCAAATCGTCAAGAAACCGTTTAAAATTTTTGAAATCACGTTTTAAACTTCGCGAATCATGGCTCTTAATGCGACCTTCGAGTTCGTCAAATTCAAATCCCACAGCCGTTGTCAGATTCGTGATCAGTACCTTAAATTATCTCAATAAACATGCCCGAAATCGAGATCCCGACCTCGATTATACTCGAGTAGAAATAATTTATTCCGCAGAATTTCGGCAACATTAAGATTAACTTTTTTATATTTCGATTATTTATTTACCGGAAAATTTTTGAATAAATCTGATGTTAAAATTCGATTTCGATAATTTTTCATTCAAATTTATACGTGACATATGGTAGTTAGTAAATCAAAATAAAATTTAGTTTATCCGCGTGGAGTGTTTACTTTTAAACAAAATTGTTGTCATTCTAAATATAAAGCTTAGGAAATTTACAAGAAACGCATCATAAACTCGAATGTTTTTGAGTTTACTCTATCTCGTGCAATTCTATTATTTGTTCATCTGCTTCCGACACCCCAATTTTTAGTGTTCTTACAAAAAAAAATGATGTCTTATTTGTTTTAAGAGCGCTAAGGAGTGGTGTCAAAAACGCGATTAAAATTTGTGACCTTGTGGAATTAATTATTTAAATTCTGTTTTTGCCAAAATGTTAGAAATTAAGTTAAAAATCTCGCAAGGCCGAAATAACTAAAAAAAATAGAAGAAAAAATTGAAAATTTATTTTATAAAAGCCGTATAAAAATCTATTAACCTTGCGAGATCATATACGATGAACTAAAAACATTTTCTAAATAACATTTTTTGATAAAACCTTTAGATTTCCTGAAAAATTGATTAAAGCTTTATAAATATCGGCTAATACACATGAAATAAGCGATCTGACAACAAAGCTAAGATATCTGCATTTACAGCGTGAAATTATGTTTAGCTGATTCAAAATAATATGTTGATATATTTACAAAATTATCTCTATTCCTTTCAGTACAGATAGAAGTAATGTGTTTAATTATACGTTATTCAAGATAGGTTACAATACACGTCATCAATAAAATCTCGTATTTTGCAATTCTAATAATTTGTAGTTTTACTTTATACCATCTAATATTGCTGCAGTAAACTTTTAAAAGTTTGTTTACTAATGTTATTAGAGAAATTATAAATTCAATATACCTATCTAGTAAAAAATAGGTAAATAATTTCAAATTACGGAATTTTGTAATTTTGATATTGTGTGTTATAGTTATAGTGGTTATTCCTAATTAAAAATATTGTTATTATATTACTGCATTGTTAATGTGAAAATGGGTCATAAAAGAAAATCGCAAAAGACTTTAGAAGATCAATATGTTCGGTTTATATTTTCATTTTCATATAAGTATTTAAATCGAAATACCTAGAACTTTTTAAATAGATCCGGATGTTTAGGATAATACTGTATCACCTTACAATGGCTATGCCAAACGGTGTTGTCAGTAACGCCAATCGCAGTTACAATATTTACAAGCTTAGGGTATAAGCACAAGGCCAAATGCGCTCTGATCAGCTGATACTTAATGCTCTTAATTAAACACAATGAAAAATCAACGAAATGTGTCTTTATAGTGCAACGTCTTAGATTAGAACATATATGCTATATGACAGGTGCCAATAACCAAGGCAGCTGAGGCACTTTAAACAAACACAAAATAAAAACAAATTACAAAAATTGAAATTGAAAGTATTTATACCGGTCGATTTTAAGATGTTTCGCCAAACACTGTGATATTATACTACACATTCAGACGATTAAAAAAGTCTATAAACACATGCGTGCGAAAACCATGCGTTTTGGAGTTATATGCTGTTTTTGTATTAAAGATATCATAGCTGGTTGAGGAGCGTTCATACAAACTCAGGCATGTCCACTTGTGACAAAATTGTTCTTTAATGAATTTATATAGTTATCGAGCAGTTCTATCAGTACCTGCAAATTTTTAACTGTTTGATCTCAGTACGTCGAGAAATGTCGATTTCCAGATAAAACACGTATAAAATAATGTATTACACGCGTTTTCGCCTATATCAAGTTTTTATTAATTTTCGATAAAAATCCCTTATTCAGGGATTTTAGCAAAATTTTGACCCGACATGAATGTCCTTGTTTCGTCTCCGTGCGTCGAGAAATATCGTTTTCGACGTGAATTAAACGGAAAATAATGAACTAAGCGCGTATTCGCCGACATCGACTGCTATCTAGCACTTTAAAAATAAGTAAGTATAACGTATCATAAAGTGGGGGTAGTTATCCATTCCTTTGAATAGAGTACCGGACCTTCCCCAGCTTGTGGTCGGCCGTTATCTTTCACAATTTTACTTTAACTACGTAATTGCGCTTAGAAGAAATTCTTTTTGAAAAGATGTATCGTTGCTCGTCTCAGAAATGTATTATGAAATTCTGAAAGTATCCCACCGCCTTAAATAGTAATGTTACAGCGCTATCTTCCACACAATGGCTGGACTAATTTTCAGTACGAACGGTGATCATAAATTAAGTTGTCAAATATATTTTACAAATCTATACGCCAAATTTAAACGGTGAAAAAACAGAATTTATACTTTGGATTTAGATTCGTGATGATTGTTACTAAGTCAGAGAAAAAAATGAAAACAATTGATCGTTATGAAATTTAAAAAAAACTGCAGATTTAACATATTAATATTTTAGAAACAGCGTCGTATTTTGCAGCAAAATTTTGTCATAACCCAAGTTAAAGTTTTGTCTATCAGATAAGCGTAAGCAGATATAAATATCTTATACAATATAAAAGTGGGGTATAGATAAAAATTTGTCTGTTTCACTACCGTAACGCTATCTATGGAGAAAATTGATATAAACCTCCTTCTTAAGTATTAATAGAGTTGTTTCAATTGATTTTTGATATGGCGATTATTGGGACAATCAAGTAGTGCGTTGTCGACGAAAAACACTCGATTACAAATGCATTTCAAATGAGTAACTACATTCTAACTTAATACGTGAGCCGGTTGGCGTATCTATTGACGCCCGTCGTAGTGAAAGGGTTAAATATAACTTTGGTTTCCTAGAACGCGTAAAAGAAAATTATTGAATAATGGACCGCGCGGAATATATATTTTCACTTATTTGTTGGCGTTCTCGAGCCTTACAGTTTTAAATTGGTTTATGTTATGTGGTAAAGACGCGGCGTGGTTGACGCGCTTTTCAGTAATTAGGGGCTGTGACCCCAGATCGAACGGGTCTGCTAAATATGCAGGATCGGTGACACCTATACATCAGAGTGGAACTCTGTGCGGTGTGCTTTGCATACCTAAAGCAGTTCTTCTCTCGATATCGGTTTACCGTCCTTTTCGTCGATAGGCTAGGTATCTAAGTGTTTTAGATATCATTTAGTCGTTTTCCATTCAATAGCAAAAGTTGTTGTGTGCTCATCAACGATGGAGGCGTATAACGTACTCTTTGATCTCCACTTGCGGTGCAGGTCGTCTTGCTTGCTTTATTTACTAACCCAGCTAGTCATTTCGCTACGAACTTTACCCAAGTTTTAAATATTCAACGGTCGACACGAGCAGCAAACACATTGGTGATTAAAATTTCGAATGCAATACGAATTTAATACATTACATGCGAAAGCATGAAGGAAAGATTAATAGCGTGCCCCTTCGAAATATAATATTTAAACGTTTCAAAATAAGGGTTGCGTGAAAATTTAATTTGTTGTTCATTTTAAACTATCGATTACTTTCAATTCGGAACCAAACAGTTACGTTGACGGTGGGACGACACCTTCCAATTTATTCGAGCAATTCATCAGGATGCCCCGACAATGGCGAACGAAATCTAATATTGGTTTGTTTGACATGTAAATCGTTGCTTCGCTATAAAGAAAACGTGATTTAAAGAAAGTGAGTACCTAAATGACCTTCAACAAGGGCGAACTAACCGAAAATTCGCCCTGTAACTTATAACTCCCACCGGACTTTAACGCTCGCATAAATTTTTGAGACGCCGCAAATTGCATATTAAGTATTGATGGGATTTCTGGGAGCATCGACAGGACAACCACTGTTTACTGCACTATCGGTGGTCAACAAACGATCGGTCGTTCCGATCTGTTTCCGTTTCGTGTCCCAGCTTTCCAACTTTCCACTATTAGGCTAGGCACACGCTATCAACAGTATAGTTGGATCTGGAATATAGCACTACAATCAACTAATGAACACTATATTATTTAAAAAATATCCAAGTTGTGGGACATACAACGTTTTAATTACCTAATCCGACGATTTGGTTCGATGCGTTTAATTTGAACTTTTGTTTTTTACTTTTAATTGTTTAATAAAAATATTACAAGAATTTAGTTATCAAATTCGTCTACAGAAATTCATCTACGAACAACTCATCTATACACGACACTTTTCCGAAGTTCATCGCGGCCGTTTCATCGTCGACCGTTTCATCGCCGGAAAATTTATTCTCGATTATTTTATTGTCCATAAATAATTAATTTTTCTATCGCCGTTAGTAAAAGATATTTATTTAGTAATAATTGGCTGTAAATATAACGACATTAATTACATACCAACTTATTTTTTTTAAGTTATAATCAAAAACATTAATTACCGATTAGGCGTTAAGACATACCAACTTGAACGATTTATCAACTTATACACTAACTTAAGTTCACCTTATCTACACTAACATAAGCAATCAATAAGAGAAAATAATCCGAAAGTTTTAATACATTTCATAACACCCCAAACACAGGGGTCGTAATGGAATTTGATAAAAAAAATATACAAATAGTGACAGAACATTTTTAAAATATGTACTTTTTAGGAAATTTATTCTAAAATTATGTATTTTTTATGCAGTAAAATTATTTGAATAATCACTATTTACTGTCTTTATACTGCAGAATTATGAATTTACTCTATTTTTAATTTAAAAACTATTCGTGTGCCCCTCAACATTGAAAATTTCCCTATTATAAACCATAAACCAGATAAAAGTTTAATCGCATTTTTATGCGACCGATAAAATACAAAGCAACTAATAGAACATGTACGTCACCTACTTTCACGTGATAACTTATCGAAGTGCAAACAAAAAACTGAATGTTTTTAAAATAAAAGCGGGATTTCCTAGTACCACGTATCAACTCGAATGCATTTGTATATAGAATTCTGGCAAAACCGTTTCAGATCATTCGCGTTAGTGGTACAGAGCGATAGTGCTTGTTTCAGTAGTTCGAATTTTAAATTACGGCGTCGTATTGTTCGTGTGTGCGAGAAGTGCTCGTTCGGTTAATAAGGCCTTTTTGCGTGTGAGTGCGCGAGTGTTGTATGTTGTGTATTATGTTCTTTAAAAGGGTTACAAACACAAAGGATTAATACGACGAGGAAAGGTAGGATCTTTCTTTGTCAACTAAATAAAGTGTAAATACATGAACCTTTAAGTTCTAACACAAATTCTCTGAAAATCGAACTTGGTTAGGCTCTTGGATAGGAACTCGATTAGGGCTACCCTCAAACAATCGACAGTCCAATTTTATCTTATATGCGTTTTCGCGATCACAGTGGTTGGTGAAATACAGTGAAATATGAAGCGCAGACATAGGTACGTAATAATGCAAGTTCGCTGTCAACAGAAGAATCTATAATGGAAATTGACGATAGAGGGAAAACAAACGATGACGAAAAAAAGGTAGGAAATACAAAGAAAAATTTAGAAGTTTCTAATTTTTTCTTATAGTCTGTTATAGGCAAGTGGCAGTCGCAGCGGCAGCAATGTTGTCTACATTTTACGGAATAATTGAAAAAAAATTATTCAGGATTTTAATTTTTTTAAATGTTTTTTGTTTTTTTTTAATTTCTCATATTTTGAGAGATTTTACCTTTCCAATGCATTCGTTTACGAATAAAAAACTGAATTCGAATTTTTGATTGTTGTAACAATTTAGACTGACGAGACAAAATTTGAATACTAAAATTTGCAAAAATTAATTCTTAAACTTTTTTTGTTTAAGAATAATCAAGTCAGTTATTAAAATCTATTGTGGTTAGTTTACTTCTAATTTATACATATTAACAGGAGTGATTTATTTTATTTTAAATATGTATTATAGATACAATAATATATTCATTATATTCATAATAATATAATTATTATTAAAAATAAAAATAATAATTATTCATTATATTCATATATTCATAAATAAAATATTACCAGATTTTACCAAATTATGCTTTTGCCTTAAATGCATAAAATAGTCGGAACAACTCATTTTCAAAAAAAATGGCGCTTACGATGTTCTGCCAAAACGTCATCGATATATCGAGGACCCCGAGTCAAAGAGGCGTAGGGCATTTATTTAAATTTTACAGGAAACGAAAAAAAACGTTTCAAAATTTCGTTTTTTGGACAATTGTAACTATCGGAATGTACTATTGCAAAAAGTTACATAAAATCAAAAGAAACGTACACAACCTAAATCTTAATTTGCACAAAAATGGTTGTTAGGTACGCTCCTCTGACTTAAGGCCCTCGATATGTACTTCCTTATAATAAATAGAATGTGCGTTTTAAATATAATCTGAATTTTTTGTTTTTTAGTTTTTTTATCTAATTTCTTTTAGTAATTGAATGTAGTTATAATCAATCCTACTTTCTTCTGCCCATTGAATTAGTGTGTTTGATGCATTTATTGCACTGTCTGGAGTAACTTATTGTACTTACTTGACTACTAATGCAGCCGTCGGAAATACCTACATGTGTTCACGTTATACGGCCTTCAATGTTATGAAAATGATTATTTACGTTAACCCAAATTTTGGTTACCCGGCGTTCACGGATCGCGCGTCTTCTGTAATGTTATATGTGAGTCTTTGATAAAGTCAGGCAAAGTTTTGTTCGCACCACTACATAATAAATTGGGGTTCATGAAGAATTATGTAAAGTTCTTGGATACGATGTGTCCAGCATATTCAGAGCGTATAACAGAGATTCTATTTGAAAAAAAAGTTATGATTTCATTGGAAAAATTATAAGATTAATTTTTCAACTGATAACTCCCAAAATGCACCTTTTTGTGCCATTTAAGGTGAATTTTATTTTTTTCAAAAAGCAAATAGTTTAAACGTGATCTGCCCGGCCCGGTTCCATACTTTTTCCACATCCGGTGTATATTATGTATATACAATAACAACCCAGAAATTGGCTTTGAGGGGGTTTTAGAGAAGTGTTTTGGGGATTAGGTACTTAATATTAGCATAATTTGATGTCAAGTTCTGGAGGAGTTTATAACCCCAAACCCTACCCTCTCGATGCACCAGTTATATATATGTAGGTACAGTTTTACACGAGGTGATTATATAATTATAACATAAGTAAAACCTCAAATTCCTCTTTAATAAAGATACTCGACCTTGTGACGTTATGGTAAAAAAATGTTAATATTTTTTAATTAACTTTCTTGTAGTATAATAATTGCAAACCGTATTACATTATTCAAATTGAGCGCTCTTATGGTAGTTTTATTTCCTCCATTCTTGCCACTTTTATGTAGATATAAAAATTTTATATAATGGCTCGCGTGTGCGTGGTGTTTTAAATAAAACATTTAATATAGCTTACAATTAGTTAATTTTTAGTTGTCTTTATATTTCTCCTATATATTTTGTAACGTCTTCATAACGACTGCAACCGAATTTAGAATTTTATTGCAAAACGTAATTTTTTATTTCAATTTTAAAACAATCTAATAAACACCGTGTTAAATACAGAACAATATTATTGGAATCTAAAACTTGAGCCGTTTCCGTATTTTCAGGTAAATAATTACAAAAGCTGTTCCTTCAGTTTTCGGGAGAACAGATTCAAGGCAATAAATGTATTCTCTTGAGCAAAAAATAAAGTGGAACGATATGCTCGGTAGAGGAAACTTATCAAATTTTAATCTCACCTTGCATAAAGTATTGGTTCCTGTATTTTACTTTTACATAACGTATAAATATATGTACTATATGCTTTATTTCTTATAGTACTTTTTCATATTAAATTTTTCAAATGCAATTTAAGCTCACTTATACTTTATACATATATAATTTCAAATTTTATATAAAGCTATTTATATATTTTTAAAAAGAAAGTCTTTAAAATATATTAACAAACTACAAATTATTTTAAATAATTGTATAGTTTCGAATTATGGTTACAATAATGTGACGTGTTGTTATTTATCAAAATAATATAAAAAAAGAACGCTATACAATCATATTATCATATATCTACAGTTGAACTTCATAACTCGAATTTCTATATGTTAAATTTTTTTATAACTCGAAGTAAAATTTTAAAATTTTGTTTGTGTATATTTTTCCATATTTTGTATTTATCGGTGACCCATCATCTCAATTTTAGCATTCCTCTTAATGTTTGCTAATAACTGGGCATCCCCAGGTATTTATCTCTAAATTAATTGCAAGCGAAAGTGAATACTTTGAGACATTTAGTACTGAAATACTATAAGTAGCCATAAGAATTAATAAAATTGTTGTAGGTACTGATAATCGCCTTATATCTTAGGTAAGTAATTTTCGTTGCACTAGAAGATCACAATCAAACGGACCAAATTACTTAATGCAACAACTTGTCCAAAACGTGGGACATCGATGTATATACAGCAAAGAACCATAAAACATTATTTTACAAAGGTTGATCACTTTAAAAAACAAAGCAAAACCAACTGGAGCGAAGAAGATGATACTCCCCTATTGAAGTCCGCATGTGATATTTATTGGTCAACAAATGGACGGCAATCCAGCGTCCCTAAAAAAATATTTGCGGACTATCCAACAGATGCCGAAATTTTAAACAAAATTAAACAACGCATCCTCGCATCCTCAAGACATTCTCGTCTTACCTGATAACGAAACTGGTTCGTTGGTGCCAATTTCACCTTCAAACAAAGAAATGCGGCATTTTTTAAACAACGAAGCGAATATTTTTGTTCTAAAGAGACCGTTACGAACGAAGTGTATAGCGCCTAATGAACTTGTAACGCATAACAACTTTAGAGAACTTTGTCAATGATAAATATTTTAATCAAAACCAAAATTTTTTAAGCAATAATGTTTCTGTTCTCGGTTTCCTTTTGTTTTGTTTATATTAAGTCTATTACCTATATTATATATGTTTATAGCTTGCTGATTTTATATAGTGTTCATATTCATATATGTAGAAGTGTTACTTTATTCATTTTGTTTAGGTAGGTAACAATGGAAATTCGACTCAGGAAATAACAACTGTATCTTTTTTATTTTTAAGTCGAAAAATTTAACCGAGGGATTTGACGAAAAACGAATAACTTTTGCCAAGTTGTTTGATCTGATTGTAAGTTTAATGACGTAACTTTACACAGGTTTTGGTGGGAATTATAATTTAAACAATTGTAAATAAAATAATATATTAAATAAGTTATGTGTATAAAGAATCGTGTGTTTGTTTTTGACAGAAATACGCTTTACTATTTTTCAATAATTGTCAACCAAAATATCAATTTTTTTAAATTAATATTTAATTGTTGAACTATACTAATATACTAATAAAGTATATACGTATAATATATAATTAAACGTAGATTTGATTACGAATTATAGGCAGTTTTCTAAACTAACGGTAAGATAGTTGTGTTTTAATTTAATTCCGCATTATCTCGGATTTAGTAGGAGGTCGAACGCAATCCTTGAAGACCTCGGGGCTGATTCTATACTATTCAGTTACAAAATGGATTAAATAGAAACTTAGCACTCGTCTTATTGCAAATCTGTGTATGCATCGATTTAACAAATTAAAGTTCTTAACCCGTATTTGTAGAACTGATTGTTCTTCGATTTAGTGGTTAAATATTGACAGAGGACAAAGCGTAATAATAAGAGGATTAAAATTTAATGAAAGTATAACAGAAATAATCGTCAGTTCAAACTTGTGGGACTACGTGCACTTTATGCGGATTTGATAGTAAACAAAATATTTTCTCGATATCGATATTGTGCCGAGACGAGAGGTAATCGTTCTGTTTGATATTTAACAGTATTAGGTACTTACTTATTACTACTGGATATATTATTCTATCACTTATCAATATACGTCGTAAGTTCCTTTCGATTATACTAACAATAGAGTCTATTGCGAGTGATTCCAATCAATATCGATGGGCATCATTCGCGAGAGACTCACTCGTCAACTTGGACAGTACACCCTAGGGACCACTTTAACCTAAATCATGTATCCCGTTTTATATATAAACGGTTTGATCTACGAATTATTTGTAGAAATGCGCCTTTCCACTAATTCGTAAATTAAATCTAACCGTTAACTCCAAGATTTAAAAAAAATATATAGTTTTTAAAGAAATAGGAGAAGAGGCGGGAATGAGAACACCAATGCGATACGAATCGTACTAATTAAGTTACTGAGTCTTGCTCAGTTGCACTGAGCTTCCCTCCGCACACCCCCGACACCGACAAACACGTGTAGACACACTAATATCACTCGTGTTGTCGAGAGATTATGTTATTTCGAAGATTTATGTTTTTATGTGTTGTTTGTGTCATTTTGTTTCTATTAGCTATAGCGAAAGAATAGTTGATTATTTGTAAATGATTATAAAAATAACTATAATAAAAGACTGCAATTAGTTGATGTAAATATTGAGTTGAGCTTAAGTGACTCCCATTGGGAGGAATGGGAGCTACTTATGCTAAATTCAATTTAGATGAGGGGGCTTTCTTAAATCTTTTTTTTGTTATCATCTCGAGATCGCTGCCCATTGACTACAGACTTTTATTATTTGGTTAGTAGAACGAGTTAGTATTAATTAACATTCGCAAACGTCCATGGTTGCAGCGGGATTCGAACCCGCAGCCGAAATGGCGCTACAGGGCCAGTCAAGTAACTAACTCTCTGCGTCACCACGGTTCCTTCCCTAAATTTTTTTTTAATTCTGCGTCTATAATTAACTCATTATGCAAACCGAATTACGTATCGTAATAGCGGTTCCTTATAAATCTAACTCAAAACTTTAATTTTGAATTAAATTGACATATCACCATCGGTATCACCAACCACAACAAAATTCCCTTAATTTATAATATGCGATTTTTCTATTTTTTAGGATATAAAGGGACAAAATAAAAAAAAATTGTATAAAGTACTTGTTTCGTAAGACTTTTATGGCGGTTCATTTTCTAAACTTGGACTCGTACGATAAGAACACGTCTTATGAAACTTATTCTTTAATATACTATTTTTTATTTCCCTATTTCTAATTTATTACGGTTCAAACTTGATAATCGATGGAGGTGATGAAAAGCAGACGAAAGAGTTTGAACAAAGTATAAAGTACTAACGACGATGTTAACGGAGTGATACTATTTTATCTTTAGATTTTTCCCGTAATTTGTTAATTAGAAAACGAAACGGCTAATAATAAATTAAAAAGGCAGTTTGTGTTTTTATATTTATGGCGAAATCGCGATTTTTATTTATTAATCGCCGAAAATTTCAAATTTAGAAAAAAATGTCTGTTCGATTTTAAAAGATATCGATAACTCTTCGCATTCTATTCGACACAGAATCGTATAAAAACCCTTGATTCGGGTTTTTAATATTTAATTCCACAGATCGCCGCCGTATTCGCTAGTAAAGTCAAAGTTTATGAAGACACGATGTTTATGTAAATTTAGTGTAAAATGTTCAGCAGCTAGAAGTTTTATTTTGGTATAGCCTTAAGCTGTTCTCGTGTAGGTTCACTAAGTTATTTTAAAAATTAAAATACGTAATATTTGTGAGGTCGATGTTTCTTAGGTAATTGCAATTTTAATTAAAAATTTAGAAGCTTCTTTTTAAAAAATGTAAATATTACGAACGATTTTTAAATGTCGAAAAAACATTCGAACCGTATTCAAACATCGGTAATAAAATATATAGCTGTGTAAAGAAGAGTTCTATTCTAACATTGATGCATATTTTAAGGGTAATAACAAATTGTCATATAAAATATCTATATATTCTTTTGCGAGGCTTTTGTGAAATAGAAATATTGTCTCAGAAAATAATGCTAAAAAATACTGTTGTGGATTTTATCTCGTTCGGTGGATTCACCAACACAAACTTATGTTACCTATTATATTATGTAAATAATCGGATCGCTTTTTTAACTTGATAATTTTGTCGATTCAAATATATCCCGTTTGTATATTTAATCGTGGCAGTTCAATATCACCGTACAAAGTGGAAAGTTTAATTTTGATAAAATTAAATAATTAGTTAACGCTCTATTAGATTAGTTGTCTCATTTTATGATTTAAGACAACTATTGTTTGTTCCGCTTTAAAATACTTGTTATTGTTGTTCTTTACAAAACAAACATTAACTTTTGGTAGAGAATGGCCTAGTTTACCTACAAGTTACCTATATAGATTATAATTAGAAAATTAATTTTATTATACCGAATAAACAACAATAAACATTTTTTACTCATCGCCAAAAAAAAATGCACTTCATACTTGGGACATGCATTTCAATTTCTACTCTTTTTCCGCTTTATTTGTGTCGAAATTAAACTTGTTAATTAGCTTGTCCTATTTCCTAGCTCTTGAGGCGCTTGCTTTAGTTAACCGCATTTAAAATACACCAACAAATTAGATTATACGGTATAAATTGTGTGAGCTCGTTTATTAAATCATAAATTTTAATAAGTTTGCACATTGCAATCATATATTACGTGAATTTAAAGCGTTAAATCCTTAACTTGTAATTTTATGATAAATCTGAGCGGTATTTCTATTGAAAATATTGTATAACGGCATTAATTTGAAGTTCATACTACTTGATTCGAAATTTTCAATATGATGTTGAGTATATATGATATATATTTACTAAAATTGCTTTTAGTCGTTTCGAATTGAATGTATTGTAGGTATGTAATTGAAAAGTGCTCTATTATAATAAAACATCTTTGGCCAATTTAAATTTCGAAAAAAAATCAATTAGGTACTCAAATAAATTATAATTTCAACAATTTTTCGTCGTTAAAAAACTTTCCTTTGAAACGACTGTATTATTTTGACATTAACGTACTATCGCTGACTATTATCTGAGTAAAAAGTTCTGGTCCTTGACTTTGAAAGGTCATATATCTATAAAAGTACCCAACAGATTTCGGTCCAACTAATTGCAACCTAACTACACAGGTGATGATATGAATTTTGCCTGAAAGCGAAACATATACATATCTATTATTAAAAATAACATCAATTTCATTATGAACCAAATCAAGATATACCTACCGGGTATTTTACGAGAATTGATATCATTGATATTTTATTGATATCATTTATTTTAATTAATCGATAAATGCAACCAATAAATCATTCGGAAAATTGAAAGGTTTCTTGTAAGAACTTTTTCACTTTTTCAAAAATGGGCTTTTCGCACGGCTGGATCCTGTGAGAACATGACGAGCCACAGCAGAAATAGTTCCGCTAATAATTAACAAATTCTTACGTTGAAGGCAACTGACGTAAAAGTACACATAGAATGTAATAAGCCACCCCCACACCTCCAGTTTATCATTCGAATTTTACTAAATTACAACCAACCACAGTAGATTTAGACGACGACGTCGAGCTGCTCGAGTAATAAGTCTCCAAATTGTGTTTTTTGTCTATTCTAGTAGCGGAAAAGGTGCAAATATGGAATATGCTTGCAATATGGAATAGGTACCGATAGTTTTTCAGGACGCTCAGAAGCTAACGATGTCGATGTGTAGAATGCAAGATGCATACGTTTGTGTCTGATGCAAATAAATACAATGTTATATTCAGTTTTTGTGAACAAATAAATGCTTGCTTATTAAAATTTCATAGTATTCATTATTTGCACCATATTTTTTCAAATAGTGATTTTGTAGTTTTTTTTTGCAAAACGCTGAATAATGCAAAAAAAGTGTAGGATTATTATAGATCTGATTTAACGTTTTTGTCCCTAATCCTATTGGATAACTTTTTGTGAAATTACGTTTGATTACTCCAATTTACAAGAGAACTGTACAGGTATTTAACAAAATGGTATTCCATATTTACTCCTTCTTCTTTAATAATTGAAACTTTCCAAATGAATTTTGTATTTTCAATAATGTGACAAGCCGTATATTTTGTAAAAAAAATTGTTTTCTTAAAATCAGAAGTTGTTTGTTAACGTTTTGTAATTATAACTAATTTACTTAAAATAAGGGAACAGCATTAATACACTTTTCGTCTATAGATTTTCGAAAATACATTT
Source organism: Rhagophthalmus giganteus (assembly GCA_036326145.1). Lineage (NCBI taxonomy): Eukaryota > Metazoa > Arthropoda > Insecta > Coleoptera > Rhagophthalmidae > Rhagophthalmus > Rhagophthalmus giganteus. The sequence continues at coordinate 3,655,608 of JARFJA010000075.1, read as the reverse complement.
TATACGTAACTTTCAAACTTTAATGTTGATTATTCTAAACTTTTGTTATTGTGACTTCAATTTTACTTTTTATTGGTAACATTTAAACAACTATAGCAGTTATGGAACAACACATTTCCGTGACAAACTGATAACGACATTGTTATAAATTATGAATGTGGTTATACGAACGGTTGGATGATGTTTGTGAAGTGCGTCAATCACTTTTATCTGTAGTTCGTCAATATCCGTTTTAGTTCGTATAGTAATAGATTAGGTTATTATCCTTGTTTTGTGTTTTAATGATATAGATTTCTTAAGATGACAGAAAATATGAATAGCGAAGAAGCAACAATTGTAGATTGAAGAACAAATGTTATTTCATCGAAATGTAAGGCGAAAATTGAAAACTTATTTAAACATTCTTTGAACTTCTGTCAATTTTTGGAAAACTTCGTTTTGGCGATCTTACTGGTTAATGACGTCACATCACGAACCACGTTAGAAAAGTTTTAACATTTGTTTAACACCCTTATTAGAAATTGGTTACATGTTTATATATGAAGTTTTTTATTCACAATCAGAAGAGTTCATAGTACCTACCACCTCCTAAAATATTTACCATTCCTCCTGAAACACCCTGCATAATAACAATTTTCATTACAATAGCAAACAATTAAAACAAAAATCTGACAGAATTGGGCAAATATAACGCTTTTAAGGCCACACGACAAACATGACGTACTAATCTTATTTTCAAAACTATACGTAATAAACGCATTAAATCAACTTAAATAGTTATTTATTCTAAAAATTAACATCCACTTCGTTTTTTTAATATTGTGACGTTTATTAAAAATTTATAATTTTGTTCACGTATAACGCACACACGAGCGAAGCGCACGTATTTAATTCGTACCCGAAACTCGATAATCCCAACGTAATGTATTTATAGTCTCGGAGGAAAATCGATGTCGTAGGTGATTTTTGTGGCTGCGTTTTTAAAAATAATCAGTACTTAAAAATCGATATTAAAGGTGTTCCGCTTAATCGAAGGGGTAAATATGTACGCCTCCTAATTTGCCAAATAACGAAATACGTTTTTTAAACAGGTGATTACGACGAAGCCGTTCTGAATAGAAAAACCGAACGAGTTTATAGAAATGATCGCAAATAACGTTTCGGACTTCCGTTCTAGCGTTAGAAATAATTTGTCATGATTACGTTGCCAGAATAATATAAGTTCACGTCGTTATTATTTATTTTTCCGTGCATTTTGGAGCAAGAGGTTTCGCGTTTATGTAAGACATATTTCTCTTTTTAAGAGGAAAGCTCAGCCAGTAAATCTTCGAGTACAAGCCTGGTAAGTTTGCGGAATCGTCTAACTCAGGGGCGCGGGTAAATACTTACGCACACATCTGGCTCTCACAGCGGCAACTTTACACCCGGAAATGTTACCACTCATTAATTCAGCCTTGTTCCCGTCCCAGTACGTTACTCTCCATTTCCATTGCAAACTGCCACATACAAGTCTCTACCGCCGTGATTTACTAAGTGCTCTCAGTTTTGAGGAAATAATAAGCAAAACGTCTTTATATTTAAACGACGTTACGCTTCAGCTTGTTCACTTATACAATGAGATCGTTTTTCTTGTAGTATTTATCTTCGCTCGCTTACGTGTTTAAAATTGACGTTGTTTTCGTCATCGACGACACACCCATTTTTTTAACGAGGAAATAATTTCGTCGATGCTCTTAAAAAATTTAGTTTCTCGATCGAGCATCGTCATTCTCTATAAAAAACGAGGCATAAATCGATTTAATAACGAGATATTGTTCAATAATGTATATTGGTAGTTGAAACAGGCAATAAACCCACCTATTTTCAAGATTCAAGTTTGCGGATATAAAATCAATGATCTTCATTTCATACTGAACGATATTGTAGATGGAGTTTTGGTCGAGGGACTGTGGTTTTAGACTATCAGCGTGTTAGTCACGTTTTGGATTACAGTCCTCCACAGAGAACTATTCTGGAAGTGCAGACCCTCGAGGAGTAGCCATTTTACACAGAATGCGATAAGAAAATTTTTAGTCGAGTTTTAAAATATTTATCTTTTAATTTCCATTTCGTGCGGTGTTTTCAGATACCTAACTATTAAACGAAGGTTTATCGATAATCGCATTCCTGAAACTCGTATAAACCCCATTTGTTAAGATTAATGTTATTATTTATGTCTCTCGCGCGAAAGTCATCTCGATGAGATGGGGTCCATCACGATTAACAAGAAAAGTATATCCCGCTTGTTCGGCAGATTATACTGTCATACTTAAATACGATAAACAAAAATTAAGCCGATCGGGCTTAAAATTTTTAAAAATACCTACAAAAACTCGGCATTTATTAGAATTCCTCTTATAGAAAGGAGAAGAGCAATTATAGCTTTAATCCGCTAGCATTTATTGTGTGCGTGCCGAGTTGGAGAGGGTTCGAGGCGGGTTCTATTATGTTGTGAAGTTGAAGAAAAATGTATATTCTACAGCTCGACGAAGCCTCAAAAGCATATATACAACCCTATCACGGACATGTTTCATTTTTATAGTCTAAGAGAGGGAAAGATATTCGGCATTTGTTTCTGTAACTGACGCAAACCCGCGCACGTTTATAAAAAAAATTCCTACAACACATCTATACCATTTCAAAAATAAGGTAATTGTTCTTACAATTTCATCACTTCTTACGTTGTTACATAATCTTCGCAATCAAATAATGAACGTGATCGTTTAAACCTTGGATTAAATAGTCAGTTGGCAGATGTAGCTCCATCTAGATTAGTGGCTTCGGAGGGTGAAGCGAAACGACAAGAAATGTATGATTAATGAAAGCCAAAACTCCAAAAGTGTCTTTCATTCAACCTAAAGTTCGCGCTTTATTTTTAGTAAATGAATTGTTTTACATAATTAATGCGTAATTATTTTCGGGTTAGTTTTATATCCATTGAAAGCGTAATTTATGCAAACGAAAACGCAAAGAGGATCGTAATTAATCTTTTCAAAGATATTGAACGAAAAGTGTGATCAATTCTTGTCAACCACTTAACATCATGTTACGCGGTATTACTATTAACCGACGATACAAGTAATCTACTCGCTTAGTATGCATAATTTCTAAACATTTTACTTTAATGTAAAGAGAAACTTTGCCGTTAAAGTCACTTACAGCCGATTAATCTGACAGTTGATGTTGCATAATAAATTAACGATAACTTTAACGTTTTTTAACTACAGTAAAATTCGGTTATATCCGAAGTTCGTAATAAACGATAAATAAAAAATCTTTCTCTGGGATAACCAAACCAATTGTCGATTGTCTCATGTATTATTGTTAACATTTAAAGCTATTGTGCTTGGTTACCTCTTGTGTCCCTTATCTACAGTCCTAGTAAAATGTTCTGGCGGCTCAGTTTGAAAGATTATATATATCTTAAAAACGGTGGAGCCAAATTGTATAAAATATTTACCGGACGTATTCATCTACTATTTGAGATTGGAAAGTGAAAATTTTGGTTTTTTACGTAAAGCCGTTTTAGAAATTTTGAAAGGTTTTTCGGGAAAATTGTCGAATTTTCCTGCTTTCCTTTAAGACGTCATAGCTAAAGTATTTCTACACCAAGTTATATGAAATTTGGAAATAATGTACCTGAAATCTGTAATAAGGAAATGTATATGTTGAATTTTAATTTTTCTAATTAATGTGCCTTTGGGGACGATAAAAGTCGAACCATCGCAATTACCGACGTCTAGCACCAAATGACAAAATTATTTGCGTATATGTATTTAATAAAGTTACATTTTGGAACAACAATTGTATCGTTACTTTGTTTAAATAACAATTCGTTACGCTTTTATAATAAATAATATCGACGGCGTTTTGGCAAAACATCTTAAGCGCAACTTTTATCGAAAACAAATTATTCTGACTATCTTACGCATCTTAAGGATTCTAAGGCAAAGACATAAAATATTAAAATCTGATAACAACATTTCGATTTTTCCACCAGAAAAATTGAATTGTACTTCCGTAAAGGTATTTGCTTATGATTACGTTCCTTTAAAAATTAGCTTTTTATCGCTTAATATGTTTTGCCAAAACGCCGTCAATATAATGTGTTATTGTTAAAACGAGACGCAGTAATAGATCGACCGACGACCTACGTCATTCTACAAGGTGTCCGCCGGGTAGGTATACTACTTTGTTTTGCCGCCATTTTGGTAAACATTAGTCTTGACAGTTCATATTTGGCAGTCGTGAAGTAGACACGTGGCAAATTTATTATGGAAAAATATTCGATAAACCAACGTGTTTTAATCGTTAAAACATTTTATCAAAATCAATCATCGATTACTGTGACGATGAGAAAGTTACGTTATATCTTACGATATATTGTGGCCAAAGTTGTTCTTTGAAGACCAAGCTCCTGAGCACGCCGTCGAATTAAGGTTGATGGATTGTTTTGAACACTTTCTTGAGCAGCAGTAATGTTTTCAGCCGATCTTGCAGTACGTTGTGGTCCATGCTTGGGCCTATCACCTACAGACCCTCTTTCTTCGAAATCATTCACTACACGATAAATAGTGCGTTTTGTTGGCACGTTGTTTCTCCCAAAAATTTCACGTAACTTTCTCATCGTCACAGTAATCGATGATTGATTTTGATAAAATGTTTTAACGATTAAAACACGTTGGTTTATCGAATATTTTTCCATAATAAATTTGCCACGTGTCTACTTCACGACTGCCAAATATGAACTGTCAAGACTAATGTTTACCAAAATGGCGGCAAAACAAAGTAGTATACCTTCCCGGCGGACACCTTGTACATAGTAAGCGATTAGTATGTGTATTTCTAAATACAATTAGAAGCATATTTCCAATGAATAAGCAGTGTTACAACTTGTAGTGTAAAAACTTAAGTCGTGTATGACTTTCACAGGTTTTGCAAATACGTCTTTTAAGCATATGATGAAAAAGAAAGAATTAATTACATAATACCCATTATTTCCTTTACATTATTCATAATTTCGTTTTGTAGTAATGGTACCACACTCTTGCGCGCTCCGAATACGCTCGAATCGGACATTGTTGACCAGTATGTTATAATTTCTGGAGTCTTTAAATATTCGTATTTTTAATAACTGTTTTACTCGGTAATTTTCCGTCTTTGTTCACCGACGTGTACGCGAAATTTTTTTAAATATCTCTTTAAATGAACGAATTGGAGTGACGGAGGCCTTTTTATTATAACTTTTTTATTAATTAATAAAATTTTACGAAAATTGCATTAAACTATCCTACAAGGTTCTGCCTCTCATATACATAAATATCGTTGCTTTCCGTTTAATAGTTTTTGAATAATCGAGTTATGAATCCAGACGTTTTTAAAATACGAGTAAAAATCACGTTTTATAAAACATATATTGCTGTAGTAACTTAACGACTTTTTGAAAAATTATGAAATTACGCCTACTTATATAGGAATAAAGTATCTTTAATATGCAGTTTGTTAGAGTGAAATCAGTTTGGTACTTTTTGAAATATAAGCTTTCAAACTCAACCGCCAGAACTTTTTATTTCTATAATAGTCAAGCTTAAAAACTAAATATCCGCACAGAAGGTCAACAGATAAACGTAACATTTTTATCTTCTTTTATGGATAATTTTGACGTACGGGCACAATTTTATCGAACGTTCGTTATAATCACCAAAATCCATGGGGAATCTTATGGATTGCATGATGGGACTTTTGGAATGGCCCGTTATATCCGGAGATTCGCTATAAGAAGGTTCGTTATAAGCAACTTCAACTGCATAAGTAAGTGGTTCTTTCGGCCGCGAATTTGTATAACACCTCTCAGATTAGAGAATGACGAGATCAAAGAAATTTATAAAGACCGCCACTTAAACTATCTTTTATCACACTTTTATCTTAATGCGAACGGTGCATTTAAAAACATTCGTTTAAATTAACAGACCTGAATTCTTAAGAACTAAATGTTTAAGTTATTTTCATAGGTTGTACAACTCGTTTACCTATAATTAAAAAATAAATGCGTTTAGTCTTACATTAAGACACAATCACCTTAACCTACCTTAATGTTAATTTTAAAGTCCCATGTTGCATTGTTCGAGACAAATTAACCTTTTATGTCTATACAAATCGACAGAGCTGGGAAGACATAACGTGCTTTACAGATTTATGCACAGTTTTAATGAGAGGTTTAGCGATATTGATATTTTTAATCTAAAATTGAGTTCTTTTAGGAAACTGCTTATAATTCGATTAGGAAGTTTTGTTTGCTTTGTTATAGTTACATGATAAGTTGTATGTTCAATAGTTAAAAGTAATGTTTCTTTTTTTTTCTTCAATTACCTTTAGTTAGATTATAATTTATTTATGTTTTGTTAAGTATTGTTAAGTTATGACTTGTAATTCCGATTAGTATGTATATATGTATGTACAATATTGTTTTGAGCCTGTATTGGTATTATTTCCTGTTAGCCTTAGTTAAATAAATAAGTACATTAAAAAACTTATAACACGGTACTCTGAGAAGACGGTGCAAAAATTACAACAGCTTTACCATAACATTATATGTATATAACACGTTTTCACTAGATATTGTTCAATAATACATATTGGTAGTTGAAAAAGGCAATAAACCCACCTACTTTCAAGATTCAAGTTCTCAGATATGAAAAAACAACATTTTTTTAAAGAAATTAACATATCTTTAAATAAAATAGGTAATGTTTTTTTTTTATTCTGACGAATTTCTCTATAATATTTATAGACGAGAAAATGTTATTGTTGACTTCAAAATCTCGTTTAAAGCTAGTATCATTTAACTCAAATATTTCGTATTTAAAACATCAAATATTTTTTGATATAATAAAAACATATTTTATCAAAGATTGTTGAGCAAAAAAATAAATGATTGTCATTTCCACTTTTGCCCAAGGATTTTTGCAAAAATTTGACCCAAATTCTTTTCTGAGCAGGCTGTCTATCGAGACTAAATCCATATTTTTCAGCTCAATTCCTTGTTCATTATCAACGAAACAGTATGTCAGAGTTTTTTTGTGGGGTTTTCCTCTGACCTTTGAAGCAAATGTTTTAGCGTTCTAACATCGTGCCATAACTGTACTTCCTGCGAATTTTCAAGTAAATTATCGATGAATTGTGATGTTATAATAACACAAAATGATATTTTGATTATTATGTACTTGTTGTATTATATTTTTAACACTTCGTTACACATTGTTTCATACGAACATATATACAGTGTGATCCAAAATGAATGAGGACGATTTGAATTTCGCGCCGTAGGTTTGAGGTATGTTTGAGGTGAATTTGAGGTAAGAATTCGTATACGGAGGGGCTCATTTATCCTCATATATTCATATAAACTAGAGTTAGGCGGCACACATGAGCACAAAGTGAGCAGAAAATATTGAGAGTAGTTTCAACTTAAGATTCCAGCATGGAGTTTGTATGTCTGCCCCCCCCCCCATATTGAATTGATGATATTTAGGAAATGGACGAACACAAAATTAGAGCTAGACGACACAAATTAGGATAAAACGAGGATAAAATGTCGAGAGTAATTTCAATTCAAATCTTCAACTTGGGAAGGGGTAGGGGGATGACATAAACCTATACATTTTTCCATCACACTTCAGTACCGTTTGATACAGCCGAGTTTTTTACAACACGGAAACGAATTAATCGTGTTATAGGCGTGCATTTAAGTTATTTAATAAAAGACGTGCGAGCTAAGGTGAGAATGAGGATAGAAAATATCAAATGTTCAAATAATGTTCATATTTTTGCTAACAATGATTTGAAATTTAAAATAAAGAGAAAATATTACTTATTGTTAGCTATTACCGAAGGTAAAAGTAACTTAAGGTTAGCTGTAGCTGTAAATCAAGTTATAGCGCGAAAAATAGGAATTTCAGAGTAATATGCGAAGATGGATATTCAGAATAGAACCTTCTTTATAAAAGGAGCTTACGCTGGTGATAATACACGCAAACTGTTAAGATGTATATTTCAAAAGAAAACGTAAAATAATTCAAGAGAGTACGAATGATAAAATATGCACGACTGTTCATATGACATCAATTGATAAATGACTGTGATGTATTATAAAAATATAACATTTTAGCTCGACACAAATATGTTTATATGCGGTTAGGCCATACATCGAGCAGATCCGTGTTTTTTACATTTTGTAGACGGCCAATTTTCTTGAAAGCATCTTGAGCGGTACAGGTATAACAGACGGAGATGCGGCTGATCCTTTAAAAATGTAGTTGCGGATCCAGAGTCAAGTTAAGAGTTCGAAAAGGTTGTCCACATCTTTCTTCCTCCAAAAGGTTTCTAACGAAACATGCGGCAACTGCGTATCTCTCTTTATTTACGATCATTCTTGCGGAATCGACGTGGCAGTAATCGAAATTTAGAAATACTGCAATCACTTGAATTTTATTGACGTGTCGTACGAAAGATTCTTTTGATATCTTTGACACGTAACTTCTTGGCGTAAATAAAAGATCCTTTTTCACTTTATTTTTCCCAATTTCTGGTCGTAACTAAACAAAACATTTAAAGGAGGAGAAGCAAGAACAGCAACAAACAGCAAAAATGCGAAACGTGGAACAAACCCTAAATACTACTGTCAAATTTATGTTTAACGTAAGTCATGCCACAATATTGCTGTGATTACATCGAAAAAATTATAGACGGTTAAATCCAACTCGAACGGCGGTTGTAAGAAATTTGGACATTTTCGTTATTAATCAATTAATCATAAGCATTGAGCATCTTGATAAAATATTGTTTGTGTTTAAAATGAGTAAAATAGAATGGAGAAAAACTATGTCCACTCGAAGTAAAAAAAAGGATGTTATAAAATCGAGTAAAATATAAGGGCCTGCTCGTAGATAAACTTTCCAAGTGTTCGATATGTCTACTCAGCTAATAGATTCTGCTTAGTGCTCGTTAAATTGCCATTTCTCGCTGACGTATGGTGCTTTTCTCGGCCAGAACTGTATATTATTAAAAGTTATTAGGACTTCTCTATCAAACTTTTTAGATGTATTTCGTAATTATGTATGCTTATAATCGATCGCTTAAATTTTTGCTTGCCCTCGTGAATAATAAAGATGAACTTTTCATTTTGTAACGAAAGGAATAGACTTACAATTAGTTGCTACAAATGTATAATGTATACTAATGTATAATTCTCTGGTAAATTAAGTAGGTATAGCTTATCCAAACCTATATGATGTTCACGTCATCAATGCAAGGTTACTAGATGATAACGTTTCACACAGTGCTGTCACCTCGTACCTCGTATTTTGACAGTTCTAATAAATTGTAGTCTTAAAGTTTGGAAAGTGACATATTCACGCAATATGCGCATATGCAATTCATGCGCAATATGTGCGCAAGTAAATTATCTATAGAATATGTCACTTTCCAAACTTTAAACCGAATTACAAATAAACAATCTAGTAACTTTTTGTTGATGACGTGAATATCATATAGGTTTGGATAAGCTATACAATTAAACCGCGTTTATCCAGATCAAACGGGACCCTACAGTAATTCGGATAAAGAGGGTTTTACTGTATCAGTAAAACGATACCAATAGAAAATCGGTCTATAACGATAATTGTATTCGCAAACATGTAAAATAACCTTTACTCTTTATTAGGTACCATAACGAAAGTTTTTAGTAATAACCTTTTTATAGTAAAATAAACTTGTAATACTTAAAAAAAAATGTTATAACATCCGTATAAATTATAAAACACTATCAGATATTTACGGAAGTTTAGGAATACATTTAAAAAAAAGGCAGAAATTAACGAAACGATCTATAGTACAGATATCGTCGAGGGACGTTCCTTATAAACCACCTATCGAAATTTAATTTCGTTTAATAAAAATTGTAGGAATTTACCTACATTAAAAATAAGTTTCTCGTATATCACATAATTATATACAGGGTGTCCAGAAACTATCTTGGCAAATGAAAACGTCGAATTCTACAGATGATTTTATGTCGATTTAAGGCAATTTAAGAGATATACAGTCCTTTGAACGTGGCACCTTGACGTCAATTTTTTTCAAATATTTTCAAAATGTCGTTAATAAGAAATATCAAACTTTACACAATAATTAATTTTAAATGTTCAATCTATTACTGTAAATATGAATTTTTATTGCAATCATAAGCATTTCGTTGGGGAGTTAACGGACATTATGAATACTATAAATTCAGTACCAACAATAAGAGTTGGCTTTGACAAATCAACAAAGACAACGTTTTGAAGATATTTGATAAAAAATAATGGTAAGGCGCCATCTTTAAAAGGCACTGTAACTCTCTTAGGCAGTGTTTTTGTATAGAAGTGATTTAACTCAAATCGACGTAAAATCATCTCTAGAATTCGACGTTTTTATTTAGCACGAGAATTTCTGGACACCCTATATAAATGCTGGGAATTCTTTTTGGCGTTTTTACCTATATATGATTATTTAATTATGTTTAATATCATGCTTGAATAGAAAGGTTATATTTCTACCTGTTGTTACTAAGGTCTTCTTTGGTGTTTTACACAGTAAACTTATATTAATGATAGTAATAAAACCTTGTTATTTTTGACAATTAATAAAAATAATTAACATAAAACGTGGACTTTTGCGATAAAAACACGCCTTTTATGCGAAACTTGTTCTCTAATATACTAATTCTATTGACATAACGTATCGAAAAATCACATAATCACTATAAAAATCAGCAATTTCTATCTTAAATACATAAAAAAAAAGAAACGATGGATGGATCATAAAAAATCGCAGTCGCAATAGTAGATATATTTGAACTTTAAAAAGCCTGCAAATTTCAATATTGAAATATGCTACAAAGATCGACCCACAAACGGCAATCAATAAATTTTGAACCCCCCACTATACCAGAAACTAACAAATACGTACAAAGAAATTAATTACCGTCAAACTTGATTCCGTTAATATCTCACGTAACATACAAATTTGACATATAAACGTACAATTTAAGTTATTGTCAAGGGTTAATGCTCGATTTGAGTGGTTTAGTTCCAGGTACGTTTTAATAATTTCGAATTAATTTTTAGAAATCGCATTATATTTTACACCCACATCAAAACAAAAGTTGACTTTCCCTAACCAAATTATTTCCAACAATTTTAAACATTTAAACCTTCAACGATACGCGCAAACTCAAAACATTATAACTGCTAATCAAATTACTAACAATTAAACATTTTAAACCGACTATTACGTATAATCGCGCTGCTATCTTAATAAAGGCGAAATGATTTAGAATTAAAACTGATTTAAAATTAAACAAAATTTTACTATTTACTATTTAATATTATTTTTTATTGTAATTAAATTATATCTACCTAAAAATAAAAAACAAAACTAGAATAGATTCTTGGGTACTATTCTCCCCTATTGGAAAACCTAACTCCAATTTTTCGCACATATGAGAAAAAATTAGAATATGCAGCCACAAGACACTGTGCATTCTGAAGAGTATTAAAACCTAATTCGTCGTGTACAACAGCGGAATTTTTACAAAAACTTACACATTTTTTGAAAATTATGGGGTTAACAATGACAAAATCCCGATAATACAAAATGTAAAGCAAAAATCTGTAATGAACATATTTAGACAAAAAAAAATACTAGACCTTTTTTGAAAACATTTCTTCTAGTGATCTTGCAGCTTTTTTTTCTAAACTTAAATAGTTTAGGTTGAATCTGAAAACTACGGAATCAGTAAATATGTGAATGCGCGCCCAGAAAATGCTTTGGAACACTAAAAAATATCTTGATCACAACTCGACGAGGATAAATAGGTTCGATCATAAATATTGTCATCTGCATCTAATGGACGTCGACAATATAACAGATAAATCTTTTTGAAATATTATCTTTTAGATTGTGTAGATTGTCTTTTCATTAAATCCCAGGAAAAAATGTAACAGATTACAGTTTGAAAACTTTTATGGTCTATAAATGCGACCATCGCGGCTAATCCATCGTTTCGAGTTTGTTAGATTTAGATGATGAATCATTTAAATGGTCGACGAATATAATTAATAAGTTATTTGTCCGTCATTCGTTGCTTTTGTAAAGCTTTTTATGCGTAATATTCAAACAGCTGTATCTTTACACCTATTGAAAATTAGACACAAGTTAATATGAACGTTTTTCTCGAAATAATTCATACAAACGCCCTGTATATTGTAAAATTTATAATTATTTATTATTATCAACTGCATGAAATACGGTAATCTACCTGACGATAATAAATGTTTGACACGTATGATATGTACATACGATAGCACTCTAACGAGTAATTCGCGAGTATACGCTAACATACAACAGAGTATTAATTAAATACTTCAGACACATAATGCGCGCAAACAACACGGAAAAACTTGTGATCCAGAGAAAGCCGCAAGGAAAACGAAGACGCGAAAGGTATCCAACACACTGGATGGAAGCTATGGAACAAGTTGCAGAAATATTAAACAACAGAAAAAAAATGAAGAAACGCTGTAAGGGAAGTTCCTGCTCGATAAAAAAAAAGAAAATTCGGATTTACCACCTAGTGAACCTGTCAAGATAGTAGGACTTGAAGAGAACTCTAACGAATAAATTCTTTCTTAATTACTGGTGCTTTTTATTTTACTTTCTATACGCATTTCGTATTTCGATAGGTTAAAAATAATTTTTAACAGATCATTCACGAGATACAAATTATTGAGTAACTGGCCTAATATTGTTTGGACGCAACGAAAACCACCCTGAATCTTATTTTTCAATAACCATGTTTATCTAGACGTGGTATTCATACGATTTAATCTAAAAATCGCTCAAAAATATCATATTACTTTTTAAAAGTATACGTTTCAAGATATAAAACATTTTATAAAAAACTGCCGTTAAAATATAGATTTCCATCACTTAAGATCCAGGTTCTGCTTGAACACCTATCTCTTTATTATTACGATTAATTACAAGATTAATTATTATTATAAATCAGTTCTCTCACTAGCATTTGTTTTTTTTTATTATCTATAACAACAATTTATATCGATTATTATATAATTAAATATACCTACTTATAATTGATTTACACAAAATTCAAATTCAAATTCAAAATAGTTCCTGTATTAATTATCAATTTATCGGTAAACTACATTATAAACAGTACTTATTACTCCATATGTCGAAAGACCCTCTCAACAAATAATAAAAGGAACCTTTAACGAGAATTTTCAAATTAAGTTTAAAAATGTATCGTATAGTAAAGACGTTTTTATCGGAGTAACAGGATCCTAGGGGAAATTTTCAAATGTCTCTTGGGACCAATCCGCCTTTGGTCACGTTCAATATAAAAGATAAATAAAAACAAATAGAAGATTAAAAATATTAATTCTCTCGATATTCCTTTAAAACGATTTTACTCTAAATTCGACGAATTTCGATAATTAATAAAAAATTAGAAAGATTAATAATTAATGAACAGGGACTGCTAGCTGTAAAAATGTAAATGTTCCCGCAAAAAAAAAATGGACAGGAAAATATTTGCAATCGTGCGACTTATTACTTTAGAACAGAGGCCAGTCTTGTAGGTATATAAAAGGACATTCGTCGAGAGCTTTCGGAGTTAATAAGGGTTTGTTAATTATGGCGCCTCTATATTGTTGATGTTATACTCGTGTCGTGGTTTATCTCGCACTTTGAGTTTACAACTTGAGTGAAGATGAGAAATGGGAACATTTTTCGCGGTTGTCAAGTGAGCGCAAAGCCTTTTACGGGTGTATATACAGTTGCGATATTTTTCTATTTCTATGTCCTTCAAGAATTTTCCATTATGTCATAAATCAGGATTAACCTTGTATCTGGGTTTGAGGCTACAGTTTTTGTTTGATACAATGAATGAATGCCATTTTGACGTGTTAAGACGTTGTTTGGTGGTGTGACCGAATGTTACGGACGCCATGGTCGACATTGGCAGTGCCGACGGCTTGTTGGATGAATCTGTCACTGTCAGAAGCGTACGTGCGTCGGTATTACCACTAGCTCCCAAGACGGCAGTCTCATTTCGGAGTTCCATAATATGGGTACGCTGGCCTTTATATGAACTCATACTCCTTTCGTAGTGTAATCCTTGTCTACTCTAATTCTACCCTGTCAGTTTCAATCACCTAAAATCCCGCCGACTATTATAAATACCCTAAATTGTGTAGGTAATCGATCACCTTTTATTTAAAATTTTCTCACGTTATAGTTCATTCGTCTTTAATACTATAGCATTTCTCCAAAATAATTTTAATGTAAAAATAACGTGCTGCAGATTTAGAAGGTAGTATGTACCTACAAAAGATCAAATTACGTTAATCTGAATTTTAAAAATGGTTGTCGTGTAAGCTTAGGTGTTAAAAGTTATGGGTTCACAACCGATGCCGATACTGCCGTAGTTTAATTATTTAAAAAATCGTTTTTATTATAACACTCGCACGCATAACTACCTAAGTATTTAAAATAATATTGAACCAATGTGAATAGAACTATATAAAAAAAAATGTGGAAAAATAAAGTAAACATAGAGAAATTCGCTATATAGAAGTTCGTTATATGGAAGTTTGACTGTATAACCAATATGTTGCCATTAAAAAAAATATTCAAGATGCTATATGAAAAAATTCTATAAATTAAAAAAGTGCAAAATAATTTCAAATTCAAATTGTATTATTTTCAAATCCAAATTTAAATTGATTTAACAACGCACTGTGTAACGCGAGGGGTCGGTAACTATAGTAAATTTTATACACAGTAATACTAATTCAAAGTAATTCAAAAGTAATTCAAGTAATTCAAAAGTAATTCAAAAGTAATTCAAGTAATTCAAAAGTAATTCAAGTAATTCAAAAGTAATTCAAGTAATTCAAAAGTAATTCAATGTAATACAAACTAATTCAGTCCAATTCAAACTAATACTTATTATGAATGTTTCATATAAATAAGTAATACATAGAAATAGATATGTATATAGATATGTATATGTAAATGCAAACGTAGGTATATACATATAAATACTTATGTGTTCTTTGCACTAAGGTACAGTTGATTTTAAAAAGATATTTTAAAATATAAAAAATAAACTCTTAATTTTTAAGATATACTGGATTGTTTTGAAATTAACAGTATTATATAAATTAGGGTGACGATTCCGTTGAATAAAATAAAGAGCACATTTTTTTGTTGTTAGATCAAAAATATACATTTATAGAAATATGCAACGAGATCGTATTCCTAAACGGTTATCGAGATGCCGACTAAACATAAACAAATGAAACATATTTTTAGCGTTATCTATACATGTTCCGATTTCGTAGGAGCTCACCTACGTTTGTTACATTTTTCAGCAGATTCCTTATTAAAAATTAAAAAAAATAATGTACAAAGAGCTATAGGCCATTCAAATTTTATTTCAATGTACGACGTTAATAAAAATTACACAAAAATAACATTTTATCGATGATTTACCTGATGATTTACCACACATGGCAAAGATAGACTACCATTTATTCATACTGTAAAACTACAAGGTGGTACGGCATCATTTACTAACTCATAGTGATAATATACATCGGAATAAAATTTGAATGGCCTAGATTACACCGAGTTGCACAGACGCATTACCAACCAAATTGGACGTTCTGGAGAACGCTAATATATTTTATCAAATATTTAGTCTAGACTATATACGTTATTCACGAAAGATTCCAATGTACGTCGTGCATAAAAAGTTATTAAATTGTATATTTGTAATATTCAGTTTATAGTTTTGAACGTGGTATATTCTACCATTGATTTACCTGGACACATGGCATGGCAAAGAAAGACGTAAATGCACGTTAAAGACGGCGATCGTTAATGGTCGCCATTTCTCGGATTTCGGTAACGAATCGTAACGGATTTCTTTAACGGAAAATTTACTCGTTTCTGATTTCGCTTATTTTTTAATATATACATAGGTACTACAATTTTTCTCGATCAGTCTCCGAATTTTCATCATATTTTACAATTTCTAAACTGACCTCACATTGTTTGAAGATTTTGACTACTTTATATTAACCCTTGTGTTCCGGCACATTTTCCGATAATTAATTAAGTGCCGATACTTATAATATAATATTTAAATTTATATTTACTCCATATTTATATTTTTTTATTAAAAAATTAATTTTAAATTTAAAAAAAAAATTTAAACTTAAATGTATATTGTAATTCAAGCAATTCAAAAGTAATTCAAAGTAATTCAAAAGTAATTCAAAGTAATTCCAAAGTAACACTACAATTATATAAGTATACTATATTTTTTAATAATTAAATGCCGATGCCGGCACTTATCCATATACTCCTTATGATACCTCCATACTTATATATTTTATTAAATACTTTTTAAACTTAAATAATTTTTGTAATTTATAATTAATACCACTTACAATAAATAATAGGAATACATAGTAATTCAGACCAATTTAGCACTAACTTATACTAATTCATATTAATTTTTAGCAGTTGACTCTAATTCAGACTTAATTTATAGTAATTCAAAGTAATTCAAAGTAATTCAAAAGTAATTCAAAGTAATTCAAAGTAATACAAAAGTAATTCAAGGTAATTCAAAAGTAATTCAAAGTAATTCTGTATTACATTCTAGAAATAAATACACACTAATACATAAGTTACCGACCCCTCGGTGTAACGCCTTGATTCCATATTTAACAGTGACCTTTTTTTTTTTTTTGTGTTAGTAGCACACCCCGAAAGGCACCAGGAACCGCCGTTAGGCATTACTTCTAGTGCCCTCCGGGACATCATCCATGCCTACCAGGGGGATATATTTCACCACCCGTACCGGGATTCGAACCCAGGACCCGTCAGGCGAGAGGTTAGTCTCCTAACCACTCGACCACCGAGTCGGCATTTAACAGTGACCTATACATAAACACATACACAAATTACATAGAAAACGGCCTACAATATAAAATTCGTATAAACATTAAATTAAAAACAGCCTTTTACCATTTTCAATTGCAAAACTTGATTTTCACACTCAAATTTTGGTAAAAATAATCGTCTAATAACCCATAAAAATAATAATGTTAATAACAGATAAGTTCATCGGTATTTCGCAAGAATTTTCCTAACCTAATAAATTTCTTATTACATTTTAATTTTAATCTATGACAATGCTTCTCGATATTTATGCAATTAAATTCGTGTTGAGCAAAATATTATGGGTACCAACTAAAAGAAACGCACATTAATTTCATGTTAAATTTCCCAAATATTTCAAGAATTTTATCATTTTACCCTAATACATAAATACGCCTGTATATGTTTATAATTTGTTCCGACTTGCACATTTAATCGAAAAACTATTATCTATAAATGTAATGAAAAGACAACTCGCAGATTCAAAACACACTCATCCTGAGATTTCTGCAAAACACTTAAAAATGTATAAACAAATTACTGCACAACAACTATATTAGATAACTGGGTAAACATTCAAAACGAGATTAGGAAAAAGGGAAGCTTTAATAAAAACTAGTAAAAATCTCGGTGCACTAGATAATAAATTAAACAAAAACGTTCTTAAGGAACATTTAATAATGTATAAACAAATTCCTGCAAAACTATTTATATAAGTAAACCGAAGAAATAAATATTTCTAGTCGAGAACGGCAAATTTGAACGTAAACGGACTAAACATTCGCGATTCGAGTAGTTTATAAAGGTAACTACTAATTGTTTAAATAAAAGCGAGCCTATAGAACATTTAAAAATATATAATCAAATTACTGTACGACCATTATATTAGATAACTGCTTATTTAATCAGTTATATAAAATAAATAGTAAATATATATTTATACACAATGAGGTATCTGTAGAAGAGGGCTTCCTTTTTGAATCGTTCGATAAATAGTCTTAATATATTAACCACCGTCGTATCTCTAACCCCAAATGTATAAATTTCTATATGAAAAGTCTCCTCGAGATAAAGATTAAATTTCCAAATTTTTACGTTAATAAAATTAAAGTCTTGTTACGTTTAATTTTCATCTACCAAAATAAGAAAAAAATAGAAAATTACACATCGTGGTAGGAAAAACTGCAATGGGCTGGTCGAATTTTCATTTTTATACCTATATATTTATTACTTATTTACATTCAAATCACAAACGCATAGGTACCTATTTTTCAATCCACAATTTTAATTATCTCTGTATATTTTATTTGAATTTTTATATGAATTTATTATCGGATTTGATGACGACTCTGTTTCAAACTCTGTTGAAAAAAAATTATTTTGAATACAATTATATAAAGATAATATACAATACGCAATTTTCAGGAATGGTTAAAGAATAAACTCACCAATAAGTAAATGTGACCCCGCTTGATGAAATAGAAAGATCCTACCTGTAACAAACAAAAATTAAAATTAAATTCAAATGTAATCAATTTTCAAGATAATTTATCAGTATTGCCTAAATTCTTCGACGTCCTCTAGCTTCATCAACCCTCGGCTCCTCGATTCCTCGACAGCCTGCAAACACCAAAGTTCCAGGGCACATCACATTTCGCGACACTGTAAAAAAATATTTAACAATTATTATGTATTTTTAATTGTTAATTATTAAGTAATTTCCACCTGCAATTAAGTATAATGTGAACTATTTTTATTTCTATTAGGTAGGTATTAACAAATGTAAAATATTGTTTAATCTTTTAATGAAAATCTGTTTAAAATTGTAATTAAAAACTATTTCATAATTCTCGAAAGAATATTTAAGTTTGACGGCATTTCTTAAATAAATTTTCTTAAAAACCATTTTAACACGTTGAGTGCTGTGTCAACAATAATGGTTGACAGTCACATTTACTATGGTGCTGCGTCAACAAATATGATTGACACTAAATAAATGTATCGACGCTCCATTATATATTATAGGGTGTTTTGTTTGAATTTAACAGTTTGAAATTCTGAAATTCAATTTTCATAAATATTTGAATTGTTTTCAATACTGAAGTACAAAATAGAAAAAAAAAATCAAAATATCTTCAAAACCATTATGAAGATAAAAAAAAGAAAGCACCATTATGAATATCTTACAGCATTCTACCAAATCAAACATAAAAAATTTTGGGCCCAGCACTGAAAGTGTTAAAAGGCATTAATAAAAATAACTACTTGTTTCGTAAAGCAACTTTTCCATAATTGCGCAATTATGAAAAATACCTTTGCTATGAGTTTAGTACTGATGTTTTCCAAAGCTTATTAAGAGTTATAATTTAAAAAAATATTATTCGAGATACCATTTTATAAAACCAATATATCATTTTAAATACGATATAATTTCAGTACCTAACAAATTACAAATAACGTCATCATAAATTATGTAATTGTTTGATAATCATCATTATAGTTACGTATTTAAGAATCTTTAAACTTAAATGGCGCGTTGTTATCTAATTAAACTTGAAATTTCAGAACTAAAAGGTGACAAGTCAAGCAGATACCTACTTATCTCTGATTACGCGGACAAGTGTTTCATGACGTAGCAGAGGTGTGGAGCTCGAGTCGAGACGACAATAGGAGATTACTCACATACTGTTATCTAATAAACTGTATTGTGTAGAATTAAATGTACATATAAATCCAATTTAAATTTATTTTCGAGGAAATTAACTCTGTATAATTTTCGTAATAAATAATGTCGTTAAAAATATTAAAAAATATCAGTGTGCCATTGTAACAAGATGAAATCGTTATAAAGGATTGCAAAAACGGCACAAATAACCAAAACTGCTTATCAACACGTTGAATTATTATTCATTATTATATAAATATTATGAAATATTAGGTAACTATATAAATTTTAAAAATGGTGACAAAATTTTCGGGGTGTTCTTTCGGCAGCTTCAGAGTTCGAAAACAATCACGACACGTATATTTAGTGCCCATCGATAACGATACAATCAAAAATTAAATTATTAACCTACACAATTTATGAAAAACATTTATTTTACATCACGCACAAACGACAATCTAATTAATATTGAATTCGGGAACTAAAAGCATGCAAGTCGATGTAGATACCCATTTAATCGTTGATAACACGATGCATGTGTTTGATGACGTAAAGGGAAGGTATGAAACCGAGTCGAGACAACAATGAATTTCTTACACAATCATATTTATCTAATAAATTGTAATTATCTACTTGGAAGTAAATGTAAAATTCTGATTCAAATTTATTTTCCAAGAAATTAAGCTCGCTTTATTTTTTTAATAAATAACACATACAGGTACCGTTAAAAACCATATATTTCAAATATTAGTGTGCCATAATAACACGATAAAATTGCAAAAATAACGTAAATAATCTAAACTGTATTCTAAAATTTACATAAAAAAAATAAGGTATCCTGTCATTCTAAAATGCATTTCACGTCATTTCTTTAAAACTCTTGAAAATAATTTATCACAAGTTCCTACTCATACCTACACACGTTCAGTTATTTTCAATATGCCTTAAAATATTGTATAGATAGCTACCTATTATTCAAAAATAAAATTAATAGAAATTTTTGAAGGGCAAACTTAGAATGTTATCTATTCGAAGTAACATTGTAACAACAATTTTGATGCACTAAATAAAAGAATCATATAAAACTTTTAACGATTTTAACGAACCTGTGTAATCATAATATGAAATATTTTTAGGTATTTATCAATCAACCGGGGGTTAGTTAAGGGACCGGTTAACCGAGGAATTTTTACACTACATTTAAGCAGTAGATAACACATCATTATGTTTCAAAGTTATTAGCTTACTTTGTATTGGTTGTTTATTTTTACTATTGTAAAAGTAAATTTATTGCTTAGGTCTAAACCATTTTGTCCAAAACATAAAACATAAGACAAAATCTTAGTTTTGCAGTTTACACATTTTTGTTTATCATTCCTTCATTCCTATTTTAATTAAAATATATAAAATCTGGCAATTGCAAAGATCTCCACTGGTAAAAAAAGAACAATGAAAACATGTCAAACCAGCCAGTTAATCAAAGAACAGGTTAATCGAGGGACGAATAATTGAGTTTACTGTACTAATATATTATATATAAAAACATTTCAAATTAAAAAAAACTAAGCCGTTTATTTTAAAATGATTAGAAAAACTTAATTACTTTAGTTTAAGCAAACACTTTATTAGTCCTTATTCAAAATTTCCAAAGGTGAAGTAAAACAAATCTCTTTCATGTGATACGAATGAAAATTAACTTTTACTACTTTTTAAGCTGTCAACTTCCTGTCAAATGTTTACAATATTTGTTTTAATTTGAAAATTCACATGTAACTAACTCAAGACAAATAGGTAAGTACCTAATACTTTCTATCAACATCTGATGTCTATTGTAAAAACATCTTTAGAAAAGATTAATAGGTACATAACTGATAAAAATACTTAAATCAAATCATGCATCAATTTACTTCCCAATATTAATAGGATGTTTATTTCTGTTTAAAGTTTGTTGCTACACAAACAAAGTTAAATTAAAACAAATTCATCTACTCTATTAATGTCCGATTAAGGTTCCTAACCACGTACATTTAACCTAAATAATATAAACAATATAAACAATATAAACATCAAATTATAAAAATCATTACACTTTATTCAATCCTATAAAATAAAATGTTTAAACTTACATAATACATAATTTATTTACACAGTAATTATTACAAAACAATCACTTAAAAATTGTTTAAGAACATTTAATTAAATCTTAATATATACAATTAATTTTTCAAATAGTACTTTTGATTAAGTTTTTAATTATTTTAGATCGTTGTAAATAAAATTATTATAAGATAGAAATACTTTAAATAATTATGTAAATATCAGAAAGGAGCCAAGATAAGTAATGTATATACATATTTTTCACAGCATGTAAAAATTGTATAAATTTAAGTGCCCACCAACTTGCAATAGCTATCTAAAATAACAGAACACCCCTTCTATAGCTATTAGAAAAAACTCTTATACATTTATACTAAAAAATGTATATAGTTAACAAGCATATTAGAATTAGTACATTAGGAACTGACATAGATTTATAAATTTAATATTAAATGTTTCTAGTTTTTAGCTTTTTTAAGCTTTTCATTAATTTAAAAATATTGGTTGTATTCTTAAGTGAATAATTCCCTATAAACATTCATTTAAAAAAAATGTTTTTAAGCTTTTAATGGATGATACAATTTACCACTTTTTTTATACAAACAATTCACTAGGATTTATGAAAATATTGTACGACATAAAAACACTTATCTTGACTAGTAAAATTTAAATGTGTAATTATATTATAGAAATAAATATAACATTAAAACTTACTTTAAAATTTTTAGAGTAGAATAGTTTTAGCAGCCAAAAAGTTATGATTTTAGTATGTATCACAAATTACAAAGAATTATATCATGCAGCTATAAAAGTAAATGTGCTAGAACTATTTTACTTTCAAAATCATGTTACTTTTAAGCCATTTTATTAATAATCGAGTAATGTAAAGATCTTAATTGATTTGTCCATTTATCCAAAGCATTGTATCTTGATGCATTAATACTAGTGCGATCCAAAAGTAAAACTTGATTCACTTGATCAATTCGTCCCCGAATTGTACTAAAGAAACAATGACAATAGTTTAACAAAAAAATATTTGTACACGAAATACTTACTTATCTAAAATACAAGAGACTAAAAGATTTTCAACCTCCGATACATCGATGTTTAATTCTTTTGAAATGTGTGGTATATAAATACGAGTGTATGGATTAATTAATTTTATAAGTACTTGAGTACGAATATTTCGTAGAAGATCTGAAAATAAGATAGTCAATAAATTAAATGTATTAACACAAATTAAAGATTATAAATAGTTCGACCAATGAAAAATTACTTAATTTTTAAAAAAATCGTTAAAAATGTTTATATTTAAATATCTACATTATGAGAAAAATTAAACAGCACTTAAATTAATACGAATGATTAGTACCTTCAATATGTTCCCGAATAAAAGGATCATCCATAATATTCTGTCTATTCTGTTTTAAAATTAGTTCAAATTCATTTATATCATTCGTTTGGTATGCATTAACTAAATTCGTCATAGCTAAAATTTCTGAATCATTTTTGTACGGCTTTGCCTCTTGCGAATCAAAAGGATTAATTCCAGATTTCATTAACCTAAAATATCAAACTTACACTTTTATTTTAAAAAAAGAGAAAAGTCGTACATGTTTGCTAATACCAAATATTTCAAGCAAGTTGTCCGCCTAGGGCTTCCAGATTCATCGTAGTTTTTAAAAGCCTCAAAAAAATCTGTATGTGCCTTTTCAAACTCACCTTCACGTAGATGCATTTTTCCTCCACATTCTATATAAACAAAACATATTTACATATTCTCTTTATTAAAATTGACTCGCTTACCTCGTATTACTCCCATTATAAGAGGATGAGGAATAGCAGATTTTATGTGAAGACTTTGTTCATATAGAGCCTTGAGTTTTTTGTTATTTTTCTGTTCTGTATACATCTGGATTTCTAGAGCATAAATTTCCAACAATTGAGTTCCCTTTTTCAGATCATCTTCTCCATCATCTGTCTGACATGACAAATGTAGTTGTTTTAGAATTTTTGCAAGTTTGTTATAATCTTTCCTATCATAATATAATTTTCCTAATTTTGTATTAGTTTTGAACCACAACCTATCATTTTTAGCATCTTTTAAAGCATCCAATGTAGTTTCATAAAAATCTTGCAAAAGTTCCATCTACAATTAATATGGTTAGTACAAATAATATAACAGAATAAAACTAACATTTTTTGAAGTTGAAATATAATCCAGAATAGAATTAATGGATTTTTCACTGTGATTTCTAGTTACGGCACTTTTAATATAAGTAAGCAGTTGTTTATAACGTACCATCATTTCTTTGAAGTTTGACTAGAAAAAATAAATAATTATGGTTACAGAAAACAATTTTACAAAGTCCCTTACTAATTTAAAATTAATTTTAATCATTTGCTTAAGAGCTTTAAAACCCCATTCTCCCTTTTCTCCACCTTCTAAATCTAGAACACGCTGAAATGATGTTAAAGAAGCTTTTGGTTCGTCTTCTTTCAAAGCTTTGCTGTTATAATACTGATTTTCAAGATCAACATCTGGTTCAGAATTACTATCTTCAGAATATTCCTAAAACAATACGAATTAAGTTATAAAACACAGTTATTTATATCAAATAGATCAATTTTCCATTTTATATACACTAAATGTACAAATAATTACATGACAATCAATTAATAAGCTATTATTTGTATTTTATGTTATGGTTAAAAAAAATTAATTTTGCCTTTTTATAACCATTAAGATATTTCATATACTTATAATTCACTGTTTTTAATACATATTTCCATCTTATTTAAAATATAAAAAAAAATTTAATAAAATTTGTAGATTATACATCTGTTCGTGATTAAGCATTGTGGTTTTGATAATTTATTAATCATTTCATGCATGAAATTGTAAATTACTGTATAAATAAATCATTAAACGCAACACTGTTTTATTAAAATGTAATTATACTACATAATCCAACTAAAAAATGATATATCATATTATCAACATTCAAACCCACATGATTATTCTTTTGATCTTAAGGTAGTAGTTAATACTATAACATATATTAAAGTATTTTATATAAAGAAAAGTGGCAAATTATGTGTACATAATAATGAATAAATAAAAGAGAGCATAGTAAATTAGGTGGACACTAATAAATAGTGAGGTTATAAGAAAAAATAATTGTTACGTACCAATCCATAATCTTCTTCATCTTCACACATAAAATCGTCTTCACCTTCCGACATTTTTTAAATTATAACAGAAATAAATGTAAAAAAGAAAACGACAATACTACCGTCTATATTAAATATTAATTTGAAGTTAGCTACATACATTTGATGAAATGACTAGTATTTTAAAATGCTGTTCACAATAAACTCAGTTTTCACACATAAATTCAAAATTAATTTTAAATATAATATTCAATTGTGATGATAAATGTTTCTATAATAATAACAATTAATACGATTGTTTTTATATTTTCATATATTAAATAAATCAAACTCTATACAATTGCACTGAATTATCAATTGTATATGGGTAGATCAGGGTATTATAAGTACTTATAAGCAAAAGGTGTGTTAAATAAATTAAAAAAGAAAAATAATATATGTTGTTGGCATGGTTCCTATAAATAAATATAACACAGATATATTGTTGCCTTTTCAAAACGTTGTGCCTTAATATTTAACCAAAATAAATGGTGCTCATATCGCCCACAATATAAGTGTACTATGAGCACCTCTCTCAGTCTTAATATGAGCATTGTAAAATGAAATACATTCCTAGAAGTATGTAGAAAAAATTGAATACAATATGTATTAAAACTATAGAAATTTTCTATGATCGGAAAACTACAGACAAATGCCAAGTAAATTTTTAGCAATTTATTCATTAAAAAATTATCGAGTATTAACACACAAAGAGGTTGATTTTTATCGGTCAAATTTATTTTAACGAAAATCTATTTTTCATGAAAATTACTCGAGAATTAAGGACATGGAATTGTCCCTTAATTCGAGAGTACAATTCGTACAGTATTATCGATTTTTTTATCACCTGTTTTCTTACTATAAAAGATTCCTATTGGTTATTTTTTTTTAATTTGACGTTTTGATTGGTTAATATAGTAAGAATATATTAATCTTTAAAATGATTTTGGATTCCAATTTGCTAAAACTTAAGTACAAATTATCAAAAATCGTAGCGTAAATTTAAGCTGGGTTTACAAATCATGAACCGGTAACAGCCACACTTGCAACGACCAATGAGAATAGAGCTTGAAGCAGCGATAGCACTCTAGGGGCTATCATAAATCTAGCATTATCGGACCACGATTTGTAAACTCACCTTTAGCTTTAACGGTCAATAATTATACTGGTATTTATAATGGCAAGTATGTTTGAAGACTTATACAGTTACCTATTTGCCTGTTGTTAAAATAGTACCTGTGCCGTAAAATAATAAGTTTTTATGTAAAGTATTTAATATCCAAGCTTAGAAATACAAGTTGAAAATGTCGATAGCTGATTTGGATAAACATTTTCTGGAAAGCATATGTGCTTTACATTCTCGAGAGCATTTAAAAACTAACAAACCATCTCGACTTCAACTAGATTTAGAAGAATGTATAAAGCAAAAAACTGGTATTGTGAAAGACCTAAGCCCTTACACAATGCGTAATCGACATGTAGTAGATGAAATAAGAGACGACGATATTGTGATAGAGGATAATAAATTGGCTTCAAATTCTGAATTGGAGCTTGCTTTGTTAAAAGATGATTTAATGTGTATCGTTTGCAAGTATGTATACTTATATTTTTGTTGTTACTAGCACTTACTATATAAATTCTAGTGGAATGGACGTAGCAGCTGGAAATCGTCTACTTGAGTGTTCCGAGTGTCATTCACTTTACCATCAGGAATGTCATCAACCACCTGTGATTTTATTTGAACTAGATGATACTTGGACTTGCCAAAAATGTGAAGTATGTATAATAATTATTAAAAAAATTATAGTTATAGTATTACACTATTAACATATTTGGTACCTACTGTCGTAAGAAAAATCTATAGCTATAAATCGGTCAAATTATTTTCAATGTTTATTTTATACATTACTGTCATATATATATATGTGATGTTTAGTAGTAGTGAATGTGTTAATATGAGTTACACTTTATACAAATAATTAGTTTTGTGTGTAGCTAGTACAGTAGTGACCGGTTATAATGAACCACTACTGGACACCAAAAATGGTTCATTATAGCTGAAATTCATTATATCTAACAAAGCAGTAAATTAAAAAAAAGCAGTCATATAAACTAAGATCACAGATGGAAGAAGATATCCACTGGACGTCAGCCAATCAAATTGGTCATAATAATGTTGTAGAGCGCGTTTATGACTCGATGACTCGCAGGTGTCAAGTTTGTATTCAAACTCAAGGAACACATTTTGAACATTTGTTATAAGGCCATACTTTCATTATGTTGAAGATTGAAGTGTGTAGAAAGTTCATTATGAGCAATACATTGTACAGTTTGAAATATAAAATATAGTTTATTATATGCGAAAATTCAATTATAATCAAAAAAAATTTACATTGAACTACTCTACATCTACAACGGTTCATAATAAATTAGAGTTCATTATAAACGGTTACTACTGTAATGTAAATTTTACAATATGTAAAATTATACACGTAATTGTTAATATTTCGTCACCTCAATACATGGCTAGGTAATTCGAATGTACCTAAGTATTTTTGGGAAATTAAGTGGATTTATAGAAAATTTTATTGTTTTATATATTTTTGATACCTACTTCATTATTTGTTTTGTAGTTACAAAGATTTTTCGAAAATTGAAGAAATAATTTAATGTAGATACCATCAAACAGGGTCAGAATAGTCAAAATCAAGTCTTTTGTTTATAATTCCGAAATCGTTCTGCTAATCTTATTGTGATTGTGTGATTGTGTTGATGATTATTCTCACCTCGTGTTTGGGGTGAGAATGATCATATTTTCTTTTAATGTTAAATTCAGCATTTTTAGACGGGGATGAATATGTTCACAAAGAACAAATATGAAATTTAGAAAAAAACTGATTTTACATATTTAAAAAAAATAAATAAACACCTAATATTTTTATTTCATAAAGGACCACGCACACTTTATATGGAAAAATAGGAACCACTCAAATCCATTTTTTTTTATATCAATCGACGCATCTTAATGTGAGGAATAATTATTACCATTGCGCCAAATCTGTAACTTCATTATTAAACCCGTTAATGAACAATTCATTGAAAAAATTTGGGCTTTAAATTATGTCAGAAGTTAATAAATCTGTCGCTCGTTATTTATGGAGGGGTCATGGTAAATACGTTTCTAAGAAACGACACAAATGTAAGTAGCAGGTAGAAAACAGTAAAATAGTGCTCATAGAGTATTATATTGTTCGATTCCTTGTTGTAATTAAGAATTTTAAACCCGTATTCATATTGAATTGACATTAGCATTTAAATTCTGAATTCAATCCTACTATTTTAGAGTCGTTAGAATAGAATTAGGAAGGTACCTACTGTAAGCGAGCTTAAAACCTGAAATAAAAGAATTACCTAAAAACTAATAGTTTTGTTAGTAACACTTTATCCAAACCTATAAGTAATTTACGTCATCAATACAGGGTTACTAGATGATGACGTTTCACACAGTGCTGTCACCTCGTACCTCGTATTTTTACAGTTCTAATAAATTGTAGTCTTTCTTTATGCCATCTAATATGTGCGCAGGTAAATCATCTATAGAATATGTCACTTTCCAAACTTCAAATTGAATTACAAATAAACAATCTAGTAACTTTTTATTAATGGTCGCATTCAAGGAATGGTAGCGCTGTAGCTCTTTATCGAAACGATGCTCTGAATGGTGTCTGTTTTACTCGCAGTGCTGCAGCGCTTTAGTAAAGCATTAAAGCATATAAATATTCCGCTTTAACGCTTTATAACTAAATAAAGCAATGACGCATCCATGCGTTCTAACCTAACAAATTATGTTGCTTGTGTATGTTTTGGTTTATGCAAAAAATAAAGATGGCTTATGACGTTACAATTTGGAGACGAAGTCATTTCCCTTGCAGTAACGTAAGAAGAAAGGATGAAGATATTACAAGGTAAGTTTTACATAAAAATTTGAGTGTTTTATAAACAAAATTGCCAACCTAAGAATTAAAAGCTGAAAAATAACTAGTACCAAAAATGTCTATTCAGGCAAGATAAAGCGTTACAGCGCTGCAGCGTTTCGACGCTACAATTCCCTGAATGCGACCAATGACTTGAATTGTACATAGGTTTGGATAAGCCGTAATTGTTATAATAGCCACAATTTTATGTGAAAGATTTCTTTTTTGGCGGATATACGAGGTCTGACCAATAAGTAATGAGACTAAGTCCATAAAATACGTATATTTAAAAATTAAG
Source organism: Rhagophthalmus giganteus (assembly GCA_036326145.1). NCBI lineage: Eukaryota > Metazoa > Arthropoda > Insecta > Coleoptera > Rhagophthalmidae > Rhagophthalmus > Rhagophthalmus giganteus. Next base: position 3,626,246 of record JARFJA010000075.1, on the reverse strand, counting down.
GTAGATTGATGTGATCCCCTTCAAAGTACTCCCCTCCCACAACTACACACTGGTCCCAACGTTTCTTCCAGCTTTCGTAACATTTCTGGAAGGCTTCGACTGAAATGTCCTGGAGTACCCTCGTCACGGCGGTCTGGATGTAAGTTATGGACTCAAAATGCGTTCCTTTCACGGCCAATTTTGTTTGGGGGAACAAGAAGAAGTCACAGGGTGACATATCCGGCGAATAGGGCGCTTGCAGCAACACTGCAATGTTTTTAGAGGTCAAAAACTGCGACACACTGAAGGCACGATGGCATGGAGCATTGTCATGATGAAGGATCCACGTTTTGACAATCTTTGGACGGACTCTAATGACTCGTTTTCGCAGCCGATCGAGTACTTTCAGGTAGAAATGTTGGTTGACGGTCTGCCCAGGTGGTACAAACTCTTTGTGCACGATTCCTTTGCTGTCAAAGAAGCAAATCATCATCGTTTTCAGTTTTGATTTGCTCATTCTCGCCTTCTTTGGTCTGGCTGCACCAGGAGACAGCCACTGTTGACTTTGCCGTTTTGTTTCGGGATCGTACTGAAAATACCAACTTCCAAATACCACCAGTAATTTAATCGCGTACCGCTGTTCAATATTACGTCGTTCCATATTCGTGACACGCCTTACAAACACGTTGTCGAAAACACAACACAGCTGGAGAACTAACGAACATACGAAAGTCGCGAGCACATGTATCGATAGAGGAGGGATGGGAGATTAACCGACCGAAGTTTCAGGTTCGCAGTGTTACCACAAGCGCGGCTAAAAAATCAGTCTCATTACTTATTGGTCAGACCTCGTACATAGGCCGATTTTTCAATATTAATGATTTATTGAATTATTTATTACGTTACAGAGTTATTTTAACCTTACTTGACAGAGATCTATAATGAGGCTGGTCACTACTACACCCACTAAAATAAAATTAATAATTTGGAGTTACCTATAGATATTTTATGGTGAACATTTTTAATAGAGGTAGAAAATAAACAGCTTCATTATGTGTATTTTTGTCTTATATTCGATTATTTTATTATTTATTTATTTGAGTCACAATTTTGAATATTGAAGAATTATTTTTTTTTATTGATTTGTTATTCGTGGATGTGTTTTGTTTTTTATTTGAATTGTTTGTTAATGTTATTAATATATTAATATATTGTTATTAATATATTATTACTCTATTTCCAATTATTAGCGTTAACAGCAACAGCAACTATATTATAACAGCAATTGTAAAAAGCAAGTTGATATAAATATCGACGCAGGTTTTCCAGAAGGGCGTAACCCAAAAAGGAAATTTTACCGGAGAGCACATGTTGTGTCGTCGTGTAGCTATAAAAAGATACGTTTGGCGGAAATACAAATCGATTTTTCCGGTGAAAAAAATCGAAATATTGTTACCAGATTTTAACAGATTATGTCTTCATTTAATTCAATAATTCATTTTAATAGAAAGTATGGGTTACGCCCTTTTGACAAAATGCCATCGATATTATCTTTTTATAGATAGGTACAAATAATCTCTTAGTTTTGTACACATTTTTAATGTGCACAAAGCTAAGAATTTTTAAGCCATTTAAAGAATTATTTCAATCGTTTTAAATCCCAGGCCAGTTTAAGTAGGTAGGTACCGACCCGTCGTTGTTAAGTACCCCGCAATAAATAACAAAGTTGATTTATGAACTCAAACAAATTTGATTTTAGTAGGTTCTCTTTTGCTCTCACGAAATTCTCATAAGAGCGTTAATTAAAGATTGCGACTTTATTTATAAATTAACAAAATTGGCGCAATGATAATAATTATTCCTCACATTAAGACGAGTCGATTGATATAAAAAAAAATCGATTTGAGTGGTTCCTATTTTTCCATATAAAGTGTGCGTGGTCCTTTAGGTGGATAAATGTTTTCTAAGCAATGTAATTTTCAAAAAACAAATAGACACTTGGAAGTTTAACTGAAATAAGAAATTTCTCCGAATTCTTCTTTTCTAAATATCAGCGATCCCTTCTATGGATTTTTTGATTCTTACCTCATTTGATGGTAGTTATTTAACAATGATTAATTTTTTAATTATCTAGTTCTAGCATTAAGGTAATGATTTTGCAGTTGAATAAATTGTTTTGCAATTATATGTATAAAGGACCACGCACACTTTATAAGGAAAAATAGGAACCACTCAAATCGATTTTTTTTTATATCAATCGACTCGTCTTAATGTGAGGAATAATTATTATCATTGCGCCAATTTTGTTAATTTATAAATAAAGTCGCAATCTTTAATTAACGCTCTTATGAGAATTTCGTGAGAGCAAAAGAGAACCTACTAAAATCAAATTTGTTTGAGTCCATAAATCAACTTTGTTATTTATTGCGGGGTACTTAACAACGACGGGTCGGTACCTACCTACTTAAACTGGCCTGAGGTTTAAAACGATTGAAATAATTCTTTAAATAGGTATTGGCTTTGTGCACATTAAAAATGTATACTTAACTAAAAGATTATTTGTGCCTATCTATAAAAAGATAATATCGATGGCGTTTTGTCAAAAGCTCGTAGCCCACACTTTCTGTTAAAATGAATTATTGAATTAAATGAAAAGACATAATCTGTTAAAATCTGGTAACAATATTTCGATTTTTTTCACCGGAAAAATCGATTTGTATTTCCACCAAACGTATCTTCTTATAGCTACACGACGACACAACATGTGCTCTTCGGTAAAATTGACTTTTTATGGGTTACGCCCTTCTAGAAAACCTGCGTCGATATTTATATCAACTTGCTTTTTACAATTGCTGTTATAATATAGTTGCTGTTGCTGTTAACGCTAATAATTGGAAATAGAGTAATAATATATTAATAACAATATATTAATATATTAATAACATTAACAAATAATTCAAATCAAAAACAAAACACATTCACGAATAACAAATCAATAAAAAAAATAATTTTTCAATATTCAAAATTGTGACTCAAATAAATAAATAATAAAATAATCGAATATAAGACAAAAATACACATAATGAAGCTGTTTATTTTTCTACCTCTATTAAAAATGTTCACCATAAAATATCTATAGGTAACTCCAAATTATTAATTTTATTTTAGTGGGGGTAGTAGTGACCAGCCTCATTAGAGATCTCTGTCAAGTAAGGTTAAAATAACTCTGTAACGTAATAAATAATTCGATAAATCATTAATATTGAAAAATCGGCTTATGTATATCCGCCAAAAAAGAAATCTTCCACATAAAATTGTGGCTATTATAACAATTACGACTTATCCAAACCTATGTACAATTCACGTCATTAATAAAAAGTTACTAGATTGTTTATTTGTAATTCAATTTGAAGTTTGGAAAGTGACATATTCTATAGATGATTTACCTGCGCACATATTAGATGGCATAAAGAAAGACTACAATTTATTAGAACTGTAAAAATTCGAGGTACGAGGTGACAGCACTGTGTGAAACGTCATCATCTAGTAACCCTGTATTGATGACGTAAATTGCTTATAGGTTTGGATAAAGTGAAACTAACAAAACTATTAGTTTTTAGGTAATTCTTTTATTCCAGATTTTAAGCTCGCTTACAGTAGGTACCCTCCTAATTCTATTCTAACAACTCTAAAATAGAAGGATTGAATTCAGAATTTAAATGTTAAAGTTAATTCAATATGAATACGGATTTAAAATTCTTAATTACAACAAGGAATCGAACAATATAATACTCTATGAGCACTATTTTACTGTTTTCTACCTGCTACTTACATTTGTGTCATTTGTGTCGTTTCTTAGAAACGTATTTACCATGACCCCTCCATAAATAACGAGCGACAGATTTATTAACTTCCGACATAATTTAAAGCCCAAATTTTTTCAATGAATTGTTCATTAACGGGTTTAATAATGAAGTTACAGATTTGGCGCAATGGTAATAATTATTCCTCACATTAAGACGCGTCGATTGATATAAAAAAAATCGATTTGAGTGGTTCTTATTTTTCCATATAAAGTGTGCGTGGTCCTTTTAGTTAGATACATATTACTGTGTTATGTAATACTTTTTTTATAATTAATAGGATGTATTGAAACAAACAAATGGTCCCATATCACCCATAGAAATAATTCCTGCAACAATGGTTACGACTTCCAAATATATAATTAAAAAATCACCACCCCTTACTTCTTTACATGCAAATACTACTGGTGTACCTGGAATTTTGAAGTTATCGAATATTAAGACTTACACAGGTATGTATTTATTAGATTTTGTGTTTTTAAAACATTATATACCTAATATGATATTTAGCTCTATTGTCTTCAAATACTTTCCATGATTTTAGTATACATTTTTCAATAGGTACATTTTTAAATTATTAAACATAACGAATTAAAGTTTTATATATATATAAGGATTAACAAAATAGTTAATATTTCTTATTATCAAACAAATAAAACAACTGTGACAGAATAATATATTAATTAAAATCAATATTAAAAAAAAACTGTAATGTTATGTTTAATTAATAAGTTGATGACAATACGAAGAAATTGCTTTTAAAATATATTTTGATTTTACTTATGAAATATAAGTAGTATTAAATAGTTTATTATAATTTACCGAAGTAATTAAAAATAAAATTGCTTCTTATTTCTGTTAATTAATATAAATATTTTTTAGCATTGATAACAATATACCTATGTTCATATCGATTTAAGATATTTTGTTAATTAAAGTACACTAATTTTAATATTTGGACATACATATATTTTTAAACATATAATTATTTCTACAAAAGTTATATTGTAATATTAATGTTGCAAACAATATACTTTAATAGATAAATTTAATTTATATTGAGATTCAAAATAGTGGCAAAAGATTGCTATTGTACTGATCAGTGGTACAGCGGTAATATAAAATAATTGCAGGTTACCTTGGATATTACTTTAACATACATTGATCATGTATTTTGTTTTTATTATGTGACTAAAGAAATTTTATTATTAACTTTTGAGTATGTGTAGTATATGATAATAAGAAAACATATCTGAACATTACTTTAAATGTTTGTTAAGAAGAGCAGGTGTATTTATGTACGGTAGAACTTCTATAAATCGAACTTGAATGATGTTTAAATAATTTCTGAGTTAAGGAAACTCGAGTTTAAAAAGTTAAGAATTGTTGAAATAACAACAAATTAAATTAATTTACTAAAATAGCATTATATGTGGGTATTTACTTAAACTGTTTTTATAAAAACAGTCACAATTTTATTTTTTTGCGGACTGAATGTAGTTTCTGAATAAAGTGAGCCACCAGTGTATAATAGTGCGTTTACGCCTCTTTTGAAGCCAAAATTCTATTCTATTCTATTTTTTCTATATTGCACCATAAAATAGCAGTATAAAAGAGTTGATTCTTTTATATTGACAATTATTCTCGAGTTATTATAGTATTCTTTTTGAACGTGTTAGTTCATTGTGTATATTTTCTAAAGCACTCTGATATGTATAGAAGATAATTATACAGGATGTTATTTTTTAAACAATTCTTCTGGTACTGATATTTTTAATTTTTTTTTGCTTCTACAAGTTTAGTGTTGATAATTACGTAGGTAAACTAATACAAAACAAATAAATTTAAACAGCCAAAAGCTTTTAAATAAATTCACTAATTTTAATTGAAATCGGTTCATTAACTACCTGTTAGGGTCGTGAATGTAATTGTTGTTAATGACATCTTAAATGGTTGGTAATACAAGTAAAAAAATTACTTAAAGGTAAAAATCGTGATTTTTGAATTTGAAGTAACTACAAATGTATTTACTTTTACAGTTTGTCATCTGGATTTAAACTTCAATTTATAGGTAAAAAATTGAAGATAAGAGCAAAATTCTTTGTCAACATATGAAAACGATTAAGATATAAATGTAGAGTTATAGGTGAAGAATGCTCGTAAATTGTAAATAAAATTTAAACAACTTTACTAAACATTCAACATAAAAAACGAGGTAGAAGTTTGATGTAGAGAAGTTCCACTGTATTATTAACCCTTTCGTTGCTACCGGCATGTAAACATGTCCAATTGTTGGCACGCTGGAGCACTGTGGACACATATGCACGTTCACCGAATTGGACATTGCGAGCATTATGAATAGATATGTTTACGCATCTAGAATATGCAATATCTGTTGAAAACATTTAAATAAGAACAGGTTTTTCTCCAGTTTTGCAACAGTTGTTTATAAACTGCTTCTGAATTTACTTCAATGTATTAAACGAAACCTTAAAAAATGAATAGACAAAGAAAAAGTCGATTTTATGGATATTTGTATAAAAAGTGACAGCAAAGACAAAGACAATTCAATGCAAGATATTTGGAAGTGTGAATAGTATGACAATATGTCTTCGGTTTGACGTTTTCAGTACACTAACATCTGGAACATTCAAACAAGAAATATTTGATTTGTCAGAAGTGAATGTAAACAAGTAAAGGTTCTTTCATCATCAGATTCAGAAGACATCAATGACCAGATTTAAATCCAACGATGCATAGTTTTGATACCCTAAATTCATCTTGTAAAGTAAATGTAATTGATACTTTTGTTCTACAATATTTTCATTTTTTTCAGATTGTAATTACAATGCATGTTTTTTCTAAAATTTTAAAAGTACTGTAAAAAAATTAAATAAGACCTAATTTCGACTCGATAATTGGAAAAACATTGTATGAAGTGCAATGTATGCTTTTTAGCTTGATACTATGATGATGATGACACACGTAAAAATGCTTAATCTTAAAGAATATTGGTGTATCAACAAATTGAATAAGAAAATAAAACACTTTTAAGTCTTCATCTATATTTTTATAAACTATTAAATATGAAACATTTGATTTCGTATGTAAAGAAATCATGAAGTGCCTCTTGCACTGTCTAAAATGTATTTAGCACTGGAGCACATTTAAGATAATGCAACCCATACATTAAAAGTACTTAGCACCAAAAGGGTTAAACACAATACCAATTTATTTGTTATTTCTTATATTACAAAGTAAAATAATTTAATATTTTCATTTGTATTTAAGGAGAAAATTTTATTTTTTAATTATATAAATACTGTTGATAGAATAGATTAAATTTTAAAATGTTTATTGTATTATAATCCTAAAATAGATATTATCCTAAATACTTTATACTTATACTAAATACTTTATTATACTTATCTAGTAAAACTGCATGTACTAAACTACGGTCTTCGTTACACATCTTACATCTTCAATTGCACAATTTACAATGTTATCTTAGCATAGTAACTTATGCACTTTCGTAGATTATACAGGATGTCTATAAAAGTAAGCAACGTTTTACAGTAGCCCTTTATTTGTTAGGATTTTCAAATTTTATTTTTTATACATACATTGACAGAACTATTTTAAATAGAAATTTCAAATTTAGAATTTATCTAGAAAAGCACTAAAAAAATTATGTGACAAATGTTACTGACTTAAATGTTTTGTTATGCTTAGTTATAAAATTTAATAAATAATTTACAAATATATTATACTATCAATATTAAGAATGTCCTAAGTGGTCTATTTTCGGTGTGTTTTTTTTAAAAACTTGTAGGATTATTACTTTTTATAAGTGTCTAAATGGAGGACTCGGAAGTCAATCACTATGAGTCATTATTGTCCTGCCGTTGATTTATGTAGTGTAAGTCTCATTGCAATGTTCATACTTTCAGTTAATAAAGTTGTCAATGACGTGGACGCTTTGTTAATTGAAAATATGAACATTTAAATGGGACTTACACTACATAAATCAATAGTAGGACAATAATGACTTACACTGATTGACTTCAGAGTCCTTCAAATATAAAGTCCTATCTAAAATTCCAACTTTAAAGGACTATATACCTAAAAGAATGCAGCGTGTATATAGATAAATTGGGATCAATCAGTTATGAGTCTATTGTAAAATGTCAATTGCTTTTACAGACACCCTATATAACAAAAGTCATTTTTTTCACAAGTTATCATTTTGCAACAATTAATGCCTTATACATATAGTACCATACTTGTCAGTCTAAATTATATTATTTCATTATTTTATTATTTTATATATAAAACAAGTATACCTACATTAATTCACATTGAAATGAAAAATTACAAATGTATAATATAAAATAATTTGAACTATACATATATTTGTTTTTTATACATGTATATATATATATATATATATATATATATATATATATATATATTTATTTATTTATTTGATTTGATTTTACAATTATCAACAGCTTTCTTCTCTCAATCTTAATCTCCATTATTTTTTTGTTGTTTTGTCCTTCAATTTCTTTTTCTCCATCGCTTTATCTATTTCATCTCTCTGTAATCTTCCTGGTTTCCTTCTCCTCCTTTTCCTTAAAATTTGTTTTTTTAGTTAAATGCAATTATAATATGATTTTGGGATATTCTAGAACATCTGGTATTGTGATTTTTCTTTGTTGATATTTATTTTTGCTACAGTTTCTCATACATTCTTTTTGGCTATTTAATTTATAAAATTGAATTATGATAGTTTTAAATTTCATTAGTAGCATTTATATGTGCGTCATCTCTACTACCTCATTATATATTTTTTTGAAATTAATATCATGTAGTTGCACATGTTTTAGACAGTCTAAATTTAGTTTTATTTGTTAATGTTTTATTATTCACTTTCAGTTCATAGAAATATCACTAACATGATTATACTTAAATTAAATTAGTGCCGTAAAATGGGGTGAATATGGAAGGGAATAGAAACAAAATTTTGAAAATCTGAATCAACTGAGTGCAGCATCATAATAAATCTTACTTAATCCACTCATGTCATGTATAACACACTTTCCTAATCAAATCAACTTGTAATTATTCAATTTAATTCCCTGTAATTTAACATGGAATGCACCATTTCCAGCGTTGTTTCTATCGCCCCCATTTAACGGTAATGCCAAATAATTGTAGTATTTACAAATACTACACGTGGAAAATTTTTATGGGTTAAAATCAATTAACAATAAGTTTTCAGTTGAGTTACAATTTAGAATTTATTTATTTATTTATTAAACATAACTATTCATACAGTAATATTAAAACAAAAAAAGCATACATTTTTAAATTTTTATTTGTATACACTTCATTTCAACTTTCATTTTTTATTATTTTAAAAATTCGTGTAATTATCAATCGTGTAATTTTCAATTTTTGCTGTATTCTACCATTTCAAGTTTTATTTATTATATTAGTTTATATACTAAAAATACGAAACTTTATAGCTCCACCAATTTTGAAACCCAATGTTACTGCCATCAAGTATTTAACAAAACCAAGTACAAGTACGAATACAAGTTCTAGTAATGTGAAGAAATCTAGCAATTCAACTATATTGAGTGCAGATAAAAGATTACAAATAATGAAGAAGAAAGCAGCGAAGTTACACGAGAAACGAAAATTATCACGTTAAAATATTCAATCTTAATAAAAATTGTTTATTTTATACTATATTTTAAATTATATTATTGCTACATGGTTTTTAATTTTAGTATAAATTTTATATAAATACATAATATAGCGTAACAGAATTCTAACAATTGATTGCTTGATTTCAATCGTTATTTGATAAAATAGTGTAGAATAATTTTAATAAGTATGTATTAAAAAATTATATAGAATATCATAAAATATAAGAAACTCGAGTTTCATAGTCACAATTATTTATTAAAAAATAAAAACTAACTAATTGTTTTTAGAATGCAATATAATATATAATAAAATATCGACAATATGTTATTTTTGAAATAATATAGCTATGGAATTACAGTATGATTTTTTGTTATCGATAAGATTTAATTTAATTTTCACTCAAAATGTTAATCTTAGAAAATATTTTAACTAATGTATGTATATATTCTAGCTTTATAGGCCTAGAAGGCCCATAGCTTGATTAATTTTTGACCTTCACCTGCTTTTCTATTGTCCCTTCTTCCAGTTGGTGATTCCTAGTCATATTAGGTCCTTTTTCACTTCTGCCATCCACCTGCCCTTTGGTTTTTCTCTTCTTTTCTTGTCCGCTATGTTGCTTTCCTTTATGTTCGTAGGAACCCTTCTTTGTTGCATTCTATATATGTAGCCCAGCCATTTCAGTCTTTGTGCTTTCAGTTCCTGATTGTTTCTTTTTTCCCACTGATAATTTACTTTTGTCCCCATATATCTTTCTTAGCACTTTCCTCTCTCATACAGCTAGCCTATTTTGCTCTACTATTCCTATGACTCACACTTCACTAGCATATGATAACACGGCTTTATTATTGTTTTATAATCCCGCACCTTTAGACCCTTTGATATTGTTTTACACTTTAACAACCTTATATACTTCATATATATATACATATACTTCAGGTTTCCCATCGTTATTCTTTTTTGGATTACCTCGGTTTGCGTTGTGAATGATGTGAGTGATATGAATGTTAAAAGTTAATTTTATTTTCTTTCAAAATGTTATTCTTAGAATTTGTTTTAATTAATGTATAATCAAGATGATTTAAAATATAAACTAATTTTAATTTAATTATTTATACATACACTAAAATATTTATTACTTTTTTAATTAATTCTTAAAAAATAAATCTTAAATACATAATTCAAAAAGAATTGGACATTTTTATAGCAGTTATTACCAATACATATGTTTGATTTTTTGAAGCTTAAATTTTGCTTTAAGATTTATTTTTTAAGACTTAATTATTAATTATTCGTGGTATTTATTTATTTATTTTTTATGATCAAGTCCACACATGGTCAGAAATAAGTTATAATGCTGATCTGATGTACAACTAGATTCTCCATCACCGCTATTTAGCAATATTTAATAAAAGCTATCGGATTCATCTATAATGAATAGTTCTTCTTGCGCTTTTGAATTGTAAGTTTATATTTTTAGAATAATTTTTATTGCGCTATTATTAATTATTTAAAGTGTAATTTACTTATCATTTAAACATAATTTTATAACAGGAATTATTTTAAGACACTTTCCAAATATAATTTAAAATAAATTTTACTGTAAATATACAGAGCCTGAAAGTTATAGATTCAATAACTTTTATTGAAGTTTGGTGAATATAGTTATAAATGTATTAACCTCTCGTAGAACTGAATTTAATGGACTTTACTATTTTTATCATATTCCCATAAAATATTAATTTGTTTAACAGTAGGTTTAGCAAATAGTAAAATATTTATCATTATTATTATTATTCCTAAACTTCATTTATCACATATAAATATAAATTAAGTTACCTAGTAATAAATTAAAAAATGTAACTTGTACAAAAATATTTAACTAAATATACTTAAAGCATATGCAACAACTATATGCTCATTACTCTAACCTTGATAATTCATCAATATATTCTTCCTTTAATTTGCTTATCCTTATTTAATCAATTGAATTCATGTTACCCTTTAATCCAAAATCTTCAACTTAAGTTGAATTTTGTCAATTTTGTATTTAATAATTTGTATATATTTCTTATACTTATTAAATATTATCTAATTGTTATATATGATCATAATTACATAATTAATTATATAAATGTTTTTTATTCTACCTGCTTTTAAACTAAAGATTATTAACCACCGGTTAATTTTTTCCCATTATCCTCCCTTTTCTTAGCAATCACTATCATTATTACTCACTATCTTATACATAAGGGTATTATTCAGAATAGTAAAAGGTTATTACAAATGTGTATAATTGGGAAATACACTACTTTTACAAAATTCGTAAATAAAGACATTGGTCATTATATAGATTTAATTTCAATGTTTAGCCCATCATACCTACCAACAGTGTGTATACATAGCATTTAAAAATAATTTTTTGTAAGGTTTTATAAGTAGAAAAATTATAAATAACTAAAATCTAAAATATAAGATATAAAAACATCATTTCATAATCGAATCTTATTAGAATCAAAACATCTAAATATGTAAATAATGTGTGTATTTATACATAAGTTTCTACAGTTTATCTATGTTTATTTAAGAAAAAAGACAACATCCCCTTTCACATAAGCAAAAACCACATAGGTACATTTGTTTTAGTAAGATTTGATAAATTAATGAATGCCGTTTGTTATTACATTTGAATTATGAAACGTATATAAAATAAATTTTAAAAATGTCAATTGCAAATTAATTATAAATGCATGTTTATAAGCTAAAAAAAATACTGTATATAAATTTTATTTGGAAACATCTTCAAACACGTAACTATCACAATTATTATTGCAGATTTTGAGTTCCTTTAGGTAAATACGTACATACCTACCTATTTAATATAGCATTTAAATACCACTAGTAGTTTGTAAAATAATTAAAACTGTGTTCACAAATATGTTAAACGTTTTTCTGATAATGTGTTTGATCAACAATAATTCCTAAGGCTAAAAGAATACTGATGCCTATATCACATAATGTCTTGGTATTCATGGTCTGAAAATGACTAAACAATTAATAGTCCTGTTAAAAAATACTAATAATTCTTTTAATATTGGTTTTCAGATATAATTAATTTTACCTGTTGATTTGCTCCAGAGCAGTAAGAACATTCTAAAGTATATGACTGTTTAATTCCAAATTTTCTCCACATAACAACACGGGCAGTACTTTCTCTTTTTTTTTGTATCTTATATTTACAGGATGTTAATCGAAGATGTGGATTAAAAAGTTGTACCATTTGAGGTAGAAGCTATTTAAACAATATTAAAAGTAAATAAGCTTTTTTAAATATTTAATTAACCACTACTTTTAAAATATCTTCATAATCTTTACATTTTCTATCTAGTTTATTCCAACTTAATTTTGGATTGCATCCATAAAAGAAAAAGAACTTTTTTCTACTATGACCATGTACATCGATGTAAATTGATATGGGATGTTTTAATATGTTTTTTGCATATTCGACAAGTCTCTAAAATGATTTATCGTTAAATCTTTATTATGGATAACTAATTTGTAGATGTTTAAACCTTGGAATAATAAATTTCTGGGCAAGTATTTTGGTGTGGTTTCGCCCAAGATCGATTTAGATCTGTACCGGTCAAACCATTCCTTGTACTACAACAGATATATTAAATTGGAAGAAATTTATCGAATTTATTATTACTCGCTTTCCATAAATAACTCCTTCTGGATTTAGCATGGGTATTATTTTGAAAACAAAATGTTCCCGAATTTTTATGGCTTCTTCATTAGTTTCATTTAAAAGAAATTTAATCATACCTTCCATAATCCAAGATGCATTTGTTTCTCCAGGGTGAACTCTTGATGTAATAAATATTAAAGGGCGTTTCTGAAAACGGATATATATTTTTTAATATTTTGCTCTTATTTTTGTAAATACTCACGTTAATAGGTATGTTGAGTGATTTAGAATGATTCGGTGCCCCGGTTATTGTTAACAAAGGTATTTCATTGCTGCAACTTATAGTATCACATAATTTATCTACCCTAACATAGATTTCGTTTGAGCTATAATCTACTAATGGATATAATAAACTCTAAAATAAAACAGATAATTAATTAGTTTATAAATGTGAAATTAGATTACTAAAAGTCTGGTATAAGTGTATGGATAATGATAAGCCAAGTACACATAATCGCCGGCATATTGAAATGTAATACAAAACGATAAAGTTCTATATTGTTTAATACCATTTTCGTCTGTGTAATTATTTCCATAATATACGATATTTTCTCCAGCCCGTCTCCAACCTTAAATTGCATAATGTAAAATTATGTTACCTACCTAGTTAAAATATTTCATAACTACCTTTTCCATTTAATTTATAATCCATGACCGAAAATAGAACTAATTGCATACCGTAATTGTATTGACTATTAATTTTAATAAAATTAACTATATTGAAATAATAATCTATATTAGGAATCATGTTGCTAACTTGAAAATAAAACCATTGATGTCCACTGCAGCTGTTTGTATCAGGGCTCAGTAAAAGTTCATAATCAAAATTACCCATCTAACGATAAATACGTGTTTTCTAAAATAATTTTAATGTATCAATTACCTGCTTAACGCTTCTTAAATTTCCGCATTCGAAACGAGATTCAAAAATCAACGTAGTTATTGTATCATCGGCATTGTTCATAAAATCGTCACACTTCAAGAGTTCAAATGTGTTGTGACTACTTATAATAAAATGTATTTCACGATACAATAATTATTTTAAACTTGCTTACCGCGGTATTGTAGGTGAATTTGTATATTCGTTATACAATTTATCTAGATTATAAATAATTTTCGGCTTGTAGATATTCTGACTAATTCCTTTAACGTTTTGCAATTTTTGTGCCAAATAACCACTTAAAAGATGTAAAATTATATTTAAATGTTATAAAAGTATATCTACTTACATATTAAAATGATTGGTAGATTGTTTTAAATAATGTTTGTCATCTTGGGGTTCTAACATCAAAGCATCGGGATATGCTTGTTTGTTTATGCATCTAAAATTATCTATTCGTTTTTCTAAAATTTCTTGCCAAGTTATTTTATATACTTCTGAAGATTGTCCTGTATTTTTCACATCTTCGAATATATTCAGTTTGGATTTACAATCTTTCGTCTCTTCCAAATTGTCCAGCAACTCTTTATAAAACACGCTCATTCTACAAAAAGTTTTATTAGTATTTGTTTTTCAGTCGTTTTGTTGTTTAGTACTCGGACGAATTTATTCGATTACTTTCTTTTACATAGACGTTGTTATTATTATTATGTATTATTTGTTCATCATCTAAATCATCACTATTATCGTCGTATTCTTCAGTTTCTTCACTTTCATTATCGCTATCGTCGATCTCCTGTTCACTTTCTTCTGACGAACCATTATCGTCTTATTCAATTAAAAATTATGATTTATAAGGTCAAAATCAACAAAATTACGAACACTTACCATTATTATTGATAGGTAAAGTTAAATCCACGTGTAAATATGATGATGGAAGTTTAGTTTTTTTTATCGAACGGTTTAATATTGTGTAAGCTTTAATTACCACCATTCGATGATGAAAGTTGTCGAATTTTTCATTTTTCAAAAAATATTCAAATAGTCTATTGAAATTTTCGGTTTTTGTGAGAAACTGTAAACCGTGCCCTGTAAATTCTTAATTGTAGGCATTAATTAAGAACACAAAACTTCGTAATTTACCTGTTCGTGTTAATCTATATAAAGTAGTCATAAGCGCTCTTTTATTTACTGGCCGTTTGCCGTTATAATCGATTAAGTCTAATATTAAGTTGAATACCTTTTCATTTTTACTCATATAATTTAGTGCTAACGCTGCAACGTTTTTAAATTAATAATTATTGACGTTGACTTCGTAATTGTGTCAATATAAATATAATTTAACGAATTATTTACGTTTTCGATACTATATTCGTTTTTAAAAAAATTTAAATTAAGCATGATCTGGAAATTTTCTTACTAAATTAAATTAATAACTGATAAAAGTAGTTTTATAGTCATAATTTCATAGGATAGTTTTCATATAGAAGAAATTAAGCAATATTTATAAAAATGTTTAAAAAAAATTATTTTGATGTAAAAATAAATACAGCATAATTAACGTTTTATAATATGTGTCAAAAACAATAAGTGCCTGCTGCGTCCAAAAATAATTCGCGTTGTCTTACACCACAATTCACATTCAACTGTATAATTTATTTTTAAAAAATTTCCACCCCAAAATTTATTTGTGTACGAAAATATAAATAATTCGTCATTTAATATTAATTCGATTATTATCTACTTTACCATTTCTTGACATTAATTTTAAAATTATCGACACCGAAAGAATCTTTTGGGTTATCTTGCAAAAAAAGCATATCCTATCGAAAAATTGTTCTGACACCAGCATCGCGCTATTCTTTTCTAAAACAATACGGCAATTAAAATATTTTAAACGCGAAAACTTCAAGACCTACTTTTAAGACAAATTATTTTTAGAACGGTTAGCAAACAAATAGCTAATTCTTTGTTTTTGTGATTTCCTGATACTAACTGTCCAAGTAGGCGAACTATATTTTCGTTGGCACCTGTGAATAATTTTCGACCTAAAAAAAATGTGTAAATTGTATACGGCAATCGCTCAAAATAAGATACGTTTACATTTTTTAACTTCGTACACGGCGAGAATCATTTGCAAAAGTTTGGCATGTATATTGGAAAATACTTCTCGGTAGTCATTGTTTTCTGCGAACTTTACATGAAGAGCATGCATGGAGTCTAGTAATTGTTTAAAGTTTTCAGAAAAACTTAAAGTTTTCTTTATTAATGTTTTATCGGTATCGTTTCCGTTTATTAAAAGTTTGTGAACGATATCTATCGCATGTATACAGGTCTGTAAATCTTCTGTATCCTATTAAAATGTTAAACAAAAATAATAAATGTAATTGTTGTTTTGTATTTAATCGGTTTTAAAAAGCCGTGGTGATTTAAGGACATGCAACAATTAAGTTTCATTTAATCGTTACGGATTTTTAATTGATAAATAAAAGCCATCGTTGAGGAAAGCATTATATATATTGGAGGTTTTTCTCAAGATTAAGCGAAAAAGAAAATCGAAGAGAATACTTTAAAGGGATTGTAGACGAATTTGCAGTGTTACTTAAAACTTAATAAATCTAAAAGATGAATATCAATGAAACTCTTTTTTTTATTATAAACGTGATTATACAAGATTATTCTTGCTCTTACATATATTAATTTTTATTGGAAGTGATAAACAAAAATAATAGGTTTTTCGGTATTTTCTTGAAAAATAATTTAAATATTCACTTTTTCTTTTTGAATTCGTATAGACGATAGTGTTTTTCAGGGTGGGAAGTAAAATCAGCACATAAACATAAACAGTTTCGTATTTACAACGATTTTAATTAATGTTGTTAATAAAAAAATGTAGTTTTTCGGCGTTTAAATCTATTTGATGAGAGATGAACTTCTGAAGTTTTAATATAACATTCTAATAACTATAACACATACTTTAGAACAGCAACGGTCATCTAAAACTATTTAGCAATTAAGAAATTATCAATATATTCCTATTATTTTAAAAATATTGTTTTTGTGAATGTAGACGACCAAAAATACAGCGTCAAATTTTTACCTGCTAAATAATACTTCTAGTTATTTGCATAGAAACGGAAAGCAGGTATTTCTCAGAAGATTAGCCCAACCATAAATATCGAAGGTGGCATTGTTTGGTATAAGTCAAGGAAACGAATAATAATAAATTAAGTAATAATTTCTGCTTTACGATTTGTTTTGTCGGTAGGCATTTAAACAATAAATCGTAAGACTAAAGAGATCAACTTACATTAACCAATCCCCATAAAAACTAATATCGAAAGCGCTTACTGCAGTTTTGGCAGTAAGTTCCAAAATTTTCCTTATTTTTGAGTATCAGCAAAGGTAATCAGGAAACTAACCGCACCGTACCTTTACCCCCACACAGTTGCCTTATTTTCACTTTGTTAGCAAAATAACTACAGCAATTGCATGAAAGTATTAAATTTAGTAAAAAAGGCGGAAAAAACGAACGCTACGAAGAAACTGGAATTAGAATATTTTTTTTAAGTAAAGAGGTGGCAAAATAAAAAGTTAATCGAGAAACTTGGACATTAAACATTTTTCGACGCACAATTCATACACATACGATACTTCAAATAAATGAAATTTGTTTTTAATTCAACATTAATAAGGTATTAAATAGATAGTTTAAAAAAAAATTAATATATTATTGTATCTATAATACTTATTTAAAATAAAATAAATCACTCCTGTTAACATAAACTCGAAGTAAACTAACCACAATAAATTTTAATAATTGCCTTGATTATTCCAAATTTTAGTAGGTATTCAAATATTGTCTCGTTGTCAGTCTAAATTGTTGCAACAATCAAAAATTTGCATTCCATTTTTTATCCGTAAACGAATGCATTGAAAAGGTAAAATCTGTCAAATAAGAGAATTAAAAATAATCAAAAAACATTAAAAAAATTAAAATCTTGAAGTAATTTTTTTTAATATTTAGGTAAAATACAGACTAATACTGCTGCCGCTGGGACTGCCACTTGTTACAGATAACATACTATAAGAAAAAATTGTAAACTTCTAAATGTTTCTTTGTATATCCTATCTTTTTCTTGTCATCGTTTCCCCTCTATCACCAATTTCGAGCGTAGATTCTTCCGTTCTGCGTTTACTGTATTATTACGTACCTATACCTACGCTTTATATTTCACTGTATTTCATCAACCACTGTAATTGCGAAAACGCGCGTAAGATAAAATTAGATAAGGTCCATGTATTTACATTTTATAAATACATGGAGAATTAGTCGACAAAGAAAGATCCTACCTTTCCTCGTCGAATTAATCCTTTTTGTTTGTAATCCTTTTAAAAAAGGCCTTATAAACCGAACGAACACTCCTCGCACACACGTATAATACGACGCCGTAATTTAAAATTCAAACTACTGAAACAAGCACTACCACTAATGCGAAAGATCTGAAGCGGTTTTGCCAGAATTCTATATATAAATGCATTCGAGTTTATAGATGGATACTAGGAAATCCCGTTTTTATTTTAAAAACATTCAATTCTTTGTTCGCACTCAGATAAATTCTGAAAGTAGGCGGCACACGTGTTTTATTAGTTGCTTTGTATTTTATCAGTCGCATAAAAATGCTATTAAACTTTTATCTGCTTTATGGTTTGTAATGAGAAAATTTTCGATGTTGAGGGGAACGCGAATAGCTTTTAAATTAAAAATAAAATAAATTTATAATTCTGCGGTAGTGATTATTCAAATAATTTTAAACTGATAGGTATTTGGTTTTTTGTTTTTTTTTTATTTGGGTCTTGAAATTTTTATAAAGGCACACAAATAGTTTTTACATTAAAAATAGAGTATATTTATAATTCTGCGGTATAAAGGCAGTAGATAGTGATTGTTTAAATAATTTTACTGTATAAAAATACATAATTTTAGAATAAATTTCATAAAAAGTACATAGTTTTTTTTATCAAACTCCAGTACAACCCCTGCGAGTAAGAATAAATTGTGATTTTTTGGAGCGTATTCCAAGTTGTGAATTAGGTATTGGTTACTTGATACTTACAAGGAACGCTAGGCAGGTGGAAATCTCAGAAAAATTTAAAACTTTGCAGGATTGTAGCACTAGTTAACCCTAATCAAAAACTGTATTCAGTTCGTGCTCTTACGCGGTTTAAGAGGGTGAAATTCACCCTTGAAAATTGTAACTTTTTTCGATTTTGCTTATTATCTCTGAAACAACAAGAAGTATCGCCAACAAACTGTATATTTTTGTAAATGGCTGTTCAAGACCTACATTATATTAATCTATATAAAAATTAGGGGTGCCATCCCTTAAAAATTTCACCCTTAATTTTTGTATCATAATGGGATCATATTATAATGTATAATAGTTCCGTCGTACCTATTTCCAATCTCAATCATGTATTTGAAGTTTTATAACTTTATAAGAAACTGAAATGACTAGTTTATTGAAACAACGATTTAGAACAACGGTTCTCAACCCGTGGGGCGCTCCCCCTAAGGGAATGCGAAATAACAAGAGGGGAGTCGCGAAGATATTTTAAATAGATAAAAGCATCGAAAAGTTTCAGCAGCAAAAAAGTAGATATAGAAAAAAATATTCGGGCCCCAAAAATCTTTGGAAGAGGGGCGCGATTAAAACTGATTTGAAAAGTAGGGTCACAAATACTAAAAGGTCGAGAACCGTTGGTTTAGTAGTACGATAACGAAGGCAACTGATATTACCGTGGGCACCAATGCTCGGTAATACTTTTGTATAACACTAATGATTGTATTCTCATAACAATACATAATCCTGCGAAATAAACAGGTAAGACGCATTTTCACGGAACGTTCGGCCTGCAGCGATATCAATTGCTTTCGTGTCGTACTATACCTACCTAACATTTTGTTTAATTAGCTATAGATACTGTTTAGACAGTTTCGGGTTTACCAAGAAAATCTTATTTAGTAGGAGTATTACAAAACTATATTATTTATTTTTGAAATATTAATTATAAGGTGTACAATAAAAAGAAAGAAAATGTAAATATACATATACCTACCTATATCTAAATCTGCTTTTCAAAACAAAATGAATTATAAGATAGATATATAAATACATACATATATGATATAACACAATACGTAATATATAAAACATTCAAACCAATCATGTTGCTTTTATAATATATAAATTTAAAAAATGTAGCTTTTATTAACGAATTTTGCAAGTTATTGAAATTCTTTGCCATGTTGAACTCGACTTTGTAAATCGACAGCAGTTAAATAATTCTAGAATCTAAAAATACATTTACCTACTTGTAAATACTTTCAGTAACAATAAGAAGGGATTACGTTGATGGCCCATTATGGCTACTTAACCGAAACCTTACTACCTGCCGTTTTTAGAAAACATCTGTGTAAAGATATTAGAAATTTTGGTTGCCTATTATTATGAAGGATCGGTAGAACTACACTAGCGACATCGCAACGGCAATAGTTTTCAAAACTTCGTCTATTTTCCCCTTAATGGATGGAACAATTACAATATCAAAAACAAAATAGAAACTTTGAATATTTAGTAAATTTTATTAGATTAGAATCAGACTGTATTAATAGACTACTATTCGTCGAATTCAGTTTATATTTTGTTTATGATACTATTTAAAAACAAACTCAAACTTAATATCGCAATAATCTTGTATAATTAACTATTATAGAAATAAAAAGTTTTGGCAGCTGAGTTTGAAAGCTTATATCCCAAAAAGTGATTTCACTCAAACTAACTGCATGCTAAAGATACTTTATTTATACATAATTATGTGTAATTTCCTAATTTTTCAAAAAGGCGTTAAGTTACTACAGCAATATCTATAAATATATTTAAAAACGTGATTTTTACTCGTATTTTAAAAACGCCTTAATTCATAACTCGATTATTCTAAGACTATTAAATGGAAAGCAACTGTGTATTATGTGTATGATAGTTTAGTAACATTTTGTGGAATTTTGTTAATTAAAAAAAAGTTATAATAAAAAGTCGTCTGCCACTGCAATTCGGTGATTTGACGAGATATTAAAAAAATTCTTGCGTACACGTGGGTGGACAAAGAAGGTAAATTACCAAGTAAAACACTTAATAACAATATTAATGTTTAAAGGCTCCAGAAATTATAGCATATTGGTAAACAATGTGCGATGCAAACGTATTCGGGTCGGAGCGGAGTGAGGTAAGTGCTATATCGCGCCTGCCATACTACAAAGCGGAATTATTAATAATATAAAGGACATATAATGGGAATTATAAAATTAATTATTTTTCTTTAGTCATATGCTTAAAAGATGTATTCGCAAAATGTATGAAAGACATACAAATGATTTATTTTACCGTTATAAATATCAAACGATTGTCAGAAGTTAATTTAATTTTGAAACAATACATCAAAAATATAAAAACGATTGTTGATCCAGATTATACAAACTGTAAACATCCACTATTATCAAAAACCGCAAATAGTTGTTGTTTTTTTATTAGCTCCAAATCTTTTTTGTCGAATAATTTTTGGCATCTATCGTAATGATCGATTACATAAATTATCAAAATAAATTTACATTCGGAACTATTACTATGAGCGATTTTTGACAAATACCGTAACCATTTAAAACAGGCGCTCATCGAAAACATGTACAAATTTTGGCATGTTTCCAACACATCAAATCGGTGGTTGTATTTATTTATGTATCAGTCATAAGAGAAAACGTACGATTAATTATCGAAGCTAAAATTAATACTGAACTATCAGGTATTGACCTACTATACCTTGAAAGGTTGCATGTAATATAAGGTCGCGACAAACATCGCGAGAGTTTTAAATGAAAACAATGTTTAACTTTATAGTTAGCCAAGTAAATCGCAAATTTAAAAGAAACCATGTTTCTGAAACAACCTGTTGATCGCTAAAATATAGATATACATAGGTATAATATATTTAATTGGTGGCAGGTGCGAGTATATACGAATCTATTTCAAAGCTATTCTGTGGTCTGCACAATGAAATATTCTTTTGCCAATACGCGATGTGTGCCAAATCTTAAATTTATTTAAATTTTGGAAAAAGGTCGCATTGTTACTTAACTTAATGTAGGTAACCGTCACAAATTGCGATAGATCAAACTTACTGCGATAATTCGAACAATTTTTATCGTCAAGTTGTTGTGACTGCTAATATATCGAGATGTAGATTTATCCATATCCTCATCTATAACAAAAAAAGTTAATTATAGGGTGTATTTGATTTTTTTTAAGTTTACCTTCAGTATAGTTTGTTTCTTCCGAACATAAATCTAAGAATAATTTGTATAAAGTCATAGAATTATCCAATTTTATCTCCATATCTGTATAGTGTCTTCTTTCAAAAACTTTATCGATCATTAAACAATTTTCTTGCGGTAAATCTAAATAAATTCAATAATAATTAGTTTGATCGACATTTTAATTATCATTGCGTTTTCTTAAATTAATTACGATATCATCATAAACGGTAAATTGTTTATCGGAAGTTTTTTTGAAAATTCGTTTTCGCTTGTTTTATATTTTATAAATATATTCATTTTGTGTTATTTGTGAAAACTTAATCGATTAGTTTTCGTGCGACGCGTTATTTAAAGTAAAATTGTTAAATCTAAACAATTACTCAAAGAAAAACAAACAAACGTTGACGTTGAAAGCAGTAAGCAAACTTTTATTAGTTAAAAACGATCTAAAAATAATGCATATAGCAAAAATGCATGCAAAACAATCGTGTAGGAAAACTTATACTTTACATTCGCAAGAAAACTTTTTATTATTTTTCTCCGACATATTGCTAGTAAAAAGCGCCAGTTTTCTTTAACAAGTTCGACTGTTACTAAAATGAAATCGGGAAACTAACAACACGCGCTGGATTTAATTGGCAATCTCTTTCCAAGTTCAGATTAAAATAGTAATTATGTTAACGCCGCCATCTGGTGAATGCATTATCATAAGTCAAACATAGGCGGAAGATATCGTAAATTACATTTTATTTTTGTAGCAATGTAAAAATACCCCATCTTTTCAGATATTCACGTGTATTTTAACGTTTTGATTTTACTCAAGTTTTTATTTACTGTATTCCGAAACTATAAGGCGTTGTTGTTACATCTTAAATATTTATTTATCGACAACAAATTAAATTTTTTTCCACTTTCATCATTATCTGTCCCGATAAAACCGTCCAAATGTTACATTTTTCTATTTTATTTGATTTTTTTGATGAATTATTGCTTCTTTAACACTTTGGTAGTATTTTTGGTAAATAGGTTACACATTTTTTTAAATGTTATATCGATCAATCGTATATTTTGTGCTTAGATCTTGCATTGACTGATAAACTTTACTTTAATTTAAAACATTTAAGTTACGATTTTAGGTTAAGATTCGTTGGCCATTAATTGGGAACGCTTTTGATAGTTAATTTGTTTTGTATATCTGGACAAACTCGCGACTGGACGATAAATATGTGTTTTACTCGTGTAATACTTGAAGAAGTAGTAATATAATACTTTAATAATATAATACTTTCTATAATACTTTCAAATTAGTAATTTTATCCATGGTGGGAAGTTTTCCACGCCACCTTTGACGCACTCCCCTAGGTACGTTGTATTTGTAAGGTCGAGACTTCGCCTATAGGCCTACTACACCAATCTCGTACTCTTTAACGGTAGTGAATATGAGATCTTAATCCTAACTATATTACCTCTGCATTTTACGTTAATTAATAATTACTATAAACGCGGAAATGTAATGGAGAACAGACGACCTCGATTGTATTTGTAACACGTACTCTCGCGAAAACAAGCGTAAGATAAAAGTTGCAAAATTGAACCACCGAATATTAAAAAAACCCAATCAAGTTTATAAAATGCTTATCTGATTTTTAGGGCGTGCTTATATTTGACGCGCGCGCACACGAAAGCAATGGTGCGAACAGACCAAGCGAACACGCTGTTCGCGAACATCTAACCAACCAATAGCTCTTCAGAAACTGGTCAGCGTCACCGATTTGTCAAGACCTTATTGGTTGGTTATTGTTCGCGAACAGCGTGTTCGCTTGGTCTGTACACGCCACAAGAATAACGCAGAAACACAGAACATTTTCGTAAACACTAACACTTTTTTTTCGTAATGATGCATAAATCTAACCTATATACATTGAATGATCTCAACCTTAAAATTGTGTGACACTTTTCTTTGATTTGTTTGAATTTTGAAATTGGCTATAAGTATTAAACAAGTTCGAAGAATCATGGTTAATTATTGTAAATTGTTTTAAGTTTAGAGTATTATATTACATCGCTCGTAACTGTTAATAAAATATACTTTCCGTATAATCCCACCCCAGTATACAATAAAATAAACGTAAAATTTCAATTTTTTTTATTATTTCGAAAATTATGTAGATAATTAAATAACGCACGTACGCTACTACTTATCGTTAAAAAAACACTTTAAGACGCTCGCATTATTTTACATGGAATGATATAAATGGAATGTAATACTACACTAAATTAACGTGAATTTAAAGTACACAAAGAATATTTATGACAAATCGGAGGAATGACCAAACGTAGTGACTGTGTCGGGTTCAAATGTAGATACATAATCTTGATCTTGCTCATGATGATCTACAAGTGCAGCCGGATCGTCTTGCATTTCGGGATCTGAGCGGTAATTATCGTATGGTCCGTTTGTTGCTAATTCGACTGCTATGTCAGCTTTTATAACAGGTGAAGCTGCATTACTGTCCACGTCATCTGATCGAGAAAGAGGAAGAGAAGTACTTGACCGCAATTTACTTAATAATTCGTTGATTCCCATTGGAACATATTTGGAAGTTTGTTCTGGAGTAGCAGATGACGTGTACGGCCGTACAGTTGTTGTTGTTGTTGGTTTTCTAAAATATTTTATAAATAACGCTTAAGTTTTAAAATGTTTGTTAAAGTAATTGATAAGAAACAGCAGGAAATTTAGTAAAGCTATAGCCGATCCACCATGCAACCTTTCACCTAGGTTATAGTTAAATAATGCGATGAGTAACAGAGCTGTGATTCATATAAAACTTAGTGTTATTTATAAGAAATAAAAGTTAGATGTTTTCTTATTTTAGCTTTGATAGATTGTTTATAATGAGTAGCCGAGGCTGAAAAACATCGAATCCTGATGATCGTCTAATACCTTTAATTTAGATTCGTGCACGTTGTAGTATAATTAATTAAAATTCCGTACGAAATTTATAGCCCAAAACCAGTTTTGAATGATTTACTATGAGTAATCTATAGATAACCGCAGTCATATAAAACAATGAATAGTTGATTCACCATAAAGACCATGAACTCGAGTATTCGATCTTTTCAGTTGAACAATGTTTTAAAAATGTTTTTTCGAACTTTAGCACAGCTCTGAATCGGCAAAAAAAAACAAATCGAAACTCTAGGTGTGGGGCTGTGCGGGCTCACCTTCTTACCCCTGTGCAGAGGACACGGGTATAGAACCATAATTGTAGTAATAACAGCGTGTTTGCTCGCAAATGAAATCCTTAATTGCAGAGCAATCATCAGTATCCCATTCGAAGGTTGGAGCTTTATTTTAATTAGGTTTTAATTAATATTATTTGCATTAACATTTAATTTAATTATTTAAAATTGCTTGGTATTTAATTATAATTTATCAATTGTATTTAATTTATTTGCAATTTTCGAAAATATTTTTATTATACATTATTATAATTCTTATATATTTTTAATACTGGATACGTATTATTATATTTAATATTTTATTAAAGTAACTTAAATATTACCTTTAATTTAAAATATTTTAAAATTATTTTTAAATTTTTAGGTTTATAATAAATTTATTAAAATTATTACATTTATTTAAAAAATAACGATTGAACTGAATTGTACCAATTTTAATTTAAACAAATCAATACCATTTGTATTCTATCTTTAGATTATTTTATTTAATGAATTTAAAAATTCTGTTATTTTATTAAAATACATTTTTAAAAATTTATAATTATAATTATATTAGAAATTATTGTTTTAATTACAATAATTATATTAAAAATTTTTAGTACTAAATAAGCATTTATCAATTTAAAAATTATTATTATTAATTAACTAATATTATTACCAAATACTTATTAATATTAATTTTAATTATTAAATATAATTTTAATATTTAAAATTACAATTTACTTAATGTAAAGAGTTCAACTTCTATTACTTAACTTTTTAAATAATTCAAATTATTTTAATTTTTTAATAGAATTGAAAGTTTATATTTATTATAATTTTATCTATTAATACTTTTTATAACTCTAATGATAGTTGTATATTAATTGTATTAGATGTATTTATTATACGTAATATTTCTAAATATCTTTAATACTAGTATTGATAAAATTACATATTAGTATATTACATATGTTTTAAGTATTATTGTTTCTAAATTATATTAACAGAATTAATTTTTGATAATCTACTAGTTATGAAGTATGAATCTCAAATTAGATAGTATTTCATGCATTTAAAATTAATTATTAAGCTGACATTTTATTAAACGTTTATTGAAAATATTTTTATAATTTGTGATTGATCTAGTTACGATTGTGATATTAAATGATTATAAGATTTATAAAATTTGACATTTAGTTTGAATTAAATTTTAAAATTATAAGATTGAATTAATTAAGTATTCACTATTTAAGTCTAATTACAATTAATTAAATATTAAATTATTATATAATTTTTTTAAAATTATTAATTAGATTTAATAAAACTTATATTAAATTTTAATTATCTAAATATTCTTATATGAATTATAATATTTTTACATATAAACATATTAATATTAATAGTTAAATAATTATTTATTATATATTAATATATGTATACTTAGTTAATAATTTAATTTTAACATATTAAATAAACTTTATTTAAAGTTAATTATAGTCTAATTATCTAATTATTGTTACATCTAATTTTAATTTTATCGATATTCAATCAAATTTATTAGTATAAGTTTATGTGAATTTGAATTCTATATTTGAGGTCTATATTTTAAATTAATGTATGACTTAGTATAATAACAGTTTTAAAGTTATAATTGATATTGTAAATTTATCATAGTATGCTATTGATATTAGTTTGCTTGATAATACTTAATATGATGAATTTACGATTGTATTCAAACTTTTATGAGTATTTGATTGACAATATTATAGTCAAAAGTTTTTGTTATCTATTAAGTAATATTACTTAATTGAATTTTTACATTCGTCTATATTAATTATTACGTAATGATATTCTAATTAACTTTATCAAATTAATTGTTATTACTTAAATAGTTTTATATACACTATTAAGATTTTATTTACATATCATTGTATTTTCTATAATTTGTTTCATTACATAAATTTTATCTAATATATTATCTTTAATAGGATTCGTTATATATATTTTTAATACTAATTAATGTATAATAAATTTTAAAACAAAATTAAATCATATTTACATTAATATGTTTTATGATCAATTTCATAATTAATATTTTAATTATAAATGATTAAAATTATAATTATACATTTAACATTAATTTTAATATATTAATAAATTTACAATTTAATTAAAATTAATATATCAATTTATTATTACGTCTTAATATAATAATTGTTGAATAAATGATTAATCTTATAAATTTTAATATAAATTTTAAATATGTATTAAATTGTTGATAAGTATCATACGTTAAATAATAATATATTAGTAATAATTAATTATGGATTAATTTATTATTTATAAAAAATTTAGTTATATTATTCATAATTTTTAATATATATTATATTCAATTATTTAAAATTTATGTTATACTATTGAAATTTATATTATAGTTAATAATGTCTATTCATTATATTAAATAATTTTAATATTTTACTAATTAATATAATATCTTAATTTATTATATTTATATATAAATTTATACATTAATAATTTATAAATTTATTAATTAATCAAATTAAATTGTTAATATTAAAATTTAATACAATATTGTATTTTATTTTAAATAATTAAATAAACTATAATTTAAATATTTAACATTAAAATTATAAATATACTTATATACTATTTTAATATTTAATAAAAAGTTATAAAATTAATATTAATTTATTGTAATTTCATAATTTAATATTTAAAATTATTTTATATATTAAAAAATTTGAAATGTTATTGTAAAATAAATTATTTTGTATTTAATATAGTTCAATAGTTATAATTTATAATTTATTATATAATATTAAATTATTAATTAATATTTTAATATTATTTACATTTATAATTAATTAATCAAATTTATATATATATTATTACATTTATAATATAATATAATTTATGTATTTTACTAAATTATTATTAATATTTATTTAATAATTAAATTTATTAATTAATCTATTAATTAATTTAAATTTAGACTAATAATTCTTTAGATTAAACATTATTATGTATGTAATTATTTTTATTTTAATTTAATATATTTATTATATTAACTTTTCGATATAAGATTATAATATAATTAATTTTAGTATTATTATTTGATAATTCATTTGTATTAATCTATTATAACTAATATATTTAATTAATAAATTATTTATAATTAGTATATTATCTAATATGTTATCATATTATCAATTAATACTTTTAGTTATATTTAATTATAAATCTGATGCAATATCATTAGTCTAATATTAAATATGTTTATAATTAGTAATTTTTATAAATATATTTAAAAAGTTAGATAATTATATATTTTAATAATCGTTTAATTATTTAATTTATTAATTTAATATTTTTGTAAAAAATTAATTTTGAATATACATTATTAAATTTCTATACTAAATATTATATTCTAATTAATAATTATGTAAATAAATTTTATAATATTATAATTAATTATTTATAAAATTTTATTCAATAATTAATTTATAAAATTATTAAATAAATAGATTAATATAATAACTATTTAACATATTTTAATAATTATAAATACATAATAATTTTATTATAATTTAATTATTTATAATTGTATAATTACATTAATAAATTATTACATATAATATTTAAATATATTATATATTTAAATAGATATGATTAATTTAGATTTGATATTACTATTTTATATATATTTATCTAAAATCAAATATTTAATTATAAATTAATTTTATATTTTAATTTTAATAGAAATATTAAAATTATAATTAATTAAATTATAAAAATTTTATTTAAATATTTATATATATATAATTATATACAATTATAAAATAATTCAATATTAAAGATTATTATAAAATTATAAAATTAATTATTAATATTTAATTATTGAATGTATGTTATTAAATTATAAACAATTAAGTATTAAATTTAATAATTTTTAATATTAATTTAAAGTAATTTATGATACAAATAAATATAATAATAATTTTAAATTTTATTAAAATTTATTAGTTTAATTATTGATAAATGATTAATAATTTATATATAAATATTAAAATATTTATATTTTAACATATTATTATTTAATAATAATTCTATTAAAAATACATATTCAATTATTAAATTTTAATTATAAAATGTATAGAATATTCTTAATCTAATTAATTATAAATTTAATTAAATCATATCATTTAATAGAACTAATTAATATAATCATTATTATTCAATGAGCTAACTATTTTTAATTAATTATAATTTCAATTAAATATATTAAAACTTATTATAGTAATTATTACTATACTTATACATTCAATATAGATTCTTTAATTTTGCTATTAATATTAATTATAAATATTAAATGCATAATGATAATTAATTTATTTAAATTATTTGATATAATTCTATATTAATTTAATATAATTAAATCTATTTCAATTATTAATAATCTGATTTTAACAATTAAATCATAATATTACTATTTAATTAATCAATATATAGTATATTAAATAATGTAATATATTAGAATAGTAATATCTTAATATTACTATATATAACTACATATTCTAAATTTAATATAATTCTATAATTAATAACTTTATGTTTAATATATCTCAACTATAATTATTTAATGATATAATTAATATAATATCTATAAATAACTTAGATAAAATTATATTACTAATTTTTAATATATTTAAATTCTAAATATTTAATCAAATTAATTAGAATCTATAATATTAATTTTAATTATAAATTAAAATAACAAATTAATAATTATATATGTATATAATTTAATGTATTTATAATTAATAATATATAGTAATTAATATATAATTATTTATATAAATAAAAATACATTATTTATAACGAAATTAATATATATAACATTATTAATTATAAATTATAAAATTGACATAATATCATATTAATTAGATAATATTCTTATTTATCATATTATGTATTAATAATTATTAATTACATTTATTTAATTAAATTGTATCATGAAACTAATTATGTAAATTTATTATATACATTTATAGTTAGAATATATGAGCATTATTATAACATAAGTATTATATGATTAAATTAAATATTTAATATAAGTATACATTATATTATTATGATAATCTATAATTAAAATATTTAATTAAATGATAATATTATAAATAAATTTAATATATAATATAATATACTAATAATATACTAATATAATTTATAAAATTGTTAATAATTAATAATAATATATTAAATAGTAAATTTAATTAATTAATATGATATTACTATAAAATTTAATTATTATATTATAAATTATAATTAATTATTCTTAATTAAGAAAATATTTAATTAATATTTATAATTATATTTAATAATTATCTAATATTATAATAACAATATTAACATATTACATTTAAATTAAATAAATTCAAAATAATAAATTTTAGAATTATTTATATAATTATACAATATTTAGCAATTATTATATTAACTTATTAAAATTATTAATATGATATTTTAATAATATAATAATTATAATCATAATTTAATAATATAATATAATATAAATTTATATTTAATAATTTACAATTATATATATATAATATGAAATTACTTAGATTTTAATATATAATTATTAAATTTAATATAGTATTTACTAATAATAATATATCTTAAGTTTGACAATATTAATTTATCATAATTAATTATAATTCATATTATTAAAATTTCAATGTATATATAATAATTGAATTAAAATCTTATAAATTAGCTTAACAATGTATATAATTATTAAATTTTAATATTTAATAAGATTAAATTAATAAATAATTATATTTATTTAATATTATATTTATTTAAAATCTTATAATACATTTAATAATCTTATTAATTCATATCAATTATTTATTAAATTATTAATTTATAATAATTATCATTTAGATTAATTTTATATATAACATTAATTAATTAATTTCATAATAAATAAATTCATTACATTACAATTATAATATTATACATATAAGATTAAAATCTAATTAAATCAATATCATAATTAATGAATCATAATTCATAAATTAAACATTAATCATTATTAATTAAATCTCATTAATATAATTAAATTATTAATTTTATTCAAAATTCAATTAATAATCATACAAATTGACTAATTAATATTTCATTAAAATTTCCATTAACATTCAAATAATATCAATAATATAATTTCAAATTTCATTAATATATTCTAATAAATTTCCATTAACATATTATCATTAATCATATTATGTATTAAGAATCTGAAAGTAATTATATCAACTGAACTAAATTATAATTATCAAATTAACTAATCTAATTTCCAAATTTAAATCTATAATTTAAATTCTAACAAATCAAAACAACAATTATTATTAATACTTTCTTTTATCACTATTAATAATATTTAAAAAATGTACAAATAATTTAAAAACAATATATAGTATAATATATAATCAGTCGTATATATAAACAAACCCTGTAATAAATTTTGTGCGACTTCAATGAAATTTAATATCTAATTTTTTTTTTTTATTTTACTTAATTTTGTATTTTAATCGAATATTAACTAAAGATAATTTTAAATACTGATAGATAATTAATTTGGAACGTGTTTTGTAATGAATATTTTCATTTGTTCATACGTAACCCACATTACTACGTTCCAGCTCAGTAAACGACAAAATGACGGAACGAACCTGCAAAAAGTAATTTAAAATAAACAAGCCGAATAAATTAATTACGTACCCTTTATAAAATGCTTTACTGCCCTCTTCCATGAACATGCGTACCCCACAATCTACTGCCCCCTTGTATCGACCTTGAGAAGAATTCATATATCGAGTTTTCACGACATCTACCGGCGAAGCGACTATGGTCGTGCAAAATCCTAAAATAATTTTATTTAAATTACCTACCCCTCCATAATTAATAACGGAAGGTAATAATTACCGGCAATTACTGCAGATGTTCAAATGAAGGGGGATGCCGTCGGACATTAAACGCAAATTGAAAAGAGTATCTTTAATGATATCGTAACAGACGATTTCTGACACGTTTACTATGGCATTGCGACTCACGTTCGGAAATGTTCCTAAAATAAAAAATGTTTAATATACTTACAGCAAATTAAATTTGCACATTCAAATTTCTAATTTAATATATAAGCAAGTGTAAATATTTTTGGTTATATCTGCAACTAATTTGCACCTCATTACGATATATTGATACGATTTGTAATTTAAGTGTCAGGCTAAAATTGTTAAACTACACATTACGCGATCCATTAATTAATCCATAACGATATTATCGAGCGCGAATTTTAACGACAAATTAAAAAATATATTTGTTATTAATTTTTGCATAAAATATTTAATTGAATTTTGTTTCCGCGTTGATAAGGAAACTTGTTTATTTGAATGATTTAACGTTTAGTTATGAACGTTGACCTTCTATATTCAATGATTCGTCTATTGTAAAAATAATGTATTGCTGCAATAGTAACGCGTGATAATATGGATGAAAAGTGTCATGAAACACACATATTTCTGTTTAGAAAACAAAGCAGAATAAGCTGTGTCATATTACCTACCTTTCCACAGTCCTTTAATTCCTTCTTTAGTTGCAATTGCTTTATAGGCTTGAATGGTCGATGTATATCGTGGTGCGATAGAATTTAGTTTGTTATTTGCCTGGAATCTTACTTTTACGACATCGGTTGGTTGTGCAAAAAGTACTGCTAACGCTCCTGTTGTCATTCCTGCTGCTACGCGGGCGCCGATATTTAAACTTCCCGAACGGGTGTTACCTGTAGAAATTATCGCGATTAAAATTAATGTAGGTTAATCACGTTTGGTGATTGTTAAAGTTTTTTTGAAATTTAATGAAAAGAGACGATCAGCAATACATCGTCATAACATACTGATTTTAGTTACGTATTTTAACCCTTTCCGATCGAAGTCCGGGAATCTCCTAATTAGTATTCGATTGCTGCTTTCAGTTATCTTATCGTACTGTTGACACATTTATATTTATGCGTTTAGAGGCATAGATAGATACACGGATACCTATGATGTATAATACATCAGAGATATGAACCTCTACGTGTTCCGACGAGAAAGGATTAAATATATGACGATCTATTGAAGAAACCCAGATATTGTCTAATCGCCAATCATCAATGAAAAGTAGACAGGTATTGCATAATATGTATAGATTATATGTAAAAATGCAAAAATTGTACGATTTTTCGTTTGGAGACCGTAAACAACGATCGATTACTAGCAGCGAAGCTGCCAGTAAGCGTACCGTCTATCAGCTGTTGGTAGAAAGTCTTGAAGGTGTCGTAGAAGCCTATTCTTATAGAAGCAAAACACATCTGGCGTTGAAGACCGGCCGACAAACCATTGTATAGACTCCTGCAATAAGAGCTTATCATACCACTGTTCATCCCTAGCCCAATAATAACCGCTACAAAGGTAGCAATCCCATTTTACAAACTTTGTTACATAAATGATCGCAACTTACTCGTAAAAATTATTTAAGATAAAATACTAAATAATCACCTACCTTGGTCCTTCTTGTCGTACCATATTCATTATTGTTCCATAAAGACCATACTGTGTATCGGATCGCAGTAACGCAACAGCACCATTTTGAACAATAGATCGGGCTTCTCCTTGTACCTTTAAATGATTTCAATATACAAAGGAAAAAGTTCATCATAATTCGTCATACCTGTAGTCGAACTTTGGCAGTATCCAAAGGAAACGTTATGAAATCGGCAATAGATGCCGATGCACCGGCGGTGAGCATTTTCGTAATGATCGATAAATCGTCGTATCCAGACATGATTTAAAAATTCTCAAGACCTAGTTTATACGCTGATTCTAAATAAACACAAAATTAATTTCTTTTGGCCTCTCTGAAATCGTCGTTGAAAACGTATTTCGAACAATGCTTAATTTGATGTTTTCGTCCGGCTTGAAGCCGCTGCAAAGCGTTACCTGCTGATATAACTCTAGATGAGCTCTTGCACATAATATTCTGCAACCAAAAAGAAAAATCCGAATTGTAGTTTAATCGCAAATTTCGTTTACTTCGTTTCGTTTGCAAAAAATAATAAACGGTTTGACGGTAAAATTTCGCGTCCACGCTTTGAGTACAAATAACCAACTATCTATGAATACTTTCTAGAACGTAATAGTACAAAGTACGCGCTTTTCTTTATTCATAATACACCTTTAGCTGTCTATCGATCGAAGGGGAAATTTTTTCTACTGTTTTTCGTTTCTCTTGTAAACAATAAAGAAAATTTTCATGATTTTTCTATTTGTTTAATCTATGGCAAAAATAAAATAGACTCCCTCGTAATAGATCTTGCATATCATAACGGGTTCGCGAGCGGCAAATAAATAGATAGATACCTATGTTTATATAATACATACTACATTCAAGTTCAAATAACAGCCTATTTTAAAAATAGCTCGATTTTCGTCGTATAAAATTTTCCACGCATTTTTACTACACTAATTGATTTTAGGAACTTTTTGGCATATATAGCGCATGCTAGAACTGTAACTTGAATTTGGCACAGTTTCGACTTATTTAATTATCAATTATTTTATAGTCAAATAATGACGTACCTAAACCTTACATCTATCTAATCATGACTTCGCTAAATGTTTTCATTGTATTTCTCGGGTTTGAAAATATTTTTAGATATAAAACTTGTTTTATAACAATTTGGTCTGTTTTACATATGGTTTTATAGTTCGAATCTAATTTTCGTGGTTTTTTTTTAATATTTACTTTATGTATTCGATTTCTTACTAATAATTATTAGAGTACATATAGGTAAATGCTTATATATTCAAAAAAAAATTATATATAGGTACTGATGGGCGTTAATAATGTTCACATATAATTAGCAAATTACCTATTCTAAGAAATAAAATTGAAGTGACATACGTAGTTCAAGTGATAAACGATTTAATATAATTATGATTATTAAATAATTTGACACTTCGATTATAATTTTTTATCAGCACGCGTATTTAATAAAACTATTATTCCGGTAATATTTATCTGTGTACGTATATATTAATTTAAAAATAGTAAATAACTAACTATCAATTTATCGAATTCGAAAACCTTTTTTTTTCGTTAACTTCCTATTATTAACTATGAAATAAAGTCCGTAACAATTTAATAAAAAGGGCACATTACAGTGAAAGTTAAGCAATTAATGTGTGTAAACCTAATCCATACCATTGAATTCGATGATTCAAAAATCGTTAACATTTAAATTAATCGTTGCAACCATTATTTACGTTTTTCGTCAATGATTAAATT
Organism: Rhagophthalmus giganteus; assembly: GCA_036326145.1. Classification (NCBI taxonomy): domain Eukaryota; kingdom Metazoa; phylum Arthropoda; class Insecta; order Coleoptera; family Rhagophthalmidae; genus Rhagophthalmus; species Rhagophthalmus giganteus. The sequence continues at coordinate 3,590,055 of JARFJA010000075.1, read as the reverse complement.
AATATCGAATAAAAATTAAAAAGTGCGTAAAATACTTAAAAAAAATCCGCGAAAAATAAATAAGCGCTATTTTTGATACACATAGAACACAAGTAAAAATATAAACAGCCATAAATTTGAATCTGTTCCTAAACATTAATTCCGTTATTGTTAATTTTTATACGTCTAGCACAAAATACACTTAGGTGAAAAAAACATTTATTGAGGGGTTAATAAAAAATTAATTTTTAATAAATTGCATCCACTGATGTATACTCGTATTAAAAATGAACAATAAAAGGCATACTTGTCTAACAAAAACACCACAGAACGTACTACATAGAAAATTAACTAACAATTAATTACTAATCTAACTTACCTGGCCGAGTATTTCAAAGATAAAAAACTGTAACAACCGTAACAATCGATGTTTCGATATTTTATTTTAATATAAGGAGAGAAACCGACATGCGCTGTTAAAGCGACGTCCAAATTCCAAACGGATGGTAGGATATTGATCCAAAGTGCAAATTTCAACAAACCATTTCCTACGCGAAGAAAGAGAAAGAACATATTTGAATTTATCGAAATACAACCATATTTGTCTCATTAATACTTTTGTTCTTGAAAATAAATTTGGAATAAATTGCCTATTTTGACAAAACACGGCGCAATTGCAATTATATTGACCAATCAATTAACCATTCAATCGATAATTGTTCGGTAAGAAAATGCGATGAGAGGTAGTAGATTTGAGGAAGAACATCTAATCGGTAAATTCTGGAAAAATCCGAATTTGAAAATCAAAGCTTATCTAGTAAATAGATTATCTTTGAATTACTTCCCACTGCTCTCCAAAATATCAAATTACGTCAAAACAACTATTTCGTACAAAGGTCTATAGTTAGTTATACAATTTTATTTGATTATAAAAACAATGTTCTTTTGTTTTAAAATAAAAAACTAAAAATTCAAAAAACTAACACAAAAATCAGTTTTTAAACACGCACTTTGCTCAAAAACTAAACGCTTTTGAAGGTATTCTCTTGTTTTTATTTTGAAATTACCAGTTCAAGTTTCTCTTCCTATTTTTATTCAAAAATTGCCCAAAATATACGAACAAGTTTATTCATCTCTCAGTATCTCAAATCATTTTGACGATGAACGTCGATTATTTTATTTGCGATGCTTCTGCAAACCATTCTTTTTTAGATTATCTTGGCTCTAAATTATCGTAATAGATTTTTATCGAGTTAAAATGGGGTTTTCATCCATTAACTCTTGGATATAAGCAATCTTCGCATTTTCAAAACCCACATTTCGACATAAAATATTTAATCCTAAATTACATTATTTAAATTGCTTATATAAAGCGTTTCACACGATTTTCTCACATTTTGTCCTGCTGAAATTTAGGAAACGCAGTTGTGAATGTGGTTATTTTTGAACTATAAGCCACTATAATGCAGTTACATATGTTAGCATCGCCACACAGCAAAATAACCCAAAAATAGATCGAATTTAAATTAAAGTTTCGTATATAGGTATTTTTATCAGAGTAAATACTTTTGACCCTGACTTTGATGATAACTCATATCTCCAAAAATACCCAACGAATTTCAGTTGAACCACCTATACCTTAAAGACAGTTTGTTTCTGCATCAATATGTATCTTAGTATGTATTATATAATTTTATGATTTTCAAGGTATATTAATTTATTGCAGGGTTATTCCACGTCAAATCAACGCGCTTTTAATAAAAATTTTATCTCATCATCTCATATTTTGATGAAATTGGGCACAGAGGTAGCCTCCATGTAGACAAATGCAAAATTTAATTAACATATATCAACCCGTTTTGTAAATACGACTGTTTTATCGGCCTATAAATGGCTTATAGGCCTGTTTGCTGAGAAAAGGATTTTGTTTTACATTATTTTAACGATGAACCCCTTATCATCCAACTTTTAAAATTTGTTAGTTATTTAACGTAAAGTAGAATATTCTAGAATTTTTTGAAAAGTTTTAAAGATGCAGTTTTTCCAATATTCAAAATTAAAGTTTTCACATTAAAATTTGCAAAAAATACATAAAATCCGTATTGTGTTGCATATCATAAGGCCAGAAAAAATGATATAAAATAGCACTATTCCCATCTCTCTAGCTTAATTAGAAGAGCTGCTACGACAATTTAAAAATATGTCGATGATGCGATTTTTAGGTTTTTTTAGAAACTTTACCTAATCATATTTTCGAAATGGGTTGATATATTTTAATAAAATTTTATATTTTTCTTAGTCTATATAGAGACTACCTCTGCCAAATTTGATCAACATCTGAGATGGTGCGGTTAAATCAGTACCAGTGTGTTGATTTGTCACGGAATCATTCTGTAGCGATAATTTAAAAACCATGATTTTTAAACCTTCGATTGCTAGTTTATAAATGAACTCTATGCTCGCCCAACACCTCGGTTCCATTAAAAGTAAATTATTAAAAAAAGTATCCACCAGAAAGCAAATGAAATAATAAAAAATATGACAAATTGAAAAACATAACGTCGCATGAAGTGGAAAATATTTTAATTTTTTTTAAATACAAAACTTGTCGCTCGATAATAAACCATTTCAACATTCTTTTGTAAATTATAAGTTAAAAAAATTATCAACGGTGCCCCTTTTGTTAAAAACACTAAAGAGGACGTTAAATGTCTTAAACTTTATGTTCCTATAGAGCGTCTCATCTTAGAATGTAGTATAGGGTCTTATAGCGTTGTCATATCGAGTTTATTCGAAACACGTGTAACCTTATAACAATAAAACTGGCAACGCTGTTTTATGGAAAAAGGATGCCGTTATTGAGAAAATGCTGAAATTAACAAAAGAGAACAATACTCCATAAAACCCTATACTGCATTCTAAGGTTGAGGCGCTCTATAGATACATATTTTAGTTAAAACCAATTAGTTATTGTTTTATAACTATAGATGTATTAGACGAAAATTTCCAGTATTACTTAAAATATGGTAACGCGTGATATGTGTATGTCCAATCTTTATTTTTATGACTTCATATTGTTTATATTTAATCAATAAATCGATACCTTGATACCTCGTAAAAGTTCAATTTTTACACTGCACTTGCGACGTTTTTAATATAAGCAATTGAAATATATCTCGCTGAATTTCTTTTAGCACTTTTACATCAAGATATTTGTGTGTTAGTGCATTACTTTTCTTATTTTCTTGACTAGTTTCTCATATACAGGGTTATTGGTAATTCGACGTATTTCTTTAAACACACGATAGTAGAGGTAATTTTTAATATTTTTGACCTATTATATATGCAGTATCAAAAAGTCGATAGTTTTTAAGATACTGTAGCTTTTGTGATTATTGTAAAAACGAGATATTTTCGAAAACGGGGTAATTTTCTTAGAATTGTTTTATTGTACTCCTGTCTCAAAAGAATAAGTAACGATATCAAACCAAAATATCCTCAAGAAACATTAAGAACGCAAGGAATATAATAGCCAATTTGTTAATTTAATTAAAGTTTTTGACTATATTCTTTGCGTTCTTAATCTGTTTCTTGAGGATTTTTTTGTTTGATATCTACACAAGATTACAACAAAAACATTTCGAAAAAATTGCTCATTTTTTATTAGTCTCGAAAATATCTCGTTTTTACAAAAATCACATAAGTTTCGGTATTTCAAAAACTATCGACTTTTGGATACTGCATAAATATAGATGAACAATATTACAAGTTATCTCTACTACCACGTGTTTAAAAGAATACGTCGAATTACCAATAACACTGTATACCTCAATAATAAGGTTCTTATTTAATTTGAATGATTTGTTATGTTTTTCCTTTTACCAAGTTATAGTATAGGGTAAACATTCTACGAATATGAGACCTCTTTTCGAAAATTGCCATATACATCCTAGAGTTTTAAAAAATAAATGTTTATTTATTGATATTGAAATTCTGTGTTTATTTGAGTAGGTACAACACACCATAGTTACATAACTTTAATATTACACATAATAAAAAAGTGACGATTTATTGTGTTTTGAAAATTGGTTCCTAATGTGAAACTCTTAGTTTCTTCCTTCAAACAACATTTTTAATGCTCTTAACGATACATTTTAAACCACGTGTGTACCTTTCTTAAACTATTAAATAGTCATTGAAAAAGTATTGAAAAGATATATACTTAAATTAATTAACGTAATAAACATTTCATGAGATTTCCTCTTAATATCTCTTACGGCTTCGTTTCAAAATCCAAAATGTCAAAATTGAAAAAGCTTGGATGTAATACATATTATATGGATTCGAAGAAATAGGTGTCCCAAAATGGGACCTGTCTCATATGAGGATCCGCTGAGGGTCTCTTAGGGGGTCGTTCAAAAAGGACGTCACGCTCTTTAGGGGTGGATGGGGCGGATCGGGACACGAGGGCTTATGGGGTAGCAAATAAGTGACATTACGTATATTGCAGCAGTGGATGCTGTCTTTATATGAAAATGTTTTGTAATATTTAGGGAGGTCAGATTGATACTGTGGCGTCCTTTGCTGGGGTGAGGTAAGAATTTCACGACATGGGGGGAGGGGTAAAAAACGACCCAAAAAAGCATGACGTCCTTTTTATACGTTCCCTTATTAGGCCCTTGTTTTACTTGAATAACAGATTACTTTTGTTTAAGTTATGCCAAGCAGAAAATATTTTTTAAAATAGCTATTAATTTCTTTGTTTATTTTACTATTCACTGCTACAATACAAATAATGTTGTATCTTATCTTTAGAAAGCTATATCCAGATACCTAACTAAAGTGTAGCAGAAAACTCCAGTACCTACATGGAATTTCTTTAAGTTGCCGTAAAACCGCGTATTAACTGCTTAGATTTTTTTAATTTCTCTCTGGTTGCTTAAAATGGTGGTGTCTACAAGTTAGTGGGTTGTATGGCAGATTTCGGCACCTACTTATTGTTAGTACATTTACACTAGGGCTCTTATTAAGAGAGGTCCCCATATTCGGTGCCTTTACCCTACCTATAGTTTAAAGTAGGTATATAGTAAATTATCACCTCATCATCAGCCCATCAACTTTTTCGTTTTGTTTGACTTCATACTGCTATGGAATCTAAAAATATTTAGGAATAATTCTACAAATGGCTTTCGATATACCTTTAATCATATGTTTAGGTTTTATTATTTACCTATATATTTTATCAGGGATCCGTTTTTGATTGTGATCAATACACTTAATATAACTATACTCACAATTTTGGATTTGTAAATATTATTATCTATTAAATAATCAATTAGCTTGTTTATAGACAACAACGGCGGAACCCTTTTCAACGCCCTGAAGCAAGCTGTACTTTTAAAGTGCCCCCACAATGTTTCGTGTTCCCTCGGCGTCGTAAGGTCTTGCCTAGCTGACTTTTATTGTTAGTGGGTTCCGCCGCCGTTGTGTATAGATAAGGATTTTACTTAAATATTACTTATTAATTTATTTTGTTAAAAAAATAAAAATGGAATAGGCGAATGCAAACGCACATTTAAAAACAAGATATTATATTGAACAGTAACAAAAGATTCTACTAAAAATGTTAATAATTCCCTAAATTCAAATTATTTTAAACGTCAACGACTTTGTCTTACACTGAAAAAATATCCCTGCTCTATATTTAATTTTATAAACAATTATAAACAAATACAGTATTATTTACAACGTTCGTATATTTATAACGCGGAAATTAAATCACTTGGTTTGATTGATAAATTATGAAATACAAAAAAACGGTTTAATATGTGGAACACCAACGTTACCAATAAGCATGCTTTTAATTGATGAAAAATGATTAAATTAAATTATTAATAACGTAACTATATTAAAATTAACAATTAATATTTTTTTAATATAATTAAATTTGTTATTTACAAAAAATATAAAACCTGATGCATCAAACATTTTTATTTCTAACGTTGGTCGCCATATTTTAATTACAGTATCATCAAACTATGGAGTTCCTTTGTTAAGTATGTGGCAACAAAATAAGAATTTTTTTTAAAATAATGTTGACAAATACGAAAATACGTCGTAAATTATTTGTAGTTTTATTATAGTTGGTACGTATCGATGATAATATAATTTCAATTTATGGGTATGTAGCAATTGTTTTTGACTAAGTTTCTATTCAAATGTTGCTTGGTTTTATTTCAATTATACCTTTAACTGTATGAATCGGTTGTATTATTCTTCTGCTAATTTTTTAAAAGTATTTGTTCAATGCACAAAGCAATTATGCAATTGGGTATGTGTGCAAGTCGTATCTTTTTGTTTAACTTCCTATTAAACTAATAATAACGAAATTAAATATTGTTAATTATTTAAGTCTACTGCAGTTTAATTCATTGCAATTTAAGATAGTTGAAATATATAGTTTATTGGAGGTTATAAAGGATTTTTGAATGTTTTCGAGAGCAATTAATTGACTATAGTAAAAACATAACATAATATATATTTTGTTTAAGTACTTACTGTTTTGTTCTATTATAGGTGTATTGTTGTTTCTGTATTATACTTAATATGTAAGATCAGACTGTGCAAGTACCTACTTACTATGTAAGTACTCGATTCACTATGTCAATATTAGAAAATATATACACTTTTTGCTATATTTTAATATCATATTGACTAAACTACTTAAATATTACTTACTTGCTACTAGGTACCTACTTAACTAACCATTAAGAAAAGTGTCTGTTTATGTAAACTAATTGATTTATTTGTGATTATACATATATCTATATACGATTTATCTATATAGATATACATATCGTTAATCTTTATAAGTAATTATTTGTGATTACTATAATCATTGTTTAGATATTAATATTTGACATATTATACCCGGCACGTTATTACATATAACTCTGTCAAACTTCACCAGCATATATGTTCTACTAACCAAAATAATGAATAGAGACCATATATGTGTGTCTGATGGAAACGATTCCTGTTCAAATTATACTTTCTAAATTTTAGGAACCTTCAATATCATTAACAAAAATTAAACTAAACTAAAACTTAATTAAATGTTCAAACCAAGTTCCACCTACATATTACAATACATATGCTTCACAGCATCTGATCATTTGTTTTACACATTCCAGGATTTCCGATATATTTCTTATTATTACTTACAGCCTCCACATGATAATTCTAAGTATTAGTACATTAAAATTAAAGTAGGTGTTATATGTCAGTAACTTGACATATCTCCACAGAAAATAGTCTAATGGGTTGCATTTGGGAGAACTAGTTGACATTTATCATAACTTACCCACATATTGTTCTATTATCGATGTCAGTGTAAGTTCCTAAAACTCAAAATATTCCTGAACACACATTAACTTTTTTTTTGATTATTTAAATCAATAGAATACACTGACGAAGTATGACCAAAGTTATAATTATTAACATCCTGTATAAAATATTTTAATATTATTGCAAGTAGTTTTTATAAATGTTCCTATTTAAAAATGTAATGGTATAAATCGTGTAACCTTTCCCCAGAAACTAAAGGGAATTATTTATTGAAAATTATTACGACCCTCTTATTGTTAGTCATTTAAAACCAAACAACAATAGAGATATGTTAATTATTAGGGAGTTTTCTTTGTGCATTATTTTAAATGTACATGTGTATTAAAGAAAGTTTAAGATAAATAATTAATTTAGAAATTTTACATTTATTCGTAAAATTTTCTTGAAAGTAAAAACAATAGAATATATTATAGGTACAAGAAAATATTTTTTTATGTACAATTTATCTATGTAATCACTTTAAAAAATTATTGTAGGTAGGTACTTGTTTATAAGAGCAGCACATAAGTTACAATTATATAAATATTTATGAATGAGTATCACTTAAAATATTTACCTAATACTATATTACACAATATTATAAAAGCATTACAAACTCATAATCAAATTCTTAGTTATAAAAGTGTTATTAAAATCTTAAATTTACATTTTTGTTGTAGATCACAACTTAGTTAGAGATATGTGGGCAACTCTTGAACCTGGAAGTTCCCCAATCGACTGGTGTGAAGATAACTACACCTTCTCGCCCATGATTGCCGAGTTTGTTAATACGGTAAAACTTTAAATATTTATAAAAAATGATTTTCAATTATTCACATTGTTATTTTGCAGTTTAGCAACATACTCTTCCTGATTCTTCCACCGCTTTTAATTCATCTATTCCGTGGCTATGGGAAAATAATTAACCCAGGAATTCATATTATTTGGGTGCTACTTATTGTGGTGGGACTAGCTTCTGCTTATTTTCATGCTACATTAAGCCTCGTTGGACAATTGTTAGACGAATTGTCGATTTTATGGGTATTTTTTGCTGCATTCTCAATGTTTTATCCAAAACGTTTATTTCCTACCTGTATTCATAATGATCGGTAAGCTTTGAAATTGCTTGAATTTCAAAACTAATTTCAAAATTACAGAAAAAGGTTTAGTATGGGCGCTGCTGTATTAGGTAGCATAGGAACTGGATTAGCCATCATATATCCTGCTGTAAATGCTTTTGCTCTAATGACATTAGGAATTCCATCAGTTGTTCTTTTAATTCACGAAATTAGAAGGTAAATAAATGTATATAATATGTAAGAATAGGTAACATAATTTAATACTTTTTTAGGACTAACAACGAACGCGTATATCGCCTAGGAATACGATGCGCATCAGTATGGCTATTAGCTGTATTCTGTTGGGTAAATGATAAGCTTTTATGCGAAGCTTGGTCATCGATAAACTTCCCATATTTACACGGTTTATGGCATATTTTTATTTTTATATCTTCTTATACAGCATGCGTATTATTTGCATATTTTGCTGTAAAAGAAGAACAGCCAGAAAAGAAAGCAATTTTAAGATACTGGCCAAAAAATAATTTTGAATTTGGAATACCATATGTGTCTATTAAAACACACATTGAACTAGATAACGAAATATAAATTATTTTTCTAAAGTTATATACTCATAAATACTTTAGTGCTGAAAGACTGCAAATAATTTTAAAAAGTTCCAAAACAAAATTTCATTTGTAATACTAACAAATTGTATTTCGGTCTTTAAAAATTACCTTATACATTGACTTTTCGTGAGTAAATTTTCTAAATTTACATAAAAATTGTAAACCAATATAACATGCCACTAACGCATAAATATAACTTTTAATTAATTAGTAGGTTATTAAGATATATAGAATTTCTAATTTAATTAGATTTTAATCAAAATAATAACCAAATATTTTTATAGAAGAATACATCTTATATTTAAATAAATCCTTAAGATTCTTAAATTATATCTAATGTACGACTCCTAAAGTTGAACTAGTTCTTTAATTCTATTTGGTAATGTTAATAAAAATTGCTCAATTATCTTTAAACCATTTAAATAGGAATAATCGTGAAATTAAAAAAAGTAAACTAGTCACTTTTTATAAACTGTAAGGAACTTTTTAAATGTTTATACAGTCATTACATTATAACATTAACATGTTGACAATGTAATAAACCAGCATATGTTCTGATTTAATGATTTTTTTTATGTTTCTATGGAGTTTGTTTCTGTGTTATTTTGAATTAGTATAGAGATTAATTTGAATTGTACTAACATATCGTGTTTACCACATTTTTTAATTTAGTAATTTTTGTATTGTAAAACAAAATAAACACAAATTGAAAGTACAAATATATACTATTCGTATTTTCAAAGCCTAAATTTCATGTAATATGTGATCAATCATATTGTGATACTTATACTTGTGATGTATTGAATATACTTAGTAAGTATGTTTATCTTTTCTTATAAGATTAAAAAGCATTTCAAAAATAAATCGGTCGTTTTTATTAATATAAAATAATCAACATTTTTTACATTTTAAGTACAAAATTAATAATATATAAAAATTGCAAGTATTGATTTAGTATTAATTATAATTTATACACCATATGGACTAATCAACTCGACTAATAATTTAGTAATATGATCAATACTTTTCTTTTTAAATGTAATAAGGCCTCAATTACCACAAATAATTATCTCAGAAAGCCATCTTATTAAATGAATTTATACTATTTGAAGCTATTATAAAATAAAATATGTATTTGATCCCGTTCTAACGAAAATATTCAATGTATTTTTTTTTGTTTATTTAGGTTTGCTATTTGTTTAATTAACTTATTGCTAAGGAATAATAAAAAGTTAAATAGTAATTTAATTTAATTTTAAAATTGAGTTTAAAAAATACTAAAAAACGTATAGGAACATGGCTATTTTATTAGAACGGAAAGCAAACATATTAGATACCTGAATTAATTAAGATACATTAATAACATATCGAATAATAACACCTATAATATCACACATCAAAATATATTAGAGGAAATATACATATGTAATTTAACATATCAGGTGGGTTAAGGTAAAATTAGATACCTTTCAGAGTAACACCAAACATTAAATAAGTTTGCAATGAATTCTTTAAGGAATAACAGCTGAACATTTTTATGCCTATTTTCGCATGATAAAATCAAATAAATAAGTGCATTTTTTAAAATAATTATGTTTGTAATCTATGTGCTATAAAATTAGTCAGAGAAATGTTTGATGTTTAATTGTAATATATATACACAATTAATTTGTAAACATCAATTTAAACATGTTCATTTTGTAGATTCATTTCAATTTATATTTATTATTTAAGATGTAAACATTCGATTAAATTTACTTTTTCACAGTTTATTCAACCAAAAAATGCACCTGATCTTACTTTAACCCACCATGTCAAATATTTAACCCATAAATAAGTAATATGAATAAAACTAAAATGAAAACTTGGCAAAATGGAAAATGGCAATTTATTAAAATTTAATAGCATAAAATTTACAGAAAAATGTAATATTAAACGGTATTTAATTTTTAACATTTCGATAACAATTTACTAGAATTTTAATATTTTGAGTATTTTCATAAAAAAAAATAATAAACCATTGAAGATAAAAATCATTTGATTTTTTTATGAAAATAAAAAATATATTGAAGTATTTTCAATTTAGTAACATTCGCCTCTATATTTAACAATATTATTTTCAGTCTCATGAACTCTTACCTCGTATAATAATTCTGGCTGGGTTAAAGCTTTTTTCATATTGGACCAGATATAAATAGCAACATTTTCAGCAGTGCTAGGACGGTTCTCGAAAAATGGCACATCCTTATCTAAATTTTTGTGGTCCAATGGTTGCATTATAGCTGAATCCATGCATTTCTTTAAATCGGTAATATTCATAACCATACCATTAAAAGGATTTACAAAGCCATATAGAGTAACTTCCACTAAAAAGAAACAATCATTTAGAATTGTCATAAAATGTTAAAATAGGCACTTTAAAATGTTAAGAAACTCAATTCATATTTGCAAAGCTTGGGTTTTGAATAGGTATCTATACATAAAAAAAAATCTTAAATATCTATAAATTTAATTAGTGCCCATCTTTTTTTTTAGGACTGAAAATTTTCATGATTTTGTTTCTGAATGAATCTTTAACAAGAAATCAATCACCCATAGTTATTACATAATTTTCAATGTTGAATAATTTAACTTCCTTTTGTAATTTTATGGAATTAAGCAATTTTTATTTGAATTCCTTTTTAATAAAGTAATGAATTTGGAATATAATTCTACTTATTTTGCAATGTGAAATAATATTTATTACCAGTTTACTTCAAGAACCTTAACTATTTACATAATTATATTTAATTTTAATTGATTTTATTACTTAGGCAGGTGAACTTAAAAAGTTGCAATTATCTCTATATTAACAAGTTGTTAAGTTCAAAAATAAGTAGCTTTACTTTTTATGAAAATTTCCTAAAATTAAAGGATAAATTACTTACATGGTAAAATCATACATTGCCAGAAACACCATGGAAAGCATATAAATTCATTAAAAAAAATAGCTTAATATTCATTTATTTTATTTAAACATGCCTGGAAGTTTTAACCCTAGGATGCTAATTATACTCCTTCAAATGTTTATTAAAATTAAACATAAATCATTGTAAAATTTAGAAAGTTCGGTTTTCTAAGGTTAAGAATTTCTCAACACACCCAAACCCCAACCCCATAATAATAAATTCGATTTCTAAGCATTTTAAAGTGTTCAAAATCCAGTCAATATATTTGCTACAATACTTGCCAATATAATTATGGCCATGCCCGTTAACATTATTGCACTTTCCATATAACATGGAATTTTCTTCATTGGTGTAACTTTTGCTATGAAAAGTAAATTATAAAACTTCAATCTATGTTAAATATAGAATGGTAATACATTACCTATGCAATCGATGGCAAGCTGAAAATACCTCACGACGTGTTAAATAAACTTTATATTCTTTGTCCTCCATATTTTTACAACAAATCTAAAACTGACAGCAAAAACTTCACAAAGCGGTACTTTTATCTTAAAAATGCGCATGTACCAACTTTATTGTTAAAAAATATTTTTTTGTACATAGATAAATGGGTCCTTAGAACAGATTGATTTTTTGAAATCATTAGAAATCAATATAAATCTTAAAAATAAAAAGGGAGTTGCTTCGGAATTTTCTTTAATTAAACATTAGGTATTGAACTTTATTTGTAAACTTATTAATACTGCGATGCATTGTTTTAAAATACAATACGTGGCTTTTATTTACAATAAAGACGTAATATAATAAAATTTAATACGCCTCGGTGGTTAAAATGAATTTATGAAGCAAGCTAACCTTGAAACATACAAGTAAAAACTCACTAACCTAGAAAATTGCAAATGAGGGAGAATGTATACTAAAATGGCCGGAAATACGCGGGAAATTTTACATTCGATCTTTTTTTATAAATGTTCTACAACTACCTTTAGAAAGTACCTATCAGGAATTAAGGAATCAAAGAATTCGAAATTGTTAAATTATAATCTATTGTTATTAATAATAACACCCTAATATACAATATAATTATAATGAATTAGATGTGGCAAATATAAATACTGTCCAAATTTAATATGGTAAATTTAATTTTATTAAACTACACTAATATGTAGGTATACAATAAAAACAGTCATTAAACCTATCTAATATAGTATAAAGAAAATGATATCAAAATATATTCACATCAAAGTTGCATTTTTATATGTAGATACAAAACTAAATTATAACCATAAATGATATAACTATGGATTCTTATGAGAAACACCGAGTATACCAAGTATACACTAAAACGAAAACAAAAACGAAACGAAATGCGGGAAATTCCCACAAAAAGCGGGAGATTAGTAAGGAATGTTTAAAGATGGACATCATAAATAAACATCAAGCATTCTTTGGGACTTTCAAATTAAAAACAGTATATATGGTATATAATTTGTTAGACTAACTTTGAGGCAATTATGATTCATTTGCGATGCAATTATTTACTATCATTTTCAAGATTTAACAACTTTAATTTGAACGATTGACCAAGAGGTGCCACTAGCAATATATTAATGAATTAATTAACATATCTAGTAACATAACCTATACGTTTTCATATACATTTTTAAGATTTAAAAATGAATTCGCTTCAAAATCAGTTAAACGAAATTGAAAACGATACATCTATTTGTATTCAGGTTTTTTAAATATAGATATAGCAAAACAACAGTTAATTTTACTATTTGATATTTTAGGCATTCAATAATTTTCTTACAACCTGTATTGATGATAATAATACATTAAATGAAGATGCTTTAAAGTTAAATAGAATTTTAGATTATATATGTCGATTAAAGTTATTGAATAAATTTGATTATGGCTCTTTTACAAATTATATTATTGAAAAAACTAAGTGTTTACCTTTGGAAATTGTCTGGTGGTTGCATAAACATGAAATAATGTACTTTATACAGTACAGGTAAGATATATAAACATGTTATTCAATTAAATAACTGATTACCTTGTTTTCATTAGTAAAAAATTGGTTCCTGAGGAATTTTCACAGTCCATATTAAAAATGATCAAGGTAAACAAAAAATATGAAGAATTTGACACAACAGAAATAGTGCAAGATTTGTTAACTGAACTTATACGGCACCATCACATTTCCAATTATTTCAATAGTGATTTCTGTGATCGAACTTATTACTATTCAGACGTTTTAAACAGCATAATAGATGATAATTTGAATGCTGTATTTAATGATAAGAACAATAAAACTTTTACACATTTTTTACCATTTGTTAGGAAGTCATCTTTATGTGTTTCAAGTAAAGTGTTTCATTTATTTAGTTACATAAGTCATATTTACAAGTAGATATATTTACTTAATTATAGGTTTTAAATTAAATAAATTTTATAAGACAATTTTAACTAAAATTGTGAGATACAACAATTATAACTATGATATATACAGCTGTTACATATATCAAGAAATGTGGACAACAACAAAAATGAACAAAAATCTACTATTAATGTATGAAGAAGTTAGTAAATAAAATATTAATATGTGTTATTTAAATGGATTATTTTTTTGCAGATCTTTTATAAATATTGCACTTTAGAAGATATATTGGACATTATTGAGAAACAGAAAAAATGTCTGAACTGGAAGTTGGTATTAATTACCATAGGTGCTTATGTTCAAGTGTCTTCTTTTGCTAAAGAATTAATTAGAGGTAAGTATTTCTTTTATACTTTTTGTTTTATTAGCTGAATTGGAAACAATGAAAGAACAATCTAATATATAATATAAATTATTTAAAATTCATTTAATTAAATTTTAAATTATAAAATTTGCATCCCAAAATCATAATTAAAACAATCAATGGTTTAATGAAGGAAAATGAAAACGAATTGTATGAAATGCATATAACTAGATAACAAGATCGAAATGGTATTGATTTCATAACAATTTTTAAAAAACTTTAAAAGAACTTCTACGATGTATCAGAAAAATGGTTTAGAATTATTATTATCGGATTATAGATGAAATGTTTTCTAAAAGTTCCTAAATTTGAAATATATTAGCTTAAAAGTCCAAGTATGAATAGAAATTTACAACTTATTTATATTATTTATTTTAAAAATGTAATATTTAAACAATTATTATGTTTGTAGCACATATCATGAAACTTCTTGAAGAGTCATTTAACAAAAAGAAGCAAAAATTGTTCATCTTGGCCATATTAATAATACGACAAGCATGTTTAGAAGAAAATATGGAAATGTCATATGAAGAATGGTATGTTTCAAATAAATAATTTTACTTCCATTAATTTATGATATTAGGTATACACTGACATTTGGATCAAAAAGTATTTTTAAAAGTACCACCGATATTTCTTATTTTACATATTTAACTGAAACTCTAGAAAAATTAATTCCTTATGAACCGAAGACTTATTTAGAAATTCATATTCGACGAACACTTTCTGCACCTCGCAATTGTAATTATATGAAATGTAATTATCGATCTTTATGTACTTCTCGTCTACACTTGTTAGAAACCTATCCAGATGCTGAAGTTGTATGTAATATCTATATGTACATTACAAACGTTTTTATTTACCAATTTATTTTAGGATGGGACTTTATTTAACCTTTTTCAAATGATTGAAGACTGTGTTCGAATTAAACATAACAATGAAATAATTTTAGCTATTAAAGAAAAACAAAGTAATATATTTAAGACATTTATAAGTTATTTGGAAACAGATAAAGAACCTTATATTACATTCAGTCAATTATGTAATATCAAAAAATAAAATTCTTTTTAACTTGCAAAAATGATCATTTATTGTTACTGTAAATATTATCCTGTGAATAACAATCTATTCTTATAATACTTTTTATATAGGTAGACGAGGACAATTAAAATTTAGTATCTTCGCAAAATTACAATTTAAAAACTACATTTTGAAAGAGAACAAACTGAATTAAAATTTAAAAACATCGCTGCTTATTCAACTAACTAACATTTGAACTAAACTTTGATGGCTGAATAATCGAAGTTTTACGAGCAGGTACTGTTTCTGGAGTTGGAATGGCATCTCCAGTAGCATATGGATTAACTGGACAGGCCATTTTTAAAGGTTGCTTGTTAACACCCCCCATTTTTTGTTTTGCCATTTGATAATCGCCAGAGTCAAAAAATTTTTGCTATAATATAAATGTTGCTTTTTAGTTTAGCTTGGTTGTTGCAAAATATTTATCTGTTGAGAGTCAACAACAAATTCTTCATAATTTTAAAACAAAAATGTCAAAAACTTTTGTCACATACTTTCAATATAAACAAAAATTTTGTATGAAGTTATACTTACACCCTTGGCTAATCTTTTTTGCAAAAATGCAGAATGTCCACCAATGGGACGTCCCACGTTAGTACCAATACCACCTGGATATTTGGCTTTGAGTTTTTCTTCTTCTAATCTTTCCACTTCATGAGCACTCATCTAGAAACAATAAATAAAAATCGCGGATTTTCAATTATTAATAAAATAATAACCTGTGCGTTTTGTTCCTGTTCGTTTTCTTGTTCGCTCATTTTTTACTGAAACCAATAAACAAAAACGATAGGTTAAGTTTTTTTAACTGAAAAAACACGAGTTACTGTTATTCTAACAATTAAAAACCCGAAACAAATAATATAACGTATATATTTATAACTAATTTTCACTAATTACTTACTTTTGTATTTTACAACGAATTTACGAATTCTGTTTCTATGAAATTATCAGTTGACTGTCCCAATATACTGCCAACAAATCTATATTATTCCTGATAATATCCCTGTTATTATTTTATCGGGCAACTCAAAATCTATTAAACAAAGTGTACTTCAGAAAAAAATTATAATTTGGGTAATATTGAAAACAATAAATTTATAAAATTTAATACTTAATCGACTTCTATAAAAATAATTATAGGTGCATTTATTTACTAATGTTGGAGTTTTGCCAAGGTTGGCTTGCTTGTTGTGCAGGACATGCATAATTATATCTATAATTGCTTAAAGATGAATTTAAAATTGATGCTTTATAATTCAATTTTTTATTAATATTATTAGGTATCTAGTTAAAAAACAATAACAATTGTATCTTATCAATCTGAATGTGACATCTGTTATTATTTTTTATAATAAGCTTGTGCTAAATTTATATAGTAGATGGCACGAGCAAGTGCTCGGATATGCTTGTTTCTTGTTTACTTTCAAATACAATAAATAATTTTAAATTATTAAATGAAATAGTGGAAAGTGTTTATATAATTCGTTATTTAAAATGATAGACCCAGACTGATTGATATTTAATGATACCAATATTAGGCTCCAAAGATAATGGAATAATATTGTATTTAAGGTTAGAATTATCCACAAAATAAATGGTTTAAATCGAAATATGTAGTTTCAAATTCGAATTAATATGTTAGATTTAAAAATGGTTACAGTACATTGGAAATTAGAAAGCATACCAAAATCTTTATAGTAAGAGTCAACATGAATAATTTTACTTATAATTAATATATTGTCTGCTTGATTTTTAGCAATTCGAGTAAATCTTTTTGCCAGAAATGCCGTCTAACATTTAGATCATTAATGTATAACCATTTTATGGATCAAAACTATGCAGCCGATGTATGCATGGAGCCTATGTTTTGGTTTGTCGATAATTTTACTAATGCAATAGGCCCAGTATGTTTTGGCAATTGAATGGAATATCATTAAACTAAAACTAGTAATTTTTAGCTGTTTGTTGTTGCAGTCGTTTGCCTAACAACTTCTGTGATTTGTATTGCTTACTCGATTGGTCTTCCTTACTGGTGGAATCGTAACTATTTTGTTTGTATAATTTTGTTTATTGTTGGTCATTGGCTATTAATTAATATCTGCTTCCATTATTATATGGCTGTTATTACTCCACCAGGTTATCCTCCACAGGTAAATATTTTGTAGTCTTAATATATGTAGAAACCGTTTAAAAATAAACTATAAGACTATTCAAATTTTAGGGAGAATTAATTGCAGAAGCTGTGAGTATATGTAAGAAATGTATAGCACCAAAACCCCCAAGAACTCACCATTGCTCAGTGTGTAATCGATGTATTCTTAAAATGGATCACCATTGTCGTATCCTTATTAATTTTGCTACTATAGTAATGATAAATCACGTAAATTATAGAATATTTACTTTATATCTCTATAGCTTGGTTGAATAATTGTGTAGGTTATAGAAATCATCGATATTTCTTTATGTATACAATTTATATGGTTGTGGGAGTCTCTTTTATAATTATTTTTGGATTTGATATTGCTTATACATCAATCTGGTTAGCAGCAGATAATTCTGATGAGCCAGATTTAGAAGGGCACCCCGTAAAATTTAATAAAACAGGTGCTCTTATACCAATTGTAAGTTTAAAATAAAATATGGTTTTGATGTTTCTTTTAATGTTTTTGTAGACTGATATTTTGTATTTGGATACAAGTGATCTCGTAGAAGATAATATTAATCAGGGAATTGAGACCGTTAGCCCATGGAGAAGGCATGCTGTTATGTATATGGCACTTATAAATATAGGTAATTTTATTCAAACGTAATGTAGGAGATTTTTATGATTTATTTTAAAGGTGTTCTGGTAGCTTTGGGAGGATTGGCTTCTTGGCATAGTAAACTTATAGGAAAAGGAGAAACTAGTATAGAAGCAAATATCAATAAGGCTGAAACATTGAGATTGTCAAATATGGGCAGAATTTACATTAATCCTTATAATTTTGGAACCAGAAAAAACTGGAGAATATTTCTTGGTTTAGTTAAAGGAAGGTATGCATGTATGGTATAATGTAGTTCAAAAGTTATAATTATTATCTAAACATATACAAATAGTTAAATGAAATTTGCTTATTAAATTTTCTAATTTTAATAATTTATGTAAACGGTTTATTGATTCAGTATTATAGCTATTTTGTAATGGTAATTTTTGAATCTTAATCTATATATTTTTTTTATTAAAACATTGGCTAGATACACCAATAACAATTTTCACATAATCCTATTGGTTTTATAAAGATTTATAGAATATAAATTACTCAAATAAAACATTTAGGTATGCCAGATGCGATTAATAATTGATAATTGCAAAATGAATTTTTATCTATTTTATAAAACTATAGTAGCATATTAGAAATACACATTGAATAATGTGGTTTTGAACAACATAGTTTGGAATAGTCAAATATCTTCAGTTAAAAATAGATTTCGAAACCAGAGGCATCTCGATGAAATAATTACAAATTCAACTTTTAAAATTTTTTTTATTATTTAAATATAAAATAAGCTAACAAATTTGATTTATTTAATTACTAAAGTAAGTTTATAAATACAATGTTTTAAATATTTAATATACAAAGTGATATGATTAGATGAACATAGTATCTTTATAATAAATTCACTACCTATTACTGCACAGTTTATATAATTTGCAGTGGTTATGTGAACTTTAAATAGCTTCATTTATGGTACCATGAACTTGTGGAAATCATATTAGTTGCCTAATAGATCACTTACATTGTAATAAATTATTTACCAAAAAAATTATTAGACCTTAATTTTTATTTTTGGAACTATGACATCCATAAATAATACACTGAACCACAGTAGTAAAGTTCTTTTACAAGTATGTCACTATAATGATAATCACTTTTAAAATCTCGCAATTAACTCAATAAACTATACATGCAATAATTAAACAAATAAATTAATTGTATTATTATATATTATATTATAGTAATTTTTTTGTCATTTGCATTTAATCTTGAGTAGGTATGATACGAGTATTCAATTCAATTATATCTTGTTTATATTTTGGTTATATGTACTTGACTTTAAAGTACAATATTTAAAAATATAAAATATATAAAATGCTAAATGAATTTTTATTATTTTTCTTTGCCAAGTTTTATAATATATAGTAATTTAAAATAGTAGCCAAGGTATTGGTAGTTTTCTTAAAAAAATAATTATTATGTATTTTTCAATAGCACAATTAATATTTATACATTTTTGCATAGTAAACACAAAAATAAAATATCTTCAACATCTACTGTAAATAAACAAATGATTAATACATTTACAATTGTGTTGTCGATATTCATTAATAATGAAAATTGTATATTGATTTAAATATAAGTATAGATAGAAATAGTTAACGATAATTAATCTTTAGAAGGAGACAAAGAAATCTTACAGCATCCTAAATATAGTTTAAAAAAATGTAATATTTTTAAAATATAAACAATAACATATACTTTTTGTGTAATTAATAGATAAACAATTTCATTTTTATGAAAACTAATTCATAATTTGCAAATAATTTAAGTAGTTATATAACTTAACAACTTAAGTACACGCTAATTTTATGTACATTTTTATGCAAAATTTGTTTACTAAATATTAATCAGAAAAGGTTTCTAACCTCCCTGGTATTTAACAACATTTTGAATAAGAAATAGTGTATAAATAAATGAATATTTAATTTCAGGTCATGGTTTAAACATGTATTATTGCCTTCAGCTCACAATCCAATTGGTGATGGATTAACTTGGCATACTGTACATGATGATGGTATCGATGAATGGCCATAGTGATCTTATTAGTTCTTACAATTAATTCATTTATAATAATTTAAATACGGTAATACAATGTTACTATATAAACATTTTGTTTTACAGATGAAAATAAAAACACCAAAGATATTTTAATCATATCGCAATTCAATCTCCTTTTGTTTATTAAATAATTTTGAGCATGTATAAAATTGTAATATAAATTAAAAGACGGATAACTTAAACATAAACTTTAAAAGTAATTCAAACATTTAATATGTATAAAATTATTATGTACCTAATATAAAATATTTGTTCATTAAAATAATGCTTCCAAAGTTTTCCAATAAGTTTAAAAATCTTACAATTTCCCTAACTTTACTACCATACAATATTTTCAACCCATTTTATATACTGCGATATTCTGGTGTAAATTGCCGGTAAATTTGGTCCACCACAACCTTTCCCAAATGAAGTAATTCCTACTATATAAGAAATGCAGCGATTTCCTTGTTTAGTTATTAGTAATGGTCCTCCCGAATCACCCTATAAAATATTTCTTTAAAAAGAATTTCTATCCTATATAAAAGAATCATACCTGACAAGTATCTTTACCGCCTTTCAATTCACCAGCACAAAGCATAGTCGATGTAATACCCTGTGGAAGTGTTCTAGTGTTTATCGGATAACTTCTACTACATAAAGAATTATCAAGAATATTTAATGCTACTTTTAAAAGTTTATCACTTTGATCTTCAACTAAAATTTAAACTAATTATTACTAGTTTTCTATAATACAACTAAACGTTACCAACTCCTGTTTTACCCCAGCCTGTAGCTATACTTGTATTATGTTCTATATTATGTTTGGTCCAAAGACATGCCGGTCGAATAAAATCAGTAAATTGTACTTTCGGAGATAGCTTAAATAATGCTATATCATTATATCGAGAAGGGGGTTTATATTGTTCATGTATTTTTATTTCTATAATATCATAATCGACAAATTCTGTGCCATCATCATCGTGCTTTAAATCTAAATCTCCTAATCGTACTTTAACGGGAGGTCCACTGAAAATATTTTGATGTAACGTATTTTAATTTTAGTTTTAGAAAACGTACTAATATTTAGTGTTAGCACAATGTCCTGCTGATACGACATAGAATTCGCTAATTAAAGTACCTCCACAGTACCAACCTATACCTTCATCATCATTATAACCAACAGCTCCCTAAAGAGAAATTTTTATTTTTAACATAAAAAATATTATATTTATTACCATAAAAGGAAATTCTCCTGGCGATGCTGGTGCACCACCAACTATAAGAGGAACCCCATTATTATCGCAATTAGCTATATCTATGCTAACTTCTTCAGGATCAGTTATTAAAGGAACCGCATTTACTACTCCTGTGACTAGTTTACTATATTCGGTACATTCTAAAACAAATAGATATTTATTATTGGACTTGTTGGATTTTTATAGGTGTACTTACTTTCTTCTGATTTACTTTTAAATCTTTGTAAAGTAGGTTCGTTGCTATCGGGGAAGACGAATGTTTCTAATTTGTCCACATTTAAAAATGAATTTTCGTTGGGTTGAACGATATTTTTAGCTGAAATTTTTTTAATATTTTATCGATGACATTATAAATATGGCATTTATACCTTCGCAACAAACTATTGGAATAGAAACCGAATGGAAGCCACATATTGTAGGTGTAACTCCTCGTTTTGCTAATTCATCGACTTCAGGACAATCTGTGGCTAATTTACAAATGCCTTGTGCACCGTTTCTCATTAATTTACAATTATCGCCTACATATTCTAAAATAATATGTATTTTTTGTCTTATTACGTGTTTAAAAAAACTTTAATTAGAAACTATTCTTAAGCATTTTTAAAAAATTACACTGCAAAATAGAATTTTTTAAAAGTATGTTTATTAAAAATATTTGTTCATTTATTATAAAACAAATAATTAAATTCAGGCGTTAAAAAATACGAAGAAAATATAATATATATCTTCGTATTTAATAAATAAATCGGAGCCTTTATTTTTTTTAGATTTCAATAATAATCTATTATTTATGTAATAGGATAATGGTGGACAAATGCGGCTTTTCATTTGAATTTGTGTATCTAATACTATGTAACTACTATGGTGTGGCTCTTTATAATTAAATGAAAAACCGGAATGCGGCTTTCATCGATCTCATGCTTGCCCACCCATATAATAGGACATAAAGTTGTTTTTAATTAAATGTAAAAATTTTAATTTGACCATAGTCATAAAAAATTCAAGTTAATATTATATGTAAGTACGTTTAGAATTTTAAACTTTCCCTCGTAAGCTATAATCAATTAAGGAATGTTTAATTGCACTTATGGACTGATAAAAAAGAGTAAGGTTTATTCTTTCCTAACTTATCTATTAGAATTCAAATAATAATGAAAAACAATTTTAAAATAAAACCGGGCTTTTTGACATTTTTTGTCAAAATTTCTTCAGTTCTGTCGGGGTATTAGTAAAGAGCGGTAGTGTTGTTTAGTATGTATTTAAAATTTCGATGTTTTCCGCGATGTGCGGGTTAGTGGGTGTCGAAAAGATTAATGTGTTTGTGTTTCTATGTGCTTATATATGTGATGTTTTAAATGTGCTGCGATGTTTATTAAGTTTTCTTGGAATATAAGGATGATGTACAAGAGGCACCTAAAACAACGAAAAAAGGTACGATTCTTTTTCTCAAGTAACTCTCATGTATTTATAAAATTTAAATATATGACATTTAACTGTAATACAAGTTCTCTGATACTTAAATTAATGTAAATAGGTATTCTATAAACTTATGTTAGGTTAGGTTCTTTTTAAACGGGCTAGGTCCGTTACCATGTTTACGTCGTACGTGTTCGTCGTTTAATCTTATTGGTCAATTTAAAATTTCTTTGTTATTATTACAAAACGCAGTAATGGAAAACCAGATTTAGGCAATTCAATTTCGATAGGATTCGGTACTTTTATTGCACGTTCGTTTTCTCGGAAGTACAATCGTTTCAATTAGTAATAATACATTAATACAATAATATTGAACTAACTTATTTTCTTTTCACTATTATAGGTTACTATTGCTAGTTTCTTTATGTACGTATTTTCCAAGCAGATAATTAAAATGAGCTTCGGAATAGCTGCTATTTTATTAACATATTATAATTTCTGTCTGCAAATCAATTTTGTTGGCCTCCATATCTCAAAATGTATATCTTGAGGCAGTTCTATCCCTATTTAAATATTTCGGATTGTATCGAATATATAATATAATAGTATATAATAGTATCAGGCTAAAAAATTTCCATATATACTATACGGTTAATGTCGTTATTAACTCTACTTAATATATAATATAGAGTTTATAACTTTTTTGAGAATGTATATTACAATACGTTTATTATTTGATAAATTGGTAAACAAATATAGATGTGTTAAACTATAAAAGGACCCAACAAACACTGATTCGTTGGCCGATTACCGGTTTAGTGTCGGAACTGTTGGTAAAGTGCTGGTATAGATTTTCTGATATCGTATACCTCTACTGGTCCTGCACTAGCAACTGGCAGTTTTACATAAATCGAATGCATGTACTTTGCCACTGCTGGTAATATGATCTATCAAACTTCAATTGCAATTTTCTAAAGTTCGTGCCATTTGATTCTTAGATGGCGGTTATAGTTATTGTTCAGTAGGTACTTCAGTAGGTTTACTTGTTTGTTTTATGTACTATTGTTCAATTATTTTTTAGTACCGATAGTGATTCGCGGCTATAATTCGGGCAAAATCGAATTGGCCCGATTAATGGCCGAGGTGATACCGAGTTACCGGACCAATAACGTATGCCAGTACTGACCCAGTACTTGGTTTGCCAGCTATCACCTATCTAACCGTTGCAGAGTCAGTTGGTCAGTGTTTGTTGGGCGATTTTCAATTATAAAAGTTTAATGTTTCAAAATAATAACTATAAATATTTTTAAGCACATGTTTATAAGATTTTTTTGTTCATTTGATTCTCTTAAATATAAATTCTGCAAATTTCATATTTTCCTTCCAAATCACCCCCTCTGTATGTACAGTATTCAAATATGTATATTTATTTTAAAGCAAGTTAAAGATTATTTAATTATTTTGATACCTTTAATTCAGACAACCCACCATACATAGTATTTACTATTCTATAGTAAGAAAGTATTTTACTGTTGTCACAGTTGCATACGTATGACCGTAGTTATATGATTTTTATAAAATTTAGATTCCCTAGAAATTAATTTCAATTTTCAAACCTTCAAGAATATATACAGTCTGTATCTAAAACATGTAGCCAAATTTTACAGGCGTCTTATAGACGTCAAAATAAAACTTTTTTTTATATAAACATGTGTCCGAAAATGCATTCCCTCCGAGCTAGAAGACTTCGAATAGTTCAAGAAAAACTACACCATTTGTTTATTACTTTTTATTTTTAGTTTTAACTACAAAAGATGTTCAAAATGTGAACCATTTAAGGCAATGCATGCTTCCGTTCTTTGATACCTATTCAACTGCAAATATTGAAGTGACAATATTTCGAAGTTCTCTAGCTCGGAAGGGACGCTTTTTCGGACACACGTTTATATAAAAAAAATCTTATTTCGACGTCTATAAGACGCCTGTAAAGTTTGGTTACATGTTTAAGATACAGGCTGTATATTAACTAAATTGTTTCTAATTACTAGCAGGATTTCGATTAATATTAACATACAGTATGATAATTCTAGTTTAGATAGTTTTTATATTAAAAAAATAGAATATAATGGAAATAACGTATTTGAATTTCTCGTTTTAATTCTATAGTCTCATTTACATTTTATTTCCTTTACAATAAAAGGTTCGACTATTCTAGTTTGATAAAATCATAAGAATTTTTTCGTTTATGTTTTGATAATAGATGCCACTGTAAAGTAATTTTAAGCTTGCAAATTGAAAATTGAGAACATAAATTATGTAAAGGTTTATCGTAGGTACACTTTATGAAACTTAAACATTGATTAGTTGTTTTGTTTATTATAAAAACGATTATAATATCATTTTGTGGGTGCATGTGTCACAATATGTTCCCACTGTATAAAGTCCATTGCAGATAATTAATTACGTTTTATATTTAATTATAAAAAAAATATAAATATCGCGCTACATTTTATTATTTATAAATAATTATAAATATAACGATAGAAAGCATCGTGAACGCAAGCATAGTTTGACTAATATTAATAAATTTGAAAAATAGTAGTACTACTATCTACCTACTTACTATGGTTAGGTAGGTATTTAATAAAAGTATAAACAATTCTAAAATTATTTAATAAATTTCTTATAAATTAGCAATCATGAGTAATGCAGCTACCAAAATGAAACAATTATATAAATGACAATATTCTGATCTACATCAGTCTTAAATCTGTAATATTTACCGCTTAAAACATTATGATAATATATAGCTAGTACATACTAGGTACGTACCATATATGGTTTTCATTTCACTTATGTCATTAAAATATATAAATTATTTTAATAAATTAATTACGGTATTTACCTACATAATTTTATGACCACATTATGCTTATTTGCTTTTGTGTATCTACGTATTTAATTGTATTGAAACAAACGCAGAGCGTTTTTTAAATTTTTAATGTGGATTTTACTTTTATTTTTAAATAAATCTCACGTGCCGAATTTCAAACAGCACCGTCACTGCATTATTACCACTATTATTACGAAGTAAATTAAGATTTTTACGGACAGTATTAATTTGGTTTATTGTTGTTATTAGGTATAGGTAATCGTTATTAAGGTAAAATTGAACTGACCGAAAAAAAAACTGTACATTCAAAAATTCTTAAAAAATTCACAGTAACTCATGTGAGGGAGTATAATATTATGACAAGTTTTTGAAAAAATTGTATGTTAGACTTTTGTGTAATTCACAAAATACAGTAAAAAATACATATTTTTAGCTATTTTCTTGGAAACTATACATACAATTTTGTTTTAATTTTTATTATCAACGGAAATTATGAATATTTAATGATGTTATTTTTTTGAAGGTCATTGAAAGTACTTTTTTTAATCATAGATACTTGTTTTAGTTATCTAATTTTCCCCTTCACACGAATACAAAATACTGTACAATATTATTAGAATAATGCACTATCAAACCTTTTCTGTTAAAAAACAAGACATTTTTACATACTTTTTAAAAAACGAAATTGAAGTTTAAATATTTGAAATCCTGCTAAACCGGAAATGGTTGATTTTCTGTTCACAACAGTTTATTGTATTGCAAAATGTTATAGATCGCCTTTATGTTAGCAGATCAATCATTATCTACTTTATAATTTAAACTATTTCAAGATTTGAAGGTTTTTCTTTTATGTGTTCCGTTTAACCGTAATTCAACGTTTTTCTTTCAGAACGTTCATTATATCCTTCTTTAATTTTATATTTTACTACAGCATTTTAAAATGTTCTGTCCCTAAAAGTAATGAAAAACAAAATTATAGTCGAAGTAGTTACGAATTATTTTTAACCTAAATAACTCTTTATGTAATAATGAAAAAAATAATAATCAGTAAGCATGCACATCCTAAACCTAGGTATTAAAAAATTAAAATTTCGCGGTTTTGTAATCGATCAATTAACAAAATGATTGGCGTTTATTTTAGACGAAGGCTGTATAATAATTAATAGGCACTTCTCAAATTATATTTCCAATGTAATATGCGATTTAGTTTTTAAGCTATAAAGTAAGGCGTTAATCGTTGACTTATAAATATTTCCGATAATTATATAGTTAAAAATATGCATGTAATAAAAACGATAACGTTTGAACCTATGTATATTTCATTTATGTCAATTTAATGTATTTTTATATTTAATACGAATATGAAGAGAAAGTAAGAAAAAAAAGGTCTATCATTTTGTTCGGTACCTATTTATTGACACAGCGTGGTCGTCATGGCTTCAGTAAATAATAATTTATACTCTATCGATATTAAATTGATGTATAGATGGAATTATTACTTACTTTGAGCGATTATAGAAATTGAAGCACATGACACTATTAAAACGTGAACGATTGGCTTTCTAAACATCATCAGGCACTTCTACACTACATGTGACATTGTTGTTCTGAATGATAACAAACGATTCTACGTCTTTTCGTTCATCTAAATGGTAATAAGATATAAATACTTGGATTTACCAGATACATAGGCGACTCGTTAAAAACTGTAGTTAAAAGTTGTCGTACAGGTTTATAAGTATTCCAAGAACAGTTTATGCGTATTATTTAAATTATTTCTTAAATAACCGCACACCGAAATAGATTCTACTAGCAAATGTTTGGAATAATTACGAGCACCTCCGAACCACTAAATATAGTTACCATTAATTTATTCTTGCAGCAAATTATAACTTTATTTATGCAAAATTTTAATTTTTAAAAGCTGCCCCTGATTATAGTATATTATTAATTATGCCCCACATACCGTATCATTTTTGCCTCGAGTTATACAAACTTGTTCCGTTTTAGTTATTGGAAATTAATAATAATATTGCCAATAACGTAATTTTATTATTTATTTTGTATTCCATTTGCTTTTACTCGGGGGGAAAGCCTAGAATTCCCAAACTTTTCCCTTTGAATTTTAATGTTACGAACGGAAATTTTTACCCATATTTTAAAGTTTTGAGCGTTTAATACTTCTCGAGAAATATTTTACGAATTAAAATTAATATGTAACCAAGTTATAGAATAAAATCCCAATTTTAGTTTGGTTTAAGACGATCGAATCGCATTTAATCACTTGATCACGTTTAAAAACTTTACATTTACTTTTCCTATAGTTTAATTTTTAAATATAAAATAAGGAACGAGACGCCTCGATACTATGCAGCCCAACTTACAAAATCAAATAAGCAGCGTTTAGCAACAGTAAAATACGTCATTAATGACGTTTTATCAAGGTTAATTGAATAAAATAATATGTGTTATCAATCAAGAACTAATTAAAAATGTCGAATGTTTTTTTTTAGCAATGAAACCAGATTTTTTTTATTTATTGTTAATATAAAGATTATTGTATCTGTTTTATAAATCGATACCGTTTTTTAGTTTTTATAATTTTTGAATATCTAAATGTTTAAATGAAACATTTCAATTTAAGGTCAACCTTGATATAATGTCGGTATTTATAATAATAATAATTTGTCGTCATTCGTTTTGTTTTATTCAATTTTAAATACAAACTTTATTTAAAATGTATTTTAAAATGATTTTTAAATTCTGAAATGTTTAAACTAGAAATTTTTGAAATAATGAGTTCTTAAATATTTAATTAAATAGTATACTTAATAAATATATTAAACTTGATTAATATTATATGTAATTTATAATAAACTACTAAATTATACTGAATAATATAGAATATAAATGAATACAATTATTGCTAAATGATACTAATGCAATGTAATTAGTATGTAATTTAAATATTAGAATATAAATGTATAATGAATTATATTAAATAAATATATTAAAATTATTAAATATATAGGAAATTACATTTAATGATATTATGAATAATAACAATTATAAATTTAAATATAAAAAAATTAAAATAATAATCTAATTGTAAAAATGACAATTTAACCTAAAACATATAACTAGAACGATATAATTATAATATAATAAATTAACATGATTAAACTAAATACATTAATATTAACTATAATTATACATATAGATAATAAATAATATACAATTAAAGTAACTCAATGTTAAAATTGAAATTAATAGTAATATAATATTAATTAAATAATATAATATTAATTATTAATCTAATAAATGAAATAATAGATTAATTATGTAATAAATATTATGATTACAAATATATTCAAATAGTATTAAATCATTATTATAATATAAAATTGATAAATTTTATCAATAATGATGTTATTGATATATGGTAGAATAACATAACATTATAATCAATAAATCATAAAATATAAAGTTAAATACATTTTATTATTTAATATATATTAAATTACATTACGTTTAACAATAATAATTATAATTTAAAAATAAAATTATTAACATTATCTTATAGAATAATCATAAGTATAATAATCATACTAGATTTAAATAATTAGATATATTAATATTAATATCAATATAATATTTCAGATTAAATAAAATAAATATGTTAATTATAAAATATCAGTATTAAAGAATAGACAATACATAAATATATCATTATTAAAACAATATTACTATTTAATATGTATGAAGATTAATAAGTCTATGATATAAGAATAATATAATTATTTAATTTACAATTTTAAATAATAAATATTACTAATATTATGAACATAATTAATTAATAATTATATGAAATTAATAAATCATATAATATGTAAATAATATAATTAAATATGAATTCAGATAAATTTAAATATATTAATTAATATTAGTATATTGATCATTATTTAATATTTAAATATATAAAATTATTATTACATTAAAATTGAATAATTAAATAATTATAAATTATGAAATTAATTAAATTGAATATTAAGTATAATTTCATATGATATTATAAAATACAATTAAATATAACATTAATAATTATTATATTATATATTATTATAAGATTTATTAATTTAATATATAAAATTTAATCTTTAAAATATATTAACAATTCTTAAAACATATAATTTAGACATTATACATGATATATTAATATGTTATATTAATATATTAAATAATTTTATAAAATTATATTTAATAATGATATTAATAATGAATAATTATACATTCAATTAATTATTAAGAATAAATAAAATTTAAATATCATATTATGTAAATTAAATGCAAATTAAAATTAAAAATTATTAAAATTGTAGAATATATTGATACATATATTAATATTTGTAATACTATTAATTAATTTGATAATTTATAATTATTTTAATATTCATGACTATTAGTAATAAAATTATTTAAATCTTTAGCATTTCAATATATCGAATATTATAAAAATGTTCATTTTATAAATATAATTAGAAAATTATACTAATTAATTGTATATTTATACAATATTAAATGATTTTAAATATACTTAAATTCTTCTATCATAATATGATATATAGCATTTTAAGAATATTAATATATATGAGATTCTTTAAATTACTATTATAAAATAATTTATAATAATTAATTATAAATTATATTAATAAGATCATATTATACTATTAATATTATAATTAAATTATAATATCATTATGTAAACATAATATAATAAATCGTATTACATTATATAAACGTGATTATGATAATGTAATGATATTTAAGTTATACAATTTGTAATAATTATTATGATAAGTTTATTAATATATTATAAATTAGTATAAATATTATTTGAAATATATCTAATTTAATATGTTAAACATTAATTAAATAATGTAAACTAATTTTAGTACAATTAATATATAATTTATATATTAATAAATAATATAATGTATTTGTATAACTTATAATATGATTTTAAGTTTATTCTATGTACATATAAATAATTATAATGCAATTAATGATAATTAATTTAATTAATGAATATTAGACATCGTTAATATTAGATATAATTATACTATAATATATTATACAAGACATCGTATATTTCAATAATTTAACTAATATTATAATTATCATAACGTTAATGTATGTTACAATATATATAACAGTATTTCTGATAATTATATTTTTAATATTTGATAATATAACTTTAACTAATAAGTATAATTATTAATATATACTTTATTTTATATTGTGAATATCATATATAATGAGCATATATTACTAGTAAATTTAATCTAATGACATATTAGATATTGAATAATATATTTATACAATTGTAATTGATATACAGATTTTGATTTAATGTAATAAATATTTTTATTTTAAGTAATTTTGTTTGAATATATAGATAAAGTTTTATAATAATAATAAATATTTATCATAATTTAATAAATATCTTAATGATAAATAATAATGTAATATATTACTAATTAATAAAATTTTATGTATTATAATAAATTTTTATTGAGATTAATATTTATTAATCTATATTGACAATATAATTAAATGACTATTATAAATTATAACTGTAATATACATATAATTATATTACTATATTCAATATATTATATTATATATTTATGATATTTATACTAATTTAGATAGTTATGTAAATTAAGATTTATATTTTATAATCTATTTATCAATATTAAATTTTTTTAATAAATATATCTATTAATTATAATATTTATTGAAATATATTATTAATATTAATTATATTTATAATATTAATATATTATTAATATATACATTATTATTAAAAATGAATATTATATTAAAATAATTTTATATATTAAATTACAATGATATAATACATTTGTACATATTATTAAATGATATGAAATATAAAATTAATATAATAATTTAATTAAATTATAATTTAAATATTATATTTACAAAATTTACATATATGAATAACTATATTCAATAATTGTTAATTAGATCAAATGCAATATTTATACTAATATATAATTATTTTTAAATTTAAAATGTATGTATTAAACATTATATTATTTATATTGTATATTTATGAATATATAGTAATCTTATATTTAATTAATTATAAATTTATATAAAATTGTAATTTTAAATATAATATAATTTATACTTTGATAACTTGAATAATTTAAAATTAAATGTAACTATATTATTAATATATAGTAATATATTACTTAACAACTATTAATATTTAATTAAATTTAATTTTAATATGTTCATATGAATATACTATTAATATATGATTCCTATAATACATCATTACATTATGATAATTAAAATTTAATACATATTTATAAGATTATAAATATTTATAATCGATTACTTCAATATGTTTTATATTATATATTGTAATTATATAATAAATTTAATATATATATTATACTTAATACTTTTTTATAAATATTTAATCATAATTAAAATTATTTATATATCTAATTTAAATTAGAATTAATTAATATCATAATTAAAATATAAATAATAAATCATTATATTATTCAATTATAATTATATATTATAAATTATAAATCATTGAATACGTATATATAATAATATTACTTGTCTATTTATTTAATAAATATGTATATCTATATGATATTAAACTATATATAATAGATTATTAATTATATTTAATAATTGTATATTTATTATTATAATAATCTAAATTTAATAATTAAAATAATTAATAAATTAATTATATTGAAAATTAAAATAATTAATTAATTTCATATCAAATAAACTTAAATAATTTAATAAAATAAATTGAATTTTTAATTTAAGTTTCCAAAGTATAAATTTTTTTATAGATTTTTATTAAGTTATATAAAATATATTGTTAATTAAATATATTAAATATTAAAATAACAAAATTTTAAATATAATTTAAATTTTAAAAATTATTATATTTATAAATAAATTAATTTAATTTTTAATTATAAAATAATATTTTAAATTCTGATAACAATTAAATTAATATTTTAAGTTTAATATATATTATTACATTATAAAATCATTAAATATAATTTTAATTTTTAATTTAATAAATAAAATTATAAATATAAATTGAAATTAATATATTTTAATAATTTAAAAATATTATTAAATTAAATTAATTAATTATAAATAATTTAATAATTTTAAAATATAATATTAATTTAAATAATAAAGTCTTTTAATTAAAAATTTAATATATAAATTTTTAAATATTATATTTACAAATTAATATTATTTAAAAATTATTTAATTTAAAATATTTAAAATTAAATTTATTAATTAAATATTCATTTATTATTAACTTAATATAAATTTTATATTACAATTAATTAACTTTTCAAAATTTAAAATGAAATTTTATCATTTTTTATTAAAATTTGATTAAAAAAAATATAGTTTGTGAAATTTAAAAATCAAATATTTTTTATTAAATAATTATTTAAAAATTGAATATTATTATTATTAATTAACAATAAAATTTTAATTTAAATAATTAA
This sequence comes from Rhagophthalmus giganteus, assembly GCA_036326145.1. NCBI lineage: Eukaryota > Metazoa > Arthropoda > Insecta > Coleoptera > Rhagophthalmidae > Rhagophthalmus > Rhagophthalmus giganteus. The sequence continues at coordinate 3,556,152 of JARFJA010000075.1, read as the reverse complement.
TATTTAATTTAATTTTAAGAAAATTATTTAAATTTTTATTTTATATTAAAATTAAATGTAAATTTTATTAAATATAAATTTTAAATATATAACTGTTTAATTTAAATTTGCATCAAATATTTAAAAAATAATTAAATGTATAATTAATATTATTAAAATGCTATTAATACAAAATTAAAAATTTTATTAAAATATTAACTAAATTTTATTAATTAAACAATTTAGATTATAAATTATTTTAGTAATATAAAATTATTAATTAAAGATTAAAAATTTTTTATATTTAAATTTAATTTTCATATTATAAAAATTAACTTGTATTTAATAAATTTATATTTATATTAAAATTATTATGCAATAACAATTATTAAATTTAAAAATCTAAATTTATTACATTAAAAAAAATTTTTAAAAATAATAATATTGTTTAATATTTTAATAAATTATAATAAATATTATAAATACTTTTAAGATTGAACTATATTTTCTTAATTTAAATTCAATTGTAATAATTGTTAAATAATTTGATATTTATTATTGTATTTTTAAAAAAAATAAATTTTTAAATTAATTTATAAAAAATTAAAATATTAATTTTAAATAAATAAACAAATTATATTTAATAAAACAACAAATTTATCAAATTAAATTTATGAATTAATTTAAAATTATTATTGTATAAATAAATATTATTTTAAATACATTATAAAATAAAAATTATTTAATAAATTCGATATTTTATAATTTAAATATAACCTAATTTTTTAAATTTACAATTTTGAATTATGATATAATAGAATTTTTTAAATCTATACTTAATATTGTACAAATTAAATTAATAATACTATTGGATATTAAAATTTAGTATATTTTAAATTTATTATTAATCATAATATTATTTAAATTTATTATATAAAATATATAGAGATAGTATTATTTAATAAATTTAATAATAATTATAGGAAAATATATAAATTTTACAAAATATATTTAATTATTAAATATCAATTTAAAACTTTAATTATTTAATTATATAAATAATTTTATTTATTAATAATAATAAATTATAAATTTTTATAAACATTGATATAATTAATTTAATATAAATTTTTAAATATAATTAATTTAATAATTGAATTTAAATTAATTAAAAATAATAAATTTCAAATTTGATAATTTATTTCAAAATTGTAAATTGAATAAATCTAACCAAATTTTATAAATTATTATTTTATTTAAATTATATAATATTTGATATTTTTAAATAGTATTTTTATAAACTATAATATTAAATATTTTAACATAACATATTGTAATAAATTCATAAAATTTTAATTTAATTATCAATAATGTTTAGCAATTAATATTATTTAAATAATTATATTTTAAAAATTGTAGCATTAAATTGAGTAGACAACTTGAAACAACTAATAATAATCAGTGATTTAATAATTTCTCCAAATTTATAATATAATATTTAATATTCATTATATTATTTGTTAAAAATAGATAGATAAATCATGTATTTAACTCTCAAGTTAAATAATTGTTATTATAATTATTAAATAGTATATTAATAATAATTATAATTAAATAACTTATAATGTAAAGTTTTTAATTTAATTTAAATTTGATTAAAACTTAAATATTACTTGTAAAAATCAATTTCTTTTAAAATTTAATTTGTAAATATAAAACATATTACATTATTTAATTAACTGGAATATTTCATATTATATAAATATTCAATTTTAAAAATTAATATTATATTAATAAAATTTTTAATTTAAAAATTTCTTTTAAATATAATTAAGATGATTAAACACTATTAATTAAATTTTTATTTAATGAGTTTTAATTAATTCAATATTTTTAATTTGTAATACATTTGTAGAATTTTAATTTAAAGATATATAATATAAAATATAAAAATTGATTATTTAACATTATATTAATATTATTAAATTTATAAATATTAGTTTTTTAAAAATAATTTTAATATATTTTATACATCAAGTTTTGACATATAAATTATATTTACAAAATATGTAAAAAATATTGAATTAAATTAAAATAAAATTATTTTTAAATAGAAAATTTTATTATTTATAATTATGTAATCAAAATAAAATTTAATATTAAAAAAGATTAAATTAATTAGTTTAAAATTAAATTTATTTATTATTAAATATTTAATATTTTTAATTTATAATTTTTATTTGTAATTGATTCATATTAATATTAATAATAATATAATTATCAAATTTATAATTTTTATTACAATTTCAAATAAAAAATTTTAAAAATTGTATTTTAAAATTAATAAATATATACTAATTAAAGTTTCAATTCACATAAAAATACCGGCGAGATAATCGTATGCAAACAAAGATGAGATTTACGAAATAACGAAATAAAAGCTTCGTGCGTGCTGCTTTTACTTGACAATTAAAATTACTTTCATTCTTTAGAAAAACTAACTTACGTCTCGCAATGTTTAAGTTTCGTAACAGATCTTTTGTTCTATTGTATTACTTATTTTTGCATATCGTTTGTAAATAAAATCGAATTTTAATTACAATCTACAATATTTATATTTACTTAAAGAAATCCTTGGCACTGTATCGATTTGAATATCTTTATGTTGTTCAAATATTTGCACTTGCAACTACCGGCGAGATAATCGTATGCAAACAAAGATGAGATTTACGAAATTACGAAATAAAAGCTTCGTGCGTGCTGCTTTTACTTGACAATTAAAATTACTTTCGCATTCATTTAGACAGCACCGAATTAAGAGATTTCGAGGATCTGGGCTACCATTTTGCCGTACAATTTACATGCCGTTGGTTAACTAGCAGTATTTAGCTTCGGAGCCACCCCTTCTTAATTCAAAATAATTTTCTTTAATAATCGGGGCGCGTTATAAAACAAGGTGTTTAGAAAATAATGAGAAATCTTCCGGGGACGTATAGAACACGTAAACGAACGAAAAATCAATTTGCTTAAATAACACTTTTATTTCTTATTAAAATTTAATCATGTTCGGTTTACATTCCTAATAAATGAAGTATTTCGAAACAATTTTAAAGATTTTTTTGATACCATCTTAGGAATACCAAGGATACACTACCCCTGACCTTTCAAATCACATTTTTTTCAGGAAATTAATTTAAAAAAAATTAATTTCATTGTCGGATTCTCCCAACATTTTAGAATAAAAATGAACTCTTGCTCACTTTCCATAAAATCAGCCATTTTCGAGAAAATCCCAATTAAACGGTAACAGGTGCAGCGTTAGTTTGGTACTCTAGGTTCTAATATTCTAAGTGCACAAACCTTGCACCTCTTACGTGGCGTGCGTAGCAGCGACATTACCAAAAATACACCTGTTACTCTTTTAAGCACGATTTTCTCGAATGTGGCTCATTTTATGGAAATTGGGCAAGAGTAGCTTTTTTATCCTAAAATGTTTGGGGAATCCAACAATGCAGTTACATTTTTGAAAAATTAATCCCCTGAAAACAAATGTGATTAGAAATGTTATGGAGTAGTATATCCTTGTCACCCCCCTTGAAGTGGTATCAAAAAATTTATTAAATTGTTTTAAAATACTTCATTTATTAGGAATGTAAACCGAATATGATTAAATTTTAAAATTTAAAATTTTAAAGTATTATTTAAACAAATTGATTTTGCCCTTTCAACTTTGGGGGTAAAATTTCGGCAGGAGAGCGTCGTAGTAAAAAAATTTATAGAAACTTAGTTTTATTTTAATGTATTCTACACGTCCCCGAAAGATTTCTTATTATTTACTAGACACCCTATTTTATAACGCGCCCCAAGTATTAAAAAGGGATTATTTTGAATTAGCGGGCGTCTCCAAAAGGACTCTGACGGTTATTGTGATTAATATGGTGTATAGAATATATCCCTAAAATTTCAGTATCACAAATTGCAGGGTTTATGCATTTAGAAGTTGGACTAGCAGTGTCCTAGCTCTCTAGTCTACCACGTCCTCCTAAACTAGACATTCAAGTACCTATTATATCAGCAACACTTGCAGCTTCATTATTCGTTTCAGGGTTATAAAAATGAAATTAATGATTTCAAAGATTGTGATCGTGACTCGAAAGGAACTTATTTTTTGATGCCCACAAGAGGCTGTATAGATCTGGGTACCTAGCGATCACAATTTCTGTTCCTATAATTTTTAGTTTTTGGTATTAGTTTATAAAAGAGAGCAATTTTTAATATGTATTTATTTTTAAATACATTTACGTTCAAAATTATCGTCCTCGTGCTATTTAATGCAGGTACGCTAATGTTGGGGTCCCTTAGAACACAATAGGACTGTATAGAAACCAATACTTTTTTTTTCAAATACATAAATCATGCAATGGATGACATCAGTTAGTTTATTGTGACTTATCGCTTGGAATTGCTATGTTACATATGTAAGTTTTCACATGTCCGTTTTGTAAATCGCATTAATGCGTTCGTGCATTCAGTCGGCAATATTCATATTCTTTAAAACTATTTAATTGTGCAATTTTATGTAACGGTTAGAATACAGGTAATTTAATTAATAATTATTTAAACATCATCTAGGACCTAATACAATACTATTTTAATATAATATTGTTTAGTTATTTTTCGCCGATAAAAGGAATTAATTTGATTTAAGCTCGTGTCACATTATCAGTCGGTTTGTCAAACTAGACTAATCAAACTCGATTGATGACGTGGCGCGACGTCATCAAAACAGTTTGATCAAACTTTCTAATTTTTAGAGGGACCTCTACGTATATTCGTCAGTCAGTTTGATGCAATTTCTACGTTTATTGGCTATAGTTCAAATAATTCTAAAATTAGCGTGCGTGCTGACATCATTACCATACGTTCAATAGGAGATTCTAATGCGACGTCATTTAACCTTGATCAAATGTCTGGATGTAAAACTATTCGTATGAATTACGTCTGTACCCCAGAATAAAAGTTAATTTTGTCGAACAATTAGTTTATGCCAGTGAAGTAGACAATAATATTACGTCCTTCTTCAGATGGAAAACAAGTGTAAATTCTACAAGCTTAAATAACCCACTTATCTGATTTAAAACTAACAACAAGATAGGTCACAGAGCAGCTTAGAATCAAATAGTTTTAGGTAATAGTTCTTCTAGTTAAAAAACTTTTATTCTGTTTAAACTGATAATACGATTAAAAGAAACAATTATCATGTAGGGTTTTAAAAATTTAAAAACATTAACATGTGACATATGGGTAGTTAGGTTCATCAAAAATGAAGTTAATCACATTAGAATCTTTTAAGTTTTTTTTGTTTTATTTTCTTGCAGATCGTTATTAATAATCAAAAATCGCCAAAATACAAGAAATAGAAAACTATGGTGAACTTTTCAAATTAACCAAATGAAAATGCACGTGCTGTCAAATGTCAACTACAGTTTGATGTATTAAAATTGATAGTGTGATTGTGCAGTTTGATAGTTTGTTCAAAACATCAACTTTTAACGTCATCGATGTAGGTAGTTTGATAAACTGATTGATAGTCTGATACGGGCTTTAGGTAATTGATCATATTTTTACCATACAGTGGGTATAAATGATTTAGACACCCTGTAGTAGTAATTTCACAAATTAATAAATAGTGATAATCACCATATAAACAGTGCTAATCGTATGTTTTCGAATTAACGTTATAAGGTACAACACTCATCTTTAATATGCTTTTTTCTTTTTGTCGTGATTTTTTGTGCATTATGTATTTCTACACTCGTACGATAAAAGACCAAAAAAAATATATACTCATGATACCCTATATATAACAAATTATATACGCATGTAGCGTTCGAGTTGCTGAAATATTTTCTTATCGTGTCTGTGTTGTTTGTATTACTTGCAATTGTGATAATGTATCTTACCAAATAAAGAAAGCAAATCTGTACCTAATTTAGTATATCTATTTTTTGGATTCTGATAGTTTTATTTTCATTTCAAGGTTTATGTTAAAATAATAAATGTAAAATATACTATAGATACCAGTTTCTAAGGGAATATAAACACGATTTTTATCAAAATAATACGTATGTGCTTGAATAGTTACACTGTTTATACAATATACCTACTCGAAATTTTTTATTATCAGTTAGGCATTAGTATTAAATATTACTGCGAGATTACAAAATTATGAGACAAAATTCAAATCGCGAACTATTTGATTCTTCATCGAGCTATTGATTTCACAACTTACGATATACTATTATATATCGCAGTTACTGTAGAAATTATAAAATATGTTAAATAAAAAGGTCGTAATATATGTATTTTATTTTTAACAATTTAAACAGAAAAACAATTGAATCTCAAGTATTCTAGAAACAATCATCCATTTTTTAAATTAGATCAAATTTATAATTCTCAGTGATATAGTACATATGTTACGGTTATCTCATCAAATAAAGATATAAAGCGAGATTTAAATAGCGATTATTTGTTTTTAATATTAATTTCGATTCCTTCGACGATCAAGTTATAAGAATACAATTTCCAATTCGCGCATTTTGTACAAAACTTCTCACGTCGCCCCGAAACAATCACAATTTAGATATCGCGAACTTAAATAGCAATATCGTAAAAATATTTCTCAAAATTTTTCTAATTGCTGGATCTCTAATACACTCAGATTTTAACATCTATGCCGCGTGAATGTATTCGTCAAATACAACATCAAAAACTTTTGAATTAACACATTTGAAGTTCTCTCACTCTCAATGTAGTGAATCTAATACCAACGTCGTAACGAGGGTGTGAAGCGCCCGTGGCAAGTGTCGTAACTTACACCCCCCTAACCCAAAAATAGCCTAAAAATATAGTCCCAAACTAGCTGCGCTCGTGACGGCCGCCTCTTTCGCCATGCCTTACCTCGCCAACCTTTTTCTAATTTTTGGAATATCTTGTTTTGCTTTCTGAATCTAAGCGGACTGACTGTAAATGGGAATTAAAAATAAATTTTTCTTATTGAACTTATCGTCCAGGATAGAATTGCAACGTGATCACTTCATAGTTATAACACTAACACATAGTTATAACAGTCGTACAGATATAAAACGCTTAGGTTATTTAAAATAATGTTTAGAAAATTTCCTTATTGATATTTTTACAATGAGATGACTGACAAACTAGATTTTAAATTTTAATGTTCGTATATACAATGATATGCATATATAAAATAGAAAGTGCGCTATTTATTAATATTTTAATGCTTTATATCGTCTGTAAAAGTTCGTTTTCTTTTTAATAATCGCGTCTATGTGATAATCTGTGGCTAAATCTTTCATAAAACCGGATATTATAATACGAACCTCACTATTAAATAAAACACACCCTATACCTATTTACCTTTTTTTTATAGTTTACCAAAAAATATTCTCTTTCTGAATCTACACACAGATAATTAAACTGCTTGAAAATCAATAATAACCGAAACCGCCGTAAATACTATTTTCGTCATTTATCCTTGTTTTATTATTAATTACCACTCTTCTTACAATTAGTTCGACACGTTTACATCTTGGTAAGATCATTTAATTGTTAAAATTTTAATTATTCAATTCAATCAATTAAAAATCAATTTAAAAATACATAGCCGTATAGAAAAATTTCCAATGTGCAATATATAAACAATATGAACTTGACAATAACAATCAAATTACTTAAATCACAAATTCATATCTTAATCAGATTTTACAATTGAAATTTAAACATATTTTTGAAATTATCGTTCGCGAGAATTAAAAAAACTCGAAATCTACATTAAATTGATAGATCGTTACAGTTTGATTGAGCTAAATCAGATTTTAAATTATTGTGTAATAAAAAAAACAATTGGTTGAGTACAATAGATTTATCTGATTATACGAAAACGATATTGATAAAAAACTATAGTACAGATGTACTAAAAAGTAAACATTCGATAGTGTACTACGTCATTGATGCAAACATGTCAACTATCGAGCTTTTTAACTCCAGTGTCCCGCTTTACTTTTACAATTATTCGAATCTCAAACAGCACAAACGATATTTTTCGTTGTGGAATGTTTATATTTTGTAATGTAATATGTGAAATGAATTCTTATTTTTATAATAATTATTATAATTTTTATCTCAATATTTATAAACTAGTTTTTTACATATACAAATGTTATAGGTACTTAAATAGTTTAACGCCATTTTTTTTATATAGGTACTATAAAGTATTGTACAATTTTTCAACAATTTCTGTTTAATGGCCATTCTTTCTGTTCTAGCGCAATTTGATAAAATAATAACCGTATATTGACGGTATTTATTTGTCATATTAGAATTATATATTGTGTGTCTGCATCTACATATTGTGCATTTAACAATTTCAGAGGTTATTTTGATTCCTTAACTAACAAATTTTATAAAAGAAGTCGATTATATAAAAATCTCCCGCGTAAAAGTTCTCCCTCTTTTATACTCTTCCAGATTGGCAAGTGTAACCTAACTGTTCGATACATTAATTTTTAAAAATAATCGATTTTCAACTAATTTAAATTAGTTATTATTTGACATAATTCGTCCTTCAATTGTTTAAAATTTTTAAATTGAAAAAATCGTTAGATACTTTTACATGACAATACGCATTTTTTATTTAAATGGGTTAAAACCTTTTCCAATTGAATTTACGGCACAGATAGCTTTAAATTACAATATGGGATCGTAAAAGCGTGGTACAATCGATCGTTTAAAACCAGTGTGATTACCTATGACGAACGACTTTAAAAATATCTTCTCAAAAATGTTGAGTGGATTTACAGCAAAATCTATTTCTTTCTTTATTGCACAATCGCAATTCAAACGATTATTGACGTTGATATTGTCTCCAAAGGAATCTGTTAAACTTTAACACCAGACTGTTCTTAAATGTTTAGTTTGTATGATTTGGTATAATTATACTTTTAAAGAGATGATTAACATATATGATAATCGACTTTTCAACATTAGTACAACCTAGTTCACTCAATGCCAATTTGCAATTATCATATTAATTGAAATATGTAGTAATTGAGGGTTGTATAGATTTGTAAACAATGTAGAAAACGTCATACAAATACATCAGGTGTTACAGCTAGGTCATGGACATCAAACATTTCTCTTTTTTTTATTTGTTAAAACATCTTATAATTTTTTAGTTACATTAAGTTACTATTATTATAATTGATTTAATATCATTTAAATGATTTGCGATTAGAAAATATGCTTAATGTCTAATGTATTAATACATGTTACGGTAAACACTTCAACCCAAATACGAATTTCTCACCGAGTTATTAACTTAAAGGATGCAGAAATTAAAAAAGCAAATTGGCCTATAAACAATCAAGTTAAAGACTTAAAAATTGATTTTAACAACATAATTTTCAGAAAATTCGTTTTACCATTTAAATATGGGGTGAGGAATGAGCCAATTCTTTCTAAAAGAACTTGACATAAACCATCCAATAGCGAGAAAGTATAATGGTCTGACTATCGAGACTCTAGAAGCTTTACTTGTAAAGTTCGGGATAACTGACGTATTTCACCAACACCATATATATATATATATAATACATATTTATATATAATAATCGTCAATAGTACTTACCGTATATTTTTGACCTTGGTGGAATATTTGCTAATTAATTTTTTTTTAAAGATGAAGGACAAAAAACAAATCGGAAAAACGTTACAAAGTACAATTGTTTTACAAACATCTTTACAACGAATCGCCTGCGTATCTCGAGTCCCACTCCCACCCTACCTTTCATATAAAACGGCTGTATGGCTTGCATACACATATGACATTTTCTGTTTGATCGTTGATATTAGACTATCGTTTAGTGTGCGTTGAGTTTTGTGCATGTTTTTTGTATTAATTATTTGTTAAAAATCATGAACACTTTCAACGATAACATCGGCAACAACATGGAAGACCCAAGGTACGTTTACAATCCATATTCCATTTAATATCTTCACTTATTTAGAACATAAAAATGTGAAAGCTAAAATTAAAATAAGGAAAACGTAGTCATTGTTTTGATTCTAAAAATGGGTTAACATTAAATTAAAATTAAACTACCTACTATTATTAGAATGCACGTTAAATAAAATTTTCGGGAATATGCCGTCTCCACTCCGTTTCATCTAACAATAGGCATCACATTTAAAAAATATATACATATAACTGATCTTGTTTCATAATTATAAATATTAAGTGAATTGATAAATTGATAAAAACGTGGTGGTTATGGTTAGATCAGGAATTCTGACGTCATTGGTGTTTCTAAGTGACAGTGAGATCCCTTTAAAAAAATACATGAACCGTGTTTAATGATGTAATTCAGTAGGCGTGATTTAAACTGAAATTACCAAAAAAAAATGTATCTTTAATTTGGCAAACTATACTATCTTTGAAACGTGCTTTACTTCAAATAAAAACACTTCTAAAAAAGTTCTTGCTAAAAACTAAAACTAATTGTTTAATAAATAGTTATATAATTTAGAAAATCGTTTATAAAATATTAAATTAAACTTTCTTTTTAGGAGTTATTTTCGGCGTTATGGTCTTCACGACAGTTCTGAATTTTCGAATCAAAGCATTTTAAGTGGAATAGGAGAATTAGTTAAGGCTATTACTACTATGGACGAAACAATACTTGTTCCTTGCCGATTGATGGATCTCAAAGTAGGAGACGAACAAGATCGTAAACATAAATCTAAGAATAAAAATGGAGTTCAAGATCTTTTAAATTCGGCAGATTTATTCGATGTGTATAATATGTTAAACAGTATTAAAGTAGATTTACTCTGGGGACAAAATATGGATGCAAACTCACAAATTAGTAATGTAAATAATACGTCTTCTAGTAGTACTCATTTAACAATTGGCAAAGGCCACGTAAGAAGACCATCAACTGTCAGTGTAGCATCAACAAATTCCTCAACTTCGGTAATTAGTGATTCAGAATCTGAAACTGGAAATGAAAATGATTCTGGAATTGAAGAAGCACCACAAGTACAAGAGCAAACTATTTTGCTAGCGCAAAATTTTAGAAGACATTTGAGAGGTCTCACTCGATGTTTACGTCAGATGAACGACACCACCCAGTATTTAACTTCACGTTATCAACACGACATTGAAAACCCGCTTTGATTATAAGTTGTGTGTGAAGAAAAAGTGCGAACGTTTGCGAGTTTAGGTAATGAATAGTCGGTAATTATTTAATTTTTGCGTTGAAGGTCGGTGGTAACTACCACCAGCGTAATGTTATTATTATTTTATTTTTACTAGATTCTAAGATATATTTATTTTTATGTATGAAATTATTGTGAACCTTACATAAAATTTAAAGAAAATAAATGCTTATAAAGTTATAAATTCTTTTTTTTTTATTTTTAAATATAATCTAATTTAGAAGTACTTCTAGTTATTGTTAATATTAAAAAAAGGTTTTTATATGACCTTTTAAAGGAATAATTGTATTCTTAGTTTTAAGTGAAAAATGAAAGTTACTTTGGTAATGTCAAGTTAAAAAATTGTCAGAAAAGTAATTTTTAATTTTGTATATTAATTATAGACAGATAGATAGATAATGGTTAAATACTCTTTATGAGGTTGTACTACCTCTTTTGAAGCTCTCTAGATACGTTTACCTGTATATTAAACCTTTTAATTATAATTTTTTTATAAATCTAATTACAATAATATAGTTTGTTAAATAAATAATAATTTTTGTAATTCCAATAATTCCATTTTTATTCAGCTTATAGATGAATTATATCATTGCCTGTAAAGCTGAAGGTTTATCATTTTATAATAATACTGTTGCACAAATAAGGTAAATACGTATTAAGTTGGTTAAGGCCTAGTTCAGATGATCGGCGTTTTACGTGCTTAAAACTCCGGTCATCGGAACGGGCTCTTAGTGTATTTCGCATTTAGTTGATGGCGCAATTATTAACTAAATGAAAATCCAATAAGGAGTTAAAGATATAAATTTAAATTATATCATGCCACCGCCATTTTCTCTGACCAAAATGCAAATATTTATGTTACTCATCAGAAATTTGCCGTGAAATTTCTAAAATATGTTTCAAAAATTGGATGAATATAAATTAGGTAATTAATTTTTAATGATAGTAAATTAGATGATTTTTAAACCACTATTTTACAGTTTTGTATAGGTATAATTTAAATTTACTCTCTCTCTCTCTCTCATATATATATATATATATATAGGTAGGTATAATATAAAATTAAGTTGGTGATGAAAATCAATTTTCAAGATAAAATACAATTAAGGTATATTAACTTCTTCTGTAAATTGTAACAAATATAACATAAAATACAACATATCTAATTATTTGAACTAGGTACATAGTTTTTAAATCTATATTGAATTTAATAATAACCACATTTATTAGTTATAATGAAATTTAAAAAGTTATAGTATTCCACCTTCTGTTTGATATTCTAATATTTATATGTCAAATATTAAACTTAATGTTTCAGTAATCAATATGATATAGGAATAAATATAGTATGCAAAACAATATTTTGTTTGCAGTAAATTATATTTGTCAATAAAGAACGTCCCCAAAGTGTAGTAACTTTTGGTTAATTTTATGTCACTGTTATGGCATAACCTATTACTACACTAGAATAGCCCGCCAAATTATAATTTGCCCTACTATATTATTCTGCTTTATTTGCAGTCTTTTTACTTTAAACTGCTTGGATATGTGGGCTCTTTCACTTGTGCATCTATATTTTTTATAGTATTTCAATATGTGAAAAATATTACATTAAAACTTAAGGGGAGGGTATACTCTATTCCCGGCGACCATTAGAAGTGAATTATATTCTTTATTTTTAAATTCTACAAAATTCTCTCATTTGGAGATTTTTCGCCATCAAATTATCTATCATTTGAGTTTTTAAAATTTAATATAAAATTATTAATAACGAAATTAGAACTTTTGTACACAATTCAAAATCCAATTTAAACTGCGACTTCAATTTTACAATGTATAATGTTCAATATAATATCTAGGAGATAACAAGTTTTGATAAAGATAGCTGAAGTAGAAATAGATTTTTTATTGAAAAAATGTTGTGTATAAGTTTACTTTTATGAATAAAATTCAAAATTTCATGTATGTGTTAACATATCAAGCTCATGTTTTGTCATTGCTTAGAGAACGTTTTTTTATATCATTTAAGATGTCGATCAAGTTTTCATCTTTAATAGATCTTGATAAACGTACAAATGTTTTTATAAAATTTCACAATTAAATAAAGAGGACTCACAGAAAGAGAAAGAATGTGAAGACCTCTACAGCTCGGCACGTGGTCTTGTTAGAAATATTTATTACCCAAATAATCCTGACAGATATATAAAGGTACCTATATACATTCGAAACTGCAGGCAAGTTTTAAATAGTTAGAAAGCGTCAGAAATTGCTTTTTAAAAATAAAAACGTTATAGGCACCTTTGCTACTACATAATTTTTAATAATAATAATATGTGTAATAAAAAATAATGTAGATTGTAATAAACAATATGAATTATAAATCGGTTATTCAAAATTTAAATGTTATTATTATAAACAGAATGAAATGGTTGCAAATGTTATTAGATTTAAACATAATGTTAAAAATTTCGTTTTGTTTTGTTTTAAATGTCATAGATATACCAAATGACCACAAAGCCTGGCCCCGCACCATTTTTTCGGAAATTGTTGGGTACCTATATGGAAAAATCGGCGAACACGCACTTACCTACCTATTCCATTATTTTTAGGGCACAATTTTTGATGGAAAATGTTTAGGTGTGTAATCTCCGGGAGTGGGAGGTGGAGGTCAACTAAAAAATTTCAAATGGAAACGCATTTCAAGTCGTATGTCATTTAAAAGATTTTAATAAACAACAATTTTTAACGTTGGTCCAAGGTCGATACACCTAACAAGTCATGAATGGCGAATACAAGTACCAAATAAAATTTAGAAATAAGTTGAACAATAAAGAAGAAAGGAACGAGGGAAACGTTTATACTTTGCGCGTACTTGCGCCACCCCGAAAGGACCAGTTTCGTTAATCCGCTTACTTGGGTGCGATAATAACTAGTAATTAGATATGAATCGTTCTCAAAGTACGACGTTCAAAATAAGAATGATGTGGTTTTTCGTTTCCCGTTTATTTAGCATATTTTGCGAAAACTTACTCTCGATCTTAGAGCCGATTTTTCCATCTCTTGGTAAATTTATCGGTAACCGTATAGGTATTTACCGTGGAAACAGTTGGTCGTACAAAGTACGGTTAAAGTAAAATTAGATTCTATGGGAAATACCTATCACATAAATTCACCAAGAGGTGAAAAATCGGCAATAAGTTTATAAGTTTTCGCAAAATATTTTAAATAAATGGGAAATGAAAAACGACATTATTCTTATTCTGTAATAACAGGGTCATTGGCGAATTCAAGAAAGCGAATTATCGAAACTGACAGTTTCGGAGTGGCGCAGGTACGCGCAAAGTAAAATGCATGTTATATTATTTTCAGTACGGATAGAAGTAGTGTGTTTAATTATACGTTATTCAAGATAGGTTCCAATATACGTCATCAATAAAACCTCGTACCTATTTTTACATTAGGTACTAATAAATTGCAGTCTTTCTTTGTCATGTTATATGTGTGCAGGTAAATCATTTATAGAATATGCCATGTTCAAATCTTTAAACTGAATATTACAAATATACAATTTATTGACTTCTTATTGTTGACGTGCATCGAAACCTATCTTGAATGTATAGATTGAGAATTCGAACTATACTAGGCGAATCCGTTCTCAGAAAGAACTTTTACCTGCCAAACCAAACGTTTGAGAAGTCGTAAATCAGTAGGTCATAAATAAACCGGGACCGATAATAAGCTTTTAAATTGTCTCTTCAAGAAACTAGTGTTAATATGGTTGTCTATATATAAGAAATTTGCTATAGTACCATCTATTCAGACGTTTCGTTAAGTTCTAGACATCCTCCTGCCTAAACAGGAAAAATTAAATTTTCATAACCCAACCCAAAAGTTAATTAATTTCCTTACCAAACAATTAAAGTATTTTTAGAATTTATTTGAAAATGAACAATTTTTAAAAATTTTTATATTAAACAATTATTAAATAGATGGAAAAAGGTTCTCTAAATTATAAATGGTATTCAATTTTAATTACTAAACTTTTTTTTCTGGTTATTTGTAAGGGTTTAAATTATCGAATTGTTTTAAATTAAATTATTAAAAGGTTCTAAAAAAAATTATAAGGTTAAAAATTTACTAATTATTAAAAAAAATAAAAGTATTTAAAAACAATTTAATTTTTCCAAATTAAATTCTTTATATCAATTTTAATTCATATTTAAATTTAATTAATTTTTTAGTCTTTTAAAATTCACAATATAATGAAATTTAAATTTAATTCAAAATAAATAAATTAATTGTTAAACTAAATTTTTTTTGATCCTTTCTTATCAATAGTTCAAGATTTAAAAATTAAAATAATTAATAAATATTCAAAACCATTTACTAGTCTGAAATTCATTCATATTTATCCATTTACAAATTTTTTAAAAAGTCATTTAAAATTGTTTCTAATTATTCAATTTTTTATAAACAATTTAATATACAGAACATAAATAAGTGTTAAGAGAAAATTAAATATTAAATTGATTAAAGTTGAATTCAAATATTATAATTTTTATAATTAAACATTAAGAAATTTAAATATTAATTATCTTAAGTTAAAATTAATAAATTTTAAAAAATCATACATTATAAAAAAATATAATTTTGTATTTATTAAAATTTCTTACCACATAAAATTTCATTAAATATTAAAAAAAAAGTTTATATTTTATTTGATATAAAATAACAATTTTATAATAACTGATTTTAATTTTCTTAACGATAAAATTTTAAATAAAATTCCAATTATATTTTAGTTAAACGTATCGTTAAATTTTTTATTGTATGTTAAATGTGCATTTAAATTTTAAATAACATTGCGAGAAAGCTACTAGTATTGAAATTTCTATTTTATGATTAAATTAATTTATTCATTAAATAAAATTTTAAAATTTTTTTTTAAAGAATTCATGTATTTAAAATAAATTACGTTTTAATAGTGGAACTATTAAATTTAATAACAGAACTTTAAGAATCCTTATCATATTTAAAACAATTTTACTAATTAAAAATTAAATTAATTCTAACATATAATAAATATATATTTTTAGTATTACATTAAATCTTATTTATTGTTATTAAATTCTTTTAATACTTTATAAGTTTAATTAATATAGAATAATATTTTATAATTATAATACCTATAAATTTTTAAACATTTTATAAAATTCATAAAATCTTTAATAAATTTTTATTTATAAATTATGATTATACTGATTTATGCTTAAATTGATTATATTTGTAAATAATAATTTTCATCGATTCAAAATTCAATTAAATTTATCATTCAAATTTATATTCAATTAAGTAATTCTTAAATTTTTAAATAATTAGTTATATGTTTTTAAATTTAATTAATTTTTCATTTTTAATTTAATTTATAATTAATGATTTATTAAAAATTAATTATTATCACTTATTATTATTATATCCATTTATAAATTGCATAAATTTCAATTTTTGTTGAAATTTTTATAATTTATACTATATATCAAATTTTTTTATAATTTGAGATTTACAAATTAAAAATTTTTATTAATTCTATAAAAATTAATTATTTTAAAAAAAACAATTATTTAATTTTTTAATTATAACATTTTAATAAAATTTATCGTTAAATTTATATATTAATATGAAATATCTAAATAATGTTAATTTCGAAATACCATTATTTATTATAAATTTAAATATATTATATTTATGTAAATATTATTTATGAATTTATAATAAGTTTAATTTTAAATACTAAATTATATATAACGACGTATTAAACTAATTTAAAATTATTAAATTTATTATTAAAAATTTATATTAATAGATTATAATTTTATATTTATAAATTTATTTTTAAAGTTTTTATTAAAATTAATATTAATTTTTAATTTTATTTAGTTGAATTATTATATATTTATTAAAATATTAAATATTTAACTTAAAATAAAAATAATAATTAATTAAAATGATATTAAGTCGAATATTCTTTTAACCATATTATAAAAACATTTAATTCATATATATTAATTTGTTACAATAAATAATTATTTTATAAATATATTAAGTAACTAATAAAATCTAAATTGTAATCGTTCAACTAATCTAAATTATATTTTATATTAAATTTTAACCTTTAAAAATTTATTAGGTATTATCTTAAATTTTACGTTAAATAATAAATATCATTTGGTTAACCTAAATTTATAAAAATTTATGTTAATTAATTTTATTGATCACTAGTTTAATTTATAATTAAATTAAGATTTCTTAATACTCAAGTTATATAAATTAAGTAAATTGTTAAATGTTATGAAAAATTTTCAATTTTAATTACACTTAATTTAAAATTTACAAAATTTCTAGTGAGAAATTATTAATTTTTTTAAAATTAAAAAATTATTAAACAATTTTATTTTATATATAACTTTAAATTATATATATATTATATACTATAATTAATAATTTATATTTTGAATTAAATGTTATATATTATATTTAATACTTAAATTTACAATTATAATATTTATCTAACATTCGATATAAAGTATATAAAATTATCAAAATTAAGTTATTAAATTGATTAAAAATATATATAAGTATATTAATATATAATATTAAATACAATTCATTGTATTAATATGATTTACTTATTAAATTGAAATTAATTCTAATTTAATACTTAAATTTCAATATATGCGAATTGATATAAAATTGAATATTGACAGTATATATTATTAATATATTAAGGATATTAAATATATGTATTAGTTATAATTAAATATGAGAAATTAAAAGAAATTCATTGTTTATTATAATTATATTATGTTAATTAAATATTTATATCAACATTTATATTAATATTACATAAATAAATTTTTCAAATAGTATCATAATTCATACAGTATTTAATTTAATTAAATGTTAGATATTGGTAAATTATTATGATATTCTAATATTTTTAATTATAAATAATTTAATATTTACACTTTAAATAAACAATCGAATTAAATACAGTATAATTATATCAAAGGTCAATTCTAACTTATACGAAAGAATTTTAATATACTTAAATCGTTATAATAGTTCGATGATATAAATATATTTACTTTAAATTAATTTTAATTAATGTGTAACATAAATTTTTAATATAATGAGTTAAAGATTATCAAAATTATAATTATAAGTATTTAATATTATTGTAAATATATACAATATTACGTTCTAATAAATATCAAAATACTTACAGTATATTCTATATATATAAATTTATATAATAATTTATTAATTTGATAATATATGAATCTATAACTATAGTAAATGATATAAATAATAGTAACATTTTATTAAAATGATTAAATACAATTAAGTTAATATAAATGATGTTAGAATACATTAATCTTATGATTATATGTCAAATTAATTTAAATCAATATTCGATCAATATATGAAATTAATGATAATATTAAGATGATTAATTATAAATTAATTTATCAAATGTAGATCAATTATATAATATTATTAATATAATCTATTTCTAACATATTACTGATCTATACAAATCATCAATGAAAATCGTATGTAATTTATAATTTAGTTACAATATATTTTGATTTTGATCTCAAATTACTTCAAAATTGTAATGATAATTCGTTAATGATTACTGTTATGTAACAACTTTATATAATCAAAATTAACTCGAAAGGTAGTTATGCAAATACTCAAATTTAATCGTATATAATGATAAATGTAAGTCAATATAATGTCTAAATTTTAATGAATTTTCACATAATTATAATAATTTAGAATTCAATAGTTATCACACTAATGAATAATACTATAACAGTTAAGTATAATTATCAGAGTGATTTAATAATAATGAGAATATAATTGAATTATTAATATATTATATTTAAAATGATAGTATTGATCATATGAAATTGTACAAATTTTAAATCAAATTTATATATAAATTTTCTTAAAATATAATAATTTAATTTGACTTAAATTTTAATAAATTATATTATTAGATAATTAATGTATATTAAAGTATTTGAACTAGTTATAGTCTTTAATTATATTTACTAAATTGAATTATATATAATTAGATATAATTAATATAGAACTTATAAATTTGAACATGATTAATCAAATTTGAAATTGTTATTCATCATTGAGTTTAATAATATAATGTAATCTATTAATAATTTATAAGCATTTGAGGTTATAAATTAGAGTTTCTAATATTTAATAATTCGTTCTACACTACAATTATTTCAATATTAATATTATAAATAATAAATCGGCTAATAGATTAATGATCTCAAATATATTCGCTTTTATTATCAGCATATTTTTATATTACATTATGATAAATATGATCAGATTAAAATAAAATCGTAGAATTATTATCATGAAGTGCTATAATACAATAGTTAATTTTGATCGATTAAGTCATAGTAAATAAGACATATTAATTTAGATAAAGTATCAAGTGTAAAATATGTAAAGATAAATAATTATAACTATTGATAAGCAATTTCGAACTTCAAAACTTATTTAGAATCTATTATCAGATAATCAACGTACATAATAACAAGTATAACTCAAATGTTATTCATACTAGTCATACTTGTAGAAGTGATAGAAATCTGATGACATAGCAATATTAAATTTTACAAATTGTGTATATCCATGACCATAACTGATCAATTGAATTCAGAATTATGAATTATTATGTCACGTTTATTAAATTCAGAACAATGATCGCATAATTATAAAATTAGGTTATAACGTTTATTAACTTATGAAAACTAAGTCACTGAATTAGAAATATTGAATATCCATAATCTAAGTCATTAATTGCATAAGATTGTAAATATATCAAGAATGAATACATACAGTTAATATGTAAATACTTTATGGTTTATCAAATGAATACGTAGATATCAAATTGTACAACTCATAGTAAACATCGTTAGCTTAATCAATCAGATTATATAATTTTCAAAAGTAAAACACTAATTCGAATACTGAAATGCTTTATACTAGTTGAAATTCGATAATGAATGTATCTAATAAGAATAATATATTCAGTGATTCGAATTATAAAATTATATGCAATTAATGAATAAGATTTTCAGACTGAATCGACTATAGCTAATGTACATAAGTGAACGTAATAACTATATGCATAATAAGTTAGTTAAAATTACGTATAAATAGAAATTTATAACTTATGATATCATTCTTTACAAAGATGGCTCTTATTAAAAATATAAAACATACTATACTATAACTTAATGTCAATGTATATGATAAATTATAATCTATAAATCATATAGAATTTATGAATATAGATTTGCAAAATATGCATCAAATTTGCAAATAACTATATTGTAATGCGATATTTCATGAACATAAATAAATTAACAATATAATTGATGCCGAAATGCGATTAATTGTTAATTCAAAATTAGTAATACTTAATCACACTAATATATAAACTTCATAGTAATAAGTCTAATGTATATATAAATAGTGTAGAAATGCTACAATATTAAAGCATCTTATAAATGAATACGAATTCAACATGTAAGATATTAGTCAAAATAGTTACGATATGTAAAGTTATGACATTTACTCAACTATCTTGCAACATTAGAAGCGATTACATTAAGAATAGTCGCTATTTCGATAGTCAGTCACGTAATTAAGTGACTGACATTTCTGATGATTTAAATAAGTAAGATCTGTAAGAACGCAATTGTAATTATTAGAATCATTCAATCTCAATGTATTCAATAGACTTTAAGATTATAATTTGCAACACTATTAGTTACATAATGCAAAGCTTGTATTCGTAATATTAGCAACTTAGTACTAAATTGTATATACCTTCATAAATTAAGATTCATGTAAATTAGATCATTTACTAAATAATGAAGAAGTCTATTGAAAATATTATCAAGTAATGACATTAAATTCTAATCATGACATTAACTGTAGTTATGCAACTATTAAGTCACAATTTGGAAGCATACAATACATAAACTTGTAGAGCTAAATGAATATAAATACTGAAGTATGTTTAATTAATACAATTAGTTCAAATTCAAATGAATATTGTCGGAAATGCTTCTATAATGAACAGACAATGTAGAGATTGAACTATTAAATAACATTAATAAGAGATATCACTAATTCAATTATGATTACAAGTATTTATTCGACAAACTTATTAACGTTATAAAGTATTAAATTAACTCAATAAAAAGCTTGTATGATAATTGAATCTACAAATCATAATAATAGTATATCAAGCTTAGATTAAGTATGTAGCGCTTAAAATCTATAATAGAACGAATTAATACATATTTATCAAGTTATTCAATGAAGCCATTAACGATTAATATTTCAAAATTAATTGTATTAAACAGAAAAGATATCTTTAGAGACATATGAATTCACATATCAACTGGAAATCGACAGAAAATCATTAAGTTCACAAAACTAAACAGAACTTATACTCGTACATGTATGAAACGTATAGCAAATGAGTAAAGATTGAATACATTAACATTGCGAGTTACAGAGTAATTTACATTATAACTTTAATTTCTACTAGGAATTACTCGAATGCTTCGTAGAATCGAATAATACAATGTTATGCGTACTTAGAATTAGAATCTAGACATCTGATTTACATATGCATACGTAAATAAGAATGAATATGAAATGAACTTAACGTTAATGTTCGATCAATACGATCAAGTATTTCATATACACGGATGTACATATTGATAACAAGTTCCAAACTTAAAGTTATCACCATCTGATTAATCTTTAATCATTCGCATTGATAAGATCAATAAGCATCGTTATACGTCTATCCAGAATTCATTTCATACGCTTACATCAATCTAATATAAATGAATTAAATCTGATCGAATGTCATATACTTAATGTTAGAAATTACTTGTCACGAAAAAATTAAATCAACAAATTAAGTGAATAATATCGAATAAGTCACTGTACGAATAGATAATCATGAATAACGCTAATTCGAAGATTACAATAATAGTTATGATCAACTACATCACTGTATCAGTGAATTCAAATACCAGTAATAAACACACAATGTACGGAATCACATTCACTAAATTGACAATTATAGCAAGCTACAATTGCTATTAATAAAGACTTCAGTATTACATAAACGTTAAGTCAGAATAAATCAATTTCGATATTAGAATCGATAATAATGACTATATGATAGACAAGTTGACAAGGAATAATCTTAGTCAACTACAGCGTAATTAATTTAATCATTACTGTAGATAATCTTAACGATCACCTAATCGATCAGCAAATTAACAAATTATATACGATCGTCTTGCAATTTTATTATTTCGATAATAGTATGGTCCATGTTAATTAAGTGAACAATTACAAATTCATTACAAATTTACGACTAATTGCATCATAACAGTTATCACGAGTTGCATATCACTTAATCATTAGAATTGCGTACAATTATAATTACAATAATGCAATTCAATATAAATGAATTCAGTTTGTTGTATAAGAACTACAATTTTCATCTAAGAATCAGATTGAGATAATTTGATACAGTAAATATTACATCTTCAGTGTACAATCAATAGATTACATTACTATGTCAGGTTGCAAGAGACATCAATCACGGTATAAATAAATACATTGTAACATGTAAACGTATCATAAATGACACAGTTATACAAAGTTTATAGTATGATTGATCAGTATGCAAAAAGCACCAAAAATAGGAATCAAGAGACCATGTTGAAATACTTACTGATAAGTCACAGATATGTACGTACAGTCTCAGAGAATAAACATGCAACGTAACAGTCAATTGTCAACTAACTAAAATTACTTCGAATTAACATCAATTTTAAGATCTTTCGAGACGAGCAAATTTAAAGTTCTGAATTCATAGTAACAGAACTGGCTTTAAATGACAACAGTTGTATCATTCGACAATCGCTGATAACATGACTCGAAATTATGATCATCAAATTCGATAAGTATTAGCAATTGTGAACAGAATTTATACAAGGTTTTTAGAAATTAGCAGAACGCTAGCAATTGACATGCCTTATTGATTGCAACTTTACAATGCTAATTACTAGAATAAAGGAACATGTCAAATATGTATCTACTATCTTGCCAATTATGCCACACTTAATACATTTAGTTCGAAATAAAATTGCTTATCTATGTTAGTACCAAGTATAACCTTGAGTCTGCATAAGTACTCAACAATGAAATCAAAACATGAGACTATTGCTAAGTACAAACATACAAGGAATAACCATCAATATATAGTCCGATAGTCATAACATAGGACTCTACTGCATACAAATTCAACCGAATGACAAAAATTAAGGTCACCAAGTGAAAACTTTAGCCCATAGCACATATAGGCATGCATCATTTAATCAAAAGCCATCTAACCTGTCATAAAATGTCTTTACACACAAACAGTTTTATTACTAATTGTAAATAGAGGTCGCTTTTCAAGTGTTAAATGTCAAAAATCAAAATTTTGTAATAAAAATACTTGTGATCGTCGGAAAAGTTTAGTGTATAATACGTGTTGAAAAAATATTTCAACACTAATTAGATAATATATTAGTTTGTTATATGGAAACGTACACTAGTTTTTTAAAATATTGATCAGCATATCTATAGTGACCGGCATAAAGTTGGACACAAATGGAAAAGGTTTTTATTTGAAGTTTTTCAGAAAATTATTTTCTTCATAAAAATCTCTGCATAATTTCAAATTCAAAATACACATGTCAAAATTTGAATATAAGCTTTCATATATGAGGGACGTTCAAAAATATATAATCGGCTCAAGAGTAAAGTACCCATATTTTTGAAAATACATAAAAATGTTTTTTCAAAAAGCCTTTTAAAATTACAAGTGGATGTCAGATACTAAGTTATGATCGCTTTTTTCAAAAATATTTTTTTACCTTTCCTTGTAAAGGTATGACATCAAATGAATTTATTCAACATTGATTTATTATTGGGTAACATAAAAGTGTACCATATAATTTAACTTTCGATCACCCGATGATTAGAAAATTATTATAATTGAAACTAACGTTAAAATAATCGAATTAAATTCGAAAAATCAAAAATTTAAAACAAATTTTCCATTTGTGTTCAACTTTATGCCGGTCACTTTACATGTAATTATATACACTTACGCATTTCGGCTAGTCATGACGTGTCTTCTTTCAATAACCCTACAGATTTCCCAGCAAATAAGCGTGTAGGTAAGTGACATAATGAATGTCGGTCCAATTAATACAAGTATTAACATGTAGATTTCGTAAAATCGCCATAAAGTTTGATTATCCCAATCACGAACGCACCAAAATCCTTTAAAACGATCACCAACCGGCAGCTGTATCTGAAATATTCGGAAAAACAATTAGAAGATTTGGAATATCTGAACAACAATAATACAGTTTTAGAAAAAAAAATCTTTATTAGGAAAAAAATAGTTTTCAGCAATCAGTGTATAAGGACTACAAATTTAATCTTTATAATTAAATTATTATTATTAACAAATTTGAAGTTTACAGGTCCTACGAATAGTTTCGACATACGAACAACGAGTGTCGTAACCTATCGTACCTATCCAAGATAGGTTCTAATGCACGTCATCAATAAAAAATTACTAAATTGTATATTTGTAATTCAGTTCTACGTTTAAAAAGCGACATATTCTATCGACGATTTACCTGCACACATATTAGATGGTACACATATAAAAAAAGACACCAATGTATTAAAATTGTAAAAATACGAGGTTTTATTGATGACGTGTACTGGAACCTGTCTTGGATAACATAGACCGCTTGCAAGTAGGTAATTGTTTACTTACTTGAACAAAGAGAATCGGAATTGACAACAAAATAGCAAGACACCATGTTAATAAAATAATTCGTTTCGCTTGGCTGATTGTGCACATGTATTTTGCCTTCATTGGATGCACTATTGCATAGTAGCTAAAAAATGATGAGGATAAATCGTTTTCGAAAAAGAAAACAAAATGCGCAGCATTTATATCCATTAGATATGTCGTGAAAAATTACTGCTCTTTTTAGGACAATCATAACTACAGAGGTACAGAGTGAATTAAGATAGTAACACCCCCCTATTAGTTTGTTGATAATTCATATTAGAAAATTTTTTCATATTAGAAATTTTATTTTTTTTAACAAAAGATGTTCAGAATGATATGTTGTATATTATTGTATATTTATTTTATTTTATGGCTTAATTATCGATAAAATTGCTGAATAGGACATTTTTCAATTTTAATCGTGTTTAACAGCGCAATTTTATCGTCTAACTCCACAATATTTTTACAACACCGTATATAGAAAAGATAGTTCTTCCAAAAAATATACAGTGTCATTAAAAAATAAAAAGTTGCACATTACTGCTCAAATCTCATTAGGCCCTGAAATAAAATAAATGTACAATAATATACATTATATATATAATATATATATATATATATAATATAAATATATATATATATATATATATATATTTATATATATATATATATATATATATATATATATATATATATATATATATATATATATATATATATATATATATATATATATATATATTATTCTAAACATCTTTTGCTAAGAAAATATTTTTTTAATATGAATGACCAACGATACCTTAAGTTATATTAACTCGCCCTGTATATACTTATAACAATAGGTAGTATTTTTATGATGGAACTCACCGTTCAATACTGATGGCGGTTAAAGTTAAAACAGAACATATTGCGGAAACGTTTTGCATATAATGAACGTATTTGCAAAGAAAAGCTCCCAGAGCCCAGGTGTACGAAAATAGTTTTGCCACCTAAAATAGAAATAAATAAACAATGTTTAACAAACGATAACCTAAAGAACTTTGTTATTTACTGGAAACCCTTAATTTTTGTTATCGCAATGTCAAAATGTTATTAAACCTTTTACATGTCATCATTTCGGCGATAGAAGTGGCGAGTAAATATTTAACATATTACGTTATATAAATAATAATGTAAAAGGAAGTGTTGTCGGTACAATTTCAGTTTCACATGTTTTCCATTTTGTTGCGCGTTTGTTGCAGCGATATCTCTAAAGATTATGGGTACCTACAACGATTAAATCAAATATTGTTTATTTAGTCTTGTATGATCAACAAATTAAGATAGCAAATCAAAATGTTTGGCGTATTTATTAACTTGATGTACGCCTTTATCAGGAACTTCGATATAGGCAAAGCATTTTAAATTAAAAGTTAACTTTTATAAAATTTAGGTAATATTTAATTCAAAAATTTTTATGAATGTTTTTTAAATCGTTCTAAAATTGTTTTAACCTATCGCGATCAGTACTTACAGTTAATTAAAAATTTCAAAGTTATATTGTAATGTGTTATATAAAATTTAATTTAATATAAACGCAATAATTTTGGAAATATTCGACAATTTTGAATAGCGAAAACGGCGGATTTTCTTTTTGTATATTATTTTATTAATGTTATTAAGAATAAATGTTCCCTTTATTTATTTTAGTAATAGAACTGCAAAATCGGTTGCATCTGTCTGAAACTGACGAGCCGAAATTTAATTTTAACGATTTGCATTTTTCTTCACAATATACTTATTTCCGAATTATAGGTATCTATACTTAAAAATTTAAGAACTCGAAAAATCTTAACAATCCTCCATAAAGCTCGACATGTTTTCTTTTGTACGATAGTTGTTCCATTTGAATCGGATTAAGTTCTTAATTTTTAAAAATAAAATTTAAAACAAGCTCTAACTACATTATGAAACTCAAAAGTTGCGGTAAATCATATCCGATGGAGGAAATCTATCCCGTTTGAGAAAAATCGTTTTAAGCAACGAACGATGAAACTATCGTCGTAAATTATATGGCCTCTGTGAAAAAATCGTGTGTGATTGAAAAACGTTCTCAAAAAACTGCTCGACTCTTACATCTAATTAAATTGCGAAAAATTAATTATGATCATTCGTAAATAATATTTCATTGCAAGCGACTAACCAGGGTGGGATTACAATAATAATATTTAAAAAAACTGAATTCTTCAATATGCCTGGTACTTCTCTTCGAATCTGACAATGTACTCTATTTATGATGATAACAAACAATGTAAGATCGAGAATAAAATATATAGGTACTACCAAAACAATTAAACTGCCGGTTATTGAAATGTTCTATTTTATTCGTAGCATTTAAACCTAGTTCACATACATTAGATCGGTGAAATAAACAAACGAATACAGAACTTAAAATGTTTGTTGATTTAACGGCGTTAGAAACTCTAAATCACGAAGAATGTTAAGACGAACGTTGTGTATCTGTGATTTAAACTTATTGATAATGATATTTAAAAATATGTGCTAAAAGGAGATATATCTAGTCGATTCATGCCGTTAAGATATTTGTAATACTTTAAAATATTCTGAAAGCTTTCTAAAAATAAATATTTTATTTTGTTCTCCTTTAGATATACATTAATATTTATGCCTCAATTGCATCTTTTTTCTCTGGAGATATATTTCGGAAAGAGTCTAATAATGGAAATACTCGAAGTAAATTTATTACACGCGTACTTAAAACCAAAGCCACGGTTAGCACGATTTATCTTGAATTTTATGAAGAAGATTAGAATACATAAATATAATCTAATTAAGGCCGATAATAATTTTTACGTAATAAATACATAATACGCACATTTTGATTTTGTTAGCATTTCGATTGATCACCGAAAACAATTTGTAGCATTTACGAAAACGAAAATATTAATAATAGATACGTACGTACGTAAATCACCCCTACCTTCACAGGTATACAAAAAATAATAAGTAGTAAATCGGCCGAAGCTAAACTTGAAAGTAACATATTAGTAGCACTTTGCATCTTTCGGTATCTATATGTAGCAAACACTATCAAGCCGTTCCCAGTTATACCTAAAACTAAAGTCACCCCATACACCACGAGCGTTGGTAGCAATTCTTCCCAATGGAATGTCGAATGGGAATATTCAAAATCGTATTCGTATTCACCACTGTACTCATAATCGAGTATTTCATACACGACCATATTGTCGAATGTGAAATTAATAAATTGATTTGTTTACTAGCAATTGGTTAATAAGGGAATTTACCCTTTTTATTTATCTCAAGGATACCGTTAAAACAAAATCGATAAATTTTTTAAACGTATAACATTTTCGGAAACGCTAATTAGTTAAGACACTATTTCATTCTTTGGAAACCGACTACTGTGTCAGTTTTGACGAACGTTAAAGAATATTTGCAGATTCAAACTGACGCCAAGCGTCCCGACGTTGCGCATATGACGCTTCACTTAAAATATATCCATTTAATTTTAAGCGAAATGTGGTCTGTCTATTTGAAGGGCTTTTCATTTACCACGATAAGATTACTTTATTTAGATACATTATACTCGAAATAATATACAAGATAACGTGAAGTGAATTTTTTTTTTATAGAAAACCTACCTAAATTTACATTTTATACGTTATAACGAAACTTAAAAAAAAATGAATTATTATCTAGTCAAAAACGTTCAGGATAATAAACCAAAAATGGCGGAATGCCAAAATAAAGTTAGTAAAGATCAAACTAATGTGCAATAATAACATAATAATAGCGTAATATAACGACTTTATTAACAGTCTATTAATGTTACAAGAATCTTTGTGAAACCGGATAATAGTTTACTTAACTAAAATCTCGCATATTTCAAGCATCAGTAGTTATGTTGTGTTTTAACTTACGGTTGGGTATTTTTACAAAAGTCTCAAATTTACGGGTAAAATTGTTAAAACTTAGAGTGTGTGGGCGACTTTATTAAATTTGTAAATGACACCTTAAATGCCGTTCATGTATTTGCTCCTGAGTTAAGCCATATTAGGTCAGGTAAAGTGGCAGCCATGTTAGATAATTATGTTAACATGACTAGATGTTAGACGTTGACCTCTCACCAGCCTAAAGATCCAATCTGATTTCCCTCCACATTCAATAGAATTTTAATGTTTTTCTCATAAAGTGCATGATTAATCTGTCTGTATATGGCTGTGTATTTTGTTGAGATCCCTTTTCTTTCAAATATTTACTAATTGTTCGATAACCTCAAAAATACATAGAAATCTGTCAAAAGGCTCACATGACCGCAAAGAGGCTTATTAGTCATGGACAGTTGTCACTCATACCGTAGACCAATCGCCCCCAAATTATTTAAGGTTATGGCCCATTTACTCATTAGTAAATCTGGAAAGTATCGCCCCTTCCGAGTCATCTATACTGTTTTTATATGAAGTTGAACATGCATATTGCATTAAACAGCAGTAGTCTTAAGTGTCTCGACGTCCGATGATAATTCTATGTGCGACATATGGGTCTTTCAAATGTGGGGTATGCGAATTCGTAACTTTTATTCTCTATCTGAACGTTTACTTGTCAACTGTGAGAATGAGAAAAGACGAGATTGTTTTAAAAATAAAATTATGATTGTCACTTCTCTCGACAAGTGTTACAAAATTATTAAAACTGGT
The DNA here is from genome assembly GCA_036326145.1 of Rhagophthalmus giganteus. Lineage (NCBI taxonomy): Eukaryota > Metazoa > Arthropoda > Insecta > Coleoptera > Rhagophthalmidae > Rhagophthalmus > Rhagophthalmus giganteus. The sequence continues at coordinate 3,526,152 of JARFJA010000075.1, read as the reverse complement.
TGGTCTTTAGAAGAACATCTCCAATAGTCCCAAGAACAAACTGATACTCAAATGATATATTGCATGCAAAACACACAACGGTTGATTATCCAACGATTATCATCGTTTCGCATGACATCGCGATTTCTTATTATTATACTTAACATTTTCCAAAGATATTTATATTTTAGATATTTAGAGGTTACAATTTTACTATTTAATGTCACACATAATTTTACTGACGTCTTTCGTAGGGGCGCCTTCACAAATATAATGAAAGTGCCAATGCCGAATTCCAAAAATACCTACATTTTAGTTTTCGTAAAACGCCCGCTATTCACCTCACGATAGCGTGCTACCGTATCCGTTAATCGGTTACGCAAGCGCACTTTGAACAAAATACCGTAAACTACTACGATAAAGTTACCGTAGTCGTGCAAACACTCTCTATTATTTTTCGTCTTCTGACAAATTAATCTGATAGATATTTGGCATGAAAACAATTGTTGGAACAAATGTTTCTATGGTATATCTGTCGCAGGGGTCGTAGTGGAGTTTTATTAAAAAATTATATGTAAATAGTGACCGAAAATTTTTAAAATACAGTCGAACCTCGATAACTCGAATCTGAAGGCAAGAGAAGAAAACTTCGAGATATCGAAAGTTCCAGTTATCGAGATATATTTACTTAAAAATTTTGTTTGTAATTCACACAGGCAGTTCAAGTAATCGGGGTTCGATATATCGAGCTGCCACTGTATGTACTTTTTAGGCAATGATGTATTTTTATGCAGTAAAATTATTTAAATAATCACTATCTACTACCTTTATACCGCAAAATCATAAATTTACTCTATTTTTAATTTAAAAACTATTCGTGTACCCTTAAGCATTGAAAATTTCTCTATTATAAACCATAAACCAAATAAAAGTTCAATCGCATTTTTATGCGACCGATAAAATACAAAGCAACTAATAAAAGATGTGCATCACCTACATTTATATCTTATCTGAGTGCGAACAATGAACTGAATGTTTATAAATAAAATCGGGATTTCCTAGTATCACGTATAAACTCGAACGCATTTTTTTATATAGAATTCCGGCAAAACCGCTTCAGATCTTTCGCATGTTAGTGCTTGTTTCAGTAGTTCGAATTTTAAATTACGGTGC